>CM033725.1:33375264-34781699 GCA_019671005.1 Hibiscus mutabilis | reverse complement strand
TACTTTGTAACACGAATTTTGTTGTAATCAAGACCCTTTAATTCCCGTGGAAGTAATTCAAAAGGGTGATTACCAGTGAATCGAGTACCTTGTCTGCATGCATTTTTGCATTTGCATCATAACATTTGTATCTTTGTACATGCATTTATTTCTTTTTGCAACCATATTAATAATATGAATATTGTGGCATTCTATGTAGTGTTAACCCGCAATCATTCATCACCTATACTTTACCCGGCTACAAAGAAAGCTCATGGAAGAAAGAATAATCAGTCTAGAAAGAGGGCAGAGAGAGCTTGAGACAAGGCTTGAAGAGGCCCGAGAGAAGCCTTAGTGATCAGATTGCACGATCACAAACATCAATAGTATCGACATAACGGCATTCTTTGGCAAAAAGTCTTGGAAAACGAATAGAAGGAGAAAATATCCCAGAGCCAGAAGGTACCCCGGCTCACTACAAGGTTCAACCAACTGCACCAAACCAGGCCAGGAAGGTGTATATTGACCCTACAAGAATGTCTTCCAGCTTTCAAGTAGGGGCACCTGAGACTCAACCCCTTGATACTGAAGCACTTTATGAAGAAGAAGTGCCAGACCTGAATATGGTCGAAAAGATCCGGAATGAGGTAGAAAGAAAGTGGGAAGAAAGATTTCGCCTCATGGAAGAAAAATTTAAAGCGTTACAATCAAATGAAGAATCAGGAAACGACGCTAGTGACCTAAGTTTGGTGTCTGATCTTGTCTTGCCGCCAAAATTCAAAACACCAGAATTCGATAAATATGACGGGACCACATGTCCTTCTGCACACATAACGATGTATTGCAGAAAAATGGCGGCTTACCATAAAGATGAAAAACTGCTGATCCACTGTTTCCAGGATAGTCTAACTGGAGCGGCGTTACGTTGGTATACTCAGTTAAGCAAAGCGAATGTCAAGACATGGAAAGATTTGTCTAAAGCATTTTCCGAGCAATACAAACATGTAACAGACATGATCCCTAGCAGAATTATGCTAGAAAATATGGGGCAGAAGTCCAATGAAAGCTTGCGACAATATGCCCAAAGGTGGAGAGAAGTGGCCGCCCAAATCCAGCCACCTATCCCGGAGCATGAAATCACGCCATTATTTGTCAACACTCTGAAAGGGGCACTCTTCGACCGCCTCATTAATAACACAACACAGTGTTTCGCTGACTTAATCAGGACTGAGGAATCTCTCGAACTGGCAATCAAGAGCGGCAGAATTGATGGTGGAGAAGGGTCTCGAAAGTACAACAAGAGAAGTGAAGTAAATACCACCAGCACCTATACCGCCCCGAAGAACTTCACAGTCTCACAGCCACAAGCACCTGTGGGAAAAACACAAAATTCGAATCAAAGAGATGAGAGGGTCACCAGAAAAGATAAAGAGAGAAGAACTTTCACTCCCCTACTTGTTTCATACTCAGAGCTTTATTCCCAATTGTATGAAGCAGACTTGGTCCGACCATACATCGTTAATCCTGTCAATCCACCCTTCCCGCCTTGGTACAATCCAAGCGCACATTGCGACTATCACGGCGGTACCCCTGGACATCCCACTGAGAACTGCCTTGCCTTCAAAAAGCTTGTGCAGAACTTAATCAATTCCGGGATATTGAAGTTTGAAGAGCCTAGCGTAGCCAACAACCCGCTACCTAATTATGGGAACAGAGGGGTAAACGTCATAGAAGAATGCTTTACCAGGAGGATAAAGGACGACGTGTCAGAAATCAAGTCTCCTTTACGGTGGGTATTTCAACAGTTATGCATGGCTCGTATAATCAATAAAGGCATGATAATAAGGCAAAAGGAATGTGGAAAATATTGCGAATTCCATCAGACTGAAGGGCACGATATCCAAGAATGTGATGAGTTCAAAAAATTGGTGCAGAAGTTGATGGATGAAAAACAAATTGAATTCTTTGAGGAACCCATGGGGAAGGGATCAGACGTGCACATGACAGATAGCCCTAAAACTAGATACGGGAAGGATAGACCTTTTATCATCTCTCCCAGGATAGGGAATGCAGGTGTCTCCCAAGGAGAAACCAGCAAGATAAATCCCAAGATCGTCATTTCAGCACCATCTCCATTCCCATTCAAAGACATGCGACAAATTCCCTGGAATTATGCCGCGAATGTGACCATGCCAGAAAAATCAGAACACGAACAGGTAAAAGAGTCTACGCTGGAAAACCAACAAAGCCAGAACAATGTGAACGTTGGTGAAGCAGGCCATTTCACAAGGAGCGGCCGATGTTATTCCTCCGAGGCTTTGAGAGCAGCTGAAAAAGATAGGGGGAAGAGTACAGCAGTTAGCCCCACGCAGATATTTGGAGAAGAACCTCCCCAAAAGATAAATGAACCGGTAACTGAGGCCCAGGCCAAAGAATTTCTAAAGTTCTTGAGACATAGCGAGTACAGCGTAGTGGAACAACTACGGAAACAACCGGCCAGGATCACAGTGCTGGAATTGCTCTTGAGTTCAGAGAAGCATCGGGAGACGCTATTGAAAGTACTGAATCAAACTTTTGTGCCCCAGGACATTTCTGTAACAAACCTGAACATGATAGTGGGGCATATTACTGCCTATAATCATATCACGTTCAGTGATGACGAGATCCCGGAAGGAGGAATGGGGTCCACTAAAGCCCTTAACATCACTACCCACTGCAAAGGGTATGTATTACCAGGCGTACTGATCGACAACGGGTCAGCATTGAATGTCTTGCCTATGGTAACCCTGCAAAAATTGCCAATAGATGGTTCGTACCTAAAGCCTTGCTACAACTCGGTAAGAGCCTTTGATGGTACGCAAAAAGGAACAATGGGAAAAATTGAGGTGCCCCTATTGATCGGACCAACTGAATATGTGATCGATTTTGTGGTGATGGACATAAAACCATCTTACAGCTGCTTATTGGGAAGACCTTGGATCCACTCCGCAGGAGTTGTCCCATCATCATTGCATCAGAAATTAAAATTTGTAGTTGAAGGCAAATTGGTCACCGTAGAAGCAGAGCATGAATTTGTTGCTTCCGTGACATCAGACACCCCCTACATTCAAAATGATGAAGATGCTGCAGAATGCTCGTTCCGAGCATTAGAACTAGTAAATGCCACATTCCTTTCAGAAGGAAGTCGGATCCCTTACCCCAGGATATCTAATTGTACCAAGATGACCGTCGCAGAAACTCTGGGCCGAGGAGCCAAAATAGGAAAAGGGCTGGGGAAAAAATTACAAGGAAACCTGAGACCCCAGAATATGATGACCAAGAAGGATCGTTTCGGGCTGGGTTACCAACCAAGTGTCCAACAGAAGAAAGAGGAATATAAGAGAAAGGAGGAGCAAAGAAAAGCCAGATTTAAGGGAGAGGACATTCCGTGGAGGTCAATGTCCTTTCCTAATTTGAAAACCACTTTCATCTCCGGAGGGATCTACCAGCCAGGTCAAGATATTGAAGAGGCAATGAAGAAAAATGATGAACTTAACCAGGAGGAAATATTCAGTAAATCATTTGAAGGGATGTACATCAACATGATAGCTGAAAAGGACCGAGGTAGCAAAATGTTGACCAACATCCGCCCTTGCCATCCCGGGGAGACACTCGATAACTGGAGCTGCATTGATCTACCTGTAGTTTTTAGGAATAGATCAGAGTAATGCTCCGAATCAACCTTTTGTTTTTGCCCATAGACAATGAGGATCTCTTGTATGGGGCACCTATGTTAACTTTTTGATTGAAATGAAAATATCCCCACTTTCTTAAAAATGACCAAAGTCTCATTCATGCATTCTTCATATTCATTCCCTTCATGTAAAGCCGTCTCTTTCCCAATACAATTCATTCTCATTTAATGCAGGTCGCTCATGATTGACGATATGAATGATACCGGATCCAATCCTGGAGTAAATTTCAAATGCCTTGAGGTCTCAGAGGAAATTGAGGGAGGATATGATGAAATAGAAATTGAGGTCCCAAAAGAGTTAAAGCAAATGGTGGACGACGAAGAAAGGCAGATTATGCCCCACCAAGAAGAAACAGAAATTGTCAACTTGGGGACTGAAGAAGCGAGAAAAGAAATAAAAATAGGAACGACTATTTCCTCAAAAACCAAGCATGAACTGATAGCCCTGCTTCAGGAATTCAAGGATGTCTTCGCCTGGACTTATCAAGATATGCCGGGATTGAACACCGACATAGTGGTGCACAAATTGCCAACAAAATCGGAGTGCAAACCAGTACAGCAAAAACTTCGGAGAATGAGGCCAGAGATGTTGTTAAAAATCCGAGAAGAAGTGAAAAAGCAATTTGATGTTGGATTCTTGGAGGTAGCCAAATACCCCGAGTGGGTTGCAAACATTGTACCAGTACCGAAGAAAGACGAGAAAGTTCGTATGTGTGTAGATTATAGGGATCTAAATCGAGCTAGCCCAAAAGACAACTTCCCTTTGCCACATATTGACACGCTGGTTGACAACACTGCAGGACATTCATGGTTTTCCTTCATGGACGGCTTCTCAGGGTACAACCAGATAAAGATGGATCCTAACGACATGGAGAAAACCACATTCGTAACCATGTGGGGCACTTTTTGCTATCAAGTGATGCCGTTTGGGCTAAAGAACGCAGGGGCAACGTACCAAAGAGCAATGGTGACTCTTTTCCATGACATGATGCACAAAGAAATAGAAGTATACGTGGAGGATATGATTGCCAAGTCTCGAACAGAGGAAGAGCACCTACAGAACTTGAGAAAACTATTCCAAAGACTACGGAAGTACCAACTGAGGCTCAATCCTGCCAAGTGTACCTTCGCCGTTACTTCTGGAAAACTCCTAGGGTTCGTAGTAAGCAGAAGAAGGATCGAGATTGATCCCGATAAAGTGAAAGCCATCCAGGACCTTTCACCACCCCGCACGCAAAAGGAAGTTCACGGTTTCCTGGGGAGGCTGAATTATATCTCTCGTTTCATTTCCCAATTAACCAATCAATGCGACCCGGTCTTCAGACTTCTTAGAAAGAATAATCCTGGCATGTGGGATGAAGAATGTCAAAAAGCCCTAGAAAAGATCAAAAAATACCTGACAAATGCTCCAATTTTAGTCGCACCAGTGCCTGGTCGACCACTAATTCTCTACTTAACAGTCTTCGAGAATTCAATAGGATGTGTGCTGGGGCAACACGATGAGTCAAGAAAAAAGGAGCAGGCCATCTATTACCTAAGCAGGAAATTCAATGATTGCGAAACACGGTACCCGCCAGTACAGAAGCTGTGTTGTGCTCTAGTTTGGGCTACCAAGCGGCTCAGACAGTACATGTTGTACCATACTACCTGGTGATATCCAAGCTAGACCCATTAAAGTTCTTAATGGAAGCGCCAGCGCTAACGGGAAGGATGGCCCGGTGGTAGATGCTCTTATCCGAATTCGACATCGTATATGTTAATCAGAAAGCTGTAAAGGGGAGTGCCGTAGCAGATTTCCTGGCTAGTCGTGCCTCGGATGACTATGAGGCATTGAACTTTAGTTTCCCAGACGAAGACTTGATGTGCATTACAACCGATGAAGAGATTTCAGATGATAAGTCATGGAAACTTTACTTCGATGGAGCCTCCAACGCCCTCGGACATGGGATAGGGGCAGTGCTAATTTCACCTGAGGACGTCTATTATCCTTTCACCAGCAGGTTGGAATTCTTCTGCACAAACAATATAGCTGAATACGAAGCTTGCATCATGGGACTAAACTCATCCATCGAAAGAAAGGTTAAGGAACTTCGAGTGTTCGGAGATTCGTCCCTAGTCATTTACCAATTGCGCGGGGAGTGGGAAACCAGAGACCCGAAGTTGGTCAAATATCACGAATGGATTCAAGAGCTCGTCAAAGAGTTCGAAAAGGTCAGCTTCAATTACCTACCCCGAGAAGAAAATCAGATGGCAGATGCATTGGCAACCTTGGCATCCATGTTTAAAACAAACACTTGGGCAGAAATGAAACCCATTGAGATGCAGACATTTGAAAAGCCTGCTCATTGTTGTAATGTGTACAGAGGAAGAGATTGACGGAATCCATGGTACTATGATATCCTGCAATATGTCAAGCGAAAGTATCCGAAGGGGCAAACGACAATGATGTAAAAGCGCTCAGAAAAATGGCAACAAAATATGTCCTAGATGGGGAAATCCTATATAGGAAAAGTCATGATCAAACATTCTTTGAGATGTGTGGATGCCGGGGGAGGCGAAGGAAATCTTAGCCGAAGTACATGATGGGATCTGTGGACGCGACGCCAACGGGCTGTCTATAGCCCAAAAAATTATGAGATACGGTTATTTGGTTGACCATGGAGGAGATTGCATCGATTACGCCAGAAATGCCACAAATGCCAAATTTACGCTGACAAAATTCATGCACCCCCATCGCCTCTACACACCATGAATTCTCCGTGGCCTTTGCGCAAAGATATAGGGCATGGGCGTTATCGGCGAATCCATCCGAAAGCTTCCAATGGGCATCGTTTCATTTTGGTCGCCATAGACTACTTCACTAAATGGGTAGAGGCAGCGTCTTACGCCAATATCACCAGGACTACAGTTTGTAAGTTCTTAAAGAAAGAAATTATTTGGCGATACGGGTTGCCAGAAAGGATCATCACCGATAATGCTTCCAATCTGAACAACAAAATGATAAAAGACGTGTGCACTCAATTCAAAATAACACACCATAATTCCACAGTCTATCGTCCTAAAATGAATGGAGCAGTGGAAGCGACAAACAAAAATATAAAGAAGATCATAGCGAAAACTACGGATACCTACAAGGATTGGTATGAGAAGTTGCCTTTTGCCCTTTTCGCCTATAGGACCTCCATTCGTACGTCAACAGGGGCAACACCCTACTCCTTGGTGTATGGTACCGAAGCAGTACTCCCAATTGAGGTAGAGATTCCGTCTCTCCGAGTCTTAAACGAAGTAAAATTGGAAGAAGCTAAATAGGTGCAGGCCAGACTCGACCAGCTAAAACTCATTGACGAAAGAAGACTAAAAGCCATTTGTCATGGTCAGATGTACCAAAAGCGGATGGTACAGGCTTACAACAAAAAGGTGCGCCCAAGAGAATTCAAAGAAGGGGATCTGGTACTCAAGAGAATCCTCCCTATCCAGAAAGATTCTCGAGGAAAATGGATGCCCAATTGGGAAGGACCGTACGTCGTAAAAAAGGCCTTCTCAGGATGAGCCCTGATCCTAACAGAAATGGACGGGGACGAGCTGAAAAATCCCGTAAATTCTGATGCCGTCAAGAAATACTATCTCTAAAAAATGGAGAGCTCAGGACGAAAACCCGAAATCGGGCGTCTTGAAGCAAAGGAAGGACCCAAGTTGAAAACTCGTAAAGGGCGGCTCGGGTAAATTGAAAAGTTGAATATCTGAGGAGAAAGGTATCCCCATGAGCATCATGAAGAGGAAGCTTCAGGCAAAAAGTTCTACACCAGTTGACAGGATCATGTATCATTCATATCAAAGATAATGAGAGATCTTGTATTTAACTTATACGTGTCATACCTTTCTTTTTAAGATATCTCAAAGCCCTTAATCATAATAAAACTGTGTTTTGAGCATCCATTCCTAGCCTTCTTGTCAATTTCAGTCAAATAAGATAACATAGGCTTATAATGAAACAAGAGATTCCGAAGCATTACTATGATTTAACCTTGAAAATGCAGGTGATCAAAGAAAACGATGTTAACTCCGTCCTCTAGTTCCCTAATGGTTGTCGATAGGGAATGCGGGAAGCTTCAAACAACCTGGTAGGATGACCAATGGCACATGTCCTATCTATTCAAGAACGGCGTACGAGATAACAAAAAAGATCTTTTGGGTGAAAACCAGAAGGGCACCCCCCTCAAAAAAAATCTCTAAAGTGAAAACCCGAAAGGGCACTCTAGAATTCCAAGTCGGAATTGAAAAAGAGAAAGATCGAGATGGTTGAACTTGGCAGTGAAGCGGGGTATCGATGCCCGTAAGAAAGGAGAGAGCGAACGTCAAATAAGGACCAAAACAAGCCCACCAAGATATTGAATCTCATGCATCATCAATAGTCAGACATCACTAGGATTAGGAGCATGTCAATTCATTCATTTGTCATAGCATTTTGTTTTCATCTCGGACAGGTATCTGCAGATCCAAAGAGACATCGAGGGTCATCACAATGTGAATCCCAAATGAGAAGACAATGTTTTTACATAAAGACACATGTTTTCAAGCTCTAGAGAGAGGTTCTATATAGGAAGAATCCTCCTCTCCGAGGCATCAGAAACTGAAAGTTCTATATAGGAAGGACTGACAGTTCCAGGGTGAAGGCTCGCAGTTCTATATAGGAAGGACTCCCGGTCGAAGGAATTCACCCATGACACGCAAGATTATATAGGAAATCCTGCTGTGTCGAAAGCAAAGAGTTCTATATAGGAAGGGCTCCTAGCTTCAATGTCTTAGAGTGAAAGATTCTATATAGGAAGAATCCGTAACTCCAAGATTTCAAGACGCCAAAAAGTTCTATATAGGAGGGACTGATGGCTCCAAGGTGAAGACTCGCAGTTCTATATAGGAAGAACTCCCAGTCAAAGCAATTCACCTATGACACAGGGTTATATAGGAAACCTGTTGTGTCGAAAGCAAAAAGTCATATATAGGAAAGACTTCAAGCTTTATTGTCTTAGAGTGAAGGGTTCTATGTCGAAAAGAGCCTGTAGCTCCAAGATCGGAAGGTGACGAAGTTCTATATAGGAAGAACTTACGAGCCTGAAGATTCATCCAAGGAAGAGCGGAGATGTCCAAAAAAATTCGTTTTTCCAAAGCTACAAACATGGAAGTCTGATAAAAATCAGAGCGAAGGGTTCAATGTCGAAAGAGCCTGTAGCTCCAAGATCGGAAGGTGACGAAGCTCTATATAGGAAGAACTTACGAGCCTGAAGATTCAGCCAAGGAAAAGCGGAAATGTCCAAAAGAATTCGTTTTTCCAAAGCTACAAATAGGGAAGTCTGATAAAAATAAGAGCGAAGGGTGTTGTGTCGAAAAGAGCCTGTAGCTCCAAGATCGGAAGGTGACGAAGCTCTACATAGGAAGAACTTACGAGCCTGAAGATTCAGCCAAGGAAGAGCGGAAATGTCCAAAAGAATTCATTTTTCCAAGGCTACAAACAGGGAAGTCTGATAAAATGAGTGCTTATGAATCTTTGCTTTGTTTCCCATTTCATGAGAACAAGCAAAGAGGGGCAACTGTAATCACTCATTTTCACTTGTAAATATATTAATATTGCATGTATATTTTATTATATGAATGTTACTAATATAAGGTGATGTGTGCATGTATAAGCTATGTATACGTATTAGGGGTGTATGTATGTATGTCGCGTATGTATCTAGGGTATAAGCGTATATAGATGTCATGTTAATTATACGTATGATTATACGTACGTATACTAGAATATTATATTAATTAATGATCGTATAATATAAGTATATATTTTTCGTATGTATTGCTGTTATAAGTATACTATTATTATTATTGGGCTAGTAAAATGAAAAATTAAATATATATTAAACCCAAATAAATAAAATCCAAGTCTAATTACAAATCCAATTACAAGGCCCGTTTGGCCCAAATCTGAATCCTATCTAATTACAATGTGCAAGTAACTGTAGGCCGTTAGATCAAGATCTGATCCAACGGCCACGATGCAATGGAAGTCGAAAATATCTGCCAGGCGCGTGCTCCACACGTATGGACCGTTCGAGTGCCACGCGCGCGTATGGTCCACGCGCGGACGCTTTAACATCCCACGCGCGCGTAAGATCCACGCGTTCTGACTCCTCGACTGCGGAGCTCCACGTGGCGAAATCTAAAGCCGTTTCATCAGATCGAGGCTTCATCCAGGCCGATCGTTCTTCAAGCTATCTCAACCGTTAGATCAGATCTGATCTAACGGCCGAAAATGCGTCTGGCCTCTGGCAGAATGGCCACACCGCCACCGCGCCGATATTCAGTCCCAGCGTTCAGATTATGCCAAAGACAACAAGCAAATGTCAGATCTGGAAAAGAAGATACAAGTTGCAACCAAAATACAGAGGTAGTGATATATATGAAACGGGGCTGTTGTAACGGGATAAATTTTTAGCGAGCAAAAAGATTAGCAAAAAAACAGAGAGAGTAGTAATACGAAAAAGAACAGAGAGCTTGTAAAACCAGAAACTTGTAACCAGTCGAGATAATCAAAAAAGGCAGTCCAGTGGTAATTTTTTGTCTCTTTTTCTTACCTGTTTTCTTTGCATGCATATACGAAACACAAAAAGAAAAAAAAAAGAAACAAGTAAAGAAGTCTTACCGGCGTTGTCTGTGGGTCTTCCCTTCCTCTGTGACAAGCCTTTCGGCTCCTACAAGCCAGATCTGGTGAACAAAAGGGAGGGGAAGACCCCTTGTGGTTTCGTTTTGGGTCTAAAAAAAATATATTTTTGGGTTCGTATTTCTTAGATCTAGGGTAAATAAAAGGGGATCCTTTGAATCCAACCACGGATTAATGTTGAGGACGACAAGGGGAATGTTTTGGTGTATTTTGGGAGCCTACCGGCGCCGGTTAGCAGCGGTCGGCGGCGGAGAATACGGCGGCCGGCCGCCGGATTCTGGGTTTCTCAAGAACATTTGAGAGAAAACGAATGAACAAAAACTCTGAAAAACCGAAAAATGAAACAAAGAAAGGGAAAATGGGTTTCGGTCTAAAAATGGCCCTTTTATAGTTATTATTATTTTTGAAATGGGTAAATTACACACTTAATCCCACCGCGTTTTCAATATTTTCATTTTTGTCTTGCCGCATGGTATAATCACAGTCCCAGTCCCCCTGAGTTTTCAAAAAGTCACAATTTAGTCACTAAATTACACCGAATCAGTTTCTGAATGGTAAAATTACGCCTTTAACCATCCCGCGTTTTTGAATTTTTCAATTTGGGTCTGCCCCTTGGTATAATTACAATCCTGGTCCTTTTAGGTTTTGTCTGTTTTGCAATTTCGTCCCAAAATTACATATTATTGTTCTTTAACTTCCGCCACTGATTTTCATTTTCCTTTCATTTCAGTCCTGTTTTCTTTGTAAATATTATTGTTCGTATTATCATCGTATATGTTGATATTATTTTATTTTATGTCTCCCGTATATGACTCGTTTTATGTTTATATGTATATATGTGTCAAGTATGATATTCGTTTTTTGTCTGGTTATTCATATCAAGCATGTTATGTTTTAATTGGTTCGTACATGGCGTTTTGTATTTTATATGTGTGTGCTTTCTTATTTTTTAGAGCTACATGTTAGTATATTTACCCTTTTTATACGATATGTTGACCCGTATATGTTGAAATATGTTTTATTGCTAGTATGCATTTTTTTATATCTGTTCGTCTATATATATACTTGTTCCTGCCTTGTTTTTTTTGACATATTATAATTGTTTTATCTATTATTTAGAATAATATGTATATATATACATGTTTTAGTCTAAAATATCATTCATGTTAAATTAATATTCTGTTATGACAATATTTACTACATTTAAACATTTTACCATGTTTTATATTTTTGCCATTAAGATTGCATATCGAGATATAAATTGTTAATGCGGTGTCCTTTTATCCGAGCATAAACGGGGCCAGTATCAAGCGTAGTGATAGTGGTTGGGCGTTTATTCTCGGATAACGGGACCCTTAAAATATATTCGCAATTATGACCGAAATTTAAAATAATCGTCACTCTGATCCGAAAAATCCAATATTAATAAAGCGGTAATTATTAAAGTACCAATTTTTGGGCGGTGTGGGGGTGCTAATCCTTCCCTATCCGTAACCGACTCCCGAACCCTGTCTTTTTGAATCTCTGGTTTTGTGGTGTCCGGCCTACCTAAGTGGCCGGTGGCGACTCCATTTTTATGAGGTTTTTTGTAAACCCTGCGGAATAAATATTTTTAAATATCACAAACACCTTTCAAAAACACCGTTCAAAAATAATCGTTTTTATTTAGCGAGACCTTCGCTACAGGAAGGTGATGGATGTTCATCAAGTGAAGTTGTTGACATTAATTTGATAATTTAATCATAATCTTCTCCTAATTTTTTTGTTTCAAAAATTATGTTACAATATTTTATTTTCTCATTTAATAAATTATGGAAATGACCTTTGAATCTTTGATGGTAATTATGTGAAAAAACTGATGTCAGTAGATTTATGGTAAGATGAAATAAGGAGGCAGAGGCAAAAACTAATGAGTGATGTCTGGGCTACTATTGGGAAGTGAGAACTTTGTTTATGTAATTCTATTTTATGTAAGAATATTTAGATATTTAAAACTTTAATAATAGTTAAATTTAATGTATTAAATATTAAATGTTTTTAGTAAGATATTACATGAATTTTTTTTTTAAATTTCTAATAATAGAACCCATTTATCACCTAACATGCCCTCGTTCGTGGTTAATGGGTGGGACAGATTTGGGTCAATGATCAAGCGGGTAGTGGGCGGGTGGGTTAGGTGATGGTTTGGGGTGGGTGGAGCTCTAAACCACCCAAATCTAACTTGTTGCCAGTTTTATTTTTTAGGCTCTGGATAAATTAAAATATGGACTAAAGTTGACGTCTCTATCTAATATTTTTGAGGTACTCTCTACTATAAATAGTAGAAAACAAGTAAAAGAAACAATAATATGAGTCATAAATGACCGGTAAAAAATAAAAATAAAAATAAAAAATTGATTTTGACTAATTTTTAATATAGGTTACCTAATTTAAATTTCCAAACCCCATAAACTAAATACCTAAACGTTTTAATTTCTCAAATACTCTACTCATCCTCCAGTCCGTTGTACTATTTTTCGTTTTATTTCTCTCTGATTTCTTTTTTAGCTTTAACAAATAATTTTTTCAATTCAACATCAACTCGGAAGTACATCATATGGTATTGACATTACATACCAAAAAGATTTTTCAAGCGATAAAAAAAGTTTGAATACCATTTTTTAATATATCTATTTTGTTGATTGCTTATAATTTTTTATTGAGTATGCCATCTAGAAAATATGAATTTGGGCATGAGAAAGGAAAAGAAAATTAGAAGAATTAATTTTATCACAAAGGGGCACTAGAAAATTTTTTTATAAAAAATTTAGGCCAAATAAAGTCATGTGAAAGAATTAAGTTAAAATGAAAATGATAATAATGAGTTTAATGTTGTTGATGAAGATGATTTGAAGAGAGAAAAATCTACACCTACTTTTTAGATGTTTTTTATCCAAGAAATTGGGATGATCTTGATAACAAAACAAGGGATTTTTTTTTGGAAAATGGTCCAATAAAAAATTTTGGTTAGAAATTTCCACTGTATGGTAATTCTAGGCATTTTTAGATTCTCATTATACTAGAAAATTGTCAAATGGGGAGAAAAATGATAGAAAATTATTAGTGTACTTAAAATTTTAAGATTAAATATATTATTTTGTTGTAAGTTATTTAGGACAAAGACTCTTTCTAGTGCATTTGCAAATGAAGGATACAATGATTGGAAACATCTTAGTGAAAGCCTTAAGTCACAAGAAAATAGTTTTAGTTATATTATTAATATGGATACTTAGATTGACTTGTAAATTAGATTAACAAAGAATAAAACAATTGATAAATATGAACAAGAACAAATTTTAAAAGAAAAAAAACTCATTGGAAACAAAGTTTTTATTAGAATAATGGATTAACTACAAAATAAGTGCCCAAACTATACTCGTTTTTTGTTTTAGGTGCCTAAACTATTTTTTGGCTGAAATAGATGCCTAACATTTCTTTTCGTAACCGTTTTAAGGTTCCTCGGTAATGGACGTTAAAAAAGTTCCATTATCCGATGAAAGAGTGATTGTGGCTGGGTTTATAATTTTTGAATTTTTTAAATATTCAAAAAACTTAAAATAAAAAATTTAAAATAAAATCCAAAAACTAACCCTCATTATTTTCACCCAAATAAAACTTCAGAAATTACATTATCCCCTCTCTGAACTCTTCCCCCTCCCTTCCCAAATCTAAACGAAATACTTATTAAGAATCTCCCTCTAATGAATTTAAGGTTTTTAACTTACAAAATCGTTACCCTATAGTAATTAGAAGTATTTGTTTTTACTTTATTTGTGAAACCCCATCATTTTCATAAAGATAATCAAAACACGTAATTCTATTTGTAGGAAGAAGAATCTTCGAAGAATAAGAGTTGAAAGGTAATTTTAAAATAAAAAGAATGTTTTAGTTGTCGGTTACAAAAATTTTAATTTGTAATCAAAATCTAATGTACTTATTTCGACAGGTTGTGTATTGAAGTTCAGACAGAAAGTAAAAGTTATTTGCCACTTTAGATTCTTCATTCACCCAAGAAAAGTGAAGTTGATAATATATATATGACATAGAGTCAAAAATAGCCCCTAACGTTTGACCTTTTGGTCACATTAATACCTATTCTTTTTTTGTGCAAACAAACTCTTAACGTTTCATTTTCGTTCAAAAGTCACCCTCGTTGGATGGAAATCATCAGTCAACTAACTATCAACACCCTTTGATGATGTGACATGTCTACATAGCAGTACTTGCTGACGTAGCATTATAATTTTAAAAAAATATTTTTTATATTTATATTAAATTTAGTGCCTAACCACCAAACTAATCCCTTGAGTTTGTAAATTAACACCATATATTTTATATAACCTCATCAAACTAGCATGTCTTCTTCTTCCAAGATTGTTGTTCTTTGACAGCATCTCCATAATTATTCTTTTCTCTTCTAAGCTTTTTATCGAACAAACAAGGGGAAATTTCTTACTTGCTTTCAAGGCAAGAACAAACCCTGTAACACCCCTACCCAATCTAGGAGATAAACCGGCTTAGGACGTGTTACCAAACAATTTACTTACATACATACATTCTTGATAACTTTATTAAATGACACTTATTCGTACCTTCAAAAGACAGGGGAAATTTAAAACTTTTCGCATGCTTTAAAAGATCTAATTTAACTTTCATGCAAGAATAGATATGTATATACATATCATAAGCAAAATACATAAATCTCTAGTTCTTAGCATTTGCCTTTAACTTAGCCTACCTATTTCAAGTCATTTTAAAACATGTTGACCTAGTATTGAAAGTATTCAAGTTAACAGCAACTCATAGTTTAAAAATGTTTGCTTTCATGTAATACCATTTGATAACCAAATGTTTTTAACCAGGGTTGCCAACTAAACAAAACGTTTTACCATCACTCATGCAATATTAGCAACAAACATTCCAGATTTACATTTAACTTAGATTCGTCTACAAACAATCATCTAACAAACAATACAGTCTTAGCTTACGCTATCAAAAAGCATTATTAGAATGTTCACAATAAGGTGAAAGCCATAATCGATTACTGAAAACTTATTATTTCGAAACTTAGACCAACCTAACCAGACACATATGTCCTTAGCATTGAAAAGTATGATACAAACGTATTGAAAATCAAACTTTAAATTATTATAACCATTTATCTAATTATCCGAGCTACTCTATTATTATTTAGAAATTTACACCAGATATCAAGGTGATTTCTTTTCATTTTAAGCCTCTAGTAGTCTTTTATACAACTGCCCAAAACTCATCAACTAATAGATCATATAAGCAAGCAACAACCATAAAACAAGAGAATAATTAAGGGCCCATTATAGAACTTCAAATACTTAACAAGCTTATACACAAATAAGCCAAATTGGAAACTGAACACATCATGCATCCTAACAGTTATGTGCCACCATCTAGGAGTTTTTAAATGTGATAGTTCGAATCATACATAGATCTTGTGATCACGTCCAAGCTCGAGAGAGAGACCGAAGGTGCCTCACCCTAAAATATTTAATGAAATAATGTATTAGGCATAAGCCTAGTGAGGTAGCATAAAATAATCAAATGTAAGAATCGAAGTTCTATGATAACTCTATCTTTCTTCTGAATTATTAGATCAAAACAAGTATCAAGTTTGTTCAAATATAACCCTTCCAAAATCATAGGGTTCAATCTAGTATCATTACAAGGTCTATTGGATTCATACATAACCACAAGGTTAATCAAATACAGCTATCAGAGTTATAAGAATTCAAGTATAACTTCATCTCCTTAATCCATTTACGCTCATACTCCTCTTAACAAATCAAAGCTCTTGAAAAAATCCTACATCACCCAAAAGGAAGGCCGTCAACACTATCGAAGTAGCAGCCCCATGGAGCGGCAGCGACAGCGGTACCAACAGCCCGTACTCTCGTCGGCAAGCTCGAACTTGATCCCAATGTTTGCGATTTCTTAACCTTAATCTTTTATTTTAGTTTTTATTGTTTTTATGCATTTAAATTCATCATTTGATTTGTGTATATTTACCATGTCTTATGTTTTGTTCATCCTCATATATTTTAACTCGGTAAAATATTAAGTTAAGTAAATCTTTAAATAATCAATTTTCTTTTAAAAGGAATGAAGTTATTAAATAATTTAATGTGGATACTTTTTAGGTTAGTTTCTTTAATAAATAACTTAGATATTTTATATCTCACTTTAATTGTAAATAGTTAAATAAAACCCTAAGATAAATCTTTAAAAAGAGGTGAATAATTCATTAATTATAATAATGGTAAATAAAAACTAACTTGGTAATTCTCTAAAAAGGGGTAAATAATTATTCGTAAGTAAAACTCTCTAGGTAGTTTTTTTAAAATATAGTAATTTGTAAATACTTTAATAAAGCCTTCTAGGATTAGTTTCTTCAAACTCCTTAGGTAACTTTTAGAAAGTAAATAATGTGTAAATAATTAACTCTTAGGGAAATTCTTAGAAAAGTGGGTAATTTGTAAATAATTAATTTTGAACATTAAATTACCCATAAAATTAAAAAGGGCTAATAAGACATCATTTAAAAATGATCTTTCTTTGCATCATGAAAACGAGGTGTATTTTCAATTAGGGTTAATTCGGTCTTCCCCTAGCCGTTGTGAGAATGATCGAGACTCCTATGCGAAAGTGCATTATCGAATTTTAAGGATTAATACCTTAATCCCTTAGCATCTAAATTGATTTAGATTTTCTCAGCCATGAGCGAGTTCGAGCCAATTCTAGAACTTCGTGGATTTTTGTATTAACCTTTGTATGCACGCATCCGGGTTATAAAGAAAATATTAATGATCAAGTAAGCGTCAGTCTCCGGGGGTGATAGGGGTGCTAATCTTTCCCCACACGTAACCATGCCCTTGAACCTTCTATCTGGTTTGTTTTTAGGTTTTCGGCCCGCCTAATTTAATAAAAGGGACCGGTGGCGACTCCGTTGTTACAACACTCTTTCTCAGAATCCCCCATTGAGTACTTGCAAATGAGGCTCGGGTAACATAGCATCGGTAACCTCCATTCGATACTTATCTGACCATGGTGTTGCAACACATCATGGGTATCTGGATCCTATCAACCAAGTACCCACATGGCACATCACATCAACATATAACCATACCATCTTATGGTTACTATCAATACATAATTCATACAAGACTTTTACCAAGTTCTTAAGTTCTATGCTCGAGTAGAAGGAGATTTCTTAGTTTATTACTTTTACAACTCATTTTAGGCCATTACGGGTCTATTGAATCGAATAATATAATTTTCCAACCTTCTAGGCGAAAGTTGACTTTTTGGGAAAAATTTCCCAGTAGGTACTGATATAGGTCCTCGCGTACCGATACAGGTACCCTATAGGTACTAGTAGTCATAGCATACCGATACGAAATTAGCTCACTACAATTCCCCAAAGCCTTAGTGTACCACTACGGGTCGACCTGTACCGATACTTGGTTGCATGGAGTACCGGTACAGGTTGAACATCGTACCGGTACCACTTCATTGTTCATCCAATGGAACAATGTTCTTTAAACCCATAACACTACGATATTGGTATTGCCTCCCTACGTGCCGATATCGAAGCCTAGAAATGGCTTCCTAGGCTCGGGAAATCACTCACAAGCCCCGAAAACATAACCTTTTAGCCATTAAACTTGAACCTACATCCTATGGGAGTTATTAGGGTGGTTTACTATCATTTTTACACTTTATTAACAAGAAATCTGAGTTTTGCCATTGTTAACCACACTGAAGCATTCAAACTAGGGATGGCCATGGGTTGGGTTTTGGTCGATCCACACCCGACCTGACAAGAAATCTAAAGTTTCTTTTGCACAAGAAAATACACTCTTATGTATGGTTAAACAAAGCAAGATTGCTAAAATCTAAAATCCTCCTAAAGAATTTTCTACCCAAACACTTAGCTATTAAGAATCGAGTTCCATGTTACCTTGTGAGAGAAAAACAAACAATGAAAATTATAAACAGACATCAATTGAGCAACACAATTTTTTATAGCAATAAGATTCATCATCTTATTATTTAAATGGTTATAGACTCTACAATTTATAGACTTATATAGTCTATTAACCATAATAGGTTGTTAACATCTAATCCAACTAATTAAAAAAATACAAATTGATTCAGTTAGCCAAACTAATTGACTCAACGTCTCTAACAACTTATATATATTTCTCTTACCAACAACTAGCTGGTCTATTGGGATGAGGTGCTATATATATACTTACCTGTTAGGATACTTGTTTCGATATAATAATTGAAAATTAGTTTTGGACTAAATTGAAAAGAATTCAAAAGTGTTTTTAAGTTCAAACAACTTGAAAATATATTTGAGAAGGTTTCAAAAGATTTTGAAGTGTTTTTGAAATGTTTTAAAGCAGACAAACCTAAGTTCTCAGCTCAGCTTTATCGATACGTCTTAGGGTTTCAGCTACAGTCTATTTGAAACTGCCAAAACTCGTACCGATATAGAGCTTTCCTGTATCGATATGGATAGGGGTTGTTTCGATATGCCTCTTAGCATTTCGATACGCCTACGTGGCAAAAACCCCAACGACCAAAACCCCCTAACGGCTATTTTCCCAACGGTCATTTAAATTGTAGGTCGTACTGATACACTCCTAAGTGTATGGATACGCACAAGTTGGAAAAAGCTCAACGGCTAGTTTCTGAAGAACACGTATCGATACAGCTACCTATGTATCGATAAAGTCAGCTCTAGAACTGTATTTATTGCGGGAAATAAAAGCCCCAATGGCTCCAATTCATCCCCAACAGTATCCAACGACTAGGAACTTAATTGGGAGTATAAAAGGGACCTCCAAGCAACTATGGAAGACTAATGATCCTTAAGTCAACAATCATATGATCAAAAAATGTCTTAGTGCTCAATTTGTCAAATTTCTTGTATAGACAACACTTGTAAGCTTATAGTAAATGTATGCTCAAGTGTTTTAGAATTTGGGAGAGTGCTTAGAAGTGCAAACATCAAACTTTAGAGAGAGATTTCTATTTGCTAAGTTTTCTCTTGTTTGAGAGAGTTCCCAAAGCTCAGTTTGTGAGCTTTGGATGCTAGACTTGGGTTGTGAGTCTAGGTTGTAAAAGGTTGCCTCTTAAGCCTAGAAAAGGGGAAGAATTCTTAGTGAATTGGTTGAAATCCTTGGTGAGGAGCTAAGATAGTGGATGTAGGCTTTGGTTAGAAAGTCGAACCGCTCTAAATTCTTTGTCTTTTATTCATTTCTTTTGCTTCCACCACAAACACCCAAATTACATCTTCTCCACTACTTGGAAAGCACAAATGGTTGAGGAATCGAGTTTAACAATTGGTATCAGAGCGAGGCTCAATTGAGTGGATTAACATCCTATTGAGGTGATCCCGTCAAGCTCGATCAACCAAACAATTAATCGGTTTCAATGGCACAATCAATCGATAGGCCACCTTTCTTTGACGAGACCAACTACCCCTATTGGAAGAATAGGATGATGTACTTCATCAAGGCCAAAGACTACCACCTTTGGGATCTTGTTGAAGATGGACCATTCGTGCCACAACAAAGAAGGCAAGATTGGAGTGTGGATGACAAGAAGAAGATGGAACTAAACGCGAAGGCATTGCACATTTTCCTTTGTGCACTTTGCCCGAAAGAATATGCCAAGCTCTCTTTTTGTGAACATGCTAAGGAAGTATGAGACAAGCTTGAAGTCACATACAAAGGAAAAAATGAAGTAAGGGAGACTAAGATTGGTCTTCTCAACCTTGAGTATGAGAACTTCAAGATGGAATCGGATGAAGACATCAAGAAGATGTTTGATAGATTCTCCACCATCATCATCAATAGACTCAAAGGATATGAAGAAATCATTCCGGAAGACAAGCTTGTCCAAAAGCTTCTCTACTTTCTTCCCGAGTCATGAGACTCAAAAAAGACCACCATCATCGAAGACAAGAATCTCAAGACCCTAAAGCTAGATGAACTCATGGGGTCTCTTCTCACTCATGAAATCATGAAGAAAGGAAAAGGCGAGGAGAAGAAGAAGGAAGAGATAAAGAAGACGGGGAAGAAAAAGATAATGGAGCTAGGAATTAACGTGAATACCATTGCTCTTAATTCCTCCACAAGCCATCAAGAAAATTCAAGTGAAGAGGAAAGTGAAGATGAAGAGATGTCTCATCTCTTCAAAAAGTTCACCCGGTTCATGAAGAAAGAAATGGAAAAATCCAAGTATGAATCGAAGAAGAAGATGAAGGTTCCCCAAATGAACTAAAAATGCAAAGAGACGAGGTACACCAAATACGATTGCTCTCACTCAAACATAAAGGGATCATCTTTAAAGAAAGCATATGTGGCAACATGGAGTTATGAAGACTCTAGCGATGAAGATGAAGTTGTTCATCTATGCTTTATGGCCCTACAAGAGGGTGAGGTAACTTCTAACTCATCTTGTTCAAATTCATATACTTTTAATGAGTTACAAGAAGCTTATGATGAATTGGTTTTTGAATTCAAGGCTTTATTTTCAAAAAATAAAAATATGATTCCAAAGTTGAAAATCAAAAATAATTTGCTTTTGAAAACCAATTTAGAGTTTGAAGCAAAAATGAAAGATTTTGAACTTAAAGTCTTAAGTTTACAAAATTTGCTTCAAAGTTTAGAAAAAGATCATCAAAAAGAGATGGATGGTCTTAAGAAAGAAAAAGATTTGATTTCCAAAGAACTTGAAAAGAAAAACAATTTGGGAAATTCAAATTTTTATCAAAGACAATCTAGTGCCCCTAGATTTGTAAATGAAAAATGTTTTAGAAGTATTTGGGGTCCCAAAAGGACTAATTACTTCAACTAAAAATGATGAAATTGAAAAATGGATTCCTAAGGGGACAAAATTGTGTGCTACTAACGCTTATGGATACCAAAATATTTGTGATTGTCTTACTTTAGGTGTGATGGAGAATGATCAACAAAGTACAACATTAAGGGGGAGCTCCATACATACAAGTAAGAACACTTGAAGGAGGCTTCACATCCTACCTTTGGTTCAAGAGTGATAAAATTAGTTGAATTTTTTTTAATTTTATTTATTTATTTTAATTCAACTAGTTTATCATAATTGTTGGACTACCATTCATTGATGCTTGAGTGAGGGGGAGCCATTTTAAAACCAAAATTCTTCTTTTTTTTCTTTTGTCATTTCTTTTACACCTCCATTGTTATTTTAAACTTAAAGTTATAACATTCTTTTTGATATAACAAAAAAGGGGAGAAATGGTTTGAAAAAATGAATTTTCAAGTGAATAAGGGGGAGCTTTAACCATCTATGAATTTCAAAACTCTTATTTAAAATTTCTTCTACTAAGGGGGAGAATCACAAACAATTTTTCAAGTTTGTTTTATTATACCAAAAAGGGGGATATTGTTAGGATACTTGTTTTGATATAATAACTGAAAAATAGTTTTGGACTAAATTGAAAAGAATTCAAAAATGTTTTTAAGTTCAAACAACTTGAAAATATGTTTGAGAAGGTTTCAAAAGATTTTGAAGTGTTTTTGAAATGTTTAAAGTAGCCAAACCTAAGTTCTTAACTCAACTGTATCGATACAGTATACCCCGTTTCAATATGTCTTAGGGTTTCAGCTACAGTCTATTTGAAACTGTCAAAACCCATACCGATATAGGGCTTTCTCGTACAGTTACGGATAAAAGGGTTGTTTTGATATGCCTTTTAGCATTTCGATACGCCTACGTGGCAAAAACCCCAACGGCCAAAACCCCCCTAACGGCTATTTTCCCAACGGTCATTTAAATTGCAGGTCGTACCAATACACTCATAAGTGTATGGATACGCATAAGTTGGAAAAAGCTCAACGGCTAGTTTATGAAGAACACGTATCGATACAGCTACCCGTGTATTGATACGGTCAGCTCCAGAACTGCATTTATTGCGGGAAATAAAAGTCCTAACGGCTCCAATTCATCCCTAACAATTTCCAACGACTAGAAACTAATTTGGGAGTATAAAAGGGACCTCCAAGCATCTATGGAAGACTAATGATCCTCAAGTCAACAATCATATGATCAAGAAATGTCTTAGTGCTCAATTTATCAAATTTCTTATATAGATAGCACTTGTGAGCTTAATTATAAATGTATGCTCAAGTGTTTTAGGATTGAGTGAGTGATTAAGAGTGCAAACATCAACCTTTAGAGAGGGATTTCTATTTGGTAAGTTTTCTCTTGTTTGAGAGAGTTCCCAAAGCTCGGTTTGTGAGCTTTGGATGCTAGACTTGGGTTGTGAGTCTAGGTTGTAAAAGGTTGCCTCATAAGCCTAGAAAAAGGGAAGAATTCTTAGTGAATTAGTTGAAATCCTTGGTGGGGAGCTAATGTAGTGGATGTAGGCTTTGGTTAGAAAGTCGAACCACTCTAAATTCTTTATATTTTATTCTTTTCTTTTGCTTCCACCACAAACACCCAAATTACATCTTCTCCACCACTTTGCAAGCACAAACAGTTGAGGGAATCGAGTTTAACATTACCAACAACCAATTATTCTTTGCAATACTTGATCCCTTAAGCAAGGTTAGGGGTTCAAGTCTTGGCATTTTGAATGGAGAAAATTGGGTTGGGAGGGCCACCCCATAATTGGTCTTTGGATTACTCGACCTGTATTAGTCAGCTAATAAATTGAATACCAATTATTAAATAAAAATATATATTTCTCTTATTCAAATATCATATTTTTTTAAAAAAAATCTTATTTGTCCATTTAGAAATATCTTTCTAAGGTTCTTCACTTTTTTTGATCAAAGCAGTATGATTTTATTGAGGTAAATCATACAGAGGATACCCGGTTGAGCCTAATTAAAACCCCCACTAAGCCTAGTTGGGGGAAAAGAGTACTCAACAAGGTATAGAGAACAAATAGGCAAAACGCGAAATAAAAGGACCATAACACGAAAAAAATAGGGCCGAATTAAAACAAGTTGCCACAACAACATTAGTGTACAACTTGAAACCATGATACACGTCTAAGGGCATTCTTGGCTATAGCATCAGCCAGGGAGTTAGCCTCGCGAAAAACATGGTGAAACACAACCGAATCAAGAACACCACATGCCTCATCAATCAATCGGAAACACTACGACAACCTTCATGGATGAAGATCCCAATGAAGCACCCATGAAATAGCAACCAAAGAATCAGACTCAACAATAATAGCATGGCCACGACACCATCTAGAATGTACAATGGGGGGACAAAGCATGAGCAATCGCCTAGATCTTCGCAACTTTGGAGTCGAGGATACCAAGAGGGTTGAAGAAAAAGGCCAAAATACAACCGAAAGCATCTCAGAGCACACCCCCACAACCGACAGGTCCCAGCTTACCAACTGTTGATCCATCCACATTAAACTTTAGAACTCTTGTCGGTGGTGCCACCCAAGATACACCAAGACGCGAAACTGAGGCTGAAGAGTGCACCCCCTCTCACGGCCTATCCCACCACAACGATTCAAACATATCCGAGGAGGCACCCGCTTTGATCCAAAACAAAGATCATAACCATATCAGGAAGAAAAGATTTTCCACTGAGCAGCTCTTGTCATTAAAGATTAGATCGTTCTGGCAAACCATAAAGTCTAAAGAGTCGCTGAACAACATGCCAACCAACGTTAGCGAATCTCTCCCAAAAACCTTCCCACAACACATTAAAGAAGGAAATCATCTAGACAGAAGGGGGCAAGAGCAAGATGCCACCATTGCAAAATTAAATACCAAATCTTACGACTGGAATGGCAATTGAAAAGAATATGATTAGAACCATCCATTCCCTCTATACACCATCGACAACGCATTGTCGTAGTGTCAAACACCATACCACGATCTTGTAAAAAATTCAACGTGGGGAGACGATGAACCATGATAAACCATAGAAAACACTACACCTTCGAAGGGATCGCAAACTTCCAAATATTAAATGTATCCAAATGTTCCAGAGAAATACCAAAAGATGCCATTAGTGAGTATAACTCTTGTACCAAAAATTGACTAGTGGATCCGTGATGCTAAGCCAATCTATCTCACACATTTAGTAGCAGCCGAAAGGGAAGGATAATGGCCTCAGTTCAGGCCATTGGTTGAGTTCAAAGGAACGAAGCTCCCTAGAGAAGAAAGAATCCCAAAACTCATGTTCAAATGAATTCCCCACTGTATAGTGAACCACCAACACCAAATTATTCTTTGCCGAATGGAAAAGGCGAGGGAACAATTCGCAAAAGGAGCTCTCTAAACACCACTGGTTAAACCAGAAAAGAGCAGTGGCACCATTGCCCAATATCCAAGAAAAACAGTCCAAGTCCATAAATTGCGCCACATCTAAAGAACCCTGAACCGCTACAACATTACGCCACACCACTAACATCTGTTTTGGGCATGATGAATTGATTTGCCACTCCAATCGATGAGAGCCATATTTCGATTCAATGATAGATCGCCACAACAACAATGGCTCCGTAGCATACCTCCACGAACATTTAGCAAGCAGAGAGAGATTGCGAAGCCGCAGGTCCACCACACCCAGACTCTTTGGTCGGCACACTAATTCCCATCTAGCACGGCTCATCTTAAACTTTTTCTCAGAACCACCCCAAAGAAAATGCCTACGAATTCGATCCAATTTTCGAATAGCCCACTTATCGAATAGCCCACTTAGGTATTACAAAAAATGACATATAGTGAAAAGGAAAAGAAGAGAGAACGGAATTCACCAATATCAAATGCGCGGCAATAGACAACGATGAGCCTTTCCAACAAACCGTCGTTGGCAAAAACATTGTACGATAGGCTCCCACACAATGATACATCTAGGATTAATCCCTATTGGAATTCCAAGATAAGTAAACATAAGTACACCACACTTACATCCTAGTACTTTCGCTATTTTCTGATTGGATCGAGTCAGAGACACCTATCGCAAACAAAGAAGACTTTGCAAAGTTGATTTCAAACCCCGAGCCATACTGAAGACAGGTAGGATGCGCTTTAACTAAATAACTTCTTCCACCTTGCCACGCGGAAAAATAACAGTGTCATATGCAAATTGTAAGTGAGAAAGAGTGATATGACGTGTAACGTTTACACCATGAATTAAGCCACAATTTTCCCCATTCACAAGAAATTGGTGTAACGCTTCCGCAATCAAAAAAAGAGCAACGGCGAGAGAGGATCACCCTGCCTTACATCCCTCTGCATCAGAAACTCACAAGAGGCACTTCCATTAACCAGTATAGAGAGGTGAGCCGTGCTAATACACTTGAAAATCCACGTCCTCCAATGTGAACCAAACCCCATACAAATCATTACTTGCTCGACAAATTCCCGCTGAAGGAAACCATACGCCTTCGCAAAATCTAGTTGATGATCACGCCTCCATCCTCCTCACAACACGATTGTAGAGAATGAAGGACTTCACTTGTTAGCAAAATACCGTCCGAAATCTTTGACATTTCGTAAAATACTAAAAAAATTATATTTCTTTTCTTTCACTTTATTTTAGCCAAAAACATTAAGCAACATCAATAAAAAAAAAAGAAAACTAAAAGTAAAGATAGAGTTGAACCCAACAAGTGGTCCCAATGGAAAAACGAATGATGTTTAATTCTAGGAGACCTGAGTTCAATCGTAATGTCTACAAGATGTGTGTATTTTATCAAAGGGAATATCTATGAACATATACCACATTGTAATCATCTTTAGATTATTAAAATATAAAGATAGAGTTTCATTTTAAAGTTCTTTGTCCACACGCCTTGACTAGCAATATAGTGCATGAAATATAAGATGGTTAATATTCTCTAAAATAATTAGAAGAATATATGAAGATCCGTAAGATTGAAGTACGGATTCATGCGGACTACGAGTGGTATTAGTATTATAACATCGATAGTCATTTAAGCATTAATTTCAGCATTTTGTTGACCATTATAATGTATTCCATTTTCCCACTAACAAAAACAAAATTCTTAAAATAATACTTTTAAAAATCATTTTAATTAGTCTTTTTAGCTAAAATAATGGAAAATATATAACTCTAATATAAATATAATGAAATGTGTTAAAAACCCAAATATAAATATTTTAGATATAATAAATATGTTATAATAATCGTCTTGAAATACGTATTTTTCTAAGGCATCCATACATAATAAGCAAAATGTTTTTAGGTTATGCATTAGTCTCTTAATAAGAATATAAGATTGGGAAAATGAGCAATCAAATCCAATATTTGATTTTTTTTATGGATAAAATCTAAAATTGCATATTTCCTCTAATAAAATTACTTGTTACAATTCTGAAAACTTATTTATAAGTTAATACTCCCATCAAACTATTTCCATTTGAATTAGTCATAATAATTCAAATGTACTATTTGTTAATAAAACAATTTTTATTTAAAATATTATAAAATATTAAGGTTTTTTATATGTTTAATTTAACTCAATCTTAGTTGGGTTAGAGTTAAGGTGTCAGATTAAAAACAATTATATTATTACCTAATATAATAAAAAAAATTATTTCTAGGGTAAACTAGATTTATAGTCCCTAAACTTTTAGGATACTACAATATGGTCACCAAACTTTTAAAACTTGCAATACATTCACTAAACTTTTAATTCGCTTTCGTTAAGGTCATTGGTGTCGATGTCATTAAAAAAAATGATGTGGCACGTTAACTTTAAAATATTTTACTGAGCTTTTAATACATTTTCATTACGTTCTTTGAACTTATAATTCCTTTTATTACGATCATTTAATTTTTAATTTGTGACTGTGATTGCAGTTCATGTTGCATTATCAAAAAAAATATTAGGATGGTTCTTCAGTTAACCAATAACATTATCTACCTTTTATAATGTTATTAACTCATCCATATTCTGTTGAAATCCCATCCATATTCACCAGTTTATGCCAACTTACCAAAAATATTCATGAACTTGGAAGCAAGTTTGTCATCATGATAGATAAAACAACCAAATCAAATATAGAAAAAAGAAAGACATTAGCAAGTTAGGCATGTAACGACCCAAATTTCTGATTTAACGGTTGAGATTTGACTTGGCTTATGGATCATTGAGTTAGTTTGGGTAACTGGACTCGTTTGGCCAAGTTTGGGCCTTTTTTAGATGAGAATTGGACTATATAGGATGAAAAAGAGACCATTTTGTAATAAGGGAGAAACTTAGAGGTTTTATGGAGTGATTTCACATGTGAGAGAAAAGTGGGCTGATTCCCTATTAATATCACCTTGTCTCGCTTGATTTTAAGGGGGACAAGAGTGGGTTTTGATGAAATCATCACCTACACTCTTTTTCTTCACCCATCATCTTCTTCATCTTTCCTCCTCATTCAAGCATGATTTTTCAACACTAAAAATACAAAATTTATACTCAAACTTCTTATCCCAAAATTCAAGATTTGTATATTCTTAACCTCCTCTTCAAAATCTTCAAGAAAAGTTTATTCTTGTGGTGAAAAGGTAAGGTTTGTATTTATGGGTTTTTGAAAAGCTTAAAGCTTTATGAGTTTTTGGAGGTTCTTTAATTCAAAGGTTGTAAATCGTAGTGGACTCTCCCGTAAGATTTATTTTAAGCTTTGGTTTTTCTTGTTTGTAAGGTAAGTGGAAGAGGTGGATGGCCTCTTTCAAGCTTGAAGCATGGAGGAAGTGTGAGAAAGTTTGAGTGGGAGCTTGATTTCAGGATTCTTGCTAAAATGTCAGTACGTCTCTAACTTTTATGTATTCTTGAAGATCATAAAGTGATTCTCTTACTTGATTTTATGGTTTTATGGGTGTTGTATGGGTGAACTTGCCTTGGGTAATCAAAGTGACGATTTTGATAATAAATATGTTGTTAGATAACTCATATATACCCATAATTAACCTAATAAATTGTAGAAACCATTTGGAATAGATTAGAGATGTTTAGAGACAATTTTAGATTGAAATCCGAGCCCTAGAATGTGTTTTCTAGGCTTCGATATCGGTACACAGGGTGCCCTTATCGGTACCTATTGTTTGAGATGAACAACAAGGATGATTTTGTTAAGGGAGTACCGGTGTGGACTTCAATACGTACCAGTATGCTATTCAAGCTGTATCGATACTGGTCAACCCATATCAGTACTTAAGCGTTGGTCTGAATTCTAGCGAGCAAAAACCGTATCAGTATGCAGGGGGTGTATCGGTACTCGAGGTACTGTACCAATGCTCGAGCTAGAGTACCAATACTGGGTGACCTTCAAGGATTCTAGTAAAGAAATCAAGTATCGGTACGCATTTGGGAGTACCAGTACCCAAGGGTACCATATTGGTACTCGAGATCCAGTATCGGTACTCTTTGGGTAATCTGCCCAAAAAGTATTGATTTTGAGCCAGAGAGCTAAGAAAATTGTAGTTGATGGTCTAGCACCTTGCATATGACACCCCATGGCATAATTAATCTAATAAACAAGTTTCCAATCTTGTACGTTCATAATGATGATTTCTTACCATAACATACCATAGGCTTTGTAATGATAAATCGAGAGATGAATCGTGTTGGTTAGTGTCATGCTTTAAGGGCATTTTCTTGATAGCTTGGCTTGGAGCAACCTGTCTCTTTATGGGGTGTATTAATGCTCGGGGAGCATTTATCATTTTTTTTATGATAGTTGCATAGGAATATAGATGTCCTAGAGTTAGTACTACGATACTTATATAATGGGATGTGTACTTAGAGCTATGTGAGCAAGTACATCCGACGTACTCAAGGGCTACGTGATCTGGGTACTGTTAAACATACTCACGGCTATGGTGATCCGAGCATGGACAAGGGGATGTGTACTTCAGGCTATGTGAACAAGTAACCTTCGACGTACTCACGGTCTATGTGATCTGTGTACAATTGGTATATCTATGGCTATGGTGATTCAGGTATGGTAACTAACCCGACATCTATGTGAGCACAAGTAACTCGATGGCTATGTGAGCTCGAGTTATCCTGATGGCTTGGTGACCTTAGGTAAAAACTACTTGTGGCTAATGTGATCCAAGTACGTTCTGAATGTATTCGTGGCTATGGTGTCCGATACGGTCCATTCAAGTCGACGGCTATGTGAGCATGGGTAACCCTACGGCTATGTGAGCACAGGTAAAGTAGGACTTCGTTGGCTATGATAGCTTGTGGATGTATTAACCTAGATGGGCTAAGTGATCTCGATTATTGAGAAACATTTCGGAACATGTAAAACTTCTTGTAGAATTAAGGATGCTTTGAGATAGGTGATCTTAGAACTCTAGCTTGTGTAGACTAGATGATAACTCATAACTATAGGAGCCATATCTATGCTCTCTAGACTATATTTATTTGTAGTGCTTATTTTACGATAATTAAGGATTATGGTAAAATAGAAATGTACCATTGAGCTTTGTAAGCTCAACATTCGAAATTGTTGTTTCCATTCGCAGGTTAGTAGGTTGACCATGATCGAGGAGCACATCGTGGAGGGATTTCCCAACACTGTATCGCTTCATAGTACAATACTTAGTATTTAGTCTTGGGCTTATGTATTCATAAGACCTTACAGATGTTGAGTTTGTAAACTATATTTGAATTATTATTTTGATATACAGTGTCTTAAACTTTGAGCTCCTATTTTGTAAACCGATTTATATTGTTATTTAAGTACATGAAATTATGAATGGTTTAATATTTTAAATGTTGGATAAATCTATGGTTTAAGATGGAAATTTGTTGGTTCGGACTTTGGGAAACCATAATGTAATGCTTTGGATCCTGATCAAGATTGGGGTTTACAAAAGAACTTGGAGGGAAGAACTCACGACCGTTGATGATTCAGGCCTGACTTGATCCATATTGTGTAATATCGATTTAAAGAGTGATCACTTTGCTCAACATCACAAATAATCAAGTATTGTATTTTTATACATAATCACAAAATGTAAGGAAGAAGTTAAAAAACATAAACAAAAAAGATAAATTTTCATCAACGATGTCGAATTTTTTAGAAAATTTGTTAGGAAATCTCTTCAGTCGTAGACTAAAGAGTATCAGCTTTGGAACTCATGTAAAAAAATCTATATATACTTTGCGATATCACCGATAATCACAAAATGAGTTCCAAAACGGATACTCTTTAGTCTATGATTGAAGAGATTTCCTAACAAATTCGATATCACCGATCTGATTATATATCTTATAAGCTATTGCACTCAAGATTGGAGTCAGGTTGCAACAAGTACCTTGAATATTTTAGTCAAACATTAGTACAAAGATAATTTACTATGTTTGATCTAATGTAACATATTAACAACATAAAAGTAGAGTTAAAAGAAAAGCCATTTTTTCATCTGTTGATACAAATATATAGTTTTTGAACCAAAAGTAAAAAAATAACTAGACAACATTACCTTCGATTAGTATAATAGGCTCTTGCACCATTAAGAACATGTCCATATGTGTCTAGCAAGAAGATGGGACTAATCACTATTGCTTTTGCAGTCTTGTCCATTTTACTTGCTATCAGGCCTCTGCACAAGCATAATAACATCAATCCTTATAACGATATAAAATAAGACATTGATTTTGATTACTGTTCAATCTCAATTACCGAACTGAGCCATGTCTTGTGATCCTCTATGATCTTAAAAGATAAACATTATGATGAAGCTGTAAGATAAAAGGAATTAAGAACTAACTTGTAACCATTACATGCTTTGACAAAGGAAGTAGAGTATGCAAATTAGAGTGATCATGAACTAAGCTTGAAATTTTCCTACTTAATTTTTTCATGAAGCGAATTAAAAGGTCAATGGTCGTAAGAAAAATGAATTAAAAGTTCAATGACGTAATCAAAATGAATTAAATTTTCAATTTTTTAAAGTTAATGTGTCACATTAGCTTCTTTCAACGGCAAATGATGATGATGACCATAATAAAAACGAACTAAAAGTTCAAAACTTGGAGACGACATTGTTGGGAGGGGCAGCCTCCCCGAAAAGACAGTAAGACGAACATGCATGTTACAAAAACGAATTAAAAGTTTAATGACCGTGTTAAAAGTTTTAAAAGTTTGATGAACATATTACAAGTACCCTAAAATTCCGGGTACCACCATTGAAATTTACCCTTATTCTAGTGATTCCTCTCTCTCTCTAAAGACATACAAACAATTCAAAGACATACAAACAATTCAAATTAGTGGTGAGACGTGTTATGTCTTTCATTTCCCTGAGTTCATATACTATCTTAATTTGACTTTCTTTTCTATTTCCATTCTTCTTCACTTGTTTTCTTCTCAATTATATCTGCAAAAAGAAAACCCACTCTGTTTTAGCTTTTTTTTCCTATTCCAAATCCCGAAATCCATGCAATACGATTCTTCTTTTCATTTGATTACTCTAATCCCTCATCCAGGGATCGTCAGTTTTATCTTTTTCCTCGTAAACTATAAGAGTTTTTTTTATTAGATAATTCTGCTAAATGATGAATAAAATCATGTTTGTTTATTAGATCTTTCCCGCAAGAGAAGTTTCCTAGGGATACTCTGTTTTCTTTTCTTTTCTTTTTTTGGCTTTGTTTGTTCCATCATCAACATTTCTTTATTTCAGTCCCCCAATTTTGTATGATATGATCTCCAGCAAAACCTCACAGATTCCACATTCCAAAATTCCCATATTTTTCTTTTTTGTTTTGTTTTCCCCTGCTTTTTTTATGTTATGGGTTGTGCTAGTTCCAAACAAAAACGATGCGGCCATTGCCGGCCTCCTTATTCACCCGTTCTAAGAAGCTATTCAGTGCACGTCCATCATCCGGCTCAGCACCAAGGCGACAGCTACCATTTCTTAGCGTTAACATCCACAACATTAGGCATTCTCAAGCTAGAAGACAGCCACCACAACAATGGCGGCAACCTTGAGAACAGCTCCAAAATCAATGGGGATTTGAAGCAGGTTGAAGAAGGGAGTAAAGGGTTGGGTATGGAAGTGATTGAAGCCAAAAGATGGTCCAAAATGATTGAAGATAAGATCCCAAAACTTCTTCCCAAAACGCCTATTCGGAACCCTCCCGGAGAGCCCGAAACAATCAATACATGGGAAATGATGGCAGGGCTCGAAGACATTAGTCCCCTTCAAGCTCCAGGTCATTTCAGGAGTTTCTCTTTTGATGTTCCGAAGTCTACTTGGCTTCAAATTGAAGAAACCGATGATAAGAAATATGATTTGGGGATTACAGATTTTGATCCTGAGATTATTTCTAGTTTTAGGAAATCGCTTGAACAGATCCCCCAAGATAACCCCCTTCTCCTCAGGCATCAAGAGGACGAAAAAGAGCAAGATTTCGAGAAGAAAGTTAATGGGGTTGTCGTTTCGGATTGCAAGCTTAAATGGGATAAGGTTGTTGTTTATTTTACAAGTTTAAGAGGTGTTCGAAAGACATACGAGGATTGTTGTGATGTTAGAGTGATCCTCAGAAGCTTAGGAGTTCGTATTGATGAACGAGATGTTTCAATGCATTCGGAATTCAAGGAGGAGCTGAAGGAGCTAATCGGAGAAGGGTTTAAGGGTGGACTACCGAGAGTATTTGTGGGGCGAAAGTACATTGGTGGAGCTGAGGAAATAAGGCAAATGCAAGAAGAAGGCGAGCTAGAGAAGGCGGTTCAAGGCTGTGAAACGGTGGACGGTGATAGTGGCGGCAACGGTGGAGCTTGTGAAGCTTTTGGGGATATTAGATTTGTGCCATGTGAGACTTGTTCAGGGAGTTGTAAGGTGTATTATGAAAATGAAAACGATGGTGAATGTGGATTTCGAAGATGTCCGGATTGTAATGAAAATGGGCTCATTCGATGTCCAATTTGCTGCTACCGAATTAGTTCGTTACAAACATGAAAATCTCCTCCCCGTTTTGTGTTGGTCTTTGTTTCTGAGTTGCTTGTTGTACAGAGGAATTTCCATTATATAATTTCAGTGTCTATGGCTGTATACTTTATTATGTTTCTCTTTGCAAAGGAAATTTGTATACTTTCCTATAAATGGGGATTATACATTTTGGAGATAGCAATTATAGCCCTTCCTTTTATGAATATTACAATACAATTTTACTTTTTTAGCACCACGATATGATGATGGCTACTATACTTTTATCCCTTTGTTATCACTAATATTTTTGTGTGATATATGATAGCATATGGTTTTTATTTAACTGTCATAAAGGTGTCGAAATTATACCTTTTTTTTTTAATTTGGTGCCTAAGCTTTGTTCCGAGTGAGATTGGTGTCTAACGTTTCATTTCGTTACTCAAATCAGGTTTTTCCATCACAGTTGTTAAAAAAATTTCGTTATCCAATCAAAATATGATAGATGGCCACAAATCTATAATTTTATTTAAAAACCCAAAATTTTTTGATTTCTTTTAAAAAACCAAAACCAAAACTTTAAATCCCTAAAAAACCCCTTCGATCACCGGCCACCATTATTTTCGTCGGACTCTCACGCCTGAAAATCCCATTATCCCATCGTCAAAAAAAATCGACGAATGAATCGTCGACGAACACCCAACAACGAAAAGAAAAGAGGTTGATGGGTTTCGACTGACGATAGAGAGTGGAAGATGCCAAACGATGAGCTATATGATGCTTGGACAGTGAACCACCAACCTGTACGGATGTCGGATGGTGAGGAAGATACGATTTGAGGGTTTAATTGAAAGAAATTAAAACTTTGAAATTTTAAAGAAGTTAATATTTTTGAACTAATTCAGCAATTAAAAATAAAAAAAAAACATGTCATGTGTCATGTTCTGATTGGATGACAAAATTTTTTTAACAGCCGTTAATAGAAAAACTTTATTTAAGTAACGAAATAAAATGTTAGAAACCAATTTGGCCCGGAACAAAGTTTAAGCACCAAACTGAAAAAAGGTATAGTTTACGCACCTTTCTAACGTGTAAGCCTTTTAATTCTATCCCTTTGAAAACTGGTACACACAATATGGACAAAGTACTCAAACTCGAGTCTTTTAACGAATAACAACGCTCTTTTTTTTCACTAAGATTAGTTGTTCATCTAGATGATTGAGAGGCCGACTTATCTTTACAAATATGTATGCATATTAATTTATGTGAAGCTTAGTTGAGAGTCAATAACCTATAGCATCTTATTATGAAATGGATGGCCTAGTCATATAAATAGGGAAGCAAAGTTAGGTGAAGGATGCATGAAGGTGGGTCGGGAAAGAAGAGGGACAAGGTTTGGCCTGCCCGGCTTTATTAATTCCAAGTTTTTCAGCTTTCAAGGCCCGTAGTCGTTTCCTACCTTGAGAGATACATATCAACCCCAATCTAAAAGACGGTACATTAGTAGGAAGGATAATGGATGGTGTGGATTCAAATACTTTATTAAGTATTTGATATTTGTGTGTTTTTTATAAGGTTTGGGGGCAAGAGTCGTATGAGATCAAACTCGAAATTTAATACCAGATTCTGTACAATAATGGAGCAAGTATGCTTGCAGTAATGGATCTGCCTGCGTAGAAAAGTTGAACGGTGCTGCTCACCTTTCCAGTGAGAGGCTTGGATCACTTGTTGATGAACTGAATAGCAACTTAATCGATGCTAAATTTACTTATCTAAATCCTCAGCTCTGAGAACTCCCTCGGTAATATCAGCAAAAGAGAACAGATTCATTCATCAAAAAAACTCACTTCCAATAGCTACCTGAATATGCAAGTATCAATCGGAATGATGTAGTTTTGATAATATGAATCACAAGAAAAAGTGGTTTTTAATCTTAAAGCAACACACTTAATTAACTTCAAATCCAAGAAAAAAAGCAATAGTAAATGCAAAACATATATCACGATCCACTACAACATAGTTCAGGAAACAAAACTCAAAACCATGTCTATAACAATGGGGGATATTGTAAGTTCCAAACAGAAGGGCTTTTAAAGGGTTCCTAGTGGTGATAGATAGTTGCCTATAGTTTACTCATCGTCTTCTTCATCACCATCACCACCAGCAGCCTTCTTCGAAGCTGCTCTCTGGTTCTTTCTCTTCACTCTTCCGGGTCGGCCACCTCCAAACGGACTTGTAAGAGAGAAATCAATATGCTTTTGTGAGTCAACCCTCACCATGAAGGATGGGATGTTAACAACTTGCCTCCCAACCCTATCAAGTTTCATAGCAAACATCAGCAGCATACAACATTCAGAGTATTTTTAACATCTTGCTTGAGCTTCAACTATGAAAGTAAAACTCAATCGGAACTCAGGCCAAGATTTAATCCCCAAATTTCAACTCAACTCAAGCTTCTAAAAGCTTGCACTTGGCTCGGTTACACAACTAGGGTTAACAAATATCAAACCGCTCAACAAAAATCATAAATAGGAATTTGCAAATAAGGCAATAATTAATGTAACATGCAAATCAGAAACCACATCAGCATACCAGAAATTAGATAAGAAATTTGACAGAAAACTGGTTGCAGAGAAAGAATGTTTTCCATGTATACATCAAGAATACATACAGCTTCTCTAAACCAGAGCCATGTTTAGGACATTGAAGAAAACTCATAGGATTAGAAAAACTAACAGACATTTTCAAAACTACTGTCATTACTTCAGGGAACAGTACAACAGACACCAGGCAGACATGGTGGATCATCTTGACATTTAAATACATTTAGAAATATAAGTGCAAGTTCATAAGATAAGGAAAGGCAAGTCTCTACCTGATATGCCTTTGTCTGATCAACACACGAGCATGGTGAATTGACTTGGCCATACCAGACTTGAACACAAGTGTTTGCAAGCGACGCTCAAGGAAGTTCTCAACTGTCAAAGCCAAGACATAATCGAGCTTGTTCTGACTCTCATCCAAAAGCCCATACCTGTTCATCCTACGAAGAAGTGCTTCACCTTCAAAAATACGACGAGGGTTCTTCTCATCAAGAGTGAGAAGGTCCCTAGCAGCATTACGGATACGACTCAAAGCATACTGAACCCTCCACAACTCCCTCTTACATCGGAGCCCATACTCTCCTACAAGCCTCAACTCAGCATCCAAACGTTCCTTCTCATACGGACGTCGTGGCTTCTTAAAGGTCTTACCATCTACAACCACACATCAATTTAATAATAACAAAACAACAACCTCCATCACTTAGGAAGTCAGGCACCAATATACTGACAAGTATTTCACAATTAGGATCCGAAGTTACCATATAACTAATCAACCAATTATATCCTGCCGTTTCCAATATTCAAACCCGAGGCAACAAAGATGGAATCTTTAATTGCAGACATGTGTTCAACATAAGTAAAACAACAACAAACAAAGAGATCAAAGGTTCTAAAAATTACTAAAATTAGATAAAAGTTCAAGCTTTAAGATCATTTCTAACATTCGATACTACACTAAACAAAATAAACCCAGCTACATTATTAACCAAAAGATGAGGATAAAAGAATCATAACATCTAAACACAGATGCCCATTTATAAGAAACCAAAAATAATTGAAATGGAAGAACAACTACTTCAATCCTACAATACTAAGTAAGTTGACATAATAAGTCAAGTTTAAAAAAGTGAGGGTTAAGGGAGAAGGGGCGTTATCTTACAGTTGCGGTAGAAACTGACGTGAACCATGGTTGCGCCGGCTCCTCGTCGAAGAAAGATGGAAGAAAAGGGAAGAAGACAAGGTAAGGAAGAGAAAGGAGACGAAGCAAGATCATTATATATTAGGGTAACCGTAAACCCTAATGTTTTTAATTTTAATGGGCTGCTCAATTTGTATAAAAGTGGGCCTTTGGATCTTTTATTTTTGGGCTGCTTAGTCCACAAGTTAGAGACTCTTACGTACTTCTAGATTATTTTATCTCTTCCTATAAATAAATCTGTTCGGCTATTATCTTAATCTCATCCCAATAGCCAAAACTAGGGAAAGAGTCATGATTAAACTATGATAGAATAGACCGATTAATTTTGAAACGGATAAAATTATAAAAAATAATTAAATCATAAAAATTAAGAGATTTAGGTTTAATTTTATAGATTTTAAAATTTAAAGATCTTAAAAAGTAATTAAACTAAAAAATAAGGGGTCAAATTTTAATTTTATTAACTTTAGATTACAGAGTCCTAAAAAATTAATAAACCATAGAAATTTTGGAAGGAACAAGAAAGCAAAAAAAGCATAATTGCAATAATTTTAAAATTATTAGAGTCTAAAATATAATTAACCCATAAAATTTAAAGGCAATTGCCCCTCCCACAATGTATATAGACGTCCTTGGCCAACACATGGTGTTCTTAGAGAGAGAAATACCCTTATGGAAAATACCACAATATTTTATGATTTTTTTCATGCGACAAATTGTAATTATAATTTGTACTACTAAATATGACATGATGAATTAAAATATAACATTTTCCTAGTCAAACATGTCTAAATAAATAAAATTATTAATAATTACATTTTCAAATAATTTCGTTACGATATCCAAACACGCTCTTAAACTAGAACACATTTAAACTAACATAACAATTACATAGCGGCAATAGATCGCAGATAAAGAAATAACAAACACATAAAATTTATATATAAAAAAATCTCTAGACCTAGAAAATAACAAGACGATGTAAGTCCATTCACTGCACTACATAACCCCGTTTCAAATATTTTTGTTATTCATTTATCCTTACTTATATTATTACTTTATTTATACTTTTAAAAATATTTTTAAAATATATATTTTATTTACTTAGAATCACTTTATAACAATAGTCCTAAATACTTAAATTTTAAAATAAATAATACAAAATCACTTTTTAAACATGCATTATTATTACAGTTTTAAAAATAATATTGTTACCGACTCTAAAATCAACCTATCTCATCGTATGATTGCTATAAAGGAAAAAATTATTTATTTATTAAAATAATTTAATGTTGGAAAATTGTGATAAATTAAAAATTTTGAGGCATATTTTTTAGGGCTATATACGGAGATTCAAATGATGAATTTATATGTACATATTTTACTCCACAAGATCTTTACAACGGCATCTCATATGCTCAAAATCGTTGAGTGATGAATGAGAAATTGATGCTCAAAGTATGATACTTGTGAATTGTGTGCAAGAAAAATGAAAAACCCATATTCCACAGTGGTATGATATCAAGTATGAAAAGTGTTTGTATGCACTAACCCACTTGCTTATTATTAAATGACTTGGGTTGAAATTTTACCTCGCGCGTAGGTGCCGAGGGTGCAAATCAAAGCTTGTTGGAACTTGTTCAAGTTGGGGGCACACCCACACGTTGTAGGCTGGTCTAGCCCTACACCGGCTTGCAAATATTTTTTCCTTAAATATGACATATTTTTTGAAACATTTCGAATTAAATATATGGTGAGATTGTATTAATGGTTGGATGTTATTTGATATTGCCTTGCAGTTCACGAAATATATACAGTATTAATGACTTATTTTTGAATTTATTTAGATACAATAATAATGACCTTAATTTCGGAATATATTATTTTTAATTATTCTCCCATGTGAAAACCCCATAATACCTTGTTAACCTACTAGGTTAAACACAACAACACATAGAATTTTTAATTATTTTCTGCTCTGTGATTTTCAAAAATCCTTTTCAGTGATAGAAGAAGATGTGGTTACGGTTCGCTGATCATTATAGACGTGCTACTGATGTCTCAAGCACCATAGGAGCGGACGAATCTGTCTTAAAGAAACCATGTGCTACACATACTTCAACAAACAAACGGTTTCGATTTGATTTCGATTTAATTCGAATTACTTTATTTTGTATTTTGTTCGATACAATAAATAAATTAAATATTTATTTTATTGTCTATTTATTTTCTTGAATTAACGTTTATTTTCTAACATTTAAAATCTTATTTTTCAATCTCATACACGGCAATATATTTTGAAATTTATTTTTATATACCATTTTTAATTGAATTTGAGTGATTGTATTTCTATTTTATTTGAAGTTAATTCTCTCAACAAACTTCGGCCGACCTGGGAATTAACGCGATTTTCATATATCGTTTGTCTCCAAGTTCACATCAATTTTCATACCATTTTTTTAATTATTGGGGCCACTTTTAAAGACTTTTATTAATAGGATTTTGTGTAATATTTCTATTTTTTGTGTTGTCTTCTTCCTTTTTCTGCTTTTCACTCTTGAAACGCCGTGTTGGAAACTAAAACTTCAAAATCAAAATGACATTGACCATTCCATTAATTAGTAATTAAAGTAAATCAATTAATGCCCATATCTTGCTCCTTCAAAAAACAATTTGGAAATTAGGTAATTTTGTATCTTTTATTGAAAAAATTTAATATAGAAGTTCAAAAAATAAAAAAAATATATTTTTGGTGATTTAATAGCTTGACGCGAAACTTTTTTTTTTTACTTATTTTATATTTCATTTGAAATACTACAGACGTCTATTACGAGAGTGTCCCTCTTATCCCGATTCACTTTATTCAGAGTGTAACACCCTAAAACCAAAATGTCACATTTAAGCCCTAAGCCTAAATCGCTATTATAAAATTTATCAATTCGGTTTAGCCCAAATAAAATATTTTTCAAAAACATTTAAATCTAACCGTTGAAAATATAGATAAATGATTAAATCGTTACAAATGAGTTCCTATTTAATTTGAAACATTTGCACATTCGACTTGATGATTACAATTCCAAAATAAGAGATAAAGACTCAACCGCGTAAGGTCCTATGAATACACAACCTACTAAATACAAGTATCGTACTCTAGCAATCACCGTTTGCTAGAATCTCAAAATGCTTGTGCTCCCGATCAACTACCAACCTACGCATGGAAATAACAATTCCAAGTGCTAAGATTACAAAGATACATGGTACACATCTACTCTACTATACTTCATGCTAATCGTAAACATAAGCATGCAAGCAAGTACGAGTAATAATGAGAGATAAATAAACACATGGCGCTACCACTAGTCATCATGCAAGTCATCATACGTGGCACACAAGACCCAATCATACTCGAGATCTCACAAGACCATCTAAGCCAGCACACAAAGTCATAACCACAAACTTGGAGTGAGGTCCAATGTCACACAGCTTCGGGAACGTACACTCTGAGTAAGGCCCAGTGCCACACAACTTCGAGAACATACACTCATACTCGGCATCTCTCCTTGAGTATCTTCGAATGAGGCTCTATAACATCCCCTTCTCGGCCTAGTTGAGAACCGGTCGGAGCGTGCTACCGTTGAACGATACGGTGATCGGTGCTATAAAATTTCAATCAATGACTAATATTCAATCGATATTATACTCTTTAAACATTACCAAGTATAGGCATTAGTCCAATTTATCATGTATGGAACAATAATCCTTTAATTAGGACTAATTTATAACTTTTACAAGTTTTAGGGACTAAACTATAAATCTGATAATTTAAGGGTCCTTTCTATAATTAATAAAACCACAATGAAATTCAATGCAATAATAGTGAGCCTGTAAAATTTCATGCTAATCATAGTTCATTAGCCCTACCAACTAGACTTATAAGATTTCAGTGACTGTATTGCAAAAATTTAAAAGCTATTCTTTATCACTTATAACTAATTTAGCTGCCACCGTATCGATACCCTGGAGACTGTATCGATACGCCATGCTTAATTCAAGGATTCCAGATTAAAAGGGAACAAGCCCGTAGCGATACACTTGAGACCGTATCGATACTGGTTGACCATGTTGACTTCGTATTGATACGCCCTGAACCCGTATCAATACTATTTTTGTAACCAAATTCCAATGACCAAAGTCCGTACCGATACGCCTAAGCAGTATCGATACACCTTCTTTTGATCAACATTGACATGACAAAATATGCAAGGTCGTATCGATACACCACCACATGTATCGATACGCCCTATACTGTAATGACAAATTTTATCTGATTTTTATTCGATTTGACCTACCAAACGATGTCCAAATACAATGAAACTTTACTATCATGTTTATAACTATTTAATATACTAGCATGTCAAGTTTCATGTCAATGTGAATCCATTTACTAGGTTTTCACCTTTAGGAGCCAACTATGCATTTTTAGTCATTTTAAACCATACAAAAAGACCACTTAGAGCCTCAAGCACTATTACACCACAAGCTTAACATATACACATCAAAAGAGCCCTATGTGACTATACCAAGTACTTTGCCACCCTACTAGGAGTTCATAGGTTTGATATACAATACTTTAGGCATGTTTGTGACTTGTTCAACGCCTCAGCCTCTCTGATCTCGAACAAAGAGTCCCTTACCTGAAATGGATGAGATGCAATGCACTAGGCATACATTGCCTAGTGAGGTAGCCATAAACGATGTCATTAGCAAAGTAATGCATTCCAATTCAAATGATGACAATAGCAATACAATAATCTATTAGTATCAATGCAATGATCATGATTGACAACAATATTTCCATATTTTAGCAATAACCCTTGGATCTATTCCAAATAGTGGATACGTAAATTTCTATGCCTCGCCAATATGACCAACATCACAAGCTTTTCTTTGCCTCGCCAAATCAATATAGGACGTAGCCCGAGGATCGTAGTCCACTAGTACACTGAGCTCATGAATTCTATGACATGCCAATTGTATCCAATGTCCTTCGAATCCAAGGTCCGGTAACAATATCAATGATCGGTGTTGAACAACATTAACAATGTTCAATGTTTTCAATGACTTTATCAATAAGCAATGATTCTATATCCATGTCCAATGACAATAGCAATAATAATGCCCTATGACTAATACAATATACTTCCATGATTCAATGACAATGACAATGACGATGGCAATAACAATACATGATGACAATGATGATATCTAAGTCAGATATTCAATAACGATGTTGATAATGGTGACAATGCTCAATCCTCAATACGATAACTTACCAAATACTTACAACAACATCCACTAAGTGATTCGATGCAATATCCCTTAGCAAACAGGGTTAGCAATTATAATTTCAATAACAACAAAATTGGGAAAGACACTTAGCTTAATCCCGAGACTCCGACTACACTCACCTTGATTCCGAAGCTTTCAAGGCTCTCGAATTATAACTCATTTGCTTCTAGCTTTCGTTGGAGATGACATGAGATCTTTTTCCACTTCTTGAACTAGGTTACAACAATAGAAATTGATTAGAATCGGTAGTATGATATCAAAATCAATATAACAATACCAAATTCGATATCTATGCTTAAAATAGCAATTGGTTATTAGATTAATGGACTTTCCATAGATTAGCTTAGAAGCTCCATAATTTCAATTAGAAATTAATCTCAATATATCCACGGATTTGAACAATTGTTTGATGGTTTCATCTTACCCAATCGAGGGCTTTCTAACGATGTAGAGAAATTCAAGAAAACCTAAGCAACGAAAGGAGGTGCTTGCTTGAGCTCAAGGAAGAAGATGGAAATGATGGTGCTTGCTTGCTTTTTCAATGGGAAAAATGATGAAAGAGTGTGAAGTTTAGTCTCGGTTTACTAGGATTATTTCTTTCCTCTTTTTCTTTAACTTGATTGATAGCTTTCCTTTACTCAATGGTTGCCTCCCAAGCAACCAATCACATGGTTTCCTAGCTTGGAAGGAAACCTTTTAATATTAATAAATTCTCTCCCTTCAATCCCTTATCATCCTTTGATAGTAGATGGTTAATACTCACGTGGGTGAGGACAAGAAAGATGGTGACTCACCCCTACATCTCCAGCTCTCTTAATTTAATCAGAAAAATCATTTTTGAAAGATGCCCAAACCGATACACCTCATAGCCGTATCAATATGATTCAGCCCAATTAGGTAAGTTAGTTAATAATTGTTGAGCCGTACCGATATAGGACCCGCCGTATTGATACGCACAACTTAACTTTAGAATTTAATTCTTCCAAAGAAGTTCTCAACTGAGGAGTGGGCACATATAAGGCTCATTATCAATGAAATAAACATGTGACCAATGTCAAGGCAATATTTAGGCTCTTTTTATACCGGATTTCTGATCGTCGGAACCCAATTTCGACTAGGCCGATTTTAGGGATATTAAAACTCTCCCCTCTTAAGAAATATTTTTCCTCGAATTTTTTACCTGAATCGAAGAGATGAGGGTACTGCTTATTCATTGTCTCCTCAGGTTCCCAGGTAGCTTCTTCAATGGAATGGCTCCTCTAGAGAACTTTGACTAACGATACAGATTTGTTGCGAAGCCTCTTGACTTCTTTTGCAAGGATTTGGACCAATTCTTTATCATAGGATAGATTGGGCTGAATCTCAACTGACTCAGGCTCGATGACATATGAAGGGTCAAATCGATACTTTTGAAGCATTGATACATGGTACATCATGGATTTTGCTCAATTCTTAAGGAAACAATAACTAATAAGCCACATGGCCAACTCTTCCAATAACGTTGAAAGGTTCAATGAACCGGGGACTCAACTTCCCCTTGTTGCCAAACCTTAGAACTTTTTTCCATGGTGATACTTTAAGGAAGGATTTCTCTCCAACTTCGTGTTGAATGTCTCTTCGCTTAAGATCGACATAGGCTTTTTGTCGATCGAAGGCAGCTTTCAAGCAATTATGGATGATGACAACCTTTGCTTTGATTTCTCGAAGTAGGTCAGAGCCTAACATCTTTCCTTCACTGAGCTCAGACCAACACAGTGGAGTTCGACAACGTCTACCATACAGTGCCATCTTGATAGAAGCTTGGTAGCTATTGTTGTAGGCGAATTCAACAAGGGGTAGGGATTTCTCCCATGATCCATCAAAATCAATAATGCACGCACATAGCATGTCTTCTAAAATCTATAAGAAAATACTCAATAATGGTATGCTTTATCGATGATTCATAGGGATGGTGTTTTCGATAGTTACTTAGATTACCCTTTTTGATTAGCCATTAGACTGAGGGTGAAAGGCGGTACTAAGATTGACTCTAGTGCCTAGAGCTCCTTGCAATGCTCTCTAGAATCGAGAAGCTAACCATGGATCTCGATTGGAGATGATGGATTGTGGCACCTTATGGAGCCGAATAACTTCCTTGATATACAAGTCAACTAATTTTTGAAGAGCGTAGTCCATTCTAACCGGTAAGAAATGCGATGACTTGGTGAGACGGTCCACAATGACCCAAATGGCATTGTGTTTAGCAGGATTCAAGGGTAGACCACTAACAAAGTCCATAGTAATCTTCTCCCACTTCCATTGCGGTAGATCGATGGGTTGCAATAATCTAGTAGGGACACGATGTTCATCTTTAATTCGTTGACAAGTGAGACACTTGGACACGAAGTCAATTATGGCTTGCTTCATTCCTGGCTACCAATATAACTCATGGAGGTCTTTGTACATCTTTACAAACCCTGGGTGAATAGAAAACGAACTTGAATGAGCTTCCTTAAGAATATCATTACGTAGTGATTCGTCATTCGGTACGCAAACCCGATCACAGAAATATAAGAGTCATTCAGAAATAATTTTGAAATTAGGATTATCTTGAAGTTTAGAGACAATGAATTAAAGTTTCGAGTCTTGATCTTGTAATGCCTTGGTTCTCGAAACAATGGTAGACTGAACTTGAAGTTCAACTACGAAATAATGATGTTTCTGAAGTTGGAAGTGAGCATTAATGGCTCGAGAAGCAGGCAAAGGTTGCGGTTAAGAGCATCAACTACAACATTGGCCTTGCCCAGATGGTAATCTATGACAAGATCATAGTCTTTAAGGAGTTCTATTCATCTCTGTTGCCAGAGGTTTAGCTCTTTCTAAGTCAAAAGGTATTTGAGGCTCTTGTGATCAGTGAAAAGATAGCATTTCTCTCTGTAGAGATAATTCCTCCAGATTTTTAACGTAAAAATAACCACCGCCAATTCTAGATCATGAGTAGGGTAATTCATCTCATGTGGCTTAAGCTGTCTCGAAGCATATATAATAACCTTGCCTTCTTACATCAATACACATCTTCACCCGAGATGTGATGCATCACTATAAATTATGTAGTCTTTTCCATACTTAGGTTGGGTTAGGACTGGTGCATGAGTCAACACTTGCTTTAACTGGTCAAAACTTCGCTATTGTTCCTCAGTCTAAACAAATGGAGCTTATTTTTGCAATAGCTTAGTCAATGGAGCTGCTAACATAGAGAATCCATTGATGAATCTCCTATAATAGCCAGCAAGACCAAGGAAACTCCTTACCTCACCAACATTCTTCGGTGGATGCCAATCAAGGATGGCTTGAATTTTCTTCAGATCTACCTGGATGCCCGAAGCTGATACAATGTGCCCAAGGAAGGCAACTTCGGTAAGCCAAAACTCACATTTGGAAAACTTAGTAAATAGCTACTTTTCACGAAGGGTTTGAAGCACCATACGAAGGTGATCACGATGCTCTACAACATTCTTGGAATAGATTAGGATGTCATCAATGAATACCATTACAAATTTGTCGAGATAATGCTTAAAAACCTGATTCATTAAGTCCATAAAAGCTGCTGGTGCATTGGTTAGCCCAAATGGCATCACCAAGAATTCATAATGGCCATATCTTGTACGAAACACAGCTTTGGGTACATCACAGTCTTTAACTCTTATTTGATAATACACAGACCTCAAATTGATCTTGGAAAACACAAAGACATCTTTGAGCTGATCGAATAGGTCATCTATCATTTGCAATGTGTACTTGTTCTTGATGGTCACCTTGTTCTACTGTCGGTAATTAATGCATAGTCTCATGGAACCATCATTTTTCTTCACAAAGAGAACTGAAGCTCCCCAGAGCGAGGAACTCGGTTGAATGAAGCCTTTATCAAGCAAATCTTGAATTTAGGCCTTAAATTCTTTCAGCTCAACGGCTGCAATTTGATAGGGTGCAATGGAAACCAAGGCAGTTCTAGGTTGCACTTTGATGCCAAACTCTAGTTCATGGGTTGGTGGTAGACCTGAAAGTTCATCAAGGAAGACATTAGGAAATTCATTCACAGTGTCGATATCTTGTAATCGAGGTTCGTCTTTGGCTTCTAATGTCAAGGCATACAATGATGGATTCTGAGAATTCATTAGAACAATGCTTTCCTTGCCAAGGCCTCGAAGATATAACTTCCTTTTGCTACAGTCTAGCCAAGCCTGGTGTTTACTAAGCCAGTCTAGGCCCAGTATGACATCAAACTCGTAGATCGATAAGGCCAATAAGTCGGCCGAGAATGGAATCTTTTGAATCATCAATAGACAATTCTTTCACACGAGGCTTATAGTGACACATTCACCCAATAGTTTCATTACAGAGAATCATGATGCTATAGGTTCACTAGACATCATATGCTTCTTAACTAGCTCATTGCTGATGATGGAATGTATAGAGCCAGGATCAACCAATCCGTACAAAGAATGATAGTACAGTTCAATAGTACCTGCAATAACATCGGGTTCATCATCATTCTTTTGGCTCCTCACATGGTACATCTGAGTAGATGCCTTAGATTCATATCGGTTTGATGGTTTTCTTGAGTCATTAGGTTTCCCCATAGCTCCTAATGATCCTTGCCTTGATCCCTTTCTTCAGAAGGATTAAACAGGGGATGTAATATTTACTGGTACAATAGTAGACTTGGTGGCACCAAGAGGACAGTCACGGATGAAATGACCTTGTTCACCACAATAGAAGCATGCTCTAGTCTGCTTTCGGCACTGACCTGCTGGATGTCACTTCTGGAAATAGTTACAAACTAAATTTTATGAACTTCGATTGGAGCTTCCAGTACTTTCAACGGAAGTTATCTTGGCAAGAAATTGCGTTACAGTCTGAGGTCTCTCAATGTTTCAAGAACGAGAAGGTTGTAAGTATGTATTCTGCTTAGAGCCTTGGAACTTGCCTTTCTTATTCCACTTGGAAGGTTGGGAGTTATCTTTGAATCTCTTCTCAAACTTGCTAGATCCACTCGTCCTCTAAGCCCTCTGTGCAGATTCAATGGCTTTAATTTGGTTTACAAGGTCATGTAAGTCAGTGATGCCCAAGGAAGTAAACATAGGGCCAGTTTATCACTAAGCCTGACAATGAACATCCTACATTTTTCTTCATCCTTCTTGATGTATTCAGCACCATACTGACAGTACTTGTAGAAATCATGGATGTACTACTCGATAGGTCGACCACCTTGCTTCAGATGAAGGAAGATACTACGTCTCTCTACAAGGTAGTACTCACTAATGTACTTCTTTCAGAATTCTTAAAAGAAGAACTCCCAAGAGATGGTCTCTTCAGGAACGGTAAGAATAATGGTCTCCCACCATTGAAGCGCTTCATCAACTAACAATGAGAGAGCGCGCTCCAGTTCATGTTCGTTCGAACACTATAGCTGCTTATTCAAGACCCTTAGCGTGTTATCCAGCCAATATTCAGTAGCCTCAAGATTATCATTATTCTGTCTAGTGAAGGTGTAGGCTCAGAGCAATGCCAACTTATCAATAGGGGCCCGATCATACTGGACAACAGGTGGAGCTGGTTGCACAGGTTGTCCAGCTCTCATCGAGGTCATAAATTGTTTGAACATGTAGGCCATATTATGATAACACTCTACCTGTGCATCATGCAATATTGATTCAACATTCTGGGGTAGGGGATTAGGTGGATTCGGTGGGTCACCCCCTTACTTCATCTCCAAGAGTCGAAGAGTTGGAGCATGCTCATTTATATGAGCTTCGTTTGTCTCTGACATAACTATAACATAAAGAGATCGAATTAGTCGACAAGTCACAATATACATAATATACAACTCCTAGGTGGCAAAGTAGCATAATAACTCTGGCTCTGATACCACAAATGTAACACCCTTTTCCCAGCCTGGTTAAGAACCGGGTCAAAGCGTGCTATCGTTAAACGATACAGTGATCGGTGCTATAAAATTTCAATCAATGACTACCATTCAATCAATATTATACTCTTTAAACATTACCAATTATAGTAATTAGTCCAATTTATCTTGTATGGAACAATAATACTTCAATTAGGACTAATTTATAATTTTTACAAGTTCTAGGAACTAAACTATAAATTTGATAATTTAGGGATCCTTTTATGTAATTAATAAAACCATAATGAAATTCAATGCAATAATAGTGAGCCTGTAAAATTTCATGCTAATCAGAGTTCATTAGCCCTATCAACTAGACTTATAAGATTTTAGTGACTATATTGCAAAACTTTAAAAGTTGTTATTTATCACTTATAACTAATTTACCTGCCACCGTATCGATACCCTGAAGACTGTATCGATACGTCATGCTTAATTTAAGGATTCTAGATTAAAAGGGAACACGCCCGTACCGATACACTTAAGACCATATCGATATAGGTTGACCATGTTGACTTTGTATCGATACGGTTAAACCCGTATCGATACCATTTTTGTAACCAAATTCCAGTGACCAAAGTTCGTACCGATATGCCTAAGCAATATCGATATGCCCCATTTTGACCAACGTTTACTTGACCAAATATTCAAGGGCGTATCTATACACCACCACCTGTATCGATATGCCCTGCACTGTAATGACATATTTATCTGATTTTTATTCGATTTGACTTACCAAACGATGTCCAAATACAATGAAACATTACTAGCAAGTTTATAACCATTTAATCTACTAGCATGTCAAGTTTCATGTCAATGTGAATTCATTTACTAGGTTTTCACCTTTAGGAGCCAACTATGCATTTTTAGTCATTTTAAACCATACAAAAATACCACTTAGAGCCTCAAGAACTATTACACCACAAGCTTAACATATACACATCAAAAGAGCCCTATGTGACTATTCCAAGTAATTTGCCACCCTATTAGGAGTTCATAGGTTTGGTATACATTGCTTTAGGCTTGTTTGTAACTTGTCCAAAGCCTCAGCCTCTCCAATCTCGAACGATAAGTCTCTTAACATGAACTAGATGAGATGCAATGCATTAGGCATAAATTGCCTAGTGAGGTAGCCATAAAGGATGTCATTTGCAAAGTAATGTGTAACACCCTTTTCTGGTCTACTAGAGATCCGGGGTTAGATAGTGTTATCGGAAAACTTATCGGAGGTTTGGAAGTTAATTCGGAGCTGGAACTTATTCAAAAATGCTTTATTATTCACTTTTGTGGCTAACAATTAAATTACTGCTAAACTCTGCTAATTTTGACTTTTTTAAACTTATGGGACTAAATCGTAAAGTTTACCAATTAGCGATCCTAGTTAGACTTCTTTATTACCAACTAGCAATTAAACTTACCAATTATTAATTTGTAAAGTTTCGTTACTACCGAATATCATTTACTAAACCAATTAAGCCGAATAGGATTTATTGATCATATTGTAAATTGCTAAAATTCATTCCTATCATTTCTAACCGAATTAACTGACACAGTTATCGATACCCTACAGGCCGTATCGATACGTTAAGCCAAGTTTCCAGATTTCCAGATTCAAGGATATTAAGCTCATACCGATACAGTTAGGCGTGTATCGATACATGTTGACTACGTTGACTCTGTACCGATACGCTCTAGACCGTATCAATACAATTTTATATTCTAGATTCCATAGAGCAATTTCTGTACCGATACGCCTATCTCGTATCGATACGTCTTGTTTTATTATGCCAAATTAAACCTAACTGTACCGATACGCCATCATCCGTACCGATACGGTATAACCTGTAATTATAGAATTTTGCTGGTTTTTATTCAATTTACCCAATCAAAAGTTAATCAAATTTTACCAGCAACCCTTAAATCAGCATTTATAATTGGGTGTAAAATTTCAAAGCGTTTCGAATTTATTTACTACAATTTTACCAATTAGGGCTTTTAGGATGCATCATAACCATTTCATGATATGCCAAATTTTCCATACAAGACCTAGAGACTATTAGGCTTACACAACATGTCAAAATAGGTTACTAAAACACTTTAGATCTTATGCCACCTGTCTAGGAGTTCGGAAGACATAAGTATACATACATGTGGTTTGAAGAAGTGACTTGTAACTGAAGATTATACGATCGCGGATCGGAATAACTCAAGGTCCTGAAATGCATGGGACACATATATGTTAGGCTTATATAGCCTAGTGAGGTAGTCATAAACGCATGAACAATAACATTAACATATATGGCATACTACGAACATGAATAGCATATTAACATACTTAGCTATCATACTCACATGCATTTGGCCATATTGTCTCCTGCTTATTATCAATCATCTTATTGCCACATAAACTTAGCATAAATTAAACACATATTTCATTCTATTGGACAATGTAACAAATGGATACGCGGATCCCCTTTACAGCAACACATATAATGGAAAGTAGGTCGTAGCCTTGAGCCGTAGCTCTGCATAAATCCCTTACACAGTCTATCCTTATGTCCCCCACATGTAGGCCGTAGCCCCAGACCGTAGTCCTCCCTTACTTATACGAGCTCAAATAACCCTATGGCATGCCAATCGTATCCAAAACTCACAAATTTCCAAGGTTCACATATATCATCATAAATCTTACCATTGTGCCCATAGGCTATAACATATCAGAAACGGAGATGAGCCGTAGCTCCATAGCATAGCGTAGATCATTTATTTCAAAATTCACATATAATGTCATAACTTGTTCCTATCTCAACATATCATCTTTATAGTTCATTTGTATCGAATCATATAATGTATATATAATCATAACCATATCAAAATAACATAAAAGGGCTTACCCAATCTCACCATTCGAATTTGTTAATTGATTGCTCTACTTAAGCTTTGACAAAATGCACAGTAATTCACAATATAACAAAACGAGATGGCACCGAGCCTATCCCTTGACACGACTACATTCACCTTGATTACGATGCTCTTGAATTACAACTCTGGAGTGCTTAGCTTCCTTGGGAGATGACAAAGGATCCTTCTCCCCTTCTTAAGCTAGCACAATTTAAGGATCGGATTAGAAATCAATCGAAGAGTTCAGAATCATATTTTAAGCTTACCAAGGCTTAAGGATAACATCGAGTTAACGAATTTACTTCCCTAATTCATGGGTTCCTCTTTAGCTATAGGAAACAAAATTCTAAAATTAAACTCTAAATGATCAAGGGATCGATAAATTGGTATAGAGGTCTTACTCACCGAACCGAGAGCTTTCAAATGAAGTATCAAGATCGAACAAAGGTGGAAGGATGAAACGAGGTGCCTGTTTTTCTAAAGGTTGAAGATGATGATGGTGGTGCTTGCTTTAGAAAGATGAAGTTGTTGTTGAATTAGCTTTCGGGAGTTTAAGGAGTGAAAGATCATAGCTTTCTATTAATTTTCCTATTTTAAGACTTTTCTCAAGACCCTAATCATGGGCCACCTAATCTTAAGCCAATGGGAATATTACCCTTTGGCGAGGGTTTGCTTATCCCAACCTAATACATGGACCCAAGGGTCTAAGGCTGACGGCTTTTTAGCATGTGAGTGGCCTAACCACGTGATATAGCAGTTGAAGTGGTGAGTCACTACTTACAACTTTTATCTCTTTCAAATCTGTTGTCGATTTTATTCAAAATAGAAGACGCGTATTGATATGCCTATGACCGTATCGATACGCCCACGCTAAATTAGGTAAGTTAGTTATTGGCAGTTAGGCCATCCCGATACTGGTTTGACTGTATCGATACGCCTGGCTTAGAAACTGTATTTGGGCTTTGCGTAACATACTAGGAAGTTCAATTACTCACACATGATCAAAATGTAACTTCATTACAATAAGAGGGGTACAATGGTCATTCTTTACAACATTTTACTCATCAGATTCAAAATTTCTGATCACTTGAGCCTATTTCTGACTAGGCCAGTTTTCGGGATGTGACATAATGCATTCTAATTCAAATGATGACAACAACAATACAATGAACTATTAGTATCAATGCAATGATCATGATTGGCAACAATATTTCCATATTTTAGCAATGACCCTTGGATTGATTCTGGGTAGTGGATACGTGAATTCCTACGCCTCGCCAAATCAAGGAATGGTCTAGTCCCTCCACCTCGCCAATATGACCAACATCACAAGCATCCCTCTGCCTCGCCAAATCAATATAGGCCGTAGCCTGAGGACCGTAGTCCACCCGTACACTGAGCTCATAAATTCTTTGGCATGCCAATTGTATCCAATGTTCTTTGAATCCAAGGTCCGGTAACAATATCAATGATCGGTGTTCAATAGCAATAACAATGTTCAATGTTTACAATGACTTTATCAATAAGCAATGATTCGATTTCCATGTCCAATGACAATATCAATGACAATAGCAACAATAATGTCCTATGATTAATAATCTATACTTCCATGATTCAATGGCAATGACAATGACGATGGCAATAACAATACATGATGACAATGACGATATCTAAGTCCGATATTCAATAACGATGCCGATAATGGTGACAATGCTCAATCCTCAATACGATAACTTACCAAATACTTACCACAACATCCACTAAGTGATTCGATGCAATATCTCTTAGCAAATATGATTAGCAATGATAATTTCAATAATAACAAAATCGGGAAAAACACTTAGCTCAATCCTGAGACTCCGGCTACACTCACCTCGATTATGAAGCTTTCAAGGCTCTCAGATTACAACTCCTTTGTTTCTATCTTTCATTGGAGATGACATGGGATCTTTCTCCACTTCTTGAGCTAGGTTACAACAATATGAATTGATTAGAATCGGTAGTATGATATCAAAATCAATATAACAATACCAAATTCGATATCTATTCTTGAAATATCAATTGGTTATTAGATCAATGGACTTTCCATGGATTAGCTTACAAGCTCCATAATTTCATTTAGAAATTAATCTCAATATATCCATAGATTTGAACAATTGTTTGATGGTTTCATCTTACCCAATTGAGGGCTAGCTAATGGTGTAGAGAAATTCAAGAAAACCTAAGCAACGAAGGGAGGTGCTTGCTTGAGCTCAAGGAAGAAGATGGAAATGATGGTGTTTGATTGTTTTTTCAATGGGAAAAAGGATGAAAGAGTGGGAAGTTTAGTCTTCGTTTACTAGGATTATTTCTTTCATTCTTTTCTTTAACTTGACTGATAGTTTTCCTTTATACAAGGGTTGCCTCGCAAGCGACCAATCACATGGTTTCCTAGCTTGGGAGGAAACCTTTTAATATTAATAAAATCTCTCCATTCAATCCCTTATCATCCTTTGATAGTAGATGGTCAATACTCACGTGGGTGGGGACAAGCAAGATGGTGACTCACCTCTACATCTCTAGCTCTCTTAATTTAATCACAAAAGTCATTTTTGAAAGATGCCCGTACATATACACCTCATAGCCGTATCGATACGGTTCAACCCAATTAGGTAAGTTAGTCAATAACTGTTGAGCTGTACTGATACAAGAACCACCGTATCGATACGCCCAACTTAACTTCAAAATTTAATTCTTCCAAAGAAGTTCTCAACTGAGAAGTGGACACATCTAAGGATCATTATCAATGAAATAAACATGTGACCAATGTTAAGACAATATTTAGGCTCTTTCGATATCGGGTTTTCGATTTTCGGAACCCAATTCTGACTAGGCTGATTTTAAGGATGTTACAAGCTTAGTGTCACGCAGCCTCGAGAACGTACATTTGACATCTCAACTCATGGTGTTGCAACACGCTCTCTAGGTATCTGGATCCCATCAATCAAAGGTGACTCAAACAAACATGTGTCCAAACAGCACACATCATTGATACAGTTACCAAACAAGTGCCTTCACCTGGCACACAACATATCACGATCCACAAAAGATCCATATGGTTACTAATACAACAAGTCACCCAAAGTTTACCGAGTTGTTAATACATTATGGAGGAGTACATTAATCATTCTCATTAATTATCTTCATTAATCCACATTTATCTCAATAATGAAGGCATACATATTTTCATTAACCTTCCAAGTCGATTTTCATCTCTAACTAGCATTATAGATTATTCAGCTTAGTGGATAGTGGTACTCAAATATGAGTATCGATACGGTACCCTTAGATAATGGTACTCACATGCATACCGATACTAACATTGCTTATTGGAAATCCTAAATTTCTACAAGTATCGATAGGGGTCGACCCGTACCGCTACAACACCCAATCGCGTACCAGTACGGCCGAAGCCTGTACCGATACCCAACTGATAGGTTCATACCATTTTTGCGAACTACGATGTAACAACACTTTATTCGATCTCTAAAGCTTATAAAAGGCATTAGGGTTTGTTTACTAACGCATTTAATCAATTAATATTATTTACCGGCTTCATTATCATTTAATCGAGTAATCTCAGATATTTATCCTCTAAGCATAATTTCCAGCAATCACATCAATCTATTTGAGCTAGTACACAAGATAACACAATTTACCAATCAATCAACAAGCATCAATTAATTATGCAAGCATTCCAAATGACTTAGTCTTTAAATCCTTTACAAGTCTTGACATAATCATAACATCATCAAGCATCTCACAATTATTAAGTTCCATAATACCAGTCACTACGCATGCTCATTTCTCATCACAAACACGGCTCCATAAGCAAAATTGCATTATTGGACTACTTTAGGGAATAAAGCGCGTAAAAATAGCTTACCACATTCGAATTTGGCAAAACGGATTCCGCTAACGGACTTAGAACGTCGAAAAATCCTAAGGTATGGTCCCCCAAAAAAAGTCAACGATTAACGGCGACGGCTCAGTTGGATGGGCTAGCTTGGCAGACCGGCTCGCCCCACGGCTTGGGCTAGCTCAACAGGCCGTCTTAGCTCATCCCAACAACTGAAGCCTAACATCCCAGTTGTATACAACAGCCACTCTTGGTCGGTCATCGCCCATGCGTGTGCGGCAGTTTTTGGTGGCCGGACGGCGGTTGCAAAGCTCTCTTTCGACTATCTCAATGTCGGTGAACAAGATGGTGGCTTCAATTTTTAATTCTGAGCACTCAAACCTCCTCAACTGGAAAACTTCATCTCTCTCACCCCCTCCGACAGCGACACCACTACCACCGACCGACTCGCCTCTACGAGGTGAACACAACGGTGTGGGAGGTGCCGAACACGGACACTCCGATGGCGATAGATCGAATATGGAAGCTTGATGGAAGAAAGGAAAAAGAGATATAAAGAAAAAGGAGAAAATAAGAGAGAGGAAGAAAAATAAGATATGATTTCCCTCCCCTTTTCACCACTTTATTTCAAAATATTGCCTTCCATACATAAATGGGTAAATTACACTTGGGGTCCCTCATCTTCGATCCTCATACAAATCGGTCATCATTTTCTTTTAAATTAATCTTTCAAAATCGCATTCCTTCAATTTAATACTTGGATCAAAATGTCTGACCCAAAACCAAGATCCACAAGATTGATCCGAAATTTGAGTTGTTACACAAAGTGTCATGATTCAAACTCAGGACCTTATTTAAGAGATTTATTATCTCATCTAATAAATTAACTAAAACACTTATTGTTGCAATTAAGTTCATGGTTTAAGAATATAATTAATCGAATACAAGTACTCTAAAATTATACTTAAAGATTCTATTAAAGGCAGAAATTAGGAGAAATATATTAAAGAATTGCAAATGGATAGGTACACTGCTATTTTAGTTATGGGTAAACTACTTGGATGGGCACCCAACTATTGGTGACTTATTTTGACCACCAAACTATAAAAATTCAAAATTCAACCACACAACTATTTAAATGGACTTATTTTGACCACTGGCCGTTAAAATCTAATAGAGAGGTGAAGTGACATTTAAAGTAAAATTTGTATAATTACATATTTGGTCCCTATTAATTACCTATTATATCAATTTGATCCTGATTTTAATTTAATTAAATAGAAATTACTCAACCAATCAAGTAATGACACATGTCATCACTCGATTGGATGAATTTAAAGAGAATGAAATGTGGGGTTTGAACTTGGGACCTCCAAGGGAAAAAAATCAAGCCTTTACCACTACAACAACTACTCCTTAGTGATAAAAACTGCATCATTCTATATATATCTTATAATGAAGTAAATGCTAGGGAAAAAAGAAGTAAAAATATTTGAGAGGGGAATCGAATATGGGTCACGTGAGATATACAAAACACCCATATCACTAAATCAATTCAAATAATTAAACTAAAAAACATTTTAATTATATTTAAAGTATAGTTAAAAATATTTAAAATATATATATATATATATATATATTATCTGAACAATTTTACCAACAATGATCTATTTTTTTAAAAAAGCATATAGTTTATAAAATATTTTTAAAGAAAATTATCAACACATATCGGATAAAAATGAATTAAATTTATTAATGATCAAAATTATATGTTTTAAAATAATATATATAATTATTGAATTAAGATATTTAATAAAAAATTAAAATTATTAATTAAATTAAATAACTTGATTCAATATTATATATATTTACGAAGTTATTAAAAATAAATGTGAAAAAGAGGCTTGGATTTAGTGATATGTGTGTTTTTACACATCTCATGTGACCCATGTTTGAGTCCCCTCTCAAATATTTTTACTTCTTTTTTCCTAACATTTACTTCATTATAAGATATATATATATTATAATGGTGCAGTTTACATCACCAAGGAGTAGTTGGTGTAGTGGTAAAGGCTTGGCTTTATCCCTTGGAGGTTTTAGGTTTAAACCCCACCAAGGCTATATTTCTTTTTCTTTAATTTCCTTTTAATCAGGTGATGACACGTGTTAACACCTGATTGGAGGAAAATCTATATTATATATTAAATAAATTAAAATAAAACTAGAGTAAATTCATCAAATCGGGTGATGATATGTGTTGTTATTTGATTGGTTGACTAATTTTATTTAATTAAATTAAAATTAGGACCAATTTGATATAATAAGTAATTAACAAAGACTAAATGTGTAATTATACAAATTTTACTTTAACTGCCACGTCACATCTCCGTTAAATTTTAACGGCCGGTAGTCAAAATAGGTCCATTTAAATAGTTGAGTGGTCAAATTTTAAATTTTTATAGTTTAATGATCAAAATAGATCAGACTTAATAGTTGGGTGGTCACTCAAGTAGTTTACTTTTAATTATCAACTCATTGACCCCTATTTTTGACTTTTCTACATGTATAACTCCCCCGTGATTCATCCTTTTTGGTCAGATCTTGGTGTAATCAAAATCCACCATGGGTGTGACTATCAAACGAGCGGCCCTCATCGTTGCTGGCCTCGGCGTCTTATCTTTCATCTTCGGAGTCATTGCTGAGAACAGGAAGCCTACCGCCGGAACCCTTATTCCCGGAAAGGACGTGGTTGTGTGCAAATACCCATCGGATCCCTCTGTGCCTCTCGGCTACCTCTCGGTTTCATTCCTCATCCTATCTTCTTTCGCAGGATATTTGTCTCTGTTCTACCCTTACAAGGGAAAATCTGTTCCACAATCTGTTCTGTTCCGAAGCACTAGTTTCTTCGTCTTGTTCAACATTGCCTTGTTAGCAACTCTCTCTCTCTCTGTGTGTGTGTGTGTGTGTGTGTGTTTTAGTACATGATTATGTATGTAGATTCAATGATTTCCTTAATCCTGTGTAAAAGGCGACATGGAATTCTGATGAGACGTGGGTTCTGTATCATGATTTCCTTATGGACAGGTTTACAGGAGGGTTAGCAGCCGCTCTGCTGTTGTGGCCGACGATCACAGAGCATCTTCACTTGACTCGCAATGTTCATCACAGTCTGGTCACACAATGCCCTACTGCTAAGGCTGGACTTCTCGGCGGTGGTGCGTTTGTGTCTCTGGATTCAGCCCTCTTCTGGTTAGTTGCCCTTATGTTGGTTGATAATGCCCGACAGGATCACTTTGATGAAGTTGAAAATGGCAGCAAAGCTCAGGCTCTCGTAGCTGCTGAGTAAATACCGTGTCAATTTGATGGCTCATGTTCCGTCATCAACCCCTAAATATCTATCCCAATTGTCTCTATCTCTATCTTTATCTTTATGTCTATGGTTCACACTTAGTTTCAACTTCACAGTAATGTTTATCTGTGACTGGTGTTTGTTCAGCAAAGACGTGGATCCCCAAAAGTAAAATTAGATATATAATTGGATTATGTATAACCTTCTTTTCCTTCGGATTCTTGATCACTACACTTAATAGGGTGATTTTTAATTGTATTTGCAACCTTTAGCATTAATGCAATTAAAACTACTACATTGCTTTTAATGAATTGCTATACCTTGCATCAACTCCAACAATTCAGAGTCATCATAAATTATTGGACACTACACTTAATAGGACACTTATTGGACACTACATTGCAATTATGTATAACCTTCTTTTCCTTCGGAATCTTGATCACTACACTTAATAGGATGATTTTTAATTGTATTTGCAACCTTTAGTATTAATGCAAATAAAACTACTACCTTGCATCAACTCCAACAATTCAGAGTCATTATAGATTATTGGACACTAACGTGCTTCGAACTTAGCGGACATCCACAATCCGAAGCACATATGTGTTGGTAATATTACTGCAAGATCAAATCGTTAGCACTAACATGATAATAATAATAAATAGAAATAAAAGGCAGATTAATAAATCGTGACATAGTATAAACTACGGTCTTAGAAACGATTTCGCCTCGATATATGTAATCGCTGTAGCAAGTGGTCATTTCCCGTGGTTAACACGGTAGCTCTGATAATCGTACACCCAAAGATCGGAGTAGACAAAAGTGGAATTGCTCCTCTCAATAGAAAGAATAAAATAGAACTTTGGAAACAAAGTATTCAGGATACGTTAGAATTCTGAGAACCCTCTCTATTTATAGGCTATACACAAGGGTTAAAAACGACAAATTAAATCAATCTTAAACACTGACTTCCGAGTTTAACGATCGGTCAACTGCTGAAAATTAGCCACACGTTAATTAGGTGATAAAAATCAGGAATAAATCAACAGATTGATTCTGATTTTATTCTAATTAACAACTAAATAAAACGTTCCAGTTTTAATAATTTGCCTATAAATATGGTTCAAGAATTCAAGTTTCCAAAATTTTTTTAAATAAATTGTTCTAAATTTTCCCCAAAAAGATAGAACGCGCGTGGACGTGTCGAAGACACGTGCTGCCACGACCACGACTCGAGCCAGCCAAACGGCGGCTCACACGTGCAGAAAAGTTGTTTAACCACATTCAACAAGGGAGGGTAATGAAGACTCTTAAAATACCTTTCCCAAAGGATGTACCCTCCCAATGTGGGATATAACCAACACCCTCTCAAAGTAGGATATAACCAACATTCCCCACAAATTTGGAAAAAAAATCTTTAAAATTTTTATTAAAACCGAGAGAAGAGCAACTGCGAGATTAGATGCTTAAACACTATTGAACGTATATGGAACTAGTACATAGTGATGATGAGTAATTCTTCTCTTAGATAAGTGAATGAATCTTGAAATTTCTAATATTAAGGTGAACTCATAACACACAACTAACCTCTTCATCCACCGAAGTCTTTGATGTGTCTACAAAGACTATATACAGATGTGTATACATGTGTAGCCCTCTTTCCTCAAGATTCTAGTAAGTGTACTAGAAAAACGGCCAAACATTTTTCATAGAAGGTGGCTAATCCTTCTCACTTACGTAGGTTATTTCATCAAGTATGTCTCTCTAGGACTACCCAAATCAAGGTTATTAAATAATTAAAAGCTTTTTATAACAGCTCAACCTCACAAAGGATAAGATAAATTTCTTCAAGTTCATTTTAAATGAACCACCCAAACTCTGTGATAAGAAATCATTAAGAATAAATATTCAACCTCATTAATTGGTAAACTCAATACGTCCTTCTCTCTAGGAACACCCAAACTATTAGGTTTGAATTCTTTAAGAGTTTTAAGAAAACTTATCCTCTCTGGCGGTAAGTTCACCTAGTCCTTTCGCGATTAGGATTACCCACTTAACACTGGGTTATGAACTTATTAAGAATAGGTATTCAACCAAAAACCGGTAAATTCATCAAGTCTTTCTTAGTAAGACCACCCAAAGCCCGGGCTATGGATTTATTAAGAGCAATTAAGCTCATCCTGTGCATGTACACTATTCATCATAGGGATAGGTAAGAGAAATGTACACTATGAGTATTTTCATGGCTTCGTTTGACCACATTGAACTTAGATAACTAAGTTGGGTATCCAACATGAATTCCTCAACCAATGGGCTTTAGACCTATCCCCCTCGACGAATCTAGAACCAATTTTTGACTTAATCCTTTGGTAAGTGGATCAGCAAGGTTCTTCTTCGACTTCAAAAACTCTAAAGAGAGTACCCCATTCCTTATTAAGTGTCTAACCAATTCATGTCTTATGCGAATATGTTTCTTCTTACCATTGTAAACTTGGTTTTGAGCCACACATATCGCAACTTGTAAATCATACAATAAGGAAACCGAAGGAGTTGGTTTTCCCCACAAAGGTAATTCTACCAACAAATTTCTGAGCCACTCAACTTCTTGCCCAGCTAAGTCAAGAGCAATAAACTCTGACTCCATGGTAGAACGAGCGATACAAGTTTGTTTAGCAGACTTCCACGAGGTCACTGCACCATCTAAGGTAAAGACATACCCAATAAAAGAGCTTACTTCATCATTATCGATAACCCAGTTGACGTCACAATATTCTTCTAAGATCGAAGGATAACCAACAAAAATGAGTTTCCAATCCATAGTACCCTTAAGATACTTAATTAAACATCTTAGAGCAATCCAGTGTTCACCACTAGGATTATGAGTATATCTACTCAACCTAGTCATAACATAGGCAATATCAGGTTGAGTATAGTTCATTAAGAACATAAGGCTTCCAATGATTTTGGCATACTCTAGTTGGGAAACACTACTTCCTTTATTTTTCAGGAGTCGTATACTAGAGTCATAAGGAGTTCTAACATGAATGACATAAAAACTGTCAAATTTCTTTAACAACTTCTCAATGTAGTGCGTTTGATTCAAAGAAAAACCATTTTCAGATTTGGTAACTTTAAATCCTAAGATCACATCAACCTCTCCTAAATCTGTTATCTCAAATTTAGTGGACAAGAAATTTTTCATTTTGTTAATGGATTCAATGTTGGTACTAAATATCAACATGTCATCAACATACAAGCTTATAATGACATATTCAGTTTCAAACGTTTTTGAATACACGCATGCATTCGCTCCATTCACAATAAAACCAAAGCTCATAATGGTTTTGTGAAATTTCTTTTACCACTATTTTGGAGCTTGTTAAAGGCTAAAAAGTTATTTTTTAAGTCTACACACTTTGCATTCCATGCCAGGTGTCTCAAAACCTGGTGGTTGCTTCATATAGATCTCATCATCTAGATCTCTATTTAAAAATACAGTCTTTACATCCATATGATGTACGTACAACATATGAATGGACGTTATCGCAAACAAGGAACGAATCGTTGAGATTTTGTGACTGAAGAGTATGTGTCAAAGAAGTCTATACCAAACTTCTGAGTGAACCCTTTGACTACTAGTCTTGCCTTGTATTTCTAGATTGACCCATCGAGTCTAAGTTTCTTTCTGAAAACCCACTTAGAGTCTACATAAAGGAACTAGCATAAATTGAACTTATAGCTTTATCATACGACTTTGGATCCTCATCTAAAAGGAAATTCTAAGCTATAGGAACAAAAATTGAGTCTACATCACTTATTTTAGAGATAAAGGAAGTTAGGAAATCTGGACCAAAGATAGAGATTACTCTTTGTCTTTTACTTCTTCTAGGCTCTAATTCTATCTCTAGAGAATCCTTGGCAGGATCAGAAGAAGTTGAGGCACGAAATACTACTTGTGCTCCAACACTTAAACTAGGTTTCTTTAAAGGAAAGATATCCTCAACGAGCACAACATCCCTAGTTTCACAAATAGAGAAGTCATGCAGATACATGAATCTATATGGGACACTGTTTGAAGTATACCTGATAAACATTGCATCAACGGTTTTGAGATTGATGGTGGACTTCTTGCTACACATGATTGATAGCAGGAGCTTCATGTTGAGCACCAGCTTGAGATCGATGTTGAGCTTGATGTTGAGGAGGAATCTGTTCCATCCTCACACTGTCTCCTTCATTTGAGGAGCCTTCAAGACTTTCATTATCCCGACCGAGTCTTGTTTCAGACATTCTACGTTCAAATAGAACAGCTAGGGGTTTAGTTTAATAAGAAAGACACAAGCTATTCAATTTAAGTCTCCTAGGTGGCACAAGTATCCTATATGATGCATGATAGCGCGGTTTAGTCCAAGAATCGACTAAACCTAAAGCTCTGATTACCAATTTATATGTAACACCCTACCCCCGGGTTAGTAGTAACTCGGTTCGGGAGCGTTACTTAGCAAGCAAGCAAGGACAAGACAAGGCATTCGAACTAAGCAAGGACATAAACAAGACATGGACAATACAAGCATTACACATTCAAACTTGACTTCAATCATCAACCAAAACATTCGGTAATTATCAAACAAGAAGAAACAATCATTCGAACAAGGCATAGACAACCATTCATACATTACTTATCATGTAAGTAACCACAAAATTGAATCTTAATCCAAACTATCCATTCGAATAGGTCACCAATTTTAACTCATTTCATGCTTACATTACAAGTTACTACTTTCATGGTTCATTTTATAACACTTATACAATGTTACCTATCCCATTTGAATTACCTTAGTGTTACATGCTTCCAATTCACTTTGTGTTCCTTATCTTGTACGTGTTTAGTCATTTCATTTCTACACTTACTAAGCATAATTATCTAACCTTTTATAGCATTTATCTAATTCCATTCAAGCCTATATCAATACCTAACCATTCGGCCATAACACCAAACATAATACAAAGCATGAAACTAGTTCATTCCAATCTTATCCTACTACCATGCATTCGGAAAACATGAAGTAACCACATGAAACCATTCAGCCATACCTCAAAACAATCACACAACAATACTTTCAACATGGTAATTTCATACAAGACATGAAGCAATCTAATGGTTGGTCATACAACATGGTTCATCTCAATCTACATTCATTTCAAGCATACACAAGAGCATGACAAGGTTATCAAACTATTTCATAGCCAATTAGATCATCATATGATCATTCCATATCATCAACAAATGCGCAGCAACATTCAACCATTACAAGTTATTTATGTTCATTACATACCTTATACTATATACATAACATAGATAGGCCATCAAGCATTATATACAAGCTTTCAAAATGCATGTTCAAGCTATTTAAATACATCTAGTGCCACCATTCTAGGAGAATACAAAACAAGTATGGAATCGAATGATTCCCTCTGCCTCTCCCTTGATTTCCAGACTGGGCTTGTTTAGGACCTTTGTTTCGATTGGAGAGAGCTGAGCTTGCATCTCTAGGAGTTCAACTTGGAACCTTATTGGGATTCTGGGGACAATCTCGGATATAGTGATCTGAGGCTCCACATAAGAAACACAAGTTTTGTGGAGTTCTGCATTGCCCGGTGTGGTGCTTCTGGTAGAACTTGCAAGTAGAATACTGAACAACTTTATCAGAATTCCTCGTACTATCAACTGAGATCATCGGGGCTGAGGATTTGATTACCGATTGAGGTTTCAGAATATATTTGCTCTTCTGGACATGAGTATAATTTGAAGAGTGATCTTTACAGTGTTTAGCTTTCTTTGACTGCCAGTGTGGCTTGTCATCGTTTATGGATCGTTTATCTTTCTAGGAGTTTCCACTCTTACGCTTCTCTGAGGCCTTCATCTTTGCCTCTGTAGCAATGACTCGGTTTACCAAATTTTGGAAGTTGGTAATACCGAGAGCAGTGAATATAGGGCTTAATTCATCATTTAACCCGTTAATGAACATTTGTCACTTGTCGGCCTTGGTTTTGATATATTCTGACCCATATTTGCAATACTTGCAGAAGTCGCTTACATACTGTTCTATAGGTCGACCCCCTTGCTTGAGGTACAAGAAATGTTTCTGGTGCTCGGCCAGATACTGTTCACTAATATACTTCTTCCTAAATTCATCGAGGAAGAATTTCCACGTCACGTCTTCTGCAGGGGCAGTCAGTGTAGTAGTTTCCCACCAGCTTAAGGCTTCATCAGCTAACAAAGCTATAGCACATTCGAGTTTGTGCTTATCGGGATAAGGTAATTGCTTGGTAAGGATTCGAGTAGTGGCTTCAAGCCAGTACTCAGCTACTTCTAGGTTTGCTTCATCGGTGCCAGTGAAGGTATAAGCCCGATGTTGAGCCAGTTTGTCAATCGGGTAGGGGCCTTAGCCCTAGACCATAGTCCACCCGTACACAATGAGTTCAAGATCATGTTCATGTCAATCAAGATCATTTCATGTTAAGCCCTTAGGCTATTGAGCCTTAGCTCACAAGTCAAGTGGTTTCAAGATTCATTTCATCAAATGAGATAACATCATATCTCAAAATAAGTCATTAGCATTCAACCATGTTGCATCATAGCACATACAAGCATTCAAGCTATCATCAATCATGCTTAGCAATTTGAAATAGACATGTACATAAGACTAGGATCATGTTTCATGTGTTTCTTTAATCATCCTTCCCTTATTAAGTCAAGTTCAATATTAGATTCATTTACATGTCAAGATTGAAACAAGAATGCATTGGTTAGGACCTAGTCCTAACCCTAGAAATAACTACACTCACTATACAATCCAAGCAAGCTAGCAATTGTCTTGTATGGCTACCCCCTTGTTCTTAGCCCTTGAATGATTTCCTTTTTCTTCCTCCAACAAGTTCAAAGCTGGTTCGAAAACATTATACAAGCAGATGCATATTAAAACAAGTCTTACATGACCATTCAAGCAAGGCAATATTGCTAGTACTTATCATACACAATTCTGGCAGCAAGATTATGCTCATATAAGTAAAATTCAATCAACATTTCATTAAACAAAGCTAGGCCGAATTCATTTATCCCAAACTGTTACAAAACAGTCCAATACAAATGTGCACAAAACAGTTTCCAACTAGCTTAAGTGCTGCTGCCTGGCAGCTTGCACACTACATGCTTAAACAAGCATATCTTTCAATTCCTACGTCAGAATTTCGATTAATTTATACCGTTGGAAAGATAAAAAAATTGTCTTTAAAACCATAATAGGATTGTATTTTAGTTATTAGCCAATTAATACAGTTTATTGTTCAAAGGCAGGGCATTTTACACTACCTGGACAGTTTGCACTGTCCAGCTATTTCCATTTACAGTTTCCAGTATAGGACCTAGTTTTCAGTTCTGTTTTCACCCAATGAAATTAGACATACTAAGGATCATGTCATTAAAATTCCATCCCTGAATTTGATCTCTACAATTTTTGGTGAATTTTCAAAGTGACTGCTCAGAACAGAGCAATTCTGGGCAGCTTACTCTAGGTTGCAATTCTAGTTCTTTATTTCATTCTAGCAAGGTCCTATCATGACAATTTCATTCATAAACATGTTCATACATATTTAGGCCATCATAATTCACCTAACAATGTTTTCAAAACAGGGCATAGTCATTTTGAACCTAGTTTAATCTATTTGATCACAATTACTCATCAATTCATCAACTAGGCAGTCCATTACCTAATTTACTAGTTCAATTAGGTGTAGTCATTTTTTCTAGCAAGTTACCAATTCAATTAAATCTCCATTTTACCTATCAACATGTTCAAAATAGAGTTTTAAGCTCATTTAGCATGCTCACACAAATTTTCAATCAAAACAGTCCCCTAATCTAAATTGTTTTGAGCCATGTTCATGTTTCTAAGTTTTCCAGCAATTACACATGAGTTTCACTAGCCATTTGATTTCTAGCAATCAATTTCCAGATTCTAATTGCACATAGCATGAAATTAACACATAAATAAGTCATCTAATTCATCAATACAATCATTCAATCAATCTATAACATGTTCATCACATTTTCCAGCATCTATACATTCAAACCATATTTCCATTTCAATTCAAACAATTCAAACATGAAATTTACAAGAGAAGCTAGTAATTACCTTAATCACTAAGCTATCTAGATTTAATTTGGAGCTAATTCAAGGTTGTAGGACATGGATTCAAGCTTTCTCCCTCAAGCTTTTCTTTCTCTCCTTTTTCTCTCTTCTATTCGGCTAGATTGGATAATGGAGAAGATGACAACATCTAATCCATGTTATTGGATTTGTGCAAAGTCTAAAATGTCCCTTAATTAATTCTTAATATTAACATAATCAAGGGCATTTAAGAGATGTAGGAATTTTAGCTTGCATTCCTTTAGCTTGTTAGAATTTACAAGTTGGTCATCTTAATTTGGTCACTTGTTCTTTCATCCATTCAATTAGACCATTGTCTAATCAATTTAGCTTAATTTCTAGATTCAATTAAGCTATCAACTTAAGAATTTGATTTCAATACTTCTAGGCTAGGATTTAGGGTGTTACATTATTATTATTATTATTATTGTATATTAGTAACATGAAACAAAACCTAAAAAATATAAAGAGTCCATTGTAAATAAAATGAGTCTATAACAACCCAATACAATAAATGGCCCATTTGGCTCCAAAATAAAGCCCTAACTAACCCATTTTTAAATCCTATATGCAACTTAAATCTCAACTATTGGATCTAGGGTTAGATCCAACGGTCCATGTTGGATCAAAAAAGAGGAGCAGCCCCCCACTCTCGCATCGTCACGCGCCTTTATCTCAGCGCGCGTGCGGACCACGCGCCCGCACTGAGGCTGTTCGGCTTCCCACGGGCGCGATGCTGCGTCGTTTCGCGGTCATCTCGATGCAACACCACTACTGACTGGCAACATCGATGACCATCTCGTCTCCGACCGGCCATCCCTCACCTCACCAGGTCCACCGCCGACTGCCATGACTCGTGCCGCGCAGCCCTTCCCTCACCATACTTGGCCAAAAACATGCAAAAAGGAGAGAAAAAGGAAAGCAAATTAGGATAATCAGATTCGAATATGAAAAATAAAGAGAAACCCCCAAAATCAGTACAAATTTGAACCAAAAAATAAAAGGGGAAATCAAATCGGAATAGGGGCTTAAATCAAGCAAATCACCGGGATTTAGGGATTTATTCCTTATAATTTTGGTATGAAAATACCTATAAAAGCCTAGCAATCCTCTTTAATTTTCACTACACACAATCAACACCACCACGAAAATACAAAAAAAATCACAAGGTAGCACTCCAATATTGTAGCATATTGTACTCGATTTCCATTGGAATTGAAGCATTCAAGCAAGCATTTTTCCTGGTATTTCTCATCTTGTTCTTTGTTTTTTTATTTCATTTCGAATATATAAAAGTAAAATGAGATAAAATTTTACCTTGTTTGAGTTTTGTGCCGCCGCCGTCACCGGATTCTTGAACAAAAGAGGTGGCCGAATTTTAAAAAATGAGAGGGATTTGATTTTTATTCGGGTTTTGTTTCGAAAGAAAGAAGATTTTATAAAGTTAAATTTGGTTCGAATCTGTGCAAAAAAGATTCGAAAAAGGGGACTTTTTTGTATCACCTCCACCGGTGAGCGGCGACCGGCATGACGGGGAGTTCACCGGTTCTTCAAAAAATGAAAAATCTGGATGAACACTTGAGAGAAAGTTTGAAAGGGTGTTTTGATATAAATTTTTCTTAGTGGGACTAATGAAACATGTTTATAAAAAGTGAGTTTTATACCAAAAACAAAGTGGGCTTATTACACTCATTAAAGCCCTCCGCTTGTTTGCTTTTTGCTCCGCGAGTATTCGAGTTTTCAAACTTCTCAATTTGGCCATTGTTTTCTTTTAAATTTTGCCTCTAGCTTTATTTTGTTTTTAATTCATTCTTTAAATTTCTTTAAATTCATTTTTAAAATAAATTCATTTTCACTTTTTTAAAAAATAATTTATAACTTATATATTTTATAAACCGGTTTATATATAAAAATATATATTCATTTAATTTTAATAAAACTGATCTATTTTAACATTTTTTTCTTGTTTGTTTATTTATGCTTATTCATTTAATTTATTATCCTTGTATGTTTTTATATTATCTTATAGATTAATTTAATACATTTATTGTTGTAATGTTTAATAATATAATAAATGAGATGTCTTATCAAACGGAAATGAGAGTTAGCGCCATGAGTGTTGGCGGTGATTAAAGTTCTTTCTCCGGATGGTAAGACCGTTAAAATAGAATCATATTCATAAATGGACAGATAAATTGAATCTTATATGAACTTGCAAATTTCGACATTAAAATATTTTGTAATCGGCTAGGTACCAATTTTTGGGTGCTGTCGGGGTGCTAACCCTTCCCCACGTGTAACCGACTCCCGAACCCGTTTTTTGTTTTTGTAGACCAAAATCGTTGTTTTAATAAAACAAAATGTTTTATTAAAATAATCCATTTTAGGTGATCCAATCACACCTTTCTAAAATATTGGTGGCGACTCCGTTGTTTTTGTTTTTTTAAAAAACGTCGGGATCGAAAGGGTTTTGATAACTTGGCGACTCCGCTGGGGACCTTTTGTTTTTTACAAAAAGGAGAGTTAGGCCACAAGCCGATTTCATTCTATTTTAATGTCAGAAATTTCAAGTTCATATAAAATTTAATTTAATTGTCCATTTATGAATATGATTCTATTTTACGCATTTAAAACCTGGTTAAGCTCTGCACCTGAGCTTTGTCCCGGTCGTGTAAGTGAGGGGAAAAAGCTTTACTCAAGTCAGAATATTGATTCTCCGTATGAGCCTAGAAAGTACCTTCAGGACCCATATGCCTTATGTCTTCGTAAGGATACTGATCCTTTGTGAAGACTTAGGAAATGGGTCCTCCTAAGTTGAACTTGATTCGTTTAAAGCCTATAAAGGGTGAGAACCAAGGGCCTTGCTACCCTTAGTAGGGGACAACGAGGACAACTCGGGGACCTTTTCTAGAACCAAACCTTTGTGTGTGAATCTAGATGCCCACCCTAATAGATCCATGTGGAAAACCATAGGTTTAGAATCTGGTCAAAATAATTTCGTAAGGATAATCCGTGGAGGCATGTCCTGGAGTGTTGAAATGTGCTGCCCAGTTATTATTCATACAATGAAATTATTTCGGACCCTCTATGTTTTATTTCTATTTTTTAAAGAGTACTAATCATTTCTTTCTCTTGTGTTGTTGTTTTGCATATTTGTTTGTTACATGCATCTCATATCTAGAAGAGGTCGAGTCTAATGCACGTTGCTCAAATAGAAAATAGTTTTTGGCAATGGATAGAAGACTCATTCTAAAGAAAAAGATAATGCGAGTGCATGTCACTGGTCCGAGGTCAACCAGTGGGAACATGGAGAACATCATTCAAGAATATCGAATGAAGATATTGATTTTCGAGGACATCAATGAAGGGGGCAATGACTACTGGTTCACTCATCTTGGAGATAACGCCATGAGATTCAAGGAGTGGGATGAGTTCGACAAAAGGGCCATGACCCAAGCCTAGGATGTAGCCAGGCACATGATGATATTAACCAGAGAAGCTCCAGCTCCGCGATAGTATGTTAAGCCAATAGGGGAGGTGGAACCGAGACTCTTGTGGTTAATCGTAGAGATAAAAGAGCTGAGTGTTCAGGCTGATATGTATTTGTGATTTAATTCAGAATCTTTTGTAATAAGGAACTTTAATATCCAATGAAAAACTACTTCTAGAGCAATACCTTAATGGAATCGATGGCCCTTCGCCTGCATTCATGCATTTGCATTTTTTTGTTGTTTGTTTGAATTAGTTTATGTTGTGTTTATTGCATACATACGCACATAATACAAAGATTAATTATAGCAAATTCTATTCAAATAGAAAGATTCCACTTGATCTATGACAACTGAGGACAGATTAACAACTCTAGAAATGAACCACAAGGGTACCCAAGATAGAATCGATAAAATGCAGAAAAAATTGAAGGAAGAAATTGCACGAGCCCAAAGAAACATTGTCAGCCAGTTAGTGGCTATGTTGGGTTTCAAAGACCCATAAAGAGGAAAGATGGTTGAAGCTGTTGATCTTATGTTGCCCCAACCCAAGATGACTTATAAGGCAATTCCACCAAAGGGGAAGATCTATATCCGCACGGCAGAAACCTCAGCTCATATTCCAGCAAGGTCTAGGATAAATCATGAGGAAAATAAGGCATTAAGGTATGGAATCTCCATAAGACAGCCGACCAGATAAAATTAATAAAAGGCTAGAAGGTCACTGTGACAGGCTCAAAAAGATCATTAAAGCCCTACAAGGAGGAAACATTCATGGTGGCGTAGACGCTAGAGATCTGAGTCTAGTGTCTGACTTGGTGGTTCTTCCAAAATTCAAAACTCCTGACTTTGAGAAGTATGATAAAACCACTTGCACTTCGGCGCACTTGACCATGTATTACCGAAAAATGTCACTAGACTTGGAAAATAAGAAACTACCCATTTATTGTTTCCAAGACAGTCTATTGGGGTTTGTTGCCCGATGGCATGCCCAATTGAACTGGGTCAACGTACACACTTGGAGAGATCTATCAAGAGCTTTCCTCAAACAGTACAAGGATGTGATAGATATGGTCTGAAACATGATCGTACTACAAGGCATGGAACAAGGGTCTAACGAAAATTTTTGCTAATACGCTCAGAGGTGGCGAGACATGGCAGCCCAAGTTCAACCTCCACTATTGGAAAACAAGGTTACTCCAATGTTTTTGGAGACTTTAAATGGCCCTTTCTACGACTATATGTTAAACCATGCCACCAAAGGTTTCATAGACATGGTCATGAATGGAGAGTTGATATTGGCGACCATCAAAAGTGGGAGACTCGAGGAATGAGATTATGACGAGCACCTAAAACTACTCTAGCAATGAAATCTTGTCAAAGAGTAAATGTGGGCATGCTTGGTTGGAATTCATCCATGCCTTCTTGGAGTAATGCTTAGACAATAGAGGTTTTTCCCGAACAATGTTGGAGTCATACTTAGAACCAACCCTTTTGCTTTTGCCCGCGAGCATTAGGGATCTTTTTTAAGAGCTTCTATGTTAATCTACTTGATTTAAAGATGCATTCTCTTTTTTCCCAAGTGGCAAACATTTCTTTTTTTTCTTTCATTCCATACAAAACATCCATTTTCTCTTCATTGTTGAGTCCTTACAATTGATAGTATGAATGAATCTTGAATCTATTCCCGAGATAGAGGGGCAAAAAATGCGTTCAGGATTAATAGGGAGATCCCATGTACATATTTTGAGTGTTTTTCCTCTCAGACATTGTTGTTAAGGACTTTGAATAAAGTGATAATTCTAAAACATCTACCCACTGAAGACAACTTCTCTTCGATGATGTTTGTGTATGAAATGACATTTGACATTCTTTCTTTTCCCTTCATGAATAAGAAAAATGAAAAAAATCCATTGTTGTCCCCCTGTGAGCATGATATTTTTCTTGTGATTAAACCCTAACCAAGGATCACTCCCCACACTAGGGGCAAAGAGGATGAAAAGCTATTTGTAGGCAAAGAAAAGAAACATGCCAGATCGAGTTGAATGTCCTAAACTGAAGATGAAAAAGACACAGAAAAATGGAAAAAAAGAAAAGAGAAAAAGAAAAAAAGTGAAAAAGAAAAGAAAAAATAAAAGTGGAAATACGAAGGAATTTGAAACGAAAGAAAAACATGTATGAAATCCTTCAAATGAGACATGTGCTAGAAAAGGAAATGAACTCTAGGGTCAAAACCCAATATGGGCAGTCTAGAGTGATCCAAAGAAGAAGAATAGAGATTTCATCAAGAAAGATTGACCCTCGGATTAATTACTCTTAAAACATGTATTTGAGCCTAAATATCCTTTTTTTGGCAACCCGAGCCTAGCCAACGTTACAAGCCTTTAAAGACCATTTGGATCACACATGAATATATGAGAAAAGGATTTTGTCTTCAGAAAACATTTCGCCTTCTTAAGTTAACCTTTTTAGGGACCTCAAAACTTCTAATGTTTGATTGAGATTAGAAAAGTGGGAAATTTGAATATGGGGAGTGGGCGAGTAAAAGAGAGCCACCTAAAAGTGGGGCACTATCCAGTTGATAGATTTATGAATCATTCATACTATGAATTTTAGGGCATCTGGCTTTGCTCTTTCCCATGTTTGCCATGACTTCTTCCTTTAAACTCTCATTTCTAGCATTTTCTTGCATCTTACAAGTAGGCTGATATTCATGAAAAACAAAAGTTTTCTTGGTATTGATCCCAACCGTAGGGAACCAGGAGCGAATGTTTTCCACACTTCAGGAAATAATGAGGTGGCCGACAATTGAACATCAGTTTTAACGGGGGCATCACCTTGCATGAGAAAGTAAAAAAAGAAAAGAAAAAAGCATATGTGGAATGTGTTGTCGAGCAGGATCCGCACATAAGATGTAAGGTCCCTAAAGCATGAAAATGGGATAGAATTGCGCCTAGCGGGCAAACTGCGCCACCAATTGGGGCAATTTATGTTGACCAAAAATTCAAAATCCCTGACTTTGATAGACACAAGAAGAAGAGATTAAAGTGCCAGCATCATTCAAAGACACTCAAGGTAGAAAGAAGCTTTGCTGCAAAGATTCCTATGCAAGCAATTCAAAGTACCTTGAAGGGGCAAAAATATGAAAGCCCACGAGAAATCGTTAACTGAAGTCACATGATTGCTGAATCCTCTCCTACGATAATGAGAACAATTTTACAAATATTGCAGCAATCATCCAAGCTGCAAGGAAAATACTGGAGATTCCACTCCTTTAACAAAGGCTAAAAGAGTGTTGAAGAATATGAGGACAGAAAGACAGTCCTTCAAGACATGGGTACAGGATAACTAGATTGAGTGAGCAAATATGCAAAGAACGGATATTTCCTATGAATCAAGGAAATACAATAGCAAGGCACAATTGCCTATCTGGACTAAGCGAGAAAACATGCAAAGAAAAAAAGGGAAAAACCAATTTTGATAAAAAGAATTTAGAAAGCAAAAGAGAAAAAGCATGCATTCATGTGTTAGGCAGCCCTTGGAGCATGTCCATCATAATCATAGTATTTGTTAATTTTTTTACTGGTGTAGCATCTGGTTATCTATTCTAGCATGAGGAGAATAGAACTTGCTTATCCATCTGAGCATGAGGAGGATGTAACCTTTTTTCAGTATGCTTATCTATCCGAGCATGAGGAGGATGAAACCTTTTTTTTAGTCTGCTTATTTATCCGAGTATGAAGAGGATAAAACCTGCTTATCTATTCGAGCATGGGGAGAATAGAACCTGCTTATCCATTCGAGCATGAAGAGAATGGAACCCATTTTTTTTCGGTCTGCTTATCTATCCAAGCATGAGGAGGATAAAACTTGCTTATCTATTCGAGCATAAAGAGAACAGAACCTGCTTATCCGTCTAAGCAACATGAAGATGAAACCTTTTTTTCAGTCTACTTATCTATTCAGGCATGAGAAGAATAAAACCTGCTTATCTATTCGAGCATGAGGAGAATAGAACCTGCTTATCTATTTGAGCATGAAGAGGATGGAACCCTTTTTTCAATCTGCTTATCTATCCAAACATGAAGAGGATATAACTTGCTTATCTATTCGAGCATGAGGAGAATAGAACCCGCTTATCCATCTGAGCATGAGGAGGATGAAACCCTTTTTCTTGCTTATCTATTCGAGCATGAGGAGAATAAAACCCGCCTATCCGTTCGGGCATGGGGAGAATAGAACCCGCTTATCTATTCAAGCATAAGGAGAATAGAACCCGCTAATCTATTCGAGCTTAAGGAGAATAGAACCTGCTTATCCATCCGAGCATGAGGAGGATAGAACCTTTTTGGAATCTGTTTACTATTTGAGCATGAGGAGAATAGAACCCGCCTATCTGTTCGGGCATATGAAGAATGGAACGTGCTTATCTATTCGGGCATCAGGAGAATGGAACCCGCCTATCCGTTCGGGCATATGGAGAATAGAACCTGCTTATCTGTTCGAGCATGAGGAGAATAGAACCTGCCTATCCATTGAAGCATTAGGAGAATGGAACTCGCCTATCTATTCGGGCTTAAGGAGAATAGAATTCACCTATCCGTTTAAAAGTAAAGAAAATGGAACCCTTTTTTCTGCTTATCTATCTGAGCATGAGGAGGATAGAACCTGTTTATCTATTTAAGCATGAAGAGAATAGAACCCGCTTATCCATTCGAGCGTAAGAAGAATGAAACCCGATATTCGTTTGGGCAGAAAATCTCATTTTGAGGCCCAACGAATTGATCAGAGAAAATCAGTGTCCTTTGTTTTTTGCTTTATTCTAGTTTCACTGGAATGACCAAAGAGGGGCAGGTGTTGTCACTAAATTTTCACCCTTATTTATTTATTTTATTAGTGTATTATATTATGTATAATTATTATCATTGTTGTTGTTATTGTTATTGTTATTATTATTATTATTGTATATTAGTAACATGAAAAAACCTAAAAAATATATAAAGAGTCCATTGTAAATAAAATGAGTCCATAAAAACTCAATACAATAAATGGCCCATTTGGCTCCAAAATAAAGCCCTAACTAACCCTTTTTTAAATCCTATGTGCAGCTTCAATCTCAACCGTTAGATCTAAGGTTAGATCCAATGGTCCATGTTGGATTAGAAAAGAGGAGCAGGCCGCCACTCTCGTGTCGTCACGCGCCCTTATCTCCGCGCGCGTGCAGACTAGGCGCCCGTACCCAGTCCGTTTGGCTTCCTACGGGCACGATGCTGTCTCATTTTATGATCATCCCGGTGCCACACCGCTATCGACTAGCAATACCAGCGACCATCTCGTCTCCGACCGACCATCCCTCGCCTCACCACGTCTATCGCCGACTGCCGTGAATCGCACCGCATCACTGTTCCCTCACCATATTTGGCTAGAAACATGCAGAAAGGAGAGAAAAAGGAAAGAAAATTAGGATTATCAGGTTCGAATATGAAAATAAAGAAAAACCCCTAAAATCAGTACAAATGCAGACCAAAAAATAAAAGGAGAAGTCAAATCGGAATAGGGGCTTGAATCAAGCAAATCACCGGGATTTAGGGGATTTATTCCTTGTAATTTTGGTATGAAAATACCTATAAAAATCCTAGCAATCCTCTGTAATTTTCACTACACACAATCAACACCACCACGAAAATACATGAAAAATCACAAGGAAGAACTCCAATTTTGTAGCATATTGTACTCGATTTCCATTGGAATAGAAACATTCAAGCAAGCATTTTTCTTGGTATTTCTTATCTTGTTCTTTGTTTTTTATTTCATTTCGAATATATAAAAGTAAAAGGAGATAAAATTTTACCTTGTTTGAGTTTTGTGCTGCTGCCGGATTCTTGAACAAAAGAGGTGGCCGAATTTTTTAAAAAATGAGAGGGATTTGATTTTTATTCGGGTTTTGTTTTGAAAAAAAGAAGATTTTAAAAAGTTAAATTTGGTTCGAGTCTGTGCAAAAAAGATTCGAAAAAGGGGATTTTTTTTGTATCACCGCCACCGGTGAGCGGCGGCCAACGCCGGTACACGACGACCGGCATGACGGGGAGTTCACCATTTTCTTCAAAAAATGAAAAATCCGGATGAACACTTGAGAGAAAGTTTGAAAGGGTGTTTTGATCTAAACTTTTCTAAGTGGGAATAATGAAATGTGTTTATAAAAAGTGGGTTTTATACCCAAAACAAAGTGGGCTTATTACACTCATGAAATCCCTCATCTTGTTTGCTTTTTGCTCTGCGAGTATCTGAGTTTTCAAACTTCTCAATTTGGTCATTGTTTTCTTTTAAATTTTGCCTCTAGCTTTATTTTGTTTTTAATTCAGTCTTTAAATTTCTTTAAATTCATTTTAAAATAAATTCATTTCCACTTTTTTTTAAAAAAAATAATTTATAACTTATATATTTTTATAAACCAGTTTATATATAAAATATATATATTCATTTAATTTTAATAAAACTGAACTATTTTTACATTTTTTCTTTGTTGTTTGTTTATTTACGCTTATTCATTTAATTTATTATCCTTGTATGTTTTTATATTATCTTATAGATTAATTTAATATATTTATTGCTATAATGTTTAATAATATAATAAATATGGTGTCTTATCAAACAGAAATGACGGGTTAGCGCCAGGAGTATTGGCGGTGATTAAAGTTCATTCTCCGGATGGTAAGACCGTTAAAATAGAATCATATTCATAAATGGACAGATAAATTGAATCTTATATGAACTTGCAAATTCCGACATTAAAACATTTTATAATCGGCTAGGTACCAATTTTTGGGCGTTGTGGGGGGTGCTAACCCTTCCCTATGCGCAACCGACTCTCGAACCCATTTTTTGTTTTCGTAGCCCAAAACTATTGTTTTAATAAAACAAAATGTTTTTATTAAAATAACCCATTTTATGTGATCCAATCACACCTTTTTAAATGATTGGTGGCATGTTTAAACATGTTTCAAAGACCCAGAAAGAGGAAAAGCGGTTGAAGCCGCTGATGTTTCTTTACCCCTGCCCGAGATGACTAGTCAGACATTTCCACCGAAGGGGAGGTTTCATACCTGCGTGGCAGAAACCTCAGCTCATATTCCAGCAAGGTCTAGGATAAATCATGGGGAAAACCAAGGCATTAAGGTGCGGGATCTCCATAAAGTAGTCGACCAGGACAGAATGAATAAGAAGCTGAAAGATCAGTGTGACAGGCTTTAAGAGATCATCAAAGCCTTACAAGGAAGAAATGTCTATGGTGGCGAAGATGCTAGAGATCTAAGTCTAGTGTCTGACTTGGTGGCTCCTCCAAAATTCAAAACTCTCAAATTTTAGAAGTATGACGGGACCACTTGCCCTTCGACACACTTGATCATGTACTGACAAAAAATGTCATTATACTTGGGAAATAAGAAACTGTTGATCCATAGTTTTTAGGACAGTCTATTAGGGTCTGTGACCCGATGGTATACCCAATTGAGCTGGGTCAACATACGAACTTGGAGAGATCTATCGAAAGCTTTCCTCGAACAATATAAGCATGTGACGGATATGACCCAAGCAGGATCGTACTACAGGATATGGAACAAAAGCCCAACGAGAGCTTTCGCCAGTATGCCCAAATGTGGCGAAGTGTGGCAGCGCAAGTTCAGCCTCCACTATTGGAAAATGAGGTTAATCCAATGTTTGTGGAAACCTTAAATGGTACCTTCTACTACCATATGTTAAACCATTCCACCAAAGGTTTCGCAGACATGGTCACGAACGAGGAGTTGATATTGGCGGCCATTAAAAGTGGGAGACTCGAAGGGAGAGAGTATGATGAGTTTGGGTAGACTTCATGACTTCATGGAATAATGCTTCACGGCTTGATAATAAAGGATTTTCCAGAGCATTGTTGTGGGGTATAACCTAAAATCAACCCTTTTGCTTTTGCCCGTGAGCATTAGGGATCTTTTGTAAGGGCTTCTACGTTAATCTACTTGATTTAAAGACGCATTCTCTTTATTTTCCCGCCAAGTGGCAAACATTTCTTTTTTTTTCTTTCATTCCATACAAAACATCCATTTTATCTTCATTGTTGAGTCCTTACAATTGATAGAATGAATGGATCTTGAATCTAATCCCGAGATAGAGGGGCAAAAAGTGCGTTCAGGATTAATGGGGAGATCCCATGTACATATTTTGAGTGTTATTCCTTTCAGACATTGTTGTTAAGGACTTTGAATAAATTGATAATTCTAAAACATCTACCAACTGAAGACAACTTCTCTTCGATGATGTTTGTGTGTGAAATGACATTTGACATTCCTTCTTTCCCTTCACGAATAAGAAAATGAAAAAAACCCATTGTTGTCCCCCTTTGAGCATGATATTTTTCTTGTGATTAAACCCTAACCAAGGATCACTCCTGACACTAAAGGGAGAAGATGATGAAAAACTATTTGTAGGAAAAGAAAAAAACATGCCAGATCGAGTTGAATGTCCTAAACTGAAGATGAAAAGGACAAAGAAAAATAGAAAAAAGAAGAAAAAAGAAAAAGAAAAAAGAGAAAAAAAAGAAGAAATAAAAGTGGAAATACGAAGGAATTTGAAACAAGAGGAAAACATGTACAAAATCTTTCAAATGAGGCATGTTCTAGAAAAGGAATTGAACTCTAGGGTGAGAACCCAAAATGGGCAGTCTAGAGTGATCCAAAGAAGAAGAACAAAGATTTCGTCAAGAAAGATTCATCCTTGGTTTAATTACCCTTAAAACATGTATTTGAGCCTATACATCTTTTTTGGCAACTTGAGCCTAGCCTACGTTACAAGCCTTTAAAGACCATTTGGATCATACATGAATATCTAAGAAAAGGAGTTTGTCTTCAGAACACATTCCGTCTAATTGAGTTAACCTTTCTCCAGAGACCTCAAAACTTTTAATGTCTGATTGAGATTAGAAAAGTGGGAAATTTGAAATTGGGAGTGGGTGAGTAAAAGAGAGCCACCTAAAAGTGGGGCACTATCCAATTGATGGATTTATGAATCGTTCATACTATGAATTTTATGGCATATGGCTTTGATATTTTCCATGTTTGCCATGACTTCTTCCTTTAAATTCTCATTTCTAGCCTTTTCTTGCATCTTACAAGTAGGTTGACATAGATTCATGGAAAACAAAAGATTGCTTGGTATTGATCTCAACCGTAGGGAACCAGGAAAGAATGTTTTCCATCGCTTTAGGAAATAATGAAGTGGCCGACAATTGAACCTCAGTTTGAATAAGGGCATCAACTTGCATGAGAAGGTAAAAAAAAGAAAAAAATCATATATGGACCATGTTGTCGAGCAAGATCCCCAAATAAGATGTAAGATCCCTAAAGCATGAAAAGAGGAAGGAATTACGCCTAGTGGGTAAACTGCGCCACCAATTGGGGTAATTTATGTTGACCAAAGATTCAAGATCCCTGACTTTGATAGACACGAGAGGAAGAGATTAAAGCGCCATCATCATTCAAAGAAATTCAAGGTGGTAAAAAGCTTTGCTGCAAAGATTCCTATGCAAGCAATTGAAAGTACCCTGAATGGGCAAAAATTTGGAAGCCCATGGGAAATCGCTAACTAAAGTCACACGATTGCTGAATCCTCTCCTATGATAATGAGAACAATTTTACAGACATTGGAGCATTCATCCAAGCTGCAAGGAAAATACTGGAGATTCTACTCCTTTAACAAAGGCTAAAAGAGTGTTGAAGAATATGAGGACAATAGGACAGTCCTTCAAGGAAAAAGTACAAGATAACTGGATTGAGTGAGCAAATATACAAAGAACATATATTTTCTATGATTCAAGGAAATACAATAGCAAGGCACAACTGCCTATCTGGACTGAGCGACCAAACGTGCAAAGAAAAAAAGGGAAAAACTAATTTTGATAAAAAGAATTTAGAAAGCAAGGAACATATATTTTTTCTTTTTCTCTTTTTTCCCTGTTCTTCTTTTTTCTATTTTTTTGTGTCCGTTTCATCTTCAGTTTAGGACATTCAACTCAATCTGATATGTTTTTTCTTTGCTTGCACATAACTTTTCATCATCTTTGCTCCCTAGTGTAGGGAGTGATCCTTGGTTAGGGTTTAATCACAAGAAAAACATCAGTCTCAAAGGGGGACAACAATGGATTTTTTCATTTTCTTATTCGTGAAGGGAAAAGAAGGAATGTCAAATGTCATATCACAAACAAACATCATTGAAGAGAAGTAGTCTTCAGTTGGTAGATGTTTTAGAGTTATCACTTTATTCAAAGTCCATAACAACAATGTCTGAGAGGAAAAACACACAAAATTTGTGCATGGGATCTTCCCATTAATCCGGAACGCACTTTTTGCCCCTCTATCTCAAGATTAGATTCAAGAATCATTCATACAATCAATTGTAAGGACTCAACAATGAAGAGAAAATTGAAAGAGAAAATGGATGTTTTGTATGGAATGAAAGAAAAAAAAGAAATGTTTGCCACTTGGGAAAATAAAGAGAATGCATATTTAAATCAAGTAGATTAACATAGAAGCCCTTACAAAAGATCCCTAATGCTCGCGGGCAAAAGCAAAAGGTTTGGTTTTAGGTAAGACCCAACAATGTTCTAGAAAATCCTCTATTATCCAGTCGTTAAGCATTATTCAGGAAGGCATGATGTCTATCCAAACTTGAGTATTTCAAGTTATAGGCACTCGTCATACTCTCCCTCTTCAAGTCTTCCACTTTTAATGGCCGCCAATATAAACTCCCCGTTCGTGACCATGTATGAGAAACCTTTGGTGGCATGGTTTAATATATGGTTGTAAAAGGTACCATTTAAGATTTCCACAAACATTGGAGTAACCTCGTTTTCCAATAGTGGAGGTTGAACTTGGGCTGCTACACTTCGCTACCTTTGGGCATTCTGGCGGAAGCTCTTGTTGGGCTTTTGTTCCATATCCTACAATACGATCCTGCTTGGGCCGTATCTGTCACATGCTTATACTCTTTGAGGAAAGCTTTTGATAGATCTCTCCAAGTTCATATGTTGACTCGGCTTAATTGGGTATACCATCGGGTAGCAGACCCTGATAGACTGTCCTGAAAACTATGGATCAATAGTTTCTCATTTCTCAAGTATAGTGACATTTTTTGGCAGTACATAGTCAAGTGCGCCGAAGGGCAAGTGGTCCTGTCATACTTCTCAAAGTCAGGAGTTTTGAATTTTGGAGGAACCACCAAGTCAGACATTAGTCTTATATCTATAGCATCTTCGCCACCATAGACATTTCTTCCTTGCAAGGCTTTGATGATCTCTTCGAGCTTGTCACACTGATCTTCCTACTTCTTATTCATTCTGTCCTGGTCGAATGCCTTATGGAGATTCCGAACCTAATGCCTTGGTTTTCCCATAATTTATCCTCGACCTTGCTGGAATATGAGCTGAGATTTCTGTCACGCGGGTATGGAACCTCCTCTTCGATGGAAATGTCTAACAAGTCATCCCGGGCAGGGGCGAAGAAATATCAGCGGCTTCAACCACTTTTCCTCTTTCTAGGACTTTGAAACCCAACATAACCGCTATTTGGCTGACAGTTTCTTTGGGCTTGTGCAATTTCTTCCTTCAATTCTTTCTCCATTTTATTGAGTCTATCTTGGGTACCCTTGTGGTTTATTTCTAGAGTTGTCAATCTGTCTTCCATGGCCATTGCTCTAGACTAAGAACGAGTATCGTATTTTTGGGAAGTTTTTGCTATTTTGGAAATTCTTTCATTTGATTTATTTAAATTAGTTTCTCATCGTGTGTGAATGTATGCAGTGATCACAAAATAAATGCAAGCAACAATAAAAAAAATGCAAATGCATGAATGCAAGCTGTAACACCCCAAATCCTAGCTTAGAAGTATTGGAACCAAATTGCATAAGTTGATAGCTTAATTGAATTTAGAATTAAGCTAAATTGATTAGTTAAGGGTCTAATTGAAAGAATGAATGAAATAAGTGATCAAATTACAAAGGACAAACTTGAATTAAGAAAGAAATATGAGGCTTGCATGATAAATTTCATGATTCTCTCAATTGCACTTGACTAATTATATGATTAATAACTAAGGTTAGTTTAGTAAATTCCTAATTCCACTAATGTGGATATCCACATTGCCATCGTCTCCTTCATTTTCATTACCAGCCGAAAAAGAGAGAAAGGAAAGTGAGAGAGAAACTTTGAGAAAAACACCATTGAACCATGATTTAAGCTTGCATGTGTGGAAATTTTCCATTGAAATTGAGCTAGGAAGCAAAGTAAGTATGATTCTACTTGTGTTTAATTGAATAGGCAATTATACTTGTGGAATTGGACTGTTTTGATGATGTTAGATGAAATTAGCTATTGAATATGTGATTAGATGATTAAATGGTTGTAGAATCATGCAAATTTGAAGAATGAACACTAGGTACTATGCTGGAAATTATGTGTTTATGATAGAGTAACAAAGCTAGGTTGCTGGAAAATTGAAATGTGGTGTTGAAGTGAGAATTGAATGATTAGAACTTAAAATTGAGCTATGGAATTAATGAATTGATTATGATCATGATTAGATATTTTAAAGAAGGTGTTAAACAAGTTGAATTGTTAGCAAACAATACTGGAAATGAAGGATAAAAGTATGAACATAGTCTTGTAACATAGAAACTGTTTTGTTGAATTGAAATTGAGTAAACATGCAAAATTAGGCCTTATAACCAAGTTGCTCTATTTTGGCTTCCTTGAATAATGAATTAAAATTGACTAAAAATGTTAAGGATGTCTAATGAAATGAATTATAGGGCCAAAACATTGGTTAAAATGAATTTAAGAAATTAAAATGTGAATAGGTACAATCTGCCCAGAATTGCTCTGTTTTGGGCAGTCACTTTGAAAATTCACCAAAATTTGTATAGATCAAATTGAGGGATGAAATTTTAATGACATGATCCTTAGTATGTCTACATTAATTAGGTGAAAACAGAACTGAAAACTGGGTCCTATGCTGGAAACTGTAAATAGGAATTGCTGGACAGTGCAAACTGTCCAGGCAGTGTAAATGCCCTGTCTTTGAACAATAAACTGTATTAATTGGATAAGAAATAAAAAGAAAGTCTATTATGTTCTTATATAAATTTTTGTTATCTTTCCAACGGTATATAGTAATCGAAATTCTGACGTACGGATTAAAAGATATGACCATTTAAAGGTACAGTGTGCAAACTGCCAGGCAGCAGTGTACTGGACAGTTTGGGACTGTTTCCAAAATAGTTTTGGGACATTGTAACCTGTCCAATTATGTCTTAAAATGAAGTAATAACAATGTGGAGATGAATTGGTAAGAAATGCTTAAAAGAAAACATAAAAACAGTAGCTAAATGTTAGGTACAAATGTGGTAACATTGCTACTATGATTGTGTGGCATTATGTGTTTGTCTTGATGAATTGTATGTATATTGCTTGCTAGACCAAGGGCAGCAAGTTGGGGAAGAAGAAGTTAGTAGTGGACATCCCAAAGCTAGAGACAAAGGGATTTGGATTCAAGACAATTGAATTGCTAGGAGTATTGTGAGTGTAACTATCCTTAGGGTTGGGACTAGGTCCTAACCAACCTTGTTATTGTTTTAATTCAATGTTATTGCCTTGTAACATGACCTAAAACATATTTCGCTAATTAAGGGAAGAATGACATGCATGATAACTTGTTTGATGCCATGATCTATGTGTTTACTTGGATGTTAAGCAAATGAAATGAAATGCTTGTCATTTTGCATTGCTTATGCCAAAGGTAAGAAATGGCATGCTTGCTTGGAGAATAAGGTATGCACATTGCATACATATGCATGTGTTTGTGATTGATATACATGGCTGGTTGAAATTAAATGAACAATGGTACTACTTGTATTCAAGCCATTCGAATGGCATGGATAGTGTTGTATTGGGAATTAAGACTCCATAAGCCTAAGGGCTTGGCCTTTGAATGGCGTAAACTCGTATTGAATAAAGAATTGTATAAAGCTTGAATGAAATGGATAATCAACAACCTTGGTAGCTAGTTTGGATAGATAGGAGGGCATGCCTTAGAACCTTGAGCTCATATTGGCACTACGGTGCATATTGGCACTACGGTGCATATTGGCACTTTGGTGCATATTGTTAAAGATTTGATTATCTAGTAAACTACTTACTAAGGGTGTTATAAGATGACTTAATAATTCAAATTAACATTGTTTGCTTAGATGTGGGATATGAACATTGCTTGTAAAGTAAGATACTTGAATGAACTTCCTTGCCTTGAAAGATGACACATGAATGGTTGTATAACTAGTTACTTCTCATGAAAGAAATGTATAAATGATGAGTTTGTGTAAGAATGCCTACTTGATGATTAGAGTATTGGTTGCTTGTCTTCTAAGCAAGATGTTCGAATGGTATGCTATGATTATATGGTGGATGTTGCTATGTTGAAAATGTGATATGTGAGATTTGACTATGATTATCCTATTCATTTGAATGGATTATGTTATGTAGAAATGATCTTGATTCTTTGAAATACCTAAAAACTTGGATTTATATGCTTTGAAATTGGCTAGACTTAGTGTTACCTCACTAAGTACATAACTTGTACTTACCACTCTACTCTTCATTCTTCCCATAACAGATTAAAGACTTTATCAAGAGGATATCTTGAGATTGAAGCAACACCTTGAAGCAAGCTTGAAAGTATGATTTCATACACTTTGTATACTCCTAGTTTGGTGGCACTAGATCTTGTAATAGTTAGCTTTAATCATGCATTTGGGTGTGTGTTTAAGACTAGAATGTGTAATGTTTTGTTGGGCCTATCATGTAATCAACTTTGATGACTTTAAGCTATGTATATAACTATGTTGGTATGTATATATAAGTATATGTTAATGTGAAATTTATCCAATGAATGTTGAATCTTGTTTAATTCAAAGTTTAGACCAATGTTGTATGATCATGCATTTGTTCCTATGGCCATTGACATGATTCGGCTATGTTGAGATTGGGCTAAGGTATGTTTAAGCATGCATTAACAATGTATTAACTAGATATGCTATGACATTGTATGATTTGATTGTAAAGAATCAAATAAACTATGATTAGGGATCACCATAGGGTTTGAATAGTGTATGAAAATGTGATAAGAATATAAGTTGGATGCATTGTATTGATCATGTTAATTGGCTGAATAAGTAGTTCTTGAAATGCAAGTAAACTAGTTGAAATGTGTTTAGTGAACACCTAGAATCATTCGAATATGGTACATGGAATTGTAATAAGAATGAAAGTGAGATTATGTCTAATAGTAACCTATTGTGAAATATGTCATAATTGAGATTGTTTTTTGAATGATGTATGTGAATTGAATGGATTGGTAACATGAATGGTAACTTAGGATAAGTATGACATGAAACAAATTGGTACCTAAATTAGCATGCTATGTATGTTGGGTTTGTTTTAATATGGATTGCTTGTATGTATTGTATGACTTGTAATGTTTGGTTTGGGTTACTTGCGTTATAGGTTAAGTATACCGAAGTTACTTGTTCGACAAGTAACCTACCTATTGCTTTGCTTTCGTTCTGGTAAAGCTCCTGACCCAGGTTACGGCTAACCCGGGGATGAGGTGTTGCACAAGCGAAGGGCCACCGATTTCATTATGGTATTGCTCTAGAAGTAGCCTTCATTGGATGGCAAAGGTCCTTAAAGATATATTCTACGAACAAGTCTTAGTTTGAGCACTCAGTTCCTCTATTTCTTCGATCAGTCTTTGGAGCCTTGGTCCTACCTCACCTATCAATCTCATGTAGGGGTGAAGAGATGTAACTTCTCTGACTATCATTGTCACATGCTTAGCTACGTCTTTAATTTAGGTTATGATGGTCTTGTCAAACTAATCTCACTCTTGGAATCTTCTGGCATTGTCTTTAAGACGAGTAAACCAGTAATCGTTACCCCCTTCAATGATGTCCTCGAGGACTAGGATCTTCGTTCTATGCTTCTGAATGCTGCTTTTCATTTCTTCCACTCATTTTTTCAAAGTATCATTCTCACTCAAACTCGTATGGAGTTCAATGCATGTATGATGATTCTGAAACCTGTGTAGAGAATGGTTCAGGTCAGCCACCTTGGATTGTAACTCAGCAACAAAAGCCTGGTTTTTTTCAACTTCTCACAGGTTTCATCGCATACCATCTGTAACTCAAACAAGAGGATTTTGTTGTCATGGGCCTTCCTCCTCCAAGCAACCATATTTTCTCTCTCTTTATTAAGGGTTCGTTTACCTTTCTCATTTTCAACCGCTTGCTTACCCTTCTTTCTTTCTTCAGCAAATGCCCATCTGTATCTTTCAATCTTCCGTTTACCACGCTCTCTCTCTTTTCCCACGGCCTGTTCAATTTCTCGTTTCCACTGTTCTGGGCTCTTTCTCAAATCTGTATTTTGAACTGTGGTCTAGAACTTGAGGAAATCGACCCTCTAAATCTCATATTTCTTTTTCAAATCCTGATACAGCTTTGTTACCTGGTTTGTCTTCCCTTTGTACTTGTCTACATCTAGGTCTAACTTGAACTTGTCTCGCTGGTTTTGTTCTCGCAAAGCCTCTATCTCCATCTTGGCTCTTCTCAACCCATCCCTCAAAATATCATCTTCAGAAGGAACCACCTTCAAGTGTTCTTCTAGAGACTTGGCATGTTCGGGAGTAGGTGGTATGATCTTTTCATTCATTCTTGTGTGTCTCCAAGCATCATAGTCAGGGGTGAACATACAATGAATGTCATATTCTAGCTTCATGTAATAGCCATTTTTCCACGAGTCACTGATAGCATGTATCTTCTGCTTGAATTCACCTTGAAACTTGAACTCGGATGAACCAAGATCAGTAGTGAAAGGGACAAACTATCGGGAGCCATATTCTCGTGACACCAACAAAGGAGGGCACCCAATTCCACCCCACAAGCCCAACAACATAAGATAATTAAAATCTCCACACTTGTACAAAACCTTGGCATGATCCATCCATGATACCTTCCATCTAATGTCTTGATCGCGATGATCTCTGAAAATGTCCACTCACTTGTTTTTCTTAACAACTCGCTAATTTTTTACCAAAAATTCCTGGAGTAGAGAGAAATTCAGGGAGAATACATTAGACAGGGTCAGGGTCGGGCATTTCCAAAAATGACTAAGGGCCCAAAATTGGAGTAAAGGGGCACACCCTCTGAAACGCACACCATCTACCTTCCAATATGCATTTAAAGAGATAAAGGTTTCTGCTAGCACTACGGGCACCGTATTGACTTCTCTCTTCAGCTTCTCAAAGAAGTCTAACAGAGCCACATCGATATTGCCTAGAACCTTCTAGTATGCATTTAAATATATAAAGGTCTCTACTAGCACTACGGGCACCGAAATGACTTCTCTCTTTAGCTGCTCAAAGAAGTCTAACAGAGCCACATCATAATTGCCCAGGACTTTCGGAAATATAACCAAACAATAGATTGCTATAGCTAGGAAGTCCACTCTCTTTTTCCTATCTAGATGAACATGGATTATGTTTTGAATGCTTGACCAAGGGAGAGAAAAACTACATCCTCTCTTCCGTATTAGCCCTTTTACCCATTCTTCACTCATACCATCGAAAGCTTGGAGCCTTAAGTGCGGGTTTTTGTTCTTAGGGGGTTTAGCATAAACCCAATTCTTTTTCACCTTGCGTAGATTAAACAGAGCCAAGAACTCTTCGAGGGTGGGCATCATGTCTTCTCCATTAAAAGTAAAAGAACAATATATGGGGTTCCAGAACTGAACTAAGGCCTTCAGAAATGGCCCGTCTACCTTCACATACGGTAGATAAGCTATATTGCCATAGGTTCCGTAGAATAACTGATTTGTTTCGTAATCAAAATGGTCCCAGATTTCTCACAGCTCATACATACTATTTTGTTTGACACTGATATGGGTGTACTCTGGCATCTCTATCTCATGATCAACTATCAGACTAAAAGATTAGCGGAAGAAAAACATAGAGGGTCCAAAATAATTTCATTGCATGAATAATTCTGGGCAACACGTTCCAATGCTCCAGGACATGTCTCCACAGATTATCCTTACAAAATAATTTTGACCAGACTAAAAGCCTAAGGTTTTCCATATGGCTCTATTGGGGTGGGCTTCTATATTCTCACTCATGGTATGGTTCTAAAAGGGTCCCCGAGCTGTCCTTGTTGTCCCCTACTAAGGGTAGCAAGGCCCCTGATTTTTACCCATTATAGGTTTCAAACAAATTAAGTTCAACTCAAGAGGACTCATTTCCTATGTCTTCTTGAAGGATCGGTATCCTTACGGAGAAATAGGGCATATGAGTCCCGAAGGTACTTACTAGGCTCATACGGAGAATCAGTATTCTCACATGAGCAAAGCGTTTTCCCTTCACTTAAACAAATGGGACGAAATAGAATCATCTTCATAAATGGACGAATAAATTGAATTTTTGTGAACTTGCAAATTCCAAACTTTAAAATGTTTTTTAAATCAATTTGTGGCCTGACTCTCTTTTGTTTTTATTAAAAAAAATTCCCCAGCGTAGTCGCCAAGTTGTCGCAACCTTTTCGGGCCCAACGTGTTTTAAAAAAAACAAAAACAACAGAGTTGCCACCAATCTTTTAAAAAAAAGGTGTGTTTGGGTCACCTAAAACGAGTTATTTTAATAAAAACATTTTTGTTTTATTAAAACAATGGTTTTGGTATGCGAAAACAAAAAACAAGTTCGGGAGTCGGTTACGCGTAGGGAAAGGTTAGCACCCCCACAGCGCCAAAAAATTGGTACCTAGCCGATTATAAAATATTTTAATGTTAGAATTTGCAAGTTCGTATAATATTCAATTTATCTGTCCATTTATGAATATGATTCTATTTTAACGGTCTTACTATTTGAAGAATGAACTTTAATCACCGCCAACACTTTGGCGCTAACCTGTCATTTCCGTTTGATAAGACACTGTATTTATTATCTTATTAAACATTACAATAATATATGTATTAAATTAATCTATAAGATAATATAAAAACATACAAGGATAATAAATTAAATGAATAAGCTAAATAAACAAACAACAAAGAAAAAATGTTAAAATAGGTCAGTTTTATTAAAATTAAATGAATATATATTTTTTATATATAAACCAGTTTATAAAAATATATAAGTTATAAATTATTTTCTAAAAAAAGTGAAAATGAATTTATTTTAAAAATGAATTTAAAGAAATTTAAAGACCGAATTAAAAACAAAATAAAGCTAGAGGCCAAATTTACAAGAAAACAGTGACCAAATTGAGAAGTTTGAAAACTCGGATACTCGCGAGGCAAAAAGGAAAAAAACGGAGGGATTTAATGAGTGTAATAAGCCTACTTTTTTTGGGTATAACACCCACTTTTTATAAACACATTTCAGTATTCCCACTTATAAAAATTTGGAACTAAACACCATTTCAAACTTTCTCTCAAGTGTCCATCCGGATTCTTCATTTTTTGAAGAACCGGTGAACACCCCGTCCTGCCGGCCGCCATGTACCGACGCCGGTCGCTGCTCACCAATGGCAGTGACAAAAAAAAATCCCCTTTTTCGAATCTTTTTTGCATAGATTCGAACCAAATGTAACTTTTTAAAATCTTATTTCTTTCAAAATAAAACCCGAATAAAAATCAAATTCTTCTCATTTTTTAAAAAATCCGGCCACCTCTTTTGTTCAAGAATCTGGCAACGACATCGGCACCAAACTCAAACAAGGTAAACTTTTATCTCCTTTTACTTTTATATATTCGAAATGAAATAAAAAACAAAGAACAAGATGAGAAATACCAAAAACAAAATGCTTGCTTGAATGCTTCTATTCCAATGGAAAATCGAGTACAATATGCTGCAAAATTGGAGTGCTTCCTCGTGATTTTTTGTGTATTTTTGTGGTGGTGTTGATTGTGTGTTACATGAAAATTATAGTGCCTTTTATAGGTACAAAGATGCTTGATTTACACGAAAAACCCTTAATCCCATCCCTATTTGCTTCCGATTTAATTCAGATTACCTTGATTTTAGCCATGGCTTCAATTTAGGGATTAGACGATAGCATGATTTGGTTGACTCTGCTTTAGTTTAGGGATTTGACCCCTATTTGTTTTTGTCGCATTTTTGGTGGCTGCAAATGGTGCCGGCAAGGAGCGTGGAAGTGAAGGAAGACGACACAAGGTTCGTCGAAGAAGATGAAGCGACTGGAGGAAGCTAGAATGACGGGCGTGTGGCTTCCATACACGAGTGATGATTTGAGTGCCATCTCGTTACCGATCTAGGCCGTTAGATCACTCCTTGATCTAACAACTGAAAATAGAACAACTCATTCTTTTCTCTTACCTGGCGTGACCTGCGCTGTTAGATCACCCCTTCGATCCAACGGTCATCCTTTGGTTGCGCATAAAACAAAGAGATGGGCATTAGGGTTTAGCTTGGTTAAAACTGGGTCGAACAGGCCCCTATTGTAAATGGACATGTAACCCTTTTTTTTAAAAATAGACTCTTTTAATCTAAATGTAACGAGCTCTTTTTTTAAAATACAATGGACTATTTATATTTTGGGTTTTATAATTATACTAACTTACTAACTATGATTCAATGCTAACACAAAAAATATAATACATGATGTCAACAACAATACTACTATACCAGGTGATATAAATACAATACAACAATAAAAGCAAAGTAAACAAATAAAAGTTTAGGTGAAAACTTAGTAACAATAGTTGCCCCTCTTTGGTCATTCCGGAGAAACAAGAATGGAGCAAAGAACAAAAGGACACTAATTTTCACCAATTACCAAACCGAGACGAGATTCTCTGCTCAAATGGACTGGCGGTTTCCATTCTCTTTATGCTTGAATGGATAAGTGAGTTATATTCTCCTTAAACCTGAATAGATAGGCATCCTCCTCATGCTCGAATAAATAAGCAGACTGAAAAAAGGGTTCCATCCTTCTCATGCTCGGATGGATAAGCAGGTTCTATTCTCCTATGCTCGAATAGATAAGCAAGTTCTATCCTCCTCATGCTCGGATAGATAAGCAGACTAAAAAAATGGGTTCCATCACAGGTTCTATTCTCCTCAGGCTCGAATAGATAAACATGTTCTATCCTCCTCATGCTCAGATAGATAAGCAAACTGGAAAAAAAGGGTTCCATCCTCCTCATGCTCGGATAGATAAGCAGACTGGAAAAAGGTTCCATCCTCCTCATGCTCAGATGGATAAGCAGGTTCTATTGTCCTCATGCTCGAATAGATAAGCAGATGCTACACCTGTCAAAAATTAACAAATACTATTAATATGATGGACGTGCTCTTAGGGATGTCTAACACATGAGTGCATGCTTTTTCCCTTTTTTCTTTGCACGTTTGCTCGCTCAGTCCAGATAGGCAGCTGTGCCTTGCTATTGTGTTTCCTTGATTCATAGAAAATATTTGTTCTTTGCATATTTGCTCACTCAATCTTGTTATCTTGTACTTCTTCCTTGAATGACTGCCCTTCTGTCTTCATATTCTTCAACACTCTTTTAGCGTTTGTTAAAGGAGTGGAATCTCTAGTATTTTCCTTGCAGCCTGGATGATGGCTCCAATGTCTGTAAAATTGTTCTCATTATCATAGGAGAGGATTCAGCAATCGTGTGACTTCAGTTAGCAATTTCCCGTGGGCTTCCATATTTTTCCCCTTCAGGATACTTTGAATTGCTTGCATAGGAATATTTGCAACAAAGCTTCTTTCCACCTTGAGTGTTTTCGAATGAAGCTGGCGTTTTAATATCTTCTTCTCATGCCTATCAAAGTCATGGATCTTGAATCTTTGGTCAATATAAATTGCCCCAATTGGTGGCAAAGTTTGCCCGCTAGGTGCAATTCTATCCCCTTTTCATGCTTTAGGGATCTTACATCTTATGTGCAGATCCTGATTGACAACACGGTCCACATGTGCTTTTTTCTTTTCTTTTTTACCTTCTCATGCAAGGTGATGCCCCCATTCAAACTGAGGTTCAATTGTCGTTCAAAATGAGGTTAAATTGCCCCAAGAAATCTTTTGTTTTTCATGAATCTATGTTATCCTACTTGTAAGATGCAAGAAAAGACTAGAAATGAGAATTTAAAGGAAGAAGTCATGGCAAACATGGGAAAGAGCAAAGCCAGATACTCCAAAGTTCATAGTATGAATGATTCATAAATTCATTAACCGGATAGTGCCCCACTTTTAGGTGGCTCTCTTTAACTCACCAACTCCCCAAATTTAAATTTCCCACTTTTTAATCTCAATCAGACATTAGAAGTTTTGAGGTCTCTGAAGAAAGGTTTACTCAATTAGGCGGAATGTGTTATGAAGACAAACTCCTTTTCTCAAATATTCATGTATGATCCAAATGGTCTTTAAAGGCTTGTAACGTAGGCTATTGCCAAAAAATGATATATAGGCTCAAATACATGTTTTAAGGGTAATTAAACCAAAGATCAATCTTTCATGATGAAATCTTTGATCTTCTTCTTCGGATCACTCTAGACTGCCCATTTTGGGTTTTCACCCTAGAGTTCATTTCCTTTCCTTGCACATGCCTGATTTGAAAGATTTTGTACATGTTTTCCTCTTGTTTCAAATTCCTTCATATTTCCACTTTCATTTCTTCTGTTTTTCCTTTTTCTATTCTTTCTTTCTCTTTTGTTCTTTTTTTCCTTTTTTCCATTTTTCTGTGTCATTTTTCATCTTCAATTTAGGACATTCAACTCGATCTGGCATGTTTTTTTCTTTGCCTACAAATAACTTTTCATCCTCTTTGCTCCTTAGTGTGGGGAGTGATCCTTGGTTAGGGTTTAATCATAGGAAAAATACGAGGCTCAAACGGGGACAACAATGAATTTTTTTCATTTTCTTATTCGTGAAGGGAAAAGAATGAATGCCAAATGTCATTTCACACACAAACATCATTGAAGAGAAGTAGTCTTCAGTTGGTAGATGTTTTAGAGTTATCACTTTATTCAAAGTCCTTAACAACAATGTCTGAGAGGAAAAACACTCAAAATCTGTGCATGGGATCTCCCCATTAATCCCGAATGCACTTTTTACCCCTCTATCTCGGGATTAGATACAAGATTCATTCATACAATCAATTGTAAGGACTCAACAACGAAGAGAAAATTGGAAGAAAAAATGGATGTTTTGTATGGAATGAAAGAAAAAAAAAGAAATGTTCGCCACTTGGGAAAATAAAGAGAATGCATCTTTAAATCAAGTACATTAACATAGAAGCCCTTACAAAAGATCCCTAATGCTCGAGGACAAAAGAAAAAAGGGTTAATTTTATGTAAGACCCCAACAATGTTCTGGAAAATCCTCTATTATCCAGCCATGAAGCATTATTCCAGGAAGGCATGAAGTCTAGACAAACTCGAGTATTTCAAGTTATAGGCACTCGTCATACTCTCCCTTTCGAGTCTCTCACTTTTAATGGCCACCAATATCAACTTCCTTTCGTGACCATGTCTACGAAACCTTTGGTGGCATGGATTAACATATGGCTGTAGAAGGTACCATTTAAGGTTTCCACAAACATTGGAGTAACCTCATTTTCCAATAGTGGAGGTTGAACTTGGGCTGCAACACTTTGCCACCTTTGGGTATACTTGTGAAAGCTCTCTTTGGGCTTTTGCTCCATATCCTGCAGTACGATCCTGCTTGGGGTCGTATCTATCACATGCTTATACTCTTCGAGGAAAGCTTTCGATAGATCTCTCCAAGTTTGTATGTTGACCCGACTCATTTGGGTATACCATCGGGTAGCAGACCGTGATAGACTGGCCTAAAAACTATGGATCAACAGTTTCTCATTTCCCAAGTATAGTGACATTTTTTGGCAGTACATTGTCTTGTGCGCCAAAGGGCAAGTGGTCCCATCATACTTCTCAAAGTCGGGAGTTTTGAATTTTGGAGGAACCACCAAGTCAGACACTAAACTTAGAACTCTAGCGTCTTCACCACCATAGACATTTCTTCCTTGTAAGGCTTTGATGATCTCTTCGAGCCTATCCCATTGATCTTCTATCTCCTTATTCATTATGTCCTGGTCGGCTGCCTTATGGAGATTCCGCACCTTAATACCTTGGGTTTCCCCATGATTTATCCTAGACCTTGCTGGAATATGAGATGAGGTTTCTGCCGCGCAGGTATGGAACCTCCTCTTCGGTGGAAATGTCTAACTAGTCATCTCGAGCAGGGATGAAGAAACATTAGCAGCTTCAACTGCTTTTCCTCTTTTTGGGTCTTTGAAACCTAACATAACCGCTATTTGGCTGACAATGTTTCTTTGGGCTCATACAATTTCGTCCTTCAATTCTTTCTCTATTTTATCGAGTCTATCTTGGGTACCCTTGTGGTTTATTTCTAGAGTTGTCAATATGTCTTCCATGGTCATTGCTCTGGACTGAGAACGAATATCGTATTTGTGGGAAGTTTTTGCTACTTTGGAAATTCTTTCATGTGATTTATTTAAATTAGTTTCTTATCATGTGTGAATGTATGCAGTGATCATAAAATAAATGCAAGCAACAATAAAAAAAATGCAAATGCATGAATGAAAGCGAAGGGCGACCGATTTCATTATGGTATTACTCTAAAAGTAACTTTCATTTGATGACAAAGGTCCTTAAAGATATATACTACGAACACGTCTCAATCTGAGCACTCAGTTCCTCTATTTCTTCGATCAGTCTTTGGAGCCTCGGTCCTACCTCACCTATTGGTCTGATGTAGGGGTGAAGAGATGTAGCTTCTCTGACTATCATTGTCACATGCTTAGCTACATCTTCAATTTAGGTTATGACGGTCTTGTCAAACTCATCTCGCTCTTGGAATCTTCTGGCATTGTCTCTGAGACGAGTAAACCAGTAATCATTACCCCCTTCAATAATGTCCTCAAGGACTAGGATCTTCATTCTATGATCTTGAATGATAATTTCCATTTCTTCCACACGTTCCTTCAAAGTATCATTCTCACTCAAACTAGCTGGAGTTCAATGTAAGTATGATGATTCTAAAACCTATGTAGAGAATGGTTCAGGTCGGCCACCTTGGCTTGTAACTTAGCAACAAAAGCCTGGCTTTTTTACAACTTCTCACTGGTCTCATCGCATACCGTCTGCAACTTAAACCAGCGAATTTTTTTGTCATGGGCCTTCCTCTTCCATGCAGCCACTTTTTCTCCCTCTTTCTCAAGGGTTCGTTTGCCTTTCTCATTTTCAACTGCTTGCTTACCATTCTTTCTTTCTTCAGCAAATGCCTATCTGCATCTTTCAATCTACCGTTTACCATCCTCTCTCTCTCTTCCCATGGCCTGTTCAATTTATTGTTTCCACTGTTTTGGGCTCTTTCTCAAATCTGTATTTCGAATTATGGTCTGGAACTTGAGGAAATTGACCCTCTAAATCTCATACTTCTTTTCCAAATCCTACTACAGCTTTGTTACCCAGTTTGTCTCCCCTTTGTACTTGTCTACATCCACGTCTGACTTGAACTTGTCTCGCTGGTTTTGTTCTCGCAAAGCATCTATCTCCATCTTGGCTCTTCTCAACTCATCCCTTATAATATCAACTTTAGAAGGAACTGTTGGAGTGTGCCCAAAGACCAATCATGAGATGGTTGTAAAAGACATACTGATTTTATCTTGTTTATTAATATAAAGTCATTATTATTATTTCAGTCTTATTTTGTGTATCTATAAATAAACTGAATTATAATAAAGTCCTTAGAATAATATAGTTATTGTTGAATGTCCGTAGTCAAGAATTATTGTGGGCTTGGACAACAATAATGTATTAAGACTAATATGTAGTTGATTAATGACAAAGTGTTGTCATTGACATGGAGATGTCAAAATCAATACATAAGTATGTGTTAAGGAACAACATACTGGACTGACCCGGTATGAGCATGTTTCTTGGATTATTATCTGACAGTCCCAACATTGCTTATGCTGATAACAGCATGCATGATCCTCAAACTTGAGATCATCATTATTTCAACATCGTGAGTGACATATTTTGATACGGTCAAATGCGTATCGTAACTGACTACACTATAAACACTGATATTGGATATGTCATAATTCATGTAGCGAAATATGGTTGATCAAGATAGGATTTGTCCCTCCTACATAATATGAGTAATATCATAGGCCACTTGATTGAGTGAGACTAGAATGCTTGAATAAATTGATATGGGATATCATAATTATTCGTTTATAATAGTCTACTCAAGATATCAAGAAACATTAGATGGGCTATACAAGTGTGACTAATCCATGACTTGTGTCTAATCTAGATATGAGGACAAAAGGATGAAATACATAAAAGAAGTTAATCATGGAAAAAAAGGTTAAATCGAATCACAGTTTCATGTAACTTAGGTAGCAATGATGTATTGATAGATGCCACTCATTGCTTTTAATATTAGAATTGTTCTGGATATTACTGCTAACATTACATGAACCTACAAGGGTCACACCCTGTAATACCCCAAATCATGGCCTAGTATCATGTTATAAACTAATTAGAGTTTAATTGCACAAACAATCTACAAATTAGAAGAATTGATTAAACCTAGTGACTAAGTTAGATGGATTGCTATAGAAGTAGCTTAATCATGAAGGATCAAATAATAACAAATTGTAAATGTAGAATTGCATGCAATAAGGATGAGTAATTAAGGATTTATGAAGCAATTAGACCAAAATTTGCCAAGTTGAGGCAAATAGCTTAGCCATGTGATAACACCTTGGCCAAGTGGCCATCTTGCTATCATCTCCTCCACTCCACCTTGGCCGAAAATCCTATCATCCATCTAAGAAAGAAAATCACCATTGTTGGGGAAGAAAGCTTGCATGAGATCAATTGCATGAAAATTGAATAGCTAGGAAGATTGTAAGTGGATTCTAAATCCTTCCTCCCTAGCAACTTGTTTGAATGAGTGATTGATGATGTTCTTGTTGAGTAAATTGAATTGAATGATTGCCATGTATGTTAGAGTTATTCTAGCTTCAATTATAGCTTGGAAATTGAATGCTAGAAACTAAATTGCTAGTGAGATATATGTATAGTTGCTGGAAAATTGAGAAACATGTGCTTGATTGAAAAGAGTCTTGATTAGGGACTATTTTGATGGAGAAATTGTGTAAACATGTTAAATGAACATAGAACCCTGTTTTGAGCATGTTGCTATGTAAAATGAAGATTTAATTGAATAGATATGTTGCTGGAAAATGACTACACCTAATTGAACTAGTTAAATTAAGCAATTGACTGCCTAGTTGATGAATTGAGTGTGTAAAGTTGATCAAATAGATCAAATTAGGTTCAACATGATTATGCCCTGTTTTAAGAACATTTATACTTGAATTATGATGACCTATACATGTATGAACATGAACATGAATGGAATTGCCATGTTAGGACCTTGCTAAAATGAGTTAAGAAGCTAGAAATTCAACTTAGTGTAATCTGCCCAGAATGCTCTGTTCTGGGCAGTAACTTTGAAAAAATCACTATAAATTGTGTATAATGAATTTAAGGCTGAAATATTTATGGACAACACCTTGGTATGTCTAAATTTATTAGGAGAAAATATAACTGAACTCTGGGTTGTATACTGAAATGTAGAAAAGAAACACTAGGGACAGTGCAAACTGTCCAGTATAGCAAAATGCCCTGTCTTTAAGTTAAAACTGTATTAATTGGAAAAGAACTAAAATGCAAGCCTTATATGGTCATAAATAAATTTTTTTATCTCTCCAATGGTGTAAACCAATTGAAATTCTGACGTACGGAATGAAAGTTATGCATGATTAAGTGACTAGAGTGCAAGCTGCCGGCAGCAGCAATATAGGTAATTGCACACTGTTTTGTTGTGGCATTTTGTAAACTGTCTTGTAAACAGTTTTAGGCCTTTGATTATGCCTTGTTTTACATGAACTAGAATCTAGATAAGTGTAGTTAAGTGTAATGGAAAATGTATATGAGCATGCTGCCAAATTTGTGAATGTTGTCTGCTTGTAACTTTGTCTTGATTTGGTGATCATATGATCATTATTTTGACATGTGTTTGTACTTGTAATGTGATAGAACCATGAGTAAACTTGGTGGAAGAGGATAGAGTGGATCATCCTAAAGCCAAGAACAAGGGAGTGTGGATCCAAGACTAGCTAAGCTTGGAGTATTGTGAGTGTAGTTACCTTTAGGGTTAGGACTAGGTCCTAACTAATGCATTCTTGTTACATTCTTGAAATGTTAAATGAATCTAATCATGGACTTGACTTAATAAGAGAAGAATGGTTAAAGTAATGCATGAAACTTGATCCTAGCCTTGTATACATGATCAATTCAAATGCTTAAGTATGATTATGTGATAACATGTATGCTTGTATGTGCTATGATGCAATGTGGTTGAATGTTAAAGACTTACTTGAGACATCCTCATCTTGATGAAATGAAACATGAAACTACTTGATATGTGAGCTATGGCTCAATGGCCTAAGGGCCTAATATGAAATGAACTTGCTTGACATGATCTCAATCTTGAAACACTTGAATAAATGGTAAATCGAACAACCTTGGTAGCTAGTTAGACTAGGTAGAAGGGCATGCCTTAGAGTATACAGCTCATTGTGTAAGGGTGGACTACGGTCCAAGGCTAAGGCCCCTATTTGGCGACAGACGGAGGGTACGTATGTTGTCTTTGGCGACAGTAGGAGGGTCGACCAGCACTACGGTGCATCTTGTGGTGACAGTTGGTTGGATACTCGATTACCTATACAAACTAAGTACCAAGGGGGTTGTTTAATGAATAACAATTGAAATAAAAATCCTACATCATATGTTACTTGTCTTGAATGCCATGAATTTGAATGTTGTCGACTTGAAAGCATGACTCCTTGATTTCTTGTTTTGCAAGCATGATGTGCTTGATTCATGATAAGAATTTCTTGATTCTTGTTCCTTGAATGGCCGAATGCTTGAATCCTTAATTAGGATTATCTTGATGCTTGATATCCTTAGCTAGGATTCTTCAAATGCTTGAAGCCTTAGCTAAGATCACTCTAATGCTTGAAGCCTTAGCTAAAATCACACTATTGCTTGAAAGCCTTAGCTAGGTCAATACTTAATTAAATGACACATAAAACTTGAAATAACAAATGATTAGATTTAGTACTACCTCAATAAGTACATTTTTGTACTTATCACTCTCGTTTTCATTCTTCCCGACTACAGGATAAAGGATACAAGTGTTGCTTGATCTTGAAGCATGATTCCTTGAACAAGAAGCAAGTCACACAAGTTTGCCTAAGTATGGTTTCATACTTGTTTTGTATATCTCCTAGAATGGTGGCACTAGAATGTATATAGTTAGATTGAACATGCATTTTGGTACTTGTATATAATGATCTTGATGGGCCTACTATGTCTTGATCTTGGATGACTTTATAAAGTATGTAATGAACCTAAAGTACTTGAAATGTAATGAATGATGATTGCCACGCAAATGATGATTTAAATGGAATAATCTAATGCTTAAGCTAGTCTACCTTGATAACATTCGAATACCTTGTTGTGTACATGTCTTACTTGAATAGAACATTGGATGATCAAACCATGTTGCTTGTATTCCATTTGATTGTCTTGCAAATCTTGTGATTAATTGTGTATGTGTTTGGTACTATCATGGTGTTGTCGAATGCATAGGATTGGAATAAAACTTAAATAAACTAGTTACATGCCTTGTTGTATGCATTTGGTGTTAATGGTCGAATGGTTTGGTAAAGAAAATGCCTTGAATGGTAGTTAGTTTCATGCAAATTGATTGATCAAGAGATGTTAGCAAATTGGGTTAAGATGTACATGTATAAGTCTAAGAAACAAAGAAATGAAATGTAATCATGTTGCACTAGGGTTATTCGAATGAGTATAGGGATAAAATGAAGTGAATTGTTTTGATAAAGTGGTAACTTGTAATGTAAGCATAAAAGAAGATAATTTCATACCTTGTTCGAATGCCTTTGCTAAATTGAAATCAAATATGAGCTTACTTGTTTGTTAAGTAAGTATAATTGCTTGCTTGTTCTTATGATGGTTGTTTGATTGTTCTTATATTGCTAGTAATGTATTGTTTGTATTGTATTGCTTGTCCTTGTCCTTGTCCTTGATCATTGACATTGCTTGCTTGTTAAGTAACGCTCCCGAGCTGGGTTGCTACTAGCCGGGTAGGGGGTGTTGCACACCCTATGATTGAACGAACAAACATCGATTAGATAGCATGTGTACAAACTTGTTGTACACGTAATTAGTGAGAAACTGAAATTGTTATAATTATTGTAATTATGGATAATTTAGTTTATATATATGTTAATATTTGATAAGTTATTGTAATTATTAAATATTATTAAAGTATATATATATATATAAAAGAAACCTAATTAAAGTAGAATCAGATTCTACGTATTTAATTATATTCGGTTAAATATATTATAGATTTAAGATTTCGAATTTAATTATAATTAGGTTTTTAAAGGTTATGTAAAGGCTTAAGGTCTACCAGCCATTTATCCCTCATTTTTGAAAAACCTCTCTAATAGTTAGAGAAGATAAAATATTGTTCGTTTCATTCGGGTGGACTACGTAGAGGTCGGAACGCTATTGTGATGACTCAGATTTGATTTGGTTATTCTGAATTCCCTATGAATTTCCAGATTCCAGATTTATTAAGGTAACGTTTCATCCTTTATCACCCCGAATTCGTCCATTGTACATGGATCACTGGTGGATTATGCCGGATAATTTTTTCGCTGGGCCATGGGGTGTATCAGCGTTTCCCAACATGAGCCAATTTCAAGTGTTCTTCTAGAGACTTAGCCTGTTCGGGTGTAGGTGTTATGATCTTGTCATTCATTCTTGTGTGCCTCCAAGCATCATATTCAGGGGTGAACATACAATGATTGTCATATTCTAGCTTCATGTAATAGAAATTGTTCCACGAGTCATTGATAGCTTGTATCTTCTGCTTGAATTCACCTTGAAACTCGAACTTGGATAAACCAAGATCAGTAGTGAAAGGGACAAACTGTCAGGAGCCATATTGTCGTGACACCAACAAAGGAGCGCACCCAATTCCACCCCACAAGCCCAAAAACATGAGATAATTGAAGTCTCCATACTTGTACAAAACCTTGGCATGACCTATCCACGGCACCCTCAATCTCATGTCTTGAACACAGAGATCTCTGAAAATGTCCGGCCACTTGTTTTTCTTAACAACTAGCCAATCTTTTACCAAAAATTCTCGGAGTAGAGAGAAATTCGAGGAGAAGACATTAGACAGGGTCAGGGTCGGGCATTTCCAAAAATGACTAAGGGCCCAAACTTGGAGTAAAGGGACACGCCCTCCGAAACGAACACCCTCTACCTTCTAGTATGCATTTAAAGAGATAAAGGTTTCTGCTAGCACTGCGACCACCAGATTGACTTCTCTCGTCAGCTGCTCAAAGAATTCTAACAGAGCCACATCGATATTGCCCAAGACCTTCAGAAATATAACCAAACCATAGATTGCTATAACTAGGAGGTCCACTCTTTTTTCCCCATCTGGATGAACAGGGATTATGCTTCGAATGCTTAACCAAGGGAAAGAAAAACTGCCCCCTCTCTTTCGTATTAGCCCTTTTACCCATCCTTCACTCATACCAGCAAAAGCTTGGAGCCTTAAGTGTGGGTTTTTGTTCTTAAGGAGTTTAGCATAAACCCAATTCTTTTTCACCTTGCGCAGATTAAGTAGAGCCAAGTACTCTTCGAGCGTGGGCATTATGTCTTCTCCATTAAAAGTAAAACAACAATATCCAGGGTTCCAGAACTGAACTAAGGCCTTCAGAAATGGCTCGTCTACCTTCACATACGGTAGATAAGCTATATTGCCATAGGTTCCGTAGAACAACTGATTAGTTTCGTAATCAAAATGGTCCCAAATTTCTTGCAGCTCATGAATACTATTCTCTTTGACACTGATATGGGTGTACTCTGATGTCTCTGTCTCATGATCAATTTTCAGACTATCCCCAAATGTTCGCTGGTTAACCTCAGACCAGTGACGCACCTTTGCATTTTCATCTTCTTTTTTCAGGTACCTTCCATCCATAATGAGGGCTTTTCTACTTGAGCAGATTTTTTTAGAACCAACCCATTCTAGATATGAAATGATGTTGCAAGAACGAATATGCAAAACAACAAGACAAAAGGGAAAAAGATTAGCGGAAGAAAAACATAAAGGGTCCAAAATAATTTCATTGCATGAATAATTCTGGGCAGCATATTCCAATATTCCATGACATGTCTCCACGGATTATCCTTACGAAATAATTTTGACTAGACTAAAAGCCTAAGGTTTTCCATATGGCTCTATTAGGGAGGGCTTCTAAATTCTCAATCATGGTTTGGTTCTAAAAGGGTCCCTGAGCTGTCCTTGTTGTCCCCTACTAAGGGTAGCAAGGCCCCTGATTCTTACCCATTATAAGTTTCAAACGAATTAAGTTCAACTCTGGATGACTCATTTCATATGTCTTCTCGAAGGATTAGTATCCTTATGAAGAAATAGGGCATATGAGTCCCGAAGGTACTTACTAGGCTCATACGGAGAATCAGTACTCTCACATGAGCAAAGCATTTTCCCTTCACTTAAACAAATGGGAAAAAGCTCGGGTGTAGAGTTTAACCAATTTTTAAATGCGTAAAATAGAATCATATTCATAAATGAACGAATAAATTAAATTTTTGTGAACTTGCAAATTCCAAACTTTAAAACTTTTTTTTGAAATCGATTTGTGGCCTGACTCTCTTTTATTTATTTTAAAAACAAAACTTCCCCAGCGGAGTCGCGAAGTTGTCGCAACCCTTTCGAGCATGATGTGTTTTAAAAATATCCAAAAACAACAGAGTCGCCACCAATCTTTTTAAAAGGTGTGATTGGGTCACCTAAAACAATTTATTTTAATAAAAACATTTTGTTTTATTAAAACAACGATTTTGGTCTTCGAAAACAAAAAACGGGTTCGGAAATCAGTTACGCGTGGGGAAGGGTTAGCACCCCCACAGCGCCTAAAGAATTGATACCTAGCCAATTATAAAATGTTTTAATGTTGGAATTTGCAAGTTCATATAAGATTCAGTTTATCTGTCCATTTATGAATATTATTCTATTTTAAAGGTCTTACCATCCAGAGAATGAACTTTAATCACCGCCAACACTCTTGGTGCTAACCCGTCATTTTCATTCGATAAGACACTACATTTATTATATTATTAAACATTACAGCAATAAATGTATTAAATTAATCTATAAGATAATATAACAACATACAAGGATAATAAATTAAATTGATAAGCGTAAATAAACAAACAACAAAGAAAAAAATGTTAAAATAGGTCAGTTTTATTAAAATTAAATGAATATATATTTTTTATATAAAAACCGATTTATAAAATATATAAGTTATAAATTATTTTTTTTTAAAAAAAGTGAAAATGAATTTATTTTAAATATGAATTTAAAGAAATTTAAAGACTGAATTAAAAACAAAATAAAGCTAGATGCCAAATTTAAAAGAAAACAGTGACAAAATTAAGAAGTTTGAAAACTCAGATACTCGTGGAGCAAAAAGAAAAAAAAGCGAAGGTATTTAATGAGTGTAATAAGCCCACTTTGTTTTGGGTATAAAACCCACCTTTTATAAACACATTTCATTATTCCCACTTAGAAAATTTTGGATCAAAACACCCTTTCAAACTTTCTCTCAAGTGTTTGTCCGGATTCTTCATTTTTTCAAGAACCGATGAACTCCCCGTCATGCCGGCCGCCGTGTACCGGCACCAGCCACTTCACACCGGTGGCGGTGATATAAAAAATCCCCCTTTTTGAATCTTTTTTTGCATAGATTCGAACCAAATTTAACTTTTTAAAATCTTTTTTCTTCCGAAACAAAACCCGAATAAAAATCAAATCCCTCCCATTTTTTAAAAAATTCAGCCGCCACCTCTTTTGTTCAAGAATCTGGCGACGACATGGGCACAAAACTCAAACAAGGTAAATTTTTATCTCCTTTTACTTTTATATATTCGAAATGAAATAAAAAAACAAAGAACAAAATGAGAAATACCGGGAAAGAATACTTGCTTGAATGCTTCTATTCTAATGGAAAATCGAGTACAATATGCTGCAAAATTGGAGTGTTTCCTCGTGATTTTTCGTATATTTTCGTGGTGGTGTTGATTGTGTGTTACATGAAAATTATAGTGCCTTTTATAGGTACAAAGATGCTTGACTTACACGAAAAAAATCCTTAATCATGTCCCTATTTGCTTCCGATTTAGTTCGGATTAGATTGATTTTAGCCGTGGCTTTAATTTAGGGATTAGACGATAGTATGATTTGGTTGACTCTACTTTAGTTTAGGGATTTTAAACCCCGTTTGCTTCTTTTGCATTTCTAGTGGCTGCAAATGGTGCCGGCGAGGAGCGTGTATGTGAAGGAAGACGACACGGGCTTCGTCAAAGAAGATGAAATGACTGGTGGAAGCTAGAACGAAAGGCGCGTGGCTGCCATGCACGAGTGATGATCCGAGTGCCTTCTTGTTGATCGATCTGGGCCATTAGATCACTCTCTGATCTAACGGTTGAAAATAGCGCGGCTCCTGCTCTTCTCTTACCTAGCGTGATCTGCACCGTTGGATCAACCCTTCGATCCAATGGTCATCCTTTGGCTGTGCATAAAACAAATAGATGGACATTAAGATTTAGCTTGGTTTAGGGTTTAGGTTTTACGCCCCTATCGTAAATGGACATGTAACCCTTTTTTAAAAAATTGGACTCTTTTAATCTAAATGTAACAGGCTCCTTTTTTTAAAATTCAATGGACTATATTTTATATTTTGGGGTTTTATAATTATACTAACTTACTAACTATGATTCAATGCCAACACTAAAAATATAATACATGATGACAACAACAATACTACTATAACAGGTGATATAAATATAATAAAACAATAAAAACAAAGTAAACAAATAAAGTTTAGGTGAAAATTCAGTGACAACAGTTGCCCCTCTTTGGTCATTCTGGAGAAACAAGAATAGAACAAAGAACAAAAGGACACTGATTTTCACCAATTACCAAACTGAGATAAGATTCTCTGCTCAAACGGACTGGCGGGTTCCATTCTCCTTATGCTTGAATGGATAAGCAGGTTCTATTCTCCTTAAGCTTTAATAGATACGTAGGTTCTATCCTCCCCTTCTCGAATAAATAAGCAGACTAAAAAAAGGGTTCCATACTTCTCATGCTCGGATGGATAAGCAGGTTCTATTCTCCTTATGCTCGAATAGATAAGCGGGTTCAATCCTCATCATGCTCGGATAGATAAGCAGACTAAAAATAGGTTTCATCCTCTTCATGCTCAAATGGATAAGTAGGTTCTATTCTCCTCATGCTCAGATAGATAAGAAGGTCTTATCCTCCTCATGCTCGGATAGATAAGCAGACTGGAAAAAAAGGTTCCATCCTCCTCAAGCCCAAATGGATAAGCAGGTTCTATTCTCCTCATGCTCGAATAGATAAGCAGATGCTACACCTGTCAAAAACTAACAAATACTATTATTATGATGGACATGCTCCTAAGGATGCCTAACACATGAATACATGTTTTTTCTCTTTTACTTTCTAAATTCTTTTTATCGGAATTGGTTTTTTCCTTTTTTTTTTCTTTGCACGTTTCCTCGCTCAGTCCAGATAGGCAGTTGTGCCTTGCTATTGTATTTCCTTGATTCATAGAAAATATCTATTCTTTGCATATTTGCTCACTCAATCCAGTTATCTTGTACTTCTACCTTGAAGGATTGTCCTTCTATCCTCATATTCTTCAACACTCTTTTAGCCTTTGTTAAAGGAGTGGAATCTCCAGTATTTTCCTTCCAGCTTGGATGATTGCTCCAATGTTTGTAAAATTGGTTTCATTATCATAGGAGAGGATTCAGCAATCATGTGACTTCAATTAGCGATTTCCCGTGGGCTTCCATATTTTTGCCCCTTCAGGGTACTTTGAATTGCTTGATAGGAATATTTGCAGCAAAGCTTCTTTCCACCTTGAGTGTCTTCGAATGATGTTGGCGCTTTAATCTCTTCTTCTTATGCCTATCAAAGTCAGGGATCTTGAATCTTTGGTCAACATAAATTGCCCCAATTGGTGGCACAGTTTGCCCGGTAGGCGCAATTCTATCCCCTTTTCATGCTTTAGGGATCTTACATCTTATGTGTGGATCTTGCTCGACAACACGGTTCACATGTACTTTTTCTTTTCTTTTTTTACCTTCTCATGCAAGGTGATGCCCTCGTTCAAACTGAGGTTCAATTGTCGGCCACTTCATTATTTCCTGAAGTGATGGAAAACATTCATTCATGGTTCCCTATGGTTGGGATCAATACCAAAAAATCTTTTTTTCATGAATCTATGTCAGCCTACTTGTAAGATGCAAGAAAAGGCTAGAAATGAGAATTTAAAGGAAGAAGTCGTGGCAAACATGGGAAAGAGCAAAGCAAAATGCCCTAAAATTCATAAATCCATGATTCATAAATCCATCAACCGGATAGTGCCCCACTTTTAGGTGGCTCTCTTTAACTCACCAACTCCCCAAATTCAAATTTCCCACTTTTTAATCTCAATCAGACATTAGAAGTTTTGAGGTCTCTGAAGAAAGGTTAACTCAATTAGGCGGAATGTGTTCTGAAAATAAACTTCTTTTCTCAGATATTCATGTGTGATCCAAATGATCTTTAAAGGCTTGTAACTTAAGCTAGGCTCGGGTTGCCAAAAAAGGATATATAGGCTCAGATATATGTTTTAAGGGTAATTAAACCAAAGATCAATCTTTCTTGACGAATTCTTTGTTCTTCTTCTTTGGATCACTCTAGACTACCCATTTTGGGTTTTCACCCTAGAGTTCATTTCCTTTTCTAGCACATGCCTCATTTGAAGGATTTCGTACATGTTTTCCTCTTGTTTCAAATTCCTTCATATTTCCACTTTCATTCCTTCTTGTTTTTCCTTTTTCACTTTTTTCTTTTTCTCTTTTCGTCTTTTTCCTTTTTTCTGTGTTCTTTTCATCTTCAGTCTAGGACATTCAACTCGATCTGACATGCTTTTTAGCCTACAAATAGCTTTTCATCCTCTTTGCTTCCCAGTATGGGGAGTGATCATTGGTTAAGATTTAAACACAAGAAAAATATTAGGCTCAAAGAGGGACAACAATGGATTTTTTTCATTTTCTTATTCGTGAAGGGAAAAGAAGGAATGCCAAATGTCATTTCACACACGAAAATCATTAAAGAGAAGTAGTCTTTAGTTGGTAGATGTCTTAGAGTTATCACTTTATTCAAAGTCCTTAACAATAATGTCTGAGAGGAAAAACACTCAAAATTTGTGCATGGGATCTCCCCATTAATCCTGAATGCACTTTTTACCCCTCTATCTCAGGATTAGATTCAAGAATCATTCATACAATCAATTGTAAGGACTCAACAATGAAGAGAAAATTGGAAGAGAAAATGGATGTTTTGTATGGAATGAAAGAAAAAAAAGAAATGTTTGCGACTTGGGAAAATAAAGAGAATGCATCTTTAAATCAAGTAGATTAACATAGAAGCCCTTACAAAAGATCCCTAATGCTTGTGGGCAAAAGCAAAAGGGTTGATTTTAAGTAAAACCCCAACAATGCTTAGAAAATCCTCTATTATCTAGCCGTGAAGCATTATTCCAGGAAGGCATAAAGTCTAGCCAAACTCGAGTATGTCAAGTTATAGGCTCTCGTCATACTCTCCCTCTTCGAGTCTCCCACTTTTAATGGTCGCCAATATCAACTTTCCATTCGTGACCATGTCTGCGAAACCTTTGGTAGCATGGTTTAACATATGGTCGTAGAAGGTACCATTTAAGGTTTCCACAGACATTGGAGTAACCTTATTTTCCAATAGTAGAGGTTGAACTTGGGTTGCCACACTTCGCTACCTTTGGGCATACTTGCGAAAGCTCTCGTTGGGCTTTTGTTCCATATCTTGTAGTATGATCCTACTTGGGTCCGTATCTGTCACATGCTTATACTGTTTGAGGAAAGCTTTCGATAGATCTCTCCAAGTTCGTATGTTGACCTAGATCAATAGGGTATACCATCGGGTAGCAGACCCTGATAGAGTGTCCTAAAAACTATGGATCAACAATTTCTCATTTCCCAAGTATAGTGACATTTATTGGCAGCACATGGTCAAGTGCGCCGAAGGGCAAGTGGTCCCGTCATACTTCTCAAAGTCGAGAGTTTTGAATTTTAGAGGAACCACCAAGTCAGACACTAAACTTAGATCTCTAGCGTCTTTGCCACCATAGACATTTCTTCCTTGTAAGGTTTTGATGATCTCTTCAAGCCAGTCACTCTGATCTTCCAGCATCTTATTCATTCTATCCAGGTCGGCTGCCTTATGGAGATTCCACACCTTAATGCCTTGGTTTTCCCCATGATTTATCCTAGACCTTGCTGGAATATGAGCTGAGGTTTCTGTTGCGCAAGTATGGATCCTCCCCCTCGGTGGAAATGTCTGGCTAGTCATCCCAGGCAGGGCGACAAAACATCAGCGGCTTCAACCGCTTTTCCTCTTTCTGGGTCTTTGAAACCTAACATAACCGCTATCTGGCTGACAGTGTTTCTTTAGGATCGTGCAATTTCGTCCTTCCATTCTTTCTCCATTTTATCGAGTCTATCTTGGGTACCCTTGTGGTTTATTTCTAGAGTTGTCAATCTACCTTCCATGGCCATTGCTCTAGATTGAGAACGAGTACCGTATTTGTGGGAAGTTTTTGCTATTTTAGAAATTCTTTCATGTGATTTATTTAAATTAGTTTCTTATCATGTGTGAATATATGCAGTGATCACAAAATAAATGCAAGCAACAATAAAAAAAAATGCAAATACATGAATGCAAGCGAAAGGCAACTGATTTCATTATGGTATTGCTCTAGAAGTAGTCTTCATTGGATGACAAAGGTCCTTAAAGATATATTCTACGAACACGTCTTAGTGTGAGCACTCAGTTCCTCTATTTCTTCGATCAGTCTTTGGAGCCCTGGTCCTACCTCAGCTATCGGTCTGATGTAGGGGTTAAGAGATGTAGCTTCTCTGACTATCATTGTCACATGCTTAGCTATGTCTTCAATTTAGGTTATGAAGGTCTTGTCAAACTCATCTCACTCTTGGAAACTTCTGGCATTGTCTTTGAGACGAGTAAACCAGTAATCATTACCCCCTTCAATGATGTACTCAAGGACTAGGATCTTCGTTCTATGATCTTGAATGATTCTTTCCACTTCTTCCACTCATTCCTTCAAAGTATCATACTCACTCAAACTAGCATGGAGTTCAATGTAAGTATGATGATTCTGAAACTTGTGTAGAGAATGGTTCAGGTCGGTCACCTTGGCTTGTAACTTAGCAACAAAAGCCTGGCTTTTTTCAACTTCTCACTAGTCTCATCGCATACCGTCTGCAACTCAAACAAGCATATTTTGTTGTCATGGGCCTTCCTCTTCCATGCAGCCACATTTTCTCTCTATTTCTCAAAGGTTCATTTGCCTTTCTCATTTTCAAATGTTTGCTTACCCTTCTTTCTTTCTTCAGCAACTGCCCATTTGTATCTTTCAATCTACCGTTTACCACACTCTCTCTTTTCCCACGGCCTGTTCATTTTCTTGTTTCCACTGTTTTGGGCTCTTTATCAAATTTGCATTTTGATCTGTGGTCTGGAACTTGAGGAAATCGACCCTCTGAATCTCATACTTCTTTTCCAAATCCTGATACAGCTTTGTTACCCAGTTTGTCTCCCCTTTGTACTTGTCTACATCCACGTCTGACTCGAACTTGTCTCGCTGGTTTTGTTCTCGCAAAGCATCTATCTCCATCTTGGCTCTTCTCAACTCATCCCTTTGTATATCAACTTTAGAAGGAACCACTTTCAAGTGTTCTTCTAGAGACTTGGCCTATTCGGGTGTAGGTGGTATGATCTTGTCATTCATTCTTCTATGCCTCCAAGCATCATAGTCAGGGGTGAACATACAATGCTATTATATTATAGCTTCATGTAATAGCAATTGTTCCACGAGTCACTAATAGCATGTATCTTCTGCTTGAAATCACCTTGAAACTCAAACTCGGATGAGCCAAGATCAGTAGTGAAAGGGACAAACTTTCGGGAGCCATATTGTCATGACACGAACAAAAGAGCACACCCAATTCCACCCCACAAGCCCAAAAGCATAAGATAATTGAAATCTCCACACTTGTACAAAACCTTGGCATGGTCCATCGACACCCTCCATCTGATGTCTTGAACACAACGATCTATGAAAATGTCCACCCACTTGTTTTTTCTTAATAACTACCCAATCTTTTACCAAAAATTCTCGGAGTAGAGAGAATTTTGAGGAGAACACATTAGACAGGGTTAGGGTCGGGCATTTCCAAAAATGATTAAGGGCCCAAACTTGGAGTAAAGGGGCACACCCTCCGAAACGAACACCCTCTTCCTTCTAGTATGCATTTAAAGAGATAAAGTTTCTACAAGCATTACGGGCATGGATTGACTTCTCTCTTCAGCTGCTCAAAGAAGTCTAACAGAGCTACATCGATATTGCCCAAGACCTTCAGAAATATAACCAAACCATAGATTGCTATAGCTAGGAGGTCCACTCTCTTTTCCCTATCTGGATGAAGAGGGATTATGTTTCGAATGCTTGACCAAGGAAAAGAAAAATTGCCCCATCTCTTCCGTATTAGTCCTTTGACCCATCCTTCACTCATACCAGCGAAAGTAGTGCGGGTTTTTGTTCTTAGGGGGTTTAGCATAAACTCAATTCTTTTTCACCTTGCGCATATTAAGTAGAGCCCAAGTACTCTTCGAGCGTAGGCATTATGTCTTCTTCATTAAAAGTAAAACAACAATATCCAAGGTTCCAGAACTGAACTAAGGCTTTCAAAAATGGCTTGTCTACCTTCACATACGGTAGATAAGCTATATTGGTATAGGTTTCGTAGAACAACTGCTTAGTTTCGTAATAAAAGTGGTCCCAGATTTCTCGCAGCTCATGCATACTATTCTTTTTGTGTAACACCCTAAACCTGGCTTAGTAGTAAACGAGTCTAGAGTGTTAAAAGCAAACACCCATGACTAACTTGTCTTACAAGATAAGACTCGATGAAAGAAAATGGGGCAATAAATTAAAACTTTTTTAAAAAATTAGTATTAATCAACTCTAACTTCAAGCATAGATCGTACATGATCAACCATGTATGTAATAACAAAACGCTTTATTAGCTAACGCATGGCAGACTCCTTTATCTTAACACCAAAAATGTTTATCTTTTGATTATAAATAATCACAATTAATTACAAACATATGCCTTAAACCAATAACATTATAAGTACTTAAGGAAGGGAGACTTCATGAACATAAGTACATTTAAAAAAAATTATTTTGACAATTATCTAAACACTCAGCCTTTAACTTCATTTATCCATCAGCCTTTATGGACAATTATTAATCCCTTCAAATTTCCAAGAATAAATTTGCCACTTCCATATAATTCAATTAAGAACTAGAAGGCACTTTAATATATTCTACTTATGTGAATCGATCATATTGCGAGTTCAAATTCCTTGCCCATAAGTCATATTATCACAAAGATTAAAAGAATGGTTCATTATAACTACAAACTTTAGAGGACTTAATTAATACAATCTGTGATTTTAGGGGATCGATCCCTTCAAAGAAGGGATCGATCCTTATTGATTCCGTATCCTGCACACATTTTAGTAATTTTAAGACTTTAAAACTTTAGACATCAATGCCTTGTTTAATTATGATATTTATTAGACTATGCCCCTTTTTCTATATCCATCCTTTGTTCAATTACAATCATGTGATTGGCTAAGTTACCCATTCTTAAATTAAGACTCTATCAATAATCATCATGCATAAGCTTATTTCACTTGTACTTTTATCACACTTATCCACTTAAGACCCATGCTATCATTCAATTACAATGCGTATATAAAAATATTATATTTCACATCTTCATGTTCGATTATCAAGCTTTCAAAGAACATTTCCATCATACATTTCAAACGTAATCTAAACCACAAATTGTATTCCAATGACATAACAACGTAGCTTGATATTCAAGGAACAAATCGATTACCTTAGCTCAAGACCTATCTTATATGGTAAACCTTCGAATCACATAGCTATTTTAATCACAAAAATCAGCAACTCTAAACAACAATGTAGATTATGAATTTTTCAGTATTAGTTACAAGCATCATAATATATTTTTGGCTTAAACCAAAACAGGAAGATACTCTACATATGACAATTAAAGTCATGTGCCACCAATCTAGGAGTATACTACAAAAAGAGAAATCTAACTCCACTTGAATTCCAAGTGATGACTTGCAACTCTTAATCACGATCGGATTACACGAGTTTTATATATCCTGCAATGCATGATAATGAATGCGTTAAGCTTATATAGCCTAAGTGTGGTAGTGATGTTAAAGTAACAAAAATTAATAACATTCATGATCTTTAAATGACAACTAAACCAATCAAGCATATAACTACACAAGAATTATCGTACATCTTTAGTTAGTTAATATATAACTTGTTAGCTGGAACTCATTTATATGCTTTGATCTTTCAAGGTTCATTCGTAATCCTTTCGGAATGTTAGATTTAAACACTTCTTTTGCTCACTAAGAGCTTAGTACTTTACATGCTCACCGAGAGCTCAATATTTCATATGCTCACCAAGAGCTCAATATTTTCATATGCACACCAAGAGCTCAATATTTTCATACGCTCACCAAGAGCCCAGTATTTCATATCTTGTTCATAATTCTCTTGACTTCTTTATTTGATTTTATACAATTCATGTCTTTTAAAAGTTTGCCTTGGATCACAATTGGACATAAGCAACAATGGTCTGTGTTACACATAGCTCAAAGCACAAAGCAATTGAATGTATCTGATCATAACAATCCTATCTTCTCTTCTCTATCCAACCAAACTGTCGCCTTTCTCCGTACATCTCCCTCATTACCTCCTATTGTCGCCAATATATCATATACAATATGGGGCGTCCGCCGAGCCGTAGCTCATGGATCGTAGTCCTGAAACATGCAATGTACTATGCCAAAGTATCCAAGAGCTTCCATTGAGTAGGCAACTTAGATATCTTATCATATACTTGAGAATTGGAGTGTATCTTATTGCACAAGTAATCTTACTTTGTTGCTTACTTAATGTCTATTGACAATCAATTAATCATTCTTCTTTAAGTTTTATAAAAGTGTCAATCAATAGTTAGCTTCCAAGCTAAATACACAATAACATAAACATAGACATTCATGACAAAGCACAAGCACTTATGTAATGCATAACCAAACATGTTATCAAGAATGCAATGCTATAATGTATGCCCTTCCCCAATTTGCTCTAATTGAGCTCTATGCACAAAGTAAATGAGTAGTGACATCCATCTATAACCATTCAATACTTTAATTACAATAAAATGATAACTTCGGGTTGACACCGTGTCACCTGAGCACAAACAACTACACTCACCTGTTATTCCAATGTTATGGAATACGTGAATCCACTATACACAATCTACTTCACAAACAACTTCCTTCCTTAGCCATCCATATTCAATGTGTGTACCTCGAAACGATTAACCAAACTATTAAAACCAATTCAATCAAATGTACATTTGTTTCCATATACATGTACACAGAACAATTTCTAACAATTATATATGCATATTTATAATTCAAAATAATCCAAATTCTTATGACAAATTAATCAATTACACTTTTAAACTCATCTCAAACATCAAAACAGTCCCCAATTGTTATACAATAGTCTTACTTGTTTTTGTGAAAAACAATTCTTCACTTAAACACTACAAAACAGTTCCATATGATTTTATAATTACCTAATATAGTCCAACCATGTTTATATATATATATATATATTCAATGTGAATTTCATTTTACATATAAGTACATAGACATGTACAAAACAGTCATGCATATACATTTTATTTTCAAAACAGTCCATCATGAAACTATATTGATATAATACAACACCTATATACACTCCTTAAAACAATTCTATTATTTAATTACCAAAAACAGTCCATATTAAGCTTATTCAAAACTGCATTTAATCTTAAAAACTGCACTCCTTTAACTTAATTCTGCACTGTCTTTAATCCAATTCTGCACAGTTTTTAATCCATAAAACTGCATTTTAAAGATTTATTTTTAACACCATTTTAGGACTACATTTCTAACATAAAAAATCTACACTTTTTATAATAAAAGCTGCATAATTAAAATTGTCTTCATTTCAGTTTTTACGAAACAGTCCAGCATACTAACAACATACTCAAAACAACCCATTTTATTAGCTAACAATGTTCTCTCATGTTTCTAATTCACAAAACAGTTTCTTAAACTCTTTTAAACAGTCCAATTTACAAAATATAGTCACCAAAACAGTTTCTTTTTGTACACACAGAAATACATACTTTAAAACAGGGTATTTAACTAGTATTTGCCTGCCTTCTATTCTATTTTACACTCAAGTTTAACCAGAACTGGGCAGTTTACACTTCATATCCAACACCAAACTCAATGATTTCGCTTCACTTATACATTCAATCTAGGCACATAAATACAAACATTCAAGAAGGATTCTGGTCTAAATTCCATTTTCTTTAAAACAGTGTTGAGCATTGATTAACTTATAATTCAAAACTCACCAATCATAACATAACTTATGGACTGCCCTATTACCATTCGATTGTATCATGTTTCCTAGTTATCTAAATTTCATAACTTATAATTCAAAACTCACCAATCATAACATAACTCCATGTACACATGCATTTGCCGATTGAATCTATACTTTATCTCATGAATTTAAAACTTCTAATAGATCCAGCCCGATTTATCAAGCAAATGAATAGGATATAACAACTAATGGAAGAACTCATTTTAGAGAATTGCTTCCTTTATCTAACACATACGCACAAAAAGAATAGAAACCTTAATCAATTTCTTAAATTGATGGAGAGAAAGAGAAGGCTTACCCCTCCTCTAAGCTATTCGAATCAATGGCTAAAAGGATTCAGACCACCAAGCTTTACATTCCCGATTTCCATGGATGGAGCTTCCCCTCACCACTATTTTTCTTTTTGTTCGGTTAAGATAAAGTGAGCTAGGAATTCTTGGTCATTCCTTTACCAAGACCGAAGCATTCCTTCAATATACACATGTCCCTCATTGTCATGACATGTGTAAGGGTTCTTTATTATTTCTCACTTAGCATGCAAATCTTAAGTTTAATCTTGTCTTCAATTTGTTCTCTTTATTCCATTTTAATCCTATATCTCATAATGAATCAGTAACTTTTTAACAATTTAACCAATGGTCCAATGGAACATTCTTCTAGGCCACTTTAAGGATGTTACAATCTCCCCCTAAAAAAATTCGTCCTCAAATTTCTTTAGAGACAACGAATTCGCATCATCAGATTCAGAATATCTTCACCTATTCTGAGTTTCAAACCATATAAACAAATGGTATTAGTTGCAGGTTGCCAATACCAAACAAGAATTTAAACTCCTAGGTGGCACAACGACACATGAAAATGCAATGAGCCTTTATTTATTCCGAGAATCGACTAAACTCTAGCTCTAATACAAAAATGTAACACCCTAAACTCGGCTTAGTAGTAAACCGAGTCTAGAGTGTTAAAAGCAAACACCCATGACTAACTTGTCTTACAAGATAAGACTAGATCAAAGAAAATGGGGCAATAAATTAAAACTTTTTTTAAAAAATTAGTATTAATCAACTCTAACTTCAAACATAGATCGTGTATGATCAACCATGTATGTAATAACAAAACGCTTTATTAGCTAACAGCATGACAGGCTCCTTTAACTTAACACCAAACATGTTTATCTTTTGATTATAAATAATGACAATTAATTACAAACATATGCCTTAAACTAATAACATTATAAGTACTTAAGGAAGGGAGACTTTATGAATATAATTGCATTTAAAAATAATCTGCTTTTGTCAATTATCTAAACACTCAGCCTTTAACTTCATTTATCCATCAGCCTTTATGGAAAATTATTAATCCCTTAAAATTTCCAAGCATAAATATGCCACTTCCATATTATTCAATTAAGAACTAGAAGGCACTTTAATATTGTAACACTCCTAAACCGGGTCTAAAAGATGTACCACTATTAAAATTATTGTCTAATTAAACCATGCCCTAATCGAATGAAAGTTTAGGGAGTTAATTGTGAGAAGTAAAAATAAGAACACTCAATTAAAGTGACTAAAATGAATGATTTAATAAACATGGAGTTTGCATGTTAAACAAATAGAAGTTTGGGGTTTTAACACATGTTCAATAGATAATAAAAAAAGATGGGAAGATGGATAGTCATTTTCTTCCTTCCTTCATCTTCTTCATCAGCCGAATAGGGGATAGAGAGGGGGAGAGCCAAACATTTCATGGAAAATTTTGAAAAATTGGAGCTTTAGTAGATCATTTTTTGAGGTGCTTTTCGATCTCTTAAGAGATTAAGGGTCAGCAATCTTGTTTCCTCTTGTTTTAGAGTTTAAGTTTATGGAGAATGTATGGAATTCTTATGCACTTCGAATGTTAGTAAGAGATAGGTTCTTGATAGAGAATTTTCTTAGATTATGAATGAATTAGAGGGCTATTACACTTCTTGTTTGAAGACAGGATTATTTAAGGGTTGTTAATACATGTTTTTGTGTGTATAAAGAGTTAGGAATTGTTTTGTTAAATGGAAAAGCATGAACTTACAACTTGTCTTGTTTTGTATACATAAGCAGAAGGGATCAAAGTAGATCCAAGGAAGATTCAATCTATCCTGGATTGGAGACCTTTGAGAAATGTGGGTGAGGTCAGAAGCTTTCTCGGTTTAGCTGGGTACTATCGACGATTCGTCGAAGGCTTTTCCTCTATAACTGCACCCTTGACTAAGCTACTCCGCAAAGATGAACCATTTGTTTGGTTGGAGAACCAACAAAGAAGCTTTGGCCAGCTTAAACAAGCCCTTACTCATGCTCTAGTTCTTATCCAACTAGAATCGGGAAAAGAGTTCACAGTCTATAGTGATGCATCTCATTTGAGGCTAGGTTGAGTCCTAATGCAAGACGAGAATGTGGTAGCTTATGCCTCACGTCAGTTAAAGCCACATGAATCAAACTACCCTACACACGATCTGGAATTGGCAGCCATCGTGTTTGCACTCAAAATCTGGAGACATTACTTGTATGGAGAGAAGTGCAACTTGTGTACGGACCATAAAAGTCTCAAGTACCTCCTAACTCAAAAGGACTTGAATCTAAGGCAAAGAAGATGGCTAGAATTGCTTAAAGATTATGATTTGGTCATAAACTACCATCCGAGGAAAGCAAATGTGGTTGCTGATGCCCTTAGTCGTAGACTATACTCGGGTAAACCCTCGATTCTAAATATTAGACGTTATCTTGCAACAATCCATTCTTAACTCGTATAAGTAACCTTGTGAATTCTTTCGTAGCTTCCTTGGCAATCAATGCTCATTTCCGTTTATACGAAGGATGGAAAGTCCTATCTGAACTCCAAGTTCAATCTAGTCTAATTTCGAGAATCAAGGATCTCCAACAAACTGATCTAGATCTTCAGAAGATCATGTTAAAGCTAGATTCAGAACCTAATCCTGAATTCTCCATTAAGCAGAATGAACTTCTCTATTTTAAGGATGGAGTATGTGTTCCTGATAATGAAGAACTCAAGAATGAGATGTTACAAGAAACTCATCAAAGTTATTTCTCGATACATCCGGGATCAGTCAAAATGTATAAAGACCTAAAACCACTGTATTGGTGGCTAGGCATGAAGTCAGCTATTACAGACTTTGTATCAAAGTGTTTAACTTGTCAAAGGGTTAAAGCCGAGCACAGAGCCCCTACAAGACTGCTTCAACCTATTGAATTTCCTCAATGGAAATGGGACCGTCTAACTATGGATTTTGTTACTGGTCTTCCTTCAACCCCAAGAAAGAATAATGTTGTATGGGTGATCGTTGATAGATTCTCAAAATCTGCACACTTCATCCCTATTCGAATGAACATGAGCTTGGATGTCTTGGCCGAGCTATATATTTGTGAAGTGATTCGGTTGCACAGTGTACCTACAGCTATAATCTCTGATCGAGACCTCATATTTGCTTCTCGTTTTTGGAAATCCTTGCAAAAGGCTTTAGGGTCTAAATGCATCTTAGCACAGCTTTTCATCCTCAAACTGATGGACAATCAGAAAGGATAATTCAAGTACTCGAAGATATGTTGCGTGCTTGTGTAATAGACTTTGGAAAGAACTGTGAAAAGTCTCTACCCCTAGTAGAGTTTGCTTACAATAATAGCTACCAGGCATCTATTTAGATGGCACCATTTGAAGCCTTATACGGGAGGAAATGTAGGACTCCCTTATGTTGGTCTGAATTGGGAGAAAACAAGGTTTTGGGACCTCAATTGCTCAGAGAAACTAAAGAACAAGTGCAGATCATTCATAGCCGATTGAAGGCAGCTTTTGATAGGCAGAAAGCCTATGCAGACTTAAAAAAGAGAGGCATTCAGTACAACGTAGGAGACAAGGTCTTCCTTAAAGTATCTCCTTGGAAGGTCTTCAGGTTTGGAAGAAAAGGGAAGCTCAATCCCTGATTTATCGAACTATTTGAGATCATTGAAAGGATAGGATCAGTGGCCTATCATTTAGCTCTTCCTAGTGAATTCGATAAGATCCATAATGTGTTTTACGTATCTATGCTAATAAGATATAGATCTGATCCACCCCACGTCCTTGAACCTGAAGAAGACGAATTGAATCCCGACTTGTCATATGAAGAAGAACCAACTCGGATCTTAGCTCGAGAATTCAGAAGGCTTCGTAACAAGTCCATACCTCTTGTTAAAGTCTTGTGGAGAAACCACAAGATAGAAGAAGCAACATGGGAATCAGAGGCAGTCATAAGGAAACAATACCCCCACTTATTTAATTCAAGTAAATTCGAGGGCAAATTTATTTTAAGGGGGAGGGAATTATAACACTCGTAAATCTGGTCTAAAAGATGTTACTACTATTAAAATTATTGTCTAATTAAACCATGCCCTAATCGAATGAAAGTTTAGGGAGTTAATTGTGAGAAGTAAAAAGAAGAACACTCAATTAAAGTGACTAAAATGAATGATTTAATAAACATGGAGTTTACATATTAAACAAATAGAAGTTTGGGGTTTTAACACATGTTCAATAGATAATAAAAAAGATGGGAAGATGGATAGTCATTTTCTTCCTTCCTTCTTCTTCATCAGTCGAATAGGGGATAGAGAGGGAGAGAGCCGAACATTTCATGGAAAATTTTGAAAGATTGGAGCTTTAGTAGATCATTTTTGGAGGTGCTTTTCGATCTCTTAAGAGATTAAGGGTGAGCAATCTTGTTTCCTCTTGTTTTAGAGTTTAAGTTTATGGAGAATGTATGGAATTCTTATGCACTTCGAACGTTAGTAAGAGATAGGTTCTTGATAGAGAATTTTCTTAGATTATGAATGAATTAGAGGGCTATTACACTTCTGTTTGAAGAAAGGATTATTTAAGGGCTGTTAATACATGTTTCTGTGTGTATAAAGAGTTAGGAACTGTTTTGTTAAATGGAAAAGCATGAACTTACAACTTGTCTCATTTTGTATACATAAGCATGTTCTTGAAGTTATCTTGATTGAAAATAATTATGTTAAGGAATGCTCCGCATCTAGGAGAAACATTAGAGACTGATTTTAAGTCCATGGACTATTTTGAGCAAGATTGTTTGTATGTAAATGAACCAATTCGAAAATATTGCTTAATTGCCCAGTTTTCTTATGTTTGACACACAATTGGACTGACTTAGACATGTATGAGTGAGTATATAGGTTGAACAATCATGTTAGAATTCTTGTCTAAGTGACTAATGAAGCTAGAATCTAGCTTAAGGAAATGTGTTCAGAAAACTTTGTTTCAGGCAGTAAGTTTAAAAACTTGTAGAAAATCACATAGATCAAATTAGGTAATAAATCTTATATGTGCAGAATCATGAGTATGTCTAGTTTCGCATGCAACAAATGCAATCGAATTCCGAGTTATAAAACAGTTTGTAGAGATTAATCTCTAAGGACAGTGCAAACTGTCCAGTGGCATAATTTGGTGTATCTTAGAACTAAAAACTGTATTAATTCATAATGAATAAAAATTCAAGGCCTATATGGTTAGAAAGAAAATTAAGTTAGCTTTCCAACGGTGTAAACGGTTCGAAATTCCGATATACGGAATGAAAGATATGAACATATAAGCAAGTAATGCACATGCTACCTGGAAGCAGCAGTCTTGATGTTTTGAAATGAATGCTTGAACGTATGGAGTCATGTAATGATTTAAATAGTTGTTGATTTTAATTCTATTGCCTGGTGTGCATTTTCAAATAGCTTTAAATGCAATTTTGTGTACTGTTTTGCACATAGTTTTGAGCAGTTTGAATGCTACCTTGTATATATATGTGTGTACTTGTATGGCAGCCTAAGACAGTTTGGATGAATGAATTATGTGTATTGCTTCCCTGTTTTGAAGTTAAATGAATGTACCTTGTCTTGCCCTTGATTTAATTGTATGAAATGTTAGAACGAGAAGAGGACATTGGAGAAGGGTCTAAGGAGGAGCATTCGAAAGCTAAACAAAAGGGGATACTCTTTCGAGACTAAGCTAGCTTGGAGTATTGTGAGTGTAGTTTAATATAGGGTTAGGACTTAGGTCCTAACCAAAGATGCATGTCTACCTCCTTGTTATTTCTATGTCATGTTAATAAACTTGATTTAAACATTGGTTGTGATTAAATGGGAAGAATGGCTAGTATGTGCTATGTGATATCAATGATGCTTGTAAATGTGATATGTTGATATGGCTAAATGCTTTAATCGAATGCATGAGAATACTACATGAATATCATGAGAAAATACATGAAGTGGTGAGCTAAGGCTCAAATGGCCTAAAGGCTATATAAATATGCATGATCATGCAATGTATCACTCAAATTGATCCTTGGATAAGCTATTGCTTGACTTGAACTTGTAATACTTGAATAAGTGATTCATAATTGAACAAAGCCTTGGTTGATAGTGGTCATAGGTAGGATGGCATGCCATAGAGTCTAGAGCTCTTTTGTGTTGGGTGGACTACGGTCCAGGGCCAAGGCCCGTAAATGGCGACAGTAGGAGGGATGTGTGAATGGTCTTTGGTGATAATAGGAGGGTTATGACCAGTATCTTGTTATTTGGCGACAGTTTGGTTGGTGAATCAATTACCTAGACAACTAAATATCAAAGGCATAAACTAAAGAAAGCAAATGAGAAATAATTGAAGCATAAAGCTTACTTGATACTTGAATTGCTTGCTATATACCTAGACAACTATATACCAAGGATTGAGTTAAAAGATATAACAATTAAGAATGTTATCATAGAATTTACTTGTTGCTTGAAATGCAAAACTCGAAATGGTTAATGTTTACACTTGAATTGTCTTGCTTAAAAGTACTACTTGTAATTGTTACTTGAAAGACAAGCTTTGAAATGAAATGTGGTTATACTTGACTTGAGAATGATGAATATTGCTTGAATATGTTATCGACTGAGTTGAAATGTGTTAAAGCTTGAACTATGATTCATGTCTATTGCTTGTCATATTATTCGAAAGACACCATGAAGTATGTCATGATCAAACTTGATTGTTATTCGATTTCTTGCTTGTTGGCTCCCGAATTATGATATGTATATTACTCAATGTTGTGCAAATACTTGGCTATAGGATGTCATGCTCAATTCAAATGCTACTATTCTTGACTAAAAATAATTGACTAAATGAAACTTGTTCTATTAATTGGTTAAATTTAGATTGCTACCTCACTAAGTACATTTTGTACTTATCACTCTTGTTTGATATGCACGGTGTTTGGAATACATGGTTATAACCCAACAGCCCATTTAGTTTTATTTATAAGGTTTTATAAATACGGCCTGCGTGTCGTGTGTTTCTATACTTCTATTGTAATTATCTTCTCATCTTACTCCCTCGTATGTAAAACGAGTTTCTAAAATTGTAATCTATATGAAGAAGCATGAACCAGAAGAACAGAAGTGTGGGCCGACAAAAAAATGCTTGAGAAGTGTTTTTATCCTCAAAATAATTTGGTTCTCCCATTGGCTTGGGATGGACCACCTTAGGATATGGGCTATAACTATTGCATTCATATTTACTGCTTTTTATGTATGTGATAAAATGAATATATGAGATGCATGCTAGTTAATTGTTAAGATCAAATGTTAAATGGGTGATATAATATTCACAAAACCCCTTAATAAAATATTAAGTTTTTTATTGCATCCCAATGTTAACCCTCGTTAAAGTCTAGATCGATACAATGTAGGTTCTTCTAAAGTGAGATACTTGTATCTATCTTGGCCAAACACGAAGAATAAGCAAATGATATTCGTTGGTTGTAACATTGGTTAAAGATTTAACTAGGTTACTCTAATAGGATTAGAAACCTAAAGGGTAGTTATTTGGATAATCATAAGATGATTATAAACAAGAGTTTTTCACCAAATGAAGGAGTTACATGAGATGTAATTAGCAAGTGTTGCTTACCTAGATAGACAATAATCTTAAGAGAAAAGCCAAAGCTAACTTAAGAAAATATGAAATTTGGATACATTTATCCTCTTCATCTTTTTCAAGCTTTGTAGAAGAGTTCATTGGTGTGGCTTGAGGTTTCACATTTTCCAAGCCAAACTTCTTGAGCATATCTTTGATGCACTTTACTTGAATGATGAAGATGTCATCCTTCCTTTGTTTGATTTGGAGCCCTAAAAAGAATGAGAGCTCCCTATTCATGCTAATTTCAAATTCACCTTGCATTAGCTTAGCAAAATTTTGACAAAGAGATTCATTAGTAGAACCAAAAATAATATCATCAATATAATTGAACTACTAAAATGTCATTGTCTTTTTTTTTATATAAAAAGTGTAGTATTAAATTTTTTTACAATCATTCATACCAGCTCTAGGAGCTTGTTTCAAACCATATAAAGCTTTTGAAAGTTTGAAAACATGGTTTTGATATTTTGGATCTTCAAAACCGAGTGGTTGTTCTACATACACATCTTCATTTATAAAACCATTTAGAAAAGCACTTTTAACATCCATTTGAAAAAGTTTGAATTCATGATAACATGAAAATGCAGGCAACATCCTAATAGCTTCCATTCTGGCTACACGTGCATAGGTTTCATCAAAATCAATTCCTTCTTCTTGAGTGTAACCTTGAGCAACAAGTCTAGCCTTGTTTCTCACTATGTTACCACTCTCATCTAGTTTGTTTCTAAAACATATTTAGTACCTATTTTAGATTTATCATTAGGCCTATCAACTAATGTCCAAACTTTACTCCTCTCAAATTGATTTAACTCTTCTTGCATGACCAATATCCAATAATAATCATTAATGCTTATTTGATAATTTTAGGCTCTATGCATGAGATAAATGCAACAAAATTACAAGTATTTCTAAGAGAGGATCTCGTGGTTACCCTTTGGATAGATCACCCAAAATCTCACCACCTTTGACATAGTTGAACTCCCTTGGGTAGGTGACCTCTTTTTCCTCTAGATATATGTCATTCAAGGCTTCTAGAGGTGGATCTTGTGGTTCTTCTTTTGTTGGAACTTCATCTACCTTTGATGATTGTCCTTCACCATCATTGGCATAAAAAATTCTCACATCATCATCACAAGTATCCTTCCTCAAAAGAAGGTTATCATCGAAAATAACAGAATTGACTCTTCAACCACAAAGTTCTTTTTTTTTAAATACACGATAGGCTTTAGAGTTTAAAGAGTAACCTAGAAAAATAGCTTCATCACTTTTTGTATCAAACTTTTCTAAATTGTCTTTTCCATTGTTTAAAACAAAACATTTACATCTAAATGGATGAAAATAGCTAATTTTAGGTTTTTTATTTTTGAAAAGCTCATAAGGTGTTTTCTTTAAATCTGCCTAATCATTACTCTATTAATAATATAGCAAGCCATATTAGTGGCTTCCGCCCAAAAATACTTAGACAAATTGTTTTCACAAAGCATGGTTCTAGCCATTTCTTCTAAATATCTATTTTCCTCTCAACAACCCCATTTTGTTGAGGTAGTCGAGGACCCAAAAAATTATGACTAATCCCATTAGAGTTACAAAACTCTTCATAACCAAGATTTTGAAATTCGGTTCCATGGTCACTCCTAACATGAGAAATAGAGTATTCAAAATCATTTTGGTTTGCTTTTGAAAACGTGATGAATTTTTCTAAAGCCTCATCCATGGTACTTAAAAATAGAACCCAAGTAAATCTAGAGTAATCATCAACTACAAAAAATGCATATTGTTTTCCTCCCAAGCTCATAGTTCTAATAGGGCCAAAAAGATCTATAGGGATCAATTGTAAAACTTTACTTGTAGATACATCATTAATAGATTTAAAAGAAACTCTTTTGTATTTGCTTTTAGCACACGCATCACAAATTTTGTCACGAGAAAACTTAATTTTTGGCATACCTCTTACTAGATCATTTGAAATCAATTTTTCCAAAACACTCATGCTTGCATGTACTAGTTTTCTATGCCACAACCAAGAATCATTCACATCTTTTTGCAACAAGACATGCATTTGTAATATGAATGACATCTAAATGCACCATGTAAATGTTTCCTATTCGATGACCAATAAGCACAATTTTGTTGGAATCAATGTCAATTATTTTGCAACCATTTAAATCAAAAAGGACCTTGAAACCTTTATCACATGATTAGCTTATGCTCAAAAGATTATGCTTAAGACCGTTGACATATAAAACATTATCAATGAGTATAGAAGAGTGATTACCAATAGAACCAATTTCTTCAACGTGGCCTTTGGAGTTTTCACCGGAATTCACTACTTCACTTTTTGGTTTTAGCTCTAGGAATAGACTCTTGTCTCTAGTTATGTGTCTCGAGCATCCACTATCAAGGTACCATGAGTTGCACTTAAATTTTTGGAAGCCTCTATGTTTGTAGCCACTAAAGTTTCTTTTCACATGGTTGAGTTTTAAATTGCTTCCCTTTTTAAAACAAGAATTCCCAACCTTGTTTAAAGAAGCTTTAAGATCACCCACTTCCTTTTTCAAAATCTTTTTGTTTTGCTTGCAAATCCATAACCTTCTTCTCAAATTCCAAGTTGGATTTGGATAAGGAATCATTTTGGTTTTTCAAATTGAATTTTTTTTTCAAAATTGATTCCTTATACTTCACAACCAACTCATTATAAACCACTTGTAACTCATTATAAGCTTCTTGAAGCTCATAAAAAGTAAAATCAAAATTAGATGAGTTTGAGGTTACCTTAGGATCCTCCTCCAATACCATGAGACAAAGGTTTGCTACTTCTTGCTCCTCCTCATTGGATGAGTCATCATCACACCAAGTAGCAACATGTGCCTTGAGCTTCTTCTTCCTGAAGCTTTTCTTCTTTAATTGGGGAAAATCGAACTTGATATGTCCTGGCTTTTTGTACTCATAACAAATGATTTGGTCCTTCTCTTCCGCCTTAAGCTTGTTCTTGAAACCCTTTCTCCGTTGGAACTTTCTTCCCCGGTTGGATTTTATGAGCCTTGTGAATCTCTTGGCTAGCATAGTTAATTATTCATCTTCTCCATCACTTGAATCGATCTCCTCTTGTGAATCTTTGAGAGAAATTTCCATATTCTTCTTCTCCACTTCTTTCTTTTATATTTTCTTCTCTTCCTTCTTCTTCTCTTCTCCTCTTCTCTTTCTTTCTTCATAACCTCATGAGTGAGAAGAGACCCCATAAGAGCATCAAGCTTCAAGGTCTTGAGATCTTTAGGTTCAATGATGGCGGTCTTCTTGGAGTCCCATGACTCGGAAAGAGAGTAGATAAGCTTCCAAAAAATCTTGTCTTCCGGAATGACTTCTCCATAGCCTTTAAACCCGTTGACGATGATGGAGAATCGATCAAACATCTTGGTGATGTCTTTATCTGGTTCCATTTTAAATTTCTCATAGCTTAGATTAAAGAGTCCAATCTTAGTCACTTTCACTTCATTGGTACCCTCATAAGTAACTCCAAGCTTATCTTATATCTTCTTTGCACTTGCACAAGAAAACATCTTCGCATACTCATCCAGTCCAAGGGCACAAAAAATAATGTGCATGGCTTTGTCGTTGACTTGCAACTTCCTCCAATCTTCATCGGTCATTTCTTCCTTATCCTTGAGAATGATCTGATCTCCCTCTCTCTTCATTGAAATAATCGGTTCATCTTCCACTACATCCCAAAGGAGGTAGTCATTAGATTTGATGAAGAGCCTCATTCTATTTTTCCAATAGGGGTAATTTACCCCATTAAAATAAGGCAGTTTGGAGATGGATTGTGATTCCTCGAAGTAGTTGCCGAAAGTAGAGGCCATGGATAGACTTGTGGATTGATTGAAAACCGGTAGGATCTACTCAAGAGGATGTGAAGTCTTCCAATGAGTGTAGCTCTAATAGCAATTGTTGGGATGAAAAATAAATTGTAAATGGCCAAGAGAGAGGTGAATTAACAATTAAAAAATTGGTGGAAGAAAAAAGATAAAGACACAAGAATTTTAAAGTGGTTCAACCTTCTCAATAAGGTTTACATCTAGGAATTTGAATAGCATTTGCGGTCACGTTTTCGGTCTCATTGCGTTTATCACGGTTGCGGCTATAACGGATGCTAATGCAATAATCGCGAGTGTCGCAGTTGTGAATTTTTTAAAATTTGCACACTTATTTTAAAACATAATAATTATAAATATAAATATAAAAGTCACTTTTAATGAAAGTTGGAGATGAATTTTTTATAATACGAGAACACAAAATTTGCAATCATTAATTATTCATATATTTATTTATGAATTTTCAAAGAACATTACATTAAGTAATAACAAAATAAAGTAAAAGAATATGAAATATTAAACATTAGTCATATTTAATAAGTTTAAAAGTTTTTATAAATAAAAATATTTGTTATATTCGAATAAATAAATAAATATGCAATTAAATTTTTTTCTCTTTCCATTCTAATATATTCGAGATATAGACCTGGTGGGTGATGTAATCCACCCTTATCACCAGTAGTGGCCGCCGATATTGGAATGGGGCTTATATAAACCAAGATATTGGGATTTGCCCAATGATTCATTTCGGTCTAGATTTGTATAAATAGTAGCGTTATAAAACTATTGTCATATTTTGCTAATTAAAGCTTACATTTTATATTGTCATTTACTCTATTAAATTCTAGAATATTCTATTTCAAGCCTTTCATTTCAGTTTGTTGTACAGTTGTTTCGATTAAAAAATTGTGTTGTACAGCTATACTTCACTCACTCTTTCTTCGAGATTCATTCAATTGCAATTTTAATAAAAATAATGTTTCATTCTCTCAATGTTTTCAAACACTCTTTCTCCTTTTCCTTGAAACTCAACAGACAACACTAATTACCATTTATTTCTTCTTCTCCCTTTATAGTTATCTTTCTATGTTCACTTCATCATCTTCAGCCGATGGATAGCTTTAAATACCCGACACCAACTCCTCCACCCCTACAACCACAACAGTTTTCGTTCATCCTTTGCCGCCTCTTGTCCACCATCCTATACCTCTTCTTTTTCTATTTTTAGGGGGTATTTTTTTTTTGTTGATTTTGACGATAATTGGGATTTAACGTGAATGACGGCCTGTTATGGCCACAATCCGCCATTACCCAATAAATCACGGTTGTTATTCGCTGTTATTGGTGTGAATCTGATTCTCATCGTGATTTTTGACAAAAACAGTACCGGCCGGCGGCGCTACCGCAAAATAGCGGTTGTAGAAAGCAATTTAAAACCCTGCCCACAACTCCAAAAAATATGAACTAATATATTCAAAGAAAACTATGAACTAATAAATTTGTTAAAATTATGGTCATGCCAAAACATTTATTCAGTTTAAAAATGTCCTTTGAAAGAAAATATACGACATAGTTCCAAATTCATTAGCACCCCAAGCATATAAATTATGGTCTTTATTCTTGGGTGACAAGTGACCACTACTCTTTCTCTTCCATCACTTTCAATTGCAGTCTATATAAAATTCAAAGCCACTTTATTGGTGTGTGTTCTAATTACTAAATTATTTGAATTTTAGGTTGTTAAAATAATGGCTTCGGGAACGATTGGATCAACAACCTCTTTAAATCGAGTAAGTAAATATGGAAAGCCAGAACCTACGAATTCAAAAAATTTGTGTGTAATTTTTGTGGTAAAGTTTCTAAGGAGGGATTTTATCGGATTAAACAACACTTGGTTGGAGACTTTGGAGACTTTGGGAATGTGACCAAGTGTCCTACATGTCTTGAGCATGTGAGGGAGGAACCGAAAGACTTTATGAAGAAAAAGAAAGAGGCAAAAGCTGCATATTTAATGTTACCCTAAGAATCTTCCTATGGTGTTGATTATGGTGAGAAAGAAGAGATTGAGATATTGAACTCAAGCTTGGGTAAATCAAGTCTAAGGAGTGAGCAACCACCCAAAAGATAAAGAGCCAAGGGTTCAATGGACTTGTTTATCTCCTCTAAAGCTAATCCAAACAAAGAAGGGGGTGTGCATGCAGCATGTGATAAGTAACTAAAGGAGAAAACTTGTAACTCCATTGTACGATTTTTTATGATCCCATAATTGCCTTTAATGCGGCAAATTACCCTAACTTCAAGAAAATGTATAAAAATATTGGACAATATGGTCATAATTTGAAGTCGTCAAGCATGCATGAGCTTAGAGTTCCTCTCCTTAAGAAAGAAGTAGAGAACATCAAAAAGATAATGGAGGATCACAAAAAGAAGTGGACACAAAAGGGTTGCTCAATTTTATCGGATGAATGAAATAATTCAGTCACCCAAAAGGATATTATGAATTTCCTTGTAAACTATCCAAGGGGATCCATGTTCATTAAATCCATGGATGTTTTAAGGATATCAACTTGTTGTATCAAATACTTGATGATACGGTGGAGGTGGGAGAGAAAAATGTAGTCCAAACTGGTAAGAAATATGAGTTCCTTTCATGGTCTTTATTTTTTTGGATTATTCAAATTACTTTATTAGTTTACTATTCAAATGTTTTGAATTTAATTTGTTATTTTGTTAACTTGTAAGAAAATTATTAAGGAGAAAGATACAACATTTTTTGGATTCCTTGTGTAGCCCATTGCATTGATTTATGTTGGAGGATATTGGAAAAATTCTTAGAGTGAAGAATTCACAAAAGAAGTGCACATTCATGAATGGCTATATATATGGCCACATATCTCTTGTGAGCATGATAAGAAAGTTCACAAATCAAAAGAATTTGCATAGGCCAGCGATCACAATATTTGCAACAGCTTTCATCACTCTTGCACAATACCATAAACAAAGGAACAATTCAAGGAAGATGATTACTTCTCAAGAATAGAATGAATCCAAGTGGCTAAAGAAAGCGAGACGAAATAAAGTGGCACCTTACCCTTTGCAAGACACCTTTTGGAGGAATGTGATTTATGCTCTTAAGTTAAGGGGACTACTTGTTAAAGTTCTTAGAATAGTTGATGGAGACAAGAAACAGCTAATGGGATAGAATTATGAAGCCATGGATAGGGCTAAGGAGACTATTTTAAAGGTTTTTCAATGAAGGAAAATGATGCAGACATCGGTACTACACCTAAGAGAGACCTGATAGAAGTTCCTCAAGGTCAAATCACTCGGGCATGGGCTAAACAATTCAAGGATGCTCCCACAATGTTAATCAAGCGAGTTTGGGACGTTGGGTTTCAAAAGGGCGATGGACTTGAAGGAAATGGACGTAAAGAGCTATGCAAGCCATGCACTTTGTTGCATTTAGTTTAAATTTTACACATCGTTGTTTGTTTAATTTTTGGACACATTGCTATTTGTTTTGTGCCTAGATTTCTCTTTAAATTTCTAGCATTTTATTTAGTGAGTCATGCGATTTGTTTATATGTTTTAAAATCATATTTTATAATTTAATTTTAGTATTTATATGTCACACATTAATGTGTTCAATTTGACCATATTGTGTACAAGTGGCACGACAACTTGGAGCTTAGAGCAGAAGCATTGTGTAATACCCTAATTTTGTCCGGGTATATATATAATTCACTATAAATATAGCTAAAAAATAAATAAGAGAATAAAAACTATAAATATACAAATAAATAAATAAAGTCAGCTTATAAATAAAATTCCATTCAATATCCATTTTACATAAAAGTCTGATTACAATCCTAAAAGCCCAAAATACAAAATCAAGCCCAATATATATTTTTCCAGCCCAAATCTGCCTAAAACGGATAAAAGAGCCCAAACTAGCACACATGTGCTTTCTCAGCCCGCCAAAAGTGCCACGTGGCGAGCTCTCGTTGGCTGGAACCAATTTCACGCGGATTCAACCCGCGCTAACGTCACCTATGTCAGCGGCTATAAATAGCCTGGAAGAGAGAGAGAGACAAGGGCCATTATTGTGCAATCATTACGGGAGTTAATCAATGAGAGAGAAAAGGAAAGCTGAGAAGTTACTAGAATTCGAAAGGCCACCGGAGCTTGGAAAAATGCTAGAGATCGTTTCTTGAAGTCATCTATCACCATTAGAAGGTATATCTCAACTTCCTCTTTTATTTTCCTTACACAAAAACACAAACACATTAGATCTAAGCTCTTAAACCCTAAAAACAGTAATCAAATAGATCTAAAAATATAATAGTCCTAAATTTAAGCCAAAAATTAAATTCAAAATAGCACTGAGACTTATCTGGTTGTTATCGAGGATTGATCCGGAGATCGGACGGATTAGGTTTTTTGGCAGAGTTGAAAATGATAGGAAATAATCTTGGCCGGGTAGTTATAGGGGGAAGTTGGGTTGTTCTAATGAACCAGGTAGATTTAGGTGGTTTAGGGTGGAAAATTGAGCTTTTTGGAGGATTTTGGAAGTTTTAGGGTTTTGGCATGGTGGTTGGAAATCGCCTCACGGCGGTTGGCCAGAACCAGGTGGTGGTCGGAGGTAGTAAAGGTGATCGGAATTTCGAAGGGGATGATCGGAGAAGACGGCCGGTGGTGGCTGGAGTTGCCTTCGGTGGCCAGCGAACAGGCCGAGGAAGGTTGGTTGTGGCGGTGGTAGATCATGGTGATGAGGTTGGAAGAACTCGGTTTGAGTTCATAATGTTTTTAGGGTTTTGATAAAAAAAGGAAAATGAAGATAGTTTAGTGTTTATATAGATCAAATGATGAAAAAATGAAGAACACGAGAAGAACTAAGGTTGAATATAGGTATTTTGATCGAAAATGTTCAAGGGTTCTGGGTTTTAGCTGTTAGAGGTTGAGAGAGTTTTGAGAGATAATGGGGAAGGAGAGAGTAGGGGGATAGCAGAAATGGCCGGGCTGACTTAGTTTTGGGGTTTAAATATCCTGAGTCAAACAGTGCCATTTTGGCACCGGGTTGACTCAACCCGTGCGGATAATTTGGGTCGGGCATAGGATTCATGCCCTACTCTATGGGGTTTTAAAGTTTGGCTTTAAATGTTCTTTCTTTGCAATTTGGTCACCTGAGATTTGTAATTTGGCACCTATATTTAAATAACAGTTCAATTTAGTCCCTTAATTTTCATTTAATGGTTTTAATCAATTGCTTTAATTTAATTATTTGGTGTATATAACAGATTTAAATATCAAGCATATAGTATATTTGTTAGGGGATTTTAATCACTTAGCTTAAATAATTAGAGCATTTAAACTTAGGTTCTTTATGTGATTTGAATAATTCAAATTAGTGAGATCATTGTAGAAAATAAATGATTATTAAATGGGCACTTTAATGTTCTAAATTGATTAGTGTCTCGTTGCAATGAGATGTTAATCAAATGGGGCATTTTAGTGAATCATTTAATATTTCATGTAAACCTAGAATATGTAATCACATAGTTAATTTAATTAAAATTGAATCAAGTTTAGGTTCAAATAGATAGAATCATTGAATAATTAGGAATATTGTTATTTAGGGCCTAATATGGATAGTGCCCAATTGTTTGGGGTGTTATCACATAAACCCCTAAATTTGATGATATTCATAGTTTATTAATTAATTTAATCAATTGGAGCCCTAATTAAGTTTGAACTTAAAATTGACAAGAAAATAAATGGACATGCATTAAAAACCTTTTGTGTTAGATACATTGTCGAATGTAAATTGAAGTATCCTAAAGTAACAGGATGTTTCAAAACTTATATTCGCTAAAAATGTATTTTCTTACAAAAGGATACTTCCATTTGAAATGAAATTCAGTTAACAATTAAAGATTTAATTAAATTCAAATTATTGTACGAAATGCCAAAATGCCACGTGAAAATAATAAGGTACCGATAATGGGCGTTTGTAAGGGTGCTAATCCTTCCCCGCACGTAACTGAATCTCGAACCCAAATTTTAAGATAAAGAATTTTTTGTTGTTTTTATGGTGTTCGGTCTACCAAAGTGACCGGTGGCGAATCCAAGTTGATTTTCAAGAATTAAAATATAAAACCATGATTTTCAAGATTAAGTGAATTAAAATGGACAAAAACTATAATTTTCAAAACCCTAATTGTCAGGCTATTTTTACACACCTTCAGTTAAAAAATGGTCGCGGCAACTTGGCGACTCCGTTAGGGACTACAATTGAGAGTCAGGCCTAATTAATTAATTTCACGTGGCATTTTGGGCAATAATTTGAATTTAATTCTTTCCAAGAATTGCTGGATGAATTTTCAAGAAAAATGGAGGTAGCTTTTGTGTATGATATAACTATCATTCATGCATAAGCCCTCTACTCGGGCTTCTCACCCTTAATTGGGAGAAAAACATAATCCGACGTGAGGCTCTGCACCTCCGAGTTTGGAATTTTGTCTTTCTTTCGGCATACTAACCTTATGTACCGTGGGGTCCACGCCTCCGTTATAAGGGACCTATACTACCAAATCGATGTCTTGCTATCGCAGTAGGCAGTAATGATAGTTCGGGAACCTAGAGTCTAGAACAAAACCTGCATGATGTTATTTAGAAACCCACCCCACTAGAGCTAGACAGGTGCTTCCGGTTTAAATACATTTCTCTGGTTATTTTCTTTGCCAATATTGCATGATTCTTTTGTATTAATATTTTGTTTATTTTCTTTTCATATTAATTCACAATACTGACACGAGTTTCTTTTGTTTTATTTTCTTTGTGGTCATTCAATTTTATTATTTTAAATGAACCATGTCATATTGCATTGATTTAGCATCGGTTCGGGAATCAGTTGATTTGGAAGTATTTAGTATGGCTGAAGGGTCTCAGATAAGAGAAGACAATACCACAGTCTGGACATGGTCAGAACAAACTTAGCATAAGAAGGGAGACAGTCTTCGTAGATGCGATATATCACAAATAAAGAATTGGGCCAAGTTAAATACCAATCAGAATGTCTACTTAAAGCAACATGGGATCAATGGGGAAATGACATGAAAGAATCATTCAAAAAGGAATTTGGGGATATAGCTTTACTGTTGAGTGTACAGATAGACCTGAAGTTGCTTAGGGCAATGGCTCAGTTTTGGAATCCTGCATATAATTGTTTTACCTTTGGCCGAGTAGATATGACCCCCACGCTTGAAGAATATGAGGCATTGGTTAATTACCCTGGAATTCAAAGCGATAAGATCTACACTAGACCTAACAACAACTCAGGCTTCAAGAAGAAATTGGTGCAGATCACCGGAAAAACTAAAGAGTGGTTGGATAAGAAGATAGCTAACAATGATAGTACTGATCAAAATGAAGACAAACAACGCATAAATTGGAGAGTGCTCAAAGAGTTGTTCTTAACAAGTGATGATGAACCAGTTAGAAAGAGGAGCTTACACGCCTTGTGTATATATGGATTGATTTTGTTCCCAAGGACTCCAAAACACATAGACCCGTCAATAGTGGGACTATTCGAGCGATTGGAAAAAGGTGTAAATCCTATGCTGACCATCATAACTAAAACTTATAGATCGTTGATCGCGTGCAAGAAATTGGGGGAAGGAAGATTTTGGGGTTGTACGTAGTTGAGCGAAATTTGGTTCAGAGGTCATAGGTGGAATACTCCTTATAGAGGCATCAGATATCTTGACACATACTCACCAATAGAAGAACATCTAACTAGTTGCTCGATAGAGAAAAAGAAATAGGATCAATGGAAAGAATATTTCAAGGACATGAAAGATGTCGATGTTGTGTGGAGGGCTCCATGGTTAAACAAGGGGGCAACCTTTTTGTATCGATGTGGAGATAGAGATTGGGTCCCGTTACCCAGGATTTGGGGAATAACGACCTATTGGTGTCTAGATAGTTTGGTTCGAGAGAGTTCGTACCAGCTACTACAGGCATGGCACGATTTGAATACGCTCACAAGACAAATGATTATAAAGAGAAGGTTGCTCAAACTGCAAAGGCATGGGAAAAGCCAAGGAAGGTTCAACCATATCAGGATTTGGAAGTCATGTTAAGGTATGAGGAATGGAGGGCTCAAAGGGTCAATGACAGCACATTCCGGGGAATTCAAGAAAGTCCAAGCTCATCAGTTCAACCTGATAGGAGTGCACCATATGCATTGGAAAAGCTCAAACATGATTGAGAATTGGACTTGAAGAAATATGAGAAGGGAATTAGTGACCTTGCTAAAGAATTAACCATGGAAAAGCTGCAAGTGAATATGCACGAAGGAAAGGAAAAAAAGATAATGAAACAAAATAAAAGAATTAGTCGAGACTTGAAGGAGCTGTAAGAAATTCATGACAGTTACAAAGCAAAGCAAAAAGGAGGAACGATCAACGTAATGCAAAACTTGTCAGAGAAATTGGATGACGTGACAAGAGAAAGGAATAATTACAAAAAGATGTACGAGAAGAAGTCTTGGGAAAGCAAGGAATCAGGCAGTAAGGCCATGAATAAGCTAGAATAAGAGCAAGCCCAAAACTTCGAATTGTTTGCCCAAGTGTCACAATTGGAGCAAATGGTTATAAAGTACCACAATGAAGATAAAGTTCATATGGAACAAGAGAAGGAAGGACTGCAGAAAAAGATATCATAATTGGAGAACATAGTGCAACGCTTGAGGGAAAAGCTCATAACTTACGAGGGAGCGCTACACCAAGAAAGTGGAGCATGGAAGAGTAAATATGAAGTGGTACAGTGCACCATCCAAAGCCAAAATGATGAATTGGTAAACTTTAAGAAACAATTCAGAAGTGTTGCTTCATATGTACAGATACTTTCAAGACAAGCCACGAGTCTGTTGGAACGACCGAATATTGAGCTGGAGCATGAAGAAGTCATTACCTGACTGCTACATGAATTAGTCAATCTAGGAATTAGGGGTAGCTGTTTTCTATAAAAGAAATTGTCTTTTCCCTGTATTTGGACCTTCTAACAAATGAATGCTTCCAAAGGACTAATTCTTGAATTCGATGCCTTTTTGCATTCACGCATGCATTCATACATTTATGCATGCATGCACTTACATTACATTTTATTTTGCAAAGAGATGGTTTGATAAAGAATGGTTTTATGGCAGTTTGTTTTTAAATCACAATTATTCCGTATTCATACAGAACACGTCTGCATTCTAAGACCATGGCTATAGAGGACATGATCACTAACCTTGAAAATGTTCGTGTTGAAGTACAAAACAGAATTGACCAGTCCATAAAGGACCATTTTGCTCAGCCACAGAGCGAGATAATCAACCAGCTAACTGCTCTGTTGGGGCCAAAAGAGTCCGGAAAAGCAAAAATACCTGAGGGTGCTTTAAACGACGTGAATGATCAGGAAAAAACCACATCTCATATAAGGATATAGCCACCTGGTGCACATTAAAGCAAATTTTGGAAGCAGCAAAGAGGTTCCCGATCTGAATATTCTGAATGAGATAGAGAAAATTTGCGCTGAGATTGAAAAGAAGTATGAGGAACGTTGTAAAGCTTTAGAAGACCGTTTGTTGGAAATGCAGAAAGTGAATGGAATAGGACCTGGTGCAGTTGAAATAAGCTTAGTACCTGATCTGATTCTTCTCCCAAAGTTCAAAGTTCCAGACTTTGAGAAGTACGATGGGATTGCCTGCCCAAGGGCCCACCTTACAATGTATTGTTGAAAGATGGCTACACACTTAAAAGATGAAAAGCTCCTGATACATTGTTTTCAGGGCAGTTTGACTGGTATATACAGTTGAGTTGCATAAACATCCAGTCATGGAAAGATCTCTCTAGGGCTTTCGTAGAACATTATAAGCATGTGACGGAAATGGTCCCCAGTCATGTCATGTTGTAGGGATGGAGAGACATAGCAGCCCAAGTACAGTCTCCGCTGATGGAAAGTGAGGTTGCCCATATGTTTGTGCAGACTTTAAGAGGTATACTATTTGAAAGATTAATTAGTAATGCTACGCGGAATTTTGCCTATATAGTAATGACTGGGGGACTGATTGAAGCAGCAATCAAAAGTGGTAGAATTGAGAGTGGGGAAAGCTCTCATAAGAACTACAAAAGAAAGGACAGTGAAGTGAGCAATACCAGCGCATATGAAGCTCCTAAGAATGTTACCATTACTTCACCCGGTGCAGCGTCGAGAAGTTCATAGGGTTCGAATAAGAAGGATTCTCGTGGCCCAAGAAATGATAGAATAAATTTCACACTAATACCAATGTCATATGATGAATTGTACCCGCAGTTGTACAAGGCGAATTTGGTGAGGCCATATTATCTGACCCAACTGCAGCCTCCTTACCCCCATGGTACAAACCTGATGCTCATTGTGAATGACATGATTGCTAAATCCCAGACCGAGGAAGAGAATATCAAAACCCTAGGAAGTTTTTCTTAAGATTGAGGAAGTACCAATTGAAACTCAACCCTAATAAATGTACTTTTGGAGTAACATCATGAAAACTCTTGGGATTTGTTGTCAGTAGAAGAGGAATTGAGATAGATCTAGATAAGGTGAAAGCAATTCAGAACTTGTCGCTACCTAGTTCATAAAAAGAAGTTTGAGGATTCTTTAGGAGGTTGAATTACGTTTCTCGATTTATCTCTCAACTGACCGATAAATGTGATCCGATCTTTAGGTTACTTAAAAAGAATAACCCGAGAGAATGGGATAAACAATACCAAGAAACGTTTGACAAGATTAAGAAATACTTGACAAATGCTCTGATACTAGTCACACCGGTTCTAGACAGACCACTTATCCTTTACTTAACGGTTTATGAACACTTAATGGGGTGTGTGTTGGGGCAACATGATGAAACAAGGAAGAAAGAAAGAGCCATTTATTATCTAAGCAAAAATTTTATAGAGTGTGAAGAACGGTATTCACCAATTCAAAAATTGTGTTGTGCCTTGGTTTGGGTGACCCGTAGACTTAGACAGTACATGTTAAACCACACTACTTGGTTGATATCTCGGCTCGATCCATTGAAGTTCCTGATTGAAGCACCAACGTTGACTAGGAGATTGGCTCGTTGACAAATGTTGTTGTCAGAATTCGACATTGTGTATGTGAGCCAGAATGCAATAAAAGGAAGTACCATAGCTGACTTTCTGGCAAGTCGTGCTTCGAAGGATTATGAGCCTCTGAACTTTATTTTCCCAGATGAGGACGTGATGAATATCTCCATGGAATAAAATGGAATTTCGGACAATGAAATTTGGAAACTGTATTTTGATGGGGTCGTTAATGCCTTAGGAAAAGGAATTGGAGTAGTGATAATTTCCCCAAACAATGTGCACTATCCTTTCACAAGCAAGTTAGAATTTCTTTGCACCAACAACATGGAAGAATATGAAGCTTGCATTATAGGGTTGCAAGCTGCTATCGAAAGAAAGATAGAAAGTTTGAAAGTATATGGTGATTTAGCACTTATCATCTACCAGCTTCGTGGAGAGTGGGAAACACAATATGCAAAATTGATTGAGTATCAAAAGTTGATCCTTGAAATAATAAAAGAATTCAAAGAAATTACATTCATATATATCCCGAGGGAAGATAACCAAATGGCGGATGCTTTAGCTACACTGGCTTCGGTATTCTTGGCCAACAAACCTGAGGATGTAATTCCAATTCAAATGCAGAGCTACAATACTTATGCTCACTATTATAGCATAGAGGAAGAGACAAATGGAAATCCCTGGTATTTCGATATCTTGCAGTACGTCAAATATCAAACTTATCCCGAGGGAGCGAATGATAATGACAAAAGAACCATTAGAATGATGGCTTCAAGGTACATGCTTGATGGTGAAATTTTATACAAACGGAACAAAGATCAAATTTTGTAAAGATGTGTCAATTCCTAAGAGGCCAGAGAAATTTTGGTAGAGGTGCATGACAAAATTTGCAGAACGCATGCTAATGGCTTTGCAATGGCTAGGAAAATAATGAGATATGGTTACTACTGGTCAACTATGGAGGGAGATTGCATTAAATATGCTAAGAAGTGTTACAAATGCCAAATATACGCTGACAGAATAAATGCTTCGTCTGTACCTTTACATACGATGAACTCACCATGGCCTTTTGCAGTCTGGGGCATGGATGTCATTGGGAAAATTCACCCTAAAGCCTATAATGGACATCGCTTTATCCTTGTGGTTATTGATTATTTTACCAAATGGGTGGAAGCAGCTTCATATGCTAATATCACCAGATCTATAGTATGTAAATTCTTGAAGAAGGAGATTATATGTCGATACAGATTGCCAGAAAGAATCATTACTGATAATGCCACCAACTTTAACAACAAGGTAATAGCATAAGCGTGCGAGCAGTTCAAAATTACTCATCACAATTCTATGACTTACTGCCCTAAGATGAATGGGGCAGTAGAGGCGGCAAACAAGAATATCAAGAAGATTATATAAAAAAAAATGACAGACACATACAAAGATTGGCATGAGAAGTTGCCATTTGCCTTGTTTGCATGTCAAAATTCTGTACAAACTTCTACTAGAGCAACACCTTATTCCTTAGTCTACGGGACAAAGGTAGTACTCCTAATAGAGGTTGAAATTCTTTTTCTTCGGGTTTTATCTTAAGTAAAGCTGGATGATGCAGAGTGGGTGTAGGCTCGATTTGACCAGTTGAACCTCATCGAGGAAAAGAGGCTGAAAGCTATCTGTCACAACCAAATGTACCAAAAAAGAATGATGCGGGCTCATGATAAGAAAGTTTGGCCCAGAGAATTCTGAGAGGGTGATCTAGTGCTGAAAAAGATCTTGCAAATACATCAAGATTTCCGTGGGAAATGGATGCCTAACTGGGAGGGGCCATATGTTGTCAAAAAGGCCTTCTCCGGGGGAGCATTGATCTTAACTGAAATGGATGGTGAAGATTTGCACAAGCTAGTGAACTCAGATTTAGTTAAGAAAGATTATGCTTGAAGAATTCAAAAAGAGATTAGAGAGAAAAAACAAAAAGAAGAAGAAAAAGCGGAGTGAAAACCCAAAAAGGGCGTTTCGCAAAATGAAATATCTATGGTGAAAACTTAAAAGGGAACTTTAGATACAATAAAAAATAAAAAGAAAAAGAAAAGAAAAGAAAATGGGGGTTTAATATGAAAACCCGCAAAGGGCGTCTTGAAACTGAAGGAGGATATGGGTTGAAAACCCATAAAGGGCGACCCAAAAATGTTCAACATAGGCATCCGGGAATCAGAACCTCTCAGACACCTAGTATTTCGAAAGGGATTTCACACCTGTAAACATCCTGACAACATTCGAAGTCTGTTGAACAAGGGCACGAGCTCAAGGTTACATTTGGTCGATGGGGTTGTTGTATCCTTCATGTTATGGATGCCCAAAGATCTGACTTTGTTTCTTGAATTTGTTTTTCAGTTTGCCATGAATTTTCTAAAACTCTATTGTATCTCAACTTATAAGCTTCAATAAGATTCATGAATTCTCTTCTGAGCTTTCTTAAATTCTAAAGCATCATGAAATAGCTAATATAATGCATAAAAACAGATAATTTCTTGGTATTGCTATGTTTTGAAAGATGCAGGTAAGCTTTAACACTTTGGGTTGTTGAAGAAGAGTGTATAAAGTGAAGATGGTATTGAGTCCCACACTGGCAGGAATTCAGAGATAAGAAAGTCAACTAAGGTGGAATCCAAAGTTTGTGGAATAAACATAGAATTATAACCGACAACAAAGTTTGTCACCTGAAGAAGAATGATTTTTATCTTCGTGCTCGTGTTGAGATGATTGGAATTACAAGGCCAACACATTATCATGATCGAAACTTGTCCATTCTCTGTCCTATGTGTATCAAAGGAAAATCGTTTCTATCTATGTTATTATTCTCGCTAGTCGTGATCACATGGCAGTATCTCAGTTGGGACAATTTACAAAATTTGAAGAAGATTATGAGGAATTGACGGGCTATAATAGTATTTCCATATGTGAAGCCATTGTTGTCAGTTTCCCAGATCTACAGCTCCACACCCTTTTGTCAAGAAGGGAAATTTGAATTGTTTATTGTCAGGATATCGATGCAGGCAATTTGGTTCAAAGAAGAAGAAAAAAAGGAGGAAAAAAGAAAAATAAAAGAAGAAAGAAGAAAAGAAAAAGAAGGAAAAAGAGAAAAAAACAAACAATGTGTAAACCTGAAAGGGCGCCTTGAGAAAAAGAAAAACCAAGGTGAAAACCCGAAAGGGCGCCTTGAGAAAAAAGAAAAAAACCAATGTGAAAACCCGAAAGGGAGCTTTGAGAAAAGCAACCTAAAGTGAAAACTCAGAAGGGCACTTTAGAGCAAAGGGCCAGAAATGCAGAAAGGGGGTTCTGAAGGCCAATCCTGAATGTGAGATGAGATACCAAAAGAAATGAGAATTAACAAAGAAGCATAAAAAGAAGCACCAAATGGATTCCTAAAGAGCAAAAGCTAATCGATTAATCTCAATGAATCACGATTCATGCATCATATAGAAAATTAGGGTCATACTAACCCTCATTCAAACACTTTAGTTTGTTTTGAAAGGAAACTGATGAAAAAGAAAGAACTCCTAATGAGAAGAGTTCACCTAGCGAAGAAAGAATTCCTAATAAGAAGAGTTCGCCTAGCGAAGAAATAGCTCCTACTGTGAAGAGTTCGCCCAACGAAGATAGAGCTCCTAATGTGAAGAGTTCAACCCTAGCGAAGAAAGAATGCCTAATGAGAAGAGTTTGCCCAGCGAAGATAGAGTTCCTAATGAGATGAGTTCACCCAGTGAGGATAGAGTTCTTACTGAGAAGAGCTAGTCCAGACCCTACGGTTACCCTTGACAGGAAGATTGGGAGGTTCCAAATGAGAAAAACTTGCTCAAACTTCTAGAGGGAAAGAAGGAAAGAAAGTTTGTGAGAATAAGACCTTGCAGCTTAGAGCAACAACTGACAAGTTTAGACAAAATTTGTGTCTTTTCAGTCTTTTCCCTATTCCTGTTCCACGACAATGAGCAAAAAGGGGCAGCTATAATACCCTAATTTTTCTGGGTATATATATAATTCACTAAAAATATAGCTAAAAAAAATAAGAGAATAAAAACTATAAATATACAAATAAATAAATAAAAGTCAACGTATAAATAAAAGTTCATTCAATATCCATTTTACATAAAAGTCTCATTACAATCCTAAAAGCCCAAAATACAAATTCAAGCCCAATATACATTTTCCCGCCCAAATCTGCCTAAAACGGATAAAAGAGCCCAAACTAGCACACATATGCTTTCCCAACCCACCAAAAGTGCCATGTGGCGAGCTCTCATTGGCTGGAACCAATTTCATGCGGATTTAACCCGTGCTGATGTCACCCACGTCAGCGGGTATAAATAGCCTAGAAGAGAGAGAAAAAAAGGGCCATTATTGCGCAATCATTACGGGAGCTAATCAAGGAGAGAGAAAAAGAAAGCTGAGAAGTTACTAGAATTCGAAAGGCCATCGGATCTTGGAAATACGCCAAAGATCGTTGCCGAAACTCATCTATCACCGTGGGAAGGATATCTCAACTTTCTTTTTTATTTTCCTTACATAAAAACACAAACACATTAGATCTAAGCTTCTAAAACCCTAAAAACAGTAATCAAATAGATCTAAAAATATAACAGTCATAAATCTAAGCCAAAAATCAGATTCAAAATTGCATTGAGACTTATCTGGTTGTTATCGAGGATTGATCCGGAGATTGGACGGATTAGGTTTTCCAGTGGAGTTGAAAATGATAGGAAACAATCATGGCCGGGTAGTTTTAGGGGGAAGTTGGGTGGTTCTAATGAACCGGGTAGATTTAGGTGGATTAGGGTGGAAAATTGAGCTTTTTGGAGGATTTTAGTAGTTTTAGGGTTCCGGCACGGCGGCCGGAAATCACCTGACGACGGTCGTCCGGAACCAAGTGGTGGTCAGAGGTAGTAAAGGAGATTAGAGTTTCGAAGGGGATGACCGGAGATGACGGCTGGTGGTGGCCAGAGTCGCCTCTGGCGGCCGGTGAACAGGCTGAGGAAGGTTGGTTGTGGCAGTGGTAGATCATGGTTACGAGGTTGGAAGAACTCGATTTGAGTTCATAATGTTTTTAGGGTTTTGATCGAAAAAAAGGAAAATGAAGTTAGTTTAGTGTTTATATGGACCAAATGATGAAAAAAGGAAGAACGCGAGATGAACTAGGGTTGAAATTGGGATTTTGATCGAAAATGTTCAAGGGTTCTGGGTTTTAGCTGTTAGAGGTTGAGAGAATTTTGAGAGAGAATGGGGAAGGAGAGAGAAGGGGATTAGCAAAAATGGCCTGGCTGACTTAGTTTTGGGGTTTAAATACCCTGAGTCAAACAATGCCATTTTAGCACCAGGTTGACTCAACCCGCGCAGATAATTTGGGTCGGGCATAGGATCTGTGCCCTACTCTATGGGGTTTTAAAGTTTGGCTTTTAATGTTGTCTTTCTTTGCAATTTGGTCACCCGAGACTTGTAATTTGGCACCTATATTTAAACAACAGTTCAATTTAGTCCCTTCATTTTCATTTAATGGTTTTAATCAATTGCTTTAATTTAATTATTTGTTGTATGTAACATATTTAAATATCAAGCATATAGTATATTTTTTAGGGGATTTTGATCACTTAGCTTAAATAATTAGAGCCTTTAAACTTAGGTTCTTTAATTGATTTGAATAATTCAAATTAGTGAGATCATTGTAGAAAATAAATGGTTATTAAATGGGCACTTTAATGTTCTAAATTGATTAGTGTCTCATTGTAACGAGATGTTAATCAAATGGGACATTTTAGTGAAGCATTTAATATTTCATGTAAACCTAGAATGTGTAATAACATAGTTAATTTAATTAAAATTGAATCAAGTTTAGGTTCAAATAGATAGAATCATTGAATAATTAGGAATATTGTTATTTAGGGCCTAATATGGATAGTGCCCAATTGTTTGGGTGTTATCACATAAACCCATAAATTTGATGATATTCATAATTTCTTAATTAATTTAATCAACTGGAGCCCTAATTAAGTTTGAACTTAAAATTGACAAGAAAATAAATGGACATGAATTAAAAACCTTTTGTGTTGAGATACATTGTCGAATTTAAATTGAAGTATCCTAAAGTACCTAGATGTTTCAAAACTTATATTTGCTAAAAATGTATTTTCTTACAGAAGGATACTTCCATTTGAAATGAAATTCAATTAACAATTAAAGATTTAATTAAATTCAAATTATTGTACGAAATGCCAAAATGCCACGTGAAAATAATAAGGTACCGATAATGGGCGTTTGTGAGGGTGCTAATTCTTCCCCACACGTAACCGACTCCCGAACCCAAATTTTAAGAAAAAGAATCTGTGGTTGTTTTTATGGTGTCCGGTCTACCAAAGTGACCGGTGGCGAATCCAAGTTGATTTTCAAGAATTAAAATATAAAACCCTAATTTTCAAGATTAACTAAATTAAAATGGGCAAAAACCCGAATTTTCAAAACCCTAATCGTCAGGCTATTTTTACACACCTTCGGTTAAAAAATGGTCGCGACACATTGTTCAAGTCATTTGGAGAGGATTGGAACAGTAAGAGATGGAAGAAGGAAAGTCACGAGACACCTCTATTTGACTCTTCAATGGATGGAAATTATAAGGAGCATGATCCAATGCCTTTTCATATGATGTCCATTCATATTCATTGGGCAGATTCATCACCAGAAACGTCAGTCAGATTGTTTTCCATTTTCGATCAGGAACCAAGCATAACTGGCTTGTGAAGTCTTCAAGAAACTTAATCTCCTATCTCTTAGCTTTCCAATGCATTTTTAATTGCATTAATATGATATCGAGCGCTCGAGATATGTCCAGATTACCGAAGGTAGTGCAGGCTGAAAAGTCATACGAGATTTGCAACCATTCACTTTCAAAAGGCATGTCCATTCACATTTTAGCACTAATGAAGAGGCTTTATGCATCATCTTGAATGAAGGAAGGACTTTTGGTCTTTCATATCCTTTGTAAGCCTATAAATAGAAGGTTTTTGGTCATTTGTAAACACAACTTCCATCCAAACTATCCTTTAATCTATCCAAACGTCCACTCCCTTCCATCCAATGATCCACGTCATCCATCCTCTTTACTATCTTCATCTTCTTTGTTCCGTCCCACCGAACCTTTTGCTATCTTTCAACAATAATTTCAAATACACTTTGATTTACGATCGAGAACAAATACGTCTCAACTTCAACTTACGGAGGCAAGTACATATCTTTTGGCATCAGAGCTAGTTTAAATCAAGGTACTCGGTTTTTATAATTTTGTTCAATAGACTACTTCTTTCTTCTAGTTTGTGAAACAAGTAAAAAAGAAAAGAAAAGAAGAAAATAAAAGAAAAAAAGAAAAGAAAAAAAGAAAAGAAAAGAAAAGAAAAGAAAAAAAAGAAGAGAAAAGAAAAGAAAAAAAGAAAAGAAAAGAAGAAATAAAAAATATATAAATATTTGAGTACAAGCTCTCAATTAGATTTTTCTTATTTCTTCCTGATATTATCTTTCTTTTAGCGGCCCTAGCCTTTATTTCTAAGCCTACCATATTTTCCTATTTATCTTCCTACTCTACATCATTCACAAGCTGACTCCACAACGAACATTTAGAAAATCAAGGTTAGTTCTTTTAAGAACTTCGAGATAGAACACGAGTGGAAAAAGGCAAGAGTGGTGAGATCATCAGATAATCATAAAAGCCATCTACGAGTGCAAACACTAGTGTGAATTATTCATTTCTTTGCATTTTTTCTTTTTCGGGTGAGGTTTCTTGTTTAATTTTTGCAAGGTACGATGAGCAATACAACCGTCAACAATAACGGTGGCAATGGTGGTAACAATATCAACGAAGATCTACTCCGGGCAATAGAAAGATTAATGGGACCAATGGAAGAACATCTAAAATGACATATCGAGGAGGCAGTGGCAAGAATAGAACAAGGTACTTCTAACAACGCGGAGAGAATGCCACAAGTTCCAATCGGAGGAAGTGACTATTATAGTCAAAGTGAGGGGAGAGACATTGTCTGAAGATCTAATAATGAAGGGAGACCTCGACCACCTAGGCAAAAGCAACCAAGGAATCAAGATCAAGTCTATGATAACCTTAGCAACATTCGAATGGCCATTCCACCTTTCCAAGGAAAATCCGATCTAGAGGCATATCTAGAATAGGAAAAGAACGTAAAACTTGTCTTCAAGTGCCATAATTATTCCGAAGCAAAGAAGGCAAGACTCGCCGCTATTGAATTTTTCGATTATGCCATTATTTGGTGGGACAAATTAATCTCTAGTAAGAGACGAAACAACGAGCCTCCAATTGAGACTTGGAACGAAATTAAGGTCACCATACGAATGAGATTTATCTCGGAACATTACCACCATGACTTGTTACAAAGACTCCAAAATCTTAAACAAGGCAATCAGAGTGTCGAAGACTATCATAAAGAAATAGAGATTGCCATGATCCGAGTCGATGTCAACGAAGATCATGAAGCTACCATGGCAAGATTTTTAGCCGGTCTTAACCAAGATATCGCTAAAAAAGTAGAGCTCAATCATTATCTCGAGATAGAAGAGATGGTGCATATGGCAATTAAAGTGGAACAACAACTCAAGGGAAAAGGTACCATCCATTCATCTTCTACTTCTTTCTCATCTCCGAAGTGGGGACAAGGTGCCTACAAAAAAGAATTCGCTTTCTGAGGCAAAGACGTTGGAACATCAAAACCCAACAAGACTGTAAAGGTCCAAAATAGAGACAAAGGAAAAAGAGAGGCCATATTCAACTGAACCCGTGACATTCGGTGTTTCAAGTGTCTTGGGAGAGGGAATATTGCTAATTAATACCCAAATCAACGGATCATAACCATAAAAGACAGTGGAGAAATTGTCTCTGAGAAGAAGGAATATGAAGCCCAAACATCCTCCGATGATGAGTCAAATCTAGCATTTGCCAAGGATGGTAATATTTATGTGGTTAAACGAAGCCTTAGTCTTCAAGTTTTGGAGGGCAACAACGAGAAAACATCTTACAGACCCATTGCAATATACAAGGCAAGGCATGTAGTGTTATCATTGATAATGGAAGTTGTACTAATGTGGCAAGTGGCTATTTGGTAGAAACAATTGGATTAGCCACAACTCGGCACCTGCACCCATACAAGCTCCAATGGCTAAATGAAGAGGGAGAAATTAAATTTACCAAGCAAGCCCTCATCCCCTTTTCCGTTGGTAAGTACCAAGATGAGGTACTTTGTGATGTTTTCTAATGCAAGCCATCCATTTATTGCTAAGGAGACCATGGCAATATGATCGAAGAGCAAACCACGATGGCTAGACCAATCGATATTCTCTTTAACATGAAGGAAAGAAAATTGTTTTGGCACCTCTCACACCAAGGAAAATCCATGAAGATCAAGTGAGGTTAAAAGAATATTTTGAGAAATTTTTAAAAGAGAATGAGAAAAAAAGAAGAGAGAAAAGAGCAAACAGAAGAGATCGAGAGAAAAACACGAGATGAAAAAATGAGTTAGAAAAAAATTATTTTTTGACAAAAGAAAGAGAAGTGAGGAAATTATTGCTTTCTAAGAAATCTTTACTTGTACTTATGTAAAAGGATAGCTTTCTAACCACTAACGAACTTGACGACTCTTTGACGTCTCTTATTGTCTCTTTGATTCAGGAATTTGAAGACATATTCCTGGAGGAGATTGCAAGTGGTTTTCCACCTATTCGGGGCATGAAGCATCAAATAGACTTTATTCCCAGTGTAACCATTCCAAACAGGCCAGCATACCGAAGCAATCCCGAAGAGACCAAGGAATTACAACGCCAAATCGAAGACCTAATGGAAAAAGGGTATGTTCGAGAAAACCTTAGCCATTGTATTGTTCCAGTCTTGTTAGTACCCAAGAAAGATGGATTGTTTCGTATGTGTATTGATTTTCGATCGGTCAACAAGATTACCATCAAATACCGACATCCAAGATGACATGTTGGACGAACTCAACAATGCATGCATCTTCTCCAAAATTGATTTGAAAAGTGGCTATCAACAAATAAGGATGTGAGAAGGAGACGAGTGGAAAACTGCCTTCAAAACCAAGCACAGGTTGTATGAGTGGATGGTTATACCTTTTGGCTTAACTAACGCTCCGAGTACTTTTATGAGCTTAATGAATCACATCCTTCGCCCTTTTCTTGGTAAGTTTTTTGTGGTGTATTTTGACAACATCCTTATCTACAACAAGTCTTTGGAGGATCATGTGCAATATTTAAGATTAGTATTAAAGTGATAAAGAAAGAGACATTGTTTGTAAATCTTAAAAAGTGTTTTTTTGCACTAACAAAGTTGTCTTTCTAGGTTTCGTGGTCAGCTCAGAAGGACTCAAAGTAGATCAAGAAAAGGTGAAAGCAATTCAAGAATGGCCACGACCAACGATCATAAGTCAAGTAAGAATTTTTCATGGTTTAGCTAGTTTCTATCGAAGGTTTATTCCTAACTTTAGTACTTTAGCTGCACCCTTAACATGAATCATAAAAAAAATGTCAATTTTCATTGGGGAGAGAAACAAGAAAATGCCTTTGTTTTGATTAAAGAATTCTTGACCAATGCACCTCTGCTAGCACTCCTAGATTTTAATAAAACTTTTGAGATTGAGTGTGATGCATCAGGTTTAGGAATTGGAGCTGTTCTCACTCAGGATGGACGCCTAATTGCTTATTTTAGTGAGAAGTTGAACGGTGCAACTCTCAATTATTCGACATACGACAATGAGATGTATGCATTAATTCGAGCATTAGAAACATGGCAGCATTACCTTTGGCCCAAGGAATTTGTAATCCACTCCGGTCATGAAGCCTTAAAGAATCTCAAGGGACAACACAAGTTGAACAAAAGGCATGCCAAGTGGGTGGAGTTTCTAGAGACATTCTCGTACGTGATTAAGTACAAGAAAGGTAAGGAAAATATTGTTGTCGATGCTTTGTCGAGGAGGTATTTACTTTTCAACACATTGGATTATAAGTTACTTGGATTTGCTTACATAAAAGAACTTTATGAAAATGACTTTGACATTGGTGACATCTATAAAGCTTGTGCAAAGGGGATTTTTGATAGGTTCTACCAACATGATGGATACATATTTCATGAAGGGAAGTTGTGCATTCCTAAAGGATCTATTCGGAACATTTTAGTGAATAAAGCACATGTTGGGGGACTCATGGGTCACTTTGGCGTGACCATGACTTTAGAAGCACTTCGAGAACATTTCTTTTGGCAGAAATGAGACAAGATGTCGAGAGGATGAGCGATAGATGCATTACATGCAAGAAGACCAAATCACGCCTTAAGCCCCATGGCTTATACATGCCACTTCCTATTCCCAAATCACCTTGGGTGGACACTTCCATGGATTTCGTTTAAGGGCTTCCAATGAGCAAAAGTGGAAAAGACTCAATTTTGTGGTTGTTGATAGGTTTTCAAAAATGGCACATTTTATTCCCTATAATAAGACTGGTAATGCTTCAAATATTGCTAACTTGTTTTTCAGGGAAGTAGTTTGACTACATGGGACGCCAAGGATAATCGTGTCAGACAGGGGAGTCAAATTCCTTAGTCATTTTTGGACAAATTTGTAGAATCAATTAGGCACCAAGTTATTATTTTCTATGACTTGTCATCCTCAAACGGATGTGCAGACCGAGGTAGTCAATAGAGTGCTATCAACCATGATACAGACCATCATTCAAAAGAATTTAAAATCGTTTGAGGAATGTTTACCGCATGTCGAATTTACTTACAATCGATCAGCACATTCTGCTACTAAACATTCTCCGTTTGAAGTGGCTTATGGGTTTAATCCTTTAACTCCTCTTGATTTGATTCCTTTACCTAATGATAAATTTGTGCATGTAGATGGAAAAAGGAAGGCCAAATTTGTGAAAGATCTACATAGGAAGGTGAAGGAAAACATTGAAAAAGGATAGAACAATACGCCAGCAAAGCCAACAAAGGACGTAAGCGGATCATTTTTGATCCCAGGGATTGGGTTTGGGTGCACATGTGAAAGGAGCGATTTCCCGCTCAACGAAGGTCCAAACTATTACCCCGAGGAGACGGTCCTTTCCAAGTCCTTGAAAGGATCAATGATAACGCCTACAAGTTAGATCTACCTGGTGAGTATAACATTAGTGTGAGTTTTAATGCTTCTGATTTGTCTCCTTTTGATGTAGGTGATGATTTGGGGACAAATCACATAAAAGAATGAGGAATGATGCAGACATTAGTACTACAACTAAGAGTGTAACACCCCTTTCCCGGCCTGGTAGAGAATCGGGTCGGAAAGTGTTATTGGAAAGCATATTCATAAATTGGACACTTAATCAGAGTTCGCAACTTATTCACAATGTCTTATTAATCTCTTTTATGACTTATCGAACAAACTTATTAATAGCTTACTCAATTTGGGGTCAACTTTAAATTTTTTCGAACTTAGGGACTAAACTGTAAATTTTAAAAGATTCATGTTATTAATCTAAAAATTTAACCTTCCAATTATTATCATGTGAAATCTCATTACAAACAGAGGTCATTTACCTATCCAATTAGACCATACAATTTTTGGTGACCATTTTGTAATCAAGGCAAAACTGTGTTTTATCTCTTTTAACAGAATTAACTACCATCGTACCGATACACTTAGGGCTGTATCAGCACGCTAAGCCTAATTTTCAATTTCTAGATTCAAGGGTAACAAGCCCGTATCGATACAGCTAGAACCGTATCGATACAGGTTGACGACATTGTCTTCGTATCGATACACCCTATAATGGCATCGATACCTTTAATTTTTCAAGATTCTAGTGACCAAAGTTCGTATCGATACATCTTATGCCGTATCGATACACCCCTTTTGACTGATGTTGACCAGGCCAATTATGTAAGGCCGTATCGATACACCATCACCTATATCGATATGCCCTGCCCTCTAATGACAAATTTTAGCTGGCTTTTACTCAAATCAACCTATCCATCGATGTCCAAACTTTACCAAATTTTACCAACAAGCTATTAATCAATAATTCTAATAGCATACCAAATTTTAGAGCATTTCAAAACCACTCACTAAGTTTTTACCATTTGGTGCCTTTAAGCCCATTTAACTAGTTTTACTATTTTATAACAATAACAAAATGCTTATCTAACCCTTAGACACTCTTAGGCCATTACATACATATCAAAATAGGCAAACATAACATGTCTAGCCTTATGCCACCTTAGTAGGAGTTCAAAATAAAATGTAAGCATACATGGGGTTGATGGGAGTGACTTGCAACTTTAACCACACGATCAGAGATCGGATTTCTTCAAGGTCCTAAAATGCACGAGACACACGAATGTTAGGCTTACATAGCCTAGTAAGGTAGTTATAACAAATGCAACAAGTTCTTTAGTGGCATGTATAACATGTAAGCATGTTTGAATGTCATATACACATCATTAACATATACAACTCATGCTTAACATCAACAATTAGCAATTTCATGTATCAAATGCAAAACACATATTCTTCTTTTTCCTCTTGGACATAGCAACCAATGGATACACGGATTCCCCGGTACGTTACACATATTGGAAATAGGCCTTAGCCTTGAGCCGTAGCTCTAGAGTCCCTTACACAATCCAACCTTTTCTCCCCACATATAGGTTGTAGACCCGGACCGTAGTCCAATCCCTTACATAGTGAGCTCAAATAACCCTATAGCATGCCAATTGTATCCAAAGTCCATAAATGTCCAAGGTTACATATATCACCATGAAGCTTACCTTTGTGCCCTTAGGTCGTATCATACTGGATTGCAAATTGAGCCTTGGCTCTAAATCACATATCATGTCATTTATTCATATATCAATTTCCACATGTATCAATGTTAACATCAAGCAACTTTCACATATGTCATATAACGATTAAGTCATGGCATATTGTAATGCATCAAAACAATAGGATGACCTTACCACACTTACCACATGGAGTTCACATCTTGTAGGCTCTACTTGAGCTACTCAAATGGAGACACAACGTAATCACAAAACAAATGCAACAGGGATGGCACTTAGCCGATCCCAAGACACAACTACACTCATCTAGTACTCGGAGGCTTCAAGGTCCTCAGATAGCGATCCCCTTGCCGTTGGGAATACTTGGCAATGAAGATGGTGAAGATGGCATCTCTTCCACCACTTGAGCTAGTTCAAAATTAGGGAATTACATTAGGATCAAAACTAATGATTCACAAATGTTTTTTAAGCTTACCAAAGCTCATAGACAATATTGAAACAAAGAAATTGGCTTTCTAACACATGGGCTTAGCTTGAACATTCAAGACTTAAATCTTGAAATTGAACTCTAAGGATTGATGGAATCATCAAATTGACATAGGGTTTTTACTTACCCAATTATAAGATTTCAAATGGTGTATTGAAATACACAAAGATCAAGGGTTAGCTTGAGGTGCTTGCTTGAGCTTGAGGGAGAAGATGACAATGGAGGTGTGTGCTTGGTTTCTTCAATCAAAGGTTGAGTTTGGTTTTGAGAGATTCAAAAAAAGAATGAGGTTTTTCTTATTAATTTTAAGAAACTATACTCCTTAATCATTTCCCACCTTACCAAGGGCCCCAATAGGAAGGTTTCCCTTAGCCAAGGTTTTTCTTAAACCATTGATTAGCACATTTTTCTTACCTTTTTCCAACTTTTGACAATTGATGACTAATTGTCATCCTTTTCTGATCAATTTCAAGTGAAGAGGTTGCAAGCAAGTAGGTGACTCATCCCCAATTCCCAATTCTTACAAATTAATCACTAAACCAGTTTTTGACAAAGACTCGTATTGATACACCTTATGGCCGTATCGATACAGCTAGGCTAGGTTGGGTAAGTTAGTTAAAACATTTGGGTCGTATCAATACAAGTCCTACTATATCGACACGTCTAGTTCAACTTCAACATTTTTAGCATTTCCAATAAAACCCCAACTTTGAATTTTCACAATTAGTCTCTAAATGACTTTCATTCCTTACAAAAAGGTCCAACAATTTCAATTAAGCCCAAATAACTTTCATTACTTCAAAATTGGGTACACGAATTTTGCAATTACACCATTCGAGTATAACCAGTATAAAATTTCTGATCACTGGAACCTAATTCTAACTAGACCAGTTTTCGAGGTGTGACAACTCTCCCCCTTAAGAAAATTCATCCTCAAATTTTCATTCTAATCGAAAAGATGAGGATACTGCTTTTGCATCGTCTCCTCTGGCTCCCACATTGCTTACTCTATTGCATGACTTCTCCAAAAAACTTCACTAAGGGCACGGACTTGTTTTGAAGTCTCTTGACTTCTCATGTGAGGGTCTACACAGGTTCCTTATCGTACGTCAAATTCCTGGATCTCCACAGATTTCGGCTCGATCACATGGGACGGATCAGACCGGTACTTCCGTAGCATAGACACGTGGAAGATATTATGTATACGACTTAACTCTTTAGAAAGAGCCAGTCGGTAGGCAAGAGGTCTAACTCTCTCAATCACCTCGAATGGGCCGATAAAATAAGGACTTAGCTTCATGTTTTTACCAAAATGAAGGATCTTCTTCCACGGGGATACCTTAAGGAAGGCTTTCTTAACGATGTCATACTGAATGTCTCTTCTTTTTAGATCGGCATAGGCTTTCTGCCGGTCAAATATAGCTTTGAGCCGACATGAATGATGGTTACCCTTTCTTCGGTCTCCCGAAGTAAGTCAAGGCCTAACACTTTGCCTTCACCAAGCTCGGTCCAACAGAGAGGGATCCTACTTATTCTCCCATAAAGGGCTTCATAAGGAGCCATTTTATTCGAAGCTTGGTAACTATTGTTGTATGCGAATTCCACCAACGGTAGGGATTTTTCCCACGTATTCTCAAAGTCGATAACACAGGCTCGTATTATATCTTCTAGAATCTACAAGGAAGAATAAGGATTGGTACGAAATATTTATACATATGGATAGAAGATATATAAGGTTACCTAGATAACCTTTTTAGATTGGCCAACGGTTTGAGGGTGGAAAGTAGTGCTTAAGTGCACTCAGGTTCCCAAAGCCTCATGTAGGGTTCTCTAAAATTGGGATGCAAAATGTGGATCATGGTAGGATATAATGGACACAAGAACTCCATACAAACGGATAACTTCACGAATGTACAACTAAACGAGTCTAGGCAAGCTGAAGTCTATTCTTACCGGAAAGAAGTAAACTGACTTGGTGAATTGATCTACAATGACCCAAATAGCATCATTTTTCTTTGGTGTCATTGGTAGACCACTTACAAAATCCATCATAATATGTTCCCATTTCCACTGTGGGAGATCAATAGGTTGCAAGAGACAAGTAGACACCTTGTGCTCGGCTTTAACTCGTTGGCAGGTCAAACATCTAGCCACAAAGTCTGTGATTTCGGCTTTCATACCAGACCACCAATATAGCTCCTTTAAGTCTTTATACATCTTGATAGCCCTGGGATGAACAAAAAAATGACTCGAATGAGTTTCACTCAAAATTTGATTCTAAAGATCACCATTATCGGGAACACAAATACTATTTCGAAAGCACAACAAACTTTAGAATTCATAGTAAAGTCAGGATCAGGCTTATCCCTAATCTTAGCAATAAGAGTTTGCAACTCCTCATTAGACTCTTGGAGTGCCTTGATTCGGGACACAATGGTTGATTGAACTCTCAATTCTGCCATTAGCTTGCCCTGCTTCTTAAGCTGGAAATGAGCATTCAAACACCTCAGAGAGGGAGTGGGCTTCCGAATAAGGGCATCAACTACGACATTGGCTTTGTCGGGATGGTAATCAATAACCAAGTCGTAGTCCTTCAAAAGTTCCATCCACCGACATTGACGGAGATTCAACTCTTTTTGAGTTGGGAGGTATTAGACTTTTTAATCAGTGTACAAGTAACACTTCTCACCGTAAAGGTAATGCCTCCAAATCTTTAGGGTAAATACAATAGCAGCTAACTCTAGATCATGTGTCGGATAGTTTAGCTAGTGTGGTTTAAGCTTACGTGAGGTATAGGCTATGACTTTTCCCTCTTGCATCAGTACACAGCCTAATCCCAAGTGGGATATATCAATGTACACGGTAAAGTCCTTACCTGCTCGGGTTGCACTAAAATAGGGGCATGTATCAGGACTTGCCTAAGTTGATCAAAACTCCTTTGTTGCTCCACTTTCCACACAAAGGGAGTTTCTTTACGGAGAGCTTCGTCAAGGGTGCAACAATTATTGAGAACCCTTTAACGAATCTACGATAGTAGCTTGCAAGGCCCAAAAAATTACGAACTTCTCCAACATTGTTCGAAGGGATCCAATCAAGAACTGCTTAAATCTTCTTTGGATCAACTTGAATTCCCATAGAAGAGATCACATGTCCCAAAAAGGATACTTCAGATAACCAGAATTTACATTTACTGAACTTGCCGTACAACTGCTTCTCCTTGAGAGTCTAAAGTACAATCCAGAGATGTTCTTCATGTGTGGTAGTGTCCTTAGAATAGATCATGATGTCATCTATGAACACAACTACAAATTTATCTAGATATGGCTAGAACACACGATTCATCAAATTCATGAAGGCCGCAGGTGCATTTGTAAGCCCAAAAGGTATTACCAGAAACTTGTAATGGCCATATCTAGTTCGGAAGATAGTCTTTGGGACGTCGAACTCCTTCACTAACATTTGGTAGTACTCGGATCGTAAGTCTATCTTGGAGAAGATAAAAGTACCCTTCAACTGATCGAAGAGATCGTCAATCCTCGGTAATGGGTACTTATTCTTGATTGTTACTTTGTTCAACTGACGATAGTCAATACACAGACTCATCGACCCATCATTCTTCTTAACAAACAAAACTGGTGCTCCCTAGGGTGAAGAACTCGGTCGAATAAATCCCTTGTCCAAAAGATCTTGGATTTGGGCCTTCAACTCTTTTAATTCGATCGAAGTCATCCTATATGGAACAATAGAGACTGGGGTAGTCCCCGATTATACTTTGATTCCAAATTATACTTCTCGGGTCGGAAGGAGTCCTAGAAGTTCATCGGGAAACATATTAAGAAATTTTTTCACCACCGATACATCATTGAACTTTGTATCTTCTTTAGACTCCATAGCACACATAATAGTTTTATTAGGCTCGGGTTTGGTTTTCATCAAAGTTATGCTTTCCTTGTCGAGCCCACGAAGGTATAGCTTATTCTTCGAACAGTCTACCCAGGCTCGATGTTCGGCTAACCAATCAAGGCCTAGGATAAGATCAAACTCATGGAAAGGTAAGGCCATCAAATTGGCTGAAAATGGAATCCTTTGGATCCTCAGAGGACATGCTTTACAAATCAACCGTATAACCACACTATCTCCTAGTGGGTTAGAGACATCTATCTCAAAAGTGACTGATTCAGGTTCTAGAGCATACTTCCCAATCAATGGTTCGCTAATAAAAGAATGTGTAGAGCCTGGATCTACCAAAGCATAAACAAGGCTAGAACATAATTCACCATACCTGCTATCACATCAAGATCGTCCTCATACTCTCAACCTCGGACATGGTACATCTAGGCTAAGGTCTGAGGGTCATGCCCAATTAAAGGAGTGTTTGAGTTGCGAGGTCTCCCCACTGATCCAGACTGTACTTGTTTCGCTCCCCTTCCCTTAGCAGAATTGTTCTGAGAAGCTACATAGGTAGGAGCATTCAGATTCTGCGGACATTGTCTAATAAAGTGACCACCTTCACCACAGAGGTAGCAATATCCGGTCTATCTGCGACACTGCTTGGGATGCCTCGTTTGACAAAAATTACACATAGGAATCTGAGAACCTCTCCCAGAACCACCCGTACTATCAATCGAAGCTGTACGAGCGACATATGTTCTCAGAGATTGGGATTGTGGAACATATCCCATCCTTGGTAATTGCTGAAAAGTAGTAGACCTCTGGTCCCACTGTCTACCCTTATTTTAAGGCATAGGAGGTTTGGAATCATCTCAGAATATCTTGTTGGACCTGGCTTGGTTTCCCTTTCTTCTCTCATAAGCCTTCTGGGAGGCTTCAGTAGTGATTGCCCGATTGACCAGATTCTAAAAGTCCTCCAACTCCAAAAGCAGTGAAGAGAGGATGTAATTCATCACAAAGGCCATCAATGAACATTCTACACTTCTCTTTCTCCGTGCGTATGATCTATGTACCATACCTCGAGTACTTATAAAAGTCATGAATATACTACTCTACGGGTCGTCCTCTTTGTCTCAGATGAAGGAACTTATTGTGCCTTTCAGCGATGTAGTATTCACTGATGTACTTCTTGCGGAACTCCTGAAGGAAGAAGTCCCATGTAACCCTGTGCTCAGGCGCGGTGAGTGTCGCGGTGTCCCATCAATTTTGAGCCTCTTCAGAGATCAATGCCAGAGCACACTCCAGCTTGTGTTCGTCAGAACATTTCATTTGTTTATTCAGGACTTTGAGAGTGTTTTCTAGCCAATACTCTGCTACTTCAGGATTTTCTTGTTCCTGGCCGGTGAAGGTATAAATCGGGTATTGTCTAAGCTTGTCGATAGGAGCCTTCAAAATGAATGAGGACACTTCAACAGGCTGAGGTGGCTGCTCTTGCCTAAGAGACATGACCACCTACTTGATCATCTCAGCCATGGACATCAAATACTCCTATTGAGCGGAAAGCATCAGAGGAGGATTGGATGGGTGATTCTGCCCTACTTGTTCAGGTTGAACTTCGGCTTTGAGATTGTCCCCCTATGTTGAGGAGGAGCCGGGATGTGGTTCTATCGTAACACACCTATTATCGGGTGCAGACATTCTTAAATATGATCGAAAAGAAGAAGTTAAATCGTGTCAATTGCAAGTCACAGATAACATATACAAATAAACTCCTAGGTGGCATATGCACATCCAGACTCCTGACAAGCCTCGGTTTAGTCCTAAAATCGACTAAACTCTAGCTCTGATACCACATATGTAACACCCCTTCCTGACCTGGTAGAGAATCATGTCAGAAAGTGTTATCGGAAGGCATATTCAGAAATTAGAAATTTAATTGGAGTTTGCAACTTATTTAGAATGTCTTATTAATCCCTTTTACAACGTATCTAACTAACTTATTAATATCTTACTTAATTTGGGGTCAACTTTAAACTTTTTTGAACTTAGGAACTAAATTGTAAATTTTAAAAGTTAAGGGTCCTAAACTGAAATTAATGTTATTAATATGAAATATTACCTTCCAATTATTAGCCTGTGAAATCTCATTACAAACAGAGGTCATTTACCTATCCAATTAGACCATACAATTTCTGGTGACCATTTTGTAATCAAGGCAAAACTTTGTTTTGTCTCTTTTAACATAATTAACCGCCACCGTACTGATACACTTAGGGCAGTATCGGTACAACTAGAACCGTATCGATATAGGTTGACTACGTTGTCTTCGCACCGATACACCCTATAACCGTATCGATACCTTTATTTTTCTAGATTCCAATGACCAAAAACTGTATCGATACATCTCATGCCGTATCGATACGCCCCTTTTAACTGATGTTGACCAGGCCAATTATGCAAGGCCGTATCGATACACCATCACCAGTATCGATACGCCCTACCCTCCAATGACAGATTTTAGCTGGCTTTTACTCAAATTAACCTATCAAACGATGTCCAAATTTTACCAACAAGCTATTAATCAATAATTCTAATAGCATACCAAATTTTAGAGCATTTTGAATCCATTCACTAAGTTTTTATCTTTTGGTGCCTTTAAGCCCATTTAACTAGTTTTACTATTTTACAACCATACCAAAATGCACATCTAACCCTTAGACACTCTTAGGCCATTAGGCACATATCGAAATAGGCAAACATAACATGTCTAGCCTTATGCCACCTTACTAGGAGTTCAAAATAAAATGTAAGCATACATGGGGTTGATGGAAGTGACTTGCAACTTCAACCACACGGTCAGAGCTCAGATTTCTTCAAGGTCCTGAAATGCACGAGACACACGAATGTTAGGCTTACATAGCCTAGTGAGGTAGTTATAAAAAATGCAACAAGTTCTTTAATGGCATGTATAACATGTAAGCATGTTTGAATGGCATATACACATCATTAACCTATACAACTCATGCTTAACATCAACAATTAGCAATTTCATGTATCAAATGCACAACACATATTCTTATTTTTCTTCTTGGCCATATCAACCAATGGATATGTGGATTCCCCTATACACCACACATATTGGAAATAGGACTTAGCCTTGAGCCGTAGCTCTGAAGTCCCTTACACAATCCAACCTTTCCTCCCCACATATAGGTCGTAGCCCCGGACCGTAATCCAATCCCATACATAGTGAGCTCAAATAACACTATAGCATGCTAATTGTATCCAAAGTCCACAAGTGTCCAATGTTACATATATCACCATGAAGCTTACTTTTGTGCCCTTAGGCCGTATCATACCAGTTTGCAAATTGAGCCTCGACTCTAAATCACATATCATGTCATTTATGCATGTATCAATTTCCACATGTATCAATGTTAACGTCAAGCAACATTCACATATATCATATAACGATTAAGTCATGGCATATCGTAATGTATCAAAACAATAGGATGACCTTACCGTACTTACCATATGGAGTTCACATCTTGTAGGCTCTACTTGAGCTACTCAAATGAATACACAACGTAATCACAAAACAAATGCAACCGAGATGGCACCTAACCGATCTCGAGACATAACTACATTCACCTAGTACTCAGAGGCTTCAAGGTTCTCGGATAGCGATCCTCTTGTCGTTGGGAATACTTAGCAATGAAGATGGTGAAGATGGAACGTCTTCCACGACTTGAGCTAGTTCAAAATTAGGGAATTACATTAGGATCCGAAATAATGATTTACAAATGTTTTTCAAGCTTACTAAAGCTCGTAGACAACATTGAAACAAAGAAATTGGCTTTCTAACACATGGGCTTAGCTTGAACATTCAAGACTTAAATCTTGAAATTAAACTCTAAGGATTGATGGAATCTTCAAATTGATATAGGGGTTTTACTTACCCAATTACAAGCTTTCAAATGGTGTATTGGAAACACACAAAGATCAAGGGTTAGCTTGAGGTGCTTGCTTGAGCTTGAGGGAGGAGATGACAATGGAGGTGTGTGCTTGGTTTCTTCAATCAAAGGTTGAGTTTGGTTTCGGGAGATTCAAAACAAATAAAGAGGCTTTTCCTTATTCATTTTAAGAAACTATACTCCCTAATCATGTCCCACCTCACCAAGGGTCAATAGGAAGGTTTCCCTTAGCTAAGAGTTTGCTTAAACCATTGATTAACACCTCTTTCTTACCTTTTTCCAACTTTTGACAATTGATGACTAATTGTCATCCTTTTCTGATCAATTTCACATGAAGAGGTGGCAAGAAAGTAGGTGACTCATCCCCGATTCCCAATTATTACAAATTAATCACTAAACTAGTTTTTAATAGGGATCCATATCGATACACCTTATGGCCCTATCAATACGGCTAGGCTAAGTTGGGTAAGTTAGTTAAAACAGTTGGGCCGTACCGATACAGGTCCTACTGTATCGATACGCCTAGCTCAACTTCAACATTTTCAGTATTTCCAATGAAACCCCAACTTTGAATTTTCACAATTTAGTCACTAAATGACTTTCATTCCTTACAAAAGGTCTAACAATTTCAATTAAGCCCAAATAACTTTCATTTCTTCAAATTGGGTACAAGAATTTAGAAATTACACCATTCGGGCATAACCAATACAAAATTTCTGATCACTAGAACCTAATTCTGATTAGATCAATTTTCGAGGTCTGACAAAGAGAGTCCCAATAGAAGTTCCTCAAGGTCCAATCACTCGGGCAAGGGCTAAACAATTCAAGGGTGCTCTCACAATGTTAATCAAGTGAGTTTGGGATGTTGGGTTTCAAAAGGGCGTTGGACTTGAAGGTAATGGACGTGAAGAGCTATGCAAGCCATGCACTTTGTTGCATTTAGTTTAAATTTTACACATCGTTGTTTGTTTAATTTTTGGACACATTGTTATTTGTTTTGTGCCTAGTTTTCTCTTTAAATTTCCAGCATTTTATTTAGTGAGTCATGCGATTTGTTTTATTTGTTTTAAAACCATATTTTATAATTTAATTCCAGCATTAACATGTCACACGTTAATGTGTTTAATTTGGCCATATAGGTGTACAAGTGGCATGACAACTTGGAGCTTGGAGGGGAAGCATTGTCCAAGTCATTTGGAGAGGATTGGAACAGGAAGAGACGAAAGAAGGAAAGCCAAGAGATACCTCTATTTGACTCTTCAATGGATGGCAATAATAAGGAGCATGATCCAATGCCTTTTCATATGATGTCCATTCATATTCATTGGGCAGATTCATCACCAAAAATGCCAGTCAGATTGTTTGCCATTTTCGAGCAAGATTCAAGCATAACTGGGTTGTGAAGTCTTCATGAAACTTAATCACCTATCTCTTAGCTTTCCAATGCATTTTGAATCGCATTAATCTGATATCGAGAGCTCGAGATATGTCCAGATTACAGAAGGTAGTGCAGGCTAGAAAGTCATACGAGATTTGCAACCATTCACTTTCAAAAGGCATGTCCATTCATATTTCAGCACTAATGAAAAGGCTTTATGCATCATCTTGAATGAAGGAAGGACTTTTGGCCTTTCATATCCTTTGTAAGCCTATAAATAGAAGGCTTTTGGTCATTTGTAAACACAACTTAGAATTTGAATATACTTGTGAGATTGTTCTCCTCGTTGTTCTCCATTGAACTTCTTGACTTCCAAGCTTGTTCTTGTAATTTTCAACCTCTACCTTCCATTATCTTATAACATTGGTTCCTAGTTTCATATAACTAGTGGGTCACATTCCATCATCTACCTTTCTATCTAATTATAGCGTTGGTTCCTAGATCTCAATATATAGTGGGTCACGTTCCATCCAGACAATCCTTTAATCTATCCAAACGTCCACTCCCTTCCATCCAATCATCCATACCATCCATCCTCTTTACTATCTTCATCTTCTTTGTTCATCCCACCGAACCCTTTTGCTAGCTTTCAACAATGATTTCAAATACACCTTGATTTACGATCGGGAACAAATACGTCTCAAATTCAACCTACGGAGTCGAGCAAGTATCAGAAGAGCACTACAAACAAGCTTTTGAGTATATCGATAGAATATTGAATTGTAACTTCACCGACCCTTGCATGAGACTAACTATTTTTTAAACCCATATCTCCATTATGATAGTCTCGAGGCATCAACTTGTGAAGAAGATATGAATAGTTTAATTGATTATATTTCAAGGTTAAATCCATTGAGTGGAACTCAAGATAAGATCATCACAGAATCAAAGATAAATTAAAATGTTCAAGGTCTTTTTGGTAAGCCAGTGGTCATTAGGCTAAGGAGTCCAGGTATTAAAAGTTATAATATAAGTTGTAAAATGTAATATTATTTTATATTAAAATGTCTTTAAAATCACTCACTTAAAGCTTATAATGTTTTGGTTTTGCATTTACAGCGAGGTGGTGGTCAACATTTGGATCTTCAACTCTAAACCTCCAAAAGCTTTCCACAAGGGTTCTTAGTCTCACTTGTGGTGTTACTAGTTACGAGAGGAATTTAGGCAATTTTCATCTTGTAAAAAGCTTTCATTGTATATTTGTTTGTTACATATCATAATAAACTATTAATATTAAATTCGTCCGTACCTTATATAATTTTTCACTTATTGCAGCTTAATACAAAGAAGAGAAATAGATTGACACAAAAGGGACTGAATGACTTGGTATTTGTAAAATATAATCGTGCATTGAGACGTCGATACCAAAAGAAAGACATCGTCGATTTTATTCTCTTAAAGGATATTGATGAGAGTAATGAGTGTTTACTTGGGAAAATAAAAGATAAGTCTTCTAATAATGAAGATGAATTTGTGTTTGATGATGATGACTTGACATGAGGTCAAGTTAGTAGAGCTACCGGGGCTCATGACCCCTATTAGACTAGAGCATCAAGGATCGTAAATGAAAGTTTCGAATCATTTTTCACATTTAACAAAGGAAAAAGTGTAGCTATTAGCTCTACTTCTAAACCAGCTCGTAAAGTCTCAGTGCATGATGACGATGAGATAGAATAGGATATTGGTGGAGATGAAGAATATGAAGGAAATGATAAAGATGGCTACGGGGATGATGATGATGATGATATGGAGTGATGGAGTAGTTTTTTGCTTCACTTTTTGTTTAAGTGCCACAACTTAAGACATTATGAGGATGTTGTTGTTTGATTTGCTTTCTCTTTTCTTTTTTTATTTAAATTTTGTTTCCTTATGTCAGTTTGTGCGCTATTCGATGTTACTTATTATTGCAATAATATTGAATATTTTGATCTTTAAACGTCTAGAATATGATTTATCATGTTGTTTTCAATACAAAGTATACTATATAATTGATTTACATTATTTAGAGAAAAAAAAGATGTGCCTCGACTACAAAATGCGTGCGCCTACACTTTGTGCCTAGGCTCTAAGGGCCCTTTGCGCCTTGGTGTGCCTTGCACCTTTTAAAGCTAAGAGAAAAACTAGCTAATTTGATATTAGATAATGACCCTATTTGAAAATTAATTGATCCAATATTGACTCGACCCGACCCGAAATAACATAGACCGGAATTAAATTTGAATTAGACTGGATCCAACCCAAATTGAACCAAAATCAAAAGCAACTCAAATAAAAAATTAACCTTACTCAAACCTAACCCGAACTACCCGATTGCCACCTCTAATATTTCTTTTATGTAGTTTAGGGTGAAAGGCTTGAAAATAAATTTAAGAGAAATTATATAAAATAAATTGTATAGTTTAGGTTAAACAACACAATTGGTCACTAAAATATTTTCACTTTTCTATTTCGGTCACTAAATTATTTTTTTAGCAAAATCGTCATTAACGTTTCTTTCCTGTTAAAAAACTAATGGATTTTTAAATAATATTTTATTATTTTTTATTAATTTCTCTCTCCTCCATGCATTAAGTATTTTGAAGCAGTTGGGATTCGAACATTTACCCCTTGCTTACAAAGGCATGGCATATACCAACTATGTTAAGCCTAGAATTTATATATTTCCACTAAAATACATATTTAATATTGTTTTCCTTATTTCTTATTCATTCATCCATATTATTGTTATTTAATTCATCGACTCAATGCAGTGGTTATGTTCCTCCGGAATATGTTTTGGAAGGAATATACTCTACCAAGTATGATGTTTATAGTTTTGGAGTTTTATTTCTGCAAATTATAAGTGCAAAGAGGAATTCCAATATCTATGGCTGCAATGAAAACTTGAATATTCTTGAATATAGTAACTCTTGAAACACCTATTTTTCTTTTTCCTTTTAAATTATAAATATCAGTAATGTTGAATGATGTCCTGACATACGAATTGTAAGCCCATTAGATGTATGCAAATGGCACTGCTATGTGTGAGGGAAAAGCCTGCAGATTGACCGTCGAAAGCAGTGTTGCAATCTCTACACCTAAGCAGCCTGCACATTCAGTTACAAGAGATGAAACAAGGAAACTGGAAACATTGAGAACGTAAAAGATTTGTCTGTAAATGATCCATCCATAACCCAAGTGGTACATCGATGATCAACTATTTATCATTTTTAAAATAAAAATTGTGTTCTTTTTCTTCTAATCTTCTGTTTAAATCCCTTTTTATTTTGTGTTGGCAACTTAATATACCTTAAATACATGTTTTAGTGAAAATAAACAAATCCTAGGCCTACCATGGTTGGTATTTGCTTGACCTCTTTGTGCAAGGGTTTGAATTCCAAATGATGCAAAACACTTTCCTATTCTTCTTTGATTTTCTTCATTCAATCAAATGATAACACGTGTCATCACTTGATTGGTCGAATAAAATAAAACATAAATAATGCATGAGAAGATAGAAATGATTAAAAATATTTTTAAAAAATTCACGTCAACATCATTGCTAATTTTTAACGGCTGGTGACAAAAACATGAAAGGAATGTAACATTAGTGACGATTTTATCAAAAAAATAGTTTGGTGACCAAAATAAAAAAAGCAAGAATAATTTAGTTACCAATGTGTTGTTTACCCTGTAATTTAATACAATTTTGATAAGATTTTTTATAATAGCATGAAATATTTCAAATTAAGTAATATTTTTTGACAATAAATTAAGTAATATTTTATGCAATTAAACGTACATTTATTAGATGTTTTATGTAAAATGTTATCAAAGTTATAATTAAGTACTCTACAAAATGTAGTAAATTTACAATAATCTGTATAATTTAATAACTTTTTATGTAAGTTTTCTTGCGTTTACTTTATTGTAGTATTAGTAAATTTAAAAAGGTTTAATCGTGTCAAAAAAGTGCTTGAACTTTAAAAATTCAATTAAGTTACTAAACACTTTATACACCCAAGAAAAATATGTGTACCCAAAAATTTATCCATTTACATATTTCACTAATGTTTAGTGTTAAATCTAACATATTTTTATGTACAAATTATGTTGTGTTGTGTCAAAATAATATCGCATTACATTTTCAGAAATTTTCTATATTTAAAAATTCTAAACAACTTTTAAATATTTTAAAAAAATATTTCAAAAACTGCAAATGTCATACAACATAATTGTAAGTCTGTAATGTACCTGGTAAAAGTAATATTTCAGGAAAAAATATTGAAACTTAACTATTAAAATTGATCGAGAACTCAATTGAGTACTAAATAATAGGGACGTAGTTGATATTTAAAAAAAAATTAAGGAATTTATGTACCCTAAACCATTTAAAAATATTTTAAATAAACTTTGGGGCAGGGCAGGGCAGGTCTAGGAGAGGGAGAATCACATGTATACCAACAATCTCGGTGATGGCATTACCAGCCCTTTAAACCAAAATGGTAAAAAGGCATCAAATTAAACGTGATTATCAGCTATCCCAAATTCCACCCTATAATGCTTTGATTATTACAGGGTTTGCTCAACTTTGTGCAAAAACAAGCACTTGCATTTAATTTTCTACTTCTCTTAATTGTGCACTGAAAATTGATAAGTAGATTAGTTTAAAGTTCTTATTTAATATATCTTATATTATATACTTTATATTATATAAATATTAAAAAAATATCATGCTATATGCTTTTAAAAATATAATAAAAGAAAAGTTATAAATTAAAAAATGTCATACTTTTCATTGTCCAAAAAATAATATGTGACAGATGGTTTGTTATTTACATAGTTGATTTATATAAAATTTAAAACTTATATGTTTTATTGTTCAACCAAACATAAGCAAATATATTTTGTATTATATCCTTATATTAGCTTAACTCGATCTCTAAACAACTTTATTGATAAGTATGTTTTTCCTCTTTATTTAATAAATGTCCGAGAGTCATATTTGGGTTTGGGCAGAGGGACAACTGTATATGGATTATAATTAAAAATTCAAATACTTACTATTAGAGGTCTAATTTATAAGTAAATTAATTTATTTTTTGTGCTCTTAAAAGTCAATTTTTCCAATACTTGTTATTAAGGGTCCAATTTAAAAGTAAATTGATTTATTTTTGTCAACTCTTAAAAAAATTCCAGTACTTGTTTTTAGGGGCCAATTTACAAGAAAATTAATTTATTTTTTTATTCTTAATTTTTTTTCAATACTTGTTATTATAGGTCTAATTTACAAACAAAAAATTATTTATCTACTCTTAAAATTATTATTTTTCAACACTTGTTGTTAGAGTCCAATTTACAAGCAAACTAATTTATTTTTGGTTACGCTTAAAATTCAATTTTTTCCTATACTTTTTATTAGGGTCCAATTTACAAGCAAACTCAATTATTTTTATATACTCTTAAAATTTAAATTTTAAAATACTTATTATTATAGGCTCAACTTACGTACAAACTATTTTTGTTTAATCTTAAAATTTAGTTTTAAATACCTATTATTAATGGTATAATTTTTAGATACTCAGAACTGGCCGATAACAATAGTAGTAAACCTGCTTATGATATTTTTAAGTTTAACCTAATCTGACAATTTATCAGATGATTTGGTTCAAGTAATAATAGATCAAATATTGGTTATTTGTGGTCCAAAATGAAAAAGGATTTGTAATTATTCGCATTGTTTCGAAGGCAGAGATGCTTTTTGCATGGAAAGACAAGTAATGCAGTAGGGGGAAAATATAGCTTAAAAAGTGTAAGTCCTTTTTTTCTTTCAAATTGCATCAAACAACGGAAACTTTCTATTTTCATTTTAATCTTAATTATTGGCTTGTCGTGATAAAAAAAATAGCTAGTTTTTGGTGAAATATAATTCCTTTTTATAAAAAATATGTGGTTAGAAAAATAGGCCTATCAATTTGGGTTTTTCTATGTTTGTGTATTTTGTTGTGTTATAATCATACAGAGTTAAAAAAATTATATAAATATTTCTTTTAAGTGGATGAAGGCTAACCATAGTATCAATTTCCTTTAAAGGATGTCAACTATTTATTTTCAAAATATTTTGGGCATTGAAGAATGTGGATCTGCCCACAGTTATTTATGTTTTGATATTCGTTTTAATAATGTTAAAAATGGTATACATTTTTATAATATTTTATTATGCTAATTTGTATTGGTTTTTTATTTAAACTTGATCACATTTTTGTATTATGTTGGTGTTATTTTTTAAAGTCATATAACAAAATTTCGATATTATATTTTTCTTATTTTTAATCATATTTTTTATATTTATATTTTGCATAATATCCTTAGATGCTTTCTTTATTCATGACCTAAAAAGCTAAAATCAAACAATAGACTTTATATTTTACTGCAGATATCTTTAATTGGTTTGGGTTGGGTAGGTGAGTGGCAAAGAGGGTCTCATCTTTTCAACATTTTAAAACATAATCATGTACTTAAGTCTTTATCAATCCTCAAATCCATCCTTAATAAGCAAGTGTCTTTCTCCCCTTTTCATATTTTATACTTTAATTGTGTTTGTAAATTTGGTAAATCCATATACACATTCTTAGTATGCATTATTGCAGGACCAATCCACACCCACTATACAATTTGTTTCCTTAATAATTTTATATTTCATTTTCTTTATATTTCAGATATTCACCAAAATTTGGAATACTTTGTTTTAAAATTAAAATACCATGGATTACTTTAATTTTAAAATTTTTAGTGTGACTGTTTGATGCATTGAAGGTGAATAATTCTATTCATCATCAATGAACTAAATAATGACAAGATATTACGAATGACTTTAATTTTAAATTTTTATGATGATGTGTCACTAAATGATTTATCAGTGCATATAATTATACAATGTAAGTGCATCAAACATTAATTTTAGCCGATCACTTTTTTTTGAAAAGTATAAATCGAATCAATTTATTAGAGTGTATAAAAATATGAAATATTAGCACGAGTCTCAATAAAAAACCTCCATAATACTTAAATGGAAGAAAAAGAGTGCATCATGCCAATATTAGCGGGTTCAAGCAGAAATATTCAATCATCAAGATCATTTAGATCAGCCGCCAGAGAACAAACACAACACTAAAAAAATTAAAGGAACATTCAGAAATCTATAAAGGAGCCCACAAAAGCATCCATAATAAGCCACCCCCAATCAAGATCCTATCAATCCAGAACCAACACGAGCAGCGGAGCACATCATGGAGAAGGGGAGTCAAAACACCACCAAACTGGGCAACATAGAAAACATGCATGGTCAATACACAATTTCAGCTTTATCAAGCGAGTCTGCTGCAGAATTCAATTCTCTTCGAATCAACCTAACCTGCCACTAGAAGGCTTGAGCAATGAAAAGGCATTCATACACAATATCCTTAAAAACTTGACGTGGAGTAACTGTGTTGCAGATCCATGACACAACATTACCTCAATCTGATTCAACTTCAAGGAAAGTCTCTTTTGCCCACCTAGACTGAGCAAAGATCGCGAACGCTTCTTTAATTGCTAATAGCTCCGCCGACGCCGGATCGACAAAGCTTATTGATTTTGAAAATTCCGTAAGAACCTTTTTGGAGTGATCTCTCAATAATCCCCCACTACCAGCAGGCTCGTAGCTTCCTCTTACAGCCCCATCAATGTTGAACTTGACTGTGCCAACCGGCGGCGCTCACCACACATCCTTTTTGTTATTTTTTTGACCCATGCGGCAAGTACCAATGCTTTGGATTTACAACAAAATCGCTGATCACGACGGGCGCATCAAGCCATTTTGCCCGACACCACCAACCCAGCCAAAGCAGAATAAGATCAAAAAGAAAAATCACATCCCCAACAGTGCCTTTAAAAATCAGCTCATTTCTACGAAGCCATATTGGCCATGATATGGCAAAGGACGCCATTTTCTATATCAGTAGTATTTTCGCAATCGGGCGTAAATTACTCCATGAGGCGACGAAAAGCTTACCTTCCAACGGCATGGAAGTTTGAACCTTCCAAATACTGCTCCATCGACACCAAATATTCCAAGAGAACTTGCAGGTGAAGAACATATGGTCAACCGATTCTTTCTCCAGATGGCATAATGGGTACCGAATATCAATAATTTGGGCAAAAGCCCTTTTCGAGAGTTCAACCCTAGAGGGCAGGTGACCATGGAGAAGTCTTCACACTGTCACAACCCTTTAAAAAATGGAGTCACCAACAATCTTTTTCAGGGTGTGATTTGATCACCTAAAAACGAGTTATTTTAATAAAATCATTTTTATTTTATTAAAACAACCATTTTAGTCTGCGAAAACAGAAAAACGGGTTCAGGAAACAGTTAAGCGTGGGGAAGGATTAGCACCCCACAGCACCCAAAAATTGGTACCTAGCCAATTACAAAATATTTTGATGTTGGAATTTACAAGTTCGTATAAAATTCAACTTATTTGTCCATTTATGAATATGATTCTATTTTAAAGGTCTTCCATCTGGAGAATAAACTTTAATCACTGCCAACACTCCTGGCGCTAACCCGTCATTTCCGTTTGATAAGACACCGCATTTATCAAGATTAAACATTATTAAGGAACAAATTTAATTAAATTAATTTAAAAATAATAAAAGGCATAAAAATAAAAATAGAGGAAATGTTATTACCTAGAAAAAAAAATAAATAAGAATGGTAAAACCCAAAAGAGATGGTTAATATTTTAAGAGTTGGTCAAAATTGGAATAATGATAGAATTAAAAGAATTAAAACTAGAAACCAAATTTAATAAAGAAGGGACTGAATTGAAGTAATTAAAAATGTGGTAGCTTGCGAAGCAAAAGAAAAAGGGGCGGAGGGATTTAATAAAAGTAATAAGACCAATTTATTTTGGGTATAAAATCTACTTTTTACAAACACATTTCATTATTCCCACTTTTAAAAAATGGATCAAACACCTCTTTTATTTTTCTCTCAACTGTTCACCAGGTCTTCATTGATTGAAGAACCGGTCATCATCCGCTGTGCTGGCCGCCACTTTCCGGCGGAGGTGACCTTTAAAAAATCCTTTTTCACCCCTTTTAAAACCACCAGCAAAAAAATGTTTGGATCTAAAGATGGTGGCTCAAAAACCGGGTAAGAACACTTATTATCTTTTAATATATTCAAATGAAAAAAAAGAAAGAAATACACAAGATTACACCAGAAAAATGCTTCATTCTTGTATTATTCCCCCGATTGAAGTTTACAAATCCTCTCATATTTTTGTATGATTTTTAGTGTATGATTCTCTTTTTTTTGTTACATGAAAAATAGGGGTCTTTATATAGGGTTTTATCCAACAAAAATACAAGAAAATTAAAGAACAAATCCCCCTTAATCCCATTGATTTACATGATTTTAATTTGGACTTGTTACTCCTTTTGCATTTGATTCCAATCCACCCAGATTTGTAGCTGATTTTCCATTTTTTCCATATTCAAATGGTTGACTCTTCTCTTTTGTTGTTGCAGGGATTCGGTATGAGTAGTTGCGATGGCGCGACGCAGATCACGGCAGGGCAAGCGGTGCTTGTCTGGCAGCCCCGGATAGTCTAACGTTGTGCCTGGGACCACCGACATTGGCGGCTGGGCGGTGGAACAAGCGTAAGAGCCACTCGAAAGCTCTAGAGGGCTGGAAATCACGCGCCCGTGGCCCTCACGCGCCTGAGGTGGTTGCAGGGCTTCTATTCTCCATCGAATCTGGACTGTTAGATCTAGCTTAAATCTAATGGCTGAGGATTGGCTGCTCATGAAAAACAATAAAATGGGTCAGCTAGGTTTTTTTGTTCCTTCCTTTTGGCCAAATGGGCTAGCTATATATCATGGATCTTATTTAATTATTAATGGACTCTTTCTTATTTTTTTTTTTGGGTTTCAACTCTAACAATACCAATACTAAATAATATATATTTACATATGACTAATATAATAATACCATAATAATAATAAAATAAAAAATAAAAATAAAAGCAATTGAGTGAAAATTTAGTGACAACAACTACCAAAAATAAAACCGGGATAGGGCAAAGAACAAAAGGCGCTGATTTTTACTCATTGGACGGTTCCGTTCTCCTTATGCCTGAACGGGTGCCGGGCTCCATTCTCTTTATGCATGAATGGATAAGCGGGTTCCATTCTCCTTATGCCTGAACGGATAGGCAAGTTCTGAAAAATAAAGGTTTCATTCTCCTCATGCTCGAATGGATAAGCGGGTTCTATTCTCATCAAGCCCGAATAGATAGACGGGTTTTATCCTTCTCATGCTCGGATAGATAAGCAGGTTCCATTCTCCATATGCCCAAACGGATAGGCAAGTTCTATCCTCCACATGCTCGAATGGATAAGCATGTTCGAAAAATGGTCCATCATCCTCATGTTCAGACGGATAAGCATGTTGAAAAAAATAAAGGTTTCATTCTCCTCTTGCTCGAATGCATAAGCGGGCTCTATTCTCCTCATGCTCGAATAGATAAGCAGGTTCTATCCTCATCATGCTCGGATAGATAAGTAGACTGAAAAAAGGGTTCCATCCTCCTCATGCTCAGATGGATAAGCAGGTTCTATTCTCCTTATGCTCAAATAGATAAGCATGTTCTATCCTCCTCATGCTCGGATAGATAATCAGACTGAAAAAAATGGTTACATCCTCCTTATGCTCGAATGGATAAGCAGGTTCTATTTTCCTTATGCTCGAATAAATAAGCATGTTTTGTTCTCCTCATGCTCGAATAGATAAGTAGGTTCTATCCTCCTCATGCTCGGATGGATAAGCATACTAAAAAAAGGGTTTCATCCTCCTCATGCTCGGATAGATAAACAGGTTCTATTCTCCTCATGCTCGAACAGATAAGCAGATGTTACACTTGTCAAAAATTAACAAATACTATGATTATGATGGGCGTGCTCCTAGGGATGCCTAACACATGAATGCATGCACTTTCTCTTTTGCTTTCTAAATTATTTTTATCAGAATTTGTTTTTTCTTTTCATATTTTCTCGCTCAGTCTAGAGAGGTAGTTGTGCCTTGCCATTGTATTTTCTTGATTCATAGAAAACATCCGTTCTTTGCATATTTGCTCACTCAATCCAGTTATCTTGTACTTCTGCCTTGAAGGATTGTCCTTCTGTCCTCATATTCTTCAACACTCTTTTAGCCTTTGTTAAAGGAGTGGAATCTCAAGTATTTTCCTTGCAGCTTGGATGAATGCTCCAATGTCTGTAAAATTGTTCTCATTATCATAGGAGAGGGTTCAGCAATCATGCGACTTTAGTTAGCAATTTCCTGTGGGTTTTCGAATTTTTTCCCCTTCAAGGTACTTTGAATTACTTGCATAGGAATCTTTGCAGCAAAGCTTCTTTCCACCTCGAATGTCTTTGAATGATGCTGGAGCTTTAATCTCTTCCTTTCGTGACTATCAAAGTCAGGGATCTTGAATCTCCAGTATTTTCCTTGTAGCTTGGATGAATGCTCCAATGTCTGTAAAATTGTTCTTATTATCATAGGAGAGGGTTAAGCAATCGTGAGACTTTAGTTAGCGATTTCCTGTGGGCTTCCAAATTTTTGCCCCTTCAAGGTACTTTGAATTACTTGCATAGGAATCTTTGCAGCAAAGCTTCTTTCCACCTTGAATGTCTTTGAATGATGTTGGCACTTTAATCTCTTCCTCTCGTGCCTATCAAAGTCAGGGATCTTGAATCTTTGGTCAACATAAATTGCCCCAATTGGTGGCGCAGTTTGCCCGCTAGGCACAATTCTATCCCCTTTTTATGCTTTAGGGATCTTATATCTTATGTGCAGACCCTGCTCGACAACACAGTCCACATGTGCTTTTTTCTTTTTTTACCTTCTCATGCAAGGTGATGCCCCTGTTCAAACTGAGGTTCAGTTGTCGGCCACTTTATTATTTCTTGAAGCGATAGAAAACATTCGTTCCTGGTTCCATACAGTTGGGATCAATACCAAGAAATCTTTTTTTTTCATGAATCTATGTTAGCCTACTTGTAAGACGCAAGAAAAGGCTAGAAATGAGAATTTAAAGGAAAAAGTCATGGCAAACATGGAAAAGAGCAAAGCCAGATGCCCTAAAATTCATAATATGAATGATTCATAAATCCATCAACCAGATAGTGCCCCACTTTTAGGTGGCTCTCTTTTACTCACCCTCTCCCCAAATTCAAATTTCCCACTTTTCTAATCTCAATCAAACATTAGAAGTTTTGAGGTCTCTAGAGAAAGGTTAACTCAATTAGGCGAAATGTGTTCTGAAGACAAACTCGTTTTCTCAGATATTCATGTGAGATCGAAATGGTCTTTTAAGGCTTGTAATGTAGGCTAGGCTCAGGTTACCAAGAAAAAGATATATATGCTCAAATACATGCTTAAGGGTGATTAAACCAAGGATCAACCCAACTTGATGAAGTCTTCGTTCTTTTATTCTCTAGATCACTCTAGACATGTTTTCCTCTTGTTTCAAATCCCTTCGCATTTCCACTTTCATTTCGTCTTTTTTATTTTTCTCTTTTTTCTCATTTTTCTTTTTTTTCTGTGTCTTTTTCATCCTTATTTTAGGACATTCAACTCGATCTGGCATGTTTTTTCTTTGCCTGCAAATAGCTTTTCATCCTCTTTGCCCCCTAGTGTGGGGAGTGATCCTTGGTTAGGGTTTAATCACAAGAAAAATATCACGCTCAAAGGGGGACAACAATGGATTTTTTTCATTTTCTTATTCGTGAAGGGAAAATAAGGAATGCCAAATGTCATTTCACACACAAATATCATCAAAGAGAAGCAATCTTCAGTTGGTAGATGTTTTAGAGTTATCACTTTATTCAAAGTCCTTAACAACAATGTGTGAGAAGAAAAACACTCAAAATCTGTGCATGGGATCTCCCCATTAATCCTGAACGCACTTTTTGCCCCTCTATCTCGGGATTAGATTCAAGAATCATTCATACAATCAATTGTAAGGACTCAACAATGAAAACGTAATTCGGAAGAGAAAATGGATGTTTTGTATGGAATGAAAGAAAAAAAGAAATGTTTGCCACTTGGGAAAATAAAGAGAATACATATTTAAATCAAGTAGATTAACATAGAAGCCCTTACAAAAGATCCATAATACTCGCGGGCAAAAGCAAAAGGGTTGATTTTACGTAAGACCCCAACAATGTTCTAGAAAATCCTCTATTATCCAGCCATGAAGCATCATTCCAGGAAGGCATGAAATCTATCCAAACTCAAGTATTTCAAGTTATAGGCACTCTTCATAGTCTCCCTTTTCGAGTCTCCTAATTTTGAAGGTCCCAATATAAACTCTCCGTTTATAACCATGTTTGTAAAACCTTCGGTGACATGCTTTAACATAGGGTCATAGAAGGGACCATTTAAAGTCTCTAAGAACATTTGAGTAACCTCATTTTCCAACAGTGGAGGTTGAACTTGGGCTGCCACATCTTGCCATATCTGGGCATACTGGTGAAAGCTCTCGTCGGGCCTTTGTTCCATATCTTGCAGTATGATCCTGCTTGGGATCGTATTTGTCACATGCTTGTACTATTCGAGGAAAGATCTCGATAGATCTCTCCAAGTTCAGATGTTGACCTGGCTCAGTTGAGTATACCATTAGGTAGCAAACCTTGATAGACTATCTTGGAAACAATGAACGAGTAGTTTCTCATTTTCCAAGTGTCCCAGCATTTTTTGGCAGTATGTGGTTAAGTGTGCCAAAGTGCAAGTGGTCCCGTCATACTTCTCGAAGTCAGGAGCTTTGAATTTTGGAGGAACTATAACACCCCCTTCCAAGCCTAGTAGAGAACCAGGTCGAAAAGTGTTACCAGAAACTTGTTCAAAGGTCAGAAGCTTAATCAAATTTCAAAATCTTATCAGAAATGTCTTATTAATCTTTTTTAATACCTATTGAACTAACTTATTAACAACTTACTCAATTTGGAATTAATTTTAAACTTTTTCGAACTTAAGGACTAAATTGTAAATTTTACAAATTAAGGGTCTTTATCAAAATTTATTTTTACAAATCTTCAATTTAACTTACCAATTATTAGCCTGTGAAATTTTGTTGTTAACGGAGGTCATTTACCTACCCAATTAGGCCATCTAAAGTTTAGTGACCAATTTGTAACTATTTAAAACTGTAGTTTAAGTCTTTTAACAAAATTAACTAATACCGTACCATTACACTTATGACTATATCGGTACGTTAAGCCAAATTTTCTCAATTCCAGATTCAAGGGTAACAAGCTCGTATCGATACGTCTAGGCCTGTATTGATACGAAGTCGTATCGGTACAATTTGTTTCCCAGACCTTACTACACAAGTCCGTATCGATAGATCTAGACATGTATCGATACACTATGTTTTTTCAGGTCTAAATATGCAAGGTCGTATCGATACAGGTTGACTTGTATCGATACGCCTGTCCTGTAATAATAGATTTTATCTGGTGTTTAACTTATTTAGCCTGTTGAATGATGTCCAAATGCCATGAAATTTTACCAGCAAGTTATTAATCCATAATTCTAATAGCATACAAAATTTTAGGTCATTTTGAATTCATTTACTAAGTTTTTACCTTTTGGTACCTTTAGGCCATTTTAATTAGTTTTACAATCTTGCAAACCTACCATCTTCATCATTTTACATCTAGGAACTTTAGGAACATTCCATATATATCAAATTGGGAAAATGTGACATGTCTAAGCTTGATGCCACCTTAATAGGAGTTTAGGACAAAACGTAAACATACATATAATTGATGGGAGTGACTTGCAACCGTAACTACACGATCGAAGCTCGGAATTCTTCAAGGTCCTGAAATGCATGAGACACACGAATGTTAGGCTTACATAGCCTAGTGAGGTAGTTATAAAAAATGCACAGTGATCTTCTTTATGCATGAATGACATGTAAGCATACTTGAATGACAAATAAACATTATTAAACATATATAGGTCATACTCGAGCCAAGTATCACATTTCATATACCAAATGTAAAGTTCTAACATATATTATCTCATTGGACATAGTAACCAATGGATACAGGGATTCCCCGTACACCTCATAAAACAAAGATAGGTCGTATCCTTGAGCCGTAGCTCTGGAGTCCCTTACACAATCCAACCTTTTCTCCCCACATATAGGTCGTAGCCCCAGACCGTAGTCCAATCCCTTACATAGTGAGCTCAAATAACCCTATGACATGCCAATTGTATCCAATGTCCACAAATGTCCAAGGTTATATAATTTATCACAAAACTTTCCTTGTGCCCATAGGTCATATCATATCGGATTACGAATTGAGCCTTGGCTTCAAATAACATAACATAATCGTATCACTTTCCACATGTAACGTATTTCGAATATCACATATAAGCTTACAAACATATCAAAGCAATATGAGAACTTACCACACTTATCATTAGAATCCACATACGTTTGCTCTACTTGAGCCCTTGCACAAAATGCAAGTTTTAAGAACAAACAACTGCAATGGGATGGCACCTAGCCGATTACGTGACACAACTACACTCACCTTGAATTTTTGATGCTTTCAAGGCTCCCGAATTATCATTCCTTTGTTCCTAGGCTTGGTTGGGGATGATAGATTGGTTTCCTCCAATTCTCGAGCTAGGAAGAAACCACAAGGAGTTGTTATAATCAACACAACAATGTCGATACTTATTTCTAAGATTAGGTTTAGCAATTCAACTAGAAATTAAACTCCAAAAATCCATGGAATCCTCCAATTGATTGAGAGTTTTTACTTGCCCAATCGATAGATATGCTATGGAACTATCGGATCGGAAGAAACTTGTAATTAAGGAAGTCGATGGGGGAGGTGTGTGCTTGAGCTTAGGGCTGAAGATGATAATGGAGGTACTAGCTTGGTTTCTTTAATCGAAAGGGTAAGTTTGGTTTACGGTGAATACAAAAGTGAAGGCTTGCTATTTACTCCTTAATAAAGACTCCTTAATAAAGAAGATGGAATTAAGGCTTAATTCCCACCTTAACAAGGGCCAATAGGAAGGTTTCCTTTGGGCAAGGGAAAGTTTAATTATTTCCATCTTTTCATACCCCTTTTACACTATCTAGGTAATTGGTAACCATCCATCATCTTTTCTGAACCAATTCACGTGAGGGATGACGAGCAAGTAGGTGACTCAGCACCCTACTTTCAATTTTTACAAATTGATCTCAAAAATGATTTTTGACATAGACCCATATCGATACACCTTATGGCCATATCGATATGGCTAAGCAAAATCCAGTAAGTTAGTTAAGGGCAGTTAGGCCATACTAATACTGGTCTTATCGTATCGATATGCCTGGCTCGAATTCCATATCTCCAGTTTAAATTCTTTACAAAAAGGTCCAACGACTTAAGTTAAGCCTAATCAACTTTCATTACTTCAAAATAGGATACAAGGATCGAGCGATTACATCATTCAGGTGAAACCGATACAAGATTCCGATCACCGAAACCTAATTCTGACTAGACCAGTTTTCGGGGTGTGACAACTCTCCCCTTTAAGAAAATTCATCCTCGGATTTTTATCCTAACTAAAAAGATAAGGATACTGCTCTTGCATCGTCTCCTCTAGCTCCCACGTTGCTTCTTCAACCGAATGGTTTCTCTAGAGGAATTTTACTAAGGGCACAGATTTATTTCGTAGTCTTTTGACTTATCGTGTGAGGATCTGCATAGGTTTTTCCTCGTATGTCAAGTTGGACTGAATCTCCACAGATTCCGTCTCGATCATATATAAAGGATCGGATCGGTACTTCCATAGCATAGATACATGAAAGACATTATGGATTCGACTTAACTCTTTGGGGAGAGCTAGTCGGTAGGCAACAGGTCCAACTCACTCTATCACCTCGAATGGGCCGATAAAACGACGACTTAGTTTCCCCTTCTTGCAAAATGAAGGATCTTCTTCCATGGAGATACCTTAAGGAAGCCTTTCTCACCAACATCATATTGAATGTCCTTTCTTTTCAAATTAGCATAAGCTTTTTGTCGGTCAAACGCAGCCTTGAGCTGGTCACGAATGGTGGTTACCCTTTTTTCGGTTTCCCGAAGTAAGTCAGGGCCTAACATCTTGCCTTCACCAAGTTCGGTCCAACGAAGAGGAGTTCTAAACCTTCTTTCATAAAGAGCTCTATAAGGAGCCATTTGAATTGAAGCTTGGTAACTGTTGTTGTACGCAAACTCCATTAACGGTAGGGATTTCACCCATGTATTCCTGAAATCAATAACACATGCTAGTAGCATATCTTCAAGAATCTACAAGGAAGAATCGAGATTGGTACAAAACACTTATATATATGGATAGAAGAGAAGTAAGGTTACCTGAATAACCCGTTCAGATTGGCCATCGGTTTGAGGGTGGAAAGTAGTGTTTAGGTGCAGTCGCGTTCCCAAAGCTTCATGTAAGGTTCTCCAAAACTGGGATGAAAAACACGGATCGTGGTAGGAGATGATGGATATAAGAACTTCGTGTAAACGGATGGCTTCACGAATGTACAACTCAGTGAGTCTAGGCAAGCTAAAATCCATTCTCAGCGAGCCTAGGAAATGACCTAAATAGTATCATTTTTCTTTGGTGCCATTGGTAGAGCACTTACAAAACCTTGTTCTCGGCTTTAACCCGTTGGCAGGTCAAACACCTAGCCACAAAGTTTGTGATATCACCTTTAATACCAGACCACCAATACAGCTCTTTCAAGTCTTTATACATCTTGATAACTCCAGGATGAACAGAGAAAGGACTCGAATAAGCTTCACTCAAAATCTGGTTCCGAAGATCATCATCGTCAAGGACACAGATAAGATTTTGAAAACAGAATAAACCTTCAGAATTCATAGCAAAATCAGGATCCGGCTTATCCTTGATCTTAGCAATAAGAGTTTGCAACTCCTCATCAGACTCCTAGAGTGCTTTGATCCGAGACACGATGGTTGACTGAACTTTCAATTTAGCCAATAATTTGCCATGCTTCTTGAGTCAAAAATGGGCATTCAAACACTCGGGGAGGGAGTGGGCTTCTGACTAAGAGCGTCAGCTACAATATTGGCCTTACTGGGATGGTAAACGATGACCAATTCATAGTTCTTCAAAAGCTCCATCCACTGTCGTTGACGGATATTCAACTCTTTCTGAGTCAGAAGATACTTCAGGCTCTTGTGATCAGTGTACAAATAAAACTTCTCACCATAAAGATAATGCATCTAAATATTTAAGGCGAGCGCAACCGCAGCTAGCTCCAAATAATGCGTCATAGTTTAACTCATGCGGTGTAAGTTGGGGTGAGGCATAGGCAATGACCTTTCCTTTTTGTATAAGTACACATCCTAATCCCAAGTGAGATGCATCACTGTAAATTGTGAATTCCTTGCCTGATTCGGGTTGTACCAAGACATGGGCATGAGTTAAGACTTGCTTAAGTTGATCAAAACTCCTTTGTTGTTCCACTGTCCACACAAATAGAGTTTCTTTATGAAGAAGCTTCGTCAAGGGTGCAGCAATCATCGAAAATCCCTTAACGAATCTACGGTAGTAACCTGTAAGGCCCAGAAAGCTACGTACTTCTTCAACATTCTTAGAAGGAATCCAATCGAGAACTACTTGTATCTTCTTTGGATCAACTTGAATTCTGGCATAAGTGGTCACGTGTCCCAAAAAGGATACTTCAGATAGCCAGAACTCACATTTATTGAACTTAGCATACAGTTGTTTCTTCTAGAGAGTCTAAAGCACAATCCAAAGATGTTCTTCATAAGTGGTAGTGTCCTTGGAATAGATCAAGTTGTCATCTATGAACACAACCACGAATCTATCTAGATAGGGTCGAAACACAAGTTTCATCAGGTCCATGAAGGCTGCAGGCGCATTGGTAAGCCCAAAAGGCATTACCAAGAACTCATAATGGTTGTACCTAGTTCGGAAGCAGTCTTTCGAACGTCAGACTCCTTCACAAACATTTGATAGTTCCCAGATCGTTGGTCTATCTTGGAGAAGACGAAAGCATCCTTCAACTAATCGAAGAGGTCATTGATCCTCAGTAACGGATACTTATTCTTGATTGTCACTCTATTCAGCTAACGATACTTGATAAGTGTTCAAAAGTACTATTTTTCTGACCCTTTCTACTCATATTATTGTTAGACTTAGGCTCATATTAGTTGCATAATTAGCCATTCATGCATTAATCCATGTTTCCTTCCATCGTTGAGCTTGATTACTTAACTTGGTAGTTTTTGTAGGAAAAGATGCTGCTTTGGTGTGTTTTGTGTGTATGTGCGGGATCACTTGCCAAAGCAAGGCTAGAGCTAGTTGCCAGGGAAATACATGAAGGAGATGCCAAGCTAGTTGCCAGGGCAATGCATGAAGGAGACGCCGAGCCAGTTGCCAGGGCAATTGTCGACAAAGCACAAGGTGATATGGTAGTCGAAATTGATGGCTAAACAAGCCCAAGATGACGTGGAGCAAAGCTAAATCCCAAAGGAACTTGATTTCCATGAAGAGATTAAATAAGAATTAAATTCCAAGAAGATAGGAGAAGTTCTAGTAGGAATATAATTATAATAAAGAATTATATTCTTTAAAGATAATTTAATTCCAAATTAACTTCCTCCTCAAAGAAGGACTTTGACCTAGCCCTATAAATAAGAGGCCATGTCGTCAACTTGAGGAGGGCAAGAGAGGGGAATTTCGACAACTCCAAGGAGAGCAAGAGGAGAGAATTTTCGACAAGCATCTAGGGCAAGGAGGATTTCAACAAGCTTCCTTCTTCATCTTTTTCTTTCTTGTTCGATTGGGTTCATGCTAGGGATTATTTATCTTGTGTTTCATTGGAACCTAGCCATGAACTAAATCTATTTGGCTATGGTTATTGTGTTTTGTGGTTGTGAGAAACTATTGGATTTTGTTTAGGTAATAAGAGTTTGCACTTTTCTATTCAAGGTTTATTCATTCTTGGTTCTTATTCTTGTTTGCGAGTGAATTGGGAGAAGATCTCGTGATTTCATCTATTTATCTAATATCAGGAGAGTTAGATTCAAGAAACGAATGAATATGATCTTTATTCAATCTATTGATGGTGAAGATTAATCCGGCTTAGGAATAAATTAAGGATTTCAACGGCTAAGAGGAGTGCAAGATTGGTTGTTGTTCGCCCTTGATTCACGCAGGGAAGTATTATCAAGGCATGCACAAGTAGCTAGAGTTTCGACTTAGGGATAAGAAGAAACCATTGAAGAATGCTCTGCCGAACCTTGAAGGTTGCTGCCCAGACGCCCAAGTAGTTGCCCAACTAGTCGCCCAGGCAACCATCGATTAGTTGCCAAGGCAACCCCGTTGTGCAAGTTGCCACGGCAACTGAGTTGCCCTTGCACTCTTTTACCAAGACGATCCAATCGGCTATCACACCTCAACTCACGATAACCTGGCATATCTCTCTCATTTGTTCTCATCTTTTCTTTTACGTTATTGTTTTCTAGTTTAGTTATTATTTAAACTCCTATAATCCTTTATTTGTGTCTTTACTTTTTACAGTGCAAGAGACTAGATTCTTGAAGTGGCACCAATCCCTGTGGAGACGATATCTTTTATACTATAACTTGCAACGTGTATACTTGCACAATTGCGTAGCACTTATTACGCCCAACAAGTTTTTGGCGCCGTTGCCGGGGATTGGCAATAGCGACTTTGTTTTTATTTTCTTGCACTTTCTTTTTACTTTTCTTGTTTAAGATTCAAAGGGCTAACAAACTTTGGTTTTGCATTGGTATATGACCATGGCAAGACCGACTACACCAAAATATCCCTTTGATCCAGAAACCGAACGAACCTTACAAAGACTTAGACGAAGGATAAGAGTAGCAATGGCTAATCAAGACGGCAATATGAATCAAGATGTTCCAGCAGGAGGAGGAGTGATTCTTGCACGAAACAGAACTATTCGAGACTATCTTGAAGAAGATCTTGATGGACTTAATCCAGGAGTTGTCGCACCTGAAATTGAAGTCGACCACTTTGAGTTGAAACCGGTAATGTTTAATATGATCAACATAATTGGTCAATTTGGCGGCTCAACAACTGAAGATGCACGACAACATCTTAAATCTTTCCTCGAGATTTGCAACTCGTTCAAAATACACGGAGTCACCCCTGATGTCTTACGATTAAGATTATTCCCCTATTCACTAAAGGATAGGGCGAAAGCATGGTTGAATAGCATTCCTGCCGGATCAATAGCATCTTGGACTGATCTTTGTCGTGATTTCCTTGCTCGATTTAATCCTACAAATTTGACTGATAAGCTTTGTAACGACATTACTTCTTTTCGGCAGGCAGATGATGAATCCATGTACGAGGCTTGGGAGCGATATAGAGAACTTCTACACAAATGCCCGCTACACGGATTCCCGGTGTGGACTCAAGTAACAATGTTTTACAACACCGTGAATACACCAACAAGGATGATGCTAGATGCCTCAGCAAACGACATACTTCTAGATAAGTCACCGGAGGAAGCAATGCAAATTCTAAACAGGCTGGCCAAGAATGATTATCAATTCCCCTTTACTAGAAGAGGATGAGTTAGACGCCAAGCCACACTACATGAACTAGGATCATCAGATTCAATTTCGGCATAAATGGCCACTTTAACCAAGATGGTCCAGAACATGCAAAAACCAAACAACACACATGAAGTCAAGGTAATGGATTATTTTTGTGAGTTATGTGGTATAACCATGATTCTTCTGAATGTATGCAGAATCCCGAATCCATCTTCTATGTGGGGAATTACAATCGGAACAACAATGTGATGTCTAATACATACAATCTAGCTTGGAAGAAGCACCCGAATTTTTCATGGAGTAATCCCAACAATGCTCTAAACCAGAACAATCAGAATGCACAAGCATCGAGATTCCAGCAGAATATGCCACGGCAACAGTTACCGCAGCAACAACCGACAACATCTAGTTCTTTGGAAAATTCTCTAAATGCTTTTATGATGAAAACTGAATCTTATATGGCTGAGAATAGTAATTTCATAAAAAGAACTGATGCTTTTATTAACAAGACCGAGATGAGATTGCAAAACCAAGAGGCGGCAATCAAATCATTAGAAAATCAAGTCAGACAGTTTGCTCAAAATCTGAATACTAGACCGCAAGGAGGTTTACCTAGCGATACTGAAGTCGCAAGAGGAACTGGCCATGAGCAATGTAAGGCAATCACCACGAGAAGTGGCCAACAACTTAGAGAGGCTCAAACCCGCTCATCAAACAAAACTCCACAAAAAGATCAAGACGAACCTAGCGGTAAAGCCTCAGATGCTGAACCAGGAATTGCCGCGGCAACCGGCAATAAGCATGCCTCGGTAACCGACGATAAGGATGCTTCGGCAACTTGTGAAAAGCATGCCTCGGCAACCCCAGTGGATAACACCTCGGCAACTCCAGTTGTCCCGGCAATGCCGTCAATCAGGTTCCAAACCAATGAAAGGATCGAAGATATCTGACTTCCACCACCATTCCCACAAAGGTTGAAGCGACAAAAGCAAGAATATCAATTCAAGAAGTTTCTTGATATCCTAAAGCAAGTCCACATCAACTTGCCATTGGTGGAAGCAATTGAACAAATGCCAAACTATGCCAAGTTTCTTAAAGACATTGTGTCCAAGAGAACAAGGCTAGGAGAGTTTGAAACAGTTGCCGCAACAGAGGGATGCATGGCAATGTTGCACAATCGTATGCCACCCAAGTTGAAGGATCCCGAAAGTTTCAGAATACCCTGTTCTATTGGAAATCACTATGTCGGGAAAGCATTATGCGACCTTGGGGCTAGCATAAACTTGATGCCTAAATCAGTTTTCCAGAAACTAGGAATCGGGAAGGCAAGACCTACAACAATTATGCTACAGCTAACCGACAGATTCTATGAGCATCCAGAGGGAAAAATTGAGGACATACTGGTAAAAGTTGATAAATTTATTTTTCACGCTGACTTTATTGTTTTGGATTGTGAAGTAGATGAGCATGCACCCATCATTCTCGGGAGACCATTCCTAGCAACAGGGAGAACCTTGATCGATGTTGAAAAGGGAGAACTCACAATGAGGGTGAATGACCAGCAAGTTAAACTAAACGTGTTCCAAACACTAAGGCATGCCGATGATCCCGAAGAATGCCAACTTCTTCATGCCACGGCAGAGTTTAACTTCGACAAGGAATTTAGTTACCTCGGCAACTACATCGCCGATCAAGAGGAACCTGAGGAGTATGAAGAACCGGTCGATGAGGAACAACAAGAAGAGGCAAATTGGCTAGTCAATCGACCAGGTACAAACTTTGAACCACTGGATTACTCAGGTAAGGAAGGTAAACTCGAAAAACCCTCTATTGAACAACCACCGATTCTTGAGTTGAAACAATTTCCAGAGCAACTAAAATATGCATACTTAGGAACCGATAATACATTGCCTGTAATTATTTCTTCTAAGTTACAGCCTGAGCAGGAAAAGAAGCTGATCAAGATGTTGAAGCTACACAAAAAGGCAATAGGGTGGACAATTGTCGACTTGAAGGGAATTAGCCCGGCAATGTGCAAGCACAAGATTTTGTTGGAAGATGATCACAAACCTTCAATTGAGGCCCAGAGGAGACTGAATCATGCCATGAAAGGGGTTGTAATGAAAGAAATCATCAAGTGTCTTGACGCCGGCATTATATACCCTATCTCCGATAGTACATGGGTAAGTCTGGTACAATGTGTTACGAAAAAGGGAGGAATAACGGTGGTAAGTAATGAAAACAATGAACTCATTCCAACCAGGACTGTGACCGGTTGGAGGGTTTGTATGGATTATCGAAAGCTAAACAAAGCCACTAGGAAAGATCACTTCCCATTACCCATTATTGATCAAATGCTTGACCGTCTTGCAGGTAAACCCTTTTATTGTTTTCTTGCAGGTTACAATCAAATTGCCACAGCACCAGAAGATCAAGAAAAGACAACCTTCACATGCCCATACGGTACTTATGCCTTCCGAAGAATGTCGTTCAGATTGTGTAACGCCCCGACAACCTTCCAAAGATGCATGATGGCACTCTTTTCAGACATGGTCGAAGACTTCCTTGAGATCTTCATAGATGATTTTTCTGTTTTTGGTAATGACTTCGACAGTTGCCTCGGTAATTTAGAGAAGGTGTTGGCAAGATGTGAAGAAACTGATTTAGTCCTCAATTGGGAGAAATGCCATTTTATGGTAGATGAACGAATAGTGTTCGGCCACAAGATTTCATCCAAGGGAATTGAAGTAGACAAAGCTAAGGTGGACGTGATCGAGAGATTACCCCCACCAAGTTCGGTTAAAGGAATTTGAAGTTTTCTTGGACATGCAGGTTTTTATAGGAGGTTCATTCATAATTTTTCTAAAATCACTAAACCTTTGTGCAATTTGCTTGAATAGGATAAAGTCTTCAATTTTGATGATTCTTGCACCCAAGCATTCGAAACCCTAAAGAAAAAGCTTGCCTCGGCACCCATTGTCGTTCCACCAGATTGGACGCTACCTTTTGAGCTCATGTGTGATGCAAGTGATTTCGCGGTAGGAGTAGTCCTAGGCCAACGCTCAGGTAAGACCTTCCATGTGATATACTACGCTATTAAAACTCTTAATAGTGCTCAAGTGAATTACACAACAACGGAGAAAGAGTTACTAACTATAGTTTTCACATTTGACAAGTTCCGATCCTATTTGATTGGTATAAAGGTAATTGTTCATACGGACCATTCGGCAATCAAATACCTATTTGTTAAAAAGGATGCCAAACCTCGTTTGATTCGTTGGATATTACTTTTACAAGAATTTGATATTGAAATTAAGGACAGGAAAGGAACAAAAAATTAAGTGGCCGATCACTTATCACGTTTAGAGCGCAATAGGGAGGAGGACGCGGATCTAGAGATATGCGATGCATTCTCGGATGAACAAATTTTAGTTGCCTCGGTAACCATGGACGCGCATGCCTCGGCAACCCTCGATGCCTCGGTAACCATGGACGCGCATGCCTCGGCAACCATGGATGTACACGCCTCGGCAACTCTTGACGCCGCAGCAGCCCTTGACGCGCACGCCTCGGCAATTTTGGGAGCAGTCGCCACAGTAGCACATGCCTCGGCAATACCCTGGTATGCAGATTTAGTTAATTTCCATGTTTGTGGTATTTTACCTTATGGTCTTACTCACCAAGGGAAGAAGCGGTTCCACCATGATGCTAAGCATTACTTTTGGGACGAGCCTCTTTTGTTTAAACAATATGCAGATCAGGTTATACGCCGATGTGTCCCTGAAGAAGAGCAACAGAATGTACTCTGGCAATGCCATTCTTCACCCTATGGAGGACATTTTGGATGAACTCGTACCGCGGCCAAAGTTTTGCAATCCAGTTTGTATTGGCCAACATTGTACAAAGATGCCCAAGACTTTTACAAGCAATGTGATCGTTGCCAGAGGACGGGCAATATCTCTAGATGACATGAGATGTCGCTCCAGAACATCATCGAGGTGGAATTGTCTGATGTATGGGGGATCGATTTTATGGGACCTTTCCCATCTTCATTCGGCAACCTCTACATTCTACTTGTCGTCGACTACGTGTCTAAATGGGTGGAGGCAGCTGCAGTTTCCAACAACGATTCCAAGACCGTGCAACGATTCTTGCAGAAAAACATATTTACACAGTTTGGGATGCCGAGAGCAATTATCAGTGACGAAGGCAAGCATTTTGACAATAGACTAATTGCCAAGATGTTGCAACGCTTCGGCATATCACACAAGATCGCCACGGCATATCACCCACAAACCAACGGGCAAGCAAAAATTTCTAACCGGGAATTGAAGGGTATACTCGAGAAAGTTGTAAATCCCTCTAGGAAGGATTGGTCATTAAGACTAAGATCTTCAGGAAGAAAACCAGGCCGCAAATTGTTATAGCTATGAGGTCTAACAGACCCAATTCTTTTTCACCTTGCGTAAATTAAACGGAGCCAAGTACTCCTCGAGCGTAGGCATCATGTCTTTTTCGTTAAAAGTAAAACAACAGTATTCGGGGTTCTAAAACTAAACAAAGGCCTTCAGAAATGGCTCGTCTACCTTCACATACAATAGGTAAGCTATATCATCATAGTTTTCATAGAACAACTACTTAGTTTTGTAGTCAAAATGATCACAAATTTCTCGCAACTCTTGCGTACTATTCTGTTTGACACTGACATGGGCATACACTGACATCTTTGTCTCGTGATCAACTGTCAAACTATCCCCAAACATTCGCTGGATAACCTCAGACCAGTGGTTCACCTTCGTATTTTCATCTTTAATTTTTAGGTACCTTCCATCCATGATGAGAGCTTTTCTAGTTGAGCATATTTTTTTAGAACCAACCTCTTCTAGATATGAAATGATGTTGCAAGAATGAATATGCAAAACAACAAGTAATAAAGGAAAAAGGTTAGTGAAAGAAAAACATAGAGGGTCCAAAATAATTTCATTGCATGAATAATTCTGGGTAGCAAATTCCATCACTCCAGGACATGTCTCCATGGATTATCCTCACGACATAATTTTGACCAGACCTAAAGCCTAAGGTTTTCCACGTGGCTCTATTAGGGTAGGCTTCTAGATTTTCACTCATGGTTTGGTTCTAAAAGTATCCCCGAGCTGTCCTTGTTGTCCCTTACTAAGGGTAGCAAGGCCCCTGATTCTCACCCATTATAGGTGTTAAAAGAATCAAGTTCAACTCAGGATGACTTATTTCCTATGTCTTCTCGAAGGATCAGTATCCTTACGAAGACAAAGGGCATATGAGTCCGAAGGTACTTGCTAGGCTCATACAGAGAATCAATATTCTGACATGAGCAAAGCATTTTCCCTTCACTTAACAATTGGGACGAAGCTCGACTGTAGAGCTTAACCAAGTTATAAATGCGTAAAATAGAATCATTTTCATAAATGGACAAGTAAATTGAATTTTATGTGAACCTGTAAATTCCAATATTAAAACATTTTTGTAATCAGTTTCTAGCCCGACTCGCTTTTAAAAAAAACAAAACATTCCCTAGTGGAGTCGCCAAGGCTGTCGCAACCATTTCGAGCACCACTTTAAAAAAACAGAGTTGCCACCAATCTTTTTCAGGGTGTAAGTGGATTACCTAAAATGGGTTATTTTAATAAAATTATTATTATTTTATTAAAACAACCATTTTGGTCTGAGAAAACACAAAACGGGTTCGGAAGTCAGTTACGCATGGGGAAGGATTAGCACCCCCATAGCGCCTAAAAATTGGCACCTAGTCGATTACAAAACGTTTTGATGTTAGAATTTACAAGTTCGTATAAACTTCAACTTATTTGTCCATTTATGAATATGATTCTATTTTAACGGTCTTGCCATTTGGAGAATAAACTTTAATCACCGTTGTTAAGTGTCTAAAAGTACTATTTTATTCACCCTTTTTATTCATATTATTGCTAGACTTAGGCTCATATTAGTTGCAGTATTAGCCATTCATGCATGTTTGCATTGTTTCCTTGGTGGACAAGCTTGATTTCATATTTTGCTTAATTTTGTGGAAAAAGATACTGCTTTGGTGTGTTTTTGTGTGTGTGCAGAATCACTTGCCAAAGCAAGGCTGCAACCAGTTTCCAGGGCAATGCATGAAGGAGATGCCGAGCTAGTTGCCAGGGCAATACATGAAGGAGATACCGAGCTAGTTGCCAGTGCAATTTTCGATAAGGGATAAGATGATATGGTAGTCGAAATTGATGACTAGATAAGCCCAAGATGACGCGGAGCAAAGTTAAATCCCAAAGGAGTTTGATTTCCATGAAGAGGTTAAAGAGAAATTAAATCCCAAGAAGATAGGAGAAGTTCTAGAAGGAATTTAAATATAATAAAGAATTATATTCTTTAAAGATATTTATTTCCAACTTAACTTCCTCCTCAAAAAAGACTTTGACCTAGCCCTATAAATTGAGGACAAAGCCATCAACTCCAAAGGAAGAGAGAGGAGAGAAATTTCGACAAAGAGATGAGGGAGATTTCGACAAGAGCAAGGACAGATTTCGACAAGGCTTCAACCATTCTTCATCTTTTTCTTTCTTGTTCAATTAAGTTTATGCTAGGAATTCTTTGTTTTGTGTTTCTTTGGAACCTAGCCATGAACTAAATCTATTTGGTTAAGGTTATTGTGTTTTATGGTTGTGAGAAACAATTGGATTTTGTTTAGGTAATAAGAGTTTGCACTTTCAATTCAAGGTTTACTCATTCTTGGTTTTTCTTCTTGTTTGCGAGTGAATTGGGAGAGGATCTCGTAACTTCATCTATTTATCTAATATCAGGAGAGTTAGATTCAAGAAACGAATGAGTATGGTCTTTATTCAATCTATTGATGGTGAAGATTAATCTGGCTTAGGAATAAGTTAAGGATTTCAACGGCTAAGAGGAGCTCAAGATTGGTTGTTGTTCACCCTTGATTCACGCAGGGATGTATTGTCAAGGCATGCACAATTATCTAGAGTTTCGACTTAGGGATAAGAAGAAACCATTGAAGAACGCTCTGCTGAACCTTGAAGCTGTTGCCCAGCTGCCCAAATAGTTGCCCAGGCAACCGTCGATTAGTTGCCAAGGCAACCCCGTTGCGCAAGTTGCCACTGCAACTGAGTTGCCCTTGCACTCTTTTACCAAGATGATCCAATCGGCTATCACACCTCAACTCATGATAACCTAGCCTATTCTCTCTCATTTGATTACATCCTCTTTTACTTTATTGCTTTCTAGTTTAGTTGTTAGTTAAACTCCAACAATCTTCTACTTGTGTTCTTTTACTTTTTACAGTGCAAGAGATTAGATTCTTGAAGTGGCACCAATCCTTGTGGAGATGATATCTTTTATACTATAACTTGCGACGTGTACACTTGCACAATTGCGGAGCACTTATTACACGCAACAAGTTTTTGACGCCATTGCCGGGGATTGGCAAAAGAAACTTTGTTTTTATTTTCTTTCACTTTTTATTTTTCTTGTCTAAGATTCAAAGGGCTAAAAAACTTTGGTTTTGCATTGGTATATGACCAGGGCAAGACCGATTACACCAGAATATCCCTTTGATCCAGAAACCGAATGAACCTTGCAAAGACTCGAACGAAGGTTAAGAGTAGCAATGGCTAATCAAGACGGCAATATGAATCAGGATGTTCCAGCAGGAGGAGTGATTCTTGCATGAAACAGAACTATTCGAGACTATCTTGAAGAAGATCTTGAAAGGACTTAAGCTAGGATTTGTTACACCTGAAATTGAAGCCGACCACTTTGAGTTGAAACCGATGATGTTCAATACAATCAACACAATTGGTCAATTTGGCGGCTCAGCAACTAAAGATGCACGACAACATCTTAAATCTTTCCTCGAGATTTGCAATTCATTCAAAATACAAGGAGTCACCCCTGATGTTTTACGACTAAGATTATTCCCCTATTCACTGAGGGATAGGGCGAAAGCATGGTTGAATAGTATTCTTGCCGGATCAATAGGATCTTGGACCGATCTTTGTCGTGATTTCCTTGCTCAATTTAGTCCTACAAATTTGACTGATAAGCTTCGTAACGAAATTACTTCTTTTCGCCAAGCAGATGATGAATCCATGTACGAGGCTTGGGAGCGATATAGAGAACTTCTACACAAATGCCCCTTACACGGATTCCCAGTATGGACACAAGTAACAATGTTTTACAACGCTGTGAATACACCAACAAGGATGATGCTAGATGCCTCGGCAAACGACATACTCCTAGATACATCGCCGGAGAAAGCAATGCAAAATCTAAACAGGCTTGCCAAGAATGATTATCAATTCCCATCTGCTAGAAAAGGAGGAGTTAGACGCCAAGCCATAATACATGAACTGGGATCATCGGACTCAATTTCGGCACAATTGGCCACTCTAATCAAGGTGGTCCAGAACATGCAGAAACCAAACAACACACAGAAAGTCAAGGTAATTGATTCCTCTTGTGAGTTATGTGGTGGTAACCATGATTCTTCTGAATGTATGCAGAATCCGAAATCAAGCTTTTAGGTGGGGAATTAAACCGGAACAACAATGTGATGTCCACTACATAAAATCCATCTTGGAAGAAGCACCCGAATTTTTCATGGAGTAATCCCAACAATGCTCTAAACTAGAACAATCAGAATGCACAAGCATCGGGATTCTAGCAGAATATGCCACGGCAACAGTTGCCGTAACAACAACCGACAACATCTAGTTCTTTGGAAAATTCTCTCAATGCTTTTATTTTGAAAACTGAATATTATATGGCTGGGAATAGTAACTTCATAAAAAGAACTGATGCTTTTATTAACAGGTCCGAGATGAGATTGCAAAACCAAGAAGTGACAATCAAATCATTGGAAAATCAAGTCGGACAATTTGCTCAAAACTTGAATACTAGACCGCAATGAGGTTTACCTAGCGATACTGAAGTCGCAAGAGGAAATGGTTATAAGCAATGTAAGGCGATCACCACTAGAAGTGACGGACAACTTAAAGAGGCTCAAGCTCTCTCATCAAACAAAACTCCACAAAAAGATCAAGACGAACCCAGCGGCAAAGCCTCAGATGCTGAACTAGGAATTGCTGCGGCAACCAGTGATAAGTATGCCTCGGCAACCAGCGATAAGGATGCCGCGGCAACCAACGATAGGCACGCCACGACAACCCCAGTTGAAAATGTCTCGGCAACTCTAGTTACCTCGGCAATGCCGTCAATCAGGTTCCAGACCAATGAAAAGATCGAAGATATCCGACTTCCACCACCATTCTCACAAAGGTTGAAGCGACAAAAGCAAGAATATCAATTCAAGAAGTTTCTTGATATCCTAAAACAAGTCCACGTCAACTTGCCGTTGGTTGAGGCGATTGAACAAATGCCGAACTATGCCAAGTTTCTTAAAGACATTGTGTCTAAGAGAACAAGGCTAGGAAAGTTTAAAACAGTTGTCGCAACAGAGGGATGCATGGCCATGTTGCACAATCGCATGCCACCCAAGTTGAAGGATCCTGGAAGTTTCACAATACCCTGTTCCATTGGAAACCACTATGTCGGGAAAACATTATGTGACCTTGGAGCAAGCATAAACTTGATGCCTAAATCGGTTTTCCAGAAACTAGGAATTGGGATGGCAAGACCTACAACAGTTATGCTACAGCTAGCCGACAGATCCTATGTGCATCCAGAGGGAAAAATCGAAGACATACTAGTAAAAGTTGATAAATTTATTTTTCCCGTTGACTTTATTGTTTTGGATTGTGAGGCAGATGAACATGCGCCTATCATTCTCGGGAGACCCTTTCTAGCAACATGGAGAACCTTGATCGATGTTGAAAAGGGAGAACTCACAATGAGGGTGAATGACCAGCAAGTTAAACCAAACGTGTTCCAAACACTAAGGCATGCCGATGATTCGGAAGAATGCCAACTTCTTCATGCCACGGCAGAGTTTGACTTCGACGAGGACTTTAGTTGTCTCGGCAACTACATTATCAATCAAGAGGAACCTGAGGAGTATGAAAAACCGATTGATGAGGAACAACAAGAAGAGGCAAATTGGTTAGTCAATCGACCATGTACATTCTTTGAACAACTGGATTACTCAGGTAAGGAAGGTAAACTCAAAAAGCACTCCGTTGAACAACCACCGATTCTTGAGTTAAAACAGTTGCCAGGGCAACTAAAATATGCTTACTTGGGAACCAATAATACATTACCTGTAATTATTTCCTCTAAGTTACAGCCTGAGCAGGAAAAGAAGCTTATCAAAATGTTGATACTACACAAGAAGGCAATAGGGTGGACAATTGCCGACTTGAAGGGAATTAGCCCGATAGTGTGCATTCACAAGATTTTTTGGAAGATGGTCACAAACCTTCGATTGAGGCCCAGAGGAGACTGAATCATGCCATGAAAGGGGTTGTAATGAAAGAAATCATCAAGTGGCTTGACGCCGACATCATATACCCTATCTCTGATAGTACATGGGTAAGTCTGGTACAATGTGTACCGAAAAAGAGAGGTATAACGGTGGTAAGTAATGAAAACAATGAACTCATTCCAACCAGGACTGTGACCGATTGGAGGGTTTGTATGGATTATCGAAAGCTAAACAAAGACACTAGGAAAGATCACTTCCCATTACCCTTTATTGATCAAATGCTTGACCGTCTTGAAGGTAAACCCTTTTATTGTTTTCTTGATGGTTATTTAGGTTACAATCAAATTGCCATAGCACCAGAATATCAAGAAAAGATAACCTTCACATGCTTATACAGTACTTATACTTTCCGAAGGATGCCGTTCAGATTGTGTAATACCCCGACAACCTTCCAAAGATGCATGATGGCACTCTTTTCAGACATGTTCGAAGACTTCCTTGAGATCTTCATAGACGATTTTTCCGTTTTTGGTAATGACTTCGACAGTTGCCTCGCAATTTAGATAATGTGTTGGCAAGATGTGAAGAAACCGATTTAGTCCTTAATTGGGAGAAGTGTCATTTTATGGTAGATGAAGGAATAGTGCTCGGCCACAAGACTTTATCCAAGGGAATTGAAGTAGACAAATCCAAGGTGGATGTGATCGAGAGATTAACCCCACCAAGTTCGGTTAAAGGAATCCGAAGCTTTCTTGGACATGCAGGTTTTTACAGGAGGTTCATTCATAATTTTTCTAAAATTACTAAACCCTTGTGCAATTTGCTTGAATAGGATAAAGTCTTCAATTTTGATGATTCTTGCGCCTAAGCATTCGAAACCCTAAAGAAAAAGCTTGCCTCGGCACCCATTGTCGTTCCACCATATTGGACGCTACCTTTTGAGCTCATGTGTGATGCAAGTGATTTTGTGGTAGGAGCAGTCCTAGGCCAACGCACAGGTAAGACCTTTCATGTGATATACTATGCTAGTAAAACTCTTAATAGTTCTCAAGTGAATTACACAACAACGGAGAAAGAGTTACTAGCCGTAGTTTTCGCATTTGACAAGTTCTGATCATATTTGATTGGTACAAAGTTAATTGTCCATACGGACCACTCGGCAATTAAGTATCTATTTGCTAAAAAGGATGCCAAACCTCTTTTGATTCGTTGGATATTGCTTTTACAAGAGTTTAACATTGAAATTAAGAACAAGAAAGGAACAGAAAATCAAGTGGCCGATCACTTATCACACTTAGAACGCAATAGGGAGGAGGACGCGGATTTAGAGATATGCGATGCATTCTCGGATGAGCAACTGTTAGTTGCCTTGGCAACCATGGATGTGCATGCCTCAGTAACCCTTGAGGCACATGCCTCGGCAACCCTTGAGGCACATGCCTCGGCAACCCTTGACGCACACGCCTTGGCAACTCCAGATGCGTATGCCTCGGCAACCACTGATGTGCATGCCTTGGCAACCCTAGACGCGTATGCCTCGGCAACCCTTGACACGCATGCCTCGACAACCCTCGACGCATCAGCAATTCTTGACGCGCATGCCTTGGAAACGCTTGATGCGCACGTCTCGGCAACTCCAGACGCGTACGCCTCGGCAACCCTTAACGCGTATGCTGCAGCAACTCTAGACGCACACGTCTCGGAAACCCATGACGCGCATGACGCGGTAACTCTAGACGCGCATGCCTCGGCAATACCCTGGTACGCGGATTTAGTTAATTTCCTTGTTTGTGGTATTTTACCTTATGGCCTTACTCACCAAGGAAAGAATCGGTTCCGCCATGATGCTAAGCATTACTTTTGGGATAAGCCTCTTTTGTTTAAACAATGTGCAGATCAGGTTAAAAGTTGATCAGAATGTGCTCCGGCAATGCTATTCTTCACCCTATGGAGGACATTTTGGAGGAACACGTACCGCAGCCAAAGTTTTGCAATCCGATTTGTATTGGCCAACACTGTACAAAGATGCCCAAGAGTTTTACAAGCAATGCAATCGTTGCCAGAGGACGAGCACTATCTCTAGACGACATGAGATGCCGCTCCAAAACATCATCGAGGTGAAATGGTTCGATGTATGGGGGATCGATTTTATGGGACCTTTCTCATCTTCATTCGGAAACCTCTACATTCTACTTGCCGTTGACTACGTGTCTAAATGGGTTGAGGCAGCTGCAGTTCCCACCAACGATTCCAAGACCGTGCAACGATTCTTACAGAAAAACATATTTACACGGTTTGGGATGCCGAGAACAATTATTAGTGATGAAGGCAAGCACTTCGATAACAAACTCATCGCCAAGATGTTACAATGCTTTGGTGTGTCTCACAAGATTGCCACGGCATATCACCCACAAACCAATGGGCAAGCAAAAATTTCCAACCGGGAATTGAAGGGTATACTCGAGAAAGTTGTAAATCCCTCTAGGAAGGATTGGTCAGTAAGACTAGATGATGCACTTTGGGCATATCGCACTGCATTCAAAACACCCTTAGGTATGTCTCCCTTCCGACTTGTCTATGGAAAAACATGCCATCTACCGGTGGAAATCGAACACAAGGCATATTGGGTAATCAAGACCGTGAATATGGATTGGGAAAGTACCGGGCAAAAGCGTTTGTTAGACCTCAACGAGATAGAAGAATTCTGTGCACTCGCCTATAACAATGCACGAATCTACAAGGAGAAAACAAAGCATTGGCATGACAAGAAACTATTGCCGCGGCAATTCATGCCAGGGCAACTAGCTCTCTTATTCAATTCTCGGCTAAAATTTTTCCCGAGAAAACTGAAATCAAGATGGTCGGGACCATTCGAAGTTGTCAAACCATTCTCCCATGGTGTCATGATAATCAAGTCCATCACTGACGAACATGAATTCAAAGTCAACGGACAAAGATTGAAGCACTACAACGGTGCCTATGTGGAACGTAACAAAGAAGTGGTCACCTTAGGAGATGCATGAGCATGCTCTCCTTTCGATATTTTATTTTTATTTTTATTTTTTCTTGAACTATTTAAAAAAATTATTTTATTAATTTCGGTTATTTTTTTCTTTTTATGATAGATTTATTTATTTTCTTTAAGATTAAGACTATATCTTTCTTTCATATTTATCTAATTGTTTTTAAATTTTAAGTTTAAGAATTTCTCTGCACATCTTTATTTATTTTATTTTATTAGTTTATCTTTAATTTTAATCCTTATTTTATTTGTTTTTGAATTGTAGGAAAAGAGTTCAAGATAAAGAGGAATTTGATTCAAGAAGGAAACTTCCTCAACAAGGAAATTAATGGGCTAAATCTAAGGCTTATATTAAGCCTCCAATTTACCCTAAATAAACCCTATATAGCCGGCCAAACACTTCCCCTTCCCCAAATCCCCTAGCCGTCACCTTCCCCCAATCAAAACCCTTATTTTCTTTCTTTCCAATTAATCCCACGCACCATATTTACTACCTATCTTTTCTATTTAACTCATCACCCTTAACTTCCAAGAAACCTATTCCTACTTTTCATCTTGCAAATCTTTAGTTTCTTTTGCTTTCTTTTCTTTGTTTTTACCAAACTCACAACCAAGATCATCTATGGCATCCAAAATCGAATTTTTGGTTCATCCAAGTTCCTCCAAAGAACCAAGATACAAGAAGTTTGCTACACCGGTGGTTCAAGAAAGATTTCACTCCAAGTTTGAAAGCTGGAAGATTTGCGAAGAACAAGGCTTTGAATACTCCAACTCTCATCAAGATTTCGGCCTTGAACCATTCATCTTCGAGAGGATTGCACATCAAAAGTGGCAAATCTTTTGCCATCAATCGGAACCGGGTAACATCATGGGTAAGAGAATTCTATGCTCACTCACCTAACCTGGATAATCCTTATGTTTTTGTTCGTGACAAGGCTATACTCATAAGCCCCGAAAATATCAACACCTTTTACGGGCTCTACATTGAGAAGGACGAGCATCAAGCCTTTGTTGATCAGCTCATGCCCAAGCAACTCGACAAGTTGCTTCAAGAACTCACTCTACCGGGAACTCATTGGAACGACGGTAAGTACAAGAGCACGGTAAATCGCCTTCGGCTTAAACCCGAGGCAAAATTATGGAATAAGTTTGTTAAAATTTCTTTAATGCCCACAACACACAATACCATCGTTGATACACCTCGTCTTTTGCTCATACATTCTATCTTGCATAATCGCATCATTAACATTGGAAAAATTATTTGTGATGAGATTTTTGTATGTAGCACAAAAGACAAGGGTTCTCTTTTCTTCCATTGCTTAATTTCCAATCTTTGCAAGGAGATGCATGTCCCAAGTGAGTCCACTAATGAAAAGGCCCTACCAAAGTCCGGTTAGAATCAAGCACAAATCCGAAAGCTAATAGGAGAGGCACTGGTAAAATCCCCAACGCCTTCAATTACCGCGGCAACTCCTGCCGCCTCGGCAACCCCTAATGCCCAAGCAACTGATGCCCGGGCAACTCGGCCAGCAACCCCGAGATAACTTGAAGCACTCTTACAACCGTTGGCAAACCACCTTAGGCAAATTAAAGACCGGCAACTAATGTTCATACGGTACATGAAGGATCACAACAATGCCATCACCCAAGTCATCCTGGAAAAGTACTCGGACAGCCGCGTGTCGTTCCCCATCTTTCATGCCAAAATCCTTGCCACGGTAACCAATGAAGCAGTTGCCGATGCCGCAGTAACCTACACCGCGCCTGCCCAAGCAGTTGCCACGGCAACCAACACTGAAGATGTCACGGCAACCAAAGCTAAAGACGCCCCGGCAACCACTGCAAAAGCCAAAGGTAAAGCACCTATGCCTGAATCAACTCGTACCGAATCATTGTCTAATTTTTCAGATTCGGACGAGTCCTCTAGTGCACCAACAAAGACCGCACCAATCAAATCCTCCAAGCTCAAGCAAAAAGACAATGACATTGATAAAGAGGACGATGAGGACAATCTCGTACGAGGATCGATTCCACCATCGGCAACAAGGAAGCAACCACCACGTTCAAGCAAAAGGATCAAGACACTGACCAAAAGGAAACTAATCATCCACGACGACGAACTCTCGGAGTAAGTCCTCGTTTGCATTTTACTTTTCTTTATTTTTATTTTTCTTTGTGCATGCATTGAGGACAATGCCTCACTCGAGTTTGGGGGGATTGTTATTAGTTAGTTACCATGTTTAGTTGCATTCATCTTAAGTATTGCATTTACGATACATAAATTGCTTGCCATGCCTTTAGTTGGAACAAGAATTGCCTAGATTTGATGAATATCCGATGATGACTCTGCCAGTGTACTTAATTGATAGAAATTTTTATTCTAGGATAAACGTGGAAACACTTAGAATCGTACTATGATGCTAAACTTGATGAAACACTGTGTGGCTTGATTGATTTAAGGAATTCTAGTGAACTTAGGTTGATAGTTAAAAAGTTGGGGGATTAGAATAAAAATTGGATGAATGCTAGAGGTGCCCGAAATTGGCTCTAGTATGTGCTAAAAAATTGATCGCTAGAGGTGCCCGAAACCGGCTCTAGTCGAATAAATTAATTAACTTAAGAAAACTAAAAACAAATCAAATTCTTCTTTGCATCTTCTTCTTTGCTACCTGCATTTAATGTCACTACTATTGTGTTGGTCCCTAAATTTCCTAATACTTGTATGACTAAGGAATATAGACCTATCATGTGTTGCTCAGTTGTTTACAAGACAATAACTAAGATCATGGTGAACAGGCTAGTTGTGGTTTTTTCCATGAGATGGTCCCTTTAAATCAGACAACTTTCGTAAATGGGAGAAGCATCATTGATAACACTCTCCAAGCTTAGGAATTGGTTAGAGGATACTCAAGGAAGGGAGTGTCCCCGAGATGTTGAGCTATACAGGGAGATTGTAACTAATTCGAGTTGTTTTATTCAGTTTGACTAACTACTAGTGTCGACAATTAGTTGTCATAAAATCTGTTATCAGTAGGGTAGACCAGTTGTGTATGAAGCTTTTCTGGATGGGATGTGAAGCCCCAACTAGGAGTGCTCATGTGAGTTGGAGTCAGATTTTCTCTTTTAAAATCTGAAGGGGGATTAAGATTGAAGAACTTGGGATGTTGGAGCAATGCTTGCCTTTTACCCTTGGTGCGAAATATACTGGCTAATCAAGGATCTCTTTGGGTAGCTTGGTTGAAGGAGTATGTTTTCAAAGGGAAAAACTATTGGTCTGTTGATATTAAACCCCACTTTTAACTGGATTGTTAAAAAGCTTTTGAAGCTTAAGGAGCATCGATGTTACGTTGTTCATTGGTTCTCAAAATTGGAGCACAGTGAAGTCTCTTGAATTTGGGACATAATTAGGGAGGTGAGAGAGAATGTAGTGGCAAAAATTACTTTGGTCCCTTTTTCATGTATCCAAGCATTCTCTTATTGCTTGGATCGCTATTCTGGATAGGTTGCCTACTAGATCTCGGTTGATGTAGTTGGAAATTATTCAAAATGATGAATGTTTGTTTTGTGCTAATGCTCAAGAGACACGGGACCATCTGTTCTCTAAATGTCCCTTTTCAAGAGATGTGTGGAGTGATGTTATGAGATTATGCAGGCTGAGCAGGTTGGCTGAGGTATGGACTATGGACTTATAGTGGGCTTTGGAAGGGCAAAACTCTAATTGTTCTTGTATTAAAACTAACTTGGTGCAACTTTATTTACCATGACATTAAGAAAACATTTAGTAAGGCTAGGCGTATTAATAGAGTAGATAAGGTAAATGAACAATTATGCATTGATTGAGGGATCTTATAATGTATAGATGATAGAGATGATCCATGTTATAGGTGACCGTTATTTGTAGTAGCTTTTGCTACTTATAATAATACTTCGCATTTTATCTAAAAAAATTATTTTTGAATTAGCACTAAATTGATAGAATGTATAATTTTAGAGGACAAAAATTGTCATTATACGATGAGATATTTTAATTTTAATGGCATAATAATTTATTTGTAATAAAATTTTAATTAAATGACTATATTATAACTTAAAAAATAACATATTTATTATCAAACTTATAATTAAGTAATTTGTGGTTCATTTTACCATATTTCTTCACATAACGCTTACTTTAAGGTAGCTCTGGAAATAAATTGGCAAAATTTAGCACGATATACTGACCCATCACTGTTCTATCCCGACATGACCTAACCATATGTCGTTTGATTAGGGGATTATAGAATTGCCCTTAAATTATATTTAATAATATCAAATATAATGGGATTGAAATGTAAAATTTCCAATATCTCAATTTCATCATTAAAGTAAAAATCCATCGACTTTATTTTATGTAAAAAAATCTTAAATTCTGAAAATAATAAAAAAATACAAAAGCTAAATTTTTTAATATTAAATTTAAACTCTATATAAAATAAGACCCTTTAATTGTACCTAGAAATAAAGTGAATTATCAGTTTAAATCATGAATCAAATGAGCATTTATTTGAAAATTGTGAAAGGATATTTCAATGTTTACAACAACTTCAAAGGTTTATTTGATCGCGATTTTTGAAATACATGCTCATTTGATCCATGGTTCTAATCACATGAATTTACATGATTTTTCTATATAAGAGGCTATTTTATATAATCCTTAAATTTATTTAATTGTAATTTGAAAATTGATTTACGCTGAGTTTAAGTCATTGGGTTTTTATGTTTGGCTTAGTGGTAAATTTAACCATCAATGTTTATAATTTTTTTAATTGACCCTTATTATTTTTTAGCTGAATTTAGACTAAAAAGGGTTAATTAATTTTTTTAATGAAAATGTTGACTCATATATCAAGTTTTTAACAATTTTAAAGTTGCAACCCATGTAGTATCACATGTACTTCGTGCTAATATGGTACTATTTGATTTGTATGAGACACCAACAAATAATTTAAAACTATAAAAATAAAAAGATAAAAAAAAATGCATGAAATATATGCATAATTGTCATATGTGATACCATGTCAACGATGTTAAAAATATTTAACATTTCAATTAATATTTATATTTAAAAAATAGCAATTCGACTCTTTTTAAAAAGTCGATGGCCAAATCTAATACATTTTGAAATGTTGATTTTCAAATTTATTTAAAAAATAATAAGGGCTAAAATGACATAAAAAATGTCAACATTAAGGACTAAAGTTTTCACTATATTTCTAATTTCTTTACTTTCCTTTGGGTCTCGTATTTTTTCAATACTTATTACTTCAATTGGGCCCAATAAAAACACAAAAATAAAGCTATTAAACTTTTGTGTTCTCAAATATTCTCAGTTATAACACATAAGAGGGCCATACATATGAGTAAATATGGATACTCCTTTTTTATGCTTTTCTTTGCTTTTTACTCCTATCTTTGCCAATCAAAGAAGGTTTCAGAGAGAGAAAGAGTGAAAACAGCAAATAGAACATCAAAGAAAAAGAGAATATATAAATAGATATATTTTAATTTTAAGAACAGTTCAATGCACTGAGTTGGAGTTAGTGGGTCAGATATATAATAGCCAGCTTTTGAAAATTTTATATCAAAATTATATATATATATATATCAAAATTTAATATCAAAATTATATATATATACCGAAAATTTTAAGAACAGTTCAATGCACTGAGTTCGGTGCTCTTATTTATGCCTTACCTTAAAAATATAAGTTTAGGGTTAAGGTCTAAAGTTAGGGTTTAGGGAATTATAGATAGGGTGTAGCTTTTAGGGTTTATGGTTTAAAATTTAGGATTAAAATTTAAAATTTAATTTTTTTAGTATTGAGACATAGAAAATTGCACCGAAAAGGGACATAAAATTTTTGTCCATAAATACTAGGTTAAAAAAGTGTATGTATATATGTGTGTATATATTGTTACTGCATGGTAAATATAATCTTATCGTATGCAGCATGAATTTTGGATTTACTCGTGTATAAATATTTGTACAAAGGTGAAGGTCACAGTTTGGGAAATGGAAAGGGTTTGCTGAAGTTGAAATTCGAAATCCAAATATGTTAATATTTCTTATTTCAGAAGAATAATTGTATAAACTAATTTAATTAAGTGTTGTTTGATAAACTGGAAAATTAAGTGTTAAAAATTTTGTTCCAGAAAATTATATACAGATTGAGCAAACCCTTTGTCTCACCATTTTCCTAGTAGAATCCCAAATACATAGAAATAAGTAGCCTCGTTAAATTAAACAAACAAATGGTAATTAAGTTTGATAAATAACATTAAACGCCATGGAAATGTTAGCATCAAATCCATGTGTTCTTAAAAAAGAATTAGCGGAGGCGTAACTCAGGCAAGACCAGAACCCCCAAAATTTTAAAACACTATTAATATATTCTTCAGATTTTCTTAAAAATTATTTGGATCCCTCAGTATATTTGAATTTTTTTATTTCTCTTGTTTTTAATAAATTCTCATCATATTAAATTAAATTGATAATCTCAAAATATAAATTTTATATATTTGATTCAAATTGTCATAAAGATAAATAAGTAACATCTATGTTAATTCAAACTTACATTTCTAATGTTACCTTATCCTATGAGTTAAATTTTCTAAGTGTTTTTTTTCTATGTCAACATTGTTTTTTTAATTATTTCTCAAAAATATGGTATTTTTGGTATTTTCCCTCCTATATTTATACTCGCACTTTTATATTATAAATATTAAAAAAATTAATTTGGAGGGAAATCAAATTTTAATATTGTTCCTCTAATTTGTTAATTGATGGAAAATTTAAAAACCCAAACAATCTCTCATAGTATTTAAATAATTTTAGACTCATTTCTACTATAAATGCAAATTCATATTGGTTTGTTCAATCTCTCAAAAGCTTCTTCTGCTCAAGAAACAATATGAAAGAAATAATAATGGAAGTTTTGCATTATACACACATTATACATAACCTTTTCTTTAAAAAAAAATAGTTGGCCCTATGATCGAGTGTCAAGATCCGCCACTGTCTAAAGAAAGAACCTTTGGTTATTACCAATTTCGTATGATGGCAGCAGGAACTAATATCTAGTTCAATCGACCGTCTACATGCTTTAATTAAAAGGTTTTGATACTGTACGTATGTGTTGAACACAAATTTTCGAAGTTCTAAATACACATTCAATTAGTCATAAATGTAAAGCTTTTAAGTGTTTTTGATACCAACAAACATATAATGCAGGAAAGTGATTATGAAATCGATGAATTTGAGATCGGAAAACGAAAGGTTCATGGCAATCTTCATGTATCTGTGTACATGCAAATGCAGATATGTAAGTGTTTTTCCGTGCAAATTTGGCGAGGCGTACAATTATATCAGAATCACTCAAGGAAGAGACAATTGTTGTTGGCGTCGAATCAAAGCACTGAGGACACTGCCTTTTAACATCAGTTTAGGGGCCACACAGTGTAAATTAGGCTTATGTATTTATAATTATAAAAGCTAACGTTTAGCTGTTTCATTCCATTTTAACCCAATCACTGTTCTGAATCACAGAAAAGGTTTCATTATCATTTTAGGGTTTACCAAATTAGCTTAACGGTAATGGTTTTTATTATATAATAATCAACTATAATGAATTGTTAAGGAAGTTGGACAATCATTTCACGACCATTCTAGGGTTTGCTGGTGTGAAAAAGAACAGAACCCAAAAAAGCAATATAATAATAATGATAATTTCTTTCAATAATACTAATAAATGGTCTTTTTGAGATTTACTAATTGGCCTAGTGGTTAAGAATGACGCTCATATTATCTTATATTGTACGTGTTCGAATCTCGGTATGAGAATGCAATACCTCTTTATTTAATAAAGGGTCTTTTTAGATCTTCATTAATGGAATCTTTTGTTTTGAATGATAATAATAATGAGACGATACATGTACCAAATACAATAATACAGTAGAAGGAAGTAATAAGCTAAGTTTATTGGTGATAATATTAAATATATTAATTAAGTCGAATAAGGAAGGTTTTCATGCTATAAATACATAGCCTAGGGTTAGGGTTTTCCCATGACATTATCAGTGTAAACAGCTCTGCCTACTTTTCTTTATGTTAGTACTCGTAATTTTAATTTTATATTTTTAATTTTATGCCAACTCGTCTTTCAGTAATTGAACTAATTTTGATAATTGTAGTTCAGTTCTTAGGGGCTATATACAAGGGGATAGATGAAGCGAGTAGTACTTAGAAGTGTGGAGCCTCCAAGGCCGGTCACGACTGTGAGATATGGTGAGTGCCAAAAGAACTATGCGGCGGCCGCCGGATGCTATGTCTTCGACGGGTGCAGGGAGTTCATGCCCAGTGGAGCAGAAAGAAATGCCGCCTTGACTTGTGCGGCTTGTGGCTGCCATAGGAATTTCCATAGAAAGGTTGAAAGCTAAGGTACTTGGCGAGTGTTCTTCGTCTCCATCTTCTAGGGGGTTTCCTACCATTAATTTGTGTTATGTTTTTTGAAGGAATGTTTTTATCTTAGGTTTCTATTTAATAGCTAGAGCAATTTCATATTATATTCGATTGCAAAAACAATATATGGAATCATGCTTATGTTGTTTGCGGTATAGCGGAGGAAGTAACCCAGAATTAGATATGTTGAACTTCAAATTCGAGACTTGCCGGATGGATGTATAAACCAATTAAGTTAAACCCTAGGTTTAAGTTTCATTATAGCTTGATTGTTTGATCGTTCCGAAAGAACAATCAGCTAAAATTAACTAGGTAGGGGATAAAGATGATGATTTGGGCTAATTAGATTAAGAGACTATGTTTATCAAATCACTTTACAGCCAATATTTTTGCAGTAGGAATATGCTTATTCAGTTTGCTAAGTTTAGGATTAAAATATTTATGTAGTGATGTGTTGTTTAATACGGTGCTTGATGAAATTTGTGATTGTTTTCCAATTGTTATATGGTAATAGTAAAGCAAGGAATTTAGCATTGTTCTTTCAGTATAATTCAACATTATATTGTCTCTCTCATACGAGTTGTGATTGAAATTATTGTTTAATTTGTTTGTTTGTGAACTGTAAATTTGCTTAAAAAAATTCCAGCAAAATGATTAATTCAATAATTTTGATAGTACTTTCACTAGTTTGAAGCTTGTAATAATTGAAACCTTCTTGGTCTAGTGTGATGATAATTCCATTCAGTTGGGTATATTGTTTTTTGTGTTATTCTCATCTTTTTTAAAAGCTAAATTAAATGCTAAAGTGATTAATTTTCAGCTTTTTTATTTTTGTCGATATTAATTAGGTATGATCTAGTCATCTAGATTTGATTTATTGACGCTCAATGGCAGCAAGTTATTTTTTTACACCAAACAATTAGCAACATTATCTTGTGGCGGTGAGGGCAAAAATCCATGGAATATTTTCTAAATGCGGAAGTCTAATCTGTATGGTAATTAAGAACACTTTTGTATTTAAGTTGAAAGGCCCACATATATAATCACTAATGGAATGTTTCTTAATATGGTCTAATCTGCTGGTTGTTATGATGGGATACTTTCTTTGTGGTGCACTTAAAAGGCAATTATAAAAAGCTTAAACCACTAATATGGCTTTGAATCAAGGGCTGGCCTTTGAGTGAACATGTGGCTCCTCTAATTGAGTAACTCCGATCCTTCCCGATTGTGTTGTGTTTGCCAAATGGTCCGCACACCGATTTCCTCTATGCAAAATATGACGAACCATGGTAACTTGACCATCCTAGATTATTTTGAGACAACCTTCAAGTAAAGTGCCTAACGGGTGGTCATCTTCAAACTGCCGAGGCAGTAGTTGCTTGCATTACCAGCAGTGCATCTACTTCCACGATTACAGGTTCTATACCCAACACTTTGGCAATTCGCATGCCCTCACATACACCTCATAGCTCAGACGGTGAGGCTTCCTCCAACATACCCAGAGTGCACATTTGATGATTCTCTCTCCATGCCCATGTTGTTGGCTTTATGAATTGGATAAAAATCCTCTCTACCTTTTTTCGGTGTTTCTTTCTATACTTTAACACTAAAAAATACTAAAAATTAAATTTTAGGTCTTAACCTTAAATTTTAAACATTAAACCCTATACCCTAAAAATACACCATACCCTAAATTCTCTAAACCCTAACTACAAACCCTAACCTTAAACCCGAAATTCTACCTCCTAAACTTAATTTTTAGTGTGGGCCATAAATAGAGGCACCGAAAAGGGCAGAAGATTTCTATTCTTATGAATCTCACAAGAAAAACGCATTGCGGACGCTAATACTTGAGCTGTTGGAGTGTAAAGAAATGATATTCTTGTTTCCTGTATTTGGTTCAATAGATGAATATCTACATATACAAAGATTAGGATAGAGTTCGGTTAAATGCATATCTATCTTTACAAGAGTTATCAAGATAAGTTATTTAATAACAACTAGATAATTACTTTTTTATCTCTAATACACCCCTACAATATGGAGGATCCATCAGCGATACCAAGCTTGGACCGAAATTGAAGAAAAACCTTTCTTCCAAGGGCTTTCGCAAGTTGAGACTTGGATAGAACACGTAGCGATCCTACAACAACTAAGACACAAAAAATATCAAGGACAAGATGCTTCATACGAGTGAAAGACGGGATTTTTAAAAACATATGTTGCACTAAGGTTATCACTTGGTGAAGAGAAACACCAATTTCTTTGAGAAGATGTTGAATCCACTAAACTTTAGCAGTTGCATTAGCTAAGGCTCAATATTCTGCTTCGGTAGACTTGCGAGAGATAGTCTTTTGACGAGCGGATTTCCAGGAAATAACACTAGTGCCAAGATAGATGACATAAACTGTAATAGATTTGTTGTCGATGGACGACCCGCATCAGCGAAGGTTGTAAGCGTAAGTGAAGACAATGATGAACAAGTAGCCCATGACACAAGGTACCTTTGTGGAACCGAAGGATTCGCTTAGCCGACAACCAATGAGCAGCTAAAGGACCATGCATGTATTGCAAGAAACAATTGACAACAAACACAATGTTAATTTGGGCGAGCGAGCACTAGATGTGAAGAAGTCCAAGTAGGCAACGATAGTTGGATATATCGACTACAACAACTACATCACGTGGAGGCAGCTTATCAAAGGATGACATAGGCATAGAGACAAGCATGGCACCATCCATATGAAATTGAGTTAGTATATCAGTTGTAGAAATAGCTTCTACACCAAGAAAACGATTGAGAGATCTCATATCTTTCAGAGAGTCGTATAGAAAGTAGTGCAATGAAACGATAGACAAATGCATTGTCATTATTAGTAAGCACAATATCATCCACATATACTAAGAAGTACATGTTGATTCCTTATGTATCATAGAAATAAAGTGAGAGTTCAAGATACCATGCTCGTGGTGCTTGCTTTAGACCATACAAGGCTTTACACAATTAGAAAATATGAGAAGGATGGGCGGGATCAATATATTCTGGAGGTTGCTCTAAATAGACTTCTTCATGTAATGTGTCATTAAGAAATACATTATTAATATCAGGTTGTTTAATAGACCAAGAACTTGTAGCGACTAAAAAATCTGCCAGCATCCGATTTTCTTGAAAAATTTGATTTTTGGGGATTTTCTTAAAAATCGTATTTTTGAAATAAATAAAATTGGAGTCGCCACCGGTCACTTGGATTAGGTAGACCGGACACCGAAAAACAAACCAGAGATTAAACAGATTTGAGAGTCGGTTACGAGTGAGGAAGGGTTCACACCCCCGGCACACCCAAAAATTGGTACCTAAGAGTTCGTATCATATTTACTAAGAAAAATTAAAATTCAATCCAATTTAATTACTAACCCCTAAAAATGCATGTATGCATGGTTATACAAACCAAACAACCTAACTCGCAACCCACGATAAACAAATGAGATGGTGCCCGAAGACTCGGGATGACACTCTCACTAGGATATCGAGACCTCGAGAACTAAACTAAACTAGTGCAATAAATTAAATATGACAATTTAATTATGCGTGAACAAAATACTAATGCCAACATAAACAAAAGGTACCATAAAACACATATAAAGGACAACTATATACATATATATAATATGAACTATACATTATAACATATTATTATAAAAGACTATTTACGTATATAGAACATATTGTTATACACTATATTCATATATTATAAAATACTATGAAAAAACATATAATATGTTGTTCTAATTTATTAAATAGTCATGGTAAAAGAAAAGGTAGAAATAGTAAGTTAATTAATATAATTAAAATGATAAACATAATTCAAATCATGCCATAAATATGTGTACATATATATCTAATTAAACTGAAATAAGTACGTATTGATCAATTACCATATATATATATATATATTAAATAAGATAATTGATATACATATAAGGAAATGAAATAAACACACATATATGAGGTAACATATATATAAATATAATATTACGTGTGTATATATAGAAATACTATAACATATATAGATTGTAAAGTAGATTAGTCAATATGTATATAAAGTATTAACATATATTCTAGTTACTATATATAACATATATTGTTTTTAAAAATAACATAAATATATATACGGTAACATATATTATAAAGCATGATATGTTAATTAAATGGACGATAATAGAATTTAAAGGCAAGAATTAAAAATAGCAGGGACTAGATGGGTGATTATCCCCTTCTGGCTTTGGACCAAAATCGAAGAGAAAGGACAAAATTGAAAGCTTTTAGAATGCTTCAAGGACCGCAGAAAGAATTAACGTGGGGCGGAGGTCCTTAAAATGGTAATAAAACCATTTTTAAAACGAGTATAAAACCCAAACAAAAGAAGAAAAAAAAGGTTCATTTTCTTCTTTCTCTGAAAAACGAATCAAAACCAGACCCTCTAAAATTCTCTCACTTGTTCATACAAGTTCATGAGGAACTCATGAACGCCGCCGTTCCCAGATTTCGGCCGTTGACACCCACGTCGACCACCGCTGATCGATACCAGCCGCCACTTGCTGGCGCCGACGAACCCCAAAACAACCCTCCGAATAACTTATTTTTATCTTTAAAACCCGAATCCGACCTTAGATTTTAGTAGAAACACACCCATTTCCAAGATCTAAAAAATATCGAAGCGAAAAGCCTCTTTTTTCTTTTAAAAACCAGATTTGAAAACCAACTTGTTTTGAAGTCTAATCGGCATAAAACATGAAGTCTAATCGGCATAAAACATGAAGCCGAAGGGACTAAACACGAGTGTGCCAATCATTGGTGGCATCGTCCTCAACCACCATGCACGGTGATGGTTCTGAGACCAGAAAGGTATAAACCCTAATTCTTTTTTGTATTCGAAATAAAGATATAGATAGCAAAAATACCTTTGAAATTTTTTTCTTGTATTGATTCCAAAAACTGAGTACAATGGTTTTATTACATTGTTTTTTTTATCTAGATCTATTTGTTTACATCAATAAGCAACAATAAATGAATACACTATGGCTAACTTTAGACTGACATCCCATTGTTTCTTTATTATTTTCCTTTTGCTCGGTGGTTGGAAAACTGGTGAAAGAACGACGTCCTTGGTCCGCGATTTCTAGCGTCGAGGCTACGTGGACGGAGGAGGAATAGTGGCTGTTGATAGAGTCACATGGCAACTTTCAATGAAGAGAAGCCTTGGCACGTGGCATGTGGGAACTCCAACAGACTTAGGCGGTGGCTTCATTCGCGTGTAGAGGGAGTTGGGAGGTCACTCCCAGTTTGATCTAGACCGTCAGATCAGATCTTGATCTGACGGTGGAGATTAGGTGGCAATAAGAGAAAAAGATGGGGATTAGATTAGGTTTAGGGTTTTTTAATATTTGGGTCAAATAGGCCTTGTGGATACTAATTTAATTGGGCTTTTTATTATTAGATCCATTTTATTTAATTTCTTTTTGTTTTTGATAACAATAATAATAATACTAAATAATAATAAAACTGAATAAAAATGGGTGATTACAACTGCCCCTCTTTGTTTGTTCTTGTGAAACGAGAACAAAACAAAGATCATAAACAGTCATTTTTATCCCACTTCTCTGTTTAAGGCTTTGGAATCGTGAGTTCTTCTAGAACTTTTCATTTTTCCTCGGCCAATTCTTCAAGCTGCAAGTGCCTAGCTCTTATTCTTGAGACAATGTCCTTATGAAAGGACCAAATCAAAACATCCTTATGAAAGGATCAAATTAAGAAACTCGGGTTTCAAGGAAAACATCCTTTTGGAAGGATTTAGAAATTTAAAAATTTGGTTTTAAGGAAAACGTCATTTTGGAAGGATTTAGAAATTTAGAATTTTTTTTAAGGAAAACGTTCTTATGGAAGGATTTAGGAATTTTGGTTTTAAGGAAAACATCTTTATGGAAGGATTTAGAAATTTTAGAATTTTGGTTTTAAAGAAAACGTCCTTATGGAAGGATTTAAAAATTTAGGAATTTTGATTTTAAGGAAAACGTCCTCATGGAATGATTAAATTAAGAAGTTCATGTTTTAATAAAAATGGTATCTTGCTTTCAGACTACCGGAATAAGAAAATATCTTTATGGAATGATTTGGTTAAAATCTTGTTTTACATAAAACAAATCCTTATGGAAGGATCGAATTAAGAAAAATATCATTAAGAAAGGATCAAAGTTAAAATCTCGTTTTATGAAAAAAGAATCCTTATGAATTAAGGATAACATCCTTAGGGAAGGATCGAAGGCTCGAGAACTTGATTTTAATAAAAACGATACCTCGCTTTGAGACTTCCAAAAGAAATCCTTGGAATGCATTGTAACAATACAAACGACACTTAAGCGCGTGTCTTCTTGGTCGATACAAAGGTGCACGAAGTCCTTGTCGAAGTCATCTTTTCAGAAACTACTCGTCCGACCTCCTATTTAAATGCTTCATGACAATATCTTAATGATGTATGGGCACATTTTATGATGCAAAGGTGCAATGTATTCATGTAGACTTATATTCGTATTAAGGATGCAAAGTTGCATGTAATTCTTGTTAAGTTTTTCTTTTTCTTTTTTGCTTCTTCTCTTCTTTTTTCTTTCATTTTTTGTTGGGGTAGATATACTTCATCTTGTGACTACAACCATTCCTCATTCTTATACCCTAATAAAATTTTCTCTTAAAATTTTATTCTCCATTCTCTATTCGAACCTTCAAGCCGAGTGACCTCTGTCGATATCAACTCTTCGCTTAAGAAAAATCCTTTGACTTCTTCATTAGTCAAATTCTTTCATCTATGTGCTATTTCTGGTCTATTTTTATTCGAACTCCTATACGTAAGAGATCTTTGTTGTTTCACAGGAAATAATGCCCCACTCGGCTTGGATTTTTGTGAGCAAAAGATCTTGATATTTCACGGACAATGATGCCCCACTCAAATTTGATTCAACTCATTTCTTGTTTTGAACCAACATGTGTAGTCTTCATCTATCTCACATCAGGGCGAGCAAAATGCCTCAACTCTCGAACTCGTCTTTAAGTTCAATCTTCTTTTTTTGAACTCATTCGAAGCATTTGGGAGAACCAACTATAAGTCTCTACGCGTTAAATCTCAGTATAATGTAACACAAAAGGGCTTTTTACTTGTGTTTGTTTCAATACAAGAAAAATAATGACAATGTTTGAAAAATGGTAGTCATTTTTATTGGAATCGAAATTTGAAGAGAGTACCAAACATTCTAAAAAACAATGTTTGGAAAAATGGTAAACATTTTTTGAATCAAAATTTGGGAAAAATGCCAAACATTTTTTTGAAGACTGATGTTTGTCCCCACAATATCAAATGCAATGACAAATTTTCCTTTAGTTGACAAAGATCAACCCAAATAAAACGTATGTTTAGAAAATCTTGGTGGCGATGTATGTACATATCAAGCCATATTAAAGGATTTGAATATCAAGTGCAAGAACGACACTAAAATAACTCCGATGATTGCCCCCAGCATATCCTGTGTCCAAGAGACCTCGAAGGTTGAATCGATATCTGAAGATGTGAGATACCTTCTGAGTTACTTTAGTTTTTAACCAATTTAGAACTACTTGGTAGATTTCACCTTTAATTTATTATTTCATTTATCTCATTTCTTTATCATTTGGGGAATTCAACTAATCACATTCTTTTGGCTTGAGAATAATGATGGAGCAAACAACAATACCCCGAGCTACTCGGCATTATCATGAGTTAAAAATATTACCATCACTCATGAAGCTAAGGGTTTAGACTTGGATGGTACATTGCAACCTTATTTGCCCTATCGCTTCACTGGAGTGCCCCAAAGTTGCCACACTCTTATTCGAAAATGTCTCTTTAAGAGACTTCGAACATGCTTATTACCAAGCTTTGAACATACCTATTACCAGGCTTCTAACATAGGAGTGCCTTTTTATACCTCAGGACTTCTCTTCTTTTCTTTTTCCTCTTTTCTTCTCTCCTTTTTAATTGTGGAATATTTTTCATTACGCTCTCAAGTGCATTAAGTTATTTTCACTTGTGGTCATTATTTGACTAACCAAAATAACTCAGAATGTAAGCACATGTTCGTCATCTCTGTATCTTTCGGTTTTTGCTAGATACAGGCCGCTCAAAATCCCTGTCAGGGTCAAAAACAATGTCCCTTATGCAATTGATATACGGGACCCAATAGGCAAATATATACATGTGTATGTCATTTTCTAAAAATATGTGTATATGTGTATGAGAGAACAAAAACTACCCCATAACAATGAATGAGATGTTTTAAAGAATCAAAGAATACATATTGTTTGCTAACTGAGAACAAAAAAATATATAAAACAAATATCATTTAACAAAATATATGCCCTTACAAAATGTCTTCTCTAATTTTTGGGTCTAAAAGTAATGAAGCTGATTTCGCATTACTTCAAAACAAAATGCATGAAATCAGCAAATGAACATCTAACTGAGAAATCTACACCTCCCCAAAACTTATATCTATCCATTTTTTTCAAAATTTCAGTAGGACGGCCTCAATCAAACCTTGGACCTTATTCTTCAGGGCTCCACAGTTCTCTGTCGTATGACCCATACTTCCTACGTGGTATCCACACATGGTATTAACATCGTAGCCCTCAGGGAAGGGAGGTTCCTTTGGTTTGGACTGTACAGGGGCCAGCAACTTCTTCTTAACAAGTGGTGGGAGCAACTCAGTGTAAGTTGTAAGAATCGACTAAAACACATTTTTGGGCTTTACAGACCATGAGGACTGATTATAGGGACAACCTTGGGGCTAGTTGGTTGGGTGAGCACCCACCATATGAACATGAGAATCTCGCCCCTTCTGGGTGGTTGTGCTATATGGATCACTTATCTTCTCTTTCTTAAAGGCATCTTCGATACATTCTCCAATCATAACCATGTTCGCAAAGCTGATGAAAGGGTGGCTTATCAAAGCGATCATTCAATACTCTTTTTAGAGTATCCACAAATATAGGAGTAATTTCTTCTTCTCAAATCAAGGGCTGAACCTGAGCTGACATATCTCACCAACATTGAGTGTATTGGCAGAAACCCTGTAGTGATGTTTTTTTCTCGCTAAAAATGATGTGTTTTTATTTTTTTGGAAAACACTTTCTTCTGCGTGGAGTTTTAGAAGAAACCCGTATTTTATTTAAAAATGGAGTCGCCACCAGCCACTTAGGTAGGCCGGACACCGTAAAAACAAGAGATTTTAAAATGTTGGGTTCGGGAGTCGGTTACGGATGGGGAAGGATTAGCACCCCCACACCGCCCAAAATTGGTACTTTAATAATTACCGCTTTATTAATATTAGACTTTCCGGATTAAAGTGACAATTAAATTAAAATCTGGTTATATGTGCGAGTAAATTTTGAAGGCCCTGTTATTCTAGAGTAAACGCCCAACCACTATCACTACGCCTGATACTGGCCCCGTTTACGCTCGAATAAAAGGGCACCGCATTGACAATTATATATCCGTAATGCAAACTTAAAAAACACGACAAACATAAATAAATACGATGCGATAATCAAGATAAATACTAACATTATAACATACTAATCTAACGTAAATAAATAAATAATATTAAATAAAATGCATGAACGAAAATAACATGACATGTTACAATAATAAGATAAAATATGAATATAAACATGCAAAAGACATGCTTCCAAAACTAAACTAATTAATTCTAACATGCTTAAACACATAAGAAAAAAAATACAAATGCAACAAATGCATGATATACATATAACACTATCATGACATTAAACACAAATAAAAAACATAAACACGATATATCACAATAACAAAGCATAAAAAACATGTGAAAAAGGAGAAAAAGCATACTTCAAGAAATAATTAACCCCATATAAACATGTAATAAAACCTAAATAAAAACCACAATGCAACATATTCAAAACATACATACATAAATATTAATCTAACTTATTCACAAATATTAATTAACGTAATAACATAACAATATGTACAAACAACAATATATACATGAAATCTTATATATATATATATATATATATATATATATATCTAATATAAAAACATAGAAAATATAAAAAGTTATACGTAAAATATGGGTTGTAGAAAAAAAGATTATATATACATAATAATATAAAAAATGTTTCACATACCAAAAAACATATACGTAATAAATACATATTAGAATACTATACGTATATATACATAATAATAATAATAATAATATAATCTTAATATATATAACATACAGAAAATAGATTATTTTGCATAAATATAATAATAATAAAAAACTAATATAACAAGGAATCTAAAATAACACATACTAAAATATATAACACATACGTATACAAAAAAATGGCAAAAACAATTAATATAAATATAGTATTATATACACATATACTAAAAAGAAACATAGTATATACTCTCATATATTACTTAACATATATAGGTAATACACAACTTAATACACATATATATAACGTAATGTACATAGATGCATACTAAAAACATATATACATACGTACATATACACAAATAAAAGCCATAAACAACTACACATCATGATAAAAGTAAACACACATATTCACATATGAGAAAATTAAAAAACAAATATTAAAAACCATCAAGAATTAATCTAAACATCCTAACAACATATAGAAAGATATGAACATAAAAACATATAAAAACGTAATAACTAAAAATAAATAAGAGATTACTAATAAAACATCATTAGATTAAAAAAGGATTACACCATAAACATACATAAAAGGATACCCAAAATAAAATGAGGGGTGAATGTCGGCTCTTCCCCCTATTTTTCTTCAATAGCCGAGAGCTTCCATTGTTTCCAATTTTTTCAATGTCGTCTGCCCTCTAATTATTTCTTCAAATTGCCGCCCTTGTCTTGTTTCAATTCTGTGTTGTTTTATATGAATTATGGGGAGTGGAAAATAAAGTGGTAGCGTGGAGTGTAGTGTGGGGAATAGAAGCATGGGGCGACATGGGGGGTGAGTGGCGTGGGAGATATTTCTGCAGGGTATGGCAGTATGGGTGAGGCAAGGTGGGGCGGCATGCAGGGCATGGGTTGCCATGCCTTGCTATTTAATTATTTTTTTTAATTTGGTTTAAATGTGGTAGATGTTTCGAATATAATTTAGGGCCCGGACAAAAATGGGTATTACAAACCCTCGTTAGGCCTTTTTCCAAACTTTGCAGTAGGAACTGATTTGGGATCATATATGTTACATGCTTATACTGATCCATGAAGGCCTTTGAGAGGTCTCTCCATGATTTAATGTTAGCCTGACTGAGCTGAGTATACCAACGAATTGCTGACTCGGTCAAGCTATCCTAAAAATAATGGATGAGTAGTTTTTCATCCTTTATGAAGGCATTCATTTTCCGGTAATACATGGTGATATGAGCAGAGGGACAAGTAGTCCCATCATATTTGTCAAAGTTAGGTATTTTGAATTTTGATGGAAGGACTAAATCTGCCACGATGCTCAAGTCACTGGCCTCACTTTCCTGTTCATTCATCCCTTTCATGGCCTTAAACCTTTATTCCAAAGAATAAAACTTTCCCCATACACTTCGCCCACATCGGCCTTAATCCTCTTCTCTACTTCGTCCATCATGCTTAGATCAGACACTTCACCCTCGCAATTTGCCCCTAAATCAACAGGATGACTCATAGATTCCCCCACTAGTTGGACTGTAGATGCCCTAGTGGTGTCGATGTAGATTTTCCCTTCATGGTTCATTGTTTCTATTTGAACCTTAACATGGGCTGTGGCCCCCTCTTGTTTTTTGGTAGGACCATCGAAAAACTTCTCTTTGTCTTATCTTTTTGCAAGCAAAGCAGTCATTTGAGCAATAGTCGCAGCCTGCGACTGTGCAATCTTATCATTGATAATCTGTTCAGCTATATCGAAACAAGTTTCTAGGTCCCTCTGACCTTGTTCCAAATTAGCGACTCTATCTTCCATCACTTTAACTTGCAAACAGATATTGTAATGGTTCAGAATGATTGCAGTCTGAAGTCAAATCTTCTACCATGACATTTTCCCCAATTAATTTCATTGTTTTGTTACTTAATGCATGGTATATGCTTTAAAATGCATGGGATGCATGAAATCAATTGTAAAATAAATATGAGAATGAATGTGAAGACGTTGATTCTCGAGCAATATTTAGAAAGACTTATGTTTAATGGAGAAGATGTCTGATTACAAGAAGCTGGACTAATGAATTATAGATAACGGTTAGATTCTCGTCTTGACATATTGACTTTGTGAAGCAAGACCTCTGCTCTACGTCTTGGCACTGCCTCTGATCTAAACGGCGATCTCGTCGTTTTCTTTTTCTCCCGCTCGAAAGGTCTGTGACAATGTTGTCGTATCCTGAAACCTTTGGAAAGATCTCTAACATGCAAGCAAAATGTCAACAAGGGTCTCTTTTCTTTGGTAGATCTGGGTGCAAACGAGTTGAATCCTGAACAATGCGTCCAAGCTACGCCGCCTTTTCTCTTGATATGTATCTTATTATTGAACCATTCTGTAACGTTGACCATTAACTTAAAAGTAATTATTATGATGGTGACTCATGACACAATCTGAATGTGCCATGTCATCAAACTGTAAATAATCATTTAAAAATTTTAAAAATATATTTAAAATTATAAAATAATATATTTAAAATTAAAAAAAATATTTTAAATTATAAAAAAATAAAAAAAATTGTTTAAAATTCAAGAAAAATCTAAAAATATTTAAATGTGTAAAAAATTAATATTATGTATAAAATTATAAAAAAAATATTTTTTACTTAAAATAAAAAATAAAAAATTGTAATAATTATTAAAAATATATAAATATTTATAATGAAATAATATTTAAAAATTGTATAAATTTTTTAAAAATATTTTTAATTATAAAACCCTAAAATTTCAAAAAAAATCAAAATGCCCAAAATTTTCAAATCCTTAACCCTAAACCCTAACCCTATATTCCCAAATCCTCAATTTTGTTTAAATTTGCCATCCTACATTCCCAAATCCCCAAAATCCTCAAAATGCCCAAAATTTTCAAAATGTCCAATATTTGAATTGGTGCTAATACTTGATTTAGGGATTGATGAGGCTTTTCTTTGAAAGAAATGAAATTTGGGGGGGGGGTTAGAAAAAAATTATTATTTTATATTTTTTATAAAAATTAAAGGAATAAAAAGAGAGAGAAAAATAATTTAATTTAATATTTTTATATTTTAATTTTATAAATTTTTGTATAATTTTTTAGATTTATTTTAGAATTTTTTAATAATTTTGTAGATTTTAGAATTTTTTTAAAAAAATCGAGTTTGATAACGTGACACGTCTAAAGCGTGCCACATGTCCTTCTATCTTTAACCGTTAGAGGGCATTGACGGTCAACGTGGTTAACGTAACAGAGGGGCTAAATTGGGTACAATTTGAACTTTAAGGACTAAATTGGGTGAAAATTTCTCATAAGGGCTTAATTGGTTTTTTGAGTTTTTGTTGAAGGCCAATTTTTCATGGGGTGGGCCATGGCCTAGGTAGGCCTAGGCTAAGATTTGCCCATGTGCCAAACATATAGTGAAAAAAATAATGATGTTTTTAAAATTGTCAAAAATTATATACCATTATTCGTTAAATGTGACGAAAATAAAAAATTGTCATATTTCCAGTATATTTTGTGACATTACACGAAACATCATATCTAAATTTCATCACTTATTAATAAATTTGTTGTAGTGTCGAATGGTGAAACATGTCAAAATCTGATTAGAGGATTAAATTTATTGAATTAGAATAAAATTAAGACCAAATTGATAGAATGTGTAAGTAATGAAGACCAAATATGTAATTATAAAATTTTGTATATATATCACGTTACAATTTTGTTAACTTTTAACGGTTCATGGCTTGATTAATATTATTTAAATAATTAAGTGGTCTAATTGATAAAATTAAAAGATCAGCAGTCAAAATAGAATCTACCTCATAGTTGAAATGTGAATTCTAGAAAAATTAGGACCATATTGCAAAGTTTTGATAATTTGATATCAAAAGTTCAAAATCTATGCATTTTAGTGTCACCTAAAAACCTCATAAAGTAAATGACACGATTTATAATTTATCAAATTTAAAGTTTCGTTAGACGTTTAAAGCTTCAGTGACCGAAATAAAAGTTTCTTTAACAATATTAACTTTAATTAATATTTTTAAATTTTAATAATATTAAAAGCGTTTTGGAATTTGAGTGACTATTAGTGTATTTACACATAAAAATATATCTAAATAGTCTAAATAGTGAAGATGACAATTAGCTCAATCTTCCCATCCTTTCCATCACCTCGTCTATTCCTTTAATATAAATAAAATAAGTTCACTTCAATTGATTCATATTTATATACATATGATACTAATTCTCAATTAGTATTTAAATATCGTTACGAATCAGAACTTAGACATCGAAACTTTTGGGGTCTTACAAAGTGAGGGTTTTTAGTCTAGATTTTATTTTGATTTTATTAAGGATTTTGTCCAAATTTATTAGTTCATGTATGGAAACATAAACATTCATGTTCAATCTATTCATTTAAGTAATATAATGATCGACTATGATTGTAGTTATATAGATATCTATTATAATTATAATTTTATATTTAAATTATATTGATTTTATTTGTAAAAACAAACTATTATAATAGTTAATTGTTTTAAGAAAACTTCTCCTGCGTCCGTTGTTGTTAATAATATTCAAAATTGGCCATCATATCAATAAGAATGGGCTTCTTCCATTTCATAGCTTGGTGGGAGAATTGGGCCATTTCACATGGTTTGAAAGTCCAAATAAGAAGAGGGTTGCTGATTGGATAAGCTGATTATTTTCATTATTCTAATAAGAAGAGGATGCATACGGTGGAGCAGGTCAAGTATAGTAAATATTTGTTTTATTATTTTTCAAAGTATTATTTTATCTCTTATAAATATTTTAGGCATCATGTTTATGTGCTAAATATATATAATAATATCATAAACATGTTATATTTATTTTTATATATTTGTAAAATATTTATATTTAACATTCAAAAAAATATTTATATTTAACATATACCAATATTTATATATATTGAAATTATGCTCATTGATAAATTATAAATATTATTTTTATAACATCAAAATAAAATTCACTAGTAAAACGAGTTGGGCAAAAGATTGTGGAACATAGGGTTGTAAACGAACTGAACGTTCAGTGAACCGTTCGTGAATCGTTCGGAGGGAAGTTCGTTTATGTTCGTTTATTTATTAAACGAACGAACATAAACAAGATTTTTTGTTTGTTTAATTAAATGAACGAACACGAACAAAAGGCTTGTTCGTTCATTTATGTTCGTGAACGTTCGGTAATCCGTTGTTTATGTTCGTTCGTTTGTGTTCGTTTATGTTCGTTCGTTTGTGTTCGTTTATGTTCGTTCGTTTATGTTCATTTAAATTTATTCACATACTAACCGACCGAACCAAAACAAAATTGGTTAATCTATTAGATAATTTTAGGTTTCAGCTAACAGTTAAGAGTTTTTTCAAATTTCAATTATCGATTAAGTCGTTTAAAATCGGTTAATCAACTGAATTAATCGAACTAACTCAAAATATTCGTTTATGTTCATTTATGTTCGTTCGTTTGTGTTCGTTTATGTTCGTTTATCATTTAAACGGATTAGAAGGTAACTCAAAATATATACGACAACCAATCGAGGCATCATTGATACAAGTGGTAAGTAACCAAGCAACGGGTTAGAATGTATGAATTCATATTCTTGATAAGTTAACGGATTAGTGTTTTGATAGTTTATGTGCATTGGGTCTCTTAATTCAGTAAAGCTATTTGATAGGTTTTAATTCTAATTAGATTATCTAAGGATTTTAATCTTGATAATAAGAGTTAGTTATTTATGGATTATTAAGTGATTATCTACTAAGTAAAAGACATTGGGTTTGATTGTGGATTATCAATTAACCTATAACCAAGCTATTTGAGATTGATGCAGGTTTATCTTTTGTGAAGTTCGATGATCTAAAACTTGGATTAATACACCGAGATCTACCTTAACTATACTTCCTTTTAATATAGAATTCTCATTTAATTTAAATTGCTTTATTCAATTCTACTCAAACACAACCCCCTTTTACTTTAATTGCTTGTGAACTTAATCTCTTAACCGCTCTATGTGGGAGCGACCCTACTTGCCACTACTACAAATCCAAAGAACAAGTAAGTATTATTTTTTCACATATTCGACACACATCACTCCTGCAAAAGGCGGCCAAGATTAGTTTATAATTTTTCAAATGGTAAAAAGGCGCATGACTCAGCTATCGAGTCAGAAAAAATAAAATATTCAAGATCACCAGCTACAGCTAAAGACTTCAACGTTATGACGACATCTTTTATTTACCTAAAATTAAAACACTTTTGCCTTATGAGATCCACTAATTGACCTAGTGGCTAAGGATATTCATATTGTCTCATCTTGCATAAATTTAAATCCCTATATCAGAATGTAATACCTCTTTATTTAATAAAAAATTCTATAAAAATATTCAAAGGGAGTTACATTTGTTAATCACACCCCTAATTTATTTATTTAAATTAATAAATATATACACGAACGGTTCACAACTAATTTATCGAATACTTGATTCATTTACCTTCTTAATTTTACCATATGGTAAGATACACAGATAAAAATTGTACTCCATGGTAATCTAAAATCTCGATAAGTGGATGTTGTTATTAATTAGAGTGTAGTCATTTATTGAGATTAGAGTGTTATGATTTGATTTTGCCTTTTTCCAAAGCTTGCCGTGTTGCAGTTGGAAACATTGTCAGGAGTTTGGGCAAATATTTCCCTCTAAAATTATATAGTACACATTTGATTAAATTTATATTAATAAAATTTAAAATTATTTTGATTACGATATTGTTTTGATTACTTTTTTATAAAAATATTTTCCTATTTTTTGGAAAAGTATTTTTTGGGGATTATACATTTTGCTCCAAACAATTTATCTCTTTTTTGGAAAAGCTTTTTTTGGGGATTATACATTTTCCTACCAAACAATTTACTCAGCCCCCATTTTCCTCCTTCCCAGCCAGCCCTACCTTCATCTTCCTGCTTAACCTTCACCATCTTCATTCCTCATCTACGTAATTTTCTTTTCTTCTCCTTATCCTTATTCAATTCAATTGGTTTTTTATTTTAATTTATTTTTGAAAATCATTTTAGGTTTTTAGGGATTTTGGGTCTTCTTAAGTGCTGTCTTGCTTTGTTGTTGCTCCTCGCCTCCATCGTTGCTCTCGTTGAGGTAATTTTTTTGCTCCTCCTCATCCTTCTCCTTATTCAATTTCATTGGTTTTTTATTTTAATTTATTTTTCAAAATCTTTTTAGGTTTGTAGGGATTTTGGGTCTTCTTAAGTGCTGCCATTGCTTTGTTGTTGCTCTGTTGTTGACTAGTTTTAGACTCCAGCCCTAACTTTTTCTCATTTTAGGTAATATTTTCTTCTCATTTTTAGACTGAATTTTTTTTTGCTGAAATAAAGGGTTTAGAGAGTTATAAAATCACGGTGCAATTTAATGTTGACTGTTTTATTTAGTTTTGAGTTTATGTATGAATAATATTCTGTTGCAGCATCGACTTGGGGAGACAAAATGTGTTAGTTTTAAGCTTTTTAGCTAAAGGGGCTATTATAAGGAATGTCTAAGTTAGAATTTAGAATGATGTAAAATTTTAAAATTATTAGATCCTTGTCTCGAATGAATTTTTCGTTTTCTTTTTCAAAATTTTCTTGCTGCTTTGGTATGTCTAAGTTAAAATTTAGCCTAATTCCCAACGTTGGAAAAACGACTAACTCCCAAAGTGAAATCATTCCTAAAACTTAGGATTACAGAAATTATGGTTTTTAAATTTGGGGCTAAAGTTGGGTGGACAAGTTGTTTAAAATAGGCTAAAGGAGTTATTTTATACCCGAGTTCGACTCAAATTAGTAATGTTACTCTTTGCGTGAAAACCTGTTGAATTAGATCTTTCAGTTCGCACATTGCAACAAATTAGTCCATTGACTAACGTTGACCATTATAGTGTTGACGTGCAGTTAACGATGTTGTCGTGGCAGTCAACTATGCTGACCTGGCGGTTCATGATGCTGACGTGGCAGTGCATGTGTGATGCTGACGTGGCAGAGGGATTGAATTGATTTTTTAAACCAAATTCGAGCATTATTAAATTTTTTGCCGAGTTCAAGGGCATAATTTATTTTAATTGAAAGTTTGATAACTTATTTAATCTTTAAGCTAAAAAATAAGAATTTAAGAAATAATTAAAATTTTAAAAATGGATAAATAATTTGTTTAAATTTTAAGTTAATTTAGTCGATTTATTTAGTTTTTGAATAAAAGTAGATAAATAATTTAGTTTTTCAAGTTGAACTTTTACAAGTGGAATATATGAAAAATCGTTTAAAAATTGATGTAAATATTCTTTGGGTTTTTGATAATTTTAAAATAAGCAAAGTGAGAACTCTTACAAAAAAATCAAAATATTCTTCGATTTAAAAATATTTATAAACTTAATAAAAATAAATAAAATATTTAAAAATTGATGAAAATAAAAAGTAATATAAAAAACTAAAATATATTAGAGATTAAAAATGATAAAATATATATTAAAAAATTAAAAAATGTTTATAAAATATTAAAAATCGAACACTTTTATCAAAAAAGTCTTTGACTTCGTCAGTCTGAGTATTATTATTCGTTAAACAAATTTTCCGTAGAATTAACCTTGTATTAAAGTAACAATAAAACTCAATTTTTTTTGCTTTTTAAAATCAAATTGATGCTCATTAATATTTTATGTAAAATAACGAAGAATTTTTTTTTGTTTTTTCTACTTTAAAACAAGGATGATTTTATTGAAAATATACTCAAGGAATATTAAGAGGTTTAACAAAAAAATTTGATTTTTATATTTATAAATTTTAATTAAATTGACATAATTAAACTATACTCTAAAATATAGTAGCCACTATTAGCTAAAAGCCTACAAGAAAAAAAAGGAAGCATAGGGGATGGTCACCATGTCCCAAAGGTGCATCATGATCTATCTGATGTTGCTATTGTTGTCTTGGACCTTCCTACTCATCTTCTCCATCTATGAAATTCCAAAAAAAAAAGAATATAAAAGAAGCAATAAACAAGAAAAAAAGGAAGCCATAGGGGACACAAGATTACATTCAATACACAAAGATGCCCAATGATTATCCAGTATGATTTGAATTTGTTGTAAACATCGTTCCAATTTTGCTTTGATCTTTTCCTAGATTTTTTAATTTCGCGATTATTATATTTTTCATGAAGAGAAATGGAATTCGACTTAAAGACTCCAATATGACTAGATGATGCATGTGCATTTGTATCGAGACAACAGACCATGGAGGACTGCCTTTTCCATAGATATAATTGATGTGAAAACACGTTCTGGGCGAACTTGATTAATATCCGGTAGGCAAGAAATCTACAGTTAGCCTAGCATAAGGCGTCCATTCAACCTGTTTGAAACATTCAATAGGAAAGACTGAAAAATAAGAAAGTCGTTTGAACAAGTTAAAATTAAATCATTAGCAAGGGAAAATTGATATCACTTACAGTGTTTCGCTTCAACCTTTCAAATTATTCACAAAATAGAGAACAAGGTCGTCGTTTTCTTTTATCCATGGATGCTTTATGTAGCCTTTCATGCCAGCCAGCCATAAAAGGGAAGTTATTTGAGCGATTTTGCATATCTCGATCTACGTCATTTACAGATATTTCTCTCTTGAGTTTAAGAAACCAAGATGCAACCTTCGGTATATGCTCCAATATAAACGCCTACAAAATAGAAAAGTAAAATGTTAATCCACATGAAATAAAGAGCAAAACTACTAAACATATAAATGTGTAAATATAACTTCTATATTCACCGTAATAAAATGAAAATTTCCAAACACAAACATTTTTTTCTTTCCCTTTATCCTTTTCTCCATGCTTACGTGTAGAGTTGCTAGCATGGCCGATCCCCAGGCATAAATTTTAATATGATCAATTTCTATATAAAAAAAAAAGATAGATAAAATGGTGAAATCGTCTTGGAAGAAGAGGGGATATGGAGCACCACTTCTCAAACATATTGGTTCTATTTGTCACCTACGAATTTAGCTTCATTCAAGCTCCCAAAATTTTCACTTAGCCACTTCATAGTAATTTCGTTCTGATTTTCTTCAAAGCAACTATCCGTGCAAAAATAATTCCTACACAACTTCCTCACATCCGCGCCTTTCTCATTTTCTACAATAGGTTTACCATCTATGGGTAGACCGGTAATTCTTAGAACATCGCCTAATCCTATAAACAGTTTTAAAGAGTTATTCCATCCAAATTGAAATTATCTTTTGCCTTTATTGTATGCTCCCACCACTACTTCTATTAAGTCTTTAAAATGTTTTGCAGGTTTTGTGAGGATCATAAGGTTCTCGAATCCCGATCCACTAAATGCTTCCATTGGAACCATGTAGAATATAAATTTCTTTGGTGACAAATTCTGGGGACTTTCACAAACTACAAGATTTTTTCATCCATTTTCCCACCTGACATAGTAAAGCACAGTATAACAAAGTTTATATACTTCCATAATATAACCTCTCAAAAACATGTCAAATTACCATTTTATACAATAGAAACATATAGCATTTGGCCCTTCGGAGTAACTTCTACCAATTTCAGACTCCGAAATTCATGCAATGCAGTATGGGTAAACCATGTACTTTAAATAGGATAAAATCGACCAAAACAACAATAAATATAATAAATTTGTTCACTTTTACCTGTTGGTTTTACACATTTCAAACATTAAATTTTCAGCAATTGAGGTGGAAAACAGAACAAAAAAATATGGACAGAAATGGTTTTCAAATGAATCGCTTAATTGATTATTTTCAACTTTCAAATTAGCATATCAAATATATATAACAAATGCCTCACAAGTATGTCTTAAAGACACTTTTTCAAGAAATTGGCAGCTTCCGAAGCTGAAAATACAAAGGGCAAAATATTTGTACTTAATTTCACACGTGGAATAATGTAAATTAACCAAACAAGTACACAAAACACTATGTCTAAACTAGTTTGTAATTTTCAGAAATGATATAATACCTATTTTGTCACATGTTTAAGACTCAATTCATAAAATAAACTCAACAGAATGATGTAGCATTTACATGAACCATTACCATATCATATGTTCAGTTAAACACAAGAATATCAAGCACAAAGAATTGAAGATACAAGTTCAAGTGCCAATTACAAATTAGATATAATCTTCAGTACTTGACCTTAGTTCCAAGCACAAGCAAGCATTACTCCAACAATGATCCTAAATTGCAGCTACTGACCACTATTTTTGGTAATATCCAAAGTTTACATTATGGTAAATAACAATTCAACTAAAGGATGTTCCTCCTCTTTCGAACTAAAAGTACCATTTTATACAATAGAAACATATAACATTTGGCCTTTCGGAGTAACTTCTACCAATTTCAGACTCCAATATGCATGTAATTCAGTATTGGTAGACCATGTACTTTAAATAGGCAAAATAGACCAAAACAACATTAAATATAACAAATTTGTTCTCATCTTTTACCTGTTCATTTTATGCATTTCCAACATTAAATTTTCAGCAATTAAGGAGGAAAATATAACAAAATAAATATGAACAAGAAATAGTTTTCAAATGAATCGCTTATTTGATTATTTTAAACTTTCAAATTAGCATATCAAATATATATATAACAATTGTCTCACAAGTATGTGTACTTAATATGGACAAGACACTTATCAAGCAATTGGCAGCTTCCGAAGCTGAAAATACAAAGGGAAAAATATTTATACTTAATTTCACATGTGAAATAATGTAAATTAATCAACCAAGTACACACAACACTATGTCTAAAACAGTTTGTAATTTTCAGCAATGTTATAATACCAATTTTGTCACGTGTTTAAAAAGGAGAGGAAAATTTCCTTTGAGAAATACCAAAGCAATTGTATAATACATATTCTGTCACAAGTTTGTAATTTTCAAAAATGGTATAATATCTTTTTCGAACTTAAGATATGTTAAACATCATTCTATATTCTAACTTAGACATACCAAAGCAGCAAGAAAAATTTTGAAAAAAGAAAGGAAAATTTTATTTGAGCATGGGCCAAATAATTTCAAAATTTTAATTTTATTTCTTAATTATTCTAAATTAAATTGACATAATTAAACTACAGTCCAGAATACAGTAGCCATTATTAGCTAAAAGCTTACAAGAAAAAAAAGGAAGCTGGAGTGGATGGTCACCATATCCCGGAGGTGCATCATGATCTATCTGCTGCTGCTATCCCAAACTTTCCTGCTCATCTTCTCCATGTATGAAATTCCAAAAAATGATTATAAAAGAAGCAATAAACAAGAAACAGGCATTCCTGCTCATCTTCTCCATCTGTGAAATTCAAGTTCAAGTGTCAATTACAAATCAGATATAATCTTTTGTACTTGACCTAGTTCCAAGCACAAGCAAGCATTACTCCAACAATAATCCTCAATTGCAGCTACTAACCACTATTTTTGGTAATATCCGAGGTTTACAATATGGTAAATAATAGTTCAGCTAAAGGATGTTCCTCCTCTTTCAAACTTATGTTATGTTAACATCATTCTATAATCTAACTTTGATATTATTTTAGATATATTATTTTGGATGTTCCTGAGACATGGACCTAATAATTTCAAACTTTTAATTTTAATTCTTAATTAGTCTAAATTAAATCGATATAATTAAACTACGCTCTAGAATATGGTAGCCACTATTAGCTAAAATCCTACAAGAAAAAAAAGGAAGTCATAGGGGATGGTAACCATATCCCGGAGGTGCACCATGATCTATATGTTGCTGCTGCTTCTGCTGTTGTCTCAGACCTTCCTGCTCATCTTCTCCATCTATGAAATTCAAAAAAAAAAAAAGAATATAAAAGAAGCAATAAACAAGAAAAAAAAGAAAGTCATAAGGGACACAAGATTACCTGCAATATACAAAGATGCCCTTCCTATATTTTTTACTTTCGCGATTATTATATTTTTCGTGGAGAGAAACATAAGTCGACTTAAAGACTCGAATATGTTTTTGGACTTAAACTAATTTTGCAAAATTATTTCAAAAGTCCACAAACTTGAAAAATATGTTTGAAATGTTTTCAAAGTTTTTTTGACACACTTTAAATGATTTTAAATAGACAAAGTGTCAAAAACAGGCTCTACGTACCGATACGGTTGATACATGTACCGATGTAGTTTTGAACATATCGATACAATTTTCCATCCCCAAAGTTTTACAAATCCAGTAGCCAATTTTCGTATCGATACAGTTCTAGCTGTATCGATACGAGTAGGGTTCGTACCGATACACTTGTATTTGTACCGATACCCCTATGTTATAAATGCTCCAATGGCTAGTTTTCTGAAGAACAAGTACCGATACTGATCCCCGCGTACCGATACCGAGGAGTCCAGAACCGTATTTATTGCGGGAAATAAAGGCCCCAACGGCTCCAAACAACCCCCAACGACTAGTAACGACCATGAAGTTGTTAGAGGGTTTAAAAGACACCTCCAAGCATCTATGGAAGACCAAGAATCATCAAGCTAACATTCAATGAGAGAAAAATTGTTCTAGTGCTTTAATTTGTCATATTCTTTGTAGAAAACACTAGTGAGCCAAAATTGTCACATTTGCTCAAGTGTTTAGGTTTTGAGTGAGTGCTTAGTTGTGAAAACATATTTCCTTTAGAGGTTTTCCTAGTTTTCTATTCATTTCTCTTTGTAAAAGAGAGTTTACTCAAGCTTTGGGTTAGAAAACTTTGAGTGTGTAAGGGTCGCTTCCTTAGCCTAGAAAAGGGGAAGAAATTCAATAGTGAATTTGAGAAAATCCTTAGTGAGAAGCTAAAGTAGTGGATGTAGATCTTAGTTAGAAGCTCGAACCACTATAAATCGCGTGCCTATTTTTAATTTCTCTTTGCTTCCACTCAGATCACCTTAAAACCAATTCACCCCCTCTTGGCCTCACGGTTGATCAATCGAGCCTCCCAACAATTGGTATCAGAGCTTCGTCTCTTCATTGGATTAGCATCCAATAGTCGATCCAAGAAGAGCTCAACCTTTCTACGTCAACCGGAGATTATGGCACAATCCATCGACTGGCCTCCTTTCTTCAACGGGACCAACTACGCTTATTGGAGGAATAGGATGATGTTCTTCAAGAGAGCCAAAGGCTACCGTCTTTGGGACATTGTTCTTGATGACCTGTTTGTTCCACAAAAGAGAAAGGCGAATTGGAGTGTGGATCAATATGTCAAAGTATCTTCTTGTGAGAGTGCCAAGGAGATTTGGGACAAGCTTGAATTCACTCATGAGGGAACCAATGATGTGAAGGAGACCAAGAATGGTCTTCTCAACCTTGAGTACGAAAACTTCAAGATGGAACCGGATGAAGACATCACCAAGATGTTTAATAGATTCTCTGTCATCACTAATGGACTCAAAAGCTATGGAGAAATCATTTCGGAAGACAAACTTGTCTGAAAGCTCATTTATTCTCTTCCTGAGTCATAGGACTCAAAGAAGACCGCCATCATCGAAGCCAAGGATCTCAAGATCCTAAATCTAGATAAACTCATGGGGTATCTTCTCACTCATGAAATCAGAATGAAAGGAAGAGAATAAGAGAAGAAGAAGGAAGAGATAAAGAAGATGGGGAAAAAAGATCATGGAGCAAAGCATAGACATGAATATTGTTGCTCGCAAATCCTCCACAAGCCAACAAGGAGATTCAAGTGGAGAGGATAATGAAGAAGAAGAGATGGCCAAGCTCTTCAAGAAATTCGTCTGATTCATGAAGATCTATAATAAAGAATTAAGGCATGAATCAAGAATGAAGAGGAAGGGATCAAGTCATAAGAAGAAGGCATATATGGCTACATGGAGCGATGATGAGGACTCCACCGATAATGAAGTAGCCCACCTTTGTCTCACGGCCATCGAAGAAGATTCAAGGGTATCTTCTAATTCATCTACTTCATGTTCATATTCTTTTGATGAATTACAAATGCCTACGAGGATTTGGTTTTAGAATTTAAAAATCACATTTTGAGAAATAAGGAAATTGTTTCAAATTTCAAATTTGAAAATTCAAAATGATTTGATTTCTAAAACCAAGAATGAACTTGAAGCAAAGCTCATTGAGTTTAAGCAAAAGAATGTTGAATTACTAAATTTGATTCAAAAGGTTCATGAAGATCATCAAAAGGAGTTAGATGGTTTTCAAAAGGAAAAAGTTTTAATTTACAAAGATGTTCAAAAATGTGAAATTAGAGAATGCACCAAATCTAATTTTGTAAAATCAAACTTTTATCAAAGACAATCTAGTTCCCCTAGATTTTTCAAAGGTAAAATTGTGAAGGACATTCGGGGTCTCTAAGGGACTAATTTGTTCAAATAGAAAGGATGAAATTGAAAAATGGATTCTTAAGGGGACTAAGTTATTTGAGACTAATGCCATTAGATCCAAAGCAATTTGGATACCAAAAATTACTTAATTGTCTTTTGTAGGTGTGATTGAGCAATTGATAATCAAAGTCAAATCTTGGAAGAACTTGACACACAAAGAAGGAAGGACACTTGAAGATGGAAGGCTTAACATTCCTACCTTGGTTCAAGTGGTTGATTTAAATTTCATGCAATTGCTTGATCATGCCTATAATGTTTTGATTTTGATGTTGATCTAAGCATATTTGTACGACACTTTGTTGTGTCTAATAGCATATAGTTAGGGGGAGTCACATATTGTATGAGTTACATGTTTTTGGCCCAATATGTCTATCTATATGTTTTGTCCTTAAACTTGTACTAATTGGTTGGTTTTGGTGAAATCATGTTTTTCTTGTGTTAAATGTTATGTTTTAAGAAGCATGAGTAGAAAAATGTACTTAATGACTATCTAAGACTTAATAGAGCCTTTGTATGAACATAAAAATATGTTGTAAGGCCTTTTAAGTTATTTTTGCTGTATTTTTTCACCATTTTTGTGCCCTTGGTACCGGTACTGCCCATATCGTACCGATACGACAATCAACCAGTACTAATACGAAATAAACCGTACCAGTACGCTCAACCAAAAAAGGACAGTTTTTGTCTCCTTTTTGGCATGCCTTGTATGCTTATATGAGTATCTTGTTTTATGGCATGCTTAATTGAATTTCATATGTTTATTTATTTTACTTTATTTTATTTGAAATTCAATCTTTTTATCTTGAATTGTTAAACTAACTATTTACTTGATGCTTGAGTAAGGGGGAGCCATTCTTTTAATGAAAAAAATCTCTTTAATTCTTTTCTCTAAAATGCTATTTTACACCAACAATTGATAATTTGTAACATCTTAAAAACCGATCTAGTCGGGATTAGGTTCCGGCGATCGAAATCCCTACACTATAAAGGTCTGAATATTGTACTAACTTTGACCATGTGGTCAATTCCATTGATATTGGACTCTAATTGAGTCAATTTATCGATTGCAGACCTTATTGAATTTATCAATAACCATATAGTGACTATATCGTGAAAATTGAAAGATTAGGGGGAAAAGTATAATGCATCAAGAGTTGAGGGACTAACCTTGTGATTAGTCCCTCCCCAAACTCATTTATCCATATGTAAAGTGATCAGATGAATTTCCTTCATGTGAAGGAAAGCTTTTGATCACCAAATAATTAAAAGGGGGTAATAGAGAGTTTTGAACTTACCCAATTTGAAAGGAACCAAGCACCTTTTTGTCATCTTCAACCTTAGTGTAGCTAAGAACACACCTCCATTGGAAACCTTGTTGAAGTTTGAACATCTTCAATTTCTTAATCCTATATTATTGCCATCGGTTGCATAAGCTTAACCCCTCAACCTATTGCTCGATTCCATGGATAATGATGATTAATTTCTAGTTAGGTTCATATTCTTCAAGGTTTAAATCCATGGAAATTTAGTAGCTAATTGCTGATTCGAGTCTAGATATTGATTTTGATATTGTTATATTGATTTTGATATCGTAATATCAATTTTAATGATCTCCTATTGTTGTTACATAGCTCAAGAATTGGAGAAAGCTAAACCATTATCTCCAAGAAAATCTAGGAACAAAGGAATCACAATCCGAGAGCCGTAAGAGCTTCAAAATCGAGGTTAGTATAGTCGGAGTCTCAAAATTAGGCTAGGTGTCTTTCTCCGATTCCATTGATATTGAATTATGTATAGCTAATGATGTGTCTAAGGAAAATCACATCGAATCTCATAGGAGATTGTATTTGGCATCAGTAAGTTATTGCATCAAACCATTGTACATTGAGATATTGTTATTGTTATAGTTGTCATCGAAACCTTGGAATATTGGACATTGATCATTGAACACTATCATTGTCTTTGAAATAGATATTTTTATTGTCATTGTTATGGATCATTGATATTGACATAGGTATTGAAATATTGATCATTGATATCGGCCATTGATATTGACCTTGAATCATTGACCATTGATATTGCTATCGGAATATTGAACATTGATATGATTACCGAACCTTGGATTCGAAAGGACATTGGATACAATTGACATGCCATATAATTCATGAGCTCATTGGTATGGGTGGACTACGGTCCTTGGCTATAACCATTACTGTGGCGAGGCGGAGGGATGTTTTTGATTTGGTCATTTGGCGAGGATGGAGGACTAGACCATTCATTGATTTAGCGAGGCGTAGGTATTCGCGTTTCCACTATCTTGATTCGATCCAAGGATTAATATTGAAACTTGATATATTTGATATTGAACACGAAATATAGCATTGATATTGTTATAGCATGAGTTGTTATACATTTCATTGATATTCTCATTGTTTGTGACTACTTTACTAGGCAAAGTATGCCTAATGCATTTCATCTCATGCATTTCAGGTTAAAGGGATCGTATTGAAGAGATTGGAGAAGTTGGTGGTTTTTGGCAAGTCGCTACATGTCTACAAGTAAAGTATATTGCCCTTTTGAACTCCTAGCATGGTGGCAAAGTAGTTGAATTAGTTATTTGTTGCCTTTTTGGTTTGTATACCTTGCCTATGTTTTTGTATAAAGGCTTAAGGTTCCATATAGTGTTTTAAAAGTGGTTAAAAGTGGCATAATTTGCATATTTGGCCTAAAAAGATGAAAACATAGTAAACAAATTTGAATGACTATGAAATTTGGCATGCTAGTATATTTTGGTGTTTTAATGTTGCTGGTAAAATTTCATTAAATCTGGACATCGTTTGATAGGTTAAATCGATTAAAAACCAGAAAAATCTGTTATTACAATATAGGGCGTATCGATACGGGTGATGGCGTATTGATACGGGTATGCATATTTGGACATGGTCAACCTCAGTCAATAGGGCGTATCGATACGTTAAAGGGGTGTATTGATACGAAAAGTCAACACTGGAATTTGGCAAATTAAATGCATCGATACGGCCTTAGGGCATATCGATATGGGTCAACTTGGTCAACTTCTACCGATATTGTCCCCAAGCCGTATCGATACAAGCTTGAACATTTTGATCTGATGATTGTATATTACACATTGCATATTGATATGGGTAAACACCGTATCGATTCAGGTTCTCTGATTCTTAACCGTTTTAACGGGCATGACATAAGCGTATCGATACGACCTAACAAGTACCGATACCGATTACAAGGAAATCAATTATAAGTTAATGAAATAAGTTTGAAGCATTACATATTGGTCACTGAATATTGATTGGATTAATTGAATGGGTAAACAAACTCTGATTTCTATGAAAATTTACATGCTTGTTAATTAGGGACTGGATTTTACGATGGTAAGGTTAAATTCGGTAAAAGTACTTAAAAATATTGAATTCATAGATTAGTCCCTAAAACTTGTAAAGGTTTAAAATTGGTCCTGATTTGATAAATGTAGCCTTATATTGGATTGTTGAATCATTGTAACATCATGTTATTGTTTATAGCACATGGCATTGTCAATTATCAATTGTTGGTTACAAATCATTGAACCAATTACCGATTTGTCTATCGGTAACATATTTTGACCTGGTTCTCTACTAGGTCGGGGAAGGGGGTGTTAAATTTATGGTATCAGAGCTAGAGTTTAGTCGGTTCTAGGACTAAACCAAAGCCTATTCTATTGTTCCTATGTCACTTTGCCACCAAGGGTTGTTTTATTGTGTATAAAGTGACTTGCCGACTAATCCAATCTCTTTATATTATAGATATGTCAAAAACTAACGAAGCTCACATAAACGAGCCTGCTACTAGCTCCTCGACACATGGCGAGGAGATAAGAGGGAGATCCACCGAATCCATCGCCTCTAAATTTTACGCCAGAAGTGCCGGCTGCTCAGGCTGAATGTTATCGAAACATGGCTGACATGTTTAAACAATTCATGACGTCGATGAAAGTCGAGCAAGTGGTGCAACCTATTCCACTTGTTGTCTGGTATTCTCGGGCCCCCATTGACAAGCTGTCACAACATCGAGCTTACACCTTCACTGGTCAAGATGATGATAATCCTAAAATTGTTGAGTATTGGTTGGACAACATATTGAGGATCTTAATCAAGAAGATGCAGTGTTCAGATGAACACAAACTAGAGTGTGTTTTTGCTTTGCTAGGCACTACAATGATGGGAGGCTGCTATTCTTACAGTCTCCGAGGAAACTATTAGCTGGGAGTTCTTTCTTCAAGAATTCTGAAAGAAATATATTAACTAGTACTACTTGCGAGAGGCGTAGTATCTTTCTTCATCTCAAGCAAGGTGGAAGGCCCGTTGAGTAGTACATCCATGACTTCTGCAAGTACCTCAGGTACGGTGTTGAGTACATCAAGAAGGAGGAAGAAAAGTGTAGAATGTTTATTACCGGGCTTAGTGATGAGCTACGTCCTATGTTCACTGCATTGGGCATTATCGATTTTCAAGATCTTATAAACTGAGTCAAAGCTATCGAAGCAATATAGAAAGCCTAAAGTACAAGTGGGTTGGGCAAATCCGAGAAGAGGTTCAGAGATGATTCTTGACCTCTTAAGTGGAACAAGAAAGGCAAGTATCAAGGCTCTAAACAGAATGTATACTCACAACCTTTCTGTTCAGAGAACATTGAAAGGCCCCAAACTGTAACACAGTCTTTTTCCAAGTCAACCTCAGTTGAAAGCACTGAAGGCTCAAATTGAAGTTCTCAGTACCCTGTTTGCATCTACTGTCAGAATAAGCATCCAATTGGGCAATGTCGTAAACAATTAGGAGCTTGTTTCTACTATGGTAAGCAAGACCATTTCATTCGGGATTGTCCTCTTAAAGCTACTAAATCTACTACTACATCGGTTATTATTGCCTCCCCTACTCAATATTTCCAAGGCAATGGATCGAGGTAAGGATCATCGGGAGCTATAAGGATACCTAGCGGCTCAGGAAAACCATCAAACAGACATGAACCAAAGGCACCTGCCCAGATGTATCATGTGAGAAGTAGGGAAGAGAAGGATGAACCTGATGTTATTGCAGGTACCATTAAACTATATTCACTCTTTATATGCATTGAATGATCCTGGTTCTACTCAGTCCTTTATAATTACTGAGTTAGTTAAAAAGCATAGAATGTCCTCTGAACCCATGGTATCAAAAATCTCTGTGACAAATCCATTGGGTGATTGTGTCACTTTGGAAGAAGCAATTGTTTGCTAAATTCTCTAAGTGTGAGTTTTGGCTCACATAAGTTGCCTTCCTTGGGCACATTCTTGATTGGCATCCACTGAAGAATATTAGTGAAGTAAGAAGCGTCCTCGGTCTTGCTAGCTATTATAGAAGATTCGTCAAGGGATTTTCTATGTTAGCAGCCCTATTGACTAAGCTATTATAGAAAGAAGCCCCATTTGTTTAGGCCGAGGAACAACAACGAAGTTTTGATCAATTAAAACAAGTTTTGACTCATGCACCGGTCCTAACCCAACCCGAGCTCAGAAAAGACTACATAGTTTATAGTGATGCAACGCATCTCAGGTTAGGATGTGTATTAATGCAAGAAGGTAAAGTCATTGCTTATGCTTCAAGGCAACTAAAGCCATATGAGATGAATTACCCCACCCATGATTTGGAGCTAGCTGCAGTTGTGTTTGCATTAAAAATTTGGAGACATTATCTCTACGAAAAGAAGTGTTATCTCTTTACCGATCACAAGAGTCTCAAGTACTTATTAACTCAAAAAGAGTTGAATCTTCGACAATGAAGATGGATGGAACTCCTCAAAGATTATGATCTTTTCATTGATTACCATCCGGGCAAGGCCAATGTTGTAGTTGATGCACCCAGCCACAAACCTCTACCTGGTAAGTAATGTTAATGAACATTAAGTCCTATACATTGCTTTGTACATCGACTCATTGCAAAACCATTGTATTGCAGCCCCTCAAGCTATTAATGCTTATTTCTGAATCTGAAAGCATCATTGCTTCGTAGCTGAACTGCAAGTTCATTCTACTATTGTCCCAAGGATCAAAACATTACAAATCCAAGATCCTAAACTTCAATCTATTATCTCTGAGTTGCAAGATAATCCTGACTTCAGAATTAATTCTGAAGGACTCATGTACTTTCATGATCGGGTTTCTGTACCCATGATGAATCTCTTTGTACTGGTATCCTTAAAGAAGCTTATTTGAGTTCATTCTCTATTCATATGGGTTCTGTGAAGATGTACAAGGATCTTCGTGAGCTCTATTGGTGGCCAGGCATAAAGCAGGCCATAGTTGACTTCGTGTCTAAATGTTTTACGTGTCAAGGCTGAGTATCGTGATCCTACTGGAATACTACAACCCATTGAACTACCGCAGTGGATGTGGGAAAATATCACTATAGACTTTTTCAGTGGTCTTCCCCTAACTCCTGCTAAGCACAATGTTATTTGGGTCATTGTGGACCGTTTCACCAAGTCAGCTTATTTCTTACTAGTTAGAATAGATTGCGGTCTTCCTAAATTAGATGTCTTGTACATCAAGGAAGTCATTCGAACTATGGAGTACCGCGATCTATCATCTATCATCTTCGATCGAGACCCTCATTTTGCTTCTCAATTATGGAGAATGTTGCAAGGAGCTCTGGGTACCAAAGTTAACCTTAGTACCGCATTCCATACCCAATCTAATGGTTAATCAAAAAGGGTAATTTAGGTAATCATCAAAAGCTCATTCCATTGAATTATTGAAAATGTGTATCGTTATTGAATTCTTTCGTACAAATCTTGAAAGACATGCTACATGCATGTATTATTGATTTTGGTGGATCTTGGGAGAAATCCCTACCTCTCATCGAGTTTGCCTACAACAATAGCTATCAAGCTTCCATTAAGATAGCACCGCATGAAGCATTGTATGGTAGACGTTGCAGAACTCTATTGTGTCGGTCTAAACTCGGTGAAGGCAAAATGTTGGGCCGTGACCTATTTCGAGAAACCAAAAAACGGGTTACCAACATCCATGATCGTTTAAAAGCTGCCTTTGATCGACAAAAGGCTTATGCTGATCTTGAGCGAAGGGATATACAATATGAAGTAGGTGAGAAAGCCTTCCTTAAAGTCTCACCGTGGAAAAAAGTTTTGAGGTTTGGCAAAAAGGGGAAATTGAGTCCCCGATTTATTGGTCCTTTTGAAGTCATTGAGAAAGTTGGTTATCTGGCTTATTGATTGTTGTTACCCTCAGAACTAAGCAAGATTCATGATGTATTCCTTGTATCAATACTTCGGAAGTATCTTTTTGACCCTTCGCATATTATTGAACCTGAGTCTGTTGAGATTCAACCTAACTTGACTTATGAAGAGGAATCGATTTAGATTCTTTCAAGGGAATTTAAAAGACTTCGCAACAAATCCGTGTCGTTAGTTAAAGTGCTCTAGAGGAGCCACACTATTGAGGAAGCAACCTGGTAACCGGAGGAGACAATAAAGATGTAATACCCTCATCTCTTTGGTTCAGGTAAAAATTCGAGGACGAATTTTCTTATGGGCGAGTTGTAACATCCTTGAAATCGGTCTAGTCAGGATTGGGTTCTAGCGATCGGAATCCCTACACTATAAAGGTCTGAATATTGTACTAATTTTGACCATGTGGTCAATTTATCGATAGAGGACCTTATTGAATTTATCAACAACCATATAGTGACTATATCATGAAAATTGAAAGATTAGGGGGCAAAAGTATAATGCATCGAGAGTTGAGGGACTAACCCTATGATTAGTCCTTCCCCAAACTCATTTATCCATACGTGGAGTGACTGTATGACTTTCCTTCATTTGAAGGAAAGCTTTCAGTCACCAAATAATTAAAAGGGAGAAATAGATTGTTTTGAACTTACCCGATTTGAAAGGAACCAAGCACCTTTTTGTCATCTTCAACCTTGGTGTAGCTAAGCACACTCCTCCGCTGGAGACCTTGTTGAAGTTTGAACATCTTCAATTTCTTAACCCTATATTATTGCCATCGGTTGGGTAAGCTTAACCCCTCAACCAATTGCTCGATTCCATGGATAGTGATGATTAAATTTTAGTTAGGTTCATATTCTTCAAGGTTTAAATCCATGGACATTTAATAGCTAATTCCTAATTCGAGTCTAGATATTGATTTTGATATTGTTATATTGATTTCGATATCGTAATATCAATTTTAATGATCCTCTATTGTTGTTACCTAGCTCAAGAATTAGAGAAAGCTAATCTATCATCTCCAACAAAAGCTAGGAACAAAGGAATTGCAGTCCGAGAGCCGTAAGAGCTTCGAAATCGAGGTGAGTATAGTCGGAGTCTCGAAATTAGACTAGGTTCCTTTTTCCAATTCCATTGATATTGAATTATGTATAGCTAATGACGTGTCTAAGGAAAATCACATCGAATCTCATAGGATATTGTATTGGTAAGCATCGGTAAGACATTACATCGAAACATTGTTCATTGAGATATTGTTATTGTTATAGTTGTCATCGAAACCTTGGAATATTGAACATTAATCATTGAACACTAGAACTGTCATTGAAATAGATACTGTAATTGTCATTGTTATGGATCATTGATATTGACATAGGTATTGCAAAATTGCTCATTGTATCAGCCATTGATATTTACATTGAATCATTGACCATTGATATTGCTATTTGAATATTGAACATTGATTGATTATCGAACCTTGGATTCGAAAAGACATTGGATACAATTGGTATGCCATAGAATTCATTAGCTCATTGGTACGTGTGGACTATAGTCCTTGGCTACAGCCATTATTGTGGCGAGGCGGGGGGATGTTTTGATTTGGACATTTGGCGAGGCGGAGGGACTAGACCATTCATTGATTTGGCTAGGCGTAGGAATTTGCGTATCCACTATCTTGATTCGATCCAAGGATTAATATTGAAACATGATATATTTGATATTGAACACGAAATATAACATTGATATTGTTAAAGCATGAGTTATTATACATTCCATTGATAATCTTATTGTTTGCGACTACCTCACTAGGTAAAGTATGCCTAATGCATTTCATCTCATGCATTTTAGGTTAAAGGGATCGTATTGAAGAGATCGAAGAAGTTGGTGGTTTTTGGCAAGGTGCTACAAGTCTACAAGTAAAGTATATTGCCCTTTTGAACTCCTAGCATGGTGGCAAAGTAGTTGAATTAGTTATTTGTAGCCTTTTTGGTTTGTATAACTTGCCTATGTTTTGTACAAAGGCTTAAGGCTCCATATAGTGTTTTAAAAGTTGCATAATTTTCATATTTGGCCTAAAAAGGTGAAAACGTAGTAAACTGATTCCAATGATTATGAAATTTGGCATGCTAGTAGATTATAGTGTTTTAATGTTGCAGGTAAAATTTCATTGAATTTGGACATTGATTGATAGGTTAAATAGATTAAAAAAACCAGACAAAATCTATCATTACAATATAGGGCGTATCGATAAGGATGATGGCGTATCGATACAGGTATGAATATTTGGACTTGATCAACATCGGTTTACAGGGCATATCGATACGTCAAAGGGGTGTATCGATATGAAAAGTCAAAACTGGAATTTGACAAATTAAATGCATCGATACGGCCTTAGGGCGTATCGATATGGGTCAACCTGGTTAACTCGTACCGATACGGTCCCTAAGCCATACCGATATGAACTTGAACATTTGAATTTGATGATTGTATATTATGTGTTGTGTATCGATACAGGTAAACACCGTATTGATACGGGTTCTCTGAATCATACCATTTTAACAGGCATGACATAGGCGTATCAGTATGGCCTAACGAGTACTGATACCGATTACAAGGAAATCAGTTATAAGTTAATGAAATAAGTTTGAAGCAATGCATATTGCTCACTGAATATTGATTGGATTAATTGAAAAGGTAAATGAACTCTGATTTCTGTGAAAATTTACATGCTCATTAATTAGGGACTAAATTTTACGATGGTAAGGTTAAATTCGGTAAAATGTCTTAAAAATACTGAATTCACAGATTAGTCCCTAAAACTTGTAAAGGTTTAAAATTGGTCCTAATTTGATAAATGCACCCTTATATCGAATTGTTGAATCATTGTAACTTTATGGTATTGTTTATAGCACATGGCATTGTCAGTTATCGATTATTGTTTACAAATCATTGAACCAATTACCGATTTGTCTATCGGTAACATATTCAGACCTGATTCTCTACTAGGCTAGGAATGTGGTGTTATATAATCACTATCAATTGGTACTAACTTTTCTAACAATTGGTGTTTTTGAACTTAATGTGATTTTAAACTTAGTTTTGAAATATTTTTGATATAACAAAAAGGGGAGAGATGGTTGAAAAATTAAGTTTCAAAAAGAAAAAATGGGAGTTTTTAATTTTTTTTTAAATTTTGTATATTTTTTCTAAGGGGGAGTTTTCACACAAAAAATTCAAGTGGTTTCATTATATCAAAAAGGGAGATTGTTAGGATATTTGATTTTGATATAACTTAAAGAAAATGTTTTTGGACTTAAACTAATTTTGCAAAAATATTTCAAAAGTCCACAAACTTGAAAAATATGTTTGAAATATTTTCAAAGTTTTTTTGACACACTTTAAATGATTTTTAAATAGCCAAAGTGTCAAAAACAAGCTCTGTATATCGATACGATTCATACCCATACCGATACGGTTTTGAACGTATCGATACAATTTTCCATCCCTAAAGTTTTACAAATCTAGTAGCCAATTTCCGTACAGATACGGTTTTAGCCGTATCGATACGAGTAGGTTTCATACCTATACGCTTGTATCTGTACCGATACCCCTATATTATAAATGCTCCAATGGCTAGTTTTCTGAAGAACATGCACCGATACGGATCCTCGCGTACCGATACTGAGGAGTCCAGAACTGCATTTATTTTGGAAATAAAGGCTCCAAACAACCCTCAATGGCTAGTAACGACCATAAAGTTGTTAGAGGGTTTAAAAGACACCTCCAAGCATCTATGGAAGACCAAGAATCATCAATCCAACATTCAATGAAAGAAAAATTGTTCTAGTGCTTTAATTTGTCTTTTTCTTTGTAGAAAACACTAGTGAGCCAAAACTGTCACATTTGCTGAAGTGTTTAGGTTTTGGGTGAGTGCTTAATTATGCAAACGTATTGCCTTTAGAGGTTTTCCTTGTTTGCTCTTCATTTCTCTTTGTAAAAGAGGGTTTACTCAATCTTTGGGTAAGAAAGCTAGTGTGTAAGGGTTGCCTCTTTAGCCTATAAAAGGGAAAGAAATTCAATAGTGAATTTGGGAAAATCCTTAGTGAGAAGCTAAGGTAGTGGATGTAGAGCTTGGTTAGAAGCTCGAACCACTATAAATCTCGTGTCTATTTTTAATTTTTCTTTGCTTCCACTCAAATCACCTTAAAACCAATTCACCCCCTCTTGGCCACACGGTTGATCAATCAAGCCTCCCAACAAAATTCTAACTTGGATATTATTTTAGATATATTAGTTTTGATGTTCCTAAGATATGGACCTAATAATTTAAAATTTAAAATTTAATTCTTAATCATTCTAAATTAAATCGACATAATTAAAATAAACTCTATAATATAGTAGCCACTAATAGCTAAAATCCTACAAGAAAAAAAGGAAGCCATAGGGGATGGTCACCATGTCTCAGAGATGCATCATTATCCATCTGCTGTTTTTGTTGTCTCGAACCTTCCTGCTCATCTTCTCCATCTGTGAAATTACAAAAAAAAAAAAAGATTATAAAAGAAGCAATAAACAAAAAAAAGAAAGCCATAGGGGACACAAGATTACCTGCAATATACAAAGATGCCCTTCCTAGATTTTTTACGTTCGCGATTATTATATTTTTCATGGAGAGAAACAGAAGTCGACTTAAAGACTCGAATATGACTAGATGCACGCAGGTGCTTTTATATCGAGACAACAGGATCATGGAGGATTGCCTTCTCCATAAATGTAATTGATGTGAAAGCATGTTCTAGGTGAATTTGATTACGATATCAGAGAGGCAAGAAATCTACGGATAGTAATTCCGTTGTGATTTTCTTCAAAGCAACTATCCATGCAAAGATAATCCCTACACAACTTCCTTACATCCATTCCTTTCTCATTTTTCACAATAGGTTTACCATCAATGGGTAGACCGGTAATTCTTAGAACATCGCCCAATCCCATAAATAGTTTTAAACAATTATTTCGTCTAAATTGAAAGCATCTTTTGCCTTTATTGTACACTGCCACCACTACTTCTATTAAGTCTTTGAAATGCTTTGTAGGTTTTGTGAGGATCATAAGTTTCTCGAAGCCCGAACCACTCAAGGCTTCCACTGCAAGTGTATGGAATATAAATTTCTTTGGTGACAAATTCTAGGGACTTCCACAAACTAAAAGATTTTTTCCATCCACTTTCCCACCTGACGTAGTAAAGCACGGTATAACAAAGTTTATATACTTTCGTAACATAACATCTCAAAACATGTTAAAGTGCCATTTTATACAATTGAAACATATAGCATTTGGCCTTTCGGAGTAACTTCTACCAATTTTAGACTCCGGAACGCATGTAATTCAGTATGGGTAGACCATGTAGTTTAAATAGGCAAAATCGACCAAAACGACATTAAATATAATAAATTTGTTCTCAGCTTTTACCTATTGGTTTTACACATTTCCAACATTAAATTTTCAGTAATTAAGGTGGAAAACATATCAAATATATATAACAAATTCAATATGGATAGAAATGGTTTCCAAATGAATCGCTTAATTGATTATTTTCAACTTTCAAATTAGCATATCAAATATATATAACAAATGCCTCACATGTATGTGTTAAAGACACTTTTCAAGCAATTGGCAGCTTCCGAAGCTAAAAATATAAAGGGTAAAATATTTGTACTTAATTCTACATGTGGAATAATGTAAATTAACCAACCAAGTACACACAACACTACATCTAAAATAGTTTGTAATTTCCAATAATGGTATAATACCTATTTTGTCACGTGTTTAAGACTCAATTCATAAATTAAACTCAACTGAATGATGTAACATTTACATGAACTATTAGCATGTGATACGTCCATTCAAACACATGAACATCAAGCACAAAGAATTAAAGATACAAGTTCTAGTGCGAATAACAAATTAGATATAATCTTTAGTACTTGACCTAATTCCAAGCACAAGCAAGCATTACTCCAACAACGATCCTTAATTGCAGCTACTAACCACTATTTTTGGTAATATTCGAAGTTTTCAATATGGTAAATAACAGTTCAGCTAAAGGATGTTCCTCCTCTTTCGAACTTAAAGTATCATTTAATAAAATAGAAACATATAGCATTTGGCCTTTCGGAGTAACTTCTACCAATTTCAGACTCCAAAATGCATGTAATTAAGTATTGGTAAACCATGTACTTTAAATAGGCAAAATAGACCAAAACATCATTAAATATAACAAATTTTGTTCTCATCTTTTACCAGTTGGTTTTACACATTTCCAACATTAAATTTTCAGCAATTAAGGTGGATAACGGAATAAAAAAATATGGACAAGAAATGGTTTTCAAATGAATCGCTTAGTTGATTATTTTCAACTTTCTGATTAGCATATGAAATATATATAACAAATGCCTCACAAGTATGTGTTAAAGATACTTATCAAGCAATTGGTAGCTTCTGAAGCTGAAAATACCAAGGGATAAATATTTGTACTTAATTCACATGTGGAATAATGTAAATTAACCAACCAACTACACACAACACTATGTCTAAAACGGTTTGTAATTTTCAGCAATAGTATAATACCTATTATGTCACGTGTTTAAAAAAGAAAGGAAATTTTCATTTAAGAAATACCAAAGCAATGATATAATACCTATTATGTCACAAGTTTGTAATTTTCAGTAATGGTATAATACTTCTTTCGAACTTAAGCTATGGTAAACATCATTCTATATTCTAACTTAGACATACCAAAGTATCAAGACAAATTTGAAAAAGGAAAGGAAATTTTCATTTGAGGCATGGACCTAATAATTTCAAAATTTTAATTTTATTTCTTAATCATTCTAAATTAAGTCGACATAATTAAACTACACTCCATAATATAGTAGCCACTATTAGCTAAAAGCCTGTGTAGCGACCTTTTTCTCTCTTTTAGAAATTTAAAGCTACGGGGTATCTCCAAATCATTCTTTAAAATTTTTTAAGGGGATTTTTTTTGAAATTTCTTTTTTTTGAAAACACTGAAAAATTGGAGTCGCCACCGGCCACTTGGATAAGGTAGGTTGGACACCACAAAACCAAAGATTCATTTTGAAAGGGTTCAGGAGTTGGTTACGTGTGGGGAAGGATTAGCACCCCCATAACGCTCGGAAATCGGTACCAAAATATTTGTTGCTTTTAAATGAATGAAACTAATTGAAATTTAAATTGAATTTAATTAAGCGTACTTAATTGAAAATTGACCTTATTTGAGCGGGCTTTATCAAATTGGTGGGTTCAAATTAATTTGACATTTAATTAATACGGTTGGCAATACATCGAACCATAGATTAAACCGACATCATATAAGCCTGACTGTTGTGTTAATTTATGGTTCGAATTTCGTACGTCACTTTTATGCATGATGCAAGTAATTAAGTATGATGTTATTACTTATTAACTTTTAATTAACATTTACCTCGGACGGTAAGGATTAACTCAAATATTTGGTCAACATCCATTAAGCTAGGATTGTTACGACACAAATATCGGAATCAATAAATACCTCCATTTTCTAGGGTTTAAATTAATTAATTACCACATGCCACGTCAAAATTAAAAAGGGTCATATGAATGACAATTATAAGTGCATGTCATAGGCCCAAATTATGAAAATTCAATTAGTGATCTAATTATTAGCAAGACGAATCTAACATTAACCCTAAATTAATTAAGCCCTAAAACTAAAAACCCTAATAAACTATGGATTTTATTGCACCATGATAATTAATTTGATTAATTTTAAACTAGTATCCCAATGAGCCAAGAATACTATTTAAAACGAATCAAGTTAATTAATCATGATTTTACATTAAATGTCCATCTAAGCCGAAGGTTAATTTTATCCTAAAAGGGTAATTAAGAGGTGTTCAATTAATTTGATGAATTTAACATTTATCCCAATAAGCCAAGGGTAAATTTAGATCCACTAAACTAATTTGAACCTTAGACCTAACTACGGCTCTAAAAACTAATCCTAAGATTAATTTAATTAATTTAAAGATTATGCTCCTATGAGACGAGCGTACACTTTAAATTAATTAAATTAACTTGCCTTAATCTAATCTATAAGCTTAACCTAACAAGCCCAAAACCACCTAAACTATATACATGCCTAAAAACCATACATATAAATATATAAATATAAATAAAGTATATCTATACTTTAACTATATATTCTATACTATATAAAAAAACACATACTATATATATTCTTTTAAAAACTATATTATATATTATAAAAACTGCGTTATGATAAAACTATGTATTATGAGAACATATATTATACATAAATCATAAAACCATATATCATATACATAAAACTATATATTATATATATTCATAAAATACATGTATTATATATTAAAACCAGGTATTTATATATATATATATATATATATATATATACATATCAAAACCATAGTTTATATGCCATAAAAGTATATTCATATAATATGTAAAAACCATATAGTATATACATTAAAAAAATATATATTATATCCTTTATAAAAATTATATATTATATAGAAACTATATATTACATTATAAACCACATATTAACATATACACATACAAAAGTCACATTAAGCATATCCATACCCACATCAAAATAAAATAAATATGACCTAGAATTAAGAAATTAAACTGAAAATTAATGGAAATAAACAAGCAAGACAACAAATTAAACATGTATACAAAAAAGATAAACAAAAAGGGCTTATACCACTGGAAAAATGACCCAATTGATAGAAAACAAACCCTGGGGAATGAATTAAAAAAATGGACGAGATTGTAATCGTTTGAAAAGCTACAAGGACCCGAAGAGTAATTAAAAACACAGAATGGCTTTCGGGTGTAATTTATCGAGGAAGAAGGATTAAAAATAGGATTTGAAAGGTGAAAGCCCTTACAGGCGTAAATAAGATGAGGTGGGGGATTTAAAATGTTATTAATCCATTTTTTAAAAGGGTTGAGTATATAACTCAATTTTTAGCCAAAAACAGAAAGTTTTTAAGCTTTGTTCTTCAAAAATCCAAAAAATTTCCCTTGTTTCTCCAACGCAGATGAACGCCACCGCGGTGTTCATCCGTGCCGCCGCGATTCCCAGGATCTAGTCGTCCATCTACTGCGTCATCCCCCGCTCGTCGATGGCTGATGAACCTAAAAACCCAAAAAGTAAACCTTTTTCCGATTTAAACCCAAATCTACCCTCAGTTTCTCAAAACTCAGCCCTTTTCTTTTTGAAAACCCGAGAAGCAGTTTCGAAAGTAACCCTTTCTTTAAAATCGAAAGCCCTTTTGACCTTTAATCCTCTCATCGGCTCACCCGACATGACTAAGGTAGTCAGAGAGCTTATTGAAGGAAAAGGGGAAACAACGGCGCAAGGGAAGACGACTCGACACCGAAGGTAACTAGCCCTCAACCCTAACTCTTATGATTGAATGTATTTCAAAATAAAAAAAAGAAAATAACTCAAAGCTTTTCTCTATTCTTTATTGCTTGAATGGTTCTCATCTAGGGTTTACAATGCTTACTTTCGATTTTTATAGCACTGAATATTATATGATAAAAAAGAACAAAAAATAATCCTAAATATGACATTGGTTGCCCTCTCTGATGTGGAAGTATTCATGTACGCTTTCTGAATTGTTGGGATGTCCCCTAATACACTAAAATTCTCTGATTTGTATGTATGCCCCTTACTGCCATTTCTGATATTTGTGTATTTCTTTTCGCATGTGATTTGGCCACCGGAGAGAGAAGGGGGACCAGAGAGTATTAAAGAGGATAATAGGGCACTGGTGGCCTGAATCTAACGTGGTCGAGCAGTAGTGATGTGGCGTCCGGTCAGTGGCTCTCCTTGCCAACGCAGGGGTAAGGTGGCGACACTAGGCAGATAATGGGTAGGGTAGAGAAATCCACGCCAAGTGGGGGAGCCGAAGCGACGGGGCGCGTGGGCGTGTGGGGACTCCGGAACCTTCCTTGCACTTGATCTTGGGCCGCTAGATCTTCCCTAAATCTAATGACTGAGAGCCGGCTGTGCAACGGATAAAAGATGATTAGGGTTTTTAGGGGTTTAATTGATCTTGGGCCTTATCGGGCCTCTTAATGTAATATGTATATATACTTTTTATGGATTTAGAAATGTAATTGGACTTTGTAAACTTGGGCCTTTTATTTAATTGTTATATATATTGGTTTTTATTTATATAAAATGTATGGGCTGATATATTTTTATATATATAGATGGGCTTTTGATTTAATAAAACTCATAATTTAAAATAGATAATAACCATAATATTAAATATAGATAAAACTAGATAATAATAGTAATAAATAAATACTGATAGTAAAGGAGATACTGAAATAGTACTTATACCATTTTTAGGGATCTTTGATGATAATCATATATATAACTAAGAGGGTGATTATATATAGGCCCTTATTTAATTATACTAGTAGTAGTTTTTTGTTCTTTTAAAAATAGAAACCCCTTTATTAAAAGGTAAAACGGGTCAACCCCAGACAAAATTAGTGATTACAGCTGCCCCATTTGCTTATCCTTATGGAACAAGAATAAAGCAAAGACTATAAGCGCTAATTTTATCCCACTTCCCTGTCTGAAGGTTCCAAGTTGAAAGTTCCTCTTGTATAGGACTATTCACCCTTTCCCTTCCTGAAACCTAGAACTATGAGTATCTATCTCCTTTGCCCCGAAGTCCCTAAGCTACGGGTATCTATCCCTTTCGCTCCGAAAACCCTAAGCTATGAGTATCTGCCTTTTTTGCTCTGAGAACCCTGGGCTATGAGTATCTGCCTTATTCTCTCTAAAACCCTGAGATGTGAGTATCTGCTTCCTTTGTTCTAAAGTCCTAATACGGCGAGTTTGAAATCCTTCGCCTAAAATTCTTGAGCTATGAGTATCTATCTCCTTCACTCTAAAAACCTTGAGCTATGGGTTCTTCTTCTATAGAACCGTTTGCTCTTTTCATTTTTTAAAATTCAGAGCCATGAGTTTTTTCTCTATAAAACTCTTCACTCTGAAGTCCACGAGCTACGGGTTCTTCCTCTATAGAACCGTTCGTCCTTTCTTTTTCTAAAATTTGAAGCTACGAGTTTCTTCTCTATAAAACTCTTCACACTAATGTCTTGATGTGGCGAGTTTGAAATCCTTCACCTGAAATCCCTTACGGGCCCTCATTTTGTCGTCTACTCGACCTATCTTTCAAATACCTGTGGAAAAGATAAAATGCTATGATGGTATGAGTTAGCATGCTCCTAAGCTAGGGATATCTAACTAGATATGGTGCATGAACAGTGGGATCTAAACATTGATCCAACGCTTTCACTTTCATGTTTAATCTTCCTTGGTCTTCTTTTTGCTTCTTTAACCTTTGACGGTATTTTATCTCATATTCGGGTTCAACCACCAGTCTTCTCCTTTTTTGAATTTCTGTTTTAAAGTGCTTCTTCAGGTTTTCACTTTAGATTTGTTTTCTCTTAAAGCGCCTTTTCTAGGTTTTCACTTTAGAGGTTTTTCTTCTTTCTTTCTTTCTTTCTCTCTCTTTTCTTTTTCTTTTTCTTTTTCTTCTTTTCATTTTTTCCTTTTTTTCTTTTTTCTTTTTTTTCTTCTTTTTTCATTTTTTTATTTTTCTTTCTTCCTTTTCCTTTTTCTTTTTGGGTTCGCTTTCGGGTTTTTACCTAGGGATGACTTTATTTTCATAATCCTTCTGTTTCCATGTGACATGCTTGAATTCTGATACGGTCAAAACTCGTCTTCTTACCCTAACCTAACAATTGAAATCTCCTCTTGGTTTGACTTTAACATGATTCTTTTTACAACCTGCACTTAAAAGGTTAGAACATGGTAATACCGAGAAATCTTTTGCTTTTCATGAATCTATGTCAACCTACTTGCCGGATGCTTGTAAAAATGATAGAAGAAGGTACGAAATAATACTTCATTAATATTTCAAAAGTTCAAAGTAATTCGAAAGTCATGGCCAACATGGAATAAAAGGAAAACAAAGTATGATGCCACGTCCCAATCATTGATTGCACCTAAAATGCCTTTTTAGGTTTTCACCCTAGGTATTTCATTTTGTGAAGCGTCCTTCCGGGTTTTCACTCCGCTTTTTTCTTTTTTCCTTTTTTTCTTTTTTTTCATGCATAGTACCTCTTGAATGAATCAGAATTTATTGGATTGTTCAACACCCTTCCATCTATTTCTGTTATGATCAACGCTCATCCGAAAAAGGCATTTTTAGCAACATAAGGTCCTTCCCAATTAGGCATCCACTTCTCGCTAGAATCTCTTTGAGTTGGCAAGATTCTTTTAAGTACTAGATCTCTATCTCGGATTTCTCTTGGTTGAACCTTCTTATCGTAGGCTCGCATCATCATTTTCTGATACATCTTACCATGACAAATGGCTTTCAGTCTTTTCTCCTCAATGAGATTCAACTTGTCAAATCGAGCTTGCACCCACTTGAATTCTTCTATTCTCGCCTCGTTTAAAATTCAAAGCGATGGAATCTCCACTTCAATAGGTAGCACTACCTCCGTGCCATAGACCAATGAGTATGGCGTTGCCCCCGTTCAAGTACGTACAGACATTTGATAGGCAAAAAGAGCAAATGGCAACTTTTCATGCTAATCCTTGAAGATGTATGTGGTCTTTGATATGATCTTCTTGTTGGCTGCTTCTATTGCTCCGTTCATGTTGGGACGATAAGTAGTGAAATTATGGTGTGTTATTTTGAATTGCTCGTACATTTCGGCTATCATCTTGTCATTTAAATTAGTAGCATTATCGGTGATGATCCTTTTTGGCAGACCATAGCGACATATGATTTTTTCTTTAAGAGCGTGCAAAGTGTAGCTCTTTTGATGCTAGCATACGAAGCGACCTCTACCCATTTGGTGAAGTAATCAATGGCTACTAGGATGAATCGATGCCCATTAGAAGCCTTTGGGTAAAATTGGCCAATAACGTACATGCCCCATGTGGCAAACGGCCATGGTGAATGAAGTGGCATTGTTGAGGAGTGTATTTTATCGGCATAGATTTGACATCTATGCATTTGTTTGCGTAACTGATACAATCTCCCTCCATGGTTGACCAAAAATAACCGTATCTCATGATTTTTCTAACCATTGAGAATCCACTAGCATAGGTTCCGCACAAACCTTCGTGGATTTCTGTCAAAATGGTTTCGACCTCTCGAGCATCGACACACCTCAACAACATTTGGTCTTGGCTCCTTTTGTACAAAACCTCCCCGTCTAGAACGTATCCTGGAGCCATTCTTCTAATGGTTCTTTTATCATTCTCATTGGCCTCTTTAGAGTAGATTTGGAACTTGATATACTAAAGGATATCATAGTACAATGGGTTAACATCCACTTCTTCTTCCAAATTATAGCAATGAGCCGGTATTTTGAATATTTGTATCTCGATTGGCTTCATTTCGGCTTCAATACTTGCTTCAAACATTACAGGCAATGTCGTCAAAGCATCTGTCATTTGATTATCCTCCCTCAAGAGATAGAGGAAGCTGATCTTTTCAAAATTTCTAACTAACTCTTGGATCAAGTCATAATACTTGACCAACTTCGGATCTCTTGTCTCCCACTCTTTTTGAACCTGTTAAATTACCAAAGAAGAATCTCTAAAAACTTGGAGCACCTTGACTTTCCTTTCAATGGTTGCGTATAAACCCATAACACAAGCCTCATACTCGGCTATGTTGTTTGTGCAAAATAATTCTAATCTACTGGTGAAGGGATAGTAGACATTTTCTGGAGAGATTAACACTGCCCCAATTCTATGGCCTAAGGCATTGGATGCTCCATCGAAATAGAGCTTCCACAATCCATTCTTCGAAGTAGTCTTCTCTTCGACAGTTATGCACATCAAATCTTCATCGGGAAAATTAAAGTTCAAAGATTCATAGTCATCTGAAGCGTGGCTTGCCAGAAAATCTACTATAGCACTCCCTTACCGTCTTTTGACTCACATATAGTATGTCAAATTCAGACAACAACATTTGCCAACAGGCCAACTTCCCATTTAGTGCTGGTGCTTCCATTAAGAATTTTAAAGGATCCAATTTGGATATCAACCAAGTAGTATGATACAACATGTATTGCCAGAGCCTTTTGGTAGCCCATACCAGAGCACAACACAATTTTTGAATTGGTGAATATCGCGTTTCACAATCAGTGAACTTTTTGCTCAAATAGAAGATCGCTTTCTCTTTCTTCCCGAACTCATCACGTTGCCCCAAAACACAGCCCATCAAATTCTTAAAGACTGTTAAGTACAAGATCAATGGTCTATTTGGTACCGATGCTATCAGAATTAGAGCATTAGTCAAATGCTCCTTGATCTTATCTAGAGGCTTTTGGCACTCTTCATCCCACACCCCCGGGTTATTCTTCCGAAGAAATATAAAGACAGGGTCACATTTGTCAGTTAACTGAGAAATGAACCAAGATATATAATTTAATCTTCCCAAGAAACCTCGAACTTCTTTTTGGGTCTGAGGTGGTAGGAGATTTTGGATGGCTTTTACTTTGTTAGGGTCAATCTCGATCCTTTTTTGACTAACCACAAAGCCTAAATGCTTTCCAGATGTGACGGCGAAGGTGTATTTCACCAGGTTGATCTTTAGCTGATACTTTCTCAATCTTTGGAAGAGTTTCCTCAAGTTTTAAATATGCCCACCTTCCGTTCGAGACTTGGCAATCATGTCATCTACATATACCTCAATCCCCTTATGCATCATGTCGTGGAAAAGGGTTATCATAACTCTTTGATAAGTTGCTCTAGTATTCTTTAATCCAAAAGACATTACTTTATAACAAAATGTTCCCCACTCAGTCATAAACGTAGTTCTCTCCATGTCGTCAGGATGTATTTTGATTTGGTTATATCCTGAGAATCCATCCATGAAAGAGAACCACGAGTGTCACGCGGTATTATCGACCAAAGTGTCAATATGAGGTAAAGGAAAATTATCTTTGGCGCTTGCCTTATTGAGGTCTCTATAATCTACGCACATGGACCTTCCTATCTTTCTTAGGAACAGGGACTATGTTTGCCACCCACTCTGAGTACTTGACAACTTTCAAGAAACCAGCCTCATACTATTTTTTTACTTCTTCTTGAATCTTCAACAACATTTTTGCTCTCATTTTTCTTAGCTTTTGTTGAACTGGTTTACATTCTGGCTTGATTGGTAGCTTATGCACCACAATATTTGTGTCTAACCCTGGCATGTCTTGATAAGTCCACGCAAAAACATCCTTGAACTCTAGAATCAATTCGATCAATTCATACCTGGTCTTAAATGAGAAAGCGGTGCCAATTTTCACTTCCCTTCTTTCTTCCTCCGTCCCCAAATTGAGTATCTCCAACTCTTCTTGATGAGGCAAGATCTGTTTGTCTTCACTTTCTATTAACCTGAGTAATTCACCCGAGACCTCAACTGCTATCCCATCAGCCCCTTCTGCAATTTCAGCCAAGTGCGAGGATTGCTCAAAATCTACCTCGGGATTAGATTTAGAATTATTCATACAGTTAATAGTAGGGACCCTAAAATAATTTTGAAATTAATATATATTGGGAATAATATTATTATGAATGAATGAAAATAATAGATATAAATGTAATTAAAGAATGCGATAAATATGATGTTTGCCATTTGAGAAAAAAGTGGAAAGCATATGTTCATTGAATTGAAAAACAAGCAAGTTGAAATAGAAGCCCTTTACAAAAGATTCCTATTGCTCGCGGGCAAAAGCGAATAGGGTTGGTTCTGAGCATTACTCTGATTCAAACCTAGAAACTACAGGTAAGTCCACACTGGTCCAATTGTTGAGCGTCTCTCCGAGAAGCAAGGGTAGATTCTGGCCAAGAAACTGTCGCTCTTTCTATCTTCGATTATTACATTAACATCCACTCCTTCTAACACCTCACTGAACCTTTCCTCCTTATTGAGCTTGGCGCCCTCTAGACTAGCCTCTTGTAGCTTTTGTTCCACGTTGATTATCCCGCCATACATAAAAATATTTTTTATGTCTAGATAAGTCATTGGCTCTCACGAGATGTCCTCACCCTTAAATCTGGCCTTACTTTGTTCCTCTCTCTTTTTCCATTCTAATTTCCTGTGCTAAAAATTGGGTTTATGGCTGAACTCAAAGTGATCTTTCTTGCCAGTGACACTTTTAACCTGCAAGCACCCTTGTAAGTTCCTTCCGAGCCCTTTACCTTTCTTAGCTCCTCATCCCAAAGTCTACCAGATCGTCATTTTAGTGCAATTTGACAGTCTAGGGCGGGTATCTTACTTTCTTCCGCCACAAAGGTAACGTTCACAAATTCCAAGGCCCTAAAGAAGCATTCAATAGCATCCTCGTCAGTTTGGATGTAAGGAGCATTGGTGATTCCAGAGGCAATGATGTCTTATTCCGCTCCCACACTTACCAACTTCCCATCGATGACAAACTTCATTTTTTGGTGTAATGATGAGGGCACAGCCCCGGGTGAGTGAATCTACGACCTCCCTAACAGAAAATTATAGGTTGGTCGAATATCCATTACTACAAACTCAACGACATACTCAGTAAGCCCAATTAGCAAGGGTATCTCAATCTTCCCGATGACATCCTTTTGAGTTCCATTAAATGCCCTAACAGAGTTCTGACATGGCTTCAAATGTGAACTGTCTATTGGTAACCTTTGCAAAGTCACCATTGGCAGTACATTTAGAGCGGACCCGTTGTCGATAAGCACTCCAGGTAAGACGTACCCTTTGCAATGGGTAGTAATATTCAAAGCTTTGTCCATCCTATGCTGCCTTCGAGAATTTTATCATCACTGAAAGTTATATAGTTGTTCGCGGCAATGTGACCCACTATTCGGTCTAATTTGCTTATCGAGATGTCATTTAGGTCGAATGTCTGGTTTAACACCTTCAACAGTGCACTTCGGTGCTTTTCTGAGCTTAACAACAATTCTAGTACAGAGATCTATGCTTGCTATTTTTGAAGTTGCTCGACGATGCTATACTCACCGTGTTTTAGGAACCTTAAGAATTTTTGCGCTTGTGTCTTGGTTACCAGCTCAAGGACCTTCGGGGGAGGCTTCTCTCCAAAAATCTTTTCAGGCTCAATCGTTACTGTTTTGCCCTCGTCCTTCGGCTCCTCCGCTGCTTTGGATATTTCTGGTGAATAACACCTTCATCTTCTTGTAAAATGCCCCACTTCATTCACTGTTTTGGCTAGGTCCACATTCTTTATGAGTTTTCTTCATCGGACGGCTTCTCATCTCTTTATGGTTCTGAATTCTCTGGTACTAAGATGTGACCGGTGTAGCTCCATAGAACCTTTCGGGTGTCCTTGAATGAAAAAGGAGGTTAGAGCCAAAATTCAAATTTTTGGAATTACGTTAGAGCTTTCACCTCGGGATGAGCTTTCCTCCTTTGGTCTGAGGATATGACAAAAGGCCTGTCAACCCCATACTTGATTTTGGGGTTGTCTAATGTGCACACATCTAGCTCTTATCTTTTCCTTCTCGAAGAATTTGATCTCCTTATTATTCATCATCTTCTAAATCACTCGTTTAAACTCCTCACAACATTAAATATCATGCCCTTCTTCTTGATAAAACTCACAATATGGTCCACACCCTTCTTGCATGGTTTCTATATTCCGATCAATTAGGCGTGCCATACATAACTGTTGGAATACCCACCTCAAAAGGGATTTGACTTGGACACCTCTGTCATGGCCTTTCTAGTGTACTCTTCCTCGATCGCATTCACACTACGACCTCCATGATTCGGCAGTAGATTGGTGGCCACATTCGGTTCATCTAGCTACAACACCCCAGTTTTTATCATGTTTTGCACGAACTTTTTAAATGCAATGCAGTTCTTAATTGAGTGTCCCGGGACTCCGGTAAGATAATCGTACTATGCTTTTTCGTCATACCACGCAGGGAATGGTGGTTTGAAAGGGGTGACGTAATAAGGTCAGACCAAGTCAGCTTTATGTAACCATGAATATAATTCGACATAAGACACAGGCAAATGAGTGAAAAGCATCTTCCCACTTTCCTTCTCCGGGGCTCTAGTTTTTTTTATTCGAGCTTTGTCCCCCCTCCCCAGTTATGACTTGTGGCGAAGAAATAGTGAAACCCTTTGGGGCCGTATAGATGATTGTGGTATTCACCTCATTATCTTTTCTCTTGTAGTTCTTCGGAGAGTTCTTCCTACTATCAATACTTCCACTATTTATGGATACTTCAATCAACTCCCCGATCCTCGCCATGTCGACAAAATTCTGGGTGGTGTTATTTATCAACCGGTCGAACAACGCGCCCCTTAAGGTATTGACAAACAACAACGTGATCTCGTGTTCAGGGATTAATGGTTGGATCTATGCAGCCATATCACGCCACCTTTGAGCATACTGCGTAAACTCTCATTCGACCTTTTCTCCATTCCCTCTAACATGATTCAGTTAGGGGTCATGTTAGTTACATGCTTGTATTGTTCCACAAAAGCCCTTGAAAGGTCCTTCCATGACTTGATATTGACTCGACTAAGTTGAGTGTACCACCGGGTCGCGGAACCGGTGGGCTAAGGGGTCATGTCGACTCGACGATGAATGAGTAACTTCTCATCCTTTATAAAAGCTATAATATTTCAGCAATACATGGTGATGTGGGCTGAGGGGCATGTAGTTCCGTCGTACTTGCCAAAATCATGAGCTTTGAATTTTGGTGGTAGGATCAAGTCTGCCACAAGGCTAAAATCACGAGCATCATTTCCCTGCCCATATATCCCTTGCAAAGTCTTAAATTTTTCTTCGAACGCACGGAATCTTTCTTCGTACTTCTTTTCTGTCTCGACCCTAATCCTTTCCTACACCTCATTCATCATGTTTAGATCTGGCACCTCATTCTAATAGCTTGCCCCCAAATCAATGGGTTGATTTACTAAGGCTCCTAGGTGGTGGCTAGGAGATGCCTCCACAGAATGGTTAGCAGCTGCCCCTACTATATTGATATATACCTTCTTTTTCGAATCTGATACTTCTGGATGAACCCTTATATGAGATTTGATACCCTCTTGTTCTTCGATGTTTGAGCTATCAATAGAAACTCCTTCCTTGCCTTTCATCTTTAGTAGCAAGTTGATCACCTGAGCAAAAATTGAAACCTGAGACTGCGTGATCCGATCCCTAATATTTTGTTCAATCTCATCCAAATGAACCTCAAGGTCCTTCTAACCTTGTTCTACTTTAGCCATATTTTCCTCCATTGCCCTTGACTGCAAATGAGTATCGTACAAGTAAGGAATGTTTGTGGAATGATTGTAACTTAAAGAACAAAAATATTATCATTTTCTGAAATAAAAAAACTTTTTAATTAAGTTTAGTAATTTAAATAAAGTATGCAAATAAATATGTTATGTATGAATGTAAAGAGCAACATTGAGTTCGGCAAGTATCCTCGTTAAATGACTTGTATTAAAGAAAGCATTGTCTTATTACAATGATTAAAGAAAACCTTCTACGTATATGATCCTAGGCTAGCATCTAGGTCAACAATCTCCCTCAAGATCCAAACAATTCTTTCTCCCTCATTGGATTCATCATCCACGCAATCATGAAGCTCGGTAGCATCTTCCGTGAGAAACCGTATCTTCCGGGCAACCTCTTGCATCTGAGCCATCCATTGTGCCAATTCTTGCTCTTGCCTCCAAATAGTGTAAGCAGTGAAATGTAGTTGCTCCAATGTCGGCCTCGGATACACTTGGATCGCTCCTCTAAGGCTTGCTATATGGTCCTTAAGTTGTTGAACCTTGGTTTCCAATTCTTCAACACGAGCATTCAAAGTTTGATTCTCCGAGCTGTTAGCTTTTAACTTATTTGTTGATCCCTTGTGCTTGAAGAGAGACTTTTCCAAGCATTCTACTTGATCTTTCAATGTTTCATTTTGCAGCGCTCCTTGTCAAGTTGCCTTGAGTGAGAAGCTCGTAGGTTTTTCATCTCTTGTGTTAAGGCAATCACTTGGTCTTTGTGCTCAAAATACTCTCTTGTAATTCTCGGCTCTCGCCTTCTCCTCTTTGAGTCGAAGCTCTAACCCTTCGCTTGGTCCGTCTTTTGCGACTCTCTTGCTCTTGTTTTATCCTTTGCAACTTTTGGATTTCCTCATTCTCCAACTTAAGTTCGAGTTCCAATTTATCTTCTTTCTTTGCAGACCCTTAATTACTCCCTCGAACCATGTCTTCTCCAGTTCAAAGTCGAAGCTTCCTCAGTTGGCTTTCTCTTCGAGCTTGATGCACCGCCTTTGTTCTTCTTCGAGCTGCTTCCTCATCAAGTCAGGCTCGGTGGGAAGTGTAGACAACCTCTCCTCCACAGATCTCTTACCATCGGGGTTCAAATGGGGAACATTGTCGTTGACTCAATTTAATTGCCACTTTTCGTACTCGGGGGTGACCATGTAAGGAACGTTAATAATCCTAACCCACCTTGCATTGTTCCAAGCTGAAGAAGCGTTATACACCACCCCTTTGTAGCCTCTCCTTCTCGTAGTCCATATTGAACTCATTCAACCCTTTCGTGGCCGGCACAAACTGCTTCAAACCATATTGTCTCAAAACCAAAAGGGGTGCATAGGTTGTGTGTCCCCAAAGACCAAGTAGTGGTACCCCAATAGTGTTTCCCGCATCTATAGAGGATATTCCTTACCGATAGCCACGAAGCCCTCCAAACTAAGTCTTCTTTCTCTAAATTTTGAAGGACGTCTAGCCAAACCTCTTCGGATCTTCTCGTCAGCCAATCCCCTTTTCGCATGAATTCCTCTAATGGTGAGAACTTGTCATCATAGATAGGCATTGAGAAGTTGACATCAGACCAAAGATGACTGTAAAACCAAACGATCAAAAGCTGTGGGCATCCCTAGAAGCGACCCCCGTCGTGTTCTCTGCAAAACCTCAAGGACCGAAAAGTCTCCGCGAGAATTACAGGTACCGGATTGGTCCCGCTACCCAAATAATCAAATAAATCCAAAACTGATGGGTCGATAAGCCCTAATTCTTTAGGAAATAACACCAACCCATAGATCAAAAGTACAAATATGTCTCGCTGAACTTAACCCACAGGATGTACCGAAGCTAAGACCAGCATTCCTTCCCACTTGACATACTCCTTCTTGTTCCAAGTTGTAACTTGATTATCGAACCAAGATGGCAAAGTGTCTGTGAACCTACTAAGCTTGCCTTGGAAAGATTTGTTCTTGCTCTATTTAGAGTAGACTCGATTCTCACTGATTTTCTTACAATTCACGAGGGCTTGATATTCTTCGATTGGCGGGGTTAAATTGAAGTTGTCAATTGCGAAACAACCGTAAGTTGGATTCTAAAACCCCACCAAGGCTTGAAGTAGTAACTGGTCGACCGAAACATCTAGCAAGTATGCAATGTCGCCATACTCGTCTTTGAAAGCATTTCTTGCCTCAGAATCCTAACCATTCCATACTAACCTTAATTCAGATACATCATTAAATTTTGTGTTCATGAAAGTTTCGGATGACATTGCTGACCTAAACCCAGCAGAAATACTGTCCCCGTCATGAAGCTGCTCTCTTTCTGACCATACTTGCACATTAGAATTCTTCTCGTCATTGCTACGGATCAAGTCTCCCATTGACCTGGCCTTTAATTTCAGACTATTTCCTGACTCAATGTGTTCTTCATGATATGACAAGATATGCAAAATAAAAAGGTAGAAAGAAAAAAACAAAAAACAAAAGAAGTGTCAGTTAGTTAAAAGATAAACAATAAGTTCGAAAATGAGAAAAGATAAATGCAAACAAAAAAATAATCAAAAGACAATAACATAAAGAAAAACCTAACCACATGAATTCTAATTCGCTATGGTTATCCGCATGGCTCTAATGGGGCGGGCATCCTAGATTCTCACACATAGGTTCGGTTCTAATTAAGGGTATCTTATTACCTACTAAGGAAACAAGAACCCCAATTATGGCCCATTACAGGCTTGCGAATTGGATTCGGTTCGAGGAAAAGCATAACCTAGTGACATGGAGGGTTGCTCACGTGTCAAAGGAGTGGATTTCGGAAGTGAATTACCGACCCGTGAAGGGCTACTCACGTGGGTATGTGGCGTGTCACTCCCACCTAAGGGACGGAGCTCGAGTATAGAGCTTGATGAACATGGTGCAACACATGTCGATGATTCCTTAGAAATTAAAAGAAAATTTAATCTGAAGACCACCAAGTATCAAAGCCCGCGCAATCAAATCACATTTTCAAGAAAAAAATCGTTCTCATTGAAGTTAATTAAAATTTCAATAATTTCCATCATTAGAGGCAACAAAAATTTTCTTGACTTAACTCTCTTCTTGTTTTAAAACACAAGAATTTTCCCTAGCGGAGTCGCCAAGCTGTAGCGACCTTTTTGTCTCTTTTAGAAATTTGAGGTTATGGGGGTATCGCCAAATCATTCTTTGAAATCTTGGAGTCTAAAACGAGTCAACTACAGAGCAACGATAGAGGCGAGGAGCAACGAAAAAGCAACGACAACACTTAAGAATACCCAAATTTTCTAAAACCTAAAATGATTTTGAAAAATAAATTAAAATAAAAAATCAGTTGAATTGAATAAGGAGAATGAGGAGGAAAAGGAGAAAAGAAAATTACCTCAACGACAGAGCAACAAAGGAGGCGAGGAGCAACGACAACACTTAAGAAGACCCAAAATTTCTAAAAACCTAAAACAATTTTGAAAAATAAATTAAAATGAAAAACCAGTTTAATTGAATAAGGAGGAGGAGGAAAAAAGAAATTACCTAGATGAGGGATGAAGATGCTGAAGGTTAAGCATGACGATGAAGGTGGGGCTGATTGAGAGGGAAGAGGATGGGGGCTGCGTAAATTGTTTGGTAGGAAAATGTATAATCCCAAAAAAAAGCTTTTCCAAGAAAGAGATAAATTGTTTGGTATGAAAATGTATACTCCCAAAAGAAAATGTATTTCCAAAAAAAATATTTTTTATTAGAAGTAATCAAAACAATATAGTAATAAAAATAAATTTAAATTTTATTAATATAAATTTAATCAAATGTGTACTATATAATTTTGGAGCAAATATTTTCCCAGACTCCTGACTATATGTTTCCAACTGCAACGGCAAACTTTGGAAAAAAGCAAAATTAAATCATGACACTCTAATCTCAATAAATGATCACACCATAATCAATAACAAAGTGGCTGAATCTGCAACAACTAGATAAACTGACAAATGATCCACATTGTTCCCCTTGGGGTAGATAAGAATCCGCCTACCAAATAATAACTAACAAGAAGATGATCAAAGTTACCATTTGTTGCCCTCGACAGTAAAATCTTTAGAGCAGAGCATTTTGTCCGCAATACAGGAAAAATTCTTAATCCTACGTATGAACTTCCTTGGTTTTCCGTAGTATCCATAGATTGTGACATACTAACATCCGTTGCACTCAAATTTTTAAACATAATAAAAATGGGTTTTAGACTGTTAACTTTCTGGGGTTAGAACTTGGGAAAGCTAAAGAAAGTGATGGAGTGGAACTGAAAGAATCAAGGTCTCATAGTCAGAGAAGAACTTATTGCTTAAGCTACTTAGCATGCAAGCTATACCCTATATACCAATTATAGTCTGCCCCTTTGTACTCTCATGGATAATTTTATAAATTAGGGTAGAAAAATATTTTTTTATTAAAATAAGGGTTAATTACTCCTTTCTCCTCCAATGCCCTCTTAACGTCTTCTTTTATGGAAGAGATGAAATGTTTCATTCTCCCCATTCACCCTCAACGGTATTCTCTTCATCCTCGGCAAACTTGGCTTTGGCCTCACACTCTGCACATTCCTTTGACAATGCCTCCAACTCGATTTTTATTTTCTTGGAACTTCTAAATATCCCCTTTTGTTAGGCCAACATGTTCTTCCTTTTCTTTTGTGCTTCTTCAACTTGCTCTTGGAGGGCAGTAAGTTTTTGCGCCACCTGTTTCACCTTTGATTCAACCTCTTTATATCTGATTAGGCTGCATTCCAAATTACAACTAACTATTTTCTTAATAGATTCCTTCGTGGTAAGTCGATTCTTGTCCTTCACTACTTTTTTTAAGCTTTGATTCACCTTTGTTTCACCTGTTTCAGCTAGTTGTTTTAAGCTTTCCCCCATGGCCAGCATCTCTTTTTTTTCTCAGTTGTAAGGTTGGTACTAGAAATATCAACACTAGCTAGAATCTTAAATGACTCGTTGAGTGGAGAAAACTTACCTGGATCATGAAAATTAATCATGGGGAAAGAAGAAATATAGTGACTGATTTGATCCATGTTAACACAATTTCACACGTGTAATAGCGCATATTATATGTACCTATTTTTCCGTATGTGGAATTATGTGTAAAACTTCATTTTTTCTCTTGTTTTTCCACCAGACTTTAAACCTCTAAAATGGTGGTGCTGTGACAATAAGGGGATACTTAGCGGGTGCAGGTGGAGATGCTATATTTTCAGGTTGAGTTCAGGTGGGGCAAAAATTTGACTCAACCATGCTCATCCCTATCCATGTTAAGTTGATACTTAGAAGTGTAACTATGGGAATCAAGAGTTTTCTTCAATATACTAAAGATTGGGACTAAGGGTCACGAGCTTTTATTTAAACGCTTAGGTTTATACTTTTTCTGTTGTTCCTCTATCGAAATTTAAACCTCTTAAACAATGACACTATGATAATAAGGAGATACATAAATGGGGAAAGAAGGAATATAGTGACTAATCTGATCTATATTAACACATAATTCCACACATGTAATTGCGTCATTTGTCTGTACCTATATTTCCATGCCAAAGAGATTTGATTGTAGATGAAACATAAATATGTAAACTCTTTTGTAAGATAAAAAATTTAACAGTTGAAGTATTAAATATGTGAAGATCTATAAAAATATATGATATTATTTTAATTTTTACAATTAACGTAAGTGACTCACCTATATATAAGATTGTTCATGGTAGGTTAACCGTACTATTTAGCACAAACGGTTGGTTAATCGTTATAGCGGTTATTAAACTGTAACCTACCATTAAGAAATGGTTAACCATTAAATTATTAAACGGTTAATCGTATAGCGGTTAACCGCTACTTAACGGTTTGTTTACATATTAACCTATAACCTTTTATATTTTTTTTCAAATGTTCAAGAATTCTTTTTGAGAGTAATGGAATTATCTCTCCGATAAATATTGTATTAGAATTTTAAGAAAAAATATTTAAATAAAGAATTTCCAATCACAAACTTCATTTTATATCTAAATAATTTCATAACGGTTAACCATTAACCACCATTTTTAACAGTTGGTTAATCGAAACCGTCTAAGCTTTAACGGTAGGTTAATTAACCGGTTTAGCGGATATACCGGTTAACGGTTACGGTTTAGGCTTATTTTGCACACCCCTACCCGTATATATGGGTAAAATCTTGAAACACAAGCTAGTCTGCATATTTACACTATAAAACTCAAATCGTCAATTGGTAACCCTAAAGTCTAAAAAAATAAACCTTATAGCCTAAATTCTAAACACTAACCTAAACCCTAAAATTTAAACTTTCAACCCTAAACTAAACTCCTAACACCTAAAGCTAAAAATCTTGCGTAAACTTTAGTTTACACCGCCTATGTATAAATTTTTTTCCATATATATAGTTTAGTTAATGCAAACTTTAATCGAAGAAATCCATTTATTGGCACTCTAGTGAAACAATTAGAAGAACTGGGTTCAAATCGCAATTTTTAAAGAAAAAAATAAAATATAAAAACAATTAATATTTTTCAAGAAATAATAATAATTAAATTTGATTGGCACTCCAGTGGAAAAATATCACATTTTTTTGTAAAAAAAAGATAAGATATAAAAACAATTAATATTTTTCAATAATAATAATAATAATTAAATTTTATCACATTTAAAATATAATATTTTTTATAAAAATCAACATTTATAAAATTTTAATTGACAAATGAAGTGAATAATTTATATAAAAATCAATAGGTAGTCTCTTGCTCATTTTTTTATGAAGTAGTTTCAGTTGTTTATTATTTAAGAGATTATAACACCATTTTATTATTTAAAATAATTACCTCATTGATTTTTTTATTTAAATCGAGATTCAATCTATCAATAACACTAATTCAATCATGTAGCAATATCCTTTTACGCTAAAAAACATTCTCGAGGTTTTAAAGGTGTTTGTTGTCTTTCGAGTATTAAAATGTTTATTCCGTGAGGTTTTAGAAAAAACCGTATTTTATTTAAAAATGGAGTCGCCACCGGCCACTTAGGTAGGCCGGACACCATAAAACCAGAGATTTGTAAGACTGTTGGGTTCGGGAGTCGGTTACGGATGGGGAAAGATTAGCACCCCCACACCACCCAAATTGGTACTTTAATAATTACCGCTTTATTAATATTAGACTTTTCGGATTAAAGTGACGATTAATTTAAAATTTGGTTATAAGTGCGGGTAAATTTTAAAGGCCCCGTTATCCGAGAGTAAACGCCCAACCACCATCACTACGCCTGATACTGGCCCCGTTTACGCTCGGATAAAAGGACACCGCATAGACAATTAATAGATTTCGATATGCAATCTTAAAAAACATGGCAAGTATAAATAAATACATTGTGATAAAAATATAAATAAATACTAACATAATAAAATACTAATATGACATAGAAAAAATACTAATCTAAATCATACATACATAAATATTAATCTAACTCATAAATAAAAACATATCTAACATAAATAAAATATTAATCTAAAACATAAATTTAAAACATAAATAAATACTAATCTAAAACATACATACATACATAAATATTAATCTAACTTATAAATAAAAACAAATCTAACATAAGTAAAATGCTAACATTCATAAATATTAATCTAACACATAAATAAAAACAAATTTAACATAAATAAAATATTAATATAAAACATAAATTCAAAACATAATAAATACTAATCTAAAACATAAATAAACATACAAACTAAAAACACAATTTTAAATTAACTACTACTTCATTAAATTATAAAAATTACAACATAAATAAAAAGGAAAGAAAATATACCTAACTAGGAGCTCGAATGACGAACTCTGACTGAACTCCACCGAGATCTACCACGACCTCTCCAAAAATATTAACTAGATCGGATCTAAAATAAGACCCCGATCGAACCGGTTAGGACCGAGGGCACTGCCCCAGTCCTTGGCAGCCCGAGAGCATGGCTCTCTCTTAATGGCACCACTGCCGGCTCTTTGTTTTTTGCGTGAATTCCCCTGGGAATTGGCTGCCCCATGCCTCTATTTATAGGCAAATGGGGGAGCCTTAAGGGTGACGTGGAGCACCCTCCTCCATGCAATTTCCTTTTTTTTCTTTTTAAATATTTTTTTACTTTTTTATATTATATTTTTATTATTATTTTTTCGATTTTCCATTAATTTTATATTAATAATATTACTATTAAAATAACACTAATAACACTAAAACCCGGTCAAAATGAGTGATTACAGTTGTCCCTCTTTGCTTGTTCTTATGAAACGAGGACAAAACAAAGATCAAAAGCACTCATTTTGACCTATTTCCTTGTCTTTGGCTTCGGAATCACGTGCTCTTCTAGAACTCTCCGCTCTTCCTTAGCTGAATCTTCAGGCTCGTAAGTTCTTCCTATATAGAACTCCTTCACCTTCTGACCTTGGAACTATAAGTCCTCACTATATAGAACCTTTCATTCTGAAGTCTTGAGTTACGAGTCCCTCCTATATAGAACTTTTCACTCTGAGACGGTAAAGCTTGGAGTCCTTCCTATATAGAACTCTTCACCTTCAACGGTGGTTTCTCCTATATAAAACCTTCTGCGCCATGAATGGATTCTTCCGACTGGGAGTTCCTCCTATATAGAACTGCTAGTCTTCAAACCCTAGAGCCGCCAGTCTTTCTTATATAGAACTTTTAGCTTATGAAATCTCGGAGCTACGGGTTCTTCCTATATAAAACCTCTCACTCTAAAACAGTAAAGCTCGGAGCCCTTCCTATATAGGACTCTTCGCCTTCAACACAACGAGTTTTCCCTATATAAAACCTTCTGTGTCATGGGTGAATTCCTTCGGCTGGGAGTTCTTCCTATATAGAACTGCTAGTCTTCACCCTGGAGCTGCAAACCCTTCCTATATAAAACTTTCAGCTCCTGAAGCCTCGGAGCGACAGATTCTTCCTATATAGAACCTCTCGCTGCGGGCACCTGAAAATATAGGCTCTTCCTATATAGAACATTTATCTTCACATTTGGGATTCACGCCAAAACGGCTACCGATCTGGCCTTACGCTACCTAGGCTGCCAAACTTTCTTAAAATTTGGGGATTCACGCCGAAAATGGCTACCGATCTTTCTAGACTCAATCTACTAAGGCTATCGCATCATGCTCGAAGGACTTACTGATGGCCCGAATGACTTATCACCATGCTCAAAAAGACTTACTGGTGGCCCGAATGACTTAACACCGTGCCCGAAGGACTTAACGATGACCCAAAAGATTTAACATCTGGGCCTCACGCTGCTATGGTTGCCGTTATCTTTCCTTTCTTTAGTAAATTCTTTGACAATTCTTCAAATACTTGTCTAAAAACAAGCAAAAATTGACATGCCCCTATCCATATGATGCATGCAATGTAATGCTTTCTTTATCCTATTTTTTCTCTTTTCTTTTTCTTTTTATTTTCTTTTTTCCTTCAACTACTTCTTATTTTTTTCTTTTTCTTTTCTTTTTTTCTCTTTTTCTGTTCTAAAGTCTTACACCCTGAAAGATCGTTCCTCAGATTTCTTCATCTCTTTACTTCTTCACTGTATGCTCTTAAATCCTCATTTGATTAATCACTTCGAACCTAGATTGCCATGCTTTCAAACCTTTTGTGCGGAAGGCTTTCTTGTCTTCAGGGTTATCACCTATCTTCATAAATGATCTTCTGGTTCTTATATTATTCTTATAAGAACCCTTGTCATCTTCTTCGCTTGGCGTTGCCCCATTCAACCACGGGCTCCACTGCTTTGAATTTTCTGACCCATCATACAGAGCCTTGATCTATTTCTAGTCATCAGGGTGAGACAAAATGCTTCCATTCCCTGAGCTCATCCTTGATCTTCTCGTAGCATTTTGACGGGAACTAACTCTCAGTCCCTATGCTTTAAATCTCATCATCATTCATTTTTAAAGTAATGCAAAAGGCAATTTACTTGTGTATATTTCAAAAAGATAAGGATTGTTTGAAAATCATAACTTGGAGGGGATACCAAGCATTTTGAAAACATTGTTTGGAACAAATGGTGAACATCTTTTTTCTTTTCTTTTCTTTTTTTCTCTTTTAAGGACCAAATATTTTTAAAAAATTAATGTTTGGAGAATGGTAAACAAAATTCGAGGTATATTGGCAAACATTTTAAAAACTAATGTTTGGGGAAATGGTAAACATCAAAACTTTGGGAGAAAATGTCAAACCTTTTAAAACATGTTTGCCCCCAAAATATCAAACACCATAGCACATCTGCTTCAAATTGCCAGAGATCAACTCTAATGAAGCGCATATTTAGAAGATCTCGACCATTGTGGAGATATATGCAAATGTATAGTTTCTTCTAGTCTAATAGGCTTTGAGAAGAAAAACCCTACCTAGTTTCTACCCCATTTAAAGTGGCTCTCTTAATCTCACTATCTCACCATACCCCATCCTTCCCTCATTTGGGTGTCGATCAAGCACTTCGAAGTTTGACGTTCCTTGAAGCAAAGTCAACCCTTATAGGCAGAATGAAATCTGAAGACATTCTCATTCAACTTGGATATCTATGGATGATCAGAATGGTCTTTGGGGGCTTGTAATGTAGGCCTTTGGTTTATGGTTAAGTGAAACAGTATTTCTGTACTTGTGTAACTTGGATATGCTCATTATTCCTTCCCTTTTTTGGATCACTCTAGACTGCCCATTTTCGGGTTTTCACCCTAGAGTTCATTTCCTTTCTTTTTTACTGTAGGCTGCCTTGCATTCTGGCTATGTACTGATGTTCGTTTTCGGTTCAAGAATGTTTGATCCTCCAAAACTCCTCGAAACTGAGATTTCTTGAATGAAGGACTACGAATACATTTCTGGGAATTCTTGTGATTGGCACGCCCAGATGAAATGTTATTCTTTCTTTCTTCTTTTCTCTTCTTTTTTCTTTTCTTTTTTTTCACTTTTTCTCTTGGATCGCTCTAGACTGCCCATTTTTGGGTTTTCACCCTAAAGGTCACTTCCTTCTTCTGTACCTTCAGATCAGTGTATTTTGGTTGGATATTGATGCCAGCATGCTCAGGCAGACTACTCTTTTTCTTCATTTTCAGGATCACTCTAGACTGCCCATTTTTGGGTTTTCACCCTAGAGGTCATTTCCTTTTTCGAGATTCGCAATCTTCGGGCCGACTTGTCTTGACTTGGCTTCAATTCGAGCTTCTATATTAATTTTCAAAACTAATATTTACTTGAAATGTGGATTCCTTACGTCTCTTGCTCATAGTTGAAGTCTCGTTCTTGTATTGTTTGATCTGTGTGTGAAGCATATACAATATTCTTTCTTTCTTTCTCTTTTCTTTTCCTTTTTTTTCTCTTTTTTTTCTTTTTTTCTCTCTTTCTTTTTCTTTTTCTTCTTCTTTTTTATTTCTTTATTTTTTTTCTTTTCTTCTCTTTTTTTGTTTTATTTTGTTTTATTTTTTGTTTTAGACTGCCCATTTTGGGTTTTTAGCCTTGAATCTCTTTCTTCTTATGTATCCTTGAATCAACACGTATCTATACTGGTATTGATGCCATCTTCCGCTCGAAGTTAATTGCCTCTCTGTAGTTCTTCTGATATTTACTCGATATGGATTGCTTCGGCCTTCTAATTGTCATTTCTCTTCTTTTCTTTGGTTTTTCGTTTGGACATATCCTTGTTTTCAACCATTTTTTTCTGATGATTTTTTGATCTTCGAATCCAATCTGTCTGGTCTCATCTCTGTCTTCTGGTAAAGTAAAAGAATATCATTCGTCGTCACATTCACAGATGTCCTGCGAAAGTCTTCAGGGGTAGATGTTTAGGGTCAACTCTCGTTTCAAGGATCTTAAACGACAAGTGCCTGAGAAGATAAATTCCTAAAATGGAACTGCCCATTGTCTAAACACTCGCTTTGTTCCTCTGTTGGCCTAAGTAAACTAGCAGATACTCACATTTACAGTATCCCCACAACATTCAATCTCTTCTAAATATATGCAACTTAGAGTTGATCTTTGGATCTGAAGCAAATGCACTGTTGCATTCAAAATTCGAGGACCTGGTATAGAAATGATATATACATATGTCCATTCAAAAATGCATGTATATGCGTATGGGAGAACAAAAACTACCCCATAAAAATAAAATGTTTAAAGAATCAAGAATGTAAAAATGCTTTCTAAATGGAAATGTGATTTTTAATTCTAAAAAATATATGTTTGAGAGTTTTTTTCAAAGCATTGAGAATTTCTTTGTGAATTGATGGGAAAACCATAGGGACCTCTGGACTACCTCCCGAGTACTAACCCATTCCGGTCATTTGTAGTGTAGGCTTGTGCCACTTCTCTTGTTTTTCCTTGTTGGATCAATTATTGTCATGGCTCCCTCGTCAACCAACTTCTTGATTTCTTCTATTAACGACCCCAAATTTCTCAGTGTCATGCCTCGGTGCCTTAATGTAGAACTCACATGCACTGTATGGATCAAAACTGTGGGCAGATGAGCTGGGCGTAATCATTATCGGCCCGGAGGTAAGGTAATAACCCTTGACCAGATGAGGCCATATGTACGAGATGGAATGCTCCGAATATCTCTAAATATGTACTTGTTCGAGGAATTTTTCGGTGATTTAGAGGAATCTGCCTGCCTTTTTCTCTTACGATCACGAGAACCTTGAAAGTGGTACCCACTTATCTCTTTCTTTTTTTCTGCTCCTAGGCATGTCTGGTTCGTTGAATTAAGACTCAATTTTCCTTCTTAGATCATGTATTCTATAAAGTCATCACATTTGCCCATCAATTTCCCGAGCATCTTATGGAATATGGCTTGAGACATGTAAGTCACTTTCCTCTTCAGCAATGGGAGGCTGCACTTGGGCGGCTAACCTCCGCCATCTTAAAGCACATTCCTTGAAACTCTCATCAGGTTTCATCCTCGTACCCTCGAGATACTGACGACTTGGTGCTAGGTCTAGAGCATATTTGTATCGCCCATAAAGACGTCGATTAAGTCTCTGCACGACTATACTTGGTCTCTACTCAAACAATTTTACCATATCACGGTAGGTCCTGCTAGACTGTCGTGGAAGTAGTGGATCAGTAATTTTCCATTCTCGATGTAGCCCTCTATCTTTCTGCAGGATGTGGTCACGCAAATCTGGGAATCTTTGGAATCCAGAGGAACGACCAAATCAAGGTTCAAACAGAGCTTTCTTGCATCAAACTTCTTTTTTCTCTCTTTTTTCTCTCGAGTTCATCTTCTAACTGCTCGAATCTTGATTTTTTAGTGTGTTCAATTCTTTTATTCACGATAAAACTCTAATTGTTCTTTGGATTACCCCTAAAAATTTTATGCAATATTATGTAAAATATGCCATGATTGTAAAATGTAATGCAATCCTAAAATATAAATATGAATGCAGCAAGGTATTGATTCCAAAAGTGATCCCCATAGAACGACGTTCATTGAGGCCAAAAGGTTTCATTATATCATATATTAGATATTTACAGTTACTGATAAGCTTCAGTGCCTACTTTCTTAACTCCATCAGTAGTCTGGTCAGCTTGCCTCCGTGGTCCAACACTTGGTCCATGTTCTGACTAAGCCTGCCACCTTGTTGAGTCGCCTTACCTGCTCGGGTAATATCGATCTTCAGGTCTTCATCTATCCTCTGCTTAGTCTTTCGTAGCTTGGAAGTTGTCCTTTCCAACTGAGGAGTGTTGGAATGTCATTGCTCTGTCGTAAACTTGTTTCCAAAACTCTTGTTAATGGCTAAGTTATTCTGTAGCTCATCTCTGGAGACTGTCGTACCTACTCCTAATTTCCTCAAACTTACCTGATAACAGTCTGACTTGATTCTCGCTTGACTAGTTTCTCTTCTTCCAATATTCTGAGTCATCCTTCAACTGAACAACACCGTTCATTTATTCTTTAAAGGTGACCCAATATGATATTCTTAAACACTCAGTAAAGCTTTTGGTGATCATTCTGCAAATTCAAATTTATCCAAGTTATCTCTCTCTTATTTGAGCTGGCTGAACTCGAAAGAATATCCCTCTCCTAGGATGCCCCTATCTCCGATCTTCAAATTTAACTCGCTTGAGTGACCCACTTCGGTATTACTCAAACTTTGTCCTGGATATCGATTCTTCCTCGACTTTGCTCCTCGAGTGATTGTTAGCTCACTATAGAATGGGGAACTCCGTCTTCGAAACCCAAAATTCTCATCGCGATAAGATCTTGAACTTGTTCCTCAGGGCCCCGCAATTCTCAATACTGTGACCCAAACTTCCTAAACGGTAACTGCCTCTAGCACGTGTGTCGTAATCTCTAGGATAAGATGGTCTCTTCGCTAGAGACTTCACCGAGGTAACAAGGCTCTTCTCGATGAACATTAGGAGTAGTTCGGTGTACCTCACAAGAATTGAGATGTATTTCTTTTCATTACTTGCTTCTCGGGTTTCTTCTAGATCGAGCTTTACTTTTTGAAAGCCCGACTCAGACATACCTTCCGCCTGTTTATTGATGCGGATCACAAAACGAATCAATTTGTCGTATTTGGCTGGCTTGGAGGTAGAATTCTAACTATCCCTCTCTCTATTCTGATCCTTAATCGATTCTTCTTTCGGTTCGATGGATCACTTACCTTTCGTCAAAGTATTCATCTGATTCATCACTTCTTCCCTCTGCTTCTTTCAACTCTTGCACTTTACTTTGCTCAGTACCAGTACCGTGTCTCCTTACCGTGTCTGACTTGAAGTCTTTAGATGGTTCCTCTTCTATTGTCTCTGATCTTGCTCTGGGAAAACACCTGGATCCGTGCCCTCTAATATCTGACCAAACGACCCTTTTCCAATTATGAATGATTTCTGAGATTTGAGAAACCACTTCGAGAATCAATACCCTATAAATGCGAGAATGCATGCAAATGCAATGTTGATTCTCGAACAGTCTTAAAAAAACTTTCAATAGAGAAAATGTCTGTTTGCAAGAAATTAATAATGAATTACAGGTAACAGTTGGATTTATTCTGGAGACCTTGACTTCAGAAAGCAAAACTTGTGCTCCACGTCTCGACGTCGTCTTCAGGATGATGGATGACTTTGTCTTCTCCTCTTATTCTATTCCATGGACTCGTGACGTCATGATCTTTGTTTTTATGGCTTCTGAAAAGGACATCAACAAGTGCAGACAAGATCTTTTCTTCTGTAGATCTGGGTGCAAACGAATAATACATCTAAACATGGATGGATTCTATCGATCATAGGGGAGTACTTTAAAACTTTTTTTTGGGGTTAAAAATCTCAAGGATCATTTGGTTTAAAAATTTCCCCCTTTTTATTATCAAAAAGTTTTAACTTACTTAAAAAATAAAACTTTTAGGTTTCTTTTTGTTATTATTAATATTCTGAAAGTTTTATGAGGGAAAAAGATTCAAAGCAAAATATTTTCAATTTTTTTAAAGGAGTTAAATTAAAATCTTTGAGATTTTTACAAAAGGGTTAAATGTGAAGATTTAAAATCGGGGTTCTGCGGCCCTGACTGAATCTTCTGCGTCGCATGTGCCTTACTATCGTATCGTCTTCTTTCTCGATTAGTTTTTGCTCGGCCTAACTTGATACTATAATATTATCGTTTCCAGCAAAGCAAACTTTTTTCTATTTTGAAAACCTTTTAACGAACTGTTCTTGAATCAACACCATGTCATGATATGCAACATGAATGCAAATAAAGTTCCGCTGGTAATCACCCTTTCGAACGACTTTCATGGGAACTAAAGGGTCCAGATTACAAAAAGGGTCCATATTACAAAATGAGTCCTTATTACAAAAAGTCTTAATTACAAAACAAAGTGCTACACATAAGCCCTAGCTCTACCTCCTAGCTCCTCGATAGCTCTGAGCAACTTGATAAACCTTGGTGCCTCTTCCATGTCCAAGGTTACAAAAGGTTGGAGAGCCGCGGCTTCGGTAGCTAAGTCATTCACACGCCTTGCAACTCGTTGTATGTCCACCATCAGGGTCTCGTGTGTATACTTTGGCACTACACGTTTACTCGGCAAATTATTACCTCGGATTTGTTGATTAATCTCTGACCGATGTCGCACGACTGGATCGATGACGTCCTTCCTAAGACACATTTTTTCCATGATGAAAGATTTTTTAATCGGGCAAACCAGTTGAATCAACGCCTCTATGTAATGTGGATGCAATGATAATGCAACAAAAGTATGTGTAAAATAAAAATAAAACACAAAAAGAAATGAGTTAGTACCGGATAAAAATAATAAATACATAAATAAAAGGACAAATTAAATAAGGTAAACAAACAAAACAACCTTATTTATCCCGTCTAAAACACCTAAGGTTATTCGCATGGCTCTAAAGGGGTGGGTTTGTATATGTTTTCTACATGCAGTGTTGGTGCTAGAAGGTACCCGAATTGTCCTTGCTATCCTCTACTAAGAGTAGCAAGGCCCCCGATCATCACCCATTATAGGCTCATTTCAACCGGGTTCAATTCAGGGGACCCATTTTCTTATGCTTGCACGAAGGAACGATATCCTTACGAAAGCATAAGGTACTCGAGCCCTGAAGGTACTTGCTAGGCCTACACGGGAGAACGATATCTCCACGAAAGCATTAGCGTTTTCCCCCCACTTAAAAACGTGTTTATATGTCATATTTTAAATGCGTCAAAATAAACGCGCACTTATAACCAAATGTTAGTTTAATAGTCACTTTAATCTGAAATTTCTAATATTAATAAAGCGGTAATTATTTAAAAAGCTCCACTCAGTTTATTTTGTTTGAAAAAAATGTCCCCAACGGAGTCGCCATTTGTAGCGATATCCTTTTACGCTAAAAAACATTCTCGAGGTTTTAAAGGTGTTTGTTGTCTTTCGAGTATTAAAATGTTTATTCCGCAAGGTTTTAGAAAAAACCGTATTTTATTTAAAAATGGAGTCGCCACCGGCCACTTAGGTAGACCGGACACCATAAAACCAGATATTTATAAGACTGTTGGGTTCGGGAGTCGGTTACGGATGGGGAAAGATTAGCACCCCCACACCGCCCAAAATTGGTACTTTAATAATTACCGCTTTATTAATATTAGACTTTCCAGATTAAAGTGACGATTAATTTAAAATTTGGTTATAAGTGCGGGTAAATTTTAAAGGCCCCGTTATCCGAGAGTAAACGCCCAACCGCCATCACTACGCCTGATACTGGCCCTGTTTACGCTCGGATAAAAGGACACTGCATTGACAATTAATAGATTTCGATATGCAATCTTAAAAAACATGGCAAATATAAATAAATACATTGTGATAAAAATATAAATAAATACTAACATAATAAAATACTAATATGACATAGAAAAAATACTAATCTAAAATACACATACATAAATATTAATCTAACTCATAAATAAAAACATATCTAACATAAATAAAATATTAATCTAAAACATAAATTTAAAACATAAATAAATACTAATTTAAAACATACATACATACATAAATATTAATCTAATTTATAAATAAAAACAAATCTAACATAAGTAAAATGCTAACATTCATAAATATTAATCTAACACATAAATAAAAACAAATTTAACATAAATAAAATATTAATATAAAACATAAATTCAAAACATAATAAATACTAATCTAAAACATAAATAAACATACAAACTAAAAACACAATTTTAAATTAACTACTACTTCATTAAATCATAAAAATTACAACATAAATAAAAAGGAAAGAAATATACCTAACTAGGAGCTCGAATGACGAACCCTACTGAACTCCACCGAGATCTACCACGACCTCTCCAAAAATATTAACTAGATCAGATCTAAAATAAAACCCTAATCGAACCGGTTAGGAGCGAGGGTACTACCCCGGTCCTTGGCTGCACGAGAGCATGGCTCTCTTAATGGCACCACTGCCGGCTCTTTGTTTTTTGCGTGAATTCCCCTGGGAATTGGCTACCCCATGCCTCTATTTATAGGCAAATGGGGGGAGCCTTAAGGGTGACGTGGAACACCCTCCTCCATGCAATTTTTCTTTTTTTTTCTTGTTTTTTAATTTTTTTTTACTTTTTTATATTATTTTTATATTATTTTCTTATTTTTTATTAATTTTCTATTAATAATATTACTATTAAAATAACACTAATAACACTAAAATCCGTTAAAAATGAGTGATTACAAATCATATATTACAGAAAATATAAAACCTCAAAGTAATGGGCAATGAACCATATCTAGTTATGGGCAAAGGTGATGTGAAACAATAAATCAACTACAAAATTTCAAACTCCATGTTTAACCCAAATATATATTATACTGCAAATGTCGCATTCAATCAATAGTTCTATAGTTTGCAGATATGTGAGGGGATATATACAATTGCCACATCAACCAAAAACGTGTATATTAAGTAAAAACAAACAAGTTAAATCAATTTTTTCCTTTTTTTTTTATAAAAAATCAGTTCTTTTATATATATATAAAACTCTTCATTTTTTATAAAAAAAAACCCTTCATTTACTTCAAGAGAACTCCTCGGCTAAGCAATTTCTTAATTATTACTCTCGTTTTGGTGAATCTCAAACAGCTTTTCCCAACATAAAGTATGCTTTGAATTGAGAAAGAAAATGGCAAAACCCTATGGTTGATGTAATGTCATTACTCTAAAACATATTATATGATTGATGTAATGTCATTACTCTAAAATATATTATATTATTGATGTAATGTCAGTTTATTACACCTAACAAGTTTCTCATCACCAATTTAACTCTGTAATTACTTCATTCGCTATTTGAAGATTGTAATTAAAGCTAACACAGCTTCTACTGAAAATATACAAATTAATTTCAAAACACTATTATTCTATTACATCTCACCACTTTTTTCTTTTCCCACTTAGAATAATAATGATTGAACATCTTATACACCCAAATTTTAAAACCAATAAATAAATAAACCAACAAAAAAAAGAAAATTTGTAAAGACAAGTAAAAAAAATGCTCACTTCTTGTTTTTGTCCTTCAATTTTTTTAAGAAAACAGAAACAATATTATCAAATTATGGAACATCCATTGCTTCCCAATAGAAACCTATTCATATTTAGTTAAATGTGTATTCAAGTAGTGTTTTAATTTTCTAACTAAACATTATAATTTTATAGTCATGTCAAATAAATTAAGATAATATTTTAAGTGATATATCATATAAAGTTATATGCGAGAACTTTATTTTTAAAAATAGTCTTACATTTTGTGAATCAAATTCCTAATAAGATATAAGGAAAACAAACACGTAATGAAGCATCAGTGTTAGAAAAAGCACACAAGAAACCGTTGTGGCATTAAATAGAATTAAATGGAAAGTTAGTGTTGGAAACAGAGCCAGAGCTCAGAATTCAAGTAAAACAAGGGAATCTGGCTGGTCTTAAGGGTTGACTTTTAAGGCAAAACCGATTCCACTTCATCAGATCACCTAAGCAAAGCCCACAAAAAATTATCAGTTGTTTTAGATAAGACACCCCCAAACATTTACGTCATCATCTTCCCTTCCAATCACTTCAGACGGACAGTTTTAAAGTGAGTATAATGCGGTTAAAATAAAATAATAGTATATAAATTTTTATTCAATTAGTAAAAAATTATGTATAATTAATATAAATTATTATTTAAATAATACAAATTTAAATCATAATATAAGAATTTATATAATTAGACTTTCCTCTTTAACCCATTCTAATTTCATATTTTTGTCATAACTCTCACTTGCTACTTTGAAATTACAATCCTCCATTAGAAAAAAAAAACTCGTTTATAAAAATAACATTAAAAATATTTAATATATTGATAATATATGAAAATATAAATGTATCTGACAAATTTATTGATAATATATAAATTTATATATTTTCAATGTAAATTTAGTGAAATAATGTACCTGGGAATAATATAGGGAAATGGGTATCTTGAGAATTTTTTAAAAGATATTTCGTTTGATACTATAGTAACCACGGGAGTCGTCATGTGTTTTCTACGATATTAGAGATGTTGACAAACATTCTCGACGGTTTTTCTTAGTTTATTTTTGTTTGGGACGAAAATAAAAGAAAAGTAAAACTGGGTGTTGGTTTTGTGATATAAAAATATTAAAAAAATTTACACAATCTTTATTTAAAAAAATATTCAAATAATATATATCAAACCCGAATTACCTAAAAATATCATATCAACCTTATCATTTGAACTGCTTAATGAGTTCTTTAATACACTAAACATTAATGCTTAAAATAATTGTGTGTGTATAGTGATAGTACCAACAATTTAGATTCCTTAATTCTTAATTTCCTTGAAAAGGAAGTCTAGATTTTCCGCAAAACACATAATTCCAAGAGATTAACTAATATTTTATATGTGAGATATAACCCATAAAACTTATCTCATTCTCTTGCATTATTTTAATTTAACAGTAATTATTTATCAGATAACCATTTTTCTCATTTGCTCTATACCGATTATAATTTTTTTTAAAGTTTTACAAAAAGAATCGTTAATTTTATTTTTTTATCAACAAAGACTTTTTTTTACTGATTTTGTAAATAAATAAAATTTAACTTTTGTTGATAAATGTTTTATTCTTAAGTTTTTTTTTATTTTTTTACCAGATTTATATCATATTTATTTTGTGATAATTCTTTCGTCTGTTTTTATGACAGTTTCTTCGTCTGCTTTTATAAAAGTTATAATCTGTTTTTATTACAGTTGTCTATCTTTTGATAGTTTTACGTTCGGATGATCAGTATCATCGAGTATTTTGTCAACGAAGGAGGTCGATCTGTAAATGTTTATGATCCCTTTTTGTAATTGTGACGTTATGCCAAGAATCCGTAGTCCAATAATTTACTTTTTTCATAGAACTCTCTGGTCAAAGTAGTTTGTTCACTGAATTTCATTCAAAAAAAATTTCAAGTTCTTCTGAAAGTAATAGATTTTGTATTTTAATATCTTTTATGTTTCTTAAAATTTTATTATATTTATTTACGCATTAATTTTTTAATGTTTAAGATATAATTTCTTTGCAATCTTCTCACTTTAAATATAATCTAATATTTTAAAAAAATATAATTAAAAAAAGTTAAAAGTAAAGAAGCTATTGAGAACTAATGAAGCATTCCATTCCATTTTTGTACTCGAAGAAGAATAAAGTAAAGCTTTTAGATAATATTTTATATAAACATCAGTCTTATCAGTTCATCTCAAACCATTAAAATACGGCAGGCACAAAACAAACCTACAGAGTTAATTATTCTGCAAAATCATCTTAAATGAAAATTAAACACCCTTTTTTCAAACTATGAAGATCTAATTCTGTATATAAATGTAACCTAAAATATTATTAAAAATAATGGGATATTTTAAAATAAGTATCTCTCTTTATCTGCAGGCACAAAACAAGTTTTAGAACACTTTCTGCTTCTTTTTTCTCAGACAGAAGATAATGATAATGGAAGCTCTTTCTTTAACTTTGATTAAGGAAACATCATAAATTAAAAGGATTTTTAACATGTTTTTCACTGTTTGGAAACACAGAAACGTGGAAATTTATGATCCCAAAAAGAGAGAAAATGAATTCCCTTTTGGATTCAAAGCAGCTCTTAATTCCCAGCAGGTTAAATCAGTAGCAAAGTGATGATCATTAATTAAACTAATCAGGAACCAAAATGAAAGGAGCAAAATTTAAACTAAAAACAAGTCCCTTACTCTATCTAACAGCTTATTTTCTCCCCATAAGGAAAAGAGAAGAAGAAGAAAAGAAAGATGAAGCTGATCATCAACCAAATCAAGAGGAGGAAGAAGAGCAGCCATTAGTTCCAACATGTGCAACACTGTCAGTTTCGAAGTGATGGTTCAGACTCTGACCATTTCTGTTGTCGCTGCTGCTGTTGCTGTTGTCATGTTGTTGTTCTTCATGGTTGAGTCCAACACCTCCAATTCCACCTCTTGATCCTCCATTGGCTTCATCTTTCTTCCCAAAAGTGTTCTTATTGTTATGCATCCAGACTTTTAAAACCCCTCTATCAACCCCAACTTCATGGCAGAATTCTTGAATGTCTTGTTCATCTCTTTTCTGGATTCTCCACCCAATTTTCTCAGCAAACTCCAGCATCTTATCCTTCTGATACTGGGTGAACTTGGTTCTGAATCTTTTCTTCGAGTTCGACCCAAGATTTGCAGTATTGGTTGCAAGGCCACCGGCCGGTAAATGAGAGTTTGTTAGACCTCCTGAAAGAGCTAAAAGCATGTGGGGAGCTGAAGGGTAGTAAGATGATGAGATTGGTGGTGGGGAGGCTGAGTTAGGACTGCGATTCAGTTGGCTTGCCGGTGGCGGAGGATGGTGGCGATGGTGGGGTTGGTATTCTATAGTAGCGGTGGCTGTTGTGGGGGGTGGGTCATCTGGTTCACGGCGGTGGAAGTTACGGTGGCAGTCACAAGCTGCACATTTGAGGGAAGTTGGGTCAGTTGGGGTGGCTGTTGGGGAGGGCATGAACTCGCCGCAACCGTCTAGAGCATGGCCTCCTAAGGTGGCTGCATGGTTCTTCAGACATTCTTTGTAGGTTATGACGATGGGTGGCGCTTGGTGGTGGTGGTGGTGGTGCTGAGGCTTATGACGCTTCAGAACACCGTTGGTGAAAGATATGGGCTTGCCGGGTTGGATCTGAGTTGGTGTTTCACTGACTGGCTCTGGCTCTGGCTCTGGCTCTGGCTCTGGCTCCGCTGACTTTGGTATGGTGGTTGCAAGAGCTATATCCATGGCTCTAACATCTATAGTTAACAGAAAAGGGTTTGAAAGAAGCCTGAAAATTAAAGAAAAACAAAAAAGTAAAGAGCTAAAAATGGATTTCCAAAGGGTTTTACGAGAAAATTCATCATATGGAAGAAATTATGAAGCTTGGAAAATGGAAAAACAAATAGCTTCTCTTTTCTTTGTTACTTAATTTGAGAGGCTGTTGCTTGGGAGAAGAAAAGGTGGAAGGAAGAATAAGAGTGAAGGGGTGATGATTGTTGATAATGGAGAAATCTATGCTTTGTGGTTGTCCTTCTTAACCCCTCTCTTAACCATAGTTATAATTCACGGTTAAGTATTTGACACCCCCTCACACTTGGGGTTAGATACTTGTAGTAAATATTTTTTAATAATTTAAAAATAATGATAAGGTTATATTTTTTTATATAATTTTTAAATTTTTTAATAATGTACATGTGCTTTATAAATAAAACGATTTAAATTCGTATTTCTTAAAATTTACTTGTAGTAAATATATAACATTACAGTTCACAATACTTGTACTTATACATTTTAAAATATTTCTAACATTTAATATATAATGTTTATATATTTGTCAAAAAAATATATAATGTTTATATCAATTAGATATTTCCCGGCAATAAATTGAAGGGTACATTATAGCATATATTACTAAACTTTGAGTTTAGTATCGATTATATTATTGAATTAAAAATTGATACTATTTTAGTATTGAACTTTATTTTAGGCTTCAATTATACTACTGAACGATTAAAATCAATGATGTGGAGAGATTTTAACGGATTGTGTGCGATGACGTGGAGGGATTTTAAAAGCCCAATGGTGTAATTAAAACCAATACTAAAATTCAGTGCTAAAATAATATCGATTTTTAATTCAATAATATAATCACTAAATTTAAAGTTCAGTGATATCTGATGTAGTTTACCCTAAATTGAAAGATGTTGAGTGGATGCTAAAATATGTATTGTACCAATGACGATATCAATCGAATTGTACTCAAATGATATACATATTTACATTTTAAAATATTCAATATTAGTGTTTATTTATTTTTGTTAACACATTATGTTATATTATATAGTTATTTTTATAAAATTTCATATTAAATAATCTGTATATATAGTAGCCATAATGATAAAGAGTGAGTATTTTAGTCCCTTTGGCTACTTATCCATTTGCAATTTTCTTCGCACCCATCTCCTTCTTACTTTTAAGCAAGTTTCTCAAGTTCCACGTTTGTTTGATGACAATAAATTTTAACAAAAATAGAAAAAAAAACAGGAAAAATGTGTATGTTTAACGAGAAAAAAACAGAGAAAAATAAATTTGAATAATGATTAATTATTTTATCATTGTGTATAAATATAAACCATTTTAAATTTGAATAAATTTTTTAAATATAAATCTTATTCTATCCTTGTGATCATCTTCTATGTTTGGACGTGAAATTTTAAAATTTCGATAAATTTTAAAATATTAATATTGGTTATTATTTTGTTTGAATAAATATATTTACTTTTATTTTTGACTTTTTAAATTTTTTTATCCTCTCACTATCAATCAGTTGGTCTAGCGAGATAAGGTGTTAGGTCAATTAAACAAAGTCAAGAGTTTGCTTCTGACATTGTGAATAAATAAAACTGGGTTGAGAGGGTGACCCCGTAATAGACCACTATAAAACCCAATTTTAATATGTTGTAAAAATCATGAATGACATATCAACATGCTTGGCTAACACCTCCTTTAAAAAAAATAAAAAAAATTGAGGGTCATTTTATTTCCGAACTATTAAAACAACCTGGATATGGAAAAGGATTAGAGACAAGAGGAGTAAAGTCCCATGGTAGAAATTGATTTGGTTTCCCTCTCAAACTCTTAAACATTCCATTGTTGCATGGACGGCTATATTAGATAGATTGCCTTCTAAATTTCGTTTGGAGAGGATGGGATTGTGCTTGAGGACAAATGTTTGTTCTGTGGTGAACAGAAAACGAGAAATCATATATTTTTTGGATGTTTGGGGAGACATCTTGCGAATGGCCAATGGACAATTTGAAAGGAAGGACTCTGATTGTGCTTATTTTGAAAATAGCTTGGTGTAGTTACATATATCTCATTTGTGAGGAAATGAATGCTCGACAATTTAGGAACAACATTCGAACTGTGGAGAACTTAGTTGATTGCATTAAGTTGATTGTTAGTATAAAGTTGTTAAACAAATGTATAGACAGATTTGATGCAGTAAATCTGCAACTTTGTGAGATTTGAGAAATTCTTGATTTTTTTTTTGAGAATTACCTTACATGCTCATGTACTTTGTAGCAGTTTTTGCTGCTTCTTGGACATAATTTTACTGCATCAAATCTGTCTATATATTTGTTTAACAACTTTATACTAACAATCAACTTAATGCAATCAACTAAGTTGTCATGCAATGAATGATATGTTGGTAATGGGCTTCAATAAGCAGGATCTTGGACATAATACAAAACAATTTATCTAAAAAAAAACTCTAATCAACAATAAAAATGAATTTATCACCTGTCTTCTTAATTTTAACATATCTTTTTCCAACCAAAAACTAATAAAAATAACCATCATCACTTTTTCATAGTTTTTTTGACAAGAAACTTCACTTCATTCGACATAGAACAATTACAAGAGATTCAACAGATGAGTAGGGGGTCCAAACACCAGAGGGACAAAGGTTTTTTTCATTAATTTCGTCACTCAACCCGTCACTCGATTACAAAAAAAACGTTTAACGTAAATAAAGAGGATTTCTTCCAAACGAGAGCAAGAAATTAGAATGGAAAGGTGAAGAAAATTATATTTCTGCATTTTTTACATCAACCAATAACTATTGTTTCTTAACTTACAAAAGTTATCGTGGTAAAAGTAGTACTCCTCCACATGTTTTTTTAAGGATACCATTAAGTTTCAAACATCAATATAAAAGGACAGATTACAGTGTAATCTCGCTGAAAAATTAACCAAGAAAAGCAGTAAAATTTGCAAGAAAAACACATCGTTATACTGAAAACGAGAAGCTTGTCGGCTAAACTTTCTATAATTCCATTGCGCGTACGTCGAAGAACCAGGCTTAAATCTTACCTAAGTAAACTTGGGTGAGCATCCCTACCGGTGACAAAACTTGGAATAAGAGTTTGAGAGATTAACTTAAATTGTTAAAAGACGTAGAGGCTTAAATTAAAATTTTAAAAGATTTGGAGGGTCTAACTATATATTTTTAATAATTTTTAAGAAATTTAATAAGAATTTTTAAAAATTATGAGAGAGGATTTAATTAAAAATATTTAAAATTTTGAAGTTTAATATGAATTTTTAAAATTCTTGAGGGAGATAAATGAAAATTTTTAAAAATTTTAGGACAAAATTCTAAATTTTCAAAATTTTGGAAGGGTCATGAACCCCTAATCCCTTATACCTTGTGCCGCTGCCGGTGACAAACGAGAGGGATAATAATCACTCCCACCTCCAGGGATGGGTCAAAATTGAACATTGAAAGAGATCGAAATATTGAATTAAAAAAATGTAATAACTTTATAAAGTATTTAAACTTAAAATTTAGGAGGCAAACCTAATTTTTTTAATATTTAAACTTATAACGATTTAAATTACTATTAATTAATATTTAATAAATCTATATATTTTTAAATTTAAATATTTATTTTTCCTGAGATTAAACTTTATTAAATATATAAAATTTTCAACAGTAGCCCGGTCCCTTTAGACCCTGACTGTGCTCCGTCCCTCCCGCCCCTCGAAGCTTCAACAAGATGTGCAAAAACTCAACAACACCAGATGATAAACATAAGCATAAAGCTCAGATTCGGTAGTGAAATCCGGAATCCGCAGGAACAAGCCAGGCACAAAGGGAAGCATGTATCCCTTTGCATTTGTGACCTAGAATTGAATGGAATAGGTTTCAACAGTGGCGAAATTTTGAGTAAGAATTCGGGGGCAACTTAAATTTTTAAAAATTTAGAGGTTTAAACAAAAATGTTTAAAAATTTTGAGGGTTTAACTAAAACTTTTAATAATTTTGAGAGATTTAATAAAAACTTTAAATTTTTTTAGAAGAAATTTAATTATAAATATTTAAAATTTAATATAATTTTTTAAAAAATATAAAGAGATTAAATTAAATATTTTAAGTTTTTAAGATTTTAGGGTAACCATGACCCCTCTAGTCTTAAGAGAATCCGCTTCCAACTTCCAACTCTGGCCTGCCTTGCCTCGGATGTTATCATGATTATTGTTGATGTTGTTTTTTTTATGTGCTTTCCTTCTCTCTTCATATTGTTGTTTTCTGCTTTTTCTTGCATTTCAAACCGGATTCCATGTCTCATTTTGTACTAAATTCATTTATAAATAAAAAAAATTAAGAATTAAATAATTTTTATTTTATCATCTTCAAATTAATATCATCTAAAGCTAAACTTAATTGTTAGGTCATGACTCATAGGAGAACAACATGAGCTCTAACTCTAGGCCTCACATTTTACATTCACATTTTTACTATCTAGACATTTCGTCCGTCGTCTCACAATCTCATAAAATTTTAAATTTCATATCCTCTTTATCTCGTCGTAATTCATTTAACTCTAAATCAAATCCAACTATCTTTTTCGAGTTCCTTCAGTAATTTCTCTCTCTTTTCCAAATCTCATTCTTCAGTTTATCAAAGATATTTTAACTATTAATCTTCTCCAATCTCAATCTAATGGTAAAATAATACAATGTTCTTCAATTTTTTATTTATTGTTCAAAATTAAGTTACATACGATTCAATTTTTTTAAATTCGGAAGAAAAACACATTTAAAATTTTGGGCTTTTGGATTTGTTAATTTCTGGAAGAACAGGGTCTCAAGGAATTGGGAAGAAAAATTAATTTATGAAATTAGTTGGCTTGAAAATCATGTTGTATTGCTCGTACTCTTGTCTATTAATATGTTTGATAAAATTTATTTATATTTTTATGGTTTATTGATGTCCGACATGATCCTTATTTGGGCGTAAAATATATTATGTGAGAAATAATTAAAGTAAAATATAAAATATAACAAAACTAATGAACATGATAAAATTTATAAAATTTACAAATAGAAAAAAGTTTTGAAAAACGAATATAACTTGAATAATAAACAATAAATATAAAATCGTGTTATAAGTGAGTTGACACAGATCAGAGTTGGTGAGAGAGAAGAAATAGGCCTGCAATTTCTGATTTCTGAGTCATTGACTGTATCCCCATCTTAAATTTCTCAAGTGGGCCAATGGACCCCAACCCTTTTTTCTTTTTAATATTCCTCTAGACAGACCTGACAAACTTGATCTGAGACCCGAGAATTGAACCGATTTATCCGAACCGAGATCCAAAACTGACCTGAACACGATAGCCCGAATTTGATCTGAAACCCGAAATAAATCGAACCGAACCGAATCGAAGTTCAGTTGAACCGAAAATTGACCCGAACCGATTTTTAACCGAACCGAATGGAACCAAACCGATTTCACCCGAACTGAAAGCAACCGAACTGAAGGCAACCCGAAATTAAGAAAATATATTAAAATAAATAAATAAAGATGAGATGTGAACTGTCGTACAACTTATCAAAAAGTCAAATATACATGCTATATAAAGTCATATATAGGGTGGAAAAACCTAACTCGGCCTAAAAACCCGACTAAAACCGATCAATCTCCTATTAACCCGATATTGACCTGACCCGAAATCAACCGATCCGAAAATAACAGACCCGAAATCAACCGAACCGAAAGTCAACCGACTCGACGTCCGGACCTGATACCCGAACCGAAATCACCATAGACCCGAACTAAAATCGAACCAGACCCAAACCGGACTGAACCGAATTTAAACCGAATGCAGTCAGAACCGAAATGACCCAAACCGAAATGACCCGAACCGAATGACCCGTTTGCCGCCTCTAACTATAGCCACCTTCCTTTTTTATTTGTATTTTTTCAATTTTCCATATTTTAAGTAACAATGTCTTAAAATTACATAAGTACCCTTAATTTCAATGAGTAATTGATTCATTAAAAAATGGTTAAATTGTTAATACATAAGTTAAGATCCACGCAATGGCTGTTAGTGTTTCCCCCCCCCCCCCCCCTAAAATATCTATATATCATATAAGAATTTCATGCGTATAGCTTTGCTTTCCAATAATAAGCTTGGTTTTGTGGATGGTTCTTGCACAAAAGAATCTTTTGTTGTAGAGTTTCACTCACAATGGTATCGATGTAATGGTTTTGTTCTTTCATGGATTTGTAAGAGTCGAACACAAAAAAGAAGAATTATAAGGGAGGAGAAGATCTGAGTGAGCAAGATAAAAAAAAGAAGTTTTCAGAGAGAATAATAATTTCATTCATTCGATAGGGTTCTGAACAAGCCTTCGCAAGGTTTTAACCTACAGAGACTAAACGAAACTGTCTTATCTAATTACAAGCGCCCAAACACAACATTTCATTAAAATAACTAACTCATCATTAAAAAACTGAATTAAATTAAACACTAACAGTCATTTAAATCAACAGAGAAACAATATCTTCATTGATCCTCAATTAGCACCCTTACCATACTCCTTCATTCAAAACAATCATAGACCTCAAGAATTGAAATTTGAAAAGCGTTGCTACAATTGATAAAACAGCTCCATGTGTTATCTTCTGAAAAATAATTGGTCCACTCCACCAAGACCTCAATATCTTCATGACCTCCTCTCTTCACCATCCTACACTCCATAATTTTAGAAGATTTTTTACTGATAGCACCATCTGGTCCTATTATTAGCAGCTCAAATTGGACTAGATTAGCTCTAACATGTTTCTTCAATTGAGTGACATGGAATATTTGATGCACATTGGATTCACTTGGAAATTTTAGTTTATAAACCACATTTCCAATTCTACCAGTAATAAAAAATGGCCTAAACCACTTAGGAGCAAGTGGTTTTGATTACGATGGTGTCTATTTTCCACTACAATATAAGTGCAAGCATACATTGTCGACACAAGTAATAATGTGGACACGCACAAAGTGTGTTTGTCGGATTGTCGAACCCCACAAGGATTGGGGTAGTTTATAGTTGTTTACTATCAATTAAAAGGTAATGAGTGGTCAGGAACACTGATGAGAATTGTAGAGATAAATTCCAAGGGAAATATTAGAGAGAGAGGACCATGGTACTTCCGGTTGCAACGAACGAGTTTTGATCAACTGATTTCTAAACTTAATATAGCATTTGTTGTGCATTTTATCTTTATTACAATGATCAGACATAACTGAAGTTAGATTATATTTTGAGACCTCATATGAAATGCACACACGCTAGCTCCCCAATGTGTCACTTGACCTAGCATGTTGGTACACCAACCATTCAGGTATCTATACGCCCATCCATAGCTAAGCCCAATTGTGTCATTTGGCTTAGGCCATAAGGTAACTTTCAATACTCATTAAGGGTGCGCATTTCAGATTTCGGACCGAATCTCATTCAAAATCTTTGGATCGACAAATTAGCGATCCATGTTTGATCTAAAAAAATTGGTATCCGATTTTTTGGATATTGAATATCCAAAACTTATGACTTGATTTAAGTATATTTTGAATTTTTGGGTCGTATCCATGAAAATTTAAGATTTTCGAATATAACAAGCAACACATTATTGAATATAACAAGTTTTGTATCCATGGAAATTTCAATTTTTCATATATAAGAAGCAAAAGAATCGAATATAACAAGATTAATATACATAAAATTTTGAGTTTTTGGATATCCGATCTGAATGTGAAATAACTATCCGTATTAGATCTGAATTATTCAAAAAAGCGGAATGAGTATCCAAATTTTAGGATTAGATCAACGAATAAACGAATCAGATCAGATTTTTTTTGCACACCCCTTCTACTCATATTGCTTAATCATTTTTCATTATCTGCTATCGAAATGTTAAATGCATACTACAACACATACATGCACATACATATGAAGTAGTTTAAAATCAAAGCCACTAGCAAAAAAGCATCAAACCAAGGGTAACTATATTAAAAACAAAGTTAAGATCTACAGAGATAAAAGAAATTATAGTTCATAAAACACCATATTTCTTTGACCACGCAAGATCTACGATAAGAAACATATCTAGTTACGAGCACATGAACTCGAACTAGAAAACCTCGTGGTATCAGCTGCTACAACTCGTTGATCTAGGGGGTTGGTCAGCCACCCTGCTACTTCCTTCAACACCAGGACCTCTAACATTTTTAAACTTCTATGGCAATTGCCATTTTCTTGTAAAAATTCTCTAGGAAAACCCTCCAAAAGAGGCATCTTTTCTTTGTTACTTGAGAGCCTCTCTATATAGGCGAAGGAGGGAGAATTGACATACCAATGGGAATACAGAGAATGTAAGCTCTTTCTTGTGGTCTGTCTCGACAAGTTCTTTTATCTTGATGCAGCGGGCAGTCTTTGGCTTCAGATATTGTCTATTATCTTTTCCTTGGGATTTTTCTTGATGCGACGAGAATATTGCAGCCTTAACCACCACTGTGGTCTCAACTTGTCCATTCTCCGTGTGTCTCTTATATTAGCTGTAGAGGGGTACCCGTGAAGTCCAAAAATGTATTTGTGGTCCTGCATGACTCTTTTCTCTCTTTAGAATAATTGTACTTGATTTTTATATAATAAAGGCAACTTCTTTATCCTTAAGCTTTCTACATACACTAGCACATGAGTTAGACTGTTTTGTCTTGACATTAATATGCCAAGTACTAACAAAAAAAGATATAAATACAAAACTACCCTAATTGTATAAGAAAGAAAAAATAAAGGTAAATATATATAGAAGAGACAAACAAAGGCGAAGGTGGTGCGAAAACATATATTCAAGAGTTGCCAACAAGTTTATGAGAAATTCTAGTTTTCAACGATTGTTATTTGTATGGCTGCAATTTTAAATAAACCAACTCTCTCATATGGGTTTTACATCCAGACCTCTTTTTATCTACTTGAATCTTCATCATGTCTTGCTCATAAATACCTTGTCCTTATCACACACCATGTTCCTATAGCACACCCTTAATTGTAATAGGATGAACAATAATTATGAAATGCCCATATTTTGCAAGCATATCAACTATTACCATGATTGCATCTTTTCTCCTAGACATAGGAAGTCCTTCAAAAAGTTTATACTAATGGAGGACCAAGCTGTTTTTAGTAATAGAAATGGTTGTAGTAGCCTTTTTGGGTGTTTCGAATTATCTTATTCCTTCGGCACACCACACAAACACCCTAACTAGATTTTCCACCTGCTTATTCAATCCTTTATAAAAGAAAATTCTAGTTAGTCTTTTGATAGTAACATGAAACACCACACACACTATCCCCTTAATTCAACATCTTCTCATACCACCAATTTCTTTTCAGTTTTTTTCATCCCAGCTATACTTGGAATGCCTAGCGGAACCCCTTTCTAAAGCAACAATAATTTTCTTTAATTTTTCATCTTTGTGTCTAAAATTGAATTAGAAACGCTACTCATTTCCATCACTTGAAAACTCCTTATTCCAAACTTCCTTGAAAGCACATCTGCCATTATATTATTAATCCCTCGTTTGTATCTCACAGCATAATCATAACTCATCATCTTTACCTTCCATTTCTGTTGGGAATATGTAACAGCCTGGTTCTCAGCCAAAAATTTTAAACTCTAATGGTCAGTCTTGATTTTGAAATGTATTCCCACCAAGTATGCTAACCATTTTTTCAATGCCATCAAAACTACTAGCATTTATTTTTCATAAACTGAGAGTCCTTGAAGTCTGATTCCTAATGCCCTACTGAAGAATGCTAAAAGCCTCCCCTTATAAACTAAAACATCTCTAATACCTAAGTCTAAAGCATTTGTCTCAACAACAAATTCTTCATTAAATTCTAGTAATGCAAGCACTAAAGCTAAATTGATTGCTTCTTTCAATTTGCTGAAAACTAGCTCACCATCTGCCCATTTTCATGCTCATTTTTTTAGAAAAGTAGTCAAGGGTTCAACTATCCACTATATCCTTTTATGAACCTTCGATAGTAACTTGACAATCCCAAAAAACCTATAAGATCTTTTAACTAATTTTGGTGTTGGCCATCTCATAATGCAATCCACCTTTGCCTTATCCATAGAGATTTCCCCTTATAAATGACATAACCTAATTATTCTACTTCAACACCTCCAAAACAACATTTTTCCTTTTAGCAAAAAATGGATATGTTCTCAACAACTCGATTACTTCCTTTAAGTTTTTCAAATTAGACTCTCAATTAGAAGAATATATTAAGGTGTCTTCAAAAAAAAAATACTAGAACTGGTTTTCTCAGTAATCCTATGAACACCATATTCATTAGCCTTTAAAAAATGGTTGGAGCATTGGTGAACCCAAATGGCATCACCAAAAAATCATATCGCCCCTCATAAGTTCAAAATGTAGTTTTGTGAATAACTGGCTCCTACATCCTAATATAATGGTATGCTGACCTATAGTCTAGTTTAGAGAAAAACTTGGTAGCTTTCAATTCATCCAATATTTCTTCAATAATGAACACAGGGAACTTGTCTTTAATGGTGAACTGGATTCGCCTTCTATAATCCACACACGTTATACATGTTCAATCTTTCTTCTAAACCATAACTATATGAGAAGAGAAGGCACTATTGTTATGCCTAATCACCCATGCTTCCATTACCTCTCCAACAAGCTTCTCTATTTCATCATTTTGGTAAGAGGGATATTGTTAAGGCTTAACTTTAATCACTATTTTCTCATCAATAAGATCATGACATCTCTTAGGAGGTAATCTCCTTGGTTCCCCAAAAACATCTTCAAATTGCAATAATAGCTTATGCAATTTCCTAGGTAACCGAGCTTCATCCCTTCTATTTCCCTATTGGGCATCTAATAACAATAATGAAGTAGTGTAAGGATTATTATTTCCCCTCAATAACTTGTCACAATTCTTTGATTTCATCCACCATACAATATTTGGTTAGAATCTCTTAAGGGCGATGACTCTATCTTTAATTGAAAATTCTTTATTCAATGCAGAAAAATCTCATTTCGCAGCTCCTAAAGTAGATATCTACTGGATTCCTAGTATCACATAATAAATTTTCAATGGAAATAGCAAAAAATCAATAATAAATTACTCACAATGTGTACTTTATGCTAATTGGTTGCACCATCCTAGTGTTCCCAAAGAGTTCCCATCTTTCGTTGTTACCTTCAAATGAAACCTTTTATCTAAACAAAACAACATCTTAATCATAGCCAAACACATGAAGTTATGAGTTCTCCCTGAATCCACTAATGCCACCCACTTTGTCCCACCAATATTAATCTTCAGCTTCATAATCTCTCAATTGTTGGCTCCCCAAATAACTTGAAGAGACAAAACTGGTCCTTTCATTTTCAAACCTTCTTGAGTTCACATGTTTCATGTTTCTTCATAGTCCAAAAAAACTTTTTGTTCACCACCTTATTCCATTCATTCCACCATAATTTGGTATATTTGAGATTTGGAACATTTGCATCATGGTGTGTATTTGGCTACACACCAGAAGCACATCACATTCTTTCTTTTGTCATCAATTTCAGTAAAATATAACAATTTTCCTCCCCCTTATTGAAGTTGGGTCAAAGATTTTAAGAAGAACTAGGACTCAAAGAGGTAGGAGTGACACTTCGAGAAGTGAAAGTAGAAGGAGCTATTGAATTGCCTTTATTGAACATGCCCTTGATTCCATTGTTATTTGTCCTCAAAGGCACAAATATAGAAAACGACAATACTCTTTCTCTAAATTACCATTTTATTTACCCAATGCTGGAAAAATCCCTTCTAAATGCTTTCCTAAATGAAAGACCTCTATGAGTGTTTTAGGCTATAATAGTTTTAAGTACTGGCTAATTTCTAACCTCAAATAATTCTTCAACATACTGAGGACATAATCATCAGGTAATCATACCTAGTTAACAAGAAGAACAAAATCCTTGTAAAATTTCTCTACCGACTCTATTTTCCTTAATGCCATCAAATCCCCAAAAGATTCATCGAATCCCCCTTGAGCAAATCTATCCCTCAATAGTGTCATATATTGAACCCACATTAACTTATTCAAACCCCTTGCTCCAAGCAAGAACTTGGTGTCATTGTAAACCTTTCCTTTTAAGATGAAACATCACCAAACGAATTTTAGCATTATCTAGTACTAACCGTACCTCGATGTATTGCTTATCTTCGAACTCCACCCCTTGAAATCTATCTCATCGAACTTAGGGCATGGAAGTTTGTAAGCCAAATTTCCCATTTGTCCCAAACTATCTGATGTTGTACCATTTTTTTTCAATTTCTCCAATTATTTGCACCTCATCCAAAGTCTTAGGAATTGTTGGTGTATATCCTAAAAGCCCTAGACCTCCCAAAGTAACTTAAGTTGAATCCTTGAGAAATTTGGCTCTATTATCTTACGCAGTGTTATTTCTAACATTTTTCTAAAATCTTTGCCCATCTAAGATTGAAATTCCATGAATTTTCCTACATTTCTGCATCAATACTGCTTTTGACCCTCGCGATTTCATCTTGTAACTTTAACACTTCATACTGCAACGTTTGACTATGAGTGACTAGGGCTTCATCCACCATTGCCAGAATCTTAGGACTCTGATACCTTTGTAAGAGACTTAAACACAAAGAAGAAGAATTATAAGAGATGAGAAGACTTGAGTGAACAAGCTGGTTGATGATTGTGTAGATATCCTATTTTACATACCCTTTTTACTTGGCTTTTCTGTGTTTTTAAGCTCATTTAGTTGCATTTAGGAGTAGTTGCATATAGTTTGCATGTAGTTAGAAAGTTACACTGCATGTGCTTAATTGTTAAATATTTTGGTGCTTTTAATGGGAAATATAGTATTTTGTGGTGCATGCGCAAGACCTATTAGAGTCAGAAGAATACTAGAGCGGAAGGATAACATATCTCTTGGTTAGAGGTGACGAGGCAAGAAGAGCTGAGGATTAATCTAACTTTGACTCACGTAAACTCTTCTAGATACGGAACTCATTAAAGATAGCAGGAAAACAAAGATCCTCTTAAAGGAGGCCACGCGCTTTAGGGTTATGAAAACCTAGCTTTCTCACATATATAAAGAAAACTTGGACAACAATTTAAGGGAGCACAATTACATATGACAGTCCTTAGTTTTAAGCTATCGAAGAACCACTAGAGTCGAAGTTCTAGAGGAGTCCCAACACGACAGATGCCATTGAGAGAGGCTGAAGGAGTGTGAGACCTGCAGCTACAATTGGAAAGCTCGGAGGAAGATTATCGAGGAAGCTTGACCCTTTGCTATTTCTTTCTTGATAAACTACATATGTTTTTAATTTCTATTATCGATGTTTTAGGCTTAGACATGAGCTAAATACTTTAGTTGGGTTTATTATTGTATATGATTTTATGTTTTGAATACTTTTTTAATGTTATAGTTCTTTTCCCTTTATCTATTCCTTTCATCGTTCTTTATGCCTAGTTATTGTAAAAGCTATCGAAAGAGGCCTTTTAACTATTGATTTGTGGCTTAATATCGAGAGAGTTAGGTTAAACTAACATGAACAGTGGGGCTAAGCTGTTAACTTAGTCTTAATCTGGCTTAGACATAAGTTTAGGGTTTTAACGACTAATAAGGAGAACTTGATTAAATAATAGAGTTGTTAGGGTTCACACAGACATGTATCACCTTAGCTTCTTTATTGTTAGCTTATAGGCATCGAGAGAGTCAAAAATTCATTAGAAAATCCTATCGAGTAGATAAATATCTTAATTGCTTTACACAGAAATGTATTTCTAGTCACTATAGCATTGAAATAAGTAATCAAGCATACATCCTAGGCAATAAACTCATCTTCCATAATTATCTGTTATTTGCCGCAACATCTGTTTGTCTTAATCATAGCTACTTTACTTTCTTTTTCATTTAGTTTTGATAATCACCATCAAACCAATACTTGCTCAACCATTCTTAAGTATGATTGCTTCATATTTATTGATCCAATCCTCGTAGGATCGACACTCTACTCTATTACTTTATTACTTGATCGACGAGTATACTTGCTCTAAAGTGCATCACTATTTAACAAACATCAAGTTTTTGGCGCCGTTGCCGGGGATTGGCTATTGATAATTACGTTGTCATTGCACTTAATATTTTATTTTATTTTTCAGGTACGTTCTAGTGCATGACCAAACGCACAAACTCAAAAACTATTCTTCCATATAATTAAGAGATTGAGAAAACTTTACGAGATTTACATAGAGAAAGAAGGACAATGGTAAACGAGAAGGGAGACAACGGCCTGAACGACCAAATAGTTCATAATGATGGCATACCATCGGTGGTGGTTGTTGAGAATGCAGGCCATAATGGAGAACAAATACGAAAAGAGGCTCCTCCACCTACTAGACCTAGAAGACCCATTAGAGGTGATGAGTGTGTAAATGTCCTATTTTGTACACCTTTTTTACTTGTCTTTTGCATATTTTCAAGCTCATTTAAATGCATTTAGGTTAGATTGCATATAGTTTGCATGTAGATAGGGAGTTACACCGCTTGTGCTTAAATGTTATATACTTTAGTGCCTTTTATAGGAAATGTGGTGTTTTGTGGTGCATGTGTAGGATGCTGGAGGAACGCTGGAGCAGAGGAGTAGCAGATCTCATGGCTGGAGCTGACGAGGCTTAAAGAGTTAGAGATGAATCTACTTTTACTCACCCTGACTTTTTTTCCAGATACAAAACATTAAATAAAGTGAGAAATCAATGACATTCTTTAATGAAGCTACACGCACTTTAGGGTTCTTAAATCACAGTTTCACTGCCTATATAAGAGATACTTGGACGATAATTCAAGGGGGCGCGATTATTGACAACAGTCCTAATTTGAAGCTTGCAAAAACCACCAGAGTGAAAGCTATAGAAACCTCCTCACCACAGACGCCATCGATAGAGGTCGGCGGAGTGGGAGACTTGCAACAACAGTTGGACAGTAAGAATTAGGATGCTACATAGGGAACACCAACCGTAGCAACAATCTCTACTCCAACACTTACAACCTAGGGTGGAGGCAACATCCAAATTTTGGTTAGGGAAGCAATAAGGGTAATTTAGGAGCGCAACACACAACCGAACCTCTTAGATTCTAGCAAAAGACTCCAAGGTATAACCATGGAGCTTCTAACTCTAATTCTAATTCCCTTGATAATACTTATCAAAATTTTATGGAAACTGTCTGAGTTATTTTGCAGGATCAAGCAGCATACTTAAAGAACCACATTGACATGCTCACAACGCAAGCTACCATGTTGCAAAACCAACAATCGATCATGCAAAACAACATTGCTTCCTTGCGGTCCTTGGAAACACATGTTGGGCAGATTACCCAGGTATTGAAAATACGACCACATGGAGGACTAGTTTGATGCAAAAAGTGATGAAGCTATTTTTCTTGGTTACTCTTTAAACTCTAAAGCTTATCTTGTATTTAATAAAAGAACTTTAGTGGTTGAAGAGTCTATACATGTTGCTTTTGATGATAACCTCCTTTCAAGGAAAGATACTTGTGATGATGATGTATGAATTTTGGATGCCAATGATGTAGGAATTTTGGATGTCAATGATGGTGAAGAATAATCATCAAAAGTAGATGAAGTTTCACCAAAAGAATAATCACAATATCCACCTCTATAAGTATTGAAGGACATGTCTCTAGAGTAAAGGGAGGTCACATACCCAAGGGAGTTCAACTATGTCAAAGGTGGTGAGATTTTGGGTGATCTATCCAAATGGGTAACCACTAGATCCTCTCTTAGAAATACATGTAATTTTTTTGCATTTATCTCATACATAGAGCCTAAAAATATCAAAGAAGCCGTAAACGATGATTGTTAGATATTGGTTATGCAATAAGAGTTAAATCAATTTGAGAGTAGTCAAGTTTGGACATTAGTTAATAGGCCTATTAATAAATCTACAATAGGTATGAGTTTTAGAAGTAAACTAGATGAGAGTGGTAACATAGTAAGAAACAAGGCTAGACTTGTTGCTCAAGGTTACACTCAAGAAGAAGGAATTCATTTTGATGAAACCTATGCACCCGTAGCTAGAATGGAAGCTATTAGGATGTTGCTTGCATTTTCATGTTGATGAGTGTGCAAAAGTACTCTTTTTTGCCCTTTTTACTCATATTATTGTTAAACTTAGGCTCATTTTTGTTGCATTGATAGGCATTCATGCATAGTTTCCTAGATTACTTCGTTATCAGGTTTGATATTGTACTTTGGTTGGTTTTCGTAGAAAATTCGCTGCTAGTGTGCTTTATTTTCAGTAGGACAGGATGTCGTGGCAAGTGGAGATTCCCGTGGCAATTAAGGAGAATACTGCATGGATTGTCGTGGCAATTGAGGAGAATACTGAAGGAGTTGCCAAAGCTGATTGCCAACAATATCTGGATAAGTCCTCCCAATTTCAAGATAAATACGAAAAGCAAGGGATAAATCCCCAGATTTGGATTTACACAGAATGGGATAGGGATAAATGCTTAGACTTTGAATAGTTTTCTTGGAGATATAGATAAAAGAGATTAATTATCTCTTATTCAAATTAATTCAAGCTTATCCTTATCCTCATCAACAACAAAGATGATCACATCACCTCTTTAAATAGAGATCAAATCGTAGATTTTGGGGAGAGTCTATTGGGAGAGAAAATGACTGATCGCAAAGAATTTTACGCATTGTCATCTTCTTCATGCGATCTATTTCTGTTAATTTTTCTTTTGTATTTATTTAAAACCTAGCCATGAACCGATTTAAATTGGCTGGGGTTATTTGGGATTTGTGGTGTAATAAACGATTGAATATTTTAGGTTTTTGAATTCTATTAATTCGAAGTTAGTTCATTCTTGGTTCTTTAAATTTCTATCTTGAGAGAATCAAGAGAGGATCTTGAGTGTTATCCATTTATCTAGACCCAGGAGAGTTAGATTCAAGAAACGAATAAACATGATTCTCATTCGAGCGATCGTTGGTGAGGTTTAATCCACCTTAGGAATAAGGATCAAATTTCAATGGCTAAGAGGAGTGTAAGATTGGTCGTTGTCTACCCAAGGTTAACGCAAGGATGTATCACCAAGGTATGCACAAATGACCAGTTCTTCTGTTAGGGATAACAAGAAGACATTGAAGACCACTTCGCTGAGCTTAGAAAGAAGGAACCTAGTTGCTTCGACATTAAAACTAGTCCCAATTGCCACGGCATAAATTGTGACCTAGATGCCACGACAATCCAGCCGGTCTTAGTTGCCACAACAATCGAGTTGCCTCAATAATCAATTGCAACGACAATCCTTTCTACCATTGCACCACTACTCACGATAACCTAACCTACTATCTTAAATCGATTACTCATTTCAATTTACTTTACTTTATTTTGTTTAGTTTATTTTACTTTAAATTTATCACATTCAATATTATTTTTTTACAGTGTAATAACTTAAGCAAAGTGGCCCAAGCCAATCCGTGTAGAGACGATACTTGATACATATCACTTTATTACTTGCGATGCGTATACTTACACCATTTGTGTTGCACTTAAATTGTGTAACAAGTTTTTGGCGCCGTTGCTGGGGATTGGCAATTGATGTTAGTTGTTTTGGTTAATTCTCTGTGTTGTCCAAAATATCAAAAGGAAAACAATTTTGTGTCATGGTTCTGAGAATTAAGTTAGGTAAGAAGCATGTTTTTGGTGACCAGGGCGGCCTTGGCAGGTAATTGTTAGTTTTGCAATGCTTGAGAACAATCAATAGTTTGAGTTTGGGGTATGTTAAGTGTGTAAAAGTAATTTATTTTCTACCTTTTTGACTCATATTATTGTTAGACTCGGGCTCATTTTAGTTGCATTGTTAGGCATTCATGCATGATTTCCTAGTTTCCTTCACTATTGAGCTTGGCATTGCATTTTGGTTTATTTTTCATGGAAAATCTATTGCTGGTGTGTGTTATTTTGTGCAGGACATGATTGCCGTGGCAAGAAAAAATTGCCGTCGCAATTAAGGATAATACTGAAGGAGTTACTGGAACTGATTACTGACGATAACTGGATAAGTCCATCCAATTCAAGATAAATATGAAAAGCAAGGGATAAATCCCTAGATTTGGATTTTCTTGCAGATTGGGATAAAGATAAAGACTCATATTTGTGAGGAGTTTTTACGAATAAAATAAAAGAGATTGGTTATCTCTTTTATTCAATTTAACTCAAGATTAATCTTATCCTCATCAACAACAAATCTGATCGCAAACTCCCTTACAAATAGAGATCAAATCACAGTGCGGAGGGGATTGGACAATAGAGAGAGAGAGAAAAAAGGGCTGATCACACAACTCCATCTTCTTCTTCATTTTTTTGTTATTGCGATTCATGTTGGGGGTTTATTCTTTTGTATTTCTTTTGAACCTAACCATGAACTGATTTAAATTGGCTTGGGTTATCGGGTTTTTGTGGCTGTAAAAGAACGATTGGATGGTTTAGGTTTTTGATTGCAATTAAATTCAAAGTTTGTTCATTATTGGTTCTTACTTTTGATTTCGAGTAAATTGGGAGAGGATCTCGAGAGTTATCTATTTATCTAGACTCAAGAGAGTTAGATTCAAGAAACGAATGAGCATGATCTTCATTCAACAAATTGTCGGTGAAGGTTAATCCACCTTAGGAATAAGAGTTGGATTTCAATGGCTAAGAGGAGCGTAGATCGGTTGTTGTTCACCCAAGGTTAACGCATGGATGTATCACCAAGGCATGTACAATTAACCAATTCTTCAGTTAGGTATAACAAGAAGACATTGGAGAACGCTTTTTCGAGCTTTGAAGGAAGGAACCCAGTTACTACGGCAATCAAACCAGTCCCAGTTGCCGTGGCATAATTGAGTTGCCACAGCAATCAATTGCCATGACAATCCATTCAGCCATTGTACCACTACTCAAGATAACATGACCTACCCTCTTATTCGACCATATTCCTCATTTATTTACTTTTGTACTTATTTTACTTGTTATTTCCAAATTCCTATCATCATTACTCATTTATCTTTTCAGTGCAAGAAGTTAGAACTCAGAGTTTCACCAATCCCTGTGGAGATTATATCTATACTATACTATAACTTGCGACGTGTATACTTGCACCAATTATGAAGCACTCAAATCACGCAACAAGTTTTTGGCATCGTTGCCGGGAATTGGCAATTGGTGTTAGTTGTTTTTGTTATTGCATTTTTCTTATTATTTTTTACTAACTTTTATTTTTTTTGTTTTATCAAAAAAATTCAAGTGCTCTGCAAAGTTAAGGGACATCAACATGTGGGAAAATAAAAGCTGAACTATTCGAGAGTTGATGTAGGAAAATAGGAATCAGTCCACTCAAGAATTTCTTACACCCACCGATAATTACCTATACCAACCGAGAAAAGCCCAAAAATTCCACACCGTGGAAAACTATTGCGCTTGTTGTGGAGAACATCATGTGTTTGAAAATTGCCCTCACAATCCTAGTGCGTATGGCTACATGGAGGACCATATATGGAATCATCAGCAGAATCCTTCATGGTATGAACAAAAAGCTAAAAAAATTTTTACCATGACAATTTTGCCACAGCAACAGACATGGCTCGACAATATAATCCTTTTTAGCAACCAAGTTCCGTAGCAACATATATGTCATGACAATATAGTCTTTTTCAAGAGCATTCAAATTCCTTGGAGGAAATGTTACCAGCTTTCTTGGCTAGAGCTGACATATCAATTGAGGAGATTCGAGAGCTAACAAAGTCCATAAATGCGAGGAATGCTAGGATGGATACACTCTTGAAGGATTTAGAAGATCAATTGAGGAGACTCATATATGCCATGGATAACATGCCCCAACAATTAAGTCTTAGGGATACTGAAGTCCCAAGGCAAGAAGACAAGGAGCAATGCGAAGAGAGCTCCCTGATGTGTGGGGAACAACTAGAATCTCCAGGTCGAGAGCATGTTGATGAGAAAGGCTGCCAAACACTGGATGAGACTAAACAAAGAATTGCCATGGAAATTGAGGAGCATGAGGAGAGTAATGCCACAATAACATTCAGTGAGGCTGAAAAGGGTAATGCTATAGCAAATTCTGAGGAATCGGATGCCTAGAATATTACAACATTAATACTAAAGCAGAAATCTATGGATTACTCTTATCCACCATTGCCACGGTAATTGCACAACCACATACAAGACCAACACGACGACAATACTTTGTTAATGGAATATGAGCAAGTGATGACTAAACCTTTTGAATTTTTAAAAAACTCACCTCCTCCATTGCAGGTATTCCTCGAGGAACCAACATTGGTAGATTTGAAGCCATCGAAATCTTTACTAATGGAGATATTTGAGAGGTCTAAAGAAAATGGTGGTTGAATTTATAAAGCTTCTTAGAAAATTGGTTCTTCCCTTAACTTACAACAAATTTTGGCAGAAGATTGCCACGGTAATTGGCTGGCATATCAATTACCTCTACAACGAAGGCTACATCCAACCATGATGAATGACGTAATTAAATGGTTGGGTGTTGATATAACTTTCCCTATTAATATATTCATGCCTTCAGGAACAGTAGCAAGGTGGAGTGTGTACATGGACTACAAAGGAACATGAAAGAAAAACACCTCCACCATAGTAACACAAAAGGGAGTAGCTGCAAGCACATTGGCCCAACTCTTTTTGGGCAATATTATCACCCGATGGAAGGTGCGGATAGACTATAAGAAGTATAAAAAATGACCCTCATCGAGCTTTCTTTAAGGTAATCCTATTTCATTCCAATTTTCTTTTCTTTTTTTTAATTTTAGTTGTTGTTCTGTTTTCCATTTTAATAAGACCATGTATTGAAAGAGGCCCAAACAATCAGACTTGTCACCGTAAGTGAACATGACCCCAAAAGACAACATGTCGCGGCAAGTACTACATGAGTGGCAAATCTCACATTACCGCGACAACCATTGTCTCGCATAAAAGGTAAGGATCCTATTATTGAACTGACCCGTACTGAATCTCTACATGATTTTTTAGATTCAGACGACACAATTTCTGCACCAATAAAGTCCTCTTAGGCTGCACCATCAAAATTGCCATCGAAGCGTAAAGTTTCTAAACTAGAGGAAGCCGCAAAGAAGGATGAACAGATTGAAGAGGTTGCAAAAACTACGATTCAGGATGCACCACTAGCTTCGTGTCAACAGCGACCACGAGCCAAAAAAAAGGACCAAACAAATGGCTCGAAGGAAATTAGTCATTCGAGGTGATGACCTCTCCGACTAACTCATTTGCATTTCATTTCATTTTTCTTTTCATTTGTTTAATTTTGCAGGCATTGGGGACAATGCTTCTCTCGAGTTTGGGGGGGTTTGTTTCATAGTTAGTTGCATTTATTTTTGTTATCTCATGTTAGGTTACATATGTTACTTGCCATGTCTCTTACTTGATTGAACTGCCTAAACCTGCTATTATATCCTATGATGAATTTTTGCCACTGCACTTACATGATAAAATATTAGATTTTAGGATTAGCATGAAGAGTACTTGGAATTTTGCTATGATGCTGCATATTTTGACACTGTTGTGACTTGTTGATTAAGGGAGACCTAGTGAACTTTGGGTTATCTAAAAATAGGTAAATTGTGCTAGAGGTGCATAAAACTAGCTCTAGCCTAAAATACAATTTGAATTAAGATAACTTCTTACTAGAGGTGCCCATCTGGCTCTAGTTGTCACGTATTAAGAATTACTAGAGGTGCATATCTGGCTCTAGTTGATTAAATTTAAAAAAAAACATTTGTGCTAGAGGTGCCTAAAACTGGTTCTAGCGGACTTAATTGCCCCGACAAGTAATTCGATAAAACCTATGTTCACTTGGAATCCTATTAGTTGACTTGTACACAACTTCACACACATATTTTCACTAGCATTGTAGTTCGATTTTAAGTAATTTTCTATGCTGTCCGAAGATCGAAAGGTAATCAACTTTTTGTGCCACAGTTCAAAGGATTGAAGTCAGGTGAGAAGCATGTTTTTGGTGGTAAGGGCCTTGACAGGTAATTATTAGTGTTTTGCATTGCTTGAGGACAAGCAATAGTTCAAGTTTGGGGGTGTGATGAATGTGCAAAAGTACTATTTTCTTGCCCCTTTTTACTCATATTATTGTTAAACTTAGGCTCATTTTAGTTGCGTTGATAGGCATTCATGCATAGTTTCCTAGATTCATTCGTTATCAGGTTTGATATTGAACTTTGGCTGGTTTTCATGGAAAATTTGCTGCTGGTGTGCTTTATTTTGTGCAGGACAGGATTGACGTGGCAATTAAGGAGAATACTGAAGGGATTATCGTGGCAATTGAGGAGAATACTGAAGGAGTTGCTGAAGTTGATTGCCGACGATATCTGGATAAGTCCATCCAATTTCAGGATAAATATGAAAAGCAAGGGATAAATCCCTAGATTTGGATTTACACGCAGAATGGGATAAGGATAAATGCTCAAATTTTGAAGAGTTTTCTTGGAGATAAAGATAAAAGAGATTAATTATCTCTTATTCAAATTAATTCAAGCTTATCCCTATCTTCATTAACAACAAAGATGATCATATCATCTCTTTAAATAGAGATCAAATCATAGATTTTGGGGAGAGTCAATTGGGAGAGAAGGGGGCAGATCGCAAAGAATTTCAGGCATCATTATATTCTTCATGCGATCCATGTTTGGGAATTTTTCTTTTGTATTTCTTTCCAACCCAGCCATGAACTGATTTAAATTGGCTGGGGTTATTTGGGTTTTGTGGTATAATAAATGATTGGATGTTTTAGGTTTTCTAATTCTATTAATTCAAAGTTTGTTCATTCTTGGTTCTTTAAATTTCTATCTTGAGAGTATCAGGAGAGGATCTTTAGTGTTATCCATTTATCTAAACTCGAGAGAGTTAGATTCAAGAAACGAATGAATATGATTCTCATTCGAACAATCGTTGGTGAGGAATAATCCACCTTAGGAATAAGGAACGGATTCAACGGCTAAGAGGAGTGTAAGTGTTGCGCGTAAAAAGTGCTCCGCAATTGTGCAAGTGTACACGTCGCAAGTTATAGTATAAAAGATATCGTCTCCATAGGGATTGGTGCCACTTCAAGAATCTAATCTCTTGCACTGTAAAATTAAAAGCACAAGTAGGTGATTGTAGGAGTTCTAAATAACAATTAAACTAGAGAGTAATAAAGTAAAAGAGGATGTAATCAAATGAGAGAGAGTAGGATAGGTTATCGTGAGTTGAGGAGTGATAATCGAATGGATCGTCTTGGTAGAAGAGTGCATCGGCAACTCAGTTGTCGTGGCAACTTGCACAATTGGGTTACCTTGGCAACTAGTAGAACGGTTGCCTAGGCAACTGACTGGGCAACTGTTTAGGCGATTGGGCAGCAAACTTCAAGGTTCGACAGAGTGTTCTTCAATGGTTTCTTCTTATCCCTAAGTTGAAACTCTAGCTAATTATGCATGCCTTGATAATACATCCCTGCGTGAATCAAAGGTGAACAACAACCAATCTTGCACTCCTCTTAGCCATTAAAATCCTTAAACTTATTCCTAAGTCAGATTAATCTTTACCATCGATAGATTGAATAAAGACCATACTTATTCGTTTCTTGAATCTAACACTCCTAATATTAGATAAATCGATAGATTTACGAGATCCTCTCCCAATTCACTCACAAACAAGAATAAAAACCAAGAATGAGTAAACCTTGAATTGAAACTGCAAACTCTATTACCTAAACAAAATCCAACCGTTTCTCACAACTGCAAAACACAATAGGCCTAGCCAAATAGATTTAGTTCATGGCTAGGTTCCAAAGAAACACAAAATAAAATTTTCCTAGCATAGACTAATCGAACAAGAAAAAAAAGATGAAGATGTCGAGCAGCCCCTTGTTGAATTCTTCCTTCTCTTCAAACCTCTCATCTCAATCACCTTCTGCTCTCTATCGCCTCCTCTAGGTTGACGGCTAGGGGTCCTTTAAATAGGAGATGGCTAGGTCAAATTCTTTCTTATGGAGGAAGTCAAGTTGGAATTAAATACTTCTAAAGAATATAATTCTTTATTATATTTAAATTCCTCCTCTTCATGGAATTCCAATTTCTTTAGGATTTATCTTTGCTCCACTTCATGTTGGGTTTATCCAGTCATCAATTCCGGCTGCCACATCATCTTATCCATTCTTGTTGACAATTGCTCTGGCAACTAACTCGGCATTTCCTTCTTGTACTGCCCTGGCAACTGGTTCGGCATATCCTTCTTGCACTGCCCTGGCAACTTGTTCCAGCCTTGCTCTGGCAACTAATTCTGCACACACAATAACAACTACCGGCAACACCATTTTTCCACAAAATTAACCAAAACATAAAATCAAGTACGACATTCAAGGAAACAATGTAAAACATGCATGAATGGCTAATAATGCAACTAATATGAGCCTAAGTCTAGCAATAATATGAGTAGAAATGGTGAATAAAATAGTACTTTTGGACACTTAACACGCCCCCAAACTCGAACCATTGCTTGTCCTCAAGCAATGCAAACTAATAATTACCCGCCAAGACTTCAATTTTTACAAACTTAGCTTCGAACTTGATTTCAATCCTCAGAATCGTGACACAAAGTATGATTGAGTTTTCATTTTTCAGATAACTTAGGAGTTACTCGGAATCAAACTATAATGCTTGTGAGTGTGTACAGAGTTGTGTGCAAGTTGATTTTTTGTATTCTATATGAACAAGAGGTTTTCAAATTACTTCCTTGGGTTCTTTTAACATGTTTCAAATAGAGCCGGTTTTGGGCACCTCTAGTGATTTGTTTAGTTTTCTTTAATTTTTTCTTTTATTCAACTAGAGCCGGTTTCGGGCACCTCTAGCGATCAATTTTTAGCACATACTAGAGCCAGTTTCGGGCACCTCTAGCATTCATCCAAATTTTATTTTATTAACCCAATTTTTTAACTATCAACATAAGTTCGCTAGAATTCCTTACATCAATCAGGCCACAACAACGTTTTATCAAGTTTAGCATTATAGTAGGATTCTAAGTGTTTTCCATGGTTATCCTAGAATAAAAAGTTCTATCAATTAAATACATTGGCAATGTCATCATCGGATATTCATCAAGTCTAGGCAATTCCTGTTCCAACTAAAGGCATGGCAAGCAATTTATGTGTCCTATACGCAATACTTAAGATGAATGCAACTAAACATGACAACTAACTAGTAACAATCCCCCCAAACTCGAATGAGGCATTGTCCTCAATGCATGCAAAAAAGGAAATAAAAATAAAAAAGTAAAATGTAAACGATGACTTACTCCGAGAGCTCGTCGTCATGGATGATTAGTTTCCTTTTGGCTGGTGTCTTGATTTTTTTGCTTGAACACGGTGGTTGCTTCCTTGTTGCCGATGGTGGAACCGATCCTCGTACGGGTGTGTCCTCATCATCCTCTTCCTCAATGTCATTGGATTTTTGCTTGGGCTTGGAGGATTCGACTGGTGTGGTCTTTGTTGGTGCAATGGAGGACTCGCCCGAATTTGAAAAATCAGACAATGGTTCAGTATGAGTTGGTTCGGGCATAGGTGCTTTACCTTTGTCTTTTGCAGTGGTTGTCGGGGCATCTTCAGTCTCGGTTGCCGTGACATCTTCAGTGTGGGTTGACGTGGCAACTGCTTGGGCAAGTGCTATGTATGTTGCCGCGGCATCATCTGTTGCGGTTGCCATGGCAACTGCTTCTACGGTTTCCGTGGCAAGAATTTCAGCAGGAAAGATAGGGAACATCACTCGGCTGTCTGGGTAATTTTCTAGGATGACTTGGGTGATGGCATTGCTGTGGTCCTTCATGTACCGCATGAACATTAGCTGGTGGGCTTCAATTTGCTTAAGGTGGTGTGCCAACGATTGTACGGGTGTTTCAAGTTGTCCTAGGGTTGCTGGCTGAGTTGCCTGGGCATCAAGAATTGTTGAGGCAGTAGGGGTTGCCGCGACAACTGTATGCGTTGGGGATTTTACCGGTGCCTCTCCCATTAGCTTTCAGATTTGTGCTTGATTTCAACCGGACTTTGGTAGTGCCTTTTCATCAGTTGACTCACTTGGGACATGCATCTCCTTGCAAAGATTGGAGATTAGGCAATGGAAGAAAAGAGAACCCTTGTCTTTTGTGCTACATACAAAAATCTCATTACAAATAATTTTGCCAATGTTAATGATGCGATTATGCAAGATAGAATGTATGAGAAAAAGACGAGGTGTATCAACGGTAGTATTGTGTGTGGTGGGCATTAAAGAAGTTTTAAGAAACTTATTCCATAATTTTGCCTCGGGTTTAAGCCGGAGGCGGTTTACCGTGCCCTTGTATTTACCGTCATTCCAATGAGTTCCCGGTAGAGTGAGGTCTTGAAGTACCTTGTCGAGTTTCTTGGGCGTGAGTTGATCAACAAAAGCTTGATGCTCGTCCTTCATAATGTATAGCCCGTAAAAGGCATTGATGCTCTTGGTGCTTATGAGGATAGCTTTGTTGCGGACAAACACGTAGGGATTGTCCGAGTTAGGTAAGTGAGCATATATTTCTCTTACCCATGAGATGTTGCTAGGTTCCGGTTGATGGCAAAAGATTTGCCACTTTTGGTGTGCGATCCTTTGGAAGATGAAGGGCTCAAGGCCAAAGTCTTGATGGGAATCGTAGTACTCAAAACCTTGTTCTTCGCAAATCTTCCGGCTTTCAAACTCGGAGTGAAATCGTTCTTTAACTGCCGGTGTAGCAAATCTTTTGTAGTTTGGTTCTTGGGAGGAGCTTGGCCGAGTGCGAGTTTTGAGTTTCAAAACCATTGTGGTTGTTGCTTGTGGATCGGTTTGCTCAAAGGATAAAAACTATGGAAAGAAACTTTGAGAGTAAAAAGAAGAGGAAAAGATTGTGAAGCTTGGGAGTTTAATTGTGATGGGAGGTAGAAAAGAAAGAATGGATGGGTAACTAAAATGGTGGGTGAGATTGATTGGAAAGAAAGAAAGCAAGGGTTTTAATTGAGGGAAGGGTGCGGCAAAAGGAATTGGGGAAGGGGGAAGGTCTTTGGCCGACTATGTAGAGGAATTAGGGTAAATTTGGGGCTTAATAGAAGCCTTAGAGTTGGCCCATAAGTTCCCATGTTGAAGAAGCTTCCTTCTTGAATCCAATTCCTCTTTATCTTGAACTCTTCTCCTAAAATTCAAAAATAAATAAAATAAGGATTTAAAATTAAAGATAAACTAATAAATAAAAGAAATAGATAAAGATGTGGGAAGATAGATAAAAGAAATTCTTAAACCTAAAAACAATTAGATAAATACGAAAGAAAGATGTAGTCTTAACCTAAAGGAAATAATAAATCTATCCTAAGAATAACCGAAATTAATAAAAAAAATAAGTTCGAATAAAAGGAAAATAAAAATAAAAATAAAATATCGAAAGGAGAGCATGATCATGCATTTCCTAAGGTGACCACTTCTTTGTTACGTTCCACATGGGCACCATTGTAGTGCTTCAATCTTTGTCCGTTAACTTTGAATTCATGTCCGTCAGTGGTGGACTTGATTATCACGACACCATAGGAGAATGGTTTGACTACTTCGAATGGTTCCGACCATCTTGATCGTAGTTTTCCCAGAAAAGTTTTAGCCGAGAATTGAATAGAAGAACTAATTGCCTTGGCATGAATTGCCGCGGCAATAACTTCTTGTCATGCCATTGCTTTGTTTTCTCCTTGTAGATTCGTGCATTGTCATAGGCGAGTGCACGAAATTCTTCTATCTCGTTGAGATCTAGTAAACGCTTTTGTCCGGCACTCTCCCAATCCATATTCGCGGTCTTGATTTCCCAATATACTTTGTGTTTGATTTCTACCGGTAAGTGACATGTCTTACCATAGACAAGGAGAAACGGGGACATTCTAGGGGTGTTTTGAATGCGGTTCGGTAAGCCCAAAGTGCTTCATCTAGTGTTGTAGACCAATCTTTTCATGAAGGATTGACAACCTTCTCGAGGATATTCTTCAATTTCCGGTTATAAATTTTTGCTTGCCCATTATTTTGTGGATGATATGTTGTGGCAATTTTATGAGACATGCCGAAGCGTTGCAACATCTTCGCAATAAGTTTGTTGTCAAAGTGCTTGCCTTCATCACTGTTAATTTTTCTTGGCATCCCAAACCGTGTAAATATATTTTTCTGCAAGAATCGTTGCACGGTCTTGGAACCATTAACGGAAACTGCAGTGGCTTCAACCCACTTGGACACTTAGTCGACGGCAAGTAGAATGTAGATGCTGCCGAATAAAGATGGGAAGGGTCCCATGAAATCGATCCCCCATACATCGAACAATTCCACCTCAAAGATGTTTTGGAGCAGTATCTCATGTCGTCTAGAGATATTGCCCGTCCTCTAGCAACGATCACATTGCTTGTAAAACTATTGGGCATCTTTGTAAAGTGTGGGCCAATACAAACCGGATTGCAAGACTTTGGCCGCGGTATGTGTTCCTCCAAAATGTCCTCCATATGGTGAAGAATGACATTGTCAGAGTACATTATGTTGCTCTTCTTCAGGGACACATCGGCGTATAACTTGATCTGCACATTGTTTAAACAAAAGAGGCTCGTCCCAAAAATAATGCTTAGCATCATGGCGGAACCGCTTCTTTCCTTGGTGAGTAAGGCCATAAGGAAAAATACCACAAACAAGGAAGTTAACTAAATCAGCGTACCAGGGTATTTCCGAGGCAGCTAGATTTGCTGAGGCGTGCGCTTCTAGAGTTACTGAGGCATCAGGAGTTGTCGAGGCAATTAATAGTTGCTCATCCGGGAATGCATCGTATATCTCTAAATCTGCGTCCTCCTTCCTATTGTGTTCTAAGCGTGACAAGTGATCGACAACTTGATTCTTTGTTCCTTTCCTGTCCTTAATTTCAATGTCAAATTCTTGTAAAAGTAATATCCAACAAATTAAACGAGATTTGGCATCCTTCTTAGCAAAAAGGTACTTAATTGCCGAGTGATCAGTATAGAAAATTACCTTGTACCAATCAAATATGACCGGAACTTGTCAAATGCAAAAACTACGGCTAGTAACTCTTTCTCCGTTGTTGTATAATTCACTTGAGCACTATTAAGAGTTTTACTAGTGTAGTATATCACATGAAAATTCTTACTTGTGCGTTGTCATAGGACTGCTCCTACCACAAAATCGCTTGCATCGCACATGAGCTTAAAAGGTAGTGTCCAATCAGGTGGAACGACAATAGGGGCCAAGGTAAGCTTTTCCTTAAGGGTTTCGAATGCTTGGGCACAAGATTCATCAAAGTCGAAAGCTTTGTCCTGTTCAAGCAAATTGCACAAGGATTTTGTGATTTTGGAAAAATTATGAATGAATCTCCTGTAAAAACCTGCATGTCCAAGAAAGCTTCATATTCCTTTGACCGAACTTGGTGGTGGTAATCTCTTGATCACGTCCACATTGGCTTTGTCTACTTCGATTCCCTTTAATGAAATCTTGTGGCCGAGCACGATTCCTTCATTTACCATAAAATGACACTTCTCCCAATTAAGGACTAGATCGGATTCTTCACATCTTGCCAACACCTTCTCCAAATTGTCGAGGCAATTATCGAAGTCATTACCAAATACGAAAAAATTGTCCATAAAGATCATGTCTGAAAAGAGTGCCATCATGCATTTTTGGAAGGTTGCCGGGGCATTGCATAATCCGAACGACATCTTTCGAAAGGCATAAGTACCATATGGGCATGTGAAGGTGGTATTTTCTTGATCTTCTGGTGCTATGGCAATTTGATTGTAACCTGAGTAACCATCAAGAAAACAATAAAAGGGTTTACCTGCACGGCGGTCAAATATTTGATCAATAAAAGGTAATGGAAAATGATCTTTCCTAGTGGCCTTATTTAGCTTTCGGTAATCCATACAAACCCTCCAACCGGTCATAATCCTGGTTGGAATGAGTTTATTGTTTTCATTACTTACCACCGTTATACCTCCATTTTTCGGTACACATTGTACCATACTTACCCATATACTATTAGAGATGGGGTATATGATTCCGGCGTCAAGCCACTTGATGATTTCTTTCATTACAACTCCTTTCGTGGCATGATTTAGTCTCCTATGGGCCTCAATTGAAGGTTTGTGATCATCATCCAACAAAATCTTATGCATGCATACTATCGGACTAATACCTTTCAAGTCGGCAATTGTCCACCCTATCACCTTCTTGTGTAGCATCGACATGTCAATCTGCTTCTTTTCCTGCTCAGGTTGTAACTTAGAGGAAATAATTACTAACAGTGTATTATCGGTTCCCAAGTAAGCATGTTTTAGTTGCCCTGGCAATTGTTTCAACTCAAGAATCGACGGTTGTTCAATAAAGGGTTTTTTTTAGTTTACCTTCCTTACCTGAGTAATCCAGTGATTCAAAGTATGTACCTGGCCGATTGACTAACCAATTTGCCTCTTCTTGTTGTTCCTCATCGATCGGTTCTTCATACTCCCCAGGTTCCTTTAGATCGATAATATAGTTGCTGAGGCAACTAATTTCCTCATCGAAGTCAAACTTTGGTGTGGCATGAAGAAGTTGGCATTCTTCTGGATCATCGTCATGCTTTAGTGTTTGGAATACATTTAGTTTAACTTGCTGGTCATTCACCCTCATTGTGAGCTCTCCCTTTTCAACATCGATCAAGGTTCTCCCTGTTGCTAGGAAGGGTCTCCCAAGAATGATAGGAGCATGCTCATTTGCTTCACAATCCAAAACAATAAAGTCAGCGGGAAAAATAAATTTATCAACTTTTACCAGTATGTCTTCGATTTTTCCCTCTATATGCACATAAGATCTGTCAGCTAGTTGTAGCATAACTGTTGTAGGTCTTGCCTTCCCGATTCCTAGTTTCTGGAAAACTGATTTAAGCATCAAGTTCATGCTTGCTCCAAGGTCACATAATGCTTTCTCGACATAGTGGTTTCCGATGGAACAGGGTATTGTAAAACTTCCGGGATCTTTCAACTTGGGTGGCATGCAATTATATAACATGGCCATGCATCCCTCTGTTGCGGCAACTGTTTCAAACTCTCCTAGCCTTGTTCTTTTGGACACAATGTCTTTAAGAAACTTGGCATAGTTCGGCATTTGTCCAATTGCCTCAACCAACGGCAAGTTGATGAGGAATTGCTTTAGGATATCAAGAAACTTCTTGAATTGGTATTCTTGCTTTTGTCACTTCAACCTTTGTGGGAATGGTGGTGGAAGTCGGATATCTTCGATCCTTTCATTGGTCTGGAACCTGATTGATGGCATTTTCGGGGCAACCGGAGTTGCCGAGGCATCGTCAACTGGGGTTGCCGTGGCATGCCTATCGTTGGTTGCCGCGGCATGTTCATCTGGGGTTGACGTGGCATTTCCTGGTTCAACATCTGAGGCCTTGTTACTGAATTCATCTTGTTCTTTTTTTGGAGTTTTGTTTGATGAGCGAGTTTGAGCCTCTTTAAGTTGTCGGCCACTTCTAGTGGTGATCGCCTTACATTGCTCATGGCCATTTCTTCTTGTGACTTCAGTATCGTTGGGTAAACCTCCTTGTGGTCTAGTATTCAGGTTTTGAGCAAATTGTCCGACTTGAGTTTCCAATGATTTGAGTGCCGCCTCATGGTTTTGCAATCTCATCTCGGTCCTGTTAATAAAAGCATCAGTTCTTTTCATGAAGTTACTATTCTCAGCCATATAAGATTCAATTTTTAACATGAAAGCATTGAGAGAGTTTTCCAAAGATCTAAATGTTGTCGGTTGTTGCTGTGGCAACTGTTGTCGTTGCATATTCTGCTGGAATCCCGATGCTTGTGCATTCTGATTGTTCTGGTTCAGAGCGTTGTTGGGATTACTCCATGAAAAATTCGGGTGCTTCTTCCAAGTTGGATTATATGTGTTGGACATCACATTGTTGTTCCGGTTGTAATTTGCTACATAAAGCTGGATTCTGCGTACATTCTGAAGAATCATGGTTACCACCACATAACTCACAAAAGGAATCTAATACCTTGACTTCTTGTGTGTTGTTTTGTTTCTGCATGTTCTGGACCATCTTGGTTAGAGTGACCAATTGTGCCGAGATTGAGTTTGATGATTCCAGTTCATGTATTGTGGCTTGGTGTCTAACTCCTCCTCTTCTCGCAGTTGGGAACTGATAATCATTCTTGGTGACCCTATTCAGAATTTGCATTGCTTCTTCCGGTGACTTGTCTAGGAGTATGCCGTTTGCCGAGGCATCTAGCATCATTCTTGTTGGTGTATTCACAACATTGTAAAACATCGTCACTTCTCTCCATACTGGGAATCCGTGTAGGGGGCATTTGTGTAGAAGTTCTCTATATCGCTCCCAAGCCTCTTAATGGATTCATCATCTATCTGCTGAAAAGAAGTACTATGAATTCACCGAAAGTTAATTTCTACTGTAATTCTAGTTTATACTAGTGATATTGAACTTCAAATATTCATCAAGAACACATTTTGAATCAACTAGGAAAAATAATAAAGTTTTAAATTTCAGGACTCAAGGATTGTCAACTGACACCCACTAGGAACTATTATCTGCTTTGGAGGTAACTATTTCAATAAAATTACCTAGCAATCCCATTGGTTCCAGTAGAAAATCCAACAACCAACAATCAATTATTAACAGAATTCATAAAAGGATAGACCCAACAAAATGAATAGCAAAAAATCTTATTTTGGCACATTTCAATCATGAACAAAGTACCAACACCAAAAAATTTAGTAATCATAAATTACACATATATACTAGTCTCATTAAACATACCATAAACAAGATAGAATGTCAAATTTTAATTTTCAGTAGGAGTTTTCAAAAATAAAACTTCACGGACCACTCAAATACTTATGATAACAAACTTAGAAAGAAAATTTTACATTACTGACAGAAATCCAAAGAAAAAGTAACCTAAAAAACATATCACAACAAATTACATGAGATGAAAGAGTAATAAAAATATTAGGAAAATAGAAAAAAATAAGATTGAAGTAAAATAACTTGACAAAAGAGAGAAAATCTTCAATTTTTCTAGCTCGATTTGAGAAGGAAAAAGCTTTTTTTTGGGACAAACTGGTACCAACGTCTTCTTCATTCCATTGACAATCCTTGAAGAAGAAAATGGAAAAACTTTTTGGAGAGGTACACAACAAGCCTTTGATGAAATGGGTAGATGATTTACTGTTGGGGTTCATAAATTTGAGGGTAAAAATGACAAATACATTTCTACCGTGTTTTTTGTCGTTTCAAAATCACGTTTCCTAGTTTTCTTGCTTGTTCAGTAATGCTTTTACTAGAAAATCATGATTCGTCCCAAATAGACGTTACAAACTCATTATTGAACAGACCCTAATACAACCTTTATCCATAGTCAATTGCGCTTATTCTAAGCATGTTCAAGAAGAGTGACAACATCAACACTCATTTGATTTAATGTTTGCTCATGAACATATTTTTTAGTCATCGTATGTGCCATAATTCAAAAATGGTTCAATACCATTACAACATCAACACTCATTTGATTTTTGGTCCACAAGGGAACAAGTTGGCTCACAATCACTGTTCTCTAGTAATGTTGTGAGCATTGATGATCTATCTTTTTGTCGGTGTAACACCCCGATCCGGATCCGGATCCGAAGCACTACAATCGGGTCATCCAAAAACCGACCTATCAAAATTCTAATTTAAAACCATAAGTTTAACCATCATTTAAAAGCATTAGACATCCATAGATTCATGTTTTTAAATAAACATTTAAATAAGTTTACAAAACAGGAGCTCCGAGTTTAGAACACCGTAAACTAAAATAGTATTTCCAGTAGAGTTACAGACCTAACAGTGGTAAGGTCCTATGAATACATTAGCCCAAACTAAAATAACAAGTACTGTACTCTGAAACGAGCACGGTGCTGGGGAAATCCTCGTCGATGTGCTCCTCTAATAGATGACATGTCAACCTACGCACGGAAAAACCACACATCAGCACACTGAGCTAACAAAGTTCAGTCGTACATTTCTACTCTACCATAAGTCGTGATTATCATAAAATAAGCATGCAAGATAAATATAGTCAAGAGAGTATAGATAAGGCTTCCACTATCTATAAGATATCGTCCAGCCTACACTAGCTAGAGTTCTTAGATAACCTATCTCAAGGCATCAACAAGTCTACAAGAAGTCATACAAGTTACTCCAAACATTACCATACTCGAGGACACATAACCAATCGAGACACTCGAGCTCACACAACCCATCGAGTTAATACATGCCATACCTTGATCACTCAGCCATCGAGTGCATAAGCTATCTCTATAGAATCCACACAACATACATAAGTAGATCCATACATCATCTATATAATGGCCAACGAAGCCCTACTTTACCCGTGCTTACACAACTGCTGGGTTACCAGTGTTCACACAGCCGTCAGGTTAATAGACCGTATCCAGATCACCATAGCCACAGATATATCTTAGACATACTTGGATCACATTAGCCACAAGTAGTCTTTACATGAGGTCACTCAGCCAATCATGTTACTCGAGCTCACTCACCCTATCGAGTTAATTACCTTATCCAGATCATCATAGCCATGAATAGGTTTCTAACCGCACCCAGATCACACAACTCGTGGGTACGTCATATGTACTTGATCATTCAGTCTGAAGTACATAACCTCTTATATATGTACCGTAGTACTGACTCTAGGACATCTGAAGTATTCAGTGTAAATATACAAGTAAATAATGCCAAAAATACGTCTTTTACGTGCATGTATACACGGCCGGCAAGTAATATAGTAGTGAGTTGAGTATCGTCTCCTCAAGGATTGTCTAAGAATTAATTGCCACGATTAATACTTGTGATTTGAAACAAATGATTTTGATATGAAAGCTGGATTTGCGAAAATAACTAAGGCAAAGAAAATAAAAGTTTAGGTAGTTTGGCAAACAAGTGTATTCAAATGGTGACAAGCGTTGGCAAGGGATGCCTAGATTTTACGCTAGCTATGCCATCTATTAATAATGTCATGCCTTGGATTTATTAACGAGTAGATTTTTAGAGTGGCATTGCCTCTATCAATGACAATACCCTAAGTTAACCATGTTAAAACCCTTATATGTCTATAGTGAAGCTTTTCATTAATTAACTTGATTAAGTTTCAATCTATACTTCTAAGGGGTAGATTCACTTCCGAAGTAAGCTCATCTACTTGAACTTCTTATGTCAAAGTTTCTCTCCTTAGTATCTAGCAATTGATCGTTACCCCTTAAGTCTGTTAAGATATTAAGGCATAATAAGCATACAATGCCAACTGTCGTATGACAAAGAATTTAAGAAAATAAGCACTTGTAGGGTAGAAAATAATGCCAAGACATTCAATTATTAAAAGCTAAAAATAATTGAGCGTTTCATCTCAAAAACATCCCTAACCAACTTAAATAAATTAGTTCATGGTTAGGGGATTCATCAACATCAAATCATTTTCAACAAACACCATCTTAAAAATAGAATTAAACCAAAAGAGAAATAGGAAATGAAGGGACTCATCGATGCAACCCTTCAATGGCTCCAAAGCTCTCGATCTAGCCTGGTTGAACCACAAGTCTCCCTCTTTACCCCGTTGTAGCATCTTTTTGTGAGTTCATCGATTCATTGTTGGGACTCTTTTAAATGGGTATGCGTGGAAACCCTGGATTGGGTTTTAAATTTAAAATCTGATTGTGCGATTGGATAAACATGTTTATCTCTTTATCCTCTTTTGAATTTAAGCTGATCAGGTTTTAACTAGGGCTAAAGTCACCAGCCTTCGATCTTTTGCTAACAGCTTGGCATTCTTCTTTTGCCAAACAAGCTTGGCATTCTTCTTTTGCCAACCAAGTCTGGCAATCTTTCTACTGTTTTCGAGTTCTTCTTAGCCAACAGCTCCGTTATCATGCTCATGCACACCAAAGCAAAGAAATACACCTTTATTCTAGTAGAAGAAACGTTTCCCATCTCCTTAATGTAAATGCATGATTTTACTAACTAAATGCATGAATATATACTCAAAGGCAAGCAAAAGAATGAAAACATATATAGGAAAAACAGTACTTTTGAGGAGTTAACAACAATCATAAGATAATACATAATCCCCGAGCATGTGTAGACCTCACCAAGAGGTAAGTGGCACCAAGCCATCAACAATGCCTCAAGGCATGACACTAACCATCAAGTTATAACGAGTCATCATTTACCAAGTTATTACACGTTACTCTCATATGTGAGGATTAAAACTCATTTTCTCAGTTTTACTATTCATTTTATCACATTAGAAACCCATTGGGCCTTAGTCCTCGAATTATAAGCCCCTCGAACTCAAAATGTATTTTTCGAGTAGATTACCCAATAGGTATCGATTCCCAACATCGAGTATCGATACGCCTTTGTAGGTACCGATACCCACCCTATGCGTACCGATAAACAACTTCTCATGAAGGGGTTAATCGTTGACCCCGTACCAATACACGAACCCTGCATATCGATACACCTTAGGCTTTGATACGGCTCCAAGCGTACTGATACCATTTTAAGCTACTAGAATTCAATGGAACAGTGGCTATCGATACCCTCATTAGGCGTATCGATACTGTAATCACTCATTTTTATCATGTAAATACATATTAGTATTGCATGTATACATATTATATTATATGTTTATTGTTTGCATGAGTATTACTAATATATATAAGGTGTGGTGTGCATGTATATTGTAAGCTATGTATGTATACGTATTAATGGTGTATGTGTGTCGCGTATGTATCTAGAGTACGAGCGTATTTGTTTAATGTATATAGATGTTATTTAATTATGTGTATGATTATATATACGTATGCCAATATGTTATACTTGTATAAGTATACGTTTGTATTATGTATGTGTATTGCTGCTATAATTATATTATTATTAATATTATTGGGCTGATATGAAATGAAATCCAAAAAAATTATATATATTAAATAAATAAATTACAGTCCAAGTCCAGTTACAAATAGTTACAAGGCCTGGTTGGCCCAAACCTTATCTAATTACAACTGTGTGTGTAGGTGGCTGTGGGCCGTTGGATCAAGATCTGATCCAACGGCCACGATCCAACCAAGGAGCCAAAATATCTGCCAGCCGCGTGTTCCACACGTATGGACCGTTCGAGTGCCACGCGCGGACGCTTTGATATCCCACGCTTGCGTGAGCCCCACGCGCTCTGACTCCTTGACTGCTGAGCTCCACGTGGCAAGATTTGGAGCCGTTTCACCAAATCGAGGCTTCATCCAGGCCGTTCATCCTTCAAGCCATCTCGACCATTAGATCAGATCTTATCTAACGGCCGAGAACACGTCTGGCCGCTGGCAGAACCCCCACACCGCCACCATGCCGATCTTCAACCACCGTGCTCAGAACATGCCAAACACAACAAGCAAGACGTTTGTCAGTCCAGATCTGAAAAAGCAAGTAATATGCAACTTGCACGAAAACAAAGACAAGCATATATACGAAACAAGTATTTTGTAACAAAAAAAAGAAGAGAAGAACAGAGAGGTGGTAAAAAAAACGAGAGAGTTGTAATAGAGAAGATTGTAACAAAAACAGAAAGTTGTAACCAGTCAAGTATAATCGAAAGTCAGTCCAGTGGTAATTACTTGTTTCCCTTTCTTATTTTTTGCATGCATATACAAAAGAAGAAAAAAAAGGGAGAGAGTCAGAGATCTTACCGTCGCCGTCTGTGGGTCTCCCCTCCTCAGTGACAAGCCTTTTGGCTTCCCCAAGCCATATACGGTGAATTGAAGGAAGGGGAAGACCCCTTGTAGTTTCGTTTTGGGTTTAAAAAATGTTTTTTTTTGTTTCGTATTTCCTAGATCTAGGGTAAATAGAGGCTTATCCTCTGAATCCAACCTCGGATTCATGTCGAGGGTGAAACGGGGGTTATTTTGGTGTGTTTTGGGGGCTCGCCGGCGCCGGTTAGCGGCGGCCGGCGGCGGAGAATACGGCGGCCGGCCGCCGGATTCTGGGTTTCATGGGGGATTTGAGAGAAAATGAAGAACACGGTTTGAGTTATAAAACCGAAAAAATGAAACAAAATGGTGAAAATTTGGTTTCGGCCTAAAAAGAGGGTTTTTTATAGTGATTATTATTTCGTGAAATGGGAAAATCACACAATAAATCCCCCCGCATTTCCAATATTTTCATTTTTGTCTTGCCGCATGGTATATTTACAACTCTGGTCCCTCTTGTATTTCAAAATCTTGCAATCAAGTCCCTAAATTACACTGAATCAGTTTTTAAATGGTAAAATTACGCCTTTAGCCATCCCGCATTTTTGAACTTTTCATTTTGGGTCTGCCCCTTGGTCTAATTACAGTTTTGATCCTTTTAGGTTCTGTTTACTTCGCATTTTAGTCCTTAAATGACCTATTATTGTTCTTTAATTTCTTCCACTGACTTTTATTTGTCTTTCATTTCAATCCTATTTCTTTGTAAATACTCATGTTCGTATTATAATTGTATATGTTAATGTATTTTTTTGTCTCATTTTATATCCCTCGTATATGCCTCGTATTTTATGTTTACATGTATATGTGTATTAAGTTTATGATAATTATGTATCTTTTTTGTTCGGTTATTCATATTAAGCATGTTATGTTTTAGTTGATTCGTACATGGTATATTTTGTATTTTTATATGTGTGTATGTTTTCTTGTTTTTTAGGGTTACATGTTAGTGTATTTACCCTTTTCGTACGATATGTTGTCCCATATATGTTGAAATATGTTTTATTACTAGCATGTATGTCTTTTTGAAATATTTGTTCGTCTATATACATATTTATTCCTACCTTGTTATTGTGGCATGTTAAGTTTGCTTTATCTGATATTAAGCTTGGTATGTATATATGTATTTTAATCGCGTATTTCATTTATGTTAGATTAGTATTCTGATATGTGAATATTTACTATTTTTAAATTATCTGCTATGTCTTATATTTTTGTCATTAAGATTGCATATGGTATATAAATTGTTAATGCGGTGCCCTTTTATCCGAGCGTAAACGGGGCCAGTATCAGGCGTAGTGATAGTGGTTGGGCATTTATTCTCGGATAACGGGGCCCTTAAAATTTATTCGCAATTATGACCGAAATTTAAAATAATCGTCACTTTAATCCGGAAAATCCAATATTAATAAAGCGTTAATTATTAAAGTACCAATTTTGGGCGGTGTGGGGGTGCTAATCCTTCCCCATCCGTAACCGACTCCCGAACCCAACAGTTTTTTAAATCTCTGGTTTTATGGTGTCCGACCTACCTAAGTGGCCAGTGGCGACTCCATTTTTTTAAATGCGGTTTTTTTAAAACCCCACGGAATAAATATTTTATATCAAAAAAATCACGAACACCTTTCAAAAACACCTTCGAAAACGCCACGTTTTATTTAGCGATGAGGAAGAGGGACATCGCTACAGATGGCGACTCCGTTGGGGACCATGTTTTGTTTTTTTAAAACAAATGAGAGTCAAGCTTTTAAAATAATTACCGCTTTACTAATATTGGAAGTTCCGGATTAAAGTGAATATTAAATTAACATTCGGTCATAATTGCGTATTTATTTTAACGCATTTAAAATATGGCATATAAACCCGTGTTTCTAAGTGGGGGGAAAACGCTAATGCTTTCGTGGAGATATCGTTCTCCCGTATGGGCCTAGCAAGTACCTTCGGGGCTCGAGTACCTTATGCTTTCGTAAGGATATCGTTCCTTCGTACGGGCATAAGCGAATGGGTCCCCCTGAATTGAACCCGGTTAAAAGGAGCCTATAATGGGTGATGATCGGGGGCCTTGCTACTCTTAGTAGAGGACAACAAGGACAATTCGGGTGCCTCCTAACACCAACACTACATGTAGAGAACATAGAAACCCACCCTGTTAGAGCCATGCGGATAACCTTAGGTGTTTTAGACGAGATAAATAGGGTTGTTTTGTGTGTTATTCTGTTTAATTTTGTCCTTTTATTTACATATTCATTAATTTTATCTGGTACTGACTTGTTTTCTTTTCGCTTTTGTTTTTCTTCATACATCATTGCATTTGCATCACATAAAGGTACTGCATCAAGTGGTTTGCCTGATCAGAAAGTCTTTCACCATGGAAAAAAGGTGTCTTAGGAAAGAAGAGCTTAATTTGTCAGTCAGACATTGGTCAGAGGTCAACCAGAAAATCCAAGGGGACAGTTTGCCGAACGAACGCGTAATAGCAGGGTACACCTTTGTGAGTCTCCAACAGAACGACTTATGGGGTCTTCAAAGCATTTGGGAAAGATGGGACCGAAGACTACAAGACTTGTTCTGCGACAGTTATGGCGACATTGCACAGCTGTTATATGTTCGGATTAACCAGCCCCTACTCCGAGCTATAGTCCAGTTCTGGAATCCGGCTTTTTGCTGCTTCACCTTCAATGGGCAGGACATGATGCCTACGGTAGAAGAATACACTGCTTTACTTAACCAGAAAAATATTCAGGAAGATTGGATCTACGCGAAGCCTCCGAGAAATCAGAATTACACTGCGAAACTCAAAACCTTTGCGGGAATGAGTGATGATTGGGTTAATGGCCTCCTTCAGATCCGAGGAGACAATACAGTCTTTGCATGGGAAAGTATTCGGGACATCATACCGACACATCCAGACGAGGCAAAGAAATTGGACTTGTTCGCTTTAGGAATATATGGCTTGGTGATCTTTCCAAGAGTACTCGGGAACATTGACATAGCCATTCTGGATTTGTTTGAGCGGGTGAAACGGAAAGCAAACCCAGTACCAGCAATCTTGGTCGAGACTTTCATTTCCTTAAATGCTAGCCGGAAACATGAAAAATGACGTTTTCGAGGATGCGCACAGCTGTTACAAGTATGGATTCAGAGTCACATGTGGAAAACACCGACGAGGGTCCTGCTGGGGATATCCTTCCAAGGTTTTTACGGGAGTACTTAGCAAAAGAATGGCGAGAGGATTTGAAAACAAAAATGTGGACCAGTTTCTTCAGGAACATTCAAGATGAAGACATAGCATGGAGGGTCCCATGGCTCGGTAAAGTTAATTATTTTCTATCTGATTGTGGTGACTTCAACTGGGCTGATGATGTTGGGATTGCATGGAGGGATCGCTTTGTGCTCGCTTTTAGTGTCTCGACAGATTCGGATCACGACAGTTCATTCCCAATACCGCCGGATTAAGCCAAACTGAATTTCTTTTCAAAGGGGAGTTCAAAGGAAAAATTCAGACCATCATGAGAGCCTGGGACCACTGCTACCGGATCAGGGTGGAAGGAGATACCGAGCACATGACTACCCCAGACTACGATCTTTGGAGATGTTTGAGGGTTAATAATGTGATTCCCGAATCTGATCAAGGACCAGCAGTGTCACTCAAGAGCTTACAAGGGTGGTACCGTCTGAAAGTCGACATCTTAAGGAATGAACTCGAAGAAGTTAAAAGGAAAATGGACATCCAACAGACTCAATATGCGAGTGAGCTCTATAAGGCAAGCTTAGAGGTTGACGAGCGGGACGGGATCATTAGGCAGTTAAAGAAATTAAATGCAGATTTGAACGACAAGAATGCTCTTTATCAAAAAGACGCCCTTCTACTACAATAAAAAATACAGAAGGCCATCCGGAGTCAATTCATAGCCGTGGAAAGAGAAAGGATGAACGGCATCTGTTTGGTGGAAGAAGAACGACAAATCAGCAAGAGGACACTCGAGAAAGAGATAGAAAGCTACCGGTTGGCTATGGAAGAAGAAAAACGATCCTCCAAGAAGGCCATTGATCAGGAAAAGGAAAGACTCAGGCAAGAAATCAGCAAAGGAAAACAAGTTGTCCATCATGAGAAAGAAAGCGTCGCCGTATGGAAAAGAAAGTCCATGAGTAGCCGAAATAGACTGTTAGAGATGCAAAAACTGTACGATGACACTATTCAAAGTCTGGAGCAAAGCCAAAGTCAAAATGGTGAGTTAAAAGGTGGCGGAAGTTGAACACTCACTTCGAATGTACTGCCGCAGGAATAACTTCGCTGGGCTGCAAGAAAGAGAACGCGAAGTGGGTGTGTTACGAGCACGAATTGAGTCCCTCGAAGCAACTGTTGAGGATTACAAGGAAAGAATTAATGTGTTCGAGGAGGCTGCAGCCGGAGGGGACGCCTATTGGCAGAAGAGACTACGCGACGCTGCCCGAATGGTACAGGACAGGGACCAGTATTACGCAAACCTAATGGTGGATATACAGCGAGTCGCCAGACATGTGAATGATTTAGCTGTCGAGGCTGAGACACTCCGACCTTTCATGGCCCCGGGAATGGAAGAAGCTCCCAGGTTCCTCAAGCTGCTCAGGGCAATTGGAAAATTAGGAGATAGAGCTAGAGCCTATCTATAGGACTCTGTGTTGTAATTAGATCTTTTGTATTAGGGATCTTTATTTTGTAACACGAACTTTGTTGTAATCTAGACCCTTTAATTCCCGTGGAAGTAGTTCAAAAGGGTGATTACAGCGGAATCGACCTTTACCTTACGCATACATTCTTGCATTTGCATCATGACATTCGCATCATTATACATGCATTTATTTCTTGCAACCATATTAACATTATGAATATTGTGGCGTTGTGTGTAGTTAACCCGCAATCATTCATCACCCATACTTTACCCGGTTACAAAGAAAGCTCATGGAAGACAGGATAATCAGTCTAGAAAGAGGGCAAAGAGAGCTCGAGACAAGGCTTGAAGAGGCCCGGAAGAAGCCTCGGTGATCAGATTGCGTGATGCAAACATCTATAGTATCCAACATAACCGCATTCTTTGGCAAAGAGTCTTGGAAAAAGAGTGGAAGGAGAAAATGTTCAAGAGCCGAAGGTACCCGGCTCACTACAAGGTTCAACCAACTGCACCAAACCCGGCTAGGAAGGTGTATATCGACGACCGCAGGGAATGTCATCTAGTTTTCAAGTAGGGGCACCAAACTCAACCCCTCGATCTTTGAAGCACTCTATGAAGAAGAAGTGCGGACTGAACATGGTTGAAAGGATCAGGAATGAGGTAGAGAAAAAGTGGGAGGAAAGATTTCGCCTCATGGAGGAAAAATTTAAAGCGTTACAATCAAATGAAGAATCAGGAAATGACGCTAGCGACTTAAGTCTGGTGTCCGATCTTGTCCTACCGCCAAAATTTAAAACGCTAGAGTTCGACAAATACGATGGAACCACATGTCCTTCTGCACACATAACAATGTACTGTAGAAAGATGGCGGCCTACCATAAGGACGAAAAGCTACTGATCCATTGTTTCCAGGATAGTCTAACTGGAGCGGCGCTACGGTGGTACAGCCAGTTGAGCAAAGCAAATGTTAAGACATGGAAAGATCTGTCAAAAGCATTTACTGAGCAATACAAGCATGTAACAGACATGACCCCCAGCAGAATTATGTTAGAAAATATGGGGCAGAAGTCCAACGAAAGCCTGCGGCAATACGCCCAAAGGTGGAGAGAAGTGGCCGCCCAAATTCAGCCACCTATCCCGGAGCATGAAATCACGCCATTATTTGTCAATACTCTGAAAGGGGCACTCTTTGATCGCCTCATTAATAACACAATGCAGTGCTTTGCCGACTTAATCAAGACTGGAGAGTCTCTTGAACTGGCAATTAAGAGCGGTAGAATTTATGGTGGGGAAGGGTCTCGAAAGTATAACAAGAGAAATGAAGTAAACACCACCAGCACCTATACCGCCCCGAAGAACTTCACAGTCTCACAGCCACAAGCACCTGTGGGAAAAACACAAAACTCGAATCAAAGAGATGAGAAAGTCTCCAGAAAAGAGAAAGAGAGGAGAACTTTCACTCCCCTACCTGTTTCGTACTCGGAACTTTATTCCCAGTTGTATGAAGCAGACCTTGTCCGTCCATATATCGTTACTCCTATCAATCCGCCCTTCTCGTCTTGGTATAATCCTAACGCGCATTGCGACTATCACGGCGGTACCCCTGGACATCCCACTGAGAACTGCCTTGCCTTCAAAAAGCTTGTGCAGAACTTAATCGATTCCGGGATATTGAAGTTTGAAGAGCCGAGTGTAGCCAACAACCCGCTGCCTAATCATGGGAGCAGAGGGGTAAATGTTATCGAAGAATACTTTACCAGGAGGATTAAGGATGATGTGTCAGAAATCAAGTCTCCTTTACGGTGGGTATTTCAACAGCTATGCATGGCTCGTACGATCGACAAAGGCATGATAACAAGGCAGAAGGAATATGGAGTGTATTGCGAATTCCACCAGACTGAAAGGCATGATATTCAAGAATGTGATGAGTTCAAGAAATTGGTGCAGCAATTGATGAATGAAAAGCAAATAGAATTCTTCGAGGAGCCCACGGGGAAGAAGGGGGCGGATGTACACATGACGGATAGCCCCAAGTCTAAATACGGGAAGGATAGACCTTTTATCATCTCCCCCAGGCCAGGGAATGTAGGTGTCTCCCAGGGAGAAACCAGCAAGATAAGTCCCAAGATCATCATTTCAGCACCATCTCCATTCCCATTCAAAGATATGCGACAAAACCCCTGGAATTATGATGTAAATGTAACCACGCCAGAAAAACCAGGACATGGTCAGGTAAAAGAGCCTACACTGAAAGACCAACAAAGCCAGAACGATGTGAACGTTGGTGAGGCAGGCCATTTCACAAGGAGCGGCCTATGTTATTCCTCCGAGGCTTTGAAAGCGGCTGAAAAAGATAAGGGGAAGAGTACAGCAGTTAGCCCCACGCAGATATTTGGAGAAGAACCTCCCCCAAAGATAAATGAGCCGGTAACTGAGGCCCAGGCCAAAGAATTTCTAAAGTTCTTGAGACATAGCGAGTACAGCGTAATGGAACAACTACGAAAGCAACCGGCCAGGATCACAGTGCTGGAATTACTCTTGAGTTCAGAGAAGCATCGGGAGACGCTATTGAAAGTGCTGAATCAAACTTTTGTGCCCCAGGACATTTCTGTATCAAACCTGGACATGATAGTGGGGCATATCACTGCCTATAATCATATCACGTTCAGTGATGATGAGATCCCGGAGGGAGGAATGAGGTCTACCAAAGCCCTTAACATCACTACCCACTGCAAAGGGTATGTATTACCAGGCGTACTGATCGACAACGGGTCAGCATTGAATGTCTTGCCTATGGTGACCCTGCAAAAATTGCCAATAGATGGTTCGCACCTAAAGCCCTGCCATAACTCGGTAAGAGCCTTTGATGGTACGCAAAGAGGAACAATGGGGAAAATTGAGGTGCCCCTATTGATCGGACCAACTGAATATATGATCGATTTTATGGTGATGGACATAAAACCATCTTACAGCTGCTTGTTGGGAAGACCATGGATCCACTCCGTAGGAGTTGTCCCCTCATCATTGCATCAGAAATTAAAATTTGTAGTCGAAGGCAAATTGGTCACAGTAGAGGCAGAGCAGGAATTTGTTGCTTCAGTGACATCAGACGCCCCCTACATTCAAAATGATGAAGATGCTGCAGAATGCTCGTTCCGAGCATTGGAACTAGTAAATGCCACATTCGTTTCAGAGGGAAGTCGGATCCCCTACCCCAGGCTATCTAATTGTACCAAGATGACCGTCGCAGAAACTTTGGGCCGAGGAGCCAAAGTAGGAAAAGGGCTGGGGAAGAAATTACAAGGAAACCTGAGACCCAAGAATATGATAACCAAGAAGGATCGTTTCGGGCTGGGTTACCAACCAAGTGTCCAACAGAAGAAAGAGGAATATAAGAGGAAGGAAGAGCAAAGAAAAGCCAGATCTAAAGGAGAAGACATTCCATGGAGACCGATGTCCTTTCCTAGTTTGAAAACCACTTTTGTCTCCGGAGGGTTCTACCAGCCAGGTCAAGATGTTAGGGAGGCAATGAAGAAAAATGAGGAACTCAACCAGGAGGAGATACTCAGTGAATCATTTGAAGGGATGTACATCAACATGATAGCTGAAAAGGACCGAGGCAGCAAAATGTTGACCAACATCCGCCCTTGCCGTCCCGGGGAAACACTCGATAACTGGAGCTGCATTGATCTACCTGTAGTTTTTAGGAATAGATCAGAGTAATGCTCCGAATCAACCTTTTGTTTTTGCCCGTAAACAATAGCGATCTCTTGTACGGGGCACCTATGTTAACTTTTTGATTGAAATGAAAATATCCCCACTTTCCTAAAATGACCAAAGTTTCATTTATTTCATTCATGCATTCTTCATGTTCATTCCCTTCATATAAAGCTGTCTCTTTCCCAATACAATTCATTCTCATTTAATGCAGGTCGCTCATGATTGACGATATGAATGATATCGGATCCAATCCTGGGGTGAATTTCGAATGCCCTAAGGTCTCAGAGGGAATGGAGGAGGGATATGATGAGATAGAAAGTGAGGTCCAGAAGAGTTAAAGAGAATGGTGGATAACGAAGAAAGGCAGATCATGCCCCATCAAGAAGAAACAGAAGTCGTAAACTTGGGGACTGAAGAAGAGAGAAAAGAAATAAAAGTAGGAACGATGATTTCCTCAAAAACCAAGCATGAACTGATAGCCCTACTTCAGGAATTCAAGGATGTCTTCGCCTGGACTTATCAAGATATGCCAGGGTTGAATACCGACATAGTGGTGCACAAACTGCCAACAAAATCGGAGTGCAAACCAATACAGCAAAAACTTCAGAGAATGAGACCAGATATGTTGTTAAAGATCCGAGAGGAAGTGAAAAAGCAGTTTGATGCTGGATTCTTGGAGGTAGCCAAATACCCCGAATGGGTTGCAAACATTGTACCAGTACCAAAGAAAGATGGGAAAGTCCGTATGTGTGTAGATTATAGGGATTTGAACCGAGCCAGCCCTAAAGACAACTTCCCTTTACCACATATTGACACGCTGGTTGACAACACTGTAGGACACTCATGGTTTTCCTTTATGGACGGCTTCTCAGGGTACAACCAGATAAAGATGGACCCTAACGACATGGAGAAGACCACATTCATAACCATGTGGGGCACTTTTTGTTATCGAGTGATGCCGTTTGGGTTAAAGAACGCAGGGGCAACATACCAAAGAGCAATGGTGACTCTTTTCCATGACATGATGCACAAAGAAATAGAAGTATACGTGGACGATATGATTGCCAAGTCTCGAACAGAGGAAGAGCACCTACAAAACCTGAGAAAACTATTCCAAAGACTACGGAAGTACCAACTAAGGCTCAATCCTGCCAAGTGTACCTTCGCCATTACTTCTGGAAAACTCCTAGGGTTCATGGTAAGCAGAAGAGGGATTGAGATTGATCCAGATAAAGTGAAAGCCATCCAGGACCTCTCACCACCCCGCACTCAAAAGGAAGTTCGCGGTTTCCTGGGAAGGCTGAATTATATCTCTCGTTTCATTTCCCATTTAACCGACCAATGTGACCCAGTCTTCAGACTTCTTAGAAAGAATAATCCTGGCGTGTGGGATGAAGAATGTCAAAGAGCCCTAGAAAAGATCAAAAAGTACCTGACAAATGCTCCAATTTTAGTCGCACCAGTACCTGGTCGACCACTAATTCTCTACTTGACAGTTTTTGAGAATTCAATGGGATGCGTACTGGGGCAACAAGATGAGTCAAGAAAAAAGGAGCAAGCCATCTATTACTTAAGCAGGAAATTCAATGATTGCGAAACGCGGTACCCGCCAGTGCAGAAGCTGTGTTGTGCTCTAGTTTGGGCTACCAAGAGGCTTAGACAGTACATGCTGTACCATACTACCTGGTTGATATCCAAACTAGATCCATTGAAGTTCTTAATGGAAGCGCTAGCACTAACGGGAAGGATGGCCCGATGGCAGATGCTTTTATCCAAATTCGACATCGTATACGTTAACCAGAAAGCCGTAAAGGGGAGTGCCGTAGCAGATTTCCTAGCTAGTCGTGCTTCGGATGACTATGAGGCATTGAACTTTAATTTCCCAGACGAAGACTTGATGTGCATTACAACCGAAGAAGAGGTTTCAGATGATAAATCATGGAAACTTTACTTCAATGGAGCCTCTAACGCTCTCGGACATGGGATGGGAGCAATGCTAATTTCTCCTGAGGACATCTATTATCCTTTCACCAGCAGATTGGAATTCTTCTGCACAAACAATATAGCTGAATACGAAGCTTGCGTTATGGGACAAACTCAGCTATTGAAAGAAAGATTAAAGAACTTCGAGTATTCGGAGATTCATCCTTAGTAATTTACCAACTGCGCGGGGAATGGGAAACCAGGGACCCGAAGTTAGTCAAATATTACGAATTGATCCAGGAGCTCACCAAAAAGTTCAAAAAGGTCAGCTTCAATTACCTGCCCCGAGAAGAAAATCAGATGGCAGATGCATTGGCAACCTTGGCATCCATGTTTAAAACAAACACCGGGGCAGAAATGAAGCCCATTGAGATGCAGATGTTTGGAAAGCCTGCTCATTGTTGTAATGTACAGGAAGAGATTGACGGAAACCCATGGTACTATGACATCTTGCAATATGTCAAGCTTCGAAAGTATCCAGAAGGGGCAAACGACAATGACAGAAAAACGCTCAGAAAAATGGCAACAAAATATGTCCTAGATGGGGAGATCCTATATAGGAGAAGTCATGATCAAACATTGCTGAGATGTGTGGATGCCCGGGAGGCGAAAGAAATCTTAGCCGAAGTACATGACGGGCTCTGTGGAACGCACGCCAACGGGCTGTCTATAGCCCGGAAAATTATGAGATATGGTTATTTCTGGCTGACCATGGAGGGAGATTGCATCGATTACGCCAGAAAATGCCACAAATGCCAAATTTACGCTGATAAAATTCACGCACCCCCATCGCCTTTACACACCATGAATTCTCCGTGGCCTTTCACAGCATGGGGTATGGACGTCATCGGGCAGATTCATCCGAAAGCTTCCAATGGACACCGTTTCATTTTGGTCGCCATAGACTACTTCACTAAATGGGTAGAGGCAGCGTCTTATGCCAACATCACAAGGACTACAGTATGTAAGTTCTTAAAGAAGGAGATTATTTGTCGATACGGATTGCCGGAAAGGGTCATCACCGACAACGCTTCCAATCTGAATAACAAAATGATGACGGACGTGTGCACTCAATTCAAGATAACACACCACAATTCCACAGTCTATCGTCCTAAAATGAATGGAGCAGTGGAAGCAGCAAACAAGAACATAAAGAAGATCATAGCGAAAACTACGGATACCTACAAGGATTGGCATGAGAAGTTGCCATTTGCCCTTTTCGCCTATAGGACGTCCATTCGCACGTCAACAGGGGCAACACCCTACTCCTTAGTGTATGGTACCGAAGCAGTACTTCCCATCGAGGTAGAGATCTCGTCTCTCCGGGTCTTAAACAAAGTAAAATTGGAAGAAGCTGAATGGGTGCAGGCCAGACTCGACCAACTAAATCTCATTGACGAAAAGAGACTAAAGGCCATTTGTCATGGTCAGATGTACCAAAAGCGGATGGTGCAGGCATACAACAAAAAAGTGCGCCCAAGAGAATTCAAAGAAGGGGATCTAGTACTCAAGAAAATACTCCCTATCCAGAAAGATTCTCGAGGAAAGTGGATGCCCAACTGGGAAGGACTGTACGTCGTAAAAAATGCCTTCTCAGGAGGAGCCCTGATCCTAACAGAAATGGATGGAGACGAGCTGAAAAATCCCGTAAATTATGATGCCGTCAAGAAATACTATCTTTTAAAAAAAAGAGAAAAAATGATGAAAATGAAAAAGAGAACAAAAATGGAGAGCTCAGAGAAAAAACTCAAAACCGAGCGTCTTGAAGCAAAAGAAGGTCCCAAGTTGAAAAATCGTAAAGGGCGGCTCGAGTAATTTGAAAAGTTGAATATCCGAAGAAAAGGGGTATCTCCCATGAACATCATGAAAAGGAGGCTTCAAGCAAAAAATTCTACACCGGTCGACAGGATCATGTATCATTCATATCGAAGATAATGAGGGATCTTGTATTTCATACTTAACTTTTCTTTTTTCTCATGTGTGTCATACCTTTCTTTTAAGATATCCCAAGCCCTTAATCATAATAAAACCGTGTTTTTGAGCATCCATTCCTTGCCTTCTTGTTAATTTCAGTCAGATAAGTTAACATAGGTTTATAGTGAAACAAGAGATTTCGGAGCATTACTGTGATTTAACCTTAAAAATGCAGGTGATCAAAGAAAACGATGTTAACTCCGTCTTCTAGTTCCCTACATGATGGCTGTTGATAGGGAATGCGGAAAGCTTCAAACAACCGGATAGGATGACCAATGGCGTACGTCCTATCTATTCAAGGAAGGCATGCGAGATAACAAGAGAGATCTCTTGGGTGAAAACCCAGAAGGGCACCCCTAAAAAAATTCTCTCTAAAGTGAAAACCCGAAAGGGCACTTTAGAATTCCAAGTCGTAATTGGAGAAAAAGAAAGGTTGAGATGGTTGAACCTGACAGTGAAGCGGGGTATCGATGCCCGTAAGAAAGGAGAAAGCGAACATCAAGATCAAATAAGGACCAAAACAAGCCCACCAAGATATTGACACTCATGCATCATGAATAGTCAGACATCACTAGGATTAGGAGCATGTCAATTCATTTGTCATAGCATTTTGTTTTTATCTCAGACTGGTATATGCAGATCCAAAGAGACATCGATGGCCATCGTGGTGTGAATCCAAAATGAGACGACAATGTTTTTACATACAAAAGGCATATATTTTCAAGCTCCAGAGAGAGGTTCTATATAGGAAGAATCCTCCGCTCCGAGGCTTCAGAAGCTGAAAGTTCTGTATAGGAAGGACTGACAGCTCCAGGGTGAAGACTAGCAGTTCTATATAGGAAGGACTCCCAGTCAAAGGAATTCACCCATGACACGCAAGAATATATAAGAAATCCTGCTGTGTCGAAAGCAAAGAGTTCTATATAGGAAGGGCTCCGAGCTTCAATGTCTTAGAGTAAAAGATTCTATATAGGAAGAATCCGTAGCTCCAAGATTTCAGAAGCCAAAAGTTCTATATAGGAAGGACCGACGGCTCCAAGGTGAAGACTCGCAGTTCTATATAGGAAGAACTCCCAGTCGAAAGAATTCACCTATGACACAGGGTTATATAGGAAACATGTTGTGTCGAAAACGAAGAGTCTTATATAGAAAGGCTCCGAGCCTCATTGTCTTAGAGTGAAAGGTTCTATATAGGAAGAACCTGTAGCTCTGAGATTTCAGACGCCAAAAGTTCTATACAGGAAGGACTGACGGCTCCAGGGTTTGAAGACTAGCAGTTCTATATAGGAGGAACTCCCAGTCGGAAGAATCCATCAGCGGCGCAAAAGGTTTTATATAGGAGAAACCAGCGTTGAAGGCGAAGAGTTCTATATAAGAAGGACTCCAAGCTTTACAGTCTCGAAGTGAAAGGTTCTATATAGGAAGGAATCATAACTCGAGGTTTCAGAGCAAAGGGTTCTATATAGGAAGAGCCTGTAGCTCCAAGATCGGAAGGTGACGAAGCTCTATATAGGAAGAACTTACGAGCCCGAAGATTCAGCTAAGGAAGAGCGGAGATGTCCAAAAGAACACGTTTTTCCAAAGCTACAAACAGGGAAGTCTGATAAAAATGAGTGCTTATGAATCTTTGCTTTATTTCTCATTCCATGAGAACAAGCAAAGAGGGGCAACTGTAATCACTCATTTTTATCATGTAAATACATATTAGTATTGCATGTATACATATTATATTATATGTTTATTGTTTGCATGAGTATTACTAATATATATAAGGTGTGGTGTGCATGTATATTGTAAGCTATGTATGTATACGTATTAATGGTGTATGTGTGTCGCGTATGTATCTAGAGTACGAGCGTATTTGTTTAATGTATATAGATGTTATGTTAATTATGTGTATGATTATATATACGTATGCCAATATGTTATACTTGTATAAGTATACATTTGTATTATGTATGTGTATTGCTGCTATAATTATATTATTATTAATATTATTGGGCTGATATGAAATGAAATCCAAAAAAATTATATTTATTAAATAAATAAATTACAGTCCAAGTCCAGTTACAAATAGTTACAAGGCCCGGTTGGCCCAAACCTTATCTAATTACAACTGTGTGTGCAGGTGGCTGTGGGCCGTTGGATCAAGATCTGATCCAACGGCCACGATCCAACCAAGGAGCCAAAATATCTGCCAGCCGCGTGTTCCACAGGTATGGACCGTTCAAGTGCCACGCGCGCGTGCGGTCCACGTGCGGACGCTTTGATATCCCACGCGTGCGTGAGCCCCACGCGCTCTGACTCCTCGACTGCTGAGCTCCACGTGGCAAGATCTGGAGCCGTTTCACCAAATCGAGGCTTCATCCAGGCCGTTCATCCTTCAAGCCATCTCGACCGTTAGATCAGATCTGATCTAACGGCCGAGAACGCGTCTGGCCGCTGGCAGAACCCCCACACCACCACCATGCCGATCTTCAACCACCGTGCTCAGAACATGCCAAACACAACAAGCAAGACGTTTGTCAGTCCAGATCTGAAAAAGCAAGTAATATGCAACTTGCACCAAAACAAAGACAAGCATATATACGAAACAAGTATTTTGTAACAAAAAAGAAGAAGAAAAGAACATAGAGGTGGTAAAAAAAACGAGAGAGTTGTAACATAGAAGATTGTAACAAAAACAGAAAGTTGTAACCAGTCAAGTATAATCGAAAGTCAGTCCAGTGGTAATTACTTGTTTCCCTTTCTTATTTTTTGCATGCATATACAAAAGAAGAAAAAAAAGGGAGAGAGTCAGAGATCTTATCGTCGCCGTCTGTGGGTCTCCCCTCCTCAGTGACAAGCCTTTTGGCTTCCCCAAGCCATATACGGTGAACTGAAGGAAGGGGAAGACCCTTTGTAATTTTGTTTTGGGTTTAATTTTTTTTTTGTTTCGTATTTCCTAGATCTAGGGTAAATAGAGGCTTATCCTCTGAATCCAACCTTGGATTCATGTCGACGGTGAAACAGGGGTTATTTTGGTGTGTTTTGGGGGCTCGCCGGCTAGCGGCGACAGGCGGCGGAGAATACGGCGGCCGGCCGCCGGATTCTGGGTTTCATGGGGGATTTGAGAGAAAATGAAGAACACGGTTTGAGTTATAAAACCGAAAAAATGAAACAAAATGGTGAAAATTTGGTTTCGGCCTAAAAAGAGGGTTTTTATAGTGATTATTATTTCGTGAAATGGGAAAATCACACACTAAATCCCCCCGCGTTTCCAATATTTTCATTTTTGTCTTGCCGCGTTGTATATTTACAACTCTGGTCCCTCTTGTATTTCAAAATCTTGCAATCCAGTCCCTAAATTACACCGAATCAGTTTTTAAATGGTAAAATTATGCCTTTAGCCATCCCGCGTTTTTGAACTTTTCATTTTGGGTCTGCCCCTTGGTCTAATTACAGTTTTGATCCTTTTAGGTTCTGTTTACTTCGCATTTTAGTCCTTAAATTACCTATTATTGTTCTTTAATTTCTGCCACTGACTTTTATTTCTCTTTCATTTCAGTCCTATTTCTTTGTAAATACTCATGTTCGTATTATAATTGTATATGTTAATGTTTTTTTTGTCTCATTTTATATCCCTCGTATTTTATGTTTACATGTATATGTGTATTAAGTTTATGATAATTATGTATCTTTTTTGTTCGGTTATTCATATTAAGCATGTTATGTTTTAGTTGATTCGTACATGGTATATTTTGTATTTTTATATGTGTGTATGTTTTCTTGTTTTTTAGGGTTACATGTTAGTGTATTTACCCTTTTCGTACGATATGTTGTCCCATATATGTTGAAATATGTTTTATTACTAGCATGTATGTCTTTTTGAAATATTTGTTCGTCTATATACATATTTATTCCTACCTTGTTATTGTGGCATGTTAAGTTTGCTTTTATCTGATATTAAGCTTGGTATGTATATATGTATTTTAATCGCGTATTTCATTTATGTTAGATTAGTATTCTGATATGTGAATATTTAATGTTTTTAAATTATCTGCTATGTCTTATATTTTTTTCATTAAGATTGCATATGGTATATAAATTGTTAATGCGGTGCCCTTTTATCCGAGCGTAAACGGGGCCAGTATCAGGCGTAGTGATAGTGGTTCGGCGTTTATTCTCGGATAACGGGGCCCTTAAAATTTATTCGCAATTATGACCGAATTTTAAAATAATCGTCACTTTAATCCGGAAAATCCAATATTAATAAAGCGGTAATTATTAAAGTACCAATTTTGGGCGGTGTGGGGGTGCTAATCCTTCCCCATCCGTAACCGACTCCCGAACCCAACAGTTTTTTAAATCTCTGGTTTTATGGTGTCCGACCTACCTAAGTGGCCGGTGGCGACTCCATTTTTTTAAATGCGGTTTTTTTAAAACCCCACGGAATAAATATTTTATATCAAAAAAATCACGAACACCTTTCAAAAACACCTTCAAAAACGCCACGTTTTATTTAGCGATGAGGAAGAGGGACATCGCTACAGATACCCTCTTTAAAACTCATCTATGTTTATCATATATAACACAGGGTATCGGTACGGGCTCCCCGCGTACCAATATGAAGCCTAGAAATGACTTCCAAAGCTCAGGAAATCACTTCCCAAGCCCCCAAAACATAACCCTTAACCCTTCAACTTAATCCTACATCTTATGAGAGTTAATTTGTGTGGTTTGCTACCCTTTTTACACCCTATTAACAACTAAGCTGAAATTCACCATTAAAGGGCTTTAAGCTGCTAAAACACCCAATTAGAAATCTTCAACCATAAAATCAAGCAAGGCAGTTACTTTAGGATACTCAAGAATCGAAGGAGTTGGAAATGTACCGACCTTTAGCAAAAACTCGAATCAAGCTCACCCACTTAGCTCCTTTAACTCCTCTCCTTGTTCAAGCTTGAAAACTCCCCCTTTTTACCTCTTTCACATGTCATACCAACATGAAAATTGAATTAGAGTTTAAACCAGCTATCATGGTATCTTAGCCACCAAAATACAACATGAAGACTTACCCCTTTTCCACAAAACTAAACTTTCCATGAAGCCCATGAAGAGAAGATTAACATATCCAAATCTTGAATATCGGATGTAGAAAATGAGGTAGAAAGATTGAATCTTTAATGTTGGAAGCTATGATGTTGTTGGGAGAGAAGATGAGGAAGAAAAAGATTAAGAAAAAGGTGTGGGAAAGGATGATCTCACAAAAAGGGGTTCTTGTTCCCTTAACCTCACGTGGCAGCCCATAATAAGGGGAAAAGATCAGCCTTTCTCATTTAAAAAGTGTATAATTACCCTTTAAACCCCTTGCTTTCTTCCTTGCCCTAAAATGGTCACTTTCCAAGCTTAAATGGTTCAATTCTCATCCAAACAGGCCCAAATTTGGCCCAACAAGTCCAATTACTCAAACCAACATGAGGGTCCATAATCTGGGTCAACGCCCAATCGTTAACTTGTAAATTCGGGTCATTACAGTTGGTTCACATTCACCTTCATCAATAATTCGTGTTCTTAATCATGAACAAAATCTATAGTAGTTGAATTTTCTTGCCAAAAAGTACTATTCAAGCATCAATGTATATGGCAAGTACATTACTTCATAAGTATTCTCTGTCTTTAGAATGATTTTGGATTTTAAGGCTATTAACTATATGAACAATGTGTTTTCTTGGGTGGATTCTTTAGTTTTATATTCTTCAAATTTTCCTCGATGATAATCGGGTTTTAATTCCTTACTTTGATCCCTTAGTTTGTCTACTAATGTCATCCTAAATAATATGTTTTTGTTCCTTCTTTTTATTATAACGTTGTTTCTATTCCTATATTAAAATAAATAAATGTTTATTTGATCATGAAAAAAAATTATGCAGATATTATCGAGAGTCCCGTTAAAAACATCCCTAAGCCGTGTTTCAATTTCAAACCAAAAACCTTAATTTTCCTACGATTTTTTATTTTGATTTTTGTGTTTTATATGACCTTTGCAATGGAAAGATGATGGAGATTAGTTGGAAAACTAGTGATCTTTATCTTGGGCGAAGCAAAAATTTCAAATCACGATGTTAAAATTTAAAAATTAAAACGTCTGAATAAAGTTATATAAATTAATGCATAACATTAATATTCAATAAACTAATGTATATTATGGCTAAACATAAAACTATTAAAACAAAAACTAAAAAAATATGTATCTAGTAAACTACAACAACTCATACCTTTTCTTTACAGTTGTCCACGACGCTTTCTCAAGTTTTGAAACCATTGAATTATTATTTTTCTTGTCGATGCTGCTAAAAATATTTTTCTCGGCATATGTAACCAAATAATCATTCATCGATTGATATCTAATTCAATTTTGCAAGAAATCTTCATTGTAGAAAATGTTCTTTTCACACTTGTCGTAGCAACCGGCAAAACCATTGCAAGTTTAACCAAATGATATGCCAAAGAATGCATAATATTCTTTTTTGTATCAACCATCTTCTTTGCAAGGTCTTGAATCCCCGTCAAATTTGAGAATTCCTCGTTTGAACACATGTCAATCATGTATGTCTCCAATTCGTTATCAAGTGTAAGAACTTCAATGGTAAAAAAAAATAGATGAATAATTTTACTGAGACGAATCAACGTCTTTTTTTAATCAAAATATGAAAAATCCTCAATCTATCATTAAACACGATACACATAATAACTTTGTGTTTGCTTCACTAAAATGATTGTTAAGCTCTTGAAGTTTTATATCTTTAATTGCATAAAATAACTCCGCGCGATAATGGTACATATTTGTTATCTTGTGAGCTTTTCTTCGTGAATTTAGTTTGATAATAAATGAATCATCCATATTAGGGACATCAATATCATGTTTTTAAAAAAATGGATAATACCTTTAAAAGCGATGACAGTACATTAACATTGTCTTAATATTTTCTTTGAAGTGTTTCTAACAATTCATTTGTGATTCCTAATACACGTTTCATTAAATTCAAGAAAAAATAAATTCAAATGATTGTGTCAAATCTGAAAAAGTATTAGATTTACATTTTTGTTTGGATATTAATTCAACTATCGAATTAAACATGATTGTGTTTAGAAGCATACCATAATGTGATCTCCAATGAGTATCTCCTGGTCAAACAAGGGTTCTCTCTTGATTTAAGCCTCGTCCATAACAAATTTCATTTTTGGTTAAGTTGAAAAGAGCCCACAACAAAATTTATTAAGGAAGCTATCAAGTTGAAAAGAGATGCAATTTAAATACAATTTTTTGTTACTGCAACCAATGTCAATTGAAGTTGATGTTAAAAGCAATGAATGTAAAGAGAAATAATTTTCTTTCAAAATCAAATTTTCTAAACCATTAAATTGCACTTGCATGTTACTAGCACCATCCACCTTGTCCATGAATTCTTAATGTGCTTAATTCAAATTTAACCAACATCCTCTTTCATTTATATATTGTACAATAATTCTTGTTCTACCGGTAAAAAAGTAACTCATCTTGAGAACTTTCAAATATAGAATTTGTTGTTTCTATTGTAGCAACATGTGCAATTTCATTTTGAATATTTGGAGAAGGTAAACAATGGTTTTATCGAATAACTAGTTTTTACCATTTTGTTATGATCACCAATTAACTTATGAAGTTCAAGAAAGTTACCTTGATAGATTGAATCAGTAGACTCATCTTGTCCTCGAAATGCTAGACCTTGTCTCCAAAGAAATTAAGCATAATTAATAGAAGCAATTAATCTATTCGATAGCCACTACTAGCTTCATTTGATTTCTTTAAGAAAGTTGTATTAATATGATGTATGTACTTTATGAAGTCATCACACTTTCTTATGGCTCTATTATTAGAACTATTTGTACCTCCAACATACAACTCCAATATATTTATTTTTGTTTCAATTGTTTAATCTACCAGTTTCAAATTGCTTTTAGACTGTTATGTGCATCGAGCTACGTGAGGCACAATGAGGCGATTAAAGGCTTGTGGCTTAACTTGAAGGTCAAGACACATGGTATTTGCACCTGAGGGATTTAAAACACAAACGTGATTTAAAGATATAACCCATTACATAATCCCCAAGCCCCCAACTTCACTTAAACGATTTGAAGGAAGAGAAAAACGTAGCTCCTAGAATCAACTCACCCAGGTACGTCGTTCCTCTCATCTCCTCCTATTCTTTTTTTTTTCATTTTATATATTTCTACTCTCATTTTCTTCTTATATACTTCTCATATGTTTTTTCTTATTTTTAATCTCTGTTTTTTCTGTTTTCAAATTCAATCTCTCTTCTCTATGATGATGATTATTGCTATGTAGAAAATTTTTTGTTCGATGAAATGTCAATTTGATTTGTGTCCTAATATTATTTTAATTTGATGAATCATGAGGTTTTTCTTTCTCCACAATTTCTCAAAGCTATATTACTACAAATTAATGTTAGATTTTTCAATAATGTTTATTTCATCTGTCAAGTTATATATCAATTTGACACCATTTATAGTTTGACCTTGTTGTGAGAAAGAAAAACAATCGCTTCTTCTTGTCTATATATTTCAATAAGGTTTATTTCGTCTGTCAAGTTATATATTATTTTTCATTTTTCAAAATGAATTTAAATATAGTTGTTGAACATAATTTTGTTTCTCTTATTTTCTATCATATAGGAAGATCAAAAAACTTTCAAAGGTTTCAAAGGCATCAAGAGGACAAGTTTACATTCTATAATATTCTTTTTAAATTCTTGTTACAGCCAACATTATGACTTACAATTTTCATTATAGCCTTTATTTATTTAGGTCAATCATTTTTCTATTATCGCTTGTTACTTCACTCATTTTTTAGTCTTTAATATCTTTCCACCCTAATAAAAGAAACTATAATATGTTTCAGGAAACAAAAAAAAATATTTGTATAGTTTATGAATACATTATATCATGATATTCTGATAAGGAATTTTGAGGTCTTTCAAAATACAAATATCAAGCATGATGATAAGAAAATGTTATGAATTATGATAAGAAAATCACTTGGATATTTTATGACAAGAAATTTTTATGTCTTTCAATATACAAATATTCCAAATACATTATATCATGATATTAAGATCTATTTCATTTTCTGTTATTGTTTTGCCTATTTATATATTAGTATTTATTTATTTTTTGATGTTAAGTTTACTAATATTTATTTTTTCTATGTTATTTAAATTTCAAATTAATTTCAATAAAGAATTCAGGGTGCTTCCACCAGATCATCGAGCCTTTTAGACTCTAAATAAAAATATGGAAAGCAAGACTCGACCAATGAGAACTTGTAATTTTTGTGGTAAAGTTTCCAAATGAGGGGTATATTGAATGCAACAATATTTGGTTGGAGAATTTAGAATTGTGACCGAACGTCTTGAATGTCTTGAGCATGTAAGGGAGGAAGTAAAGGCCTTTATAATAAAAAAAAATGTCGGGACAAAGGTCACACATTCAATGTTACTTCAGGAATCTCAATTTGTTGTCGATGATTATAATGGAGACGAAGAAGAATGTGAGGTATTGAATTCAAGTCGGGAAACTCAAGTTAGAATTGTGTGAAAAATTTATCCAAAAAGCCAAAACTTAAGGGTCTATTGGACTTGTTTTTCACTCCTAAAGCTAATCCAAAAAAGATGAGGGTGTGCATGCATCTTGTAATAAGCAACTAAAAGAGAAAACTTGTAGCGTAATTTCTAGATTTTCCTATGATTCCAAAATTGCATTTAATTCAGCAACTTACCCTAGCTTCAAGGGAATGAGTAAAGTTATTGGACAATATGGTCCTGATTTGAAACCACCAAGCATGCATGATCTTAGATTTCATCCCTTAAGAAGGAAATAGATGACCCAAAAAAGTGGTGGATGGTCACAAAAAAGAGTGGATAGAAAATAGTTGCTGAATTTTATCGGATGGATGACGTGAATCGGTCACCCAAAAGGATATTGTAAACTTTCTTGTCAACACTTCAAAGGGCTCCATATTTATTAAATCCATAAATATTTCAAAAATTGTCAAGGACGCCAACACGTTGTTTCAAGTGCTTGATGCCATGGTGGAAGAAATGAGAGAGAAATAAGTGGTCCAAGTGGTGACAGATAATGCATCTAACTATGTCAAAATCGGTAAGAAATATGTGTTATTTTCCTTTCCTTTGTTTTTTAGATTTTTTAAATTACTTGAACATCAAAATTTTAACTTGTTTTTTAATTTGTAGGAAAATTGCCAAGGACCCGAAGTGCACATCTTTATTGAAATTTGTGTGTGGCACATTGTATTGACCTTATGTTAGAGGATATTAGAAAAATTTCGAGTGTCTAGAATGCATTAAAAAAGTGCATGTTCATAAATGGCCATATATATAGTCAATCTCTTTGGTGAACATAATGAGGAGGTTCACAAATCAAAGGAATTTGTATGGGTCAACGATCACTAGATGTGTAATGTAACACCCTCGACCCGGATGTCACATTTGGGCCTCAAGCTCAAACCAAAATCCATAAAATTTCTCAAATTGGTTTAGCCCAAATAAAATACTTTCCAAAAACATTTAAATCCAACGATTTAAAATAAAATATATAAATGATTAAAATGATACAATGGAGCTCCAATTAAATTAAAACATTTAAATATTTGACTCAATAAATACAATTTCAAATATAATGATTTACAGACTTCAACAAGTAAGATTCTATGAATACACAACCCACTAAATACAAGTATCGTACTCTAGATGTCACCATATGCTAGAATCCCGTACTGATAGTGCTCCTCGATCCCACGAACCAACGATCAACCTATGCACGGAAATAACAATTTCGAGCGCTGAGCTTACAAATCTCAATGGTACACATCTACTCTATTATACTTTATGCTAATCACAAACATAAGCGTGCAAGCTAGTACGAGCAATAAGGAGAGATAAATATACATGTGGCGCTACTACTAGTCGCCCAAACACATGCTCTCATCAAAGTAGTCATCAAACATGGCACACAAGGCCCAACAAGTCCGAGATCTCAATAGATCATCTAGGCGAAAAACATATCAACAACAACTCTGGATTGAGGTCGGGTCACATAGCATCGGTACATGCACTCCGGGTGAGACTGAGTCACATAGCATCAGGACATACACTCTAGGTGAGATCGGGTCACATAGCATCGAGACCTTGCTCGAAATCCCCCCTCGAGCACCTACACTCTAGGTGAGGCCGGGTCACAAAGCATCATAACATACACCCACACTCGGTATTTCTAACCATGATGTTGCAACACTCTTCTACTGGGTATTCGGATCTCGTCAATCAAGAAGACTCAACCAAACAAATGCCTAACCGACATACAAGCAACATGATTCCAAGGATCCCCTATCGTTGCTAAACGTCACCACATCATTTATTGCCTCCATTAAACCATGTTATCTCGTTTATCAAGGCATAATTTAATTATTAATATTCACATCAGTTTCCATCACTAATTTACATTTATTGATTATTTAGCGTATCGGGTACCGATACTCGAACACAAGTATCGATACGGTACCCTCGGGTATCGGTACTCACTTGCATACCGATATTAAAACCGCTTACTGGAAATCCTAGATTTCTACAAGTACAGGTACGGGTCGACCCATACCGATACGGTCCCCAAACGCGTACCGGTACAGCCAAAGCTCGTATCGATACCCTATTAACGAGTTCGTAAAATATCCTCGAATTATGATATTAAGATGCTTATTCGATCCCTAAAGCTTATGAAAGTTATTAGGGTTTGTTTACTAACGCATTCGTTCAATTAAAATTAATTATCAGATTCATAATCATTTATTCAAATATTACCATTATTCATCTCTTGCACAATTTCCATCGAATACATTAGTATATTCAAACAAGTAAGCAAGGCATCTCGATTATCAATCAATCAAAAATCATTTAATATCACACAAGCAATACGAACGACCCTACACGATCTCTAAGCCTCCACTAGTCCCATCATATTCACAGCATCATCATGCATCTCATAAATATCGAGTCTCATAATTATTGATCTCTAAACATGCTTAATTATAGTCTACCTATTTTGCAAACACTAACACGCAAAGCAATCACATTTATAATGCTCATGAAGCAATAGAAGTTTGAGGTGTTCTAACCTTAAGCTGATATCGCTATAATCCTTATCTAAAATTCCCAAATATTCCACTCGATCCAATATTTGATCTTGAATAATCCTTGTATACCAATTAATACCATAAGTATCACTTAATCACATACTTTAATGAATTCGAAGGGTCAAATGCAAAAAAATAGCTTACCAAGTTCAAATTTGGCGAAACAAACTACATCAATAGATTTGGAACGTCGAGAAACCCCCAGGTAGAGCCTCCCAAAAAAATTCAATGCCGGTCAACGGTCAACAGACACTCCGATAGTGGTAGATCAGACATGGAAACTTGTGGGAGAAAAAGAAAAGGAAGGAGAAAAGAAAGAAAGAAAAGATGGATAAGGAATAGATAGGAGAATCTAAAATTTGATTTTTTCTCTCTCTTGTACGCCCCTTTAATTCAAACTATCCTCTTCTCCTTTTTCTTTTTCCACTAAGCCCAAAGCCCAGGTCCAACACCCGATTGCTAACCCAGATTTGGGGTATTTACATGTAACATCATTAATCACTCATACACAATTACATAAATAAAGGAACAATTTAATATAATTACTTTTCAAGAATGGAATGAATCTAAGTGGTCAAATCAAGCGAGGGGAAAGAAAGTGGCATCTTATCTTTTGCAAGACAACTTTCGGAGGAATATGCGTTATGCTCTTAAGTTAACAAGACCTCTTATAAAGCTTCTTAGAATGGTTGATGCAGAGAGAAAACCACCCATGAGATATACTTATGAAGTTATGGATAGGGCTAAGGAGGCTATTTTTAAGATTTTTACAATGAAGGAGGAACACTACAAAAAAGCCTTTGAGTATATTTATAGAATATGAGAATTTCAACTTCATCAACTTTTACATGCAAAAGACTTTTTTTAACCGAAACCTCTATTATGAAAATCCCAAGAAGGCATCAAGTTGTGAAGAAATTATGAAGGGTTTATATGAGTGCATTGGAAGGTTGAATCCGAATATTAAAACTCAAGACAAAATACACAAATGAATAAGCACATATCAACATGCTCAAGGCATTATTGGCATGGCAATAGCCTCTAAGCTATGGAAGACGAAATCACCATATATTAAAAGTTATAAGTTTATAGTATAAATTAAAATTGTAATATTATTTCATATTTTGTTTTATTTAAAATTACTAACTTAAAGTTTACAATGTTTTGCTTTTGCTTTTTAATAGTAGATTGGTGGTCTATGTTTGGATCTTTAACTCCCAACTACCGAATGTTTTTTTATAAAGGTACTTAGTCTCACTTGTAGTGTTATTGGTTGTGAGAGGAATTGAGGTGTTTCCATCATGTAAGTAGTTTTCTTTGTATATATTTTCTTCTATATCATAAAAAACTATTAGTCTTTCATTACTTAATAATTTATATAAATTTTTACTTATCGCTACTTGATATAAAGAAGAGAAACAAATTGACACAAGATAGATTGAATGTTTTGGTCTTTGTGAAATATAGTTGTGCTTTGAAACCTTGATACCTAATGAAAGACACCACTGATCTTATTCCCTTGGAGGATATTGATGAAAGTCATGAGTTGACTTGGGAGAATGGAGGAGAAATCTTCTGATGATGAAGGTGAATTTTTGTTTGATGATAATGATGACTTGACATGGAGTCAAGTTGGTAGAGTTTTCAGAGCCCCTGGTCTGAGCTAATTGTTTAGAGCATCAACGATCATAAGAAAAGCTTCAAACCTTCCTCCAAATTTGATAAAGGAAAATACACATATACTAATTGTACTCCTAAAAGAGATGATGAGATAAAATAGGATATTGGTGAAGATAAAAGAGGATATTGGTGTAGATAAATATTATGTGGGAGATAGAGGTTACAAGGATGATGAAGATATGGAGTAGTGGATTATTAAACTATCTTTTTTTAAGCGTCTATTTTCTTGTGTTTGATGTCTTTGTTTTAACTACCATGTTTAGTAGTTAGGTGTTATCTGCTTCAGGTAAATAACTATGTTGTAATATGTTTAGTTTTTAGTCATGTTTTTGTACGGTTTGAATTTTTTAGTGATAATTTATAATACCAATTTGGGAAACTTTTCCTCCTTCTGTTGTGTGATGTTGAGCTTTTGTCTTGATGTCGGTTACGAAGTGGATTTTAACGATGCCCTATTATACTTTTAAAAAAAGAGTTTATTTTCTAAGTGCAATGATATATAACATTTTGATCTTTAAGAATATATAATATGATTATCATATTGTTTTGAGTACAAAATATGCTACAAAATTGATTTATAAGTTTTCAGTACAAAATATGCACCTTGCCTATGAAAGGTGCACGTCTACACCTTGGCTCTAGGGATCCTTTGTGCTTCAATGCGCCTTATCAATCGGCCTTCTTATGTACATTCTTGTCCCTAAACCCAACAACCTTAAAACCCTTTTAGCACCAACAATCGTGCACGTCACGCGCGTTTGTCAACTCCTACACACCCTTCATTGCACCACATCATGAAGCTTTCTTAGCGCCTTATCCACATGACCTGCTCCCACACTATCTCAGTAAGCCTCACTTAACCTTTTCCTATAACACCCTGAACCAAACCAGCCCATCTAGAGGATCCAAAATGTCATATTGGGCTTGGACAATACATTTGGTCAAAGTTTGGTCTAGGACTATAAATGAGATGAGATAGATCGTGAGCTACTCGAGTTTGACTTGTTCAAAGTTTGGTCAATACGATCGTCACACCCTAAACCAAACCAACCTCACTTAACCTTTTCCTAGACCAAAGTTTGGAATATATGTTGGTATAGTACAATACTTAACTCTATTATTTTGCATTAATAATACATTTGGTCTAGGACTGTAAATGAGATGAGATAGATCGTGAACTACTCGAGTTTGACTTGTTCAAAGTTTGGTCAATACTCAATTGGACTCGAGCTCGAGTTCTTAACGAGCTGAGACGAGCTACTTGATACCCGACTCGAAAAGTTTGCGATATACTCAGAATATAATATATTAATTTTTTAATTTTTAAAAATTAAGGTGAACTAAACTGTATGTTGTTGGATAATAATAAGAATATAAAAAATCTTACATGCAAACTTAGAGACTAAACTGAAAAAAAAAAAACAGAAGTTAGATAGGCAATTTATTAATCAATTATACATGTTTGTAATCACCAAGTTTTATTAAAAGGATTAAAATGAATTAAACATCACATTTATGAGCTAATTTTTTAATCAACTATGCAAGCTAATGACCTAATTCCAAGGAACCTAAATCTAATGGCCAAATTGAATTAACTTATTAAACCTAGGACCTAATTGAGCTAAACTGAAACCTAGAAGCATAAATCACGGACCCAATTAAAAAATTATAAAACAAAGATCAAATTTCAATTAAATTAACCTAAATCGAGACTCAATTGAATTAAACTAAAATTTAAATAAAAAATTGAAACTTAAATAAAAAACATCTAAAATAAGAAATGGTAAACAAATTAATCGCCCCTAACCTAAAAGAACAAGCAGGTTCTTTCCCTCCAAATGCACCATTTTATTTTAATTAAAAGGGATTTAATCTTTTTTTTATTCATTTCATCTCTTTACTCTTAAAAAAGCTTAAAGAATTTCTATTAACTCTCTCCTTCTCCCATGGTTTTCTGACTCCGCTTATTGTCGCCATCCTAACTCTGGCGACCACAAAACTCTAAAAAAAAAATTAATACTTTGTTTCTTTTCCTTCCTGGAGCTAAAATTTAGGTTAGTTTCATAATAAAAAAAATCGAATCGACGTAGGTCTAAAAAATTTCGAATTTTACCATAATCGATCTAGGTTTGACACAATATTTTAGAATACTTTATCATATTTCTATAGTTTAATATTTTTATCTCCAGATCTGATATTTTTTTTGTTTTTCTTGAGTTTGATATTTTTTTTTTGGATTCGATGGAAGTATGTCGTTTCATTTTACTTTGTTTTTTTTTTTTGTATTTTAGGGTGTTTAATATGTTTTAAGGTTTATGTTAATCAGTTAAGTTGTTTGTCGTCGGGTTTACATACTAAATCTCATGGCGGGTTCAGAGCGGGTAACTTTTTGAGCTCGAGTTTTAATTTTTTATTTCGAGCTTGATAACTTTGAGTTCGTGAGTTTTTAGGTTGAGTTGAGCTTAACTTCAAACTTTTCGAGCTTGATTGGAGTCTGTCTCTACTTAAGATTGACTCGTCTTATTTACACCCCTAATATCGTCTCACTATAAAAATAAAAATAAATAAGTTAACATCCATATATTTTTAAGTTATAAATTTCATTATGCTTAACTTGCCTCACTATTATATTTTGAAACTCATGAAATTCTAATAATCTAAATGGTCCCCCAACTATAACCCAATTCTTTGTTGAGTTCCCTAACTATGACAAGTTACAAATAGGTCCCTCGACTAATCGCGACTAATAAATCGGTCCAATTTCGTTAAAAAAATAAACGGCTGATGACGAGGCAGTTTAATAAAATATGTATAATAATTGGTTTAACCCTCAATTTTTACATTTTATTTCAATTTGATCCTAAATTTAAAATTTCATCTCTCAATATTTAAATATTACAATATTTTAGTCCCTTAAATCCTAAACTTCATCTTCTTCCACTTCTAAAAAATAAAACCTCCATTGATGTTAACGGTAACCATCTGCAATCCCATTTGTATGAGCAGTGAAAAACCGCTGGAGAATCAAAACATCTATTGATGTTTACGGTAGGTATCTATGATGAGCTACCCACAACAAGAGATGCATGCATTTTGTTTTTAGAAAGGAAGAAGATGAACTTTAAGATTTAAGGGACTAAAATGTTGTAATATTTAAATGTTGAGAGCTAAAATTTTAAATTTAGGACGAAATTAAAATAAAATGTAAAGATTAAGGGTTAAATTTGTTATTATATAGATTTTATTAACTGCCACATCAGTAGCCATTTATTTTTAACAGAATTGGACTGATTTGTTAATCGCGATTAGTTGGGGACCTATTTGTAACTTCTCATAGTTAGGAGACTCAACAAAGAATTGGGTAATAGTAGGGGACCATTTATGTAGTTTACCCTAATCTAAAATCTTCTAAAAATTTACCTAACTAAATAAAATAATCATGTTTGCTGGACAACTTGGATGTAGCCCGGTTGTTGCAGTGTCGGAGCCGGGATGTCGGCTCACCTATCTTGGTGCATGCTATTATGGAGTTATTGGATAGGGATTGGGAGGTTTAGATTCATCATATTCGTAGGTTGGCTATTGTGGTCATTGACGGCAAAGTTGGCTTGGATTAGTTCTGTTCCTGCCCTAGGGGAAGTCGAGTTTGCTACTAGGTTGTTTTCGGTACCTTTGATGCGGTTCTTTCTTTGCTACATGATGATTTAGCCCCTGTTGGGCGTAGGATAATTGTGGCTCGTGTTACCGAGAGTTATTCGGGTCATTGTAAGTATTAGGGTAAACTACAACGGAGGTCACTCAATTATAGGTAAGGTTACATTTGAGTCACTCAATTATTAAAAGTTACATTTAAGTCATTCAATTATGGGTAAGGTTTACATTTAGGTCACCCAATTATTAAAGGTTACACTTGGGTCATTCAATCATAGTAAGGTTACATATGGGTCACCCTTCATATTAAAAAAAACCCATCAACTTAGTCATTTTTTCTTCCAAATCACTTGTATACCCTCGTTAACACCAGAGTACTTCATTTAAAATCATTAATTAATCTAATACACAAATTGATATATATATATATATATATGTGAAGGGTGACCCAAATGTAACCTTACCCATAATTGAGTGACCCAAACGTAACTTTTAATTACTAGATGACCCAAGTGCAACCTTACCTATAATTAAATGACCTCTATTATAGTTTACCCTAATTATTATCAAGTTTACTCTTTTTCTTCCATCTAAGTTTAGGAGTTTTTTTAATGAGTCACTTGATAATAATGTTCAGTTCTCTATTTATAAAAATAATAATCATGTTTTAAAAACCTCTAAGAGTGTTTGGACGAGGGGTTTTGAGGAGTTGCAATTTTATCAAAGGTTTATAAAATGCAAATAATAATTTTCTTGTTTGGGCAAAAATAAATGAGAACTTCAAAAATCACAAGGAATTTTAAATGGGGGTTTCGATAGATCAAATCTTTTATTGAAATCTCACATAACGAGGTGGTTTTCTAAAATTTTCTCTAATTTTATTCATTAAATACATCTGATTTCGCTTTAAAATAAAAAATAATTGGACATTTGTACGCTTGACGAATACCACTGAAAACTATTAAATTAATTAGTAAAGATTAAAAATTTCAAAGACTTCAACATACAATTAATAATTATTTTAAAAAATTCAATTAAATTATTTTCTATACATATTAAAATTTTAATTTTTTTAATAATTAGATCTAATATCAACCCCTAAATTAAAAAAACCTAAATACTTTTTCCTTCACCATTCAAGCCGTCGTCGCCCTTAGCCACCGTCCGCGGCCGTCCCTTCGAGACAACCGTTCAAGCTTGGCGCCGTTCCCCACCGTTTGCGAGCACATCCGGTAAGGTAAGTTTTCTATTTTGTTTTTGATTTGGGCTTGGGCGGCAGTCGTAGTTCCCCGCCTTCACTGGCAGTCGCCGCGACTACCCGTGTGCGACGGCCAACATCTATTCAGGTATCCCGTAATCCCCTAATTCCCAAACCCTAACCACCACTATAACCCTAATTTTTAAATTAGACCCAATTTAGAACCCTAATTAGGAAATTGAGCACCTTAATTCCCAAATTAGAACTCTAATTTCTATATTAGAACCCAAATTCTCAAATCCAATTCCAAATTCGTAATTTGAAACCCTCAATCCGTACCGGTACGCATGAAAAAACGTATCGGTACGTAGTTAAAAGAATACTGGTACTGGATGTGTACTTGTACTGAAATAGCACACTGGAAAATATTTCCAAAGGGGCGTACCGGTACATGGGGGTACTGTGCCAGTACGCTATGTTGGAATTTTGGAATTCCACTTTCCTGCGAGTATAAAATATTATTTTTAAATGCATGCAGGCTTAGATTTTATCTTATTAACGTAAATGGTGCTTAACTCCTTCAAAACAAGTTAAGATGATGGAGTGAAAGCGTCTTATCAACATGAATTCGGAGAAGAAAAACGACAAGGTACATTCATTATAATTAACTGAAATTTTAATAATAGTGTGTGGATTCTTTTTTCGGTATATTTTATTTAAGATTATTGTTCAATTTTTTTATTTATTTTATGTACATATAGGAAAAGGCTGAAGTTGTACAAGAGGAAAATATAAGAATTCCTTGTCAAAGTGATCATAAGTTCGAGGCACTCATTCATTCGGTGCAAACTATTAAAAAAGAATTTGTTAAAATAAATGGTCAATTTGAAAAACTAAATGGACAATTTGAAAAATTAGTGACCATATTAACACCGAGTAATGTTAAAAGTTCAATACAAGATGGTGATTCATTAAAAGGTGAAGGTATACATAGCCGATCATTAAATCAGGATGCTTTAAATAATAGATCAGAAGAGAGTCAAAGACTAGTTTACATAGCGGTCTATTAAAAGATGAGGGTTTAGAAAATAAATCACACAAGGAAGAAGGATTAAATGTCGCGTCATTTGTCTCGATTATTTTTAAACCGGTTGTGTGAAAATAACATGACGATTGATTCTTTTTGAAACTAGGGTTTTTATCCATTTTAATTTTGAAAAATTAGATTTTCATAAATCAGGTTTTTTCACTTAATTAACCATAAAATTGATTTTCTTTTTATTTAATTTTGAAAATAGAGTTTTTTCATGTTAAATCAATTTTATTAATTAATCATTAAATTTACCCATTTTATTTAATTTTGGAAAATATTTTGGAGTCGCCACCGGTCACTTTAGTAGACCAGACACCATAAAACAACCAGAGATTATTTTTAAAACAATTTGGTTTGAGAGTCAGTTACGTGTGGGGAAGGATTAGCACCCCACGAACGCCCGTCATCGATACATTTTTAATTTTACATGGCATTTTGGCATTTCAGATAGCAATTTGAATTTAATTTAATCATAATTATTAATTGGATTTAAATTACGAATGGAGATATCCTTTTATAAGAAAATATATTTATTCGAATACGAGGTTAAAAACACACAAATACTTTAGGACACCCTTATTCATATTCAAAATATATTTCCAACATAAAAGGTTTTCCGATGCATGATTGTTTATTGTCTTGTCAATTTTAAATTTTAACATATAAGGATCTAATCAGTTTAATCATTTAAGACTAAATATTATTGAATTTAAAGATTTCTATGAGATAACACCCAATGAATTGGACACTATTCATATTGAAATCCATAAATTAAATAATATTTTCTATTCAATTTGTCATTCTAATTATTTAGAGTGATAGACTTAATCAAAGCTCTAGTCAACTAACTAAGTCATTTGTCAAGTTTTAAATTATAGTAGATATTAAATGTTCCATTTTGGAGCCATGTTGGAATAACATCTCAATACATTGAGACACTACCCAAATTTGTGCTCCAAATTTTTTAAAAAACAAACACAAACAATATAATTTAAAGATAATTAATTAAAGCAATTATGGCTAAATTAAAAGAAAAAAAACAAACTTTAAACCTTCAATTTTATTAAAAATAGTGACCAAAATGAAATACAACCCAAACTCGAAGGACCAAAACCGTGATTACCCCTTTTTTAAAAAATACGCGGGTCTCGGGTCAACCAGTACCAAAATGTGCGGACCTTGAACAAACCCAGTGCCAAAACGGCACCGTTTGACACAGGGTATAAAAGCCCCTGACCTGGCCAACTCGACCATTTGTCAACCAGACCTTCCCTCTCTTCTCTCTCTCCTCCCAATATTCTCTCAACCACAAACAACTCCAAAGCCCAGATTTCTTCTCAAAACCGATCTAACCCCCTTTGTTCTTCATAGATTCAAACCGAGTTCATCATTTTTCTTTCTTTCAATCCACACAAACACAAAATTTTCCCTTTTTTCTTGTTTTTTTCAGATCAAAAGCCTGAGTTCATACAAAACTCAAACCATGTTCTTCATCGTCTCCCTCTTCGATCCAAAGCCACCACCCTAAACCCTTTCTGGCTTGTTCGTCGGCCACCAGAGGTGACGCCGACCACCATCGGTCGTTGTCCTCGGTCATCCCTAACCTATCTCCAGTCACCACTGCAACTCCGATCACCCCTAACCTAATCTCCAGCCGTCATCTTCTGCCGTTGGACGATTTCTGGACACTGTGCCAAAAACCTAAAATCTCCCAAAAAAGCCATTTTTCCAACCTAAACCTAGATCTAGGTTTCGATTCAACTGAATCACCCTACTTCCCCACTAAAACTAACTACCCGAACCCAAGACACTCATTTTCAACCCCGTCATAATGTTGTGAAGCCTCTCTGGCCACCACAAGTTTTCTGACCACAAAATAAGTCTCTGCAACTTATTCAATTTTCAGGTCTAGATGCTTTGAATTTTAGTTCATTTTGCTTCTATATTTTAGGTTTTAAAACTAGATCTAATCTCTTAATTGTTTTTTGTTGCAGGAAACAAACGGAGGAAAAGAAAAGAGATTTACCTTTCCAGTGTGTAAATGGAGCTCCGGCGACAGATCAATCATCTTCTCCGGTGACTTTTGATATCTCTGGCATTCTTTGGTCTTCAGGTAAGCCTCTTCAACTTCCACTCTCTTTCTTCAATTATTTGGTAATAATTGCACATTAATTAGGCCTATTTTACTATTTCTTCAGGCTATTTATAGCAACTGGCGATGGTGACGGCAGTAGGACTTTAATCCAAGTGAAAGGGTTGTTGGCTAATCATGATCTGCCACATGTCCTTTTTAGTGGGCCAAAGAAACACAATGTGTTTCTTTTGGGCCCTTTGTCATTAGGTTTGGGCAGGAAACCTCTTTTTACCCGAAAATGGGTTGGAACTGAGCTGTAAACTGGGCCTTGAATTTGTATTTTGGGCTTTAGGTATTTTTATGATGTAATTGGACATGTAAAATGGACATTGAGGGAATTTTAGACTATTGGTTTTTTTTTATATATTTTATGGTTTTATTTATTTAAAATAAAATGTAGCATATATTTATATATAGATATACCTGGGTAAATTTCGTGTATTATAGTTGCACCTCTTTGCTCATTGCTGTGGAACAAGAATAGGGCAAAGATTGAAAAGACACAAATTTTGCCTGAATCGTCTTACCACCGAAGGTTGAAGCTGTTCTTCTAATCATGAAATTCTTCAATCTTCTACCAAACCATAGAGTCTGAAGTTGTTCTTCTCATTATGAAATTCTTTATCTTATAAGTTTTGGAATTATCTCTTGAAATTATTCATTTTCTAAGGTTTGAAGTTGTTATTCTTATTATGAAATTCTTCATTCCCCATTCTTTCACTTTTTCTATCGAATAAGCAAGCTCTTCTCATTAGGAACTTCTTCATTCTTCAAAAGGGCGAACTCTTCTCATTAGGAGCTCTTCATTGGGTGAGTTCTTCTCATTAGGAACTTTGGAGTGAAATCTTCTCATTAGGAGCTCTTCTTTCTTCATTGGGCGAGTTCTTCCCATTGGGAACTCTAGGGAAAACTCTTCTTATTAGGAGCTCTTCTTTCTTCATTAGGCGAGTTCTTCTTATTAGGGACTCTGAATTCTTTACTGGGCAGAAACTCTGAATTCCTTGTTGAATTCATGTCAAAACAAGTTAGGAATTCTTTGATGAGGGTTAGTATGACCCTAATTTTCTATATGATGCATGAACCATGGCTCATTGGGATTAATCAAACAGCCCCTACTTTTTTGGGAAACCATTGTTACTTCATCTCACACTCGGGATTGACCCTTGAAACCTCCTCTTAGCATTTTTGGCCCTTTGTTCTAAAGCGCCTTTGTAGGTTTTCATTTTAGATTTCTTTTCTCTTTTTCTCAAGGTGCACTTTTAGGTTTTCACCTCGATTTTCTCTTTTTTTCTTTTTTCTTTGTTTTCTTTTTCCTTTTTCTTTTTCTTTTTTTTTTACTTTTTGGGTGCCCTCTCGGGTTTTCATCTTTCTTTCTTCTCATTCTGTACTTTTCATTCATCTTTCTGTCTGTTCTTCCAACTTGTTCAGGTATAACTTGATTCAGGCATTTCATTTTTTCTTCTGCTGGCACAATACTTTGCTTTGTCTTCTCTTTTTACACTCCTCTTCAATATCTTGGAGTATTAAAACCACCTATAATCCTTCAAAACATAGTAATACCAAGAAATCATCTGCTCAATGAATTATGCTTATTTACTTGCATGATGCTTTAGGAAAAATAAAGAAAGCTCGGAAGAGAATTCATGAATTTTATTAAGGTTTATAAGTAAAAATACAAGATGATTTGAAAAATTCATGGCAAACTGAAACAACAAAGTCAAGAAACAAGGTCAGATCCTCGGGTATCTATAGCATGAAGGATACAACCACCCTATCAACCAAATGTAGTTATGAGCTTGAGACTTTGTCCACCAGACTTCAACGTTGTCAAGATGTCTACGAATTTGAAATCCCTCCCAAAATACTAGGTGTCCGAGAGGTTTTAATCGACGGATGCCTAATCTCAAGTCATCTGAGCCACCCTTTACGAATTTTCAACACAGATCCACCTTTGGTTTCAAGATGCCCTTTGCGGATTTTTATCTTGAACCCCCTCATTTTCTTTTCTTTCTTTCTCTTTCTCTCTTTTCTTTTGATTTTTGATTTGATATCTACGGCGCCCTTTTGGGTTTTCACCAAAGATATTTTCATTTTGCGAAATGCCCTTTTCGAGTTTTCACTCTGCTTTTTCTTTTTCTCTTTTTATATTCTTTAGACATAATATTTCTTGACTGAGTCGGAGTTCACTGGTTTATGTAACTCTTTACCGTCCATTTCAGTCAGAATCAGTCCTCCTCCAGAGAAGGCCTTTTGAAAGCATAAGGTCCCTCCCAGTTAGGCATCCATTTTCCACGTTCATCTCGATGTATTTGTGTTGCGTATAATAAGTGCTACGTAATTGTGCAAGTATACACGTCGCAAGTAATAAAGTGATACGAGTATTGAGTATCGTCTCCACAGGGATTGGTTTGGGCCACTTTGCTTTAGTTATCGCACTGTAAAAGTAAAAACACAATTGATAGTAGGAGTTGATTTTAACGAGAAAAGTAAAAGCAATAAACTAAAAGAATAGATGAAAGAAAAAGAGAGAATAGGCCAGGTTATCGTGAGTTGAGGTGTGATAGCCGATTGGATCGTCTTGGTAAAAGAGTGCAAGGGCAACTAAGTTGTCGTGGCAACTTGCACAGCGGGGTTGCCTGGGCGACTAGCTGGCCAACTACTTGGGCGTATAGGCAGCAACTTCAAGGTTCAGCAGAGCGTTCTTCAATGGTTTCTCTAGCTACTTGTGCATGGCTTGATAATACATCCCTGTGTCAATCAAGGGTGAACAACAACCAATCTTGCGCCCCTCTTAGCCGTTGAAATCCTTAACTTATTCCTAAGCCGGATTAATCTTCACCATCAATAGATTGAATAAAGATCATACTCATTCGTTTCTTGAATCTAACTCTCCCGATATTAGATAAATAGATGAAGTTACGAGATCCTCTCCCAATTCACTCGCAAACAAAAATAAGAACCAAGAATGAAAAAACCTTGAATAGAAAAGTGCAAACTCTTATTACTTAAACAAAATCCAATTGTTTCTCACAACAACAAAACACAATAACCCCAACCAATCAAGTTAGTTCATGGTTGGGTTCAAAAGATATACAAAGAATAATCCCCAAACCATGAATCTAATGGAAGCAAAAAAGAAGAAGAAATCGAACTCTCTCCCCCTTGCCCTCTTGTCGAAATCTCTTCCTTCTTGCCTTTTGGAGTTGTCGAAAATCCTCTCTTCTTGCTCACCTCTCTTTGATGGCTTGGTCCTTTAAATAGGAGATGGCTAGGTCAAAATCCTTTTTGAGGAGGAAGTTAAGTTGGAATTAAATCATCTTTAAAGAATATAATTCTTTATTATATTTAAATTCCTTCTAGAACTTCTCCTATCTTCTTGGGATTTAATTTCTCTTTAACCTCTTCATGGAAATCAAACTCCTTTGGAATTTAACTTTGCTCCACGACATCTTGGGCTTATCTAGTCATCAATTTCAACTACCATATCATCTTATTCCTTGTCAAAAATTGCGTTGGCAACTAGCTCGGCATCTCCTTCAAGCATTGCCCTGGCAACTAGCTCGGCATCTCCTTCATGCATTGCCCGCAATCTGGTTCCAGCCTTGCTTTGGCAAGTGATTCTCGCACACACACAAAAACACACCAAAGCAGCATTTTTTCCACAAAAATCACCAAGTTATGTAATCAAGCTCAACGGTGGAAAGAAACATGAATTAATGCATGAATGACTACTTATGCAACTAATATGAGCTTAAGTCTAACAATAATATGAGCAAAAAGGGTAATAAAAATAGTACTTTTGAACACTTATCACACCCCTAAACTCGAACTATTGCTTGTCCTCAAGCAATGCAAACTAACAATTACATGCCAATACTTTAATCATCAAAGACATGCTTCAAACTTTAATTCAAATCTCGGAACCGTGGAACAAAGTATGATCACCTTTTAATTTTTCAGGATAGCACAAAAATTACTCGGAACTAAACTATAATGCTCGTGACAATGTGTGTGCGTAGTTGTGTACAAGTTGATTTTCAAGATTCTATGTGAACAATAGGCTTTTATCAATTTAATTATCGAGGCATTTATTTTTATTTTCACTAGAGCCAATTTCGGGCACCTCTAGCAAAGTAAGCAATTTCTCATTTTATTTTAGTCGACTAGAGCCAATTTGGGCACCTCTAGCGATTCTTTAATTTGCATTAACTACTAGAACCAGTTTGGGCACCTCTAGCAAGAAAGTGCATTTACTACTAGAGCCAGCGGGCAACTCTAGCAAGAAATTAACTTTTAATTTTCAATTTTAAATTTACCCAAATTTTAAGCAACCTAAGTTCATCGAGTCTCTTTCAATCAACAAGCCACAAACGTGTAAAAAAATTTAGCATCATAGTAAAATTCTAAGTTTTTTTCATGCAATCCTAAAATTAAAGGTTCTTTCAATTAAGTGCAGTGGCAAAAATTCATCATTGGATATTTAACAATTCTTAAGCAATTAAATCCAATTAAAGGCATGGCAAGTAACATATGCAACCTATATGTGATTGCTAAAGATGAATGCAACTAAACATGAAACTAACTAGAAACCAACACCCCCCAAACTCGAGAGAAGCATTGTCCTCAGTGCATGTAAAAGTGAAACAAAATTTACAAGAAACTAAACGAAATGAGTTAGTTGGAGAGGTCGTCACCTCGAGTGATAAGTTTCCTTCGTGTCGTTTGCTTGATTCATTTTTCAGTCGGTGGTTGGATGCTGGTACCGCGTGAATAGCATTGCTTTGATTTGATCCATGTTTGCTGATGCAGATTCACTTGCCTGGGCATCAGTAGTTGCCGAAGCCATTGTTGTTGCCTGGGCATCACCAGTTTCTGTTGTGGTTGTTGTGGCAAGTAGTCGGCAGTGAATTTCCTTAGCATGGTGGTTGTGAGTCTTGTTGTGGAAAAGAAAACAAAGAAAACCTGGAAACTAAAGATAATAAAGAAAAATAAAATAAAATATCTTCTAAAAATAAAAAGAAAAAGAAAATATTAAAAGGAGAGCATGCTCATGCATCTCCTAAGGTGACCACTTCTTTGTTACGTTCCACATGGGCACCGTTGTAGTGCTTCAATCTTTTTCTGTTAACTTTGAATTCATGTTCGTCAGTGATGGACTTGATTATCACGGCACCATGAGAGAATGGTTTGACAACTTTGAATGGTCCCGACCATCTTGATTTCAGCTTTCCCGGGAAAAGTTTTAGCCGAGAATTGAATAAGAGAACTAGTTGCCCTGGCATGAATTGCCGCGACAATAGTTTCTTGTCCTGCCATTGCTTTGTTTTCTCCTTGTAGATTCGTGCATTGTTATAGGTGAGTGCACGGAATTCTTCTATCTCGTTGAGGTCCAACAAACGCTTTTGCCCGGCACTTTCCCAATCCATATTCACGGTCTTAATTGCCCAATATGCCTTGTGTTCGATTTCCACCGGTAGATGGCATGCTTTGCCATAGACAAGTCGTAAGGGGGACATAACTAAAGGTGTTTTGAATGCAGTGCGATATGCCCAAAGTGCATCATCTAGTCTTGTGACCAATCCTTTCTAGAGGATTTACAACTTTCTCGAGTATACCCTTCAATTCCCGGTTGGAAATTTCGCTTGCCCATTAGTTTGTGGGTGATATTGCCCGCCCTCCGCAACGATCACATTGCTTGTAAAACTCTTGGGCATCTTTGTACTGATGTTGGCCAATACAAATCGGAGTGCAAAACTTTGGCCATGTACGTGTTCCTCCAAAATGTCCTCCATAGGGTGAAGAATGGCATTGCCGAGTACATTCTCGCTACTCTTCTTCTTGTGGACACATCGGCGTATGACCTGATCAGGGTATTGCCGAGGCATGTACTCGCCGTGGCGATCGCTCCCAAGATTGCCGGCGTGCGTCTAGAGTTGCCGAGGCATACGCGTCCATGGTTGTCAAGGCGTGCGTATCAGTGGTTAACGAGGCGTGCGCATCTAGAGTTGCCGAGGCGTGCGCGTCAAGAGCTGTTGCGGCATCGAGGGTTGCCGAGGCATGCGCATCTATGGTTGCCGAGGTACCAAGGGTTGCTGAGGCGTCAAGGGTTGTCGAGGCGTCAAGGGTTGCCGAGGGCGAGGCGCGCGCCAAGAGCTGCCTGCGGGCGTCGAGGGTTGCCGAGGTATGCACATCTATGGTTTCCGAGGCGTGCACATCCATGGTTGCCGAGGCAACTAAAAGTTGTTTATCCGGGAATACATCGCATATCTCTAAATCCGCTTCCTCCTCCTTGTGAGTTGGCCTAGGACTGCTCCTACCGCGAAATCACTTGCATCACACATGAGCTCAAAAGGTAGCATCCAATCTGGTGGAACGACAATGGGTGCCAAGGCAAGCAAATTAAAGACTTTATCCTGTTCAAGCAAATTGCATAAGGGTTTAGTAATTTTAGAAAAATTATGAATGAACCTCTTGTAAAACCTGCATGTCCAAGAAAGTTTTGAATTCCTTTAATCGAACTTGGTGGGGGTAATCTCCCGATCACGTCCACCTTGGCTTTGTCTACTTCAATTCCCTTGGATGAAATCTTGTGGCCGAGCACTATTCCTTCATCTACCGTAAGATGGCACTTCTCCTAATTAAGGACTAAATCAGTTTCTTCACATCTTGCCAACACCTTTCTAAATTGTCGAGGCAAATCGCCAAGTCATTACCAAAAATAGAAAAATTATCCATGATGATCTCAAGGAAGTCTTCGACCATGTCGAAAAAGAGTGCCATCATGCATCTTCTAATGTTACTGCATATCTCGAGAAAACTTGAGGATGGTCGTTTTGATACTTTTTATAGTCCATCCGCACCTCCATCGGGTGACAATATTGCCCAAAAAGAGATTGGCCAATGTGCTTGCCACTACTCCTTTTTTATGTTACCATGGTGGGAGGTGTCTTTCTTTCGTGTTCCCTTGCACATCTTCCACATTTCTACTGTTCCTAAAGGCATGGATATATTATTAGGAAAAATTATATCAACATTCAACCATTTAATTACATCATTCTTGTTGGGCTCCATCATGGTTGGATGTAGCCTTCATTGTCGTGGCAATTGCTGCTCTAGCCAATTGCCGTGGCAATCAGTTGCCAAAATTTGCTGTAAGTCAAGGGAAGAATCAATTTTCTGAAAAGCATTACGAATCCAAACACTTTTTTCTTTTGGCCTCTCAAACATCCCCATCAGTAGAGATTTTGAAGGCTTCAAATCTACTAGTATCGATTCTTCGAGACATACCTGCAACGGACGAGGTAAGTTTTTAAAGAATTTGAAAGGTTCAACCATTACCTGCTCATATTCCATTGGCAAAGTATTATCATCTCGTTGATCTTGCATGTGGTCATGTAATTGCCGTGGAAACTGCAGATGAGAGAAATCTACGAATTCCTGCTTCAACATCAATGTTGTAACCTTCTGGGCATCAGGCTCATCAGAATTTGTTGTAGTATTGTTGTTCTCAGCTTCATTGAGTGTTGTCGCGGCATTGCTCTGTTCAGGCTCCTCAATCATTGCCGAGGTAATTTGTTTCTCAGGCTCATCATGTGTTGGACAGTCTCTCTCATTGGCATCATCTTGACTTGGAGGTTCTAGTTGTTCCCCACACATCAGAGAGCTTTCTTTGCATTGCTCCTTATCCTCTTGCCTTGGGACATCAATATCCCAGGAATGAATTGTTGGTGCATGTTATCCATGACATATGTGGATCTCCCCAATTGATCTTCTGAATCCCCCAAGGTTGCATCCCACTGAGCTATCCTCGTATCCATGGACTTTGATAGCTCTCGAATCTCTTCAATTGATCTGTCAAGTCTAGCCAAGGAAGCTAGCAACGTTTCCTCCAAGGAATTGGAATGCTCTTGAAAAGGACTTCATTGCCATGGCATATCTGTTGTTGCGGCAAAATTGTTATGGTAAAAAAAAATTTTGAGCTTTTGACCATACCATGAAGAATTTTGCTGCTGGTTCCTCTATGGTCCTCCATGTAGTTATATGCACCAAAAAATGTGAGGGCAATTTTCAAACACATGATGTTCTCCACACATAGCACAAGATTTTTCCACGGTATAGCTCTTTGGGCTTTTCTCGGTTGGTATAGGTAATCATCAAAGGTGCAAGAAACTCTTGATTGATTGATTCATATCTTCCAACATCATCTCTTGAATAGATTGGCTTTTATTTCCCGACATGTTGATGTCCCTTAACTTGTAGCGCACCTATTTTTTTTTTTTGATAAAACAAACAAAAAGAAAAGTTAGTAAAACTAAGAAAAATGCAATAACAAAAACAACTAACACCAATTGTCAATCCCGCAACGCGCCAAAAACTTGTCGTGTAATAAGTGCTACGAATTGTGCAAGTATACACGTCGTAAGTAATAAAGTGATATGAGTATCGAGTATCGTCTCCACAGGATTGGTTTGGGCCACTTTGCTTTAGTTATCGTGATCGTGAAAAGTAAAAACACAATTGATAGTAGGAGTTGATTTTTGAGAAAAGTAAAAGCAATAAACTAAAAGAATAGATGAAAGAAAAAAGAGATAATAGGCCAGGTTATCGTGAGTTGAGGGTGATAGCCGATTGGATCGTCTTGGTAAAAGAGTGCAAGGGCAACTAAGTTGTCGTGGCAACTTGCACAGCGGGGTTGCCTTGGCAACTAATCGATAGTTGCTCGGGCGACTAGCTGGCCAACTACTTGGGTGTATAGGCAGCAACTTCAAGGTTCAGCAGAGCGTTCTTCAATGGTTTCTTATTATCTAGAAACTCTAGCTACTTGTGCATGCCTTGATAATACATCCCTGTGTCAATCAAGGGTGAACAACAACCAATCTTGCGCCCCTCTTAGCCGTTGAAATCCTTAACTTATTCCTAAGCCGGATTAATCTTCACCATCAATAGATTGAATAAAGATCATACTCATTCGTTTCTTGAATCTAACTCTCCCGATATTAGATAAATAGATGAAGTTACGAGATCCTCTCCCAATTCACTCGCAAACAAAAATAAGAACCAAGAATGAAAAAACCTTGAATAGAAAAGTGCAAACTCTTATTACTTAAACAAAATCCAATTGTTTCTCACAACAACAAAACACAATAACCCCAACCAATCAAGTTAGTTCATGGTTGGGTTCAAAAGATATACAAAGAATAATCCCCAAACCATGAATCTAATGGAAGCAAAAAAGAAGAAGAAATCGAACTCTCTCCCCCTTGCCCTCTTGTCGAAATCTCTTCCTTCTTGCCTTTTGGAGTTGTCGAAAATCCTCTCTTCTTGCTCACCTCTCTTTGATGGCTTGGTCCTTTAAATAGGAGATGGCTAGGTCAAAATCCTTTTTGAGGAGGAAGTTAAGTTGGAATTAAATCATCTTTAAAGAATATAATTCTTTATTATATTTAAATTCCTTCTAGAACTTCTCCTATCTTCTTGGGATTTAATTTCTCTTTAACCTCTTCATGGAAATCAAACTCCTTTGGAATTTAACTTTGCTCCACGACATCTTGGGCTTATCTAGTCATCAATTTCAACTACCATATCATCTTATTCCTTGTCAAAAATTGCGTTGGCAACTAGCTCGGCATCTCCTTCAAGCATTGCCCTGGCAACTAGCTCGGCATCTCCTTCATGCATTGCCCTGGCAACTGGTTCCAGCCTTGCTTTGGCAAGTGATTCTGCACACACACAAAAACACACCAAAGCAGCATTTTTTCCACAAAAATCACCAAGTTATGTAATCAAGCTCAACGGTGGAAAGAAACATGAATTAATGCATGAATGACTACTTATGCAACTAATATGAGCTTAAGTCTAACAATAATATGAGCAAAAAGGGTAATAAAAATAGTACTTTTGAACACTTATCACACCCCTAAACTCGAACTATTGCTTGTCCTCAAGCAATGCAAACTAACAATTACATGCCAATACTTTAATCATCAAAGACATGCTTCAAACTTTAATTCAAATCTCGGAACCGTGGAACAAAGTATGATCACCTTTTAATTTTTCAGATAGCACAAAAATTACTCGGAACTAAACTATAATGCTCGTGACAATGTGTGTGCGTAGTTGTGTACAAGTTGATTTTCAAGATTCTATGTGAACAATAGGCTTTTATCAATTTAATTATCGAGGCATTTATTTTTATTTTCACTAGAGCCAATTTCGGGCACCTCTAGCAAAGTAAGCAATTTCTCATTTTATTTTAGTCGACTAGAGCCAATTTCGGGCACCTCTAGCGATTCTTTAATTTGCATTAACTACTAGAACCAGTTTCGGGCACCTCTAGCAAGAAAGTGCATTTACTACTAGAGCCAGTTTCGGGCAACTCTAGCAAGAAATTAACTTTTAATTTTCAATTTTAAATTTACCCAAATTTTAAGCAACCTAAGTTCACTGAGTCTCTTTCAATCAACAAGCCACAACCGTGTAAAAAAATTTAGCATCATAGTAAAATTCTAAGTTTTTTTCATGCAATCCTAAAATTAAAGGTTCTTTCAATTAAGTGCAGTGGCAAAAATTCATCATTGGATATTTAACAATTCTTAAGCAATTAAATCCAATTAAAGGCATGGCAAGTAACATATGCAACCTATATGTGATTGCTAAAGATGAATGCAACTAAACATGAAACTAACTAGAAACCAACACCCCCCAAACTCGAGAGAAGCATTGTCCTCAGTGCATGTAAAAGTGAAACAAAATTTACAAGAAACTAAACGAAATGAGTTAGTTGGAGAGGTCGTCACCTCGAGTGATAAGTTTCCTTCGTGTCGTTTGCTTGATTCATTTTTCAGTCGGTGGTTGGATGCTGGTACCGCGTGAATAGCATTGCTTTGATTTGATCCATGTTTGCTGATGCAGATTCACTTGCCTGGGCATCAGTAGTTGCCGAAGCCATTGTTGTTGCCTGGGCATCACCAGTTTCTGTTGTGGTTGTTGTGGCAAGTAGTCGGGCAAAGTGAATTTCCTTAGCATGGTGGTTGTGAGTCTTGTTGTGGAAAAGAAAACAAAGAAAACCTGGAAACTAAAGATAATAAAGAAAAATAAAATAAAATATCTTCTAAAAATAAAAAGAAAAAGAAAATATTAAAAGGAGAGCATGCTCATGCATCTCCTAAGGTGACCACTTCTTTGTTACGTTCCACATGGGCACCGTTGTAGTGCTTCAATCTTTTTCTGTTAACTTTGAATTCATGTTCGTCAGTGATGGACTTGATTATCACGGCACCATGAGAGAATGGTTTGACAACTTTGAATGGTCCCGACCATCTTGATTTCAGCTTTCCGGGAAAAGTTTTAGCCGAGAATTGAATAAGAGAACTAGTTGCCCTGGCATGAATTGCCGCGACAATAGTTTCTTGTCCTGCCATTGCTTTGTTTTCTCCTTGTAGATTCGTGCATTGTTATAGGTGAGTGCACGGAATTCTTCTATCTCGTTGAGGTCCAACAAACGCTTTTGCCCGGCACTTTCCCAATCCATATTCACGGTCTTAATTGCCCAATATGCCTTGTGTTCGATTTCCACCGGTAGATGGCATGCTTTGCCATAGACAAGTCGTAAGGGGGACATAACTAAAGGTGTTTTGAATGCAGTGCGATATGCCCAAAGTGCATCATCTAGTCTTGCTGACCAATCCTTTCTAGAGGGATTTACAACTTTCTCGAGTATACCCTTCAATTCCCGGTTGGAAATTTCTGCTTGCCCATTAGTTTGTGGGTGATATTGCCCGTCCTCTGGCAACGATCACATTGCTTGTAAAACTCTTGGGCATCTTTGTACAGTGTTGGCCAATACAAATCGGAGTGCAAAACTTTGGCCGCGGTACGTGTTCCTCCAAAATGTCCTCCATAGGGTGAAGAATGGCATTGCCGGAGTACATTCTGCTACTCTTCTTCAGGGACACATCGGCGTATGACCTGATCAGGGTATTGCCGAGGCATGTACTGCCGTGGCGACTGCTCCCAAGATTGCCGAAGCGTGTGCGTCTAGAGTTGCCGAGGCATACGCGTCCATGGTTGTCAAGGCGTGCGTATCAGTGGTTAACGAGGCGTGCGCATCTAGAGTTGCCGAGGCGTGCGCGTCAAGAGCTGTTGCGGCATCGAGGGTTGCCGAGGCATGCGCATCTATGGTTGCCGAGGTACCAAGGGTTGCTGAGGCGTCAAGGGTTGTCGAGGCGTCAAGGGTTGCCGAGGCGTGCGCGTCAAGAGCTGCTGCGGCGTCGAGGGTTGCCGAGGTATGCACATCTATGGTTTCCGAGGCGTGCACATCCATGGTTGCCGAGGCAACTAAAAGTTGTTTATCCGGGAATACATCGCATATCTCTAAATCCGCTTCCTCCTCCTTGTGAGTTGGCCTAGGACTGCTCCTACCGCGAAATCACTTGCATCACACATGAGCTCAAAAGGTAGCATCCAATCTGGTGGAACGACAATGGGTGCCAAGGCAAGCAAATTAAAGACTTTATCCTGTTCAAGCAAATTGCATAAGGGTTTAGTAATTTTAGAAAAATTATGAATGAACCTCTTGTAAAACCTGCATGTCCAAGAAAGTTTTGAATTCCTTTAATCGAACTTGGTGGGGGTAATCTCCCGATCACGTCCACCTTGGCTTTGTCTACTTCAATTCCCTTGGATGAAATCTTGTGGCCGAGCACTATTCCTTCATCTACCGTAAGATGGCACTTCTCCTAATTAAGGACTAAATCAGTTTCTTCACATCTTGCCAACACCTTCTCTAAATTGTCGAGGCAACTGTCGAAGTCATTACCAAAAATAGAAAAATTATCCATGATGATCTCAAGGAAGTCTTCGACCATGTCTGAAAAGAGTGCCATCATGCATCTTCTAATGTTACTGCATATCTGAGAAAACTTGAGGATGGTCGTTTTCGATACTTCTTATAGTCCATCCGCACCCTCCATCGGGTGACAATATTGCCCAAAAAGAGATTGGCCAATGTGCTTGCCACTACTCCTTTTTGCGTTACCATGGTGGAGGTGTCTTTCTTTCGTGTTCCCTTGCACATCTTCCACATTTCTACTGTTCCTGAAGGCATGGATATATTATTAGGAAAAATTATATCAACATCCAACCATTTAATTACCTCATTCTTGTCGGGCTCCATCATGGTTGGATGTAGCCTTCATTGTCGTGGCAATTGCTGCTCTAGCCAATTGTCGTGGCAATCAGTTGCCAAAATTTGCTCTAAGTCAAGGGAAGAACCAATTTTTTGAAAAGCATTACGAATCCAAACACCTTTTTCTTTTGGCCTCTCAAACATCTCCATCAGTAGAGATTTCGATGGCTTCAAATCTACCAACATCAGTTCCTCAAGACATACCTGCAATGGACGAGGTAAGTTTTTAAAGAATTTGAAAGGTTCAACCATTACCTGCTCATATTCCATTGGCAAAGTATTATCATATCGTTGATCTTGCATGTGGTCATGTAATTGCCGTGGAAACTGCAGATGAGAGAAATCTACGAATTCCTGCTTCAACATCAATGTTGTAACCTTCTGGGCATCAGGCTCATCAGAATTTGTTGTAGTATTGTTGTTCTCAGCTTCATTGAGTGTTGTCGCGGCATTGCTCTGTTCAGGCTCCTCAATCATTGCCGAGGTAATTTGTTTCTCAGGCTCATCATGTGTTGGACAGTCTCTCTCATTGGCATCATCTTGACTTGGAGGTTCTAGTTGTTCCCCACACATCAGAGAGCTTTCTTTGCATTGCTCCTTATCCTCTTGCCTTGGGACATCAATATCCCAGGAATGAATTGTTGGTGCATGTTATCCATGACATATGTGGATCTCCCCAATTGATCTTCTGAATCCCCCAAGGTTGCATCCCACTGAGCTATCCTCGTATCCATGGACTTTGATAGCTCTCGAATCTCTTCAATTGATCTGTCAAGTCTAGCCAAGGAAGCTAGCAACGTTTCCTCCAAGGAATTGGAATGCTCTTGAAAAGGACTTCATTGCCATGGCATATCTGTTGTTGCGGCAAAATTGTTATGGTAAAAAAAATTTTGAGCTTTTTGACCATACCATGATGAATTTTGCTGCTGGTTCCCTCTATGGTCCTCCATGTAGTCATATGCACCGAAAATGTGAGGGCAATTTTCAAACACATGATGTTCTCCACACATAGCACAAGATTTTTCCACGGTATAGGCTCTTTGGGCTTTTCTCGGTTGGTATAGGTAATCATCAAAGGGTGCAAGAAACTCTTGATTGGATTGATTCATATCTTCCAACATCAACTCTTGAATAGATCGGCTTTTATTTCCCGACATGTTGATGTCTCTTAACTTGTAGCGCACCTATTTTTTTTTTGATAAAACAAACAAAAAGAAAAGTTAGGAAAACTAAGAAAAAATGCAATAACAAAAACAACTAACACCAAATGTCAATCCCCGGCAACGACGCCAAAAACTTGTTGCGTGTAATAAGTGCTACGTAATTGTGCAAGTATACACGTCGTAAGTAATAAAGTGATACGAGTATCGAGTATCGTCTCCACAGGGATTGGTTTGGGCCACTTTGCTTTAGTTATCGTACTGTAAAAGTAAAAACACAATTGATAGTAGGAGTTGATTTTAATGAGTAAAGTAAAAGCAATAAACTAAAAGAATAGATGAAAGAAAGAGAGATAATAGGCCAGGTTATCGTGAGTTGAGGTGTGATAGCCGATTGGATCGTCTTATTAAAAGAGTGCAAGGGCAACTCAGTTGTCGTGGCAACTTGCACAGCGGGGTTGCCTTGGCAACTAATCGATAGTTGCCTGGGCGACTAGCTGGCCAACTACTTGGGTGTATGGGCAGTAACTTCAAGGTTCGGCAGAGCGTTCTTCAATGGTTTCTTATTATCCTTAAGTAGAAACTCTAGCTACTTGTGCATGCCTTGATAATACATCCCTGCGTGAATCAAGGGTGAACAACAACCAATCTTGCGTTCCTCTTAGCCGTTGAAATCCTTAACTTATTCCTAAGCCGGATTAATCTTCACCATCAATAGATTGAATAAAGATCATACTCATTCGTTTCTTGAATCTAACTCTCCCGATATTAGATAAATAGATGAAGTTACGAGATCCTCTCCCAATTCACTCGCAAACAAAAATAAGAATCAAGAATGAATAAACCTTGAATAGAAAAGAGCAAACTCTTATTACCTAAACAAAACCAATTGTTTCTCACAACAACAAAACACAATAACCCCAACCAATCAAGTTAGTTCATGGTTGGGTTTAAAAGATATACAAAGAATAATCCCCAAACCATGAATCTAATGGAAGCAAAGAAGAAGAAGAAGAAATCGAACTCTCTCCCCCTTGCTCTCTTATCGAAATCTCTTCCTTCTTGCCCTTTGGAGTTGTGGAAAATCCTCTATTCTTGCCCACCTCTCTTTGATGGCTTGGTCCTTTAAATAAGATATGGTTAGGTCAAAATCCTTCTTGAGGAGGAAGTTAAGTTGGAATTAAATTATCTTTAAAGAATATAATTCTTTATTATATTTAGATTCCTTCTAGAACTTCTTCTATCTTCTTGGGATTTAATTTCTCTTTAACCTCTTCATGGAAATCAAACTCCTTTGGAATTTAACTTTGCTCCACGTCATCTTGGGCTTATATAGTCATCAATTTCGACTACCATATCATCTTATTCCTTGTCAAAAATTGCCTTGGCAACTAGCTCGGCATCTCCTTCAAGCATTGCCCTGGCAACTAGCTCGGCATCTCCTTCATGTATTGCCCTGGCAACTGGTTCCAGCCTTGGTTTGGCAAGTGATTCTGCACACACACAAAAATACACCAAAGCAGCATCTTTTTCCACAAAAATCACCAAGTTATGTAATCAAGCTCAACGGTGGAAAGAAACATGAATTAATGCATGGATGACTACTTATGCAACTAATATGAGCTTAAGTCTAACAATAATATAAGTAAAAAGGGTAATAAAAATAGTACTTTTGAACACTTACCAATTTGCAAGATCTTTTTTAGCACAAGATCTCCCTCTCGGAATTCTCTAGGCCGTACTTTCTCATCATGTGTCCGCATCATTCTTTTTTGGTACATTTGACTATGACAAATGGCTTTCAACCTTTTTTCTTTAATGAGATTCAGCTGAACAAATCGAGCTTGTACCCACTCCGCGTCATCTAGTTCACTTAACACGGAGAGATGGTATTTCAACCTCAATCGGAAGTACCATTGTTCTATAGACCAAAGAGTAAGGTGTTACCCCAGTCGAGGTTCGTATCAAAGTTCGATACACGAACAGTGCAAATGGTAGCTTCTTATGCCAGTCTTTGTAAGTCATTGTTGTCTTCGATATAATTTTCTTGATGTTTTTGTTTACCGTCTCCACTGCCCCATTCATCTTAAGGTGGTAAGCCACAGAATTGTGGTGAATAATTTTGAACTGCTCACACACTCTGCTATTACCTTATTGTTGAAATTGGTGGCATTATCTGTAATAAATCTTTTTGGCAATCCGTATCGATAGATAATATCCTTCTTCAAAAACTTGCAAACCATTGATTTTGTGATATTGACATAAGAAGCTGCTTCCACCCATTTGGTGAAGTAATCAATAACTACAGGAATGAAACAATGTCCATTGGAAGCTTTGGGGTGAATCTGCCATATAACATCCATGCCCCAGACATCAAAAGGCCAATGTGAATTCATCGTATGAAGAGGTACTGGCAGAGAATTGATCTTGTCAGCATATATTTGGCATTTGTGACATTTCTTAGCATACTCAATGCAATCTCCCTCCATGGTTGCCCAATAATACCCATATCTCATAATCTTTCTGGTGTGTGTTCCACATATTCCATCGTGTACTTCTGCCAGAATATTTCTAGCTTTGCTGACATTAACACATCTTAACAATATCTGATCTTTGCCCTTTTTATACAGGATTTCACCATCAAGCACATACCATGTAGCCATTCTTCTGATGGTCCTCTTATCATTATCATTTGACCCCTAAGGATAAGTCTGAATTTAATATACTGAAGAATATCAAAATACCAAGGATTTCCATCTACCTCATCATATATGCTATAACAATGAGCATAGGTTTCATAGCTCTGCCTTCGAATTGGCATCATATCCTTTAGTTTGTTTGCTAAGAATACCGAAGCCAGTGTAGCTAAGGCATTAGCCATTTGATTATCTTTCCTAGGGATGTACGTAAAAGTAATTTCTTCAAACTCATTCATTAGCTCAATGATAAATTTACGATACTTGATCAACTTTATATCTTTTGTTTCCCATTCTCCACGAAGCTGGTAAATGACCAATGTTGAGTCCCTATATACTTTTAGGACCTCTATCTTTCTTTCAACAGCAGCTCGCAAGCCCATGGCACAAGCTTCGTATTCTGCCATGTCGTTGGTACAAAGAAACTATAACTTGCTTGTGAAAGGATAATGTACATTATTTGGAGAGATCAACACTACTCCAATCCCACGTCCTAGGGCGTTGGCCGCCCCATCAAAATACAACTTCTAGGCTTCATTATTTGGGATTCTGCTTTCTTCCATGGAGATATTTATCTCATCCTCATCTAGGAAATCAAAGTTCAAGGGCTCATAGTCTTCTGAAGCACGACTTGCCAAGAAATCTGCTATGGCGCTTCCTTTTATTGCTTTCTAACTTGCATATACAATATCGAACTTTGACAACAACATTTTCCAACAAGCCAATCTTTCGGTTAACGCTGGAGCTTCCATCATAAACTTCAATGGATCTAGGCGAGATATTAACTAAGTAGTGTGGTATAGCATGTATTGCCTGAGTCTATGAGTTACCCAAACCAAGGCACAACATAATTTCTAAATTGGTGGGTATCGTACTTCACACTCTGTAAAGTTTTTGCTCAAATAATAAATGGCTTGTTCTTTGTTCCATGTGTCATCATGTTGCCCCAGAACACATCCCATTGAATTTTCATAGACCGTCAAGTAACGGATAAGTGGTCTATTAGGAACTAGTGCCACTAGAATTGGAGCATTTGACAAATATTCCTTGATCTTGTTGAGTGCCTCTTGGCATTCTTCATCCCATTCACCTGGATCATTCTTTCGAAGCAATCTGAAGACTGGATCACATTTATTAATCAACTGGGAAATGAACCGAGAAATATAATTCAATCTCCCGAGGAATCCTCAAACTTGTTTCTGTGAATGAGGTGGTGGAAGATTCTGGATTGCTTTCACCTTTTCTGGATCAATCTTAATTCCTTTTCTACTAACCACGAAGCCTAAGAGTTTCCTAGACGTAACCCTGAAGGTGCACTTGTTTGGGTTGAGCTTCAACTGATATTTTCTCAGCCTCTAGAATAATTTTTGCAAATTCTGGATATGCTCTTCTTCAGACTGAGACTTGACAATCATATCATCCATGCACCTCAATCTCTTTGTGCATCATGTCGTGGAAAAGAGTCACCATGGCTCGCTGGTATGTTGCCCCTTCATTCTTCGTTCCAAAAGGCATTACTTTATAACAATATGTTCCCCACAAGGTTATGAATGTTGTTTTTTATTTGTCTTCTAAATTCATCTTCATCTAATTATACCCCGAGAAACCATCCATGAAGGAGAACCATGAATGTCTTGATGTGTTATCAAACATAATGTCAATATGGGGTAAAGAAAAGTTATCCTTTGGACTTGCTCTGTTCAAATCTCTATAGTCCACGCACATACGTACTTTTCTGTCTTTTTTTGGCACTGGAGTATGTTGGCTGCCCACTCTGGGTATCATGCTACTTCAAGGAAGCCTGCATCAATTTGCTTTTGTACCTCTTCTTTGATCTCTAATACCATCTATGGTCTCAACCTTTTGAGCATCTGTTGGACCGGTTTGCATTCTTGCCTTATGGGCAACTTGTGTACCACTATATCCATATTCAATCCCGGCATATCTTGATAGGACCAGGCGAAGACATCTTCGAACTCTCGAAACAAATCAACTAACTCTTGTCTGATTTTTCGTGAGACAGCAATACTGAACTTTACCTCCCTTTTGAGTTCATATGTTCCGAGATTCAGAATTTCTATCTCTTCTTTGTGAGGTAAGATCTGATTGTCTTCTTTTTCTACCAACCTCAGTAATTCGTTAGGAATTTCACATTCTGTCTCATCTTCACACTCATTGACTTCCATCAGACATGTTGGCCGCTCAGAAACCAATTCGGGATTAAATTCAGGATCATTCATGCAATTAATAGTTGAAGACCTACAAGGAAAATAATAATATATTTGGAACGGATGCGACAAAAACAAGAAACATGTTTTCCATTTGTGAAACATCATGAAAGCATCTTTATTGAAGTAAACTTGCATAATAGCCCTTTACAGATAACCCCTTGTACTTGTGGGCAAAAGTACAAGGTGGTTCTTGGCATTACTCTGTTTTATTCTTAAAAACTAGAGGAATATTTTCCGTTGTCCAATTGCTGAGTGCTTCACCAGGGAAGCATGGAGAAATCCCTTCTAAAACTTGTTAGGTCGGGATCCCTCAAATATATTGTTGACATACAACCCCTCTATAAAATTGCCAAAAATATCTTCTTCCTGAAGCCTAACAGTCTCTTGATTGACCTTCTCAAGTTGTCTTCCACATTCTCAAACCCACGTGACTTGAAGATGCTGGTCAAGTCAAATAAAGTCATGGGTTCAGAGGGAACCTTAGTGCCCAAGAATCGGGCCCTCCTTTGGTCTTCTCTTCTTTTCAAGTTTTTCTGCCTCTGCCGAATATTGGGCTTAAATCCAAGTTCGAAGCGATCCTTTTTCATGATAACAAGCTTGGGACACATGCTTCCTTGAAGATGTTTTTTGAGTCCCCTTCTTATTTTTGCACCTCTGCCAAGTGTTTCACTGACAGACATCTTAGTGCAGTTGGATAGCCTCGGTCGAGGTATTGGTTTCCCCTCGGCAATAAAGGTAACGTTTATGAACTCCAAGGTCCTGAATGAACACTCAAGAGCATTTTCATTTGCTTTAGTGTATGGGCTATTAGTTGTTATAGAAGCAATAATATTTTCCTCTGTTTCGATACTAACTAGCTTTCCATCTATCACAAATTTCAACTTCTGATGCAGTGATGAAGGTACTGCACCAGAAGAATAAATCCATGGTCTTCCAAGCAGGCAATTGTATGTTGGCTTAATGTCCATTACCACAAAATCCACATTATAAATTGCAAGCCCAATTAACAGTGGTACCTCGATTTTCCCAAGTACGTCTCGAGTGGTGCCATCAAATGCTCTCATCGTATCCTTGTATGCTTTCATGTGTGAATCATCAATTGGCAACCTCTGCAAGGTAACCATTGGTAGGACATTCAGTGTTGAGCCATTTTTTTATCAAAACTCCAAGAAGGACGTGACCCTTACAATGAGTTGTAATGTTCAAAGCCTTGACAGATCCCATTCCACCCTCTAAGATCTCGTCACTAGTGAAGGTAATGTAGTTGTCTGCAGTAATATGGTTTACAATTCTGTCCAGCTTGTACACTGATATATCATTTGGAACAAATGTTTGATTGAGCGCTTTTATCAAAGCATTGCGGTGCCCTTCTAAACTCAACAATAGTTCGAGAGGACAGATATTCTAGCCTTTTTGTCTCTTCAATTGCTCAACTATACTGTATTCACTATGCTTCAAGAAATTTAGGAACTCTTAGGCATGTTCCTCTGTAATGGGCTCATTTATTTTAGGAGCATGATCCTCTCCAAATATCCTCTCCGTTACTGTAGCCTTCCCTTTTGTTTTCTCACCCTCTTTGGATGTTTCAGGTGAATAACATCAGCCACTCCTAGTGAAATGTCCTACTTCATTTGTTGGTTCTGAGTCGGGCTTTTCATCTTTCTTTTCTTTTAAAACCGCATTTTTCTCTTCCAATGGCTTTATCTCTTCTTGGGGCTTTGGATTCTCTAGCAAAGACACAGTAGCAGCATAATTCCAAGGAACCTTGTAGGAATTCTTAAAAGCAAATAAGGTTGGTGGAGTAATCACAATCTTAGGAGTCACTACCGGCTTCACATTGGCTGAAGAGCCTTTTATATATGGCCTAGAAGAGATGACCAACAGCCTGTTGACCCCATACTTAACCCCTGAAGGTTCAGAGGTGCATACTTCAACTTCTTTTTTTTCATTGGTCTTTTCAAAAAAACTCAATTTCTTTGTTGTTCATCATACCCTGAATCAAGCACCTAAACTCAACACAGTGTTGAATTTCATGGCCTTCTTCCTGGTGATATTAACAGTATATACCTGACTCCACTTCGTTCTTAACTCTCATCCTTATATGTATCATCCCAACATTATACAACTGTTCAAATACCCATTTCAGAGGAGACCTGATCTCGGCCACATCAGTCTTTAACTGCTTGGACTCGTCATCTTCCTCTATCGCATTCACACATTGTCCCCCATGATTAGGTAACGAGTTGGCTGCAATATTAGGTTCATCAAATTTCAACACCCTAGTATTGACCAAGTTCTGAACTACTTTCATAAATGAAGTGCAATTCTCAATTGTATGCCCAGGGATCCCAACATGATATTCACAATGAGCCTTCAAGTCATGCCATGGAGGATATGGGGGCTGAAAAAGTGTAAGACAGTAAGGTCTCACCAAATCTGCATCGAACAATTGTGGGTATAGCTTAGAGTACGACACCGGTAAAGGCGGGAAATTCACCCTATCTTTTCTTGGCCCCCGAGAATCATTCCTACTTGAATTTTGTGGATTTACTGATGCAGCCCCATGTGGTGTGATTGTAATATTCTTCGGTGCCTCATATGCACTCGTATTATTCAGTTTATTGTCCCTCATCTTAAAATTCTTATAGGATCCTTCTCCACTTTCTATTCTTCCACTCTTGATTGCCACTTCAATCAATTCGCCAGTCATCACCATGTTAGCAGAGTTATGGGTGGCACTACCAATTAAACATTCAAAGAGTGGCCCCCTCAGAGTGTTCACGAACATATGAGTGATCTCGCTCTCCATTATCGCTAGTTGTACTTGTGCTGTCATTTCCCTCCATCTTTGTGCATATTGTCGTAGACTTTTAGTAGGTTTCTACTTCATGGCTTATAGCATGACCTGACTAGGAACCATTTCAGACACGTATTTATATTGCTCTTCAAAAGCTCTAGAAAGGTCCTTACATGTCCTTATGTTTACTCTGCTTAGTTGGGTCTACCATCGTGCTACCGAGACAATCATGCTATCTTGGAAACAATGAATCAACAATTTCTCATCCTTCAAGCAAGCATCCATCTTCCGACAATACATGGTAAGATTTGCTCTCGAGCAAGTTGACCCATCATACTTCTTGAAATCTGGTACTTTGAATTTGGATGGCAGGACCAGGTCAACAGCAAGACTCAAATCAGCAGCACTAGACCCTTGCTCATTCGCCCTTTGCATCTCCAACAAGTGGTCCTCTAGAGCTTTGCAGAGCTCTTCACATTTCTTTTCTATTTTAGCTCGGATCCTTTCAATTTCAACGACAGTATTCAAGTCCGGGACTTCATCACCACTCCCAAATTTTGCTACAATATTGATCGAATGATTGGCAGTAGCCCTAGCTAGATTGATATGGACCTTCTTCACAAGAGGAGGTCCCTCAGGCTACTCCCTTATGTGAGATGTAGTATCACCTTGTACATTCATTTCATTCGATCCATCATGTGCCTTGCCCTTTTCGGATTCCTTTGGTCCCAGAAAAGCAGTTAGCTGGTTAATTATCTCCATCTGAGCCTGGGCAAAATGGTCCTTCATGGACTGCTCAATTCTGTCAAATCTATTCTATACTTCAACACGATCGTTCTCAAGACTAGTAATCCTATATTCTACAGCCAAGGTTCTGGAGCGCAAATGTGTTCCGTATGAATGCGGTATGATTGTGGTTCAAAACAAACTACCATAGAACCTTTCTTTATTAAACCATTTATTTTGCAGAGTAAAATGTAATGTAATTACATGTATGCATAAATGTATGGATGCATGAACGCATGAATGCAAAAAGGCATCCAATTTAAGAACTAGTCTTCTGGAAACATTCATTAGCTAAAAGGTCCAAGTACAAGGAAAAGATAATTTCTCCTACAAAAAACAGCTAGCCCTAACTTCTAAATTGACTAATTCATGTAGCGGATGGGTAATGACTTCTCCATGCTTGAGCTCGATGTTCGGTTGTTCCAGCACACTCGTGGCTTGTCTTGACAATATCTGCACATACGAAGCTATACTCCTGACTTATTTCTTGAAGCTAACCAATTCATCATTCTGGTTTTGGACAGTGCGTTGTGCCACTTCATACCTGCCTTTCCATGCACTGCTTTCATGGTGTAGTGCTCCTTCGTATCTCGCGAGCTTTTCCTTCTAGCCTTGTACTGCATTTTCCAACTCTGATACCTTTTTCTGTAGTCTTTCCTTCTCTTGTTTCATTTGGACCTTGTCTTCATTATGGTATTTCATGACCATCTGCTCCAATTGTGACACTTGGGCAGTCAATTCAAAATTTCGCACTTGTTCTTCTTCTAGTTTCTTCTTAGCACTGCTACTTGATTCTTTGGATTACAGAGACTTCTTCTCATACATTTTTCTTGCAGTTGTTCTTTTCCCTCATCATGTCATCCAATTTCTTCAACAAGTTCTGCACTACCTTGCCCGTACTTTCTTTTTGTGATTTCTTGCACCCATAATGAATTTCCTTCAAGCTTGCTAATTCTTGCTCAACTTTCTAATTTTTCTCAAATAGTTTATTTCTTTTACCTTGCCGAATCTCTACCTCTGCTGCTGTCATTGAGAGTTCATGTTTCAAGTTGCCGATTCTTTTTCGTATATCCTCTCAGTTCCTTCTCATGATCATGCTTCAATTTTTCTATTACTGATGGAGCATTCTTTGCGCATTCGGCAGTTGAACGAACACCTCCTGAATTTTTCTTTGGAATATTGTCATTAATCTTTCTAGATTTCCAATCTTCATAATCCTTCATGACTTCCATCCCACCTTGAAGCTCCACTCTTCTCGGTGATTGCTAAGCCCTTGAAGTATCAGTTACCTTTGTCTTGTAATCACTTGTTTTTTGTGCATACCCAAAAGTTTCCATTCCTTTGGTTGCGGGAATAAACTGTCTTGATCCAAATTGCGTAGATACTAGCAACATGCAATAAGCTGCTCCTCTCCAAACTCCCAACAATAGAATCCAATAAAACTTTCCTCATCGATATCGATAACTATTCACATTTAACCAAAGAGCCTTCCACACCACGTCCGATTCCTTCATGTTCAAGAAAAATTCTTTCCCTTGATCATTCGTCTTCTTTACAAGAATGCACAGAGTAAGGTATTCTTCTAATGGTGACCAGTTACTAAAAAACCTTCAAACTCCATAAGGTGTGGTCCATCGATGTCCCCGAAACCATACTTCTAACAACTAAGCACAACTCCAGAATCTTCCTTCCCATGATTTTCTACAGGCAGTTAATGATCTGTACGTTTCTGCCAGGATTGCAAGTACCGGATTAACTTACTTTTCTAATAGCTCAAACAGACCTAACGCTGATGGATCTATACAATCAATAGTTCTTAGGAATAGTACTAAACCGTAAATGCACAAAGCATACAATCTTCTTTTCTTTTTCCCTGATTCATCACCAGTCAAGATTATATCTCGAATGACCTTCCAGTCAATGCGCTCATTGTCTTCCAACACCTCCTCATTTCCTTTCCCTTTTAATTTCCCCTCAAACCAAGTTTCGTCTTTACCAGTGACTGCTTTCAACATTTTCCTGAAGCCCGGTGAGTGGTTAGGCCTCATATAGATCTTATCTTTTTGAACCGTTGGGCAATCCAACAAGGCATCATATTCTTCCAATATAGGTGTCAGGTCTACATCTTCGAACGTAAAATAGTTGTACGCTAGGTTCCAGTGCTGTGTCATGGCCCTTATCATCTCCCGGTCAACTTAGACATCTAACAACTTAGATATATCCCCAAATTCAGTTTGGAAATCCTTTTCATGCTTTCATCCCACTGTTTCCATATGACTTTTAACCCTAGCAAACACTTGTTTTGTCCTGAATTAATCTTAGCAATCTTTTTTTTTCTTTGTCACATAGCCTCCTTAGATGATGTCCCCTTTTATATGGTGTGTTTCCTCTGACCATATCCATACAATTTTATTATCCTCTCCATGTTTACTAGACTCTTTAGCCATTTGAACACTTCCTAACTGACTAGCTCTTGGTTCGATACCCCTTATATATGCAATAATGTCAAATAGGAAAATAGTAAACAACAAACAAAGACAAGAAAACAATAAAAGTGTTAGTATCTTGTAATAATGAAGGCAAAGACTTAATATTAAAGCAAACAGTAAGATAGGTCGTATCAAGCAAAGAGAATAACCAGAGAAGCATATTTAAACCGGCAGCACCCTATCCTAGGTCCCTGTCTAGCTCTAGTGGGTAGGTTTCTAAAATACAGCATGTGGTGTTTGTTCTAGACTCTGGGTTCCCGAACTGTCGATACTGTCTACTGCGACAGCAAGACATCGATTTGGTAGTATAGGTCCCTTATAATGGAGGCGTGGACCCCACAGTGCATAAGGTTAGTATACCGGAAGAAAGACAAAAATCTAAACATGGAGCTGGATAACTCAACGTAGGAAAATGTCTCGCTACTACTTAAGGGTGAAAGCCTGGGTAGAAGGCTATACATCAATGACAGATATATCACACAAAAAGCTACCTCCATTTTTTTAAAAAATCCATCCAAAAATTATTAGAAAATTTAAATTCAAATTATCACTCTAAAATTCCAAAATACCACGTAAAATTAATTAAGTAGGCCTAACTCTCTTTTTAAAAATGTCCCCAACAGAGTCGCCAAGCTGTCGCGACCATTTTTAAACCGGCTGTGTGAAAATAACCCGACGATTAATTCTTTTTAAAACTATGGTTTTTATCCATTTTAATTTTGAAAACTTAGATTTTCATGTTAAACCGGGGTTTTTTCACATAATTAACCATAAAATTGATCTTCTTTTTATTTAATTTTGAAAATAGAGTTTTTTCATGTTAAATCAATTTTATTAATTAATCATAATTTACCCATTTATTTAATCTTGGAAAATATTTTAGAGTCGCCACCGGTCATTTTGGTAGACCGGACACCATAAAACAACCAGAGATTTTTTTAAAACAATTTGGGTTCGGGAGTCGGTTACTGATAAGTAGCTTAAATAATTACTTTTTATCTTTAATTATGATTTTAAATGGTAGTTCATGGTGCTGATTCAGATGTTTTTATGTGTTTTCTGTGCAGGACTTTAATTCTGGAAATTACACTTAAAAGGGGCAAATTTCTACAGTTTTATTTTCTGGAGTCAAGACCGGGCTAGTGGGCATGAATCTGGGCATGAAATCTGACGTGGCATCCAGTTAGCAGCTTCTAGAAGGCGATGTCAGCGGCTTCCAGAATGTAACATCAACAACAGTGGATAACAGATCAGCTGCGATTTGAAATTTAAAACTTGGAAACTATCTTTTAGGATTTTATTTGAATATTTTTTAGGATTTATCTTTTATTATTTTTAGGTTATTTTTTAGATTTTAGAATACTATAAATACCCTATTTGGGGTAACCACAAATCATCTCTCATTCTTAGTTTGTTCTAGCTTTTAAGGTTTTATAAAATTCTCTTTTCTTTTCATTCTTGTTCTTTTAAGGTTTTATTTATTTTCTTTTAAAATGCTAAGTATGGTTTTTACTGTAATCATGCTTAGCTAATTTTCCTATTAGCCAAAGGCTTAGAGAAAAGCTTCAATTCACTTTGTGAGAATTAAAAAGCACTCAACATCTTCATTTTACATTCTCGATTTTCTGGAAACTTAGATCGGCAATCGGCCTTTCTATTAAAATCTTTACGCTTTCATTTCAAAAAGCTAGTGTTGACTTGAATGTTGTTCAGACTTACAGTTGGGTGGAAGGATCGGCTTGTAGCATGTCCAACTTCCCGTGAACACACTTAGCGACGGATTCGCTAAGGAAAATTGAGATCGGATTCGATTCTCATCGAGACAACATAGTCTGAGTCGGGTTTTTCTAAAACTTAAAACTGTTTTATTCTAACAACGATAGTTGTGGTTAGTCTGGCCAGAAAACTGGAATTTAAAAATTGATTTTGAATTATCGGTTTACCAGAGAGAAAATAAGTTACAAGGGTTGGGCTTTGTAGACTGTAATCGGCATGTATTCGGAGTGAAAATTCTTTTTCAATGATCAGTTTGAATTGAAGCTAAGCAAAGCTTGAGGCTAATTAATTTAATCAACTTTCTTCTCAGAAATATTTACTTCATCATTTTCTCTAAATTTGTTTTTATTATTTTACTTTTAGTTCCTACTCTATCGAAACCCCTATTATTTTTATTTCCACGCTAAAGTCATAATCAAAGCCTTTTACATCAGAAGTTCCATAGTCCCTATGGATCGACCCTTCTTCTCTCTATACTACGTTATTTATATTCATTTGAGACTAAGTAATATTTATTTCACAATATACAACGCTTGTCAAATTGGCGCCGTTGTCGGGGACTTCGGCAAAGTTACTAATATATTTTGTTTTGATTTATGACCAGGAAAAACCTGGGAAAATTAGCAGGTTTTAACCTGGAGATCGAAGCATTAGCCCGAAGACTACACGAACAAATACTTTGGGAAAGGAAACAAATACTACGACAACAACGACTCGAACATGATCTAGAATTATCCTCCAAAGCTGAAACACACTTCGAGTACACCAATGACGAGCAAACTTCAATGGCATTACATTCCTGAATGGCAAAACGCCATTTGCACTCAAGACGGGCCTGATACATCTTCTACCAACTTATCATGGTTTGTCCAATGAAAATCCGCACAAACACCTCAAGGAATTCCACATGGTTTGTTTGAGTACAAAACCACAGAGAGTATCCGGAGACCAAATCAAACTTCGTGCTTTTCCTTTTTCTTTAGCTGATATAGCAAAAGATTGGTTATTTGATTTGCCTTCTAACTCGGTTACCACATGGACTGATATGGCTTGACTTTTTCTTGACAGGTTCTTCACTGCAGCCAAGGTGAGTGAGCTAAGGTGAAACATCTTGAGTATCCGACAAAAAGACACTGAGTCATTATATGACTACTGTAAGAGATTTAAGAAGTTATGCGCAAATTATCCACAACACGGACTGTCGGAGCAAACACTTCTTCAGTACTTCTACGAAGGCCTAAACCCAATAGAGATGAAAATGATCGATGCATCAAGTGGAGGGGCTCTTGTGAACATGACTCCAACGGCGGCAAGAACTCTAATTTCTACTATGGCCGCTAACTCCCAAGAATTTCGCCCTTCAAGTGAACCCTCCCGACGAGTTCACAGGTAAGTACCGTTTCATTAGAAAATAAAATTGACAAATTGGGTGACATTGTTCAATCCCTTGTTGCAGATAAAAAAGGTAAACCTTGACTGTGCGGAATATGTACGATGCTGGACCATCCCACGGATTGTTGTCCGATGCTACAGAAAGATGTTTTCGCACAAGTAAATTCAGTAGGTAATTTCCCAAGACCTCTTCAGAGACCTTACAATTCTAACAGTAACACATACAATCCAGGATAAAGGGATTATCCAAACTTCAATTATGCGCAAAACCAGAGGCCAAATCAAGCGTATTAGCCGAGACCGCCTCAAAGTAGCCATGTCAACAACCAAAGTCGTCGTTAGAGTCCATCGTTGAATGATTGGCACTATCCCAAAAGAAATTTTAGAATCGCACCAAGGCTCATTTACAAGATTTAGACAAGCAAATGAGCCAACTCGCTCAGGTAGTAGGACGAATTGAGTCTCAAGGTAAGTTACCTTCTCAAACAGAGCCAAATCTGAGAGATAATGTAAATGCCATCACCCTCCGAAGCGGTACCGTTGTCACACCAAAAACCATGGAGGAAGGCACTCAAAAGAAAGATAAAGAGAAACCACCATCGCCCACCATACATGGTACATCTGACTCACCTCTCAATCCCTCTCCCTACGCCGTTCCACCTTCTTTTCCATCAAGATTTGTAAAGCGAGACAAACAAGCCGAAGAAAATGAGGTCTTAGATGTATTCTGGAAAGTGGAAATTAATATCCCACTTCTTGAAGTAATCCGTAAGGTACCGTAATATGCCAAGTTCCTAAAGGAGTTATACACAAATAAAAGAAAACTTACCGGGATTGAGAAGTTGAATCTGGGAGAACATGTCTCAGCTGTTTTTCAATGAAATCTTCCACCAAAATTAAAGGACCACGGTATGTTCGCTATTCCCTGCAAAATCAGTAAATTTGGGATTAAACGCGCAATGTGTGATTTAGGCACATCTATTAATGTTATGCCTCTTTCTTTGTACAACTCACTTTCTGCTGAGCCTTTGAAGGATACGAAAGTAACGATACAGCTGGCTGACTGGTCCATGATATATCCAGAATGAATCATAGAAAACGTATTAGTAAAGGTAAACGAACTTATTTTTTCGGCATATTTTTATGTCATTGACATGGAAAATGACTGATCTAACACTTCTTTGGAAATCCTTCTCGGTCGTCCTTTCCTTAGTACAGCAAATACAAAAATTGATGTAAGAAGCAGAATTCTTACAATTGATTTCAGTGGTGAGGTTGTTAAGTTCGATGTTTACAAAGCGATGCGATATCCTAATAATGTCGTTAGTATTAATTTTATAGATGTTTTGAGCCTGCGTTGAAGAGTTTTTCAAGTCTAACTTTATTGATGATTTGTGCAAGGAATTGGAGGACTTCGAAGAGGAAATCAGGGAGTTTGAGAAAAAAATTCAATTAATTCTGATTCATGTCTTACTCCGTCCAAATCTAAACTCTTACCTTCAATTTTGCAGGCACCACAAGTTAAACTTAAACAGTTGCCGGATCACCTGAAATGCGCATTTTTGGGACAAAACGACACTTTGCCGATAATTATCTTAAATAAATTTTCAAGAGAAGAGGAAGATGACTTAGTGACGGTGTTGCGCGCACATAAAGAAGCAACCAGATGGATTATCGCATATATTAAAGGACTTAGTCCCTCGACCTATATGCACAAAATAAAAATTGAAGATAGCACAAAACCATCCCGATAAGGCCAAAGACGTCTTAATCCCCCTATGATGGAGGTGGTACAAAAAGAAATTCAAAAACTACTTGACGCTGACATTATCTACCCAATATCCGACAGTAATTGGGTAAGTCCAGTCCATATGGTTCCCAAGAAAACATGAGTAACAGTAATTGAAAATCCTAAAAGTGAGCTATTCCCAACGCGAATTCAGAATGGATGGCTAGTTTGCATCGATTATAGGAAGTTGGACTCCCTAACTCGAAAATACCATTTTTTCATTTCGTTTATTGACCAAATGATAGAGCGGTTAGATGGTAAATCTCATTATTGTTACCTTGATGGGTTTTTAAGTTTTTTTCAGATCCCAGTGGCACGAGAAGACCAGGAAAAAACAACGTTTACATGTCCCTTCAGTACTTTCGCTTATCGACGTATGCTATTCGGCCTTTGCAAGCCCCCGCTACATTCTAGAGATGCATGCTCAGCATCTTCTCAGACTACATTGAGAAGGGAATCGAGGTCTTCATGGACGATTTCACTGTATACAGTAGCTCATTTAACCAAACGCCTTTTAAAATTGACTAATGTTCTTAGACGATGTCTAGAATTTAACCTCGTGCTAAATTATGAAAAATGTCATTTTATGGTTGATAGAGGTTTAATCCTTGGTCATATTGTTTCTTTTGATGGAATTACGGTCGACAAGGCCAAAACTGATATTATTCACTCACTCTCATACCCCACAAATGTAAGGAAAGTTCGTTCGTTTCTTGGTCATACAGGATTTTACCGCAGGTTCATTAAGGATTTCTCAAAAGTAGCTCAACCTTTGTGCAATTTGCTTTAGAAGGTCAAGTCTTCGATTTCAATCAAAAATGCAGGGATTCATTCGATGTACTAAAGGAAAAAGCTTGTATCAGCTCCAATTGTTCAACCGCCAAATTGGGAATACCCATTCGAGCTCATGTGTGAATCATCGAATACAAGCGTTGGAGTCGTCCTTGGTCAGAAAATTGGCAAAGAGCCCCATGTCATAGCCTACGCATCTCGTACACTGGATCCGGCTGAGAAAATTATCCTACGACGGAAAAAGAGTTGTTTGCTATAATTTTTGCCTTATAAAAATTTAGATCATATCTGCTTGGCACTAAAATTACTATATTTTCTGATCATGCAGCCTTGCGATATTTGATGAGTAAAAAGGAGGCGAAACCGAGACTCATCCGATGGATCCTGCTTCTTCAAGAGTTCAATCTCGAAATTAAAGATAAAAAGGGATGCAAAAATCTCGTAACAGATCACTTGAGTCGTATTCCCCTTTCCACATCTGATCCGCCAATTCAAGAAAAATTCTCGTAGGAAAACTTGATGGTGGCGCAGAAAGTTACCCCATGGTTCGCGGATATGGCAAGTTATTTGGTCACAGGTAAATTACCATTAGACTTGCCGAGAGCTGAAATTAAATGAATTAAGCGAGAGTCCCGATTTTATATTTGGGATGATCTGTACCTTTGGAAGCACTCTCGGGTCAGGTAATTAGGTGATGTGTCGCTGAAGATGAGGTAAATTCAATCCTAAACTTCTGTCATTCGTACTCTTGCAGCGGTCATTTTGGACCAAAGTGAACTGCACATAAAATTCTTGAATATGGTTTCTTTGGCCTGACATCTTCCGTGATGCTTTTACATTTTGTAAAACTTGTGAAAGATGTCAACGCGTAGGAAATCTCAATCGCATGAATGAAATGCCACTTAACCCAATTCATATCTGTGAAATTTTTTATGTCTGGGGAATCAATTATATGGGTCCTTTTGTTTCTTCATTTGGCAATTTTTACATAATTCTTGTTGTAGATTATGTATCTAAGTGGGTTAAAGCTAAGGCTACCCAAAATAATGATGTTAAAACCACGGTTAAATTTCTAAAAGATTTATTTTTTCTAGGTTTGGCACACTGTGGGCGATAATAAACGACAAAGAGACTTACTTTGTTAATCAGATAATTGAAACTCTTATGAAGAAATTTGGCGTGACTCAAAGAATTGCCACCGCCTACCATCCACGGACGAATGGGCAAGTGGAATTATCCAATCGCGAGATTAAAACAATACTTGAGAAGATCGTGAAACCAGACCGTAAAGATTAGAGTATCAAGCTAACTGATGCATTATGGGCATACCAAACCGCGTACAAAGGCCCCATCGGAATGTCGCCTTACCGCCCTGTCTTCGGTAAACCGTGCCATTTTCTGGTTGAAATATAACATCGCGCGTATTGGGCGGTCAAGCAATGTAACATGGAAATGGATGCAATTGGTGAAGCGCGCAAACTGCATATTCAAGAACTTGAGGAAATCCGTAGAAATGCTTACGATAACGCTTGGATATTTAAAGAAAAAACAAAAGAGTTCCATGATCGTAGCATTTCTTTGAAATCTTTTTCTACATGTCAAAAAGTTCTATTATTTAATTCCAAGCTTAAACTTTTTGCAGGAAAACTAAGATCGAAGTGGTTCGGGCCCTTTACAATAACTCAAGTTTTTCCTCATGGTGCGATCGAAGTCAAGGATGACTTAGGGTCATACTTTAAAAGTAAACATGCACCGGTTGAAACCATATTATGAAAACGCTCCAATTGGTTTAATCGCAAAAGTCGATTTGGAAGAACCTGTAGTCTGTATCAGGTCGTCGAGAGAGCTAAATGGGAGACAACCTATTTTATTTTATTTTATTTTATTTAATTTATTTTTGTTTAAAATTTATTTATTTTTATCTTATTTTATTTTTACTTTGAATTTTTAGGTACCTAAATATTTTGACAGCAATTTCTGATCCAACATAACAAAATATACGGTCCGTGAAATTCTTTACGATCAGTGGAAGAAACATTTAATTTACGGGTGCATGTTAGCGTGTCTTGGTGCACGTTAGGTTAACCCTTAACAATTGTGTTGCGTGTTGACCACATCCCAGTCAGAATCCCCTAACACCATCTTCTCAGCTCATTATCCTTATCCTTATCCTTATCCTTATCCTTATCCCTATCCCTATCCCTATCCCTATCCCTATCCCTATCCTATCCCTATCCCTATCCCTATCCCACTTTTAAATTTTAAACCCCTCATGGACCCCACCCCGCCTGCCAGACCATATCAGTTTTTGCTTTTCAAACAACTTTTTATTAAAAGTACCCACGTGACTTATTACACCCACAAACCCTTTCCCACCTTACTTTTTCCTTTTGTTTTCTCCATCAGCCACAGCAAACTGTTTCATTCCTATCTCTATCTTTTCACCCACATTTTCTTTTAAATTTTAAATCCTCATGACCCACGATGATAAGCTATCATCTTCTTTTTATTTATTTATTTATTTATTTATTTTATTATACCTCACGTGATTTCTTAAACCTAAAATAAGAACCCTTTCTTAACTTTTCTTTCTTTCCTCTCTGACGTATACCCCAAATCAGCCTCCATCTTCATCACAGCCGCATACGCACAATGGTGAGAACAAGGCAGCAAGCACCCCCACCTCTTCCGGTTGAACCCAAGCCTTTACTCGTTTGCACTGCCACGGCTGCGACCGTCATTAGTACGGGGAGTATCTCTATTTCCTCTCATGTACTTTTATTTGCATATAGGGACAATATGATTTACGCGAGGGGTAGTATTTGCATCAAGTTCTTATCTTGTTTATTTGATTGATTGAAATTGAGCTTTTCTTTGCAATATGTTGGAATTTCTTGGTTCCTATCCTTTGTTTCACTTTATCTCTTTGATATCCTTATAACTTGCGATCTTGCTTTTGTTGGAATTTAGGATGCATGATAGATAATGGGCATGACTTGTGATTTTTATTAAATTTTTCTTTTGACGTTCCGTACATTTGTTAGTTGACATGATGCTTAACTTAGTACACATTTCACCTCATGTGGGTTTTTGAGCCTTACGAGCATATACTTTCATTCTTGCTCTTTACTTTTTTGAGTGTGCCGAACTAGTTCTCAACATTCTAGAACTTGTAACGTAATACTTTTTGAGGCTACATGCTTGAATATAATGTTTTAAAGTGATAGGGGCACTTAGGATTAACCAATTCTCTACCCAAAAATTACCTTCCCATTTCATTTCCCCTAGTTAGCCACTTTTGAGCCTATTTCCATTCTTTGTTTTCACCACATTTACCCAAGACTTTTTCCTATTTTTATTCCATTTTTCATGCCCTTGTCGAGACAAAAGAAGACTTGTTCCACGAAACGACGAAAATAGTCAAAAATAAAAAGGGCGAAGCATTTGAAAAAAAAGAAAAAATTTTGCTGCCAATAAAGAGTTCGAATGGAACACACAAAAAAACACAAATAGTGTTCGAACAGAGAAAACAGAAGAGAAAGGGGAAAAAAAGCAACAAAAAATTAGCTAAGAAATGAGTTTGTTGTTTATGCTTCTTCAATTTGTTTCTGGCATATCCTTCTTTTAGCATAGCTTGTGTTGACATTTTAACCACTTTTGGCCTTTTTCCCTACCCTAACCTAAGCCCCATTCCAACCCTATTTTAAGACCCCTTGATTTTTTGCATCATGTTTAATATTTAGTAGTGGAGGTTAGATTTAGTTACAAGCTTATGATAATGTTTTGATTAGTTCTGGCTTGAGCGATTCTTTTACCCAAACACTTTGAGCGGCATGAGTGAATCCTTGTGAGGGTACTAGGTTTTGCTTCATTGACGCTGATAGGTTGTTGGAATGTCTTGCTTTGCTTAAAATTGTTCCTAGTTATGCCTTTACTTGATTGTTTCTTGATTTCAATAATTGTTTCGATCTTGGGTAATTTGGTTATCTTAGATTCATTGTGAAATGAAGGATAGAAACTTGAGTTTTGATGTATTAGTTGAGAAATGCTTGAGGACAAGCATTGAATAAGTGAGGGGGAATTTGATAAGTAGCTTAAATAATTACTTTTTCATCTTTAATTATGCCTTTAAATGGTAGTTCATGGTGTTGATTCAGATGCTTTTATGTGTTTTCTGTGCAGGAGTTTAATTCTGGAAATTACACTTAAAAGGGGCAAAGTTTTACAGTTTTATTTTCTGGAGTCAAGACAGGGCTAGTAGGAATGAATTTGGGCATGAAGTTTGACGTGGCATCCAGTTAGTAGCTTCTAGAAGGCAAGTTAGCAGCTTCTAGAAGGTGGCATCAGCAACAACGGATAATAGATCAGCTGCGATTTGAAATTTAGAACTTGGAAATTATCTTTTAGGATTTTATTTGAATATTTTTTTAGGATTTAACTTTTATTATTTTTAGGTTATTTTTAGGGTTTTAGAATACTATAAATACCCCATTTGGGGTAAGCACAAATCATCTTATTCTTAGTTTCTTCTAGCTTTTAAGGTTTTATAAAATTCTCTTTTCTTTTCGTTGTTGTTTTTTTAAGTTTTTATTTATTTTCTTTTAAAATGCTAAGTATGGTTTTTACCGTAATCATGCTTAGCTAATTTTCCTATTAGCCAAAGGCTTAGAGCGAAGCTTCAATTCACTTTGTGAGAATTAAAAAGCACTCAACATCTTCGTTTTACATTCTCGATTTTCTGGAAACTTAGATCGGCAATCAGCCTTTTTATTAAAATCTTTACGCTTTCATTTCAAAAAGTTAGCGTTGACTTGAATGTTGTTCAGACTTACAGTTGGGAGGAAGGATCGACTTGTAGCATGTCCAACTTCCTGTGAACACACTTAGCAAAGGATTCGCTAAGGGAAATTGAGATCGAATTCGATTCTCATCGAGACAACATAGTCCGAGTCGGGTTTTTCTAAAACTTAAAACTGTTTTATTCTAATGACGATAATCATGGTTAGTCTAGCCAGAAAATTGGAGTTCAAAAATTGATTTTGAATTTTCGATTTATCGGAGAGAAAAACAAGTTACAAGGGTTGGGCCTTGTAGACTGTAATCGGCATGTATTCGGAGTGTAAATTCTTTTTCAATGATCAGCTTGAATTGAACCTAAGCAAAGCTTGAGGCTAATTAATTTAATCAACTTTCTTCCCAGAAATATTTACTTCATCATTTTCCCTAAATTTGTTTTTATTGTTTTACTTTTAGTTCCTACTCTATCAAAACCCCTATTATTTTTATTTCCACGCTAAAGTCATAATCAAAGCCTTTTACATCAGAAGCTCAATAGTCCCTGTGGATCGACCCTTCTTCTCTCTATACTACGTTATTTATATTCATTTGAGATTGAGAAATATTTATTTGACAATATACGAAGCTTGTCAGTTACGTGTGGGGAAGGATTAGCACCCCCACGAATGCCCGTCATCGGTACCTTTTTAATTTTACATGGCATTTTGGCATTTTGAATAACAATTTGAATTTACTCATAATTATTAATTAGATTTAAATTCTGAGTGGAGATATCCTTTTATAAGGAAATATATTTATTCGAATACGATGTTAAAAGCACCCAAATACTTTAAGACACCCGTATTCATATTCAAAATATATTTCCAACATAAAAGGTTTTTCGATGCATGATTGTTTATTGTCTTGTCAATTTTAAGTTTTAACATATAAGGCTCTAATCAGTTTAATCATTTAAGACTAAATATTATTGAATTTAAAGATTTCTATGAGATAACACTCAATGAATTGGACACTATTCATTTTGAAATCCATAAATTAAATAATATTTTCTATTCAATTTGTCATTCTAATTATTTAGAGTAATAGACTTAATCAAAGCTGTAGTCAACTAACTAAGTCATTTATCAAGTTCTAAATTATAGTAGATATTAAATGTTCCATTTTGGGTCTATGTTGAAATAACATCTCAATACATTGAGACACTACCCAAATTTGTGCTCCAAAATTTTTCATTTAATATATACTAATTTGCTACAATTATATCCTTAATTGACTATTTAAACTTAATTAAAGAACCTAAAATACTAAAAGCTCTAAGCAATTAATTAAACTAAGTGATTAATTATATAATTAATTAAACTATATACTCATTCTAAAATCAAGCATCAAACAATATAATTTAACGATAATTAATTAAAGCAATTAGGGCTAAATTAAAAGAAGAAAAAAACAAACTTTAAAGCTTTAATTTTATTAAAAAAGAGTGACCAAAATGAAATAAAACCCAAACTCAAAGGACCAAAATTGTGATTACCCCCTTTTTAAAAAATGCACAGGTCTCGGGTCGACCTGGACCAAAATGCGCAGACCCTAAACCAACCCGGTGCCAAAACGGTACCGTTTGACTCAGGGTATAAAGCCCCTAACCTGGCCAACTCGGCCATTTGTCAACTAGACCTTCTCTCTCTTCTCTCACTCCTCCCCATATTCTCTAAACCACAAACAACTCCAAAGCCCAGATTTCTTCTCAAAACTAATCTAACCGCCTTTGTTCTTCATAGATTCAAATCGAGTTCATTATTTTTCTTCTTTCAATCCACACAAACACAAAATTTTCCCTTTTTTCTTGTTTTTTCAGATCAAAAGTCTGAGTTCATGCAAAACTCAAACCATGTTCTTCACCGTCGCTCTCTTCGATCCAAAGCCACCACGCTAAACCTTTGTCGGCCTGTTCATTAGCCGCCGGAGGCGACGCCGACCACCATCGGCCATTGTCTTCGGTCATCTCTAACCTATCTTCGGTCACCACTGCAACTCCGATCACCCCTAACCTAATCTCTGGCTGTCGTCCTCCAACGTCGGACGATTTTCGACCATCGTGCCGAAAACCTAAAATCTCCCAAAAAAAGCCATTTTCCAACCTAAACCTAGATCTAGGTTCCGGTTCAACTGAATCACCCTACTTACCCACTAAAACTAACTACCCGAACCCAAGCCACACATTTTCAACCCCGCTAGAACGTTGCAAAACCTCTCCAGCCACCACAACTTTTCCAACCACGAGATAAGTCTCTCCAACTTATTCATTTTTCAGATCTAGATGCTTTGAATTTTAGTTCATTTTGCTTCTATTTTTTAGGTTTTAAAACTAGATCTAACATTTTAATTATTTTTTTGTTGCAAGAAACAAACGGAGGAAAAGAAAAGAGGTTTACCTTTCTGGTGTGTAAACGGTGCTCCAGCGACAGATCAATCGTCTTATCCGGTGACTTTTTATATCTCCAGTGTCCCTTGGTCTTCAAGTAAGCCTCTTCAACTTCTATTCTCTTTCTTCAATTATTCGGTAATAATTGCACATTAATTGGGCCTATTTTTCTCTCTCTTCAGGCTATTTATAGTAGCTGATGACGGTGACGTCAACAGGACTTTAATCCGAGTGAAAGGGTTATTGGCTAATCATGGTCTGCCACGTGTCCCTTTTTAGCGGCCAAAGAAACACAATGTGTTTCTTTTGGGCCCTTTGTCATATGATTTGGGCGGGAAACCTTTTTTTACCCGAAAATGGGTTGGAACTGAGCTGTAAATTGGGCCTTGAATTTGTATTTTGGGCTTTAGGTGTTTTTATGATGTAATTGGACATGTAAAATGGACATTGAGAGACTTTTGGACTATTGGTTTTATTTATTTAAAATAAAATGTAGCATATATTTGTATATAGATATACTCGGGTAAATTTTTGTGTATTACACATTGAAGGAAGAAACTGAGAGTCTTATTAAGAAACTGAGTTTGTCTCTATTTATGAATTGTGATCCCGATTATTCTTCTCTCTCATTAGAACCTATTGGTAAAAGAAAACTTGAAGTTAATTCTGAAGACAACATCACAACTGACACTAATGGTCTCCAAAAATTCTTAGCGAGGTTTTTAACTTTCAATTTAGCCACCATCGATTTCTTAGTCAATTAGTTATGTTGAAGGAAACTCTATTGATTAAAAAAATGTCGCTTAAAATGTCAAACAGTCCCAGGCTTCGTCAAAGAGTAAAGACTCTCACTAGAAAAAAGAGTGCGAGATGTTCGACTGCACGTTCTGATTTTACTAATGATTCGAAGTAGAAAGATATGACATCAATAAAAAGAGCTCGAACTTCTAAACTGAATCCAATGGTATGTAAAAATCATTCTTTATTGGTTATATTTCATCTTATACTTTAATATTATTTGTTTGCTTAAAACTATTTTTTCCATATGATATGTAGATATAGGAAAATTTCACAAAATTTCATTTGAGTTGAATATATGATCAATTACTTTTTGATTGTGCAGGTTGGAAAAGAAAACAAGCTTCGTAATTTTGAGATTGAACCAGGATTGTAAGATCTATTTGTAGAAGCTCAAATCAAATGTAAAACAAGAAAGATGTAAACTATAAACACATTTTTAATATTTACATTTAATTTTCTTGTTATTATCATTTTTAAGAGTTAAATGTTTTTTATGCATGATAAATATGAGGCAGATGATTTGTTATCAGAAAATTCCAAAGAAATTGGTATGATAACTGATGCGTACAAGCAATATTTTGAGTACCTAACGCCTGAAGAATGAACAATTTGTACGAATGTTTCTACTTGGAATAATACATCCAACACTCTTTACATGGCCAAAAATGATATTTTGGACGTTGGCAATGCTCGTACTATTTTTCCAGAAATGGTTATCTGATTGGGTATTATAGATTAAATTATTAAATCTTTTGCATGATCAATATTTGTTCTTTTATTTGTTATTAATACATGTGTTTTTATTGTTTTTAAATATCTAATAGTTTATCGATATCTATGTGCACGATTTGCACTTGAAACAAGTGCCTATGCCAAAGAAGTTATATCTACCTCTGTCATTTTAGGTAAAAAATAATTTATAGGCTAGGGATCACATTATTTTTAGTTTATGATTTCATGACATTTTCAAATTTAATATTTATCTCAAAGTATCATTATCGAATATTTCACATATGCTCAGAAGGCGGGAAAATGGCTAGCATTTTTAAATTTCATTCCCGATGGATAGAGAACTTTATACCTATTGATAGTAGTAATGTTGGACATATATATTTATAATTTGTTGTTTACTTATATATAGTTGGCAATGATTTTTAACTCACATGATTTAACATGTATATGTGCCTTTACATGATGCAAAAGGCAAACATTGGTTTTTAATAGTTGTTGATGTTGTGGAGAGACATAGTTACGTTTTGGACTCTCTTGGCATCAATGAAGTGCGTAAAAACATTGCACAATATTTAGCAAGTTCTTTATTCATTTATGATAACTAATAGGATTAGTATAGTTTTTAATTATCAATTTCTTAATTTTGTTTTGACTTATTACAACAGATGAGTAAAGATCCACTTATGTATGAGTCTCATGATCATTTACGTATATTATTTGAAGATGTTGCAAAATTTCCAATCTCGTTCCTTGAATTACCGAAGCAGCCAAATTCATAAGTAATTTAAATTTAAAATAAAGTTTATTTCTTATGTTTGTGAATTTCTTTTAATAAATTAATTTATTTTATACTGGATTCAGGGATGATTGTGGCGTGTACATATTGAAGTATATAGAAGCCAATAAAAAAGTGATTGGTCAAAGATTATTTTTACAGTAAAGTATACCATGTAGTTTCGCTTAGCTATTGTATGATATTGAATAACGTGATATATTTATTGTGTATACGCAACAAATGGGAGTTGAACAACTGAAAATTTTGGCAAAACTTGTTACAAGCAACCACAATAAAGTTGATTTTTTCAAACATCATAAACTGCCCATACATGATCCAGTAGTTGAGGAAAGGAATGGAGTAAAGACAGCTAAAATAGCAGATGGCAGTTTGCAATAATTGGCTGAAATTTCTAGATAAATCATGTTTTTCTCTTTTTTACTTTATAATTGTATCATACCATGATCAAAAGAAATGAATGATATTAAATATATGGGGTTTCATTATTTACAAAAATATTGAATGTTATTGTACCAATTTGTGGATGGTTCACAACCTTCCCTCTTTTTTCACTTTTTATTTATTTTCTTCATGTGGTGAATAATGGTGGTGACTTGAGATTTTCAGAGCATGACACACATGTGACTATTATGGTTATTATAGTCCTTATGAAATCTTTTGAAATCCCAGCAAAAACCGTGAAGATTGATGTATTTTGAGTCAAAAATGAAAGGGTTTTTTGAGAGAAAATGGCGTTCTTACGTTAGGGTTTGAAAATTTTGGGGAAAACAGATAAGAGGCCTATTTATATCACTAGGCCTGCATGTACCGGTACGCTCATTAATGAGTATCGATACGGGCGTACTGATACGTAATCTACCATATCGATGCGATATTTTTCAAACAAAATCCATTGAGCTCTTGTTGTACCGGTACGTCCACGTACCGATACAGTTAAACACAAAGTACTAGTACATTCATTAAACCATACCGGTACCGGCGTACCGATACGAATTCATCTACAACGATGCGGTATATTTTTAACAAAATCTAGTGAGCTCTTTTGTACCGGTACGGTTAAACTCAACGTATCGGTACGCCGTGTCTACATATTTAATCATTGTTAATTTTGGCATCATTCATTTAGTTAATTAATTAAGTTTTGGTCTTAAAAGTTTATATTAGATCATTGGTAATTTTAAAGTTAGGTAATTTGATTTCTCTTATTCAAGGGTGTTCAGTAAGTGGGTTGATCACGAGTTGAACAGTGCTTGACTTGACTCGATACTTGATAAGCTCTATAAAATTTTGCTTGACTCGTGCTATTTATGATTAATGTTATCATTATGATATGATTAAGCATGCAAATTAAGGCATAAACTGATAAGAACTTATTTGTTTGAAAACCAAACTTATTGGAACAATCATATACTAATACTCTAGACTCATTTAGATGTACAAATATCTATTCGTATCTGACACTCATATTTGAATCCAAAGGCCAAAAAGAATTAGGATTGGATATATTTTTCATTTAAATCCAACTATCATTCAAGATTAAAAAGTAAGGTAAATTAGCTAATTACTAGTAACCTAATTCTCCACTGAGTTGGAACAAGGGGAAAAAATTACAAAACACCGTAATTGCAAATAAGATAAAATTAAAGTAGGTACAAAACTAACTTCATACAATCTTAAAGATTAAAACTTAATAGTATTTCCTTCATATAACTAGTAATTCCTGCATGTATAACTAGAATAACATAACTAAACTAAATCTCCAAATGGACACAGAAAAGAAGTAAAACCACGACCCTCATCTATCATGTGGTAGTTACTTCGAATTTTGATATGTTATCGAGGCACGCTCAGACCTAGTCATATTCATCATGAGAGGGAAAAACCGTAGAAATAAATATTAGCAATCGCAACAACAAAGAAACTAAAACATGTTTTTTAAGTCAATGAATCACTAATAAAACTAATTCTTAACTTACAAGATCAAAGAGTATAATTTTTGGATGAGACTACACACTACCAATCCTTATTTGGTTGCTAATCCGAAACGGTTGGATCTTTTTCCATATTTTTCAATTCATTAGTATATACAGCCTACAAAAAAATATTATCAATATGCATAACAACAAAGAGTAATTACTATTATATTTCATATTTAATTACCTCATATATGTTGTCTTTTTTGTATGTGTTGGGCATGTATCCAACTAATTTTCATATTTGAAGTGCATCAGTATGCCTCGTATCCTGATCATGAGGCTTGTTCGGAGAAGGTTCAAAGGTTCTATGCAAGTATAGCGTGACATCTTCATCATATGAAACATGTGTTGTGTTGGACGATGAAGCTTGGCGCTTATTTCTCTTGGGTTTTCATCTTCCTGTTTCAAGAACTATAGGGTCGCCAATTCTAAGAAGCTCTCCGTGTTTAGTGGTTCTCTTTTTACATCCCAATTTCACCGCTTGCAAATTGATCTTTAACCTCATTGAAAGTTTTAAATTTCTGTGATGCACGATGACATCTAGTCATACAATAAGAGGCTAGAGTGGAATACATGGCTTGAACTGTTGTTGGATTATTATCTTCAATATATGCATTCTTCTTTTTTAATCCAACATCTTTCTTCTCATAAATAGTTCATCGTTTCATTATACATCCTTGGGGCATTTATTTTTCCTTTTCATATTTCAACACGGCAAACATATGACGACATGGAAATCCAACAGACTCAAACTTCATACAACAACAACACATGGTATCATATGTGGTATCTTTAAGTACATGATACAATTTCTCATTTTCAACATGCTCTAACCAATAACACCTGCACTCATTTTGTACTTCCCTATTTTTGACCAAATAATAACCCTCATAGGATATTTCTTTGCACAATGTAGCAAATGCATTTCTCATATATACTTGGGCTGCATTAAGTTTTAAAGTTGCCAACATACCGTCACAATACGATTGTTCATCCATTGTTTTGTAGTCTTGATGACATTCCTCCCATCTTAGAGATTGCATTTATTTATGATAGTTCTCAACAAATCGATACAACATTACCTTTTTGTCCAAACAAGTTTTAAGTGTTCTATTCATTGACTCACACCGTTGAGTAGTCATCATTGCTACACACCAAAATGTTTAATATTTTTTAAAATCTAGTAAATAAATATAATATAAAATATAATTAAAGTTTATATAATGTTACATTTGTAAAAATATCCTTGCAAATATGCTTCTGCCCATTTCTCTTTATCTTCTTATAATTCTTGTACCTATATCATTCCTTCAACTTTGTGTTTGTCCACTAATTCTTTCCAAGCCCTTTCAAAATTTGATGGTGATGTACACTTGTCGGCGCATCTCATAAACCCATCGTGAAAATTGTGATGAGCATTAGATTGCACGTTCCTTATTATATTTCATAAACACAATCTATGTTTTGCACCGGGTAGTACTTGAGAAATGGCATTTGCCATTTCCTTATCTCTATCAATAATAACAGTAAGTGGTGTGTACCTGTCTCCCGCTTCAATCAGTTGTTGTAACACCACACATAGGTATCCTCTTTATCATTCACCACCAACGCACATCAAAATGGCACTATGTTTTGATGATGATTGACACCAACCAAAACAACGAACAGCTTGTTGTATGTGTTGCATTTGTAAGTCGTGTCAAATGAAAGTACATGACTGAATTCTTTATAGTCAGCGCGTGATATACCATTGCAAAAGAACAACTTCTCTAATTTTCCCAGTTCATCTCTCGTGTGCCTCACAAAAAAGGGATCAGATTCTTGCTTTCCATATAAATACGCCATCACCGTTTCAGCATCACCGTTTTAGCATCACCATCTTGCACTTCTTCTCATTTGATTCTATATAGATAGTTGTACAAATCCTTTGTTAAAAATCCAACATTCTCAATTGAACTAGCTTCATTCACAAAATTTTGCATCATCTTACTTGGAACAATTCTAGAGCTGTGCATGCTCTTAATCTTAATTTCGTCTAACTCACTAATTTTTCGAAATGACCTAAAAATAAACCATTAAAGAACATTAAATATATATATAAGGTAGAAGTTAGTATGTAAAAATTTCGTCTAAAATCTTCCACTTCATCATGTTTGTTGAGATATTTGATTTTGATATAACTTAAAGAAAAATGTTTTTGGACTTAAACTAATTTGCAAAAATATTTCAAAAGTCCATAAACTTGAAATGTTTGAAATGTTTTCAAAGGTTTTTGACATGTTTTTAAATTATTTTAAATAGAAATAGTGTCAAAAACAGGCATTGAGAACTGATACGCTTGTCCTCGTATCGATATCCATTGTGCCCATACCTGTACAGATTTTTGCGTACCGATACAGTTTTCATCCCTAAAGTTTTCCAAATTCTAGTAGCCAATTTTAGTATCAATACGGTTTTAGCCATATCGATACATTTTGGGTTCGTACCGATATGATTGTATCTGTACCGATACCCATATATATTAAATGCTCCAACGACTTTTTATGTTTAAGGCAGGTACCGATACTGAAGCCTTGTGTAATGATACGCCCTACTCTAGAACTGCATTTATGGTTGAAATTGAAGTCCCCAATGGCTAGTAACGGCCATGAAGTTGTTAGAAGGTTTAAAAGACACCTCCAAGCATCCATGGGACAACAAGAAACATAATTGCCAACATTCAATGTATAGAGCAAATGTTTTGTGCTTGTAAAGTCTATTCTTTCATTAGAACAAACTTGTGAACTTAATTGTTATACATGCTCAAGTGTTAGGTGAGTGAGCTTAATTGTGCAAACATTGTACCTTAGAGGGTTTCCTAGTTTGCTTTTATTTGTTCTCTTGTGAAAAGAGGGTTTGCTCAAAGCTTTGGGGTACAAGCTTTGAGTGTTGTAAAGGTTTCCTCTTGAACCTATAAAAAGGGAAGAAATTCTTAGTGAATTTAGGAAAATCCTTAGTGGAAAGCTAAGGTAGTGGATGTAGAGCTTGGTTAGAAGCTCGAACCACTAAAAATTATTGAGCCAAGTTTTATTTTCCATTGCTTCCACACCAATCACTCAAAAACCAATTCACCTCCCCTTGGCCACACATGATCAGACGAGCCTCCCAAAAAGACCCATATCATTCTCATCGTACTCTTTTAATTCTTTCCCAACCTTGTCTCATTGCTTTCGTCAATGAAGTAGTCAATTGTCTTCTCATCATCAATATGTTTTTCATCATCAACATTACATTCTAATTGTTCTTCTTCAGTATAAGTTTCGCAATTTGATTCACTATTGTAGCCATCTTTATCCTGATTATGGCCATCTTCATCCTGATTATAACACTCCAACTCTGTAGTTTGAATTTTGGTATCTTCATTATCAACCATCTCAAACAAAGCTGTAATTAAAAAATTAAAGAAAAACAACATTATTATAATGGTGAATGAAAAGAGAATCGAACTTAACACAAAATTTCAAAATTCCAAATTCGGAAAGTAAATCGAACTTAACACAAAATTCCAAAATTCAAACACAGTGTACCGGTACAGTACCCTAGAGTACCGGTACACATTTTGGAAAAAAACTTCCAATAAGCTATTTTGTACCGGTACGCATCTAGTATCATTATTCTTTTAACCGCGTATCGGTACACTATTTCATGCATACCGGTACGAATTGAGGGTTTCAAATTGGGAATTCAGAATTGGATTTGGGAATTATGGTTTTAATTTGGAAATTAGGGTTCTCAATTTTCTAATTAGGGTTCTAAATTGGGTCTAATTTGAATATTAGGTTTAGGGTTTGAGAATTTGGGGATTATGGGATACTAGAATAGATGTCAGTCGTCGCACACGGACAGCCGCAGAGACTACCGGTGAAGGCAGGAAACGAGGAACGGCGACCACCGCCCAAGTCCAAATCAAAAACAAAAATAGAAATCTTACCTTACCGAATGTGATGTGCGAACGGCGGCCAGGCTCGAACGACGATCACGCAGAGACGGTGGAGCAGTAGAGATAATCACGCCAGTGGATGGTGGCTAACGGCGGCTTGAATGGCAAAGGAAAAAGTATTTAAGGTTTTTTAATTTAGGGTTGGTATTTGATCTAATAATTAAAAATGATTTAAAATTTAATATATATATATAGAAAATAATTTAATTGATTTTTTAAATAATTATTAATTGTATGTTGATTTCTTAAAAATTTTAATCTTTATTAATTAATTTAATAGTATTCAACGGTGTACAGTAGGGATGTTCAAAATTATCCAACCCGGTTAATCCGACCTAACTACCCGATGACCCTATGCAAAATAAGCGTGTAATTATAGGATTACTTTTTTTCTCAGGTCGGGTAACCGGCCTGATAAGTATTGATAAGTGTTCAAAAGTACTATTTTTCTTACCCTTTTTACTCATATTACTGTTAGACTTAGGCTCATATTAGTTGCATAGTTAGTCATTCATGCATTAATCCATGTTTCCTTCAAACGTTGAACTTGATTACATAACTTGGTGATTTTTGTGGAAATAGATGCTGCTTTGGTGTGTTTTTGTGTGTGTATGTGCAGGATCACTTGCCAAAGCAATGTCGAGCTAGTTGCCAGGGCAGTGCATGAAGGAGACGCCGAGCTAGTTGCCATGGCATTTGTCGACAAAGACCAAAAGCAATATGTCGAAATTCATGACTTTACAAGCCCAAGATGACATGGAGCAAGGCCCAAGCCCAAAGGAATTTGATTGCCATGCAGAGATTAAAGAAGAATTAAATTCCAAGAGGATAGGAGAAGTTCTAATAGGAATAAAATTATAATAAAGAATTATATTCTTTAAAGATAATTTAATTCCAACTCAAACTCCTCCTCAAAGAAGGACTTTGGCCTAGCCCTATAAATACCAAGGAGATTTCGACAAGATGAATAGAGAGAGCAAGAGGGAAATTTGGCAAGTCCAAGTAGGGCAAGAGGAGAGAATTTTCGACAAGCATCAAGGGCAAGGAGGATTTTGACAAGCCTCTTCCTTCATCTTTGTTCGATTGGGTTCATGCTAGGGATTAATTATCTTGTGTTTCTTTGGAACCTAGCCATGAACTAAATTTACTTGGCTATGGTTATTGTGTTTTGTGGTTGTGAGAAACTATTGGTTTTTGTTTAGGTAATAAGAGTTTGCACTTTTCTATTTCAAGGTTTATTCATTCTTGATTCTTATTATTGTTTTGCAGTGAATTGGGAGAGGATCTCGTGATTTCATCCATTTATCTAATATCGGGAGAGTTAGATTCAAGAAACGAATGAATATGATCTTTATGCAATCCAATGATGGTGAAGATTAATCCGGCTTAGGAATAAGTTAAGGATTTCAACGGCTAAGAGGAGCGCAAGATTGGTTGTTGTTCACCCTTGATTCACGCAGGGATGTATTATCAAGGCATGCACAAGTAGCTAGAGTTTCGACTTAGGGATAAGAAGAAACCATTGAAGAACGCTCCGCCGAACCTTGAAGTTGCTGCCCAGTCGCCCAAGTAGTTGCCCAACTAGTCGCCCAAGCAACCATCAATTAGTTGCCAAGGCAACCCCACAGTAAGTCGCCACGGCAACTGAGTTGCCCATGCACTCTTTTACCAAGACAATCCAATCGGCTATCACACCTCAACTCACGATAACCTAGCCTATACGATAACCTAGCCTATCTCTCTCAATTGAATTCATCTTTTATTTTATTTTATTGCTTTCTAGATTAGTAATTAGTTAAACTTCGATAATCCTTTACTTGTGTTTTTACTTTTTACAAATTGCAAGAGACTAGATTCTTGAAGTGGCACCAATCCTGTGGAGACGATATCTTTTATACTATAACTTGCGACGTGTATACTTGCACATTTGCGTAGCACTTATTACGCGCAACAAGTTTTTTGGCGCCGTTGCCGGGATTGGCAATAGCGACTTTGTTTTTATTTTCTTGCACATTCTTTTTATTTTTCTTGTTTAAAATTCAAAGGGCTAACAAACTTTGGTTTTGCATTGGTATATGACCAGGCGAGACCGACTTCACCAGAATATCCCTTTGATCCAGAAATCGAACGAACCTTACAAAGACTTAGACGAAGGATAAGAGAAGCAATGGCAAATCAAGACGGCAATATTAATCAAGATGTTCGAGCAGGGGGAGGAGTGATTCTTGCACGAAATGAGCGATTCGAGACTATCTTGAAGAAGATCTTGATGGACTCAACCCAGAGTTGTCGCACCCGAAATTGAAGCCGACCACTTTGAGTTGAAACCGTAATGTTTAATATGATCAACACAATAGGTCAATTTGGCGGCTCAAGAATCGAAGATGCACGACAACATCTGAAATCTTTCCTCGATATTTGCAACTCGTTCAAGATACACGGAGTCACCCCGATGTCTTACGATTAAGATTATTCCCCTATTCACCGAGGGATAGGCGAAAGCATGGCTAAATAGCATTCTGCCGGATCCATAGCATCTTGGACTGATCTTTGTCGTGATTTCCTTGCTAGATTTAATCCTACAAATTTAATCGATAAGCTTCAGAACGACATTACTTCTTTTTCGGCAGCGGATGATGAATCCATGTACGAGGCTTGGGAGCGATATAGAGAACTTCTACACAAATGTCCTCTACACGGATTCCCGGTGTGGACTCAAGTGACAATGTTTTACAACGCCGTGAATACACCAACAAGGATGATGCTAGATGCCTCGGCAAACGGCATACTCTTAGATAAGTCACGGAGGAAGCAATGCAAATTTTAAACAGGCTGGCCAAGAATGACTATCAATTCCCATCCACTAGAAGAGGAGGAGTTAGACGCTAAGCCACAATACATGAACTAGGATCATCAGATTCAATTTCGCACAATTGGCCGCTTTAACCAAGATGGTCCGAACATGCAAAAACCAAACAACACACATGAAGTCAAGGTAATGGATTCTTTTTGTGAGTTATGTGGTGATAACCATAATTCTTCCGAATGTATGCAGAATCCGGAATCTAGCTTCTATGTGGGGAATTACAATCGGGCAACAACATGATGTCAAATACATACAATCCAGCTTGGAAGAAGCACCGAATTTTTCATGGAGTAATCCCAACAATGCTCTAAAACAGAACAATCAGAATGCACAAGCATCGATTCCAAGAGAATATGCCACGCAACAATGATGCCGCAAAGAACAACCGACAACATCTAGTTCTTTGGAAAATTCTCTAAATGCTTTTATGATGAAAAATGAATCTTATATGGCTGAGAATAGTAATTTCATAAAAAGAACTGATGCTTTTATTAACAGACCGAGATGAGATTGCAAAACCAAGAGGCGGCAATCAAATCATTGGAAAATCAAGTCGGACAATTTGCTCAAAATCTGAACACTAGACCACAAGGAGGTTTACCTAGCGATCATCAAGTCGCAAGAGGAACCGCCATGAGCAATGTAAGGCAATCACCACCAGAAGTGGCCAACAACTTAGAGAGGTTCAAACCCGCTCGTCAAACAAAACTCCACAAAAAGAGCAAGACGAACCTAGCGGCAAAGTCTCAGATGCTGAACCAAGAATTGCTGCGGCAACCGGCAATAAGCATGCCTCGGCAACCAATGACGCCTCGGTAACTTGCGATAAGCACGCCGCGGCAACCCCAGTTGGTAACACATCGGCAACTCCAGATGTCCCTGTAATGCCGTCAATCAGGTTTCAAACCAATGAAAGGATAGAAGATATCCGACTTCCACCACCATTCCCACAAAGATTGAAGCGACAAAAGCAAGAATACCAATTCAAGAAGTTTCTTGATATCTTAAAGCAAGTCCACATCAACTTGCCATTGGTGGAAGCAATTGAACAAATGCCAAACTATGCCAAGTTTCTTAAAGACATTGTGTCCAAGAGAACAAGGCTAGGAGAGTTTGAAACAATTGCCGCAACAGAGGGATGCATGGCAATGTTGCACAATCGTATGCCGCCCAAGTTGAAGGATCCCGGAAGTTTCACAATACCCTGTTCTATTGGAAATCACTATGTCGGGAAAGCACTATGCGACCTAGGGGCTAGCATAAACTTGATGCCTAAATCGGTTTTCCAGAAACTAGGAATCGGGAAGGCAAGACCTACAATAGTTATGCTACAGCTAGCCGACAGATCCTATGTGCATCCAGAGGGAAAAATCGAGGACATACTGGTAAAAGTTGATAAATTTATTTTTCCCGCTGACTTTATTGTTTTAGATTGTGAAGCAGATGAGCATGCGCCTATCATTCTCGGAAGACCATTCCTAGCGACAGGGAGAACTTTGATTGATGTTGAAAAGGGAGAACTCACAATGAGGGTGAATGACCAGCAGGTAAAACTAAATGTGTTCCAAACACTAAGGCATGCAGATGATCCAGAAGAATGCCAACTACTTCATGCCACGGCAGAGTTTAACTTCGATGAAGAATTTAGTTGCCTCAGCAACTACATTGCCGAACACGAGGAACATGAGGAGTATGAAGAGTCGGTCGATGAGGAACAACCAGAAGAGGCAAATTGGCTAGTCAATCGACCAGGTACATACTTTGAACCACTGGACTACTCAGGTAAGGAAGGTAAGATCGAAAAACCCTCTATCGAAAATCCACCAATTCTTGAGTTGAAACAATTGCGAGCAATCAAATATGTATACTTAGGGACCGATAATACATTACCTGTAATTATTTCTTCTAAGTTACAGCCTGAAAGTGAAGAGAAGCTGATCAACATGTTGAAGCTACATAAAAGGCAATAGGGTAGACAATTGCCGACTTGAAGGGAATTAGCCCGGCGGTGTGCATGCACAAGATCTTGTTGGAAGATGATCACAAACCTTCAATTGAGGCCCAGAGGAGAGACTGAATCATGCCATGAAAGGGGTTGTAATGAAAGAAATCATCAAGTGGCTTGACGCCGGGCATTATATACCCTATCTCCGATAGTACGTGGGTAAGTCCGTACAATGTGTGCCGAAAAAGGGAGGTATAACAGGTGGTAAGCAATGAAAATAATGAACTTATCCCAACCAGACTGTGACGGTTGGAGGGTTTGTATGGACTATCGAAAGCTAAACAAAGCCACTAGGAAAGATCACTTCCCATTACCCTTTATTGATCAAATGCTTGACCGTCTTGCAGGTAAACCCTTTTACTGTTTTCTTGATGGTTATTCAGGTTACAATCAGATTGCCATAGCACCGTAAGATCAAGAAAAGACAACCTTCACATGCCCCTACGGTATTTTATGCCTTCCAAGGATGCCGTTCGGATTGTGTAACGCCCGCAACCTTCCAAAGATGCATGATGGCGCTCTTTTCGCATACATGGTCGAAGACTTCCTTGAGATCTTCATGGATGATTTTTCGGTTTTTTGTAATGACTTCGACGGCTGTCTCGGCAATTTAGAGAGGGTGTTGGCAAGATGCGAAGAAACGGATTTAGTCCTCAATTGGGAGAAATGCCACTTTATGGTAGATGAAGGAATAGTGCTCGGCCATAAGATTTCATCCAAGGGAATTGAAGTAGACAAAGCCAAGGTGGACGTGATCGAGAGATTACCCCACCAAATTCGGTTAAAAGAATTCAAGTTTTTCGGACATGCAGTGTGTTTTTACAGGAGGTTCATTCATAACTTTTCTAAAATCACTAAACCTTTGTGTAATCTGCTTGAACAGATAAAGTCTTCGATTTTGATGATTCTTGCACTCAAGCATTTGAAACCCTAAAGAAAAAGCTTGCCTCGGCACCCATTGTTGTTCCACCAGATTGACGCTACCTTTTGAGCTCATGTGTGATGCAAGTGATTTCGCGGTAGGAGCAGTCCTAGGCCAACGCACAGGTAAGACATTCCATGTGATATACTACGCTAGTAAAACTCTTAACGATGCTCAAGTGAATTACACAACAACGGAGAAAGAGTTACTAGCTGTAGTTTTCGCATTTGACAAGTTCCGATCCTATTTAATTGGTACAAAGGTAATTGTTCATACGGACCATTCGGCAATCAAATACTTATTTGCTAAAAAGGATGCTAAACCTCGTTTGATTCGTTGGATATTACTTTTACAAGAATTTGATATTGAAATTAAGGACAGAAAGGAACAGAAAATCAAGTGGCGATCACTTATCACGTTTGGAACGCAATAGGGAGGAGGACGCGGATCTAGAGATATGTGATGCATTCCCGGATGAACAAATTCTAATCGCTCGAAACCCTTGACGCCTCGGCAGCCCATGACGCCTCGGAAACCATGGAAGCACACGCCTCGGCAACTCTTGACGCCGCAGCGAGACTTTGACGAGCACGCCTCAGCAATTTTGGGAGCAGACACTACGACAAAGACATGCCCGCAATACCTTGGTACGCAGATTTAGTTAACTTCCTTGTTTGTGGTATTTTTCCGTATGGCATTACTCACCAAGGGAAGAAGCGGTTCCGCCATAATGCTAAGCATTACTTTTGGGACGAGCCTCTTTTGTTTAAACAATGTGCAGATCAGGTTATACGCCGATGTGTCCTCAAGAAGAGCAACAGAATGTACTCCGACAATGCCATTCTTCACCCTATGGAGGACATTTTGGAGGAACTCGCATCATGGCCAAAGTCTTGCAATCCGGGTTGTATTGGCCAACATTGTACAAAGATGCCCAAGACTTTTACAAGCAATGTGATCGTTGCGAAGAAGACGGGCAATATCTCTAGGCGACATGAGATGCCACTCCGAACATCATCGAGGTGGAACTGCTCGATGTATGGGGATCGATTTTATGGGACCTTTCCCATCTTCATTCGCAACCTCTACATCTTACTCGCCGTCGACTATGTGTCTAAATGGGTAGAGGCAGCTGCAGTTCCTAACGACGATTCCAAGACGTGCAACGATTCTGCAGAAAAACATATTTACACGGTTTGGGATGCCGAGAGCAATTATCAGCGACGGGGGCAAGCATTTTGACAATGACTAATTGCCAAGATGTTGCAACGCTCGCATATCACACAAGATCGCCACGGCATATCACCCACAAACCAACGGGCAAGCAGAAATTTCCAACCGGGAGTTGAAGGGAATACTCGAGAAAGTTGTAAATCCCTCAAGGAAGGATTGGTCATTAAGACTAGATGACGACTTTGGGCATATCGCACCGCATTCAAAACACCATTAGGTATGTCCCCTTCCGGCTTGTCTATGGTAAAACATGTCATCTACCGGTGGAAATCGAGCACAAGGTCGATCGGGCAATCAAGACCGTGAATATGGATTGGGAAAGTGCCGGACAAAAGCGCTTGATGGATCTCAATGAGATAGAAGAATTTCGTGCACTCGCCTATAACAATGCACGAATATACAAGGAGAAAACAAAGCGATGGCATGACAAGAAACTATTGCCACGGCAATTCACGCCAGGCAACTAGTTCTCCTATTCAATTCTCGGCTAAAACTTTTCCCGGAAAGCTGAAATCAAGATGGTCGGGACCATTTGAAGTCGTCAAACCATTCTCCCATGGTGCTGTGATAATCAAGTCCATCTCGACAACCATGAATTCAAAGTTAATGGACAAAGATTGAAGCACTACAATGGTGCCCATGTGGAACGTAACAAGGAAGTGGTCAACTTAGGAGATGCATGAGCATGCTCTCCTCTCAAGATTTCCTTTTTCTTTTTCTTTTTATTTTTATTTTTAATTTTAGGAGATATTTTATTTTTTCTTCATTATCTTTAGTTTTCAGGTTTTCTTTATTTTCTTTTTTCACAACAAGACTCACAACTACTATGCTAAGGAAATTTATGCCAAGATCATTGCCCCGCAACCAATGAAGAAGATGCCGCGACAACTTACTTCATGCATGCACAAGCTGATGCCACGGCAACCAACCCAAGATGCCACGGCAACCAAAGTGAAGACATCCGGCAACAAGAAAACAACCATTGCATTCAAGCAAGAAAATCAAGACGCCAACTAGAAGGAAACTAATCATCTACGATGACGAACTCTCAAGTAAGTCCTCGTATGCATTTTATTTTTATTTTTCGTTATTTTTATGCATGCATTGAGGACAATGCCTCACTCGAGTTTGGGGGATTGTTATTAGTAATTACCATGTTTAGTTACATTAATCTTAAGCATTACATTTAGGATACATAAATTGCTTGCCATGCCTTTAATTGGAACAAGAATTGCTTAGATTTGATGAATATTCAATGATGACTTTACCAATGCACTTAATTGATAGAATTTTTATTCTAGGATAACCATGAAAAACTTAGAATTTTACTATGATGCTAAATTTGATGAAACACTGTTGTGGTTTGATTGATTTAAGGAGTTCTAGTAAACTTAGGTTGATAATTAACTAATTGGGGATTAGAATAAAAATTGGATGAATGCTAGAGGTGCCCGAAATTGGCTCTAGCATGTGCTAAAAATTGATCACTAGAGGTGCCCCAAACTGGCTCTAGGAGGCGTTAAAATTTTTCGGTTAACTAGAGGTGCCAAAACCGGCTCTAGTCGATTAAATTAACTTAAGAAAACTAAAAATAAAACACTAGAGGTGCCCAAATTGGCTCTAGTTAAAACATGTTAAAAAGAACCCATCAAGTAATTTGAAAACCTATTGTTTGCATAGAATCCGAAAAATCAACTTGCACACAACTCCGCACACACTCACAAGCATTATAGTTTGATTCCGAGTAATTCCTCGTTTTTGAAAAATAAAAAGCCAATCATACTTTGTGCCCTTGTCAGAGAATTGAAATCAAGTTCAAAGCTAAGTTTGTGAAAATTTGAAGTCTTGGCAGTGTAATTATGAGTTTGCATTGCTTGAGGACAAGCAATAGTTCGAGTTTGGGGGTGTGATAAGTGTTCAAAAGTACTATTTTTCTTACCCTTTTACTCATATTATTTGTTAGACTTAGGCTCATATTAGTTGCATAGTTAGGCATTCATGCATTAATCCATGTTTCCTTCAAACGTTGAACTTGATTACATAACTTGGTGATTTTTGTGGAAATAGATGCTGCTTTGGTGTGTTTTTGTGTGTGTATGTGCAGGATCACTTGCCAAAGCAATGCCGAGCTAGTTGCGGCAAAGTGCATGAAGGAGACGCTGAGCTAGTTGCCATGGCATTTGTCGACAAAGACCAAAAGCAATATGTCGAAATTCATGACTTTACAAGCCCAAGATGACATGGAGCAAGGCCCAAGCCCAAAGGAATTTGATTGCCATGCAGAGATTAAAGAAGAATTAAATTCCAAGAGGATAGGAGAAGTTCTAATAGGAATAAAATTATAATAAAGAATTATATTCTTTAAAGATAATTTAATTCCAACTCAAACTCCTCCTCAAAGAAGGACTTTGGCCTAGCCCTATAAATACCAAGGAGATTTCGACAAGATGAATAGAGAGAGCAAGAGGGAAATTTCGGCAAGTCCAAGTAGGGCAAGAGGAGAGAATTTTCGACAAGCATCAAGGGCAAGGAGGATTTCGACAAGCCTCTTCCTTCATCTTTGTTCGATTGGGTTCATGCTAGGATTAATTATCTTGTGTTTCTTTGGAACCTAGCCATGAACTAAATTTACTTGGCTATGGTTATTGTGTTTTGTGGTTGTGAGAAACTATTGGTTTTTGTTTAGGTAATAAGAGTTTGCACTTTTCTATTTCAAGGTTTATTCATTCTTGATTCTTATTATTGTTTGCGAGTGAATTGGGAGAGGATCTCGTGATTTCATCCATTTATCTAATATCGGGAGAGTTAGATTCAAGAAACGAATGAATATGATCTTTATGCAATCCAATGATGGTGAAGATTAATCCGGCTTAGGAATAAGTTAAGGATTTCAACGGCTAAGAGGAGCGCAAGATTGGTTGTTGTTCACCCTTGATTCACGCAGGATGTATTATCAAGGCATGCACAAGTAGCTAGAGTTTCGACTTAGGGATAAGAAGAAACCATTGAAGAACGCTCCGCCGAACCTTGAAGTTGCTGCCCGATCGCCCAAGTAGTTGCCCAACTAGTCGCCCAAGCAACCATCAATTAGTTGCCAAGGCAACCCCGTCACAGCAAGTCGCCACACGCAAAAACCGAGTTGCCCATGCACTCTTTTACCAAGACAATCCAATCGCTATCACACCTCAACTCACGATAACCTAGCCTATCTCTCTCAATTGAATTCATCTTTTATTTTATTTTATTGCTTTCTAGATTAGTAATTAGTTAAACTTCGATAATCCTTTACTTGTGTTTTTACTTTTACAAAGGTAAGAGACTAGATTCTTGAAGTGGCACCAATCCCTGTGGAGACGATATCTTTTATACTATAACTTGCGACGTGTATACTTGCACATTTGCGTAGCACTTATTACGCGCAACAAGTATCCCGAGTGCTCGGGCCAGGCTTGGGCCGCAAATATGGTTCCAATCAGGTACCCGACTACCCGATAATATATACTTATTAATTAAAAAAACAGAGGGACCGGAAAAATTACTCAAATAATGTGATGGGGTTTTTTTTCCAATATATCGCATTGGCCAGATTATTTCCAAGAATATTGTTGTTTGAATAGTTCAGGTGAAGTCGGATTCTGATGAAGCCGATTGTGAAAAAATGCCCAAAGTCTTGGCCATAAGGATCCGACTTTGGTCTATTTTCCCCTGCCCCGCTTGCTACTGCAGTCTGCATGTGTGCATGCATGAAAAAATGGGTTCTTATTCGAATATAGGTTTAGGCTGGGTTTAGGATTTTATTTTTGGGGAAGGGTGGGTGGAAGATTTATTTTTTGGGAGTGGTGGATGTGATTTTTGAATGGTGATGGGTTTAGGGTATTTTAAAATGTATAGGGGTAGAGGTTAAAAATTTGTAGTTGTTAGTAAATGAGGGATATGGGTAGTATAATGGATAAAAAATTTAATTTTTTTGCTAAATAGTTAAGTTAAGGTTGGAAGGGAGCTAAGTTTGAAGAAGTAGAAGAAGAAGAAGATAAAGAAAATAGTGGAGAAAATATTGTAAGTAGATTCGAATTTTTTAGAGTTTCGTTTTTATTTGAGTTTGGTAATTTTATTTTGTATGTTTCATATATTTTTAATTTTATTCATGTAGTTTATAATTTGAGTTAGTTCGAATTTGGATTGGATTTGGATATTTTTAAAATTTATTTGTAAAGTTGATTTACTATGTTAGAAAAAAAATTATTATGTTCATTTTGATTAGTATATTAGGAAATATATTCAAACTATATATTTTAGAAAATTAATATAATATATTTATTAAAAGATATATATTTGGAAAAAAAAAACCCGTCCACGATGTTAGTAACGGAAGTTGATTTTTTAAAAATTTTATTATGGGCATTTTGATTTAGTATGTTTATTTTGATCGTGCAGAGAAAATGAGCAACAACAAATTTATGGCGATTGTTCATTACAATGGACAAATGGTGAAAACTGATGTCAGGGTTGTATTTGATTCTGAAAGCAGTACGAATATGAGATTCGAGAAGAAAATCATGCTTCGAGAAGTGAAGGAGAAAATATCACAAAAAATTAGGAAAGAGATTCATGGTTTACGTTACCGATGGATGACATGTGACAATCTGGTTAGATATTGTGCAATCGCTCTCCAAAATGATGGTGATGTTGTAATGATGATCAGAGAGCATGATTCCATGGAAATTCGATATATCGAGTTGTTTACCGAGGTGCGTGATATTCTCGGCCCATCTAGAAATGTAGTTGGAGAATCTGCTGAAATGAATTTTGGTGATGAGATTGATATGCCCGGAGGCAGTTTTGTTACAATGTTGACAAGTGGAACATCAAATGCATTTCATCCACCCGGGCCTTCAACATATGCTTCATCGCACGGGCTGGGTGTTGATCCGACTGTTGAAGCTGATGTAGAACTCTTATGAGGTCGATGGGGAGAAACACTTGACGATTCTAGCAAAGATGAAGATATTGGGGATCTCGATTTGTTCCCTAATGACGTTGGTGTAGCCCCTAATTTTGGTGTTGGAGAATACGTTTCGACTGGGGGTGACATTACATTCTATGAACCTCTTTCTCACATGAGTTTGGTGGATTTCGATGCGATAAGGGTGCCTGGATTCCTGAATTTGCCCCGATTAACTTCGAGTTAGCACGGTGAACTATATGTTAAGCTTCAATTTGATGAGAAGAATAAAGCTATATTGGCAGTGAAATAGTACAACATCAAGAACCACGTGGACTACGTTGTCGCAGAATCTAGCCAGATGACTTTCTTTGCAAAATGTGTGAAATACGGACAAGAGTGCAATTGGAAGATCTGAGTGACGAAGCTTCAAAGGTCAAATCGTTGGGAGGTCACAAAGTATAATGGTGATAACACATGTTTATGAACTTCCATCGACCAAGACCACTGGAAATTGGACTCTAGCGTAATAAGCCATCACGTGATGAAGTTGGTTGAAGCAAATTCACGGGTTCCCATTTCAACAATTCAGGCAAGCATTGCGCAACAATTTGAATACTAAATAAAATACAAGAAGGCGTACGTGCAAGGGATAAGGCAATGGACTTGGTGTACGGTGATTACGATAAGTCGTACAACGAGCTACCGACTTTATTAGTAGCACTGACACATTTTATCCCAGGCACCATAGTGAGGTATCAAACCAAGGATGCGTACGATCGAGAAGGTAAAATTGTTGAAGGCCATAAATTTTTTCATCCACTTTTATGGGCGTTCAAGCCTGCTATCGAAGGCTTTCCCTATTGCAAACGTATGATCCAAGTCGATGGCACGTGGTTGTACAGTAGATACTCTCATATACTGTTGGTTGTTGTTGCGTAATATGGTGACAACATCTTCCCGATTCCATTCGCAATTGTTGAGCAGGAGACGGTGGATGCTTGGAATTTCTTTTTGACGAATTTACATGAGCATGTCGTCCAAGAAGATGGGGTCTATATTATATCTGATCCAGGGACAGGTATCAAAGCAGTAATTAATCGAGACGGAAGTCGTTGGACACCGTCGTACGCATACCCTGCCTATTGTATTCGTCATATCGATAAGAACATCTACGAGCGGTTCAAAAATAAATATCTTCTCACTGAGATTGTAAGCATGGGCAAGCATCTTTTTTTCAAACTAAATTATATTTGCATATTTATTTATTTATGTTTTTTTTATTTGTGTCGATACTAATAATATTATGACACAGGATATCTACTAACGCGGCCACATTTTGAGAGGAATATAGCAAATTTAACGAAGTACGGTGAGCACATTTGGAGTTGGGCAAACGATATCGAGAGGGAAAGATGGGCCCAATCATATGACGAAGGTGGTAGACGATATGGGCAAATGACTACCAACCTTGTGGAGTGCATAAATGGAGTACTAAAAGGATCATGTCATCTTTCAATAGCAAGCATGGTGAAAGAGACGTACTATAGGTTGGCGAAAGTTTGGTAGTTAAAGAGAAGGAAATTGATGCCTTAATAAATAGGGGCAAAGTTGGGCTCCCAACCTTGTGACGAAAATGAAAGAGAATATGACGAAAGCAACGTCGCTAAAGGTTCACAGCTTCAACCGAATCAGCGAAGCAGTACACTCAAATGTATTTCGATTCGGTTTCAGACATAGGTGGTGTGATTGTGGAGCATTCCAGGCATGGCGATATACATGTACTCATGCAGTTGCAGTGTATATGCATGCAGAGGTTGACCCGTACACTTTTTTTGATGAATGCTTCAATCTCCACAGGATGGTCAATATTTATAGAAGTGAGTTCCCACCGATTGCAAATTTAATTTATTGGCTGTCAGTGGAGCATGAAAAATGGTTACCGGATCTTACACTCTGTAGATCTCCAAATGGCCGACCTAGATTGACTCGCATATATACCAGTATAGATCTTCATGATAGAGAGAATGAACAACGAAAGAGATGTACCATATATAGGGCCGAAGGACATTCCAGATCAAATTGTCCAAATGAACCAAGATTTGTGTCTTGAAAATATTATTAATGTGGATGTTATGTTATTTTGTTGTAGAACGTTATAATTTTATATTATGTTGTCCAAATTTTTTAATTAATCGTAGAAATTTAATTATTTGATTACTTTCCAAAATTCAACCATATTCATACATATTATTAGTGTGAATTAAAATATGAATATCTAGAAAAATATACAACATAATATTAAGAAATTAGTTTGATAGGTTATAATTATATACTCTTTATAGTGATTAATTCCTTCATAATTTAATTATATCTTGAGCTTAATTGCGGAAATTATGTTTGTTTTGATATATGAGGTGAAATATAGATGTAATGGTGAATATCAGCTCAAAAGCATGCTTTTAGCTTCCAATTGAAAATCAAGTCCATATGGAAATAAAGGTAAAAGATTAATTTGATTAATTTTGTTTTAGTCATAGTTCAACAACTAGTTTTTTTGCTCAAAGAGTTTCGATTGAAGTGAATAAAAAATATTAGTTCAAAATCATTACTAATTAAATAATTCAATTAGTTTGACAAATCATTTCCTACGTAATTTTTGCCTATGATGGGGTGCGGTCGAAAGATAACTCAGAGGTGGTCGTCGAGCACGTCGTGGCCTCTATGGTGCATTGCGTTCCTCTTCAGCATCATCTTCAACATCCTCAGCTACCGAGGGCATAAGAGGTAGTTTTGTGAAAAAATCCACGACTCTCATATTATATGGTGAATTTAGGGAAAAATCCATGCCCAAGTTCGAGTAATTGGGTGATTGTGGCAGAATAAACTTGGGTTTGTATAAATTAGGATCATCAAACCCTACATTACCTGAGAGCTCCCTCCCACATTACCCGAATAGCTCGAGCCCACTAGTGGATATACAAATGTAGCAGGTTGAAAAAACACGGTTCTTTGGAAATCGGCATCAGCAAACCTTATATTATCCGAGGATCTCGGGGCCACTTCCGGTTGTACACAAGTAGGGGCTGGTTCTTTTTCCCATGTAGCCATTGGCATTACTCTTCTCATATCTGGCTCCCATGTCGTTGGCCAACCTTCAAGGTTTCTACTATAAATTTGTCGCCCCTGTGATGAGCCCGCTGCAGCCTTCGATGATTTACCTTTGCCTCTATATTTTTTTCGAAACCTTTCACATTCCTCATGTTCAAGCTGATTTGTTAAGTACGGTATTTCGTAACTACGATAATAGATAATGTACTCTGAACTTTCGAAATCAAAATCGAAAGCTTCCATTGGATGGCGTTCCGGCACCGACAAACCTTTATTGTTCCACAAAGCAATATAGTCGCTATGTTCGACATCCCAATCCATATCTGGCCTGCCATGTCCAACATAGGCATGAAGACGGTAATGGTCACGTGGAATGCGCGGAATAGGCTGGTGGAAGCCAAATTGCCTCAACACTCTATCTGCAAAGTGGAACTCGACAGTAGAGAAATGGATCAACGGTGTAACACTACACCATAAAATTGAATCCTTCATCAAATATTCCGATACAAATATATGGTCATCTTCGTAGGCCTTCCAAATAAACTGCAAAAAAATAATGGTTTAAAATAATACATCTAACTAACTAAGATGTGAAAAATACATTTAACGTCAAAAATTACTTTCCACTCATATACCTGTTCTTGATAATGAGAATCAATAAGAGATCTACAAACTCTAACAATGTTGTGCACCAACCCCGTCTCATGTTTTTCCTCGCACCATCTTGAATACAAATCACAATAATATTTACAGAACAAGTTAATTTAATTAATTTAAAGATTCAACTAAGACTAAGGATATATATTCACCTTGCAACAAGAGGAAACTATACATGTGTTCGAGTAAGCGGTGTAAAAAGGGAAACCGCTGCCAAGCCCACGCTTGCAACAATAACAGACAACCACCAATACCGCCTACCCTCCTACCCTTTTGCAGTATAGCGCCCTTGCACAACTCACGATACAAGTACGCTAATATAGTTAATCCCTAACTATATTTACAACCTGCTTTCCAAGGAGTATCCAATAAGCGAAGATACCTTACACTGACCATATTGCCAGATTTATCCGGCGTCAGTATCCCTCCAATCATCTGTAGGATATATGATTGACTGACCATATAAATTTCATCAATTGTATTATACTCAACGAGTTGAAATTCACTCTCTAGCCAACTCATTTTCACACGAGCCCCTCTCACGTTACTTCCATAGGGTACCTTCCCAATGTACCTTTCACAAATTTCAGCAATTGAGCCCTCGGTACGCTCGACCACTGGCTTCCCGTTTACTGGGACCCCAATAAGATAAACCACGTCCTCTAGGGCGATCGTGCATTCTCCGCAAGGCATATAGAAGGTATGCGTTTCAGGTCTCCAACGCTAAATTAGAGCGGTATTCAATCCAGACACCAACTTGTACCCACAGAGGAACGGGGCATGATAAAATCCTGCCATATATAAGAAATTCATGATTTTGTGGTCTAGGGGTTTGTCTACCATGTACAAATGATGTTTAAATGTATCCTCTGTATCCTGTAAATAACACATTATTTAAACATAATTATTAACAAAAAAACACAGAAGCGACCGATTTCGTAATAAATTAATTTTAAAAAAATTATTAGTAAGAAAATATTAGTAAACTGAGACTAAATCTACTACATTAAAAAATAACAATCATAATAAAATAAAAAATAACTCGGATAATCTTACTTTAAACTACCATATCAAAGGGAAGGGAAAAGATTTCAATATTTGAAATTTAATTTTTAGTGTTAAAAAATATATTTAATCAAGTTTACCAATCTTTCTTTCTTACTTACTTCATTTTTTTCTTATACCTCTATATATGACTAATGAACCTAAATTAAAAATTAAATTACATGTTTTTTATTTTCTAATAAATCATCAATTTAACGTTTTTTATTCAACCACCTATAAATAAATCGAAATAAATTAACAAACTTAAATAAAATGATAAAATACAAATCAAATCAACTTACTATATTTTCTTCTCAAATATCTTCAACCATAAATTAAAAAAACGTTTTTTCTCTTATATTCTTCAAACAATTTATTTTTCTATATTCTTAAAATCTCTCCTCCTATTTAACACAAAATATTTAAACTATATTCTCTCAAAATAACATCAAAAATTCGAACATCAAAATGAAAATTAAAAAAATAACAAACTTAAATTAAACAATAAAATATAAATTTACTTACTATATTTTCTTCTCAAATCTTCACCTATTTAACACAAAATATTCAAACTATATTTTCTCGAAATAACATCAAAAATTTAAACATCAAAATAAAAATTAAAAACAATAACGAACTTAAATTAAACAATAAAATACAACAAATCTACTTACTATATTTTCTTCTCAAATCCCCACCTATTTAACACAAAATATTCAAACAACAACTTCAAAATTAATCAAAAAATAACTTAACTTACTATATTTTCTTCAAAGTTTCTTATCTTCAACCACCTATTTAACACAAAAAAATCACAAAATTTAACTTAAAAACACAAAAATCTGATTTTCGTAATTACTATAAAATAAAATATACAAAAATAAATTATAAAAAAATACTTACAAATAAAATTATTCAAAATAATAAATTACAAAAATAAAATACTTACTCTAAATAAAATCCTCCAAATCTTCTTCTTCAAAATATTTTCTCTACACTATCAACCTTAACCCACCCCTATTTAACCTAGAAAAATTAAATCTCAACCACTCATATCACCTACCCAATTAAATTTCATCATTCATCCAACCAATCCCAAATACACCCAATTTACGAGGCCTGCATCTGCATCTTTTTCTTTCTCACTTTTCCTTTCATGCATGCAGAGTCACGACAGAGGGGTCAGTGCAAGGGTAGAATTTTGCTTAAAGTCGGATTTAAATGGGGTAGACTTTAGGTTAAAGTCGGATTCAAATGAGGAAGACTTTAGGGCAATTTAGCTTAAGTCGTATTCAAATGGGAGAGACTCTAGGGCAATCGTTTTTTTTTTCAAAGTCGAATTCAGGTGAGCACGCCTTTGGACCAACCTCAAAGTCGGATTTAGGTGAGCACGTCTTTGGGCATTTTTTTCTCACAATCGGCTCCATTAGAATCCGACTTCACTTGTACTGTTCAAACAATAATATTCCTGAAAATAATCTGGGCACGAATAATTTTTCCGGCGGGACCCCTAAACCAAACAAACATAGTTCGACTCTTCTCTTTTTTCCTCAAATCCTCAATTTGAAATCCCTAACTAAACATGCTCCTCCATCGCTCCTCCCTCTCGCCAGTCGCCGGTCTCCGGTCCTGTTTAGTGTTTACCGTCGACTCGCCGTTCGCTGCTTCTTCGATTCATCGTTGTGAACGCACAGCAAGGCAGCAACAGCAAGCCAGTAACTCGAGTTACTCGACAGTCCAGTCTCCCCTCTCTCCAGGTCCACCCGTCCAGCAAGCAAGCACTGCACTGCACAGGTAAACTTTGATTTTATTGCGATAAAAAATCTATGATGAGTTCTGTTTAAATCCATGATATTTAGCCATGATAATTTCTTTTCAAATTATAGATTAAAGACAGTAGTTTTCTAGTTGATGTCTAAGCTTTGACCAAGTAGGGCAGCAAAGTTTATGTGATTTGTTTTTATATTACATACATATATTCTGTCATAATGAGTTGTTTTTGCAAGATAACTTAAACTTAAACTTGTTTTCGCTATAGGATTATGGAATATGTATTTTTAATGTTGTTTGGGTTTAATAATTAGGATCTTAAAATTTATATGAGGATTATATAATTCGAACTTTTAATTCGTATGTACATTGTTTATAAAATTAAATGATTTAAAAAAAGAAGCGGTTATCCGTTACCCGATTGCCCGGATGTAACGGGCCGGGACACGGGCTGGCAAAGGAGGTATCCGGATGAATCGGGTACCCGACAATGAACAGCCCTAGTATTCAGCGATAGTGGTGTTCAGCGGTGCTCGTCGAGCGTTGTAGAATTATCCTTATATTATATATTTTCACTATCCTTAACTTCTGTTGTTATTATTTACTAAACTCATGAAATTCTAATAATCTAAAATCTCCTAAAATTATTTAAGTAAACCTATTAAAAAAATTATTTAAGTAAACAAAATAATTATAAATACTACTATTTTAAAACCTCTTGTTTGGATGAAAGTTTTGAGAAGGAATTTCATTTTATCAAGGTTTTCAAAATTAAAAACAATAAATTTTCTTGTTTTTGGTAAACATAACGGAGAACTTCAAATTATACAAGAAATCTTAAAAGGTGATTTAGACATTTCAAATCCCACGAAACGAGATCTTTTTTAATTCTCTTAATTTTATTTCATTTAAAGCATTTGATCTCGTTATAAAATAAAAATAAAATATAAATAAATAAATTTAAAATATCATTTTTAATTAACTCAAATAAATATTTTTATCCTTTCTATTACTGAAATTATTTTTATATTTTCGATTCTAATTATATCCATATTTTATTTTTATATTTTTTATCCTTATTTATTTTATAATTAATTTTTAAACTCATAAGATTTTAACTGACAATTTTTCTATAACAATTATTTTTTCAAACAAAACAATCATAAATACTAGTATTTTGAAAGGGTAAAACTTTGATACATATGCTTTGTAAAACTAATTTTACATAAGCCTGTGTATTTACACTATAAAAACTTAAATCTTAAATTTCTATCCCTAACCCTAAAAAACTAAACCCTAAACCTTAAACCCTATACACTAAATTCTAAACACTAACCTCGAATTCTAAACCATACAACCTAAACCCCTAAACTAAAACCCTAATCCCTAAAACTAAAAGGCACGTGTTACACATCCTGTATATCAAACTTTTTCTCATTTTAAAATGGTACATTTCAAAATACCAACATTTTTTAAATCTCCAATTTTACTGTAGAAAAATTTCAGTTTTAAAAATTTTCATCCAAACATACCTAAAATTTTAAAATTCATCTTTCAAAATGTATTAAATAATTTTATAAAATATTCAATACCTAATTTATTAATTGATTAATTAGACTGAGGTAATACAAATGTTCATTATAGAACGATCTTCTTAATTAAACTTATCCCATCTATGATATTAAAAATTGAACTTAAACATTATTCGAAGAATTTAAGATCTTGTTCGATTATATTGTAAGTATTTCTAAGGGAAAAATGAAACTCCGGGCTAACAAATTTTTGCATAGGATACTAATTAGTGCCCTAAAACGGTAAGAATTTTGGTGTCGGCGTCAATCACCCATTCATTGGCGTCATCTTCGTCGGCATCATCCACCCTTCGTCGGCGTCACTTCCTTGGAGTTTGGGGTATTTCACTTGTAATGTTGTGCACTTGCCAGTTCTAGCCTTCCCTATATTTGGTATTTCACTTGTTAAAATTAACAATAAACAAAAGCACAGAAAGATCAATTATGGGTGACAAAAAAAAAGGACTACAAGAAGACAAAATAATAAGATTCAAGGGTGAAACTTTGATGGATTCATCGTCTTCACTTAGTATCGGTAATGAACCTATCTGAGATTAATTATATACCCAAATCAAATTAAAATCTCATCATTTATCAGTCTTATCGAATATCATAAAATAAAATTCAGAAACGATGTTTAAGATTTTATTTTTGGTTTACTTGGCCAAGTGTGGAAGATAAAGAATGAATGGGAGGATCAAATAATCATCCATGGAATCCATAAATTGCAAAACATCTACATTCTCATCTACTGCTTGTACTACAGGAAAACATGTTTTTAGCGCATTTTCGGAGTAAACGCCGTTAATTTTGCATCTCTAGTGGCGTTTTAAACAAAACGTCGCAATAGACTGATATATGGTGGCGTTTTTAAAGAAGCACCACTACAGACGCGTACTTTTGTGGCGTTTTGTCCCAAAATGCCGCAATAGGTTCATATATAGAGGAGTTTTTGGAAAATGCAGCTACCAATATGTATTTTAGTGCGTTTTGTCTTACAAACGCCACAATAGGGTTTTTGTGGCGTTTTAGAATCAAACGCCGCAATAAATTTAAACTATATATTTATAATGTATTTTTTCCATACCTTCAGCCGTCTCACACCACTTCATTCTCTCAAATTAAAATCACAAACCCTAGCTTATTCCTTTCTCCTACCAACGACACCATTCTGAATGAAATGCTTTTTAGTCTCTAAACTCACCACCAGATCTTTTTCGTCCAAGTGAGATGAGGATTCAATGCAATGTATGCAGGGCGGCAGAGGCCAAGGTGTTGTGTTGCGCGGACGAGGCTGCGTTGTGTTGGACCTGCGACGAGAAAGTCCACGCTGCGAACAAGTTGGCTAGTAAGCACCAACATGTACCTCTATCTTCTTCTTCTCTGATGCCTAAATGCAACATTTGCTAGTTATTTCTTCTTCTCAGATGTTTATTTTAGAAGTCGAAATTTTTAGTTGTAAAATGAGTTGGAATCTGGGTTTGATTTAAAATTTTGATTAGAGTTTCTTTAATTAGCTTACCTGAGAGAAATGAGATACTAAATTTGGGGAAACCTTTTGTAGTTCATATTTTAGGATCTTAACTTTGATCAAGCTTTTGCTAAATTTTGAGTTTTGACTGACAAATAAGCTTTGAAAGGACGGTTGAGGTTCGGTTCAATCACGGGAAATTGGATCTTTGTAGGTGCTCCTGCCCCTGTTTTGTCCCACTTTGTCTTCACTTCTTCCAAACTCTCACATTTACCAAGTTAAATGTAATTTAGACACTTGAAATTCACTAGAGATAAAATATTCAATTGCTTTGAACCCCTGAATGAGTGAAGACCAATTTGGTCAGTGAAGGTTTCATTGAGTTTGGACGACGTGAATCCAGTCTTTGGTGCCACCAGCTGAGTTGGACGTATTGTTGTCTGTAAGCTCATGCTCAAAGGATATGTTGTCAAGGTTGCTTTGCTTTTTCCACCTTTTTCTCTTGCATTCCATTGATCATAGTTTGAAATTCAAATATTAGTTTTCCTAGTTTAAACTATCAAATTCTGACTTACAACTGTCATTTGTTTCTTTGTTTGATCGTTTTGGGTAGTGCAAAAGTATTTTGATTAATGTGTTTTGTTTAATTATGTATTTGAAGGCTTTGGTGAGGAAGGCAAACCAATAGGTGTTGGACATGCTTTCTAGGTCAGTTGAGATAGTAATTGGGGATGTGGGTGACCCTTCCTCCCTTCGAGTTGTAGTGGAAGGTTGCAACAAGATTATCTACTGTGCCACTGCTTGGTACACTATTACTGGAGATCTCTATAGATTTGACCATCAAGGGGTTTCAAAGAGTTAACCCTTCATCCTTCTAACTTGAGATAACTAGCAAGATTTGCATAAACATTGAAAAATGTCTTGAAATTCTATATTAATTTGTAGAACACTTCGTTAAGAAAGTTAGAAAGTTAACAACACAGGTGGATTCTTCCTTCCAGAAGAAAAATGATATATTTTTATTGAAAATTACTAAATGAAATATGTTAATGGTGTAGTTCTACTGATATTTAGTAGAATTTATGCTAGTAAAGCCAATTTGATTTTTAATTTCCATTTCTATATTCTTTCAGTTTACATGCTATTGATATTCAGTTTATCCGTTTCAATTTTTAATGTTGGCTCTTGAGTGTAATTTCATATATATCAAATCTTGATAGCAAATACGAAGATAGTAATAGTGAGATCTTGTGTAGATCTCTGTTCATGTTGGCATGGAAACATCTTGGTGTTAGTTTGTTCATGTTGGCATGGAAACATCTTGGTGTTAATTTGTTCATGTTTTACATTTGAAAGAAGGCCATGAATTGATGTTTGGTCATGACGACAGTTAGAGTTAAACAAAAAGTACAAGTAGATTTTTTAACCTAAAAGTGTGTTTTTGAGAGTTAAGTTTAGGATTGTTCTGGGTACTCACGATACCTTGTTCAAACTAATCATCGGTTTATGATTATATGTCTTTGCTTCCATGATCATTTCGACGGTGAAGTTTATACTACGAGTAATATTGAGCCTGAATTCCATATACCTAGCCTTGATAATGGTATAAGTCAAGGTTTGTTCTTGTATTGGAGATAAATGGTTGATAGGGCCTTCTATATTTTTTAAATATGGAAGACTTGCCAGTTGATTTGGATTCTTTATCTAATAGCATGCCAAACAATGAATAGAAATCAAGTTCTTACCTTCCAATTTGCCTTTGAACTAATTGACTGGAGTTTCTAAAAATGATGGTTAAACTTAGTATATCGAGTGAAAACCGTGAAAGATGTTGGTAAAAACTTTTAATTTGATTGCATATTGCGTTGATCAGGAGCGTCTGGCCTTGAACTTGATGGTTTTAAATGTTAGTAGTCTTCATGTGTTAATATATGGGTTTATCTTCCATCCGTCTTCACTGAAAGGAAGCTGTTGTGGTCTTTGTAAGGGTTGAGATGGTTGTTATACAGATTAGAGCCTTGACCTTCTTGTGGCAAAGAAGGTTAGTGTTAGAGATGTATTTACTTATTCAGGTTTAATGCTTCTTAATATTTTGGAGATTCATCTTTAGTCATTGATTGTTTGTAGATATTGGGAAATGAAAGGCCTCCTAGATTTCCATATTTGATGGTTCTTGAAGGTGGAGGCATACTCGTAGGCGGAGAAGGTGATAACTAATAATTTATCCAGTGTTTGATTAGCTTTCTTAGTGCATGTGATTTTAGAAAGAAAAAAAAGAAAGATTAGCTTGCCGTGTCAAAACTGTTAGCCAAGGCCACCTGAGGCGTCTTTTCAATTGTACTTACATAATTTGAAGGGTTTTTTTCTTTCACCCTTCATTTGCTAATGGTGTTAAAATTGTACAGTTAAATTTGTTAATATATTTCAAGTTTTTATACTTTTTGTACATTTAAATTGTGGTTTTACATTTCAAATTTAAGAATTCAATTTTAATTGTGCTTATGGTGTTAAAATTGTTCTGCCATGTCATTTTGAAATAAAATAATAATAATTTGTAATAAAAATAGTAATTGTCAAAAGGCTAATTCGCTGCATTATGGTAAAAATGTCACTAAAATTGCAATATATAGCGGTGTTTGGGGGAAATGCCATTATATCCCATCACTTTTAGCGGCATTTATGTAAAAAATGCCATTATAACTCAACATTTAGCGGCATTTTGAAACTCAAATGACACTAAAGATAGACTTTTTAGCGGCGTTTTGAAAATCAAAGACCACTAAAGATAGGTTTTTTAGTGGCGTTTTGAAAATAAAGCGCCACTAAATATAGGGTATTTAGCGGATTTTTTAATTTCAAACGCCACTATAGAACACGACCTTTTGCGGCGTTTTTTGTTCACAAACGCAGTTAACAATTGCGGCACTAGATCGCGACACTTCTTGCGGCGCTTTTCCTAGCAACATGAGGGTTTTTAGCGGGCTTAAAATGCACTATAAAACAAAAAAATGTTGTTAAAAACCTGTTTTGATGTAGTGTTGCTCAGTTGCTTGCCCAAGGCCATTAGTTGGTGTTTTAGGATATGTACTTCCATCTTCGAAAACCTAGAAATATTCAGTATGATGTCGTTCTTCTTCTGCTACTGCTTACACTTGCCCATCCCAAGAGATTCCCAACATGACTGTTGTACTATTGAATAGATGGGTGACGTCAGCGAATGAGAGCTTGTTGCCAGTGAGGGTGAAAGTAGTTTAGGATTTTGAATGTTTGAGATTTTATTTTAAATTAATTTTTTATTTAATAATAATAAAATATATTTTCTTCTTATTTTAAATTATTTTTTATATTTAATAATAATAAAATATGCCAAATAATATCAAAATATTAATAAAATAATCCATAATGATCAAAATAGGTCAAAAGTAAAGTTTAGTGAGTAAATTGATCGTTGTGAAAGTTCAGTGACCAAAATAGGTCAGAGAGCAAAGTTCAGTGATTATCTCTGTAATTTACCCAAAAAATTCTCACTAACCAATAAGAATGCACCATGTATCGTCATATTAATAAAAAATCAACTGACTTAAATAAAGAGGTAAATTGCACGTTAAGGCTGCCATATTTTATTTTTGTTCATTTTAGTCTCTAAAAGTATATTTTTTGAACAATTTCTACCTAGGGGAGGGGGGAGAGGAATTTTACTTTTACTGGGTTTTGAACTCACGATCTAGGGGAAGGAAAGGGTGTCAACTGAGAGCTTTAACTACATGCTCTAGAGATTGTTGACCCAATTTCTTTCAATTTTTTAATAACCTATTCTAATATTTTTTAATATGATGATATTTTTGTTAATTTTAGTCCCTAAAAATTATTTAACTTGAGTCCCAAAATTTATTTCTAATTTTTAATTTAGTCCAAAATTTTAAATATGATGATATTTTTGTTAATTTTAGTCCCTAAAAATTTATTTTAGCAGAAATTCACCCCTATTTATTTCCTATTTTTAAAATATAGTCCAATATTTTTAATATGATGATATTATTGTTCATTTTTGTCCCTAAAAATCTTTATTTAACCCAAAATTCACCCTATGTCTTTCTAATTTTTAAAATTTAGTCAAATATTTTTAATATGATGATATAATTGTTCATTTTAGTCTCTAAAAATCTTTATTTAACCAAAATTGACCCATATTTTTTTTTAATCTTAAAAATTTAGTCCAATATTTTGAATATGATGATATTTTTGTTTATTTTAGTCCTAAAATTTTATTTAACCAAAATTCACCCTTATTTCTTCCTAATTTTTAAAATTTAGCTCAATATTTTTAATATAGTGATATTATTTTATTTTAGTCCCTAAAAATCTTTATTTAACCTAAAATTAGCCCCTATTTCTTTCTAATTTTTATAATTTAATCTAATAGATTATACCATTTTTGGACAGCTCATGGCTTCACCAATGGGTAAGGTATTTATTGGAAAACAAAGTTTTCTTTACTCGGCTTAAGAAAAACAATGTTACATGATCTCTTAAGTGATGTAGTAAGTATTGTTTGATTTGCAGAATCAAATAGATGTTTAGTGTTAACTCACGTAGTAATAGCTGTATTAAACGAGACATACTATTTAATTATATTTTTTAAAAATCATATAAGTAATATAAATTTTGTAATATATAAAATAAAAATAAAAAATAAATTATCTTAGTTATAATTTTTATTATAATAAAATTTAATTTAGAATTAATTATTAATTAAAATTTTAAAAATATATATATAATTTTTTGATGAAAAACATGCCTCATTAAAAATCCCTCAACGTCACCAACAAAGGGGTGAACTTAAGGAGGAAAAGGAGTACTCATGTGTATTAAGATAAAGAGTCATCGTTTACAATAAGAGCTATAAACTCAGGACAAACCTAGTCAAAGAAAACAGAGCTAAAAGAACGAAGGGCCCAAGGCTAAGGTGTGGGCCGTCTTGTTTAAATCACAGTGGGCAAAGTTAACTTTAAAACCCGGATTACAATTGAAAATGGTACAGGCCGGATCAAGGAAAGAATTGAGCATGGAAACGTCTTCAATAGGTCGCCTGCCCAATTAGATTCAAATTTTATAAACTAAAAAAATATAATTCGAATAAAAACAGATGGGTCAACTTAGTTAAAGATAAGCTGACATGGCGTAATGTCATTGGCTGAAAACGTTAGAGCTAGTGACATGGGGCAAAATATGTAACCCTAAAAACGTTAGGGAGCATATAAGCCCAACAAATAAATTAGGTTCCAAAAAAAAAAAAACATAATATACGTTGAAGGGGAAATTGTGCATTAAACCTATTTTAAAAGTGAAAATATCTTCTTTTTAACTAGCACCTTTGAAGTGCAGAATCTTTTTCTAAGCAGTGCAAAGGAACAAATCTTCTTCATGCTTTGACGGAACATTTACTTATTATTGTCGTTAATTAAAAGCGCACATACCAATAATTAGTTGGTTTAGTAGAACTAGTAGATGTATGTTTTAAATAAGATCAAAGATTTGAACGTTGAATCATAAAATTGTGAATAAAACAATTAGAGTGAGAGAATCATTCATATAATAAACTTTTGTAGTACATGATCTAGATTAATAATATATTATTTGAATATCTATAGTTATACTAAAGCAAATCGTAAATACAATTCAAGTCAATATCATAAAACTAGAAGATGAATAAACATTGGATTTAAAAAAAGAGAATGAAAGAATTTTGGCTCATAACTATCTAAATTAAAACGTAAAGCAAAATATTTACTATTTTTAGAGGTGAGCAAAAGTCGATTTAACTCGAAAATTTATGAAAAAAATGGGGTTCTCTTGAATGATTTTAGTAATAGAGTTCTAACAAAGACTCGATTGGGAAACACCAACTAAGATTTGATTGGTAAATATAAAGCCGAGTTTTATGAAAACCAACTAAGAATCTCATTGGATCACAACTGTTTGCTGAAATCCCATCTGAAAGTTGAAACAAAGGAGATGTCATAATCTTCCACTTCAATTTCAACATTTCCTTTGGGTCCCTACTACTACATATATAGCCTTTTACCTATACATCTTTCAGTATTTTGTCTTTATTCGTCTATACCTTTGAATTATATTCAAATATTGAATAAATTTGTATAAACAAATCAATATATATATATATAAAAGAAAATGATCAAATTTTCTATTTTGGACACCCAAAACAGCTTGTTTGAGTTAATGCAACAGTGAATATGATTGAAGTGAAGAACAATGACGGAACACCATTCATGCCTAAAGACAAGACCCCGATTAAGGTAAAGGCAACATGGTTAGGGACAAAAGTGGCATGCATGAGGTGTTGGGTTTTTAAAAATATTAAATGTTTTTTTTTCTTTTGATCAATCAATACTTGTTAATTTCTTATGATTTGATTCTTGGAGAAAAAAAAAGTCTAAACCATACTCTATAGTTTTGCCAGTTATAAAATCTTCATGTACAAGACCGCATCTCATTCATTCATAACCTTCCTCTTTTCTTTTTCTTCATTCCTCTATCAACATGTTATACTTAAGGCTCACGGATTAATGATTTTAAAATTCTAGATATCCGTTAATAGATTTAAAAAGTATATTAATATTTTATAAATAAATATTAATTTGAACTAACTCGAAATCATTTAAAAGGTTGATTCACTGGTTAATTTTAGTGTAAACAACATCATCTGTACTAAATTATTTTCTTTTTCCTGTTTCAGTTATCAAACTATTATTTTTGACAAAATCATTACTAATATTATATTTTTTATTTTGGTCACTAATGTTATTTTTTCTGTTTTAGCCACTAATACATTTCTTCTTTCCTGTTTTAGTCACCAAACTATTAGTTTTTTCATGAGTTTTTAATGGCGGGTGACCAAGATAGAAAAAAATAACATTAGTAATGATTTTGCCCAAAATAATAATTTGGTGATTAAAACAATAAAGCAAGAATAGTTTAGTGACCAATTATGTTGTTTACCCTTAATTTTATTGATTAGGCCAAAATGGATTCATTGATTAGCACTAAAGTAACGTGCAAGTTGTTAGTACATTTGAAGCAGGAATAGCAGTGAATAAGAATAAGCAGTTGCTTGTACATTAAGGAAGACAGTAATGGCAATGGCGGCACTCTTATCCGTTAATTGAGAAACATTAACAGACAATATTATTGTGAATTAATTGTTTTGGAATATTACTCTAATATGACAAGCCCTCAAAACAACACACTTTTTAATCAAGGGATAAAGTCAAAAAATACTCCCAAAGTTTGACTGAATAATCACTTTGGCCCCTATTTTTTGAGCAATTTAACCTTCAATGTTTTATTTTGAGTCAAAATAATCCCTTCAAGGATGAAAATTGTTAGGAAAATAACGGTAAACAGTTTGAAATGACTTAACAGAATGATAAGTCAGAAGAAAAAAATTATTTTATATTTTATATAATTCTATAAAATTATTTTTTAACTGGTTTAATGTTTTTTCTTCAAGTTAACACATTTGTCTATAAGATACTGCCATGTCAGCGTGCATTGCCGTATATGTTTGTCACGTCATTTCAAGCCATTTACCGTCAGTTGATTGATAGTTTTTATCCGCAGAGGGGCCATTTTGACCCAAAATGAAATGTTGAGAGTTAAATTGCTCCAAAAAAAGAAAAGGGGCTAAAGTTACTATTCAGTGAAACGTTGTGTATTTTTTTGGCTTTATGCCTTAGTCAATGACTATTGTTTTGGTTACTACTTTGTCCTTTGAAACCAATTTTCCTGCCTTGAGTAAAGGAATTATTAATATAGAGATCAAAGATTTTAAGTATAATTACATAAACAAACCGATTTCTTTTTATTTAATTTTCAGGTAAAAGGACAAAAAGGACATGGTAGGGTTAACAGTTACTTGATTAGAGAGGATTTGGTCTTCAAGTATATGTTTGAGATTGATGCAGACTACACATTTGTTTTTCTTCTTTTTCATGGGACAATTTTGGAGATTGTCTTCTCAATTAGACCTAAATTAGAATTAGATTGTTTATTCGGTTTACATCCTCACACGTCCTTGAACTATGATACTTATTTTAAATTGATTCTCGAACTGTTGAACATTATAATTTCAGCCTCAAATTATGACTCGCATTCTAAATTAATCTCCAAACTTTTGAACATTACAATTTCATCCTAAAACTGGCGATATATGCTAATAACGCCAATTTTAATAAAATGGTTAAAAAATTTATTACTTGCCATCTAAAAATTGATGTGCACTATGTAACAATATGATGTGATGTAACACCCCTGACCCGGATGTCACAATTAGGCCTCAAGCCCAAACCAAAAACCATAAAATTTCTCAAACTAGGTTTAGCTCAAACAAGACATTTTCAAAATATTTAGATCCAATAGTTGAAAACATGGATAAACAATTTAAATCATTGCAAAAGAGCTCCACATTAATTTAAAACATTTCAACTTTTTATTTGATTAATACAATTTCAAAAGAAAGATTTATAGACTCGGCCACTAAGGTCCTATGAATACATAGCCCACTAAACATAAATACCATACTCTAGAGATCACCACATGTTGAAATCCTGTACTGATAGCGCTCCTCGAATCCATGATCTAACGATCAACCTACGCACGGAAACAACAATTCCGAGCGCTGAGCTTACAAAGCTCAGTGGTACACATCTACTCTACTATACTTCATGCTAATCATAAACATAAACATGCAAGCTAGTACGGGGAATAATGAGAGATAAATAAACTTGTGGGCTACTACTAGTCACCTACATGCACTCATCATAACAATCATCATACATGGCCCACAAGGCCTAACCATACTCGGGATCCCACCGGATCATCCGAGCGAAACACATGGTTATACCACAAACTTGGAGTGAGGCCCGATGTCACACAACCTCGGGAATACACACATACACTCTGAGTGAGGCTCGATGTCACATAGCCTCAGGAACGTACACATTCTCTTTCTGGGCGAGGCCCGATGTCACACAGCCTCGGGAATACACACCCATACTCGACATCTCTTCTCGAGTATCATCGGATGAGGCCCGGTGTCACACAACGTCAGGAACGTATATCCTACATCTCTAACCATGATGTTGCAACACTCTTTCTCTGGGTATCCAAATCCCATCAACAAAGTGACCAAACCACGCAAGTGCCCATACTTGGCACGTAACAACACACGATCCACCAAGGATCCTTATGGTTTGCAATTACAAACAAGTCACCCAATATTTATCAAGTTATTACTCATTATTGAAGTGTACATTAATCATCTTCATTAATCATCTCTATTAATCTATATTATCTCATTAATATCTCACGTTAATTTCCATATTTTTATTAGAATTAGAGATTATTATTCCTAACAATGGGTACCGATACTTGAACACCAGTATCGATATAGTACCACTGGGTACCGGTACTCATACGCGTACTGATACAAATATTACTTACTGAAAATCTTAAATTTACACAAGTACCGATACAACTCGACCCGTATCGATATAGTACCATCAGGTACCAGTACTCACGCGCGTACCGATACTAATATTACTTACTGAAAATCTTAAATTTCCACAAGTACCGATACAACTCGACCCATATCAATATGATCCCTAATCGCGTATCGATGCGGTCAAAGCTCGTACCGATACTCTAAATACGGGTTTACACCATTTCCTTGAATTACGATTTTACAACGCTTACTCGATCCCTAAAGCTTATAAAATTCATTAGGGTTTTTCTACTAACGCATTTAATCTATTAATATTAATTACCGGCATCATGACAATTTATTCAAATATTTAACCCTTAAGAATGATTCCTGTCAAATCTCATCAATCTATTCGGACAAACATACAAGGCGTCACAATTATCTCAATCAATCAAACAATCATCAATAAATCATACAGGCATCTCAAACGACCCTACACGGTCTCTAAAGTCTCCATCAGTCCTATCATATCCGTAACATCATTATGCATATCATAAATATTGAGTCTCATAATATTGGTCTGTAATCATGCTTATTAATCATCTACCTATTTGTAGGCACAAACATGCAAGGCAATCACATTTATGATGCTCATGAAGCAATAGGAGTTTGAGGTGTACTAACCTTAAGCCGATATTGCTAAAATCCTTACCCAAGCTTCCTGAACATTCCACATGATCCGATATTCGATCCTGAATAATCCTCGAATATCAATTAATACTATAAGTATCACTTAATCACATACTTTAATGAATTCGAAGGGTCAAATGCGTATAAACAACTTACCAGGTTTGAATTTGGCACAATAGACTACGTCAACGGACTCAGATCGAGAAACCCTCAAGTAGGATCCCTTAGAAAAAGTTAACATCGGTCAATGGTCAATTCCGGTCAACATCGGCGATAGCGGTAGTCAACGGTAGTGCGGCGGCTGGCTTGGATCGCTCGAAGGGCCGGCTTGGCCTGCGGCTTGGCAGGCAGGCTCAGCTCGGCCCAACAGCTGCCCAGCAGTTGGATAAGCTGCTCTCTCGGCCGGACGTTGCCCAAGCGTAGGCGGTGGTGCGTGCGGCGACTTCAGGTGGCCGGATGGCGACGATGAATGCCCAAATCAACTATCTTGACGCTGGTGAACATGATAGTGGCCCCCGTTCTTCATTTTGAGCACTCTAACCCCTTCAACTCAACAGCCCAAAACTCCAAACTTTTTACCTCCCTCCACAGCGGCTCCGACGATGACTTTTTGACCATTGGCAAACTCATCTCAGCGAGGGGAACTCAATGGTGCCGGCAGTGTCGACAACGAACGACCCGATCTCCGTAGATCGGAGTTTAAAACTTTTCATACACTTTCTCTCTCACTTTTCTTTTCCTCTCTCTCTCTCTCATCTACTTTTCACTTTTCCCTCTATCTAACATAATATCCTTTTTTCTCCTATCCTCATCATTTTAAATTTCAAAACTTCTTCCTCAATTTTTGGGCCCAACATAACCATATCAATTTGGGCTTCTAAAATAAAGGCCCATAACCCGGGTCTGAGACCTGATTTATTAACCCAAAAATCTGGGTCGTTACAACTTCCCCTCCTAAAATGAAATTATGTCCATGAAATTTAAATCCATAACTCAAAGATTATGCTAAAAATCTTATAACTCTTTGACATTCTCAAAGATTTCCCGTTGCACTACTCTAATCTCTCACAACACTGATCAATCATAACCTTTGTCTTCTAACAGTACAAACATGATCTCAACTGATTCTTTCTCTTAGAAAGAATTTATCTTTGCTCGGTACATTATAGACGATAAACAAAACCCAACAATACCCTAACAAGAACTATCACACGAATACGTCATCAAAGAAACTTGACTTATGCTGTAGAACCCAAAAGATTGTTGCACAATAAATTTTATCCATAACTCTACACGATCTAAAAGGACAAGAGGTTACACAACCGTTGTAACCAAACAAATCGATCTTTTTTACGGTGGCTTCCTAAATGAGACTCTAACTCTGATGGCTCATTTATCAAAATCATTGCTTGCCTGGTGCAAGCAATGATTTTGATAAGGGATGTCATCATAACCTTTTTCTTCTAATGGTACAAACATAATCTCAATTGATTCTTTCTCTTAGAAGGAATTTATTTTTGCTCGGTACATTATAGACGACAAACAAAACGCAACAGTACCCTGACAAAAACTGTCACACGAATACGTCATCAAATAAACATAACTTATGCTGTAGAACCCAAAAGATTGTTGCACAACAAATTTTATCCACAACTCCACACGATCTAAAAGGACAAAAGGTTACACAACCATTGTAACCAAACGTAGCAATCCTTTTTGCGGTGGCTTCCTGAAGGAGACTCTAACTCTGATGGCATCCCTTATCAAAATCATTGCTTGCACCAGGCAAGCAATGATTTGGATAAGGGATGACATCATAACCTTTGTCTTCTAATGGTACAAACATAATATCAACTGATTCTTTCTCTTAGAAGGAATTTATCTTTGCTCGGTACATTTTAGACGACAAACAAAACCCAACAGTACCCTGACAGAAATTGTCACACGAATAGGTCATCAAAGAAACTTAACTTATGTTGTAGAACCCAAAAGATTGTTGCATAAAAAAATTTATCCACAACTCCACATGATCTAAAAGGACAAGAGGTTACACAACTGTTGTAACCAAACAAAGCGATACTTTTTTACGGCGGCTTCATGAAAGAGACTCTAACTCTGATGGCATCCCTTATCAAAATCATTGCTTGCTTGGTGCAAGACTTCTAAAACAAACAACATCTCAACTCGCCTTAAACACTTTCCCAAAGCTCGACATGATAACTCATATGGGCAACTAAAGTAACCCCCAATAACTCAGTTCACGCAAGGGTCTTACACTTCAAACTATAACGTGTATGAAAAACTCGTCATCTATACCCTCACTCAGATCTTTCATTGCATTCAATCCTACCAAGGGATAAGGTTCCATCATGAACTTTGAAACTCGTTGCAACCCCCTCGACCAAGCCTAGATGCCAGACCGAACTAAACGAGCTACATTGGGTTTGCCAAAACAAACCCGTGAAAAGATAACTCGAATTAACCTAAGATGCATATTATTAACCTAAGGTGAGCATGCTGGCAGCGGGTGAAAACTCCATTGAATCGGGCATCTGTTCGACATCCAATTACGCGTACTTGCAATTTAGGGACCAAATTGCAAATTTATAAAATTATATGAACTTTCTTGGTTTAAAGTTTACCTTTCCTTAATTGCACTCAAAATAATTAGGGACCAAAATGAATAAAACAAAAACCTTAAAAGCACATTTTAACAGCTACGCGTATCGATACATGAGCAAGTGTATCGATACACTTATGCATTTTCAAAATCCTAGATTCCAGTAGCTCAAACTCGTACCGATACACTTCCTCGAGTATCAATATGCTATGTCTGAAATTACCAACCCGTATCGATACAGTCTCACGCGTATTGATACGCTCTGACCTCAAATATCTAATTTTGCTGGTTTAACATGCATTTATGGATTCAAACATGTCCCAAACATTCATAATCATAAACACAACTATTCCATGGATCATTCCATGCCAGAACTTCAAAGATACATGAACAAATAATGGCAACATGGATCAACATGATTCTAGAGGCATGCTTCCTAAAAACCATTTAGCTTAACACCCAAATAGAAATTTAAGGCATACTTCAATATAGGCATAGCATCAACAGCCTTAAAAACGTCATTTAAAACATGCTTGAACTCCTGTGGACTTGATCATAAGCATTTACAATTAACATGTTACTAAAGCGAAAACACCAAGCATAAGTTCATGCTAGCATATCATCAACATTCATGCCTCAATCCAAACCATGAAAACTATCAAACCACAACAGAAAAACCATAACAAAACAATCAAAATCCAGATTACAAATCCCCAAAAATATGGTAAACACATTTCCTTATTAACCAAATTTAAAACCAAATTTCATACTTAAGCAAATGTATTGATCTTGGACCTTCATTGCCAAACCAATGCTACCCCTCGACTCTATTTCTCTGTATCAATGGAAAAAGAGCGTAAGCACAAATGCTTAGTAAGGATGCCCATAATCAACATTGATGCAATTTGAAACCACTTTAAAAATATTAAGCCTTTTGTTACCAAGTCGTGCTTACTTCCCAAGCATTTCATATGTGATTAAAACCATTTGAAAACTATAAACCATCTTGTTTCCAAAACATGCTTCATCACCTAAGCAATATCTCATTTGTTTCCACAACAAATCATGCATAACAATCATATGCATCAAATCATCTATAAACTTTTTAATAACATGTATTCTCATATATTGGCATTTATAGTGACCCTGGATAGACTCACCTCTACCCCCGGATAGACTCATCTCTATCCATACATGTTCAGATACACAGATTTCTCATGATGGGCTCACCTCCATCAAATCTCATACATTGCCTAGTTAAATCGCAAGATACCATCACAATGGGCTGCCTAGTTAAACCGCATACCCAAGTGATAACCCAATAGCCCGAGTAGCCTAGTTAAACCATTTTTCCTCAAGGACTATGGCACGATCGATTTTATATATTATAGTGCACTTTAATCCTATGGCTAGCCAACTATATCCGACACTTTCTCATTTTCGTAACATAGCCAATATATCACTTTCAAATACATTTACTTACTGTTTTATAGTGCATATCATAAACCAAATCATATGCAAAACTCATTGCCTAAGACAACAACATATTCCTTTCAGGAACAAATCTCAATGCTCATAAGTATTCATTTCTTTGTTTAAACATTGTATATTAATCCAAACGATGCATTTACAGTAAGTAAAGCAAACCATGTTTAAAATCAACATGTAAATCAAACTATGTTTAAAGCAACATGAAATCTGCAAGCTCATTTCAAAGCCGATATTCAACGAAGGTAAGAACAAATTACACTTGAGCTTAGTTAAGCTTGTTAGGCAATAACTAAACCCCCATGATCCATCGATCAAACCTTTAAAAGAGCTTTAACGCGTTTAAACACTCATCGATACGCCTCGCCTTGCTTGCCATCGCGAATCAAGCCACCGGTAAGCAACGTACGCAACTAGGAAACCTTGCCTTGGTCTTCCCCTATTTCAATCACATAAAACCAGAGGAAAAATGCATCATTATGCATTCAACTTTTTTCTAAACAAGGATCCCCTGCATACTTAACATAAACCCTCCAAAAACTAGCTGAAACCACCGAAATTAACACCAAACACCTTCCAAACTTAACCTAGCCAAAACCTACTAGTTTAATCCATCAATTATCCTCCAAAAACAGCCTAATAACATCCTTATACCTCCAGCATCCATAAACCTCCTACAACTCCTAAAAAACACATAACTAACAACCTAAAAATTAGATATTCACCTAGTTTCGGGATTCCAATGTTAAAACCAACTTATTAACATTATCAAACATCAAAATAATGATTAAAAACAATCAAGAACTCAGCGAAATAGATCCAATACGAAAATCACATGATCTCAACAAATAAACCTTGATTTAACCAAATTTCCATTATTAAATCATCAAAACTCATTAGAAAACATTAAACAAAGATCAAATACTTGGAAATTTTAGTAAAGAACCTTTTATTAGAGGATAAGAATGAAACTTACCTTCAATGAGTGAATTTCCTCTCAATTGGATGTTTTACTCTTGAAAAACAAAGGAAAACAATGAGATTTTGGAAAACAAGATTGAAAATCCATTGGAAATCAAAAGTCTAAGAAATCAAGATCATTACCTAAAATCTTTGATGAAAAAAAGAGTGTTTGGCTGAACAGATTTTGAGAGAAAAGTTTGAGAGAAAAAGTTATATCAAAAGTGGTTTAAGGAAATAACTACCTTATTTTATTAAATCTACTTTTAATTCCTTAATTAAAACTCTTTAAAATCATTCCAAATTGAGAGAAAATTTTGATAAAAATATTTGGTCTTTCTGTGATGTCACCACAATATATTGACCATCTCTATGGTATTTCCGCGTAGAACCTTAGTGCTCGAATCCAACACTTTCATAGGCTCCTCATCATAAGACAAATTCGGACACAACTCAATCTTCTCAACAGGCACAACATGTGACATATCTGATCTATACTTCTGAAGTATCGACACATGGAAAACATCGTGTATCTTTTTAAGCTTAGCCGTTAACCTCAATCTATGTCAGCCGAGCTTTGGCAATTTCTGGTCTATCGATACCAACATCAATTCAACATTCTCTCTGGCATTCTTTCCTTCTATGCTGCTCTGCTCTACCAAGCCTGTCCTGCTCTGCCAAGCCTGTCCTGCTCTGTCAAGCCTAAAATAATGCCAACAAAATAACCCTTCATACTGGCATAAATACCTGGTAAAGCGTTGCCATTAAACTAGTTGGCATGGGAGCGTTGCCACTGAAATAATGCCAGAGCTTGAGATTTTGCACCTCAGCTTTCTCTAATTTTTGGAGAATGATCTTCTAGCGCTGGTAGATCTGGGAAAGAGTTGCCACTGAACTAGCTGGCATGGGAGCATCAGGATTTGCCTTCGGCACCTTGGGTTTAGGCGTTGGCTCTTTTGCCTTTCCCTTGCCTTTGTCTTTTGAATTGGTGGCTGTGAGTTGCCTCCACAAGGCAGTTGTGATTGTTGTTCCTTTGGTTTTTAGGACCTTGTCTAAATCGATCTTTGGCACACCATGTTGCATGCAAATGTTAGAAATCAACAAGTGGAAAAACAAACTGACATTACCTCTTTCAACACACTTATAAGTTTCCTCAATGATGAGCAAGCCAACGTTGATCTTGTGGCCCATAATGATGGAGTGCAGTAGTGCCAGCCTCTCTTCCGAGACAGTTTCATTGTGGGTAGTTGGCATCAGGTTTGCCTTGAGAAAATAATTTCACCTCCTCGGCTGTGATTTTAAGGCTAGCCGCTTGACTGTCTGGTGTCCCTTTGATGACACAGTCTATGTAATATCGGGCTCGCACAAACTATCAACAGCTTCTTTCTCTTGGCGGTGTTCATGGATTCAGCAAACTCTTGGTGTTTGTCTTCTACACCATCCAACTCAAACATGGCATTAATGTAACCTTCATCAAAACGCACACAAGTACCTCGAATCATTAAAAATGGTGAATCTTTGGCGGCGAGATGGGCTTAGAATTCTCAGACAATTTTGGAGTAAACTTCTCCATTCTGTTGGCATAAAAGCTCCCACTTGTGCTTGGTTACCATCGCCATGAACTCCAGGGTAAATCCCAAGTTTGGTTCATCCTTGACCTCAAAGTTTTTCTCATGGCAAAACGTTCTTAAGGAAAACTTTTCCTCATATTTCTTGTGGATCTCCTCATTGAAGAAGATCTTGAATAAAATTGATGATGAAGCCATAGAAACAACTCATGGGCTTGAACAATTGTGAAAAAGAAGAAGAAGAAAAGTGAATCTTTGGCTTCTTGCTTAATAAAGAAAAGAAAGAGAAAAGTGAAAAGGTTTTGAGCTTTGAAACGACTAAGGGTTTAAGAAGATGAAATGTAAAAGGTTGAGTGTTTTAAGTGGAGTTATTAAGTAGCCGATTTAAGAGGGGATAATGATGGTTCTTTACGTGTTTAGGGAAAATAAAAAGGGATGATGTGATAAGGGTTTAAGTGATAGGGCGGCAAAGTAAAGTGATAAGGTGATATAATTAGGTTGAAATTTAAATTTCAACTTATCACTTGGGCGGCTATGGTAAAAATTCAAAGGAAAAATTTTCACTTTTCATGTCTGAGTTTTATCAAGCCTTGGGCGGCTAAGGTAAAAAAATTTCTCCAAAATTTCATCCGCCTCATGCCAAGCCTCTGTCTTGGCATTCTGTCTGGCACAAAAACCTGCACTTAATCAATAAAAAACCTTTCAATGCAGCAAAGAGAAAATCAAAAATTAAAAGAAAAATAATTAAATAGAAAATATTGAAAAATATCTAACCTACTATACAAAAATTACACAACGATGATGATCACAGAATCTCTGCCAGGAGAATAAGCTCCTTGGCATTCCTCTAAGTGCCTTCCAAATGGTGCTATAATCATTAACCGTTTACCTTGAAGATTTCTCCCGACTTCAAATTTTTTATATCCTCTGCTCCATGGGCATATGGCTTCACAACTTCAAAGGGTCCCGACCATCTAGACTTGAGCTTACCTGGAAACAATTTTAGCCTTGAGTTAAATAACAAAGCACGTTGGCCTACCTCAAATTGCCTTGGCAATATCCTTCTGTCATGCCAACGTTTTGTCCTTTCCTTGTAGAGTCTAGCATTCTCATAGGTGTGTGCTCTGAATTCCTCTAACTCATTTAGGTCTAATAACCTCTTTTCTCTAGTATTCCTCCATGCAATATAAAGTGTTTTGATTGCCCAATATGCACGGTGCTTCATCTCCACTGGTACGTGGCATACTTTTCCAAAAACAAGTCTAAATGGTGAAGTTCCCAAGGGAGTTTTAAAAGCAGTCCTATAAGCCCACAAGAAGTCATCTAGTCTCAAAGACCAACCATTCATTGTTGGATTTATAGTCTTCTCTAAAATGTTCTTAATATTCTTGTTTGAAATCTCTGCTTGGCCATTTGTTTGGGGATGGAATGCCATGGCAATCCTCTGCTGAATCTATAACTGCACAAAGCTTTAGAGATTAGATTGCATTTAAAATGGGTACCCTCGTCATGAATAATCACTCTGGGGGCACCAAATCGGGTAAAAATGTGTTTGTGCAAGAACTTGACAACAACCTTGGCATAGTTCGTTGGCAAAGCAACAACTTCAACCTATTTTGAAACATAGTCAACAACCACAAGGATATATAGGTTACCAAATGAAGGAGGAAATGGATCCATGAAGTCTATTCTCCACACATTAAATAAATCCACTAGCATAAAGTTTTAGAGTGACAATTGGTGTCTTTCGGAGATATTTCTTGTCCGCTGACATCGATCACATGCCTTGGCAAAGTTATGGGCATCTTTATATAGTGTGAGCCAAAAGAATCCTGACTACAACACCTTGGTAGCAGTTTTTATCCCGACAAAGTGACCTTCATATGGTGCTGCATGACATAATTGCAATATGTTGTGTTGTTCATCTTCTGGCGCACACCGTCTTATTATTTGGTCAGCACACTATTTGAAAAATATTGGCTCATCCCAATAATATTGTTTAACTTCTCAGGAATCTTTTCTTGGCATTATATGCCAGATCTGGTGGTAGGATACTACTTACCAGGTAGATAACTATGTCATCGTACCATGGCATGGCATTGACTGTAAGCAAATACTCATCTTGAAATTCATCTCTTATGATAGTGGTCTTACCATCTTCAAGGTGATGATCTAGGTGTGATAGGTGGTCAGCTACTAAGTTTTCACTGTCTTTCTTGTCTTAGATCTCGAGATCAAATTCTTGTAACAGAAGCGTCCATCGAATCAATATGGGCTTGGCATTCTTCTTTTCCAAGAGGTATTTCAATGCCGAATGATTTGTATACACCACAACTTTGGTACCAACTAAATAAGATTTGAATTTATCAAATACAAATACAACTGCGAGAAATTCTTTCTTAGTAGTGGTGTAATTCAGTTGTGCTTCATTCAATGTCTTGCTGGCATAATAAATGGTACGAAAAACTTTGCCATGCCCTTGTCCTAGCACTGCTCCGACGGCATAGTCGCTGGCATCGCACATGAGGTCAAATGACTCATTCCAATCTGGTGCCACAACTATAGGGGCATTAATCAACTTCTCTTTAAGTTCCTAAAATGCTTTTAAACAAGAATCATTAAATGCAAAAGCGACATTTTGTTCTAAAAGCAAGCATAAAGGTTTAAAAATTTTAGAAAAATCTTTAATGAAACGTCGGTAAAAACCTACATGTCCCAAAAAACTTCTTATACCTTTTACACTTGTAGGAGGTGGCAATTTCTTTATTACCTCCACTTTTGCTTTGTCGACCTCTAGTCCTCTCTTGGTCACCTTGTGCCCGAGAATAATGCCCTCATTCACCATGAAGTGGCATTTTCCCAGTTCAAGACCAGGTTTGTCTCAATGCATCTCCTTAAAAATTGCTCCAAACTCTGAAGACGTTCTTCAAATGTGTTGCCAAACACTAAGAAATCGTCCATGAATACTTCCAAGTTATATTCAATCATGTCAGAAAAAATGGACATCATGCAACATTGAAATGTTGTCGAGGCATTACACAACCCGAATGACATTCTTCTAAAGGAAAATATCCCATATGAACAAATGAATTTGGTCTTCTCCTGATCTTCTAGAGCTATGGCAATCTGATTATATCCTGAATAACCATCTAGGAAGCAATAGAATGTCTTACCTGCCAATCTGTCTAACATTTAATCAATGAAGGGCAATGGAAAATGATCTTTCTTGGTGGCATTGTTCAGCTTCGTATAATCCATGCACACTCTCTATCCAGTAACAGTTTTGGAAAGAATTAGCTCATTATTGCTATTTTGAACCACGGTCATGCCACATTTCTTTGGTACACATTGCACCGGACTGACCCACATGCTATCGGAAATAGGATAGATTATCCCCGCATCCAGCCACTTGATAATTTCTTTTTTAACAACCTCTTTCTTGCTCGAGTTCAATATTCTTTGGCCCTCAATTGTTTTGCCATGATATTCTTCCAGAATTATTTTGTACATGCAAATGGTCAGGTTTATTCCTCAGATATAAGCCAAGGTCCATCCCAATGCTTGCTTGTAATTGCTTAGAATTTCCAGCAATCTTTCGTCTTGGTCATTAGTTAGATCAACAACAATGATCACTGGCAAGGTTGAATGTTTACCTAAGTAGGCAATGATTTTAGTTGCAATTGGGGTGGCTCCTCAATGGATGGTCTAGGTGCCACAATTTCTCTACCAGCCAACTCTAATGGCTATGGCTATCCGAAATAGCTTACCTCTTCTAAAGTTGTTTCTTTAGTGTCCTTACTTGTCTCTTCTTCACTGTTGGCATCATCATATGAGTCTTGGTATAGTTGTGCAACATCCACCTTAAAAATAGACTCTATCATTTCATCAGCTTGGTATTCCTTAGATTCATCTGCACATTTAAGAGCTTGAAACACATTAAATGTAACATGTTGATCATTCATGCGCATAGTTAATTCACCTTTATGAACATCAATTAAAGCTCTACATGTGGTAAGGAACGGTCTGCCTAATATAATTGGGACATTAACATCTGCCTCATAATCTAAAATGATAAATTCAGCTGGGAATATGAATTTGTCTACCTTTACTAACACATCTTCAATCTTACCCTTAGAATGTGCAAAAGATCGGTCTGCCAGTTGAAGTGTTACTGTGGTAGGCCAAGCTTTCTAAAAATAGACATTGGCATCAAGTTGATGCTGGCTCCCAAGTAACACAGTGCCTTACCCATAAATTTGTTGCCAATGGTACAAGGAATAGTAAAACTCCCTAGATCTTTTATCTTTGGTGGCAACTGAATGAGTATCATTGCACTGCATCCCTCAGTGAGATCTGCAGTCTCGAAATCACCTAGCTTCGTCTTTTTGGATAAAATGTCCTTCATGAATTTAAACTAATTAGGCATTTGCTTGAGAGCTTCTACCAATTGTAGATTGATTTGCAATTGTTTAAGTACTTCCAAGAAGCACTTAAATTGCTAATCTTGCTTGTGTTTTTGAAGTCATTGTGGAAACGGTGGAGGTGGATAAGCATATGCTGACTCTGTCGGCTTTGTTAAGGTTTTACTGGCATCCGACTAAGGTCTTGCATTAGATTGTTGTCTGGCATCACTTATGTTAGCTTCTTTCTTCTCCACTTCTTTTGGTTCACCTATTGATTCTTTCTTCTCCTTTTGGCAACTATTTGGCTGCTTGACAGACGTCTCAGCCCACATTGTTTGCCACTCTGAAGAGTTACAACTTTGCATTGTTCATTGCGGTTTTGCCTGGTATCTTCTGTATCACTTGGCAAAGCTCCATGGGGTCTATTATTGAGTGCACTCGCAATCTATCCAATTTGTACCTCTAAGTTTTGCATGGATGTTGCCAAACTCTGGACAATTGCATCATTTTTCTCCATGTATTCTGTCAAAGTCCCCTGGTTGTTCCTTTGCCCTGCAAAAAATTGTTTTGTGCCCACTGTGGCATGGCATTTTTGGTTGACCCCTGGCATGGCATTGTTCTGACGCTGGGCATTGTATTGACGTTGGGCATTGTTGTTATGTTGTTATGTATTGTTTTGGTGTGAGGCATTGTATTGGTTACCTCCTTGATTTCCCCAAGCTAACTATGGTTGTTGTCTCTATCCTGCATTGTAAGTATTGGAATTCAAATTATAATTACGATTCAAATTGCCAACAAAATTTACTGACTTAGGGTTGGCAGGGTAATCTTTCATGTGATGATCCTCTCCACATGTCGTACAGAGTGGGTCTAATGCCTTAACTTCTTGGAACTCATTACTTTTTTGCAAAGTTCTTACTATACTAGTAAGATTAGAAATCTCAGCGTGGATGGATGTGACTTCACCTATCTGTAATTTGCCACAAGTTTTTGTTCCGGTCCCAAGTCTGGTAGTAGGATATTCAAAATCATTGATTGAAATCCTCTCAAGGATGCCAGCTGCCTCTGTATAGTTTTTGTCAAGCAGTGAACCATTTACCGAAGCATCAACAACCGTTTTGGCTTGTGCATTGAGTCCATTATAGAAGGTCTCCATCTGGGTCTATTTTGGGAATCCATGCATGGGACACCTCCTCAACAGATCCTTAAATCTCTCACAGGCATCATATAGGGTCTTATCGTCAGCCTGCCTAAACGTGATGATCTCACTCAGCTTGGTAGTGAGTTTAGATGGCTAGAATCGCAACAAAAATTTATGGCATAGATTTCCCCATGAGGTGACAGAACCAGGTGGAAAAGAACTTAGCCACGTTTTTGCTTTATCTCTTAGGGAAAATGTAAACAATTTCAGCTTAACTGTATCTTTAGATACTCTTGGCTACTGAAATAGCTGGCAAACCTTCATGAATTGCTTCAAGTGTTGCCTCGGATCTCCAGTAGGTGCTCCATCAAATTGTCCTACATTCAAAAGAGTTATCATTATCGATTTGAGTTCAAAATTCAGTTTATTTATCTCGGGACCAATCAGTCCTGGCATCAAATTGTCAATGTTTGGTGCCGAGTGCTCTATAATAGGTCTCTCTTCCTCCACATTAACGGCTGGGGCAACAGGAGCTGGTGGTATCCCATTGTTATTTGGTGGATTCTCTTAATTGTTTAAGATACTATTTCCTCTATTGCCTTGCTGAGCCATCTCTCGAACTTTTTCCTTTAACCTTCGTAGAGTTCTTTTGATTTCCAGATCATATGGCCAATCTTCCACCACAGTGCAGTTTCTGGTCATACACCAGTCAAAACAAAAATAAAATAAAAAACAAAAATAAAAGAAAAACAAGTAAAATTTTTGAAAATAATAAATTCTGTCACAATCCTCGGCAATGGCGCTAAAAACTTGTCGACTGTGCTAACGATTGGCAAAAGGGTATAAAATGTATTAGAAATATGTAAGAATAATGCCAAGTATGAGTCCTTTGTGTGCAAGTATACACGGTCAACGAGTAATACAACAGTAAGCTGAGTATCGAATCCACAAGGATTGATAAGGAATTTGACTGCTTCAATTATTACTTGTCAAGAAAAAATGTTGGTTTGATTTGAAGTGGTTTTAGAAAGTGTTTTAAAGGAATAAAAAGAAAGTAAAATAGCGTTGGCAAGAGTTTTCAAATTTTTTATGAGCGTTGGCAAGGGATGGCTGGTTTTCACACTATTCATGCCAACCTTAATAATGTTCTGCCTTGGAATTATTGCCGAGCAGATTCAAAGACGGCATTGCCTCTATCGATGGCAATGCCCAAAATTAACCATTTTAAACATCTATATGTCTATAGTGAAGTTTTTCATTAATTAATTTGATTAAGTTCCAATCTATACTCCTAAGGGGTAGATTCACTTTAGAAGTAGGCTTATCTACTTGAGCATCTTCTTTCGAAGCTTCTCTCGTTAGTACCTGGCAATGATCGTTGCCACTCAAGTCTATTAAGATATTAAGGTGCAATAAGCAAACAATGCCAGTAGTCGCTTGGCAAAGAATTTAATAAAAATGAAGAACATGCCAGATAGGGAAACAATGCCAAGGCATTTGATTTATCAAAAACAAAACATAAAACTAGTGTTAAACGCAAACATCCCTCACCAACTGTAAAAGTTTAGTTCATGGCGGGGGTATCAATCCAAAAACCTTCATCGTATCTCAACATCATCATCTTTAAAAATAGAAATAACTAAAACAAAGAGAATGTCCTAGAAGGGGGTTCGACGATGCAGCCCTTCAATGGCTTTAAGCTCTCGATCAAGCTAGTCAAACCACGTCGCTCTTCAGTGCAGCATTCCTTTCAATCCGATCGTCTCGTCTCTCCTTGAATCAATGATCAATCTTCTTTATACATGCAAGCACGGGACGCCTAAGATAAGCCTTGAAATTTGAATTTTGAATGTTCAAGGGATAAAGGATATGATCATCTTATCCAAAATTTAAATCCTAGGGCTGATGTGTACAAGGTTCAAAGGCTACCTGACCGGACATTAGATACCTCTTCTATGCCAACCGAGCTTTTGGCAATTTCTGGTCTATCCCTGCTAACAGCAACTCGGCATTCTCTCTGGCATTTCTTCCTTCTATGCTGCTCTGCTCTGCCAAGCCTGAAATAATGCCAACAAAGCAACCCTTCACACTGGAATAAACACCACTCCCTAACTCCTTATACAAATGCATGAATTTAACAACTAAATGCAACTAAATGTTCTCAAAGGCAAGCAAAGGCATTTTAAAATAAAACATAAAGATCGATACTTTTGAGGAGTTAACAAGGACGAAGGCCATGCGCGGCTGATGGCGCGTGCGGCGACGTTCGGTGGCAGATATCAAATGGCAAGCTTCAAATTCGCAGATCCGACGATAAGGAGTCCAATAGTGGCCTTCAAATACGGCAAAGAGCGGCGGATGATGGAGCATTCGAAGCTCAAATCTTCACTGGACCTTGCTTCCTCCCACGCTAGCGAATGGTGACCCGAACGGCAGCAAGGCGAACGCCATCTAACTCGTCTCCACGAGGGGAACCCAACGATGCTAGTGGTGACACTTCAGGCAGCTTCAGCGGTGACAAATCGGGGTTCAAAGCCTCCCTCTCACTTTCTCTCCTATCTTTTTTCTCTCTCTCCCAAATATCTTATCCAACATTATCCTCTTTTTCACCACCCAACCCATTTTAAATTTCAAAAACCTTTTTATCCAATTTGGATAAAACCATTTAATAAATACTCACTTTCCTCCCCTTTCCCTTTACCATAAAGCCCTTATCCAAAATTCTTAATTGGGCTTCCAACATAAAGGCCCAATTACCCGGGTCTGAGATCCGATTCGCTAACCCGAAGTTCGGATCGTTACAATTTTCTCATTTTGTTTATAATTTTTTCTACGTTTCAAAGTTAAATCAATATTTTTATTTAAACCCAACATTAACTATCGTTTATGCCACAACATTCAATTACATAAAACACATAAGTATTACATGACAATTAACATTTTTTATAAGATTTATTAATAAGGACATGATTAGCCTAATAATTCGGGGATAAAATTAGAACGTTTAAAAGTTTAATCATAGTTTGGAGATGAAATTAGAACTTTCAAAAGTTTGGGGACCAATTCCAAATGAGAGTCATAATTTAAGGATGGAATTGTAAAGTTCAAAAGTATGGGGGACAATTTAAAATATATTCATAGTTTTGGGACATATGATATTAAAATTTGTTTATTTGATTTATATTAGATTGAATTCAAATTAATTTTTTTATTCAAACCGACCGGCCAAATTTAAACCATTATTCAAATAAATAATTTATTCTAAAAAATTGGACATGATAAATTAGGTCCATGAGCATTCCGATCGTAGAAAAACAATTAAAACATGAAAATTATAAAGTGTTATGAATATACATAAACAAACTGAACGCAAATGAGGGTATGTTTATGTTCATTTGTTTAATTTTAACCGAACAAATGAATGAACACGAACAACTAAATGAACATAATTTCTTGTTCATGTTCGTTTGTTAAAATAATAAAAGAACACGAATGAGCATTGAGTATTGTTTAATTTTTTTCTTAAGAAATCTGAAGTCTCGTACATTGAGTACTTGTTTAATTATTTTCTTTTTATTTCATATTTTTAATATATGTTTTTAATTTTTTTTAAATATAATACTTTTTGTTATGAAAAATAATATATATAAATAGACATATGTGACTAAATTTAAACGAACATAAATGAACGGATTACCGAGCGTTCACGAACATAAATGAACGAACAAGCCTCTTGTTCGTGTTCGTTCATTTAATTAAACGAACAGAAAATCTTGTTCATGTTCTTTCGTTTAATAAATAAACGAACTTCTCGCCGAACAGTTTACGAATGGTTCGCTGAAAGTTTGGTTCGTTTTCGGCCCTACATATATCTTAAAATTTAGGTAATAGAAATTAGAGTTAAAATCTATGCATTTGCAGTATATTTTTTTTTGCACAAACATTTTTAATTAAACTCTATAATATAAAATCAAAATCCTTAATCCAAAACCTAAAATCATAAAAACTAATTACTACCCATAAATATTAAATTTAAAACCCTAAAATCTAAGCTCTTAAACCCTAAAATAAACATCCAAACCTTAAATTAGTCTTACTTGTGAAAAAAATAAAATTTCACCATCATATATGAAATATTTTGTCTATAAATTATTAACATTTCATTTAAAAAATATATAAAATGCCTCAATCAATATTATAATAGAAAAACAATAAAATGGAGATATAAATAAATGGATGAGGAGAGAAATGAAAATGTAGGGTTTGGTATCCAATAATGAAGGCTGGGCCAATTGTAAACCTTTTGTGGTTGTTGGGCCCCTTGAGATCTTTGAATTCGCTACATGAAATGGAGTTCTCGGAATGAAATTGTCAACTTTGCAAATGCCGATGCAAGATTTTTTTTTTTTTTTGCTTTTTAAAAATGGAGGGTTATATAGATTCCGGATAAATATTTAATCTTTTTGATGATTTGAAATTTGAATTTTAAAATGTCACATCGTTAAAAGAAAAAAATACAAATTTAAAAATTATTGTGGAAAAAAATTAATAATCAAATACGAAGATTAAAAATTATTTTATTCCTTAAGATTTCTATATTAACTATAATGTTAATAAAAACTTGAAAGTGACAAATCTTTTATCAGGTCAGTGGTTTTGGTTGATGCCCTAACAAACAAGCTATTATGATGTTTTAAAAGAAATAAGATATATTGGTTAGAAAATAAAAGCAATCTATTAACTTCATTTATTGTTTAAATTATTAAGATAAAATTGTTTCCAGAACCAACTATTAATTTGATGTAATTCGTTAAAAGATTCTATGGGATTATATGTTACAAGTAAAAAGTTGCAAATCAAATAATTTGTAACTTGAAATAAAAAAGAAATTATTGGTACAAACAGGTACTATAATGTATTTGCACCAGTACATTTAGAAAAAAAATTATCGGTGTTGAAATTCATAAACAAACGAATTAAAATACGAAATTAAAATAGGATGGAAATTTGAATTTGGGGTCTAAATTATTTAATTATCAACTTCATCGTTGGGAAAAAAACGTGAAAATTTTAAATTAAATTTAAAATTGTCAAATCGAATGCTTGGATAAAACATCAGAGAATATTGATTAAATTGTTAATATTCATTATGTAAGTAAAATACAATAGAGTTGATGTAAGTATACTAACAAATCAGTTGATTAACTACTTTTTAGCACTTTAATAAAATTTAAAGTTTAAACCCTCATTTAAGCTCTAAAATAAATTATTTAATTCGAACAATTTGTCTCTTTCAAATAAAAACTAGGACATTTTTTTCTAAGAAAATAGCTTCTATTTTTAAGGATTAAAGGTTTTGTGACATTTCATTGTGGTACTTAATTTAAATTGATTGATTAATGCATTAAATACATGTAGTTATACTCAAGATTGTGGCGTTTCAAACTTTATTGACGAGATTTATACAAAAAATTATTTTTATGTGTTTCGATAAAAATCGTCTTAAATTTAGTTGTAAGAAAATAATACACCTGAAAATAAATAGATGATCGACACGAACTGCTGGACCAAAAGACACACAAGACTTGCTAAAAACCAACACCGCCCTACCACAGCCTCAACATGACTATTCATTATCAACATGTTTCGAATAGGATATATATATATATATATGTGGGTTAGGATCCACTTACATGGTGTAAAATTCATTTATTTTTACACTATTTTTGGACCGTTGGATGATAGTAATAAATGGCTAAGATTACTTCATTATCTTTTTTTCCAAGTGATAATCTTCACATGTTTTACTGTTAATCTCATCCATCCATTTTACTCATCCAATGGCCATGGATTAGTGTAAAACTAAATGAGTTTTACCCAGTTACATGGTGTAAAACTCATTTAGTTTTACACTAATCCATGCCCATTGGATGAGTAAAATGGATGGATGAGATTAACAGTAAAAAATGTGACGATTATCACTTGGAAAAAAATAAGGAAACAATCTTAGCCATTAATTATCATCATCCAATGGTCCAAAAAAAGTGTAAAAGTAATTGAGTTTTACACCATGTAAGTGGATCCTAACCCTATATATATATATATAATTTTGATCGTATTTAAATATATTATATTATATATTAAATAAGAAAATATTTCATACACTGGTGGTAAAATAAAAAGTTTTTGCAAATGCCTTAATTTTATGGTTTAGAAATTTTATTAGATTTTAGGGTTTATGTATTTAGGGTTAGGATTTAGGGGTTAGGGGATAGGGTTTAGGGTCAAAGGTTAGGATTTAAGTTGTAGGATAATATGTTAGTGATTTAGGTTTTAACCTATAAACCTTAAAATCTAACCCTAAATTATAATCACAACCATTCAATTCTAAACTACTAAACCTAAACCCCTAAACTCAAACTCTAAACAAAATTCCTAAACCATAAAAGAAGATACTTGTGCAAACTTTTTTGTTTCCACCACTGTGCATGGAATAATTACTATATTTACAGAAAATATTTTTATACACATGTTATATAAACTTTAGTCTACACAAGCATAACAATTTGCGTGTTTAAAGGTTTTACTTAAAATTTAGGGATTTATGTTTTAAGGTTTAAAATTTAAGGGTTTAATTAAAATTTAAGAATTAAACTTTAAATTTTATAGTATAAAGTTTAAGAATTTAGATTTTAAGTTTAAGCTTAAAATAAGCAGGTTATGTAAAATAATTTATTACATAGACCGTGTATTAGAAATTAACTCCTAAACATGGATTCAAATGTTATTTCATGAGTTATTTTTTTATACAACGGTTGTGTAATAATTTCACAATCTTTCTATTTTAAGCTTAAATCCTAAAATCTAAAATATTTAATCTTAAATTATAAACTACAAACCTTAAATAAAACATATAAATATTAAAATTGACAAATTTTTATAAATTAAAATTTATACTGTTTATATATTAAAATATTTTCTAACTTGAAATTAAGAGAAAATATCGGTATAAACAGATATTACAAAGTAATCACACTAATATTTTTTATAAAAAATTATCGGTGTTGAAATTCATAAACAAACGAATTAAAATATGAAATCAAAATAGAATGGAAATTTGAATTTGGGATTTAAATTATTTAATAATCAACTTCATCGTTGGGAAAAAATGTGAGAATTTTAAATTAAATTTAAATTTGTCAAGTTGAATGCTTGGATAAAACATCAGAGAATATTGAATAAATTGTTAATTTTCATTATGTAAGTAAAATATAATAGAGTTGATGTAATTATACTAACAAATCAGTTGATTAACTACTTTTTAATACTTTAATAAAATTTAAAGTTTAAACCCTCATTTGACCTCTAAAATAAATTATTTATTGCGAACAATTTGTCTCTTTCAAATAAAAACTAGGACATTTTTTCTGAGAAAATAGCTTCTATTTTTAAGGATTAAAGGTTTTGTGACATTTCATTGTGTTACTTGATTTAAATTGATTGATTAATGCATTAAATACATGTAGGTACCTAAGATTTTGTGGCTTTCCAAACTTTATTGACGAGATTCATATAAAGAATTATTTTTATATGTCTCGTAAAAAATCGTCGTAAATTTAGTCATAGGAAAATAATGCACCTGAAAATAACACATGAAATAGATGATCAAAACGAACTGCTCGACCAAGAGACACACAAGACTTACTAAGAACCAACACCGCCCTACCACAGCCTCAACATGGCTATCCATTATCAACAGGTTCAAATAGGATATATATATATATATATATATATATATATATATATAATGTTAATCGTATTTAAATATATTATAATATATATTAAATGAGAAAATATTTTATACACGGGTGTTAAAATAGTTTTTACAAATGCGTTTATTTTATAGTTTAGAAATTTCATTAGATTTTAGGGTTTATGTGTTTAGGGTTAGGGTTCATGGGTTAGGGGATAAGGTTCAAGATCAGAGGTTAGGGTTTAGGTTGTAGGGTAATACGTTAGAGATTTAAGTTTTAACCTATAAACCTTAAAATCCAACCCTAAACCCTAAGTTATAATTACAATTCTTAAATTCTAAACCTCTAAACCTAAACCCCTAAATTCAAACTCTAAATAGAATTCCTAAACCATAAAATTAAGATACTTGTAGAAACTTTTTGTTTCCGCTGTTAGTGCATAGAATAATTACCCATATTAAATTATAGAAGATATTTTAATACACATGTTGTATAAACTTTAGTTTACACAAGCAAAACAAATTGTGTGTTTAAGGGTTTTACTTAGAGTTTAGCTGTTTAGGGATTTATGTTTTAAGGTTTAAAATTTAAGGGTTGAATTTAAAATTTAGGGATAAACTTTAGATTTTATGGTTTAGGATTTATGAATCTAGATTTTAAGTTTAGACTTAAAATAAGCAAGTTGTGTAAAATAATTTATTACATTGACCATGTATTAGAAATTAACTCATAAACCTGGATTAAAATGTTATTTCATGATTTGTTCTTTATACAACCGTCATGTAATAATTTGACAACCTGTCTATTTTAAGCTTAAATCTTAAAATTTAATGTACTAAATCCTAAATTATAAACTCCAAACTTTAAATAAAACATATAAATATTAAAATTGACAAAGTTATATAAATTAAAATTTATCGCTTATATATTAAAGTATTTTACTTTCTTGGATTATGTATCAAATTACCTGGCGTTATTATCTAAAAAATCCATTTGAAATACTTATTTATAAAAATGACCCCATCCAATGTTATTTAGAAAAATGATCCCCAAATCGTCCACGTAAGGCGACCTCGCGGTATGGACAATGCGACATACGACCTCGCGTTATACACAGAGCGAGATCCGTTCGACGTGGGCCGCCTTTTCAAATTTTGAAATATAAAATTACCGGATAAGAACTCACGTTTCCCAAAACGCGAGGTTCTCGAGATATTGAAAAGCTGCATTAATAATTACTGAAGGGACCTCGCACTTTGCACATAGCGAGGTCCTCTTAACCGTTTCATAATTTTTTTTAAAAGGTTATTAATTAAAATCTAACTTAATGACTTAATTTTGTTAGTGTAATATATATATATATATATATATATTATGAGGTATTTGTTAGTGTAATATATATTATAATTATTTAGTAATTTGAAGTAATTATTTAGTAGTTATATGAAAATTTTGATTAGTATTTAAAATTTTGTATTAGTAATTAGTTATCCCAATTAAGATAGTGTTGATTTTTAAATTACAGTAAGAAATTAAAATCTGATTTGAATTCTGAAAATAAGGATTAAAAAAATAAAATTAAAAGCCCTAGGAACTCGCTATCTACAGAAAGCAAGTTCTATTCAAACAGTTGGAATCCGTTCGGACTGATTCGTCACGGCTTTTCAACGGACCTCGTGTTTTGCAGATAGCGAGGTCCATCGACGTCGCTTCGTATGAGGCGCGAGGATTCCTATAAATAGGGTCCATTCTTTCAACTTTTATCATATCAAATTATCTCTTCTCTTGTTCTTCAATTACTATTCTCCCCCTGAATTATTTTTATTTTTAAAGTGTTCGAATTTTCGGTACTATGGCGAGATTATTGAGGCTCGACGACAGACACGTATGGAATTCCTGGCGCTTAAACGCCGATGTAAGTTTTTTAATTACAAGTTTTTAATTATTTTTAATTATTAATATTTTATTTAGTACTTTATGAATTTTAAATTTTATTTTGAAGGGGTATGAACGTGCCTTGAATTGTTTCATCAACCGCACAAGACCACCGCATCCGAATATTGTCTCTTATTTACATGCATTCAGTTTTGGCCATGTTTCCCACCTATTTGGCAGTCCGAAGTAGAACCGTCCGTTGATTAACGTGTTACTAGAGAGGTAGAGGACCGATTCACGCACATTTCATCTTCCCTGCGGCGAGACAACTATTACCTTGCAAGACGTTGTATTTATTCTCGGCCTGCTCGTTGACGGCGAGGTTATCACCGGGTTTGCAGAGACAGACTGGTCGGCCGTGTGTGAAACCTTGCTTGGAGGACGAAGGAGAATGATTTGGATGGAGGCAAACTGAGAATAATATTCTTGGACAACAATTTGACCAACCTACTCCGGATGCTGATGAAGAAACGAAGATGGTATAATTTCTTATTGTTTATTATTATTTATTTGTTGTGAATTTTTATTTTATAGAAAATAATTTAATATTGAAAAAATTGTTTTTGCAAAGGTTTGCTCGTGCCCATATTCTACGAGTTATTGGGGAGTCTTGATGGCAGACAAATCTCGCAAAAAGGTCAATTTGATGTGGTTGCCTTATCTGGAGAGTACCGTGGACTCAAAAAACAAATGTTAGGGAGAGGCAGTGTTGGCATATCTATTTCGGGAGTTATGCAGAACCGTCAACCCAGAGAGACGTGTCATTGGCGGGTGTCTTTGGTTGCTGCAATCTTGGACATAGATTCGAATGCCTTTTTTAAGCCCGACACCTTGAAACCTAACCCCATTCCAATTCCCACTTGTTCGGAGGTAATAATAAATATTGATTTTATTATATATTTTTATATTAAAATACATAGAATTGTTTTTTTTAAAATTATATGTGGTTGGGTCAATTAATACACATAGGACTACCGACCACCCAGCTGGATTATCGACCATTGATCGATAAGATAGATGGGGTAAATTTTTAGGTTTGAAATTTTTTATTTAAATTTTGATAAATAGAAAAAAAATTAATTGAATTTTTTTAAATTGAGTTTATCTATCTGATTTTACATATTTTTTGTAGTTCTTGTGGACACCGTACGAGGATCTTGATATTCGAGCGTGTATTCCGCCTGAAATAATGCTGAGCGAGGGCGTTTGGATTTTGGTGGTTCTGCTCATACACTATGAGATAGTCGAGTGACATCCTACCGACCGCTTCCTGCGGCAATTCAACTATGTCCAAGGGATTCCGGATGTGCCACCCAATTTGGATGCATTGCACAGGTTAACGCGATAAGGTAAGACGGAAGTCTATTGGGGCCAGCATCACGCAGACTGGATGATGCAGTGGATGACCCATTTGGGTAGGCGGCCCTGTTTTTTGGAACCCATTGGGGACTACAGCGTTTGTTGGGAAACGTCAGTACACCCCATGGCGCAGCGAAAAAACTATCTGGCGTAATCCACTAGTGATCCATGTACAAGGGACGAATTCGGGGTGATAAAAGATGAAACGTTACCTTAATAAATCTGGAATCTGGAAATCCGTAGGGAATTCAGAATAACCAAATCGAATCAGAGTCGTCACAATAGCGTTCTGACCTCTACGCAGTCCACCCGAATGAAACGAATAATATTTTTTCTTCTCTAACTATTAGAGAGGTTTTTCAAAAACTAGGGATAAATGGCTGCTAGACCTTATGCCTTTATATAGCATTTAAAAATCTAATTCTAATTAAATTTGGATTCTTAAATATACAATATATTTAACCGAATATAATTAAATATGTAGAATCTGATTCTATTTCAATTAGGTTTCTTTTAGAGATATATAAATACTTTAATAATATTTGATAATTACAATAACTTATCAAATATTAACATATATATATATATATATAAACGAAATTACAATAATTATAACAATTTCGGTTTCTAACTAATTACGTGTACAACAAGTTTGTACACATGCTATCTAATCAATATTTGTTCGGTTCAATCATAGGGTGTGACCCTTGTAGGTTCATGTGACGTTAGCAATAATATCTAAAACAATTCTAATATTACAAGCAATGAGTGGCATCTAGCAATACATTATTGCTACCTAAGTTACATGAAATCGTGGTTCGATTTAACCATTTTTCCGTGATTAACTTCTTTTATGTATTTCATCCTTTTGTTATCATATCTAGATCGGACACAAGTCATGGATTAGTCACACTTGTATAGTCCATCTAATGTTTCTTGATATCTTGAGTAGACTTATTATAAACGAATAATTATGATATCCCATATCAATTTATTCGAGCCTGGCCATGCATTTTCTAGTCTCTCTCAATCAAGTGGCCTATGATATTACTCCTATTATATAGGAGGGACAAATCTTATCTTGATCAACCATATTTCGCTACATGGATTATGACATATCCAATATCAGTCTTTATAGTGTAGTCAGTTATGACACACGTTTGACCGTATCAAAATATGTCACTCACGATGTTGAAATAATGATGATCTCAAGTCTGAGGATCATACATGTAGTTATCACCATAAGCAATGTTGTGACTGTCACATAATAATCCAAGAAACATGCTCATAGTGGGTCAGTCTAGTATGTTGTTCCCTAACACATACTTATGTATTGATTTTGACATCTCCATGTCAATGACAACACTTTGTCATCAATCAACTACATATTAGTCTTAATACATTATTGTTGTCCAAGCCCACAATAATTCTTGACTAAGGACATTCAAGTATAAATATATTATTCTAAGGACTTTATTATAATTTAGTTTATTTATAGATACACAGAATAAGACTGAAATAATAATAATGGCTTTATATTAATAAACAAGATAAAATAAATATGTCTTTTACAACCATCTCTGTAACAATTCTGATATAAACTTTTAACACTTTTCTTCTATCAGCTTTAAGACTTGTTTAAAGCAAAAGGGTTCATTCAAGTCCAAAAGAGGCTCTTACATTCATGTTTTTTATTGACTTTGTGTTGCTTGCTCTTATTCGGTTCCTATGCAAGAACTCAGATGCTGCAATTTGAACTTCTGGTAAATTAAAGAATGGATTGGGTATGGTTGGAACTTGGGAGGGACAAGATAACATTATAATTGATAGATCAAAATAACATATTAATTATCTCTAACTAAAGAGAAAAATCTATAACAAGCGACAAACATCGCTAAAAATTATTAATTTTCAATGGCTTTTAATTAAATATTAAATTTTTTAGGTACTCAACATACAATACACCATTTTTTAAAATAAAATTAATTTTCTAAATTCTCAATCCTTTAATCTCCAAATTTTCAAACCCTAATTACTAAATTCACAACCCAAACACATGTAACCTACAAGCTAAAACGCTACTATTTGACTGTTCGAAGTATGTTTTCGAATCTACGATTAGAACTAAATTATCATGCATCTAACCTATGAGCCAAATTAACCCAAATTATCATTGTTTAGGTAACGTCCAAATTCTTAAAACGCATGTAAGATTAGAGTTTCAATGGCCAAGGTTAGGGATAATTTCTATTAGTATTTAACCTAGAGAAATTAAAAAGAAACGTGGTCGTTAATTCTGAATTTAGATTAGGATTTGAGAATTTGAAGATTAGGGTTTAAGAATTTGGGAAATTAAGGTTATTTAATTTAAATTTTAACATTATTTTAAAAATAATTTATTGCATGTTAAGTCTTTGAAATTTTTATTATTTAATTAAAAGTCATTAAAAATTTATAACGTTTAGCGATGTTTTGCGTTAGCGGTGTTTGTCGCCCGTTGTAGACTCATCCAATTAAATATAGGGTCAAATTGAAATAATGAGGGTTAAATTTATTATTTCTTTCGAATTAGGACTAAATTATTTGAATGTGTAAACGTGGAGGACTAAATGTGTTATTATACAAAATATTTTAACAGCCACATCACTCTTTTAATGGTTGTTAACGGTTGGTAACGTTGAAGCAATTGAAAGTTTGGTTACCAAATTGAATAATTGATCGAAGTTTAGTGACTATTTGTGAACTTTATCCTTAAATTAAAGTGAATGTAGGAATTATTATAGTAATAAAAGTTTAATTATTTTTTGAATTAAAAAATAAAAGAAAATCTAAAAAAAGTAATATAAAAATTATTTTTTTAAGATTTTATTTTAAAAGAGGATAATAACACTTTGGGTAAAATACCTAAATCATCACTCAAATTTGCTCTAAGACCAATTTTGGTCACTAAGCTTTCAAAACGATCAATTTACTCATTGAACTTTACTTCCTGACCTATTTTGATCATTCTGAATTATTTTATTAATATTTTAGTATGATGTGACATATTTTATTATTATTAAAAATAAAAAAAATTATTTTATTTATTATTAGATACAAAAATTGTAAAAATAAAACCTAAACATCCCAAAACCCAAACACCTCAAACCTCTCCCACCCTCACCGGCGTCACCACCCATTCACCCTCGCTGATAACCATCATCACCCGAACCCCTGCTCATCAACACCTACTTTAACCCATAAACAAAAACATCATTACCTTTCCTTCCATTCTCCAACACCATTACCATTGAAACCTCCTTCACCTTCACTGCCATAATCAAAGCCCAAATCAAAACACCATCAAACATTAAACCCCAGAAACAAAGAAACCAACACCAAAAAGGGTATAACTTTTACCTTCGATGGGTGATTTTTTTTATGATCGCATAACTCATCTATCCGTCGAGTTTGTTCGCGACAACTGGTGCCTCCGTTCTTCAATTCCAACGGTGGGCAGCAGCGAAATAAAACTAGGAACAACATATTTTGGTTTCGGTTCAATCCAGAGGTGGTGTAGAGAGATCGGAGACAAAAAAACTAAAAGGTTTCAGTAGAGATTCGCGAGCTTTGGAGCGTCATTTGGTGAAATGGCCGCCGGATTCAAACTCAGCATGTTGAGACAAGTCTTCTGGTGAAATTCGAGCTTCAATGGCCGTCTTCGACGGTGGAAGAAAGTGGCCAAAAAATGGCTACAGAGAACAAAGAACATCTTTTTCTGATGTTGAAGGAAATATAACTTTTTTATTTTAAATTATATTTATAATTAAATGTTTAAGAAAAGTAATTTATTTTTATTTTAAATCATTTTTTTATATTTAATAATAATAAAATATGCCACATCATACCAAAATATTAATAAAATAATTTAGAGTGATCAAAATAGGTCAAAAAGTAAAGTTCGGTGAGTAAATTGATCGTTTTGAAAGTTCAGTGACCAAAATAGGTCATAGAGCAAAGTTGAGTGATGATTTAAGTATTTTACCCTAACACTTTTGGTCCCTAAGATTTCAAAATTAATTAAGACAGTTAATAGTACATTGCAGTACATGACATTTACTGTAGAATTATCTCATCCTCCACTAATTAGTGTAGTTTTTTCAAAATTAAAAGCATATATATATTTTTTTTCTCCTTTTCAATATATTTATTATAGAATTTGAGTAATACCCTTTACTTGGTTTATACGTTTAATTAAACAAGGGATGTCAGATCCAGTTAACGAAGTAATATTGAATATAATCATATTCGAATCATATATTATAGAATTAAAGCAAAACATCAACCAAGTATACAAGGACCATTTTGGAAACAAGATAAAATGTAATGGCATTTATACAAAAAAACACATCATCAAGTACTAACTAGCAAGTTTGAACAAACCTACAACAATGATATCATACTTGGCTGAAAGGTATCAATACATAACCACGCCCATTCAATGTACCCACACCAAATTGAAGTATAATGTTTATAAGAACCCAAATTAAATGAAAAATAAGACATTTTGTAGGGACGAACCTATGTAGTATGAAGGGGGCAACTGTCTTCCAATTTTTTTATTAAAATATATAGGATTATTATTGATATTAGTTGTGTTATTTATCTATTTAGACCATCATTTTTAATCTATTTGAACTTTACCCTCATTTTCTATTTTTAGTTATACCTTACTCTCTTAATTTAATTTCTGGTCCGTCTATGTCTTGTGAAAGGATATCAATAATTATTGAATAGGTTTCTATGCCTAAGATAATTTTTTATCAGTTAGTGTCCATAAATACCAATATATTCTTTTTTAAATAAATCTTTTAGATGACACCTATTCATATGTCGGTCAAGTTTGTACATAATTGTTGGATGGCAATAGATCGAACTTTATAAAGTCCAAGTCCAAATCCAAGACCGATTACATAAATTCGAGTTCGATCTAATAAAATATCTAAAATCCAATTATTTTTTTCCCTTTTTCAAAGTAACAACTCAAACAAATATCTTTAAATAAAAAATAATTTTTATCAAACAAATATATTTAAACTAATAGCACAAACAAATCTCAACAAATATTACAATCTAATATAAAGCAAATTAAAGTAACAACTCAAACTTCAACTAAAAAAACTCAACAAAAAATAAATTATCCTTACATAAACTACTATTGTCTTACTAGTCTACTAATATAACTATTTTCTAAATCATAATTATAAAATGTCTAATAAATATTACAATTCCACGATGTCGATTCCTAAGCCGCAACGATAACGCTCCAACCTCTACGTAGTTCACCCAGTTGAAACGAGCATATAAAACTCCCTAAACTATTTAGAAGGTTTTTTCCAAAAAGCATTAACGACTGCTAGATCTATCATGCCTTTATATAGCCTTAGTAATCCTAATTCAACTTTAATATATATATTAATATATATAATCCTAATATAACTTTAATTAGGATTTCAATATATATATATATATTAATATATATAATCCTAATATAACTTTAATTAAGATTTCAATATATATATATATTAATATATATAATCCTAATATAACTTTAATTAGGATTTCAATATATATATATATTAAATATATATAATCCCAATTCAACTTAATTAGTATTTCGATATATATCTATATTAATATATATAATCCCAATTCAACTTAACTAAAATTTTAATATATATCTATATTTGGATCGGAATCGAATCGGATGTGAATTTGGATCGCATTCGGATCGGATCATGGCAATTTCTATATCTGATCCACCTCCTATTAGGACTTGGACCTTTTTTTCGGATTCGAATTCAAACTTTTTTCAATCAGATTTTTTTCGGCGAATTGAATTCAGATTATATTGTCATCTCTACTGAATTGTTTTGAACTCTTTTATTCAAGCCAATCCAATAGCCCATTGTACTATTAAAACATAAATTATTAAAAAACTTTTTCACACTGCTATGTATTTTTTATAATTAATTATAAAATTTATTATTAAATAATAATTCAAACTAGACTAACCAAACTATGTGAGAAGCAAACTCATCAACTCATTTTTCTTTTAAAAAAGTTTATTTATTTTTTTGTTATACAATTTTCTACAGCTGTCCTAAAATTGCTTTAATGGTGGGGATGTCCATAGTTTTGGTCCAAGGATGTAATAAAAACTGGGAGAAAATTGTTGTGTTTTTTGAAATAATGATTATAAGTTGTTCCAATATCTTACAACATAAAATTGAATATAAAGAAAATGGATAATTCTACGGTAAATGACATGTACCGTAATGCACCACTATTCATATGTATCACAATATACTATTAATTGTTTTAATTAGTTTCGAAATTTTGAAGACCGAAACTGTTATTATCCCTTTTTAGAATAAAATTTTTAAAAAATAATCTTTATATTATTTTTTCAGATTTTCTTTTATTTTTTAATTCAAAAATAATTAAACTTTTATTACTATAATAATTCCTACATTCATTTTAATTTAAGGGTAAAGTTCACAAATGGTCACTAAACTTTGATCAATTAATCAATTTGACAACCAAACTTTCAATTGCTTCAATGTTAGTATTAAACTTTTAGTTTTGTTTCAATTTGGCCACTGACCCGTTAACAACGATTAAAAGGGTGATGTGACTGTTAAAATATTTTGTATAATAACACATTTAGTCCTCCACGTTTACACATTCAAACAATTTAGTCGAAAGAAATAATAAATTTAACCCTCATTATTTCAATTTGACCCTATTTTTAATTAGAAATAATTTAATATTTTTTTGATCCCTCAATTATAACTATTGTCATCTTGTTTTATCGGCAAAGTAAGTATGATTTATTAGAACGAATCATACAAACTTAAACATGGTCATATGCCTCGTTAAAAACCTCCCTAAACCTAAATGGAAGAAAAGAGTACACCATGAACATGTGATAAAAGTTCCAAACACCAAGCAATAGCCAAGCACCATGTGACACAAAACACAACAATAACCCAATCCCCAATACACCACCCAAACATCTCTTGACAAGGAAAAAAATGCAAACAAAGCCACAATCCCAACACAACAGCAAGACACAAGACTGTGCTCATAACGTCAAACCCCAAGCACAAGGCATTGTGCCCCAACAACATTCTCACTCAAAACCATCCGAGAAAAAGGTCGGACAACAATGTTATCTTGTCCCTCCCAATCTCAACTATACTCAATCCTTTAAACTTTCATAAAGATTAATTAAATTATTATTATGTAAAGGGAAAATTAAGTATATTTTTTAAAATTGATACTTGATTTTTTAAAATTGTTATTAGGCCACCAAAAACACATATACTTGTTATTATGCGTATTCAATTATACATAATAAAAAAGAAAAAATAAGTATATATTTTTAAAATTAATACTTAAATTTTTTTATAAAAATAATTTAATTAATTTATATAGAATCCATTAGCATCCAGTAATCCAAGATATAATAATCAGCTCGCTAATAGCTTGGCCAAAAGGGGAATTAATCGTGTGGTTGATTTCATCAATTTTGCCTCGGAGTAATGGTGTCATTTTGTCTCGTATGGTCCTTTGTTAGATTTTGGATTGGCTTTTTTTGTGCTAGTCCTACAGCCTTGTTCGAATCCTTTTAGTGTTTTTGGATGTTATTTTGAGTTGTAAGGCTTGCAATAAGCACTAACGCTGTGTACTCTTTTTCCTCCATTTAGGTTTTATGGAGTTTTTTAGCGAGGCCAGTGTTTTTATTTTTAACCAAATCAATAAAATCCCTTCTTAAAAAAACATACAGTAATCCAACTCTAAATTTTAATTTAGTAATAAAGTGATTCATTTCAATTTTTAAAGGATGGATTGGTTATGGTTGGGATTAGAAGGGACAAGATAATAATAGTTATAATTGAGGGATCAAAATAAAATATTGAATTATCTCTAATTAAAAATAGAGTCAAATTGAAACAATGAGGGTTAAATTTATTATTTCTTTCGAATTAGGACTAAATTGTTTGAATTTGTAAACGTGGAGGACTAAATGTGTTATTATACAAAATATTTTAACAGTCACGTCACCCTTTTAATAGTTGTTAACAAGTCAGTGGCCAAATTGAAACAAAACTAAAAGTTTAATGGTAACATTGAAGCAATTGGAAGTTTGGTTACCAAATTGAATAATTGATCAAAATTTAGTGACCATTTGTGAACTTTACCCTTAAATTTAATAATTTTCAAAAACACAACATAATTATTAAATATGAAAATAAATACATATAGTGCGATACATTTAATTTTTCGGTATCGTATGGATCGTCTGGTTGAGCAGGAACAAAAGGATTTTCAATGGAAAGTGCTGCGATGAAAACCAAATATTCGAGTTAGCATTAGTAAGGATTGCGTTTTGGAGCAAAAGCAAATGGCCGTCCTCATTCACTTGGATTCTGGATTTCACTCGATGCCCTCACCTCTCTACACTGATTTCAGTCACTCATCATCGACCATCTCCTGGTTCGTGGGAAGCTCCTCCTTGCGGCCATCTCAAGTTCAACGTGGATGCTGCTGTTGCAGGTAGTTTTGGTGCTGCAGGAATCGGCGGTATTCTGCGGGATCATTCGGGTAATATTTTTGCTAAATTCTCAAGGTCTATTGGTTGTGCTGATCCAACTTTTGTAGAACTAATAGCAATTCTAGAAGCGTGTTCTCTTTTTTCTTCGCTAAAATGGTGTGACTCCTATCCTCTAATTATCGAGTCTGATAGTTTACTTGCAGTCAATTGGATAGATCAATCAACCCAGGCTCCTTCGTTTTGTAAAGATTTGGTGCATAAAATTATAGGATGTGGTAAGTTCAACTGGAAGTTTAAGTTTGCTTTCAGGGAGGGCAATTGAGAGGCCGATACGCTAGCAAAGCAGGGTATAAACAGGGAACATGACTATCTGTGGGTTGATATTTGAGGAATGTGATTCAGGTTGTGTAGCTAGTTTGGATTGGCTAAACCAATTTGTTTATTTTGAGTTTGTAACTGTGATTAATTGTCCTCCAGTACCGCCTGCTTGAGAGCCGTGGTGGAAAGAGATTCTAGATCAGTGTTGCAAATGGTCTAATTTAAGCTCTTTTCGGTAGAGTATGCCCTCTGTGATTGTTTTAATGTTTTTGAGGGCTTTTTTCTTTTTATAGGAGATGAAAATGCTAGTGAGTTTGAGTTGGGGTTGCAATATTGCTCCAGTGGTTTTTGCTTTGTGTCGTTTCTGTAGAGTAATGGTAGCACATGTTTTTGGATGTGGAGTACTGCGGTGTGGAGCTTATACTCAGGATGTAATATTAATGCCATAAATATGATGCACTCTTTTTCTTCCATTTAAATATATGAAAGTTTTTTAACGAGGCTCATATCCGTGTCTTGTATTGTATGATCTCCCTTAATAAAATCATACAATTTTATCTTTCAAAAAATTTATTAATATGCTTATTATATTAAATATATAAGCATACGAGATCAAGAATGTTTAAATGTTGAATATCTTTTGATTTATGGGTAAAAAGAGATCTAATTAGTATAAATATTGTATCAAACTGTATGTTGAAAAAATAGAAACCCTTAAAGGTATCGGAAATTGTGTACAACAACGAATAGAAATCTTTTATCCCTTTTCGGTGCTCCTGTTTATGCCCCATATTACAAAAATAGGTTTAGAGTTAATATTTAAGGTTAAGGTTTAGGGAATTAAGGGTATGATATATTTTTTAGGGTTTAGAATTTAAGATTATAACTTAAAAATTAATTTTTTAGTGTTAAAGCATAGAAATGAGCAGAAATTTTTTATCCATACGACAACAATATAGAATCGGTAGAAAGACATGTATTCTTTATGTTTTAGTAGATGAGTTTCCCTTCCATATTTGCAATTAATGTGAATTAATTGTTTATGGTGATAATTATGAAGGTCAGGTAAAAGAAGTCTCTGTTGTAGTCCATGCGTTTAAAAGAAAGAGGGAAAATAATTAGTTTAAAAAAGAATATAACTTTTATATTAGATTACAATTCCAAGATATGAAGAGTCATTTTTAGCTTTCATCCTTTCCCATGTTCTTTTTGGAACGATCTCTCCTACGATTTGTTTGCCCATTAAAAACAATTACGAATCAAAAGGTTCTGTAGAAAAGCATTGTTTAAGAAATGAAAAATCCAAACAAATCACAACTATAAAACCCAATCCCGACATGAATTTTTTTAAGGGATCCTAATGATTTCAAAACAATCCATATTATGATTCAGGATATAGTTATTTACTTCTTATCTAGCTCTAATTACATACTTATAATCTACCCAAGCAATCGAATGAGGTAATTAAAAGTCATTTTTTTCAAAAATAGGCCCAAAGTTAAAAAAAGCAATGGTTCTATGACATGTGATATCATATTGACCCTTTGACTGTCTGATTTCACGTTGAGGTGTAGATAGAGTGGCCAATCGCATCGGTGGGGGTGTGACAAGGGTGTCACAAGATTAGATTGAGAAGAATATCACATCCGACACTCAAAAAAAGGGGACGAGCTGCCTATTAGTGTGACAGAGTGCATTAATCCCACGTTGAAAAGGATATTGGAGATCTTAGGGTTTAAAAGAGATGCATTGAACATTCTATTAGATATGTCTTTTGGAAAAAGAATAATGATCCTGTAACTGTTAAGAAAATTTTAAAAATTTAAAAGTTACTAGAATCAACGTTTTGAAACTGGGTAATGTGAGAACTCGGGCATAGTGGTCTGAGAATGACGAACGATAGTTGTTTGTGTGGAAATGACAAAATAGAGAGAAAATGAATATATGGCTTTTTATTAAAAAATGGATCTAATAGGGTGATTAGCCTAATACATGAGTATGGCTTATATAGCCAAATCCATAACACAAATGATTAACAAATTCTTAATAAACTACCAAACTAATTACAACTAACTACAAGCTAATTACATTCTAATATTCACCCCGCTTTCTAAACTTTTTAAAATTTTCCAAGTTGATGAGCAGTCCAAAACAACAACAAAAACATGTAAACGTTTTCTTTCTTTCTTCCTTCACCCTTCTTCATTCAAGCATTTATCTTTCCTTGCTTTTATTTCTCATTCTTCAATTTTATTTTCAGCTTTTGAAAGCTGCTAACGGCTTGATCAGTGTCTTAATTTCTTCTTTTCCTTGAGCATCCGATCAACTAATGATTTCATAGTGTATTGGAAAAAGTTTTTTTCCAGCTTTTTTTCTTCTCCTCTTCCTCTACTTTTTGATTAGTAACTCTACATATACATTTCTTTAAACATCTAATCTGTGCTACCTGACATCTGCATCATTGGTAGTGTACCGGAAAGAAGTTTTTTTTTCCAGCTTTCTTTCTTTCTTCTTCTTGTACTTCTCACTTCCTTCTATGTAATGAATACATCCTAGGCAGTAAATGTGCCTCAAACAACCACATCAATTACAATTGGAGGGCAATGCCTCAACTTAAGAACAAAATCAGTGAATATAGAACCACTATTACAAACCAATCCAAAGCTAATCAAAACCAAACGAATCACGAATCAAAAAACTCTTGTAGAATAATAGCAATAACATATTGCCACCAAAATCTAATGTTGTTCCAAATGCAATACTAATTCAAGCTTGTAACCACTTTCAACATTCGAATCACCCTTAGAAGCAACTCATAGAAACAACTTTGACCAACTTCCATCAACATTCAATATATCACCAATCATAATCACCTTCCATCGGTAGCCAATACAAAATTTTCAACAATAACCAGCAAGGACCAACTAGTAACTCACATGAGTACAAATGTAACGACTCAATTCTCGGGTTAGTGAATCAGGTCTCGGGCCCGAGGTATGGGCATTTATCTTAAAAGACTAAGTTAAGGGATTTGAGGTTTGGGCCCATTTCATTGGGGGAGAAGGTTTGATTTTTTAAAAGGGTGAGGACATGAGAAAAAGGGGGAGATATAATTATGTTGGAGAGAGAGAGAAAGTAAATAGGGAGAGAGAAAATGGAAAAAGGGGAGAGAAAGTAAGGGGGAAGACTTTTGAAGTTCGATTTACCACCGTCCAAGCACTCGCTCGTGACACCTCCAACACCGTTGGAAAGATCTCACCGAGACGTGTCTATCAGTGGATGCCAAGTCACCGTTGCTGCCGTTATTTTCCGAGGGTGAGGGGAAACAAGGTTTAGGTGGCTTGAAAAGAGATAGTTTCGACGGCCAAATCGTGAAACAGAGGTCACCAGTGTGTTCACTCGCGTCGGGACAATGGGACTAGAGCTCGCCGCCGCTCTCTAACCACCATAGGACCTCTCACGTGCCCCCTGCGAGTGGGCGTGCGTCTGCTCAGACAAGTGCACCAAAACCTGCTCTGCCAGGTGCACGTGAGCTCGCCCGCACAAGATCCCGCTCGGTCGGGTGCACCTGTTCCTTGTCGCATCAGATAACTGCCCGCAGATGCATCCTGGTTAGCTTACACCGTGTCGCACCAAATCCCCGGGGCGTTGACCGATATTGACCGGCTATTGACCAGCCTTTGACTTTTTTTGAGAGACCCTACCCGAGGATTTCTCGACGTTCTGATTCTGTTGGCACAATACATTTTGCCAAATTAATGTATTTTTACGTATTTGACCTTGTGAATTGAGTAGGGGATGCATGAAATTAATGTATTTTTGTATTTATTTTTTTATGAGGATTATTCGGGATCAGATACCAGACCAAGTGGGAAATCGAGAAGCTTATATGAGGATTTATCGCTAATTATTGAGGTTAGTACACCTTGAACTCCTATTGTTTTATGAGCATCATAAATGTGATTGTTTTGCGTGTTAGTATCTGCGAAATAGGTAGGCGATGAATAAGCATGAGTAAAGACCAATATTATAAGACTCGATATTTATGAGATGCATGATGATGTTGTGAATATGTTGAGACTTGTGGAGGCTTTAGAGACTGTGTAGGGTCGTTTGAGATGCTTGTGTAATTATTTGATGATTGTTTTATTGATTGAAATAATTGCCTTGTATGCTTGTTTGAATAGATTGGTGAGATTTGACAAGAATTATGCTTAAGGGTTAAATACTCGATTAAATGATCATGAAACCGGTAATTAATATTAATTGAACAAATGTGTTAGTAAATAAACCCTAATGACTTTTATAAGCTTTAGGGATTGAATAAGTGTTGTAATATCGTAATTCAAGGAAATTGTATGAACCCATGAATAGGGTATCGGTACGAGCTTTGGTCGTACCGATACGCGATTGGGGGTCGTATCGGTGCCGGTCGACCCATACCGGCACTTGTGAAAATTAAAGATTTTCAGTAAGATATTTCAGTATCGGTACGCGTGTGAGTACTGATACTTGAAGGTACTGTATCGATACTTGTGTACGAGACCGGTACTCGATGCAATAAATAATCTATAGATACGATTTAAGGATGGAAATTGATGTGGATATTAATAATTGAATTATTCCTTGAATAAATGTGATTACATGGATTAATGGAGACAATGTATGAGATTAATTATATACTTCTCCATAATGTATTAACAACTTGGTAATGTAAAATAAATGATGTGATGAAGTTTAGCGACGATATGGAGATCCCGTGGATGACGTTGCTTGTATGCCGGGTAGGCATTTGATTGATTGAGTCTTTTGATTGATGGGATCTGGATACCCAGTGAAAGAGTGTTGCAACACCATGATTAGAGAAACCAAATGAAGGTTACCGATCCTATGTTACCCAGGCCTTATTCGAAGATACTCGATGGGGGATTTCGAGTATAGGTTTATGTTTCGATGCTAGGTGACCCGACCTCATCTAGAGTGTAGATGCTTGAGGGCAATTCTGAGAAAATGTGTATGTTCTGATGCTATATGACCAGGCCTCACCCAGGGTGTATGTTCTGAGGCTGTGTGACTCGGTCTCACCCAGAGTGTATGTTCTGGTGCTACATGACCGACCTCACTCTAGAGTTATGTTGTTGATGTGTGTTTTTCGCCTATATGATCCGATGAGATCTTGGGCTTGGTTCGGCCATGAGTGACATGCATGATGATTGCTATGATGAGAGCATATGTTTAGGCGACTAGTGGTAGCATCACATGTTAATTTATTTCTCCTTATTGCTCGTACTAGCTTGCATGCTTATGTTTAAGATTAGTATGAAGTATAGTAGAGTAGATGTGTTCCACTAAGCTTTATAAGCTCAACGCTCGAAATCATTGTTTTCGTGCGTAGGTTGATCAATGGATCGTGAGATCGTGGAGCACTACCGATACAAGATTCTAGCATGTGGTGATCTTCGGAGTTATGATACTTGTTTTTAGTGGCCTATGTATTCATAGGACTTTGCGTGGTAGAGTCTATAATTCTTATTTTTCAAATTATATTAATCAAATCAAATGTTCAAATATTTTAATTTAATTAGAGCTCCCTTTGTATTGTTTAAATTATTTATATATATATATATTAATCGTGGGCTTTAAATGTTTTCAGAATGTATTTTATTTGGGCTAAACCAAGTTGAGAAATTTTTATGAAATGGTTTGGGCTTAAGGCCCAAATGTGGCATCTGAGTTTAGGGTGTTACAATAAACATGGCTTAAGGCCCAAGTTGAGACATTCGACGTTGGTAATGGTGGTGCGATCCCTTCTAGATGTAGAATTTCCTTAGGTGTCGCGCATTCTAGGAGCGGGGTATTTCCCTACCCTTCATGTCTTGTAGCTTGTATGCTCTAAAAGCCAATCTTTGCAGTCACCTTGTAATGTAGATGCCCATTTTTGTCTGGGCTTGACCCAATTACAAAACTATTAACCCTTTTAAATATCCATACATACAACCCAATAACCCATATCCATAACCCATTACAATAAACCCAAAAACCAAGCCCATATCCTATGACCCAAATACAAAAACCCTAAAAAGATAACCTAAACTATACCCTTATTCCTTGCTGCTGACGCCGTGCCTCTTCATCTCCCTTGGCACGTGTATACCACGCGCCGGCTCTTCGGCTGCCGTGGCCTGCACACGCGCCACCACCGACCTCGACCACCCAAGCCTGACACAACCGCCTGCTTCACCGCTTCAAACCTGCAAAAATGGATTAATATCTCAAAAATAGTTTTTTATGTTGTAAAATGGGTTATAAAAACCCTGCATGCACATGTAATTTGGGGGGAATAAGAAAAAACAAAAAACAAAAAAAATCATCTCCATTCTAGTTTTATTTGAGTCAAAAATATAAACAAGGGGAAAACCGATTCGAACAAATACAAAAAAAGGAACATCGAAGCAAAAGGTAAAATATATATATGTGAGACAAGAAAAATTGAAAGTTTTTTTTGTAGATCTACGAAAAAATATAGATTTTAGAAAAAAAATAAGGGCAGATTTGTGTTGAGGGAAAAAAAGCTGAACTCACCGGTATATTTATGTCGATTTCAGCCACTGTGGACAACGGTGCGACGTGCGGCGATAGATGTGGTGGCCCCCGGTTACTCTCAATCCCCAAAAGAAGAGGTAGGGAAGAAAAAGTTGATAGGCTTTGGAATTTTTTTATATCAAATGACAAATGAATATTTTTGACTAATTTTGGGTATTTATAACCCGATCAAAACGACGTCGTTTTGACCATCTTCAACACGCATATAAGACCCGACCTGGCCTAGGATCCGCTCATCCTTGACTAAAGGGGAAAATCACACTTTTGGTCCTTGTACTCCAATATCCTTTAAATATTTCCCCTTTTAATTCTTGCTTTATTTCATTTTTGTCACTTTTTTCTTTTTAAGCCTTTTCTATTATTATTATTATTGTTGTTGTTGTTGTTGTTGTCGTCGTCATCATCATCATCATCGTCGTCGTTGCCGTTGTTCTTGTTGTTGTTATTATTGTTATTATTTTTGTTATTATTATTATACATCATTGTATTATATATATATATTACGGTATACAATATTACATATTAAACACTATAAGTATTGTTATATCATGTATATAATATATATATGTTTTGTTTATATATATAATGTTATATTAATAATATATCGTATATTATTATGTGTATATAGTTTTGTATTCGTATTAAACACGTGTATATGTTATGTATGTATATATATATATGTATATATATGTTTTTTTCTCAAGATAAAATTCATTTTAAATTAAGAGATATTTTCCAATTTATTTCAGGAACCAGTTAAGAAGTGATGTCCTGACTTATTCAGGTGTCATCTTCCTCGGTTGTCGAAAATAAGGAAATATTCTCCTTAGACCACTTTTCAGGATTAAAATTTAAATTAAATTCGAATTTTAGTTTTCTTGCAAAGACAACACTAAATTAACGCAGTACCAATTTTGGGCGTTGTGGGGGTGCTAATCCTTCCCCACGCGTAACTGACTCCCGAACTCAAATTTTTGAATCTCTGGTTAATTTTTACGGTGTTTCGCCTACCAAAGTTGCCGGTGGCGACTCCACCTCCCTTTTCAATATATTCAAAAAAAACCTTTATTACATGTAGGGGTCTTCCCCATTGGGGCTCATCTTTCCTCTTCGTCTCACGGGTACACTTGCTTCAGCATTCCTCATGATGAGGTCGACCACTCGGTACTATCTGTTCCAGACCATGGAGTTGTAGTGTCTAGCGACCTGGTTGTTTCGGGTAGCGAGTCGGACTTATGATGTCTCCCTTATTTCTTTCAAAAGGTCCAGGCTTGTTTGGAGCATTTCCTTGTTACGGGTGGGATCGTAGTGTGAGGTACGGAGGGAATTCACTCATAGTTTTGCTAGAATTACGACCTCAGATCCGAACATCATGTTGAAATGAGTTTCCCCCATGCCTGTGTGAGATGTTTTTTAGAGACCCCATAAAATACCGAGGAGTTCTTCTAGCCATGCGCCTCCGACGTTGTTAACTTTCTTCTTGAGGGTATTGAGGATCTTCTTGTTTGCAATGATCAGTCTGAACACGTCACATATTAGTGCAAGCTAGAATGTCGATGCAAAAATAAAACAGGGAAATCCTATTTGAATATCGATCCCACGAGGATGGTGTATTAAGCTTATACTTATATAACTACAATACAATACTGTAAGAGTGGTATTATAGGTGCAATGGTGGTTGCAATAAAAGAATAAATAGGCGAATAAATGATTTATTGTGGTAGTAATAATAGAGTGTATAAAAAGATTGAGAAATATGAATATTAAGCCTGGATCTCCTTGGTTCAGCTCGGTAGAAAGATCAAGTACACTTCGAGGGAAAATGATGGTTCAATCAGCGATAAGGTGGTCAGCTTCAGCATTAGCTTCCATTTATCCTTCAATCATTAACTCGGGGATGTAGATTTACTTCAACTTTCGTCGTAAGTCGAGACTATAGCTCTTTTAACAAGTGGATCAACTTTCTTTGCATCCAAAGAACTTTCGTTGTAAAACTCGTTAATTTGATTTATCACTGCTGTTAAGTGTTCAAAAGTACTATTTTTATTACCCTTTTTATTCATATTATTGCTAGACTTAGGCTCATATTAGTTGCATTATTAGCCATTCATGCATATTTGCATTGTTTACTTGGTGGACAAGCTTGATTTCATATTTTGCTTAATTTTATGGAAAAGATACTGCTTTGGTGTGTTTTTGTGTGTGTGCAGAATCACTTGCCAATGCAAGGCTGGAACAATTGCCAGGGCAATGCATGAAGGAGATGCCGAGCTAGTTTCCAGGGCAATGCATGAAGGAGATGCCGAGCTAGTTGCCAAGGCAATGTATGAATGAGATACTGAGCTAGTTGCCAGGGCAATTTTCGATAAGGGATAAGATGATATGGTAGTCGAAATTAATGACTAGATAAGCCCAAGATGACATGGAGTAAAGTTAAATCCCAAAGGAGTTTGATTTACATGAAGAGGTTAAAGAGAAATTAAATCCCAAGAAGATAGGAGAAGTTCTAGAAGGAATTTAAATATAATAAAGAATTATATTCTTTAAAGATATTTAATTCCAACTTAACTTCCTCCTCAAAAAAAACTTTGACCTAGCCCTATAAATTGAGGACCAAGCCGTCAACTCCAAAGGGAGAGAGGAGAGAAATTTCGACAAAGAGAGGATGGAGATTTCGACAAGAGCATTGAGAGATTTCGACAAGACTTCAACCATTCTTCATCTTTTTCTTTCTTGTTCAATTAGGTTTATGCTAGGAATTCTTTGTCTTGTGTTTCTTTGGAACCTAGCCATGAACTAAATCTATTTGGCTAAGCTTATTGTGTTTTTTGGTTGTGAGAAACAATTGGATTTTGTTTAGGTAATAAGAGTTTGCACTTTCAATTCAAGGTTTACTCATTCTTGGTTCTTATTCTTGTTTGCGAGTGAATTGGGAGAGGATCTCGTAACTTCATCTATTTATCTAATATCGGGAGAGTTAGATTCAAGAACCGAATGAGTATGGTCTTTATTCAATCTATTGATGGTGAAGATTAATCTGGCTTAGGAATAGGTTAAGGATTTCAACGGCTAAGAGGAGCGCAAGATTGGTTGTTGTTCACCCTTGATTCACACATGGATGTATTATCAAGGCATGCACAAATAGCTAGAGTTTTAACTTAGGGATAAGAAGAAACCATTGAAGAACGCTATGCCAAACCTTGAAGTTGCTGCCCAACCGCCCAAGTAGTTGCCCAGGAAACCGTTGATTAGTTGCCAAGGCAACCCCGCTACGTAAGTTGCCACGGCAACTGAGTTGCCCTTGCACTCTTATACCAAGATGATCGAATTGGCTATCACACCTCAACTCACGATAACCTGGCCTATTCTCTCTCATTTGATTACATCTTCTTTTACTTTATTGCTTTCTAGTTTAGTTGTTAGTTAAATTCCTACAATCACCTACTTGTGTTTTTACTTTTTACAGTACAAGAGATTAGATTCTTGAAGTGGCACCAATCCCTGTGGAGACGATATCTTTTATACTATAACTTGCGACGTGTACACTTGCACAATTGCGGAGCACTTATTGCGCGCATCAAGTTTTTGGCGCCGTTGTCGGGGATTGGCAATAGCAACTTTGTTTTTATTTTCTTGCACTTTTTATTTTTCTTGTTTAAGATTCAAAGGGTTAACAAACTTTGGTTTTGCATTGGTACATGACCAGGGAGAGACCGATTACACCAGAATATCCCTTTGATCCAGAAATCGAACGTACCTTGCAAAGACTTAGATGAAGGTTAAGAGTAGCAATGGCTAATCAAGACGGCAATATGAATCAAGATGTTCCAACAGGAGGAGGAGTGATTCTTGCACGAAATAGAACTATTTGAGACTATCTTGAAGAAGATCTTGAAGGACTTAATCCAGGAGTTGTCACACCTGAAATTCAAGCCGACCACTTTGAGTTGAAACCGGTGATGTTCAATATGATCAACACAATTGGTCAATTTGGCGGCTCAGCAACTGAAGATGCACGACAACATCATAAATATTTCCTCGAGATTTATAATTCATTCAAAATACAAGGAGTCACCCCTGATGTTTTACGACTAAGATTATTCCCCTATTCACCGAGGGATAGGGTGAAAGCATGGTTGAATAGTATTCCTATCGGATCAATAGGATCTTGGACCGATCTTTGTCGTAATTTCCTTGCTCGATTTAATCCTACAAATTTGACTGATAAGCTTCGTAATGAAATTACTTCTTTTTGGCAGGCAGATGATGAATCCATGTACGAGGCTTGGGAGCGATATAGAGAACTTCTACACAAATGCCCCATACACGGATTTCTAGTGTGGACACAAGTAACATTGTTTTACAACGCTGTGAATGCACCAACAAGGATGATGCTAGATGCCTCAGCAAACGACATACTCCTAGATAAGTCACCGGAGGAAGCAATGCAAATTCTAAACAAGTTTGCCAAGAATGATTATCAATTCCCATCTGCTAGAAGAGGAGGAGTTAGATGCCAAGCCACAATACATGAATTGGGATCATCAGACTCAATTTTGGCACAATTGGCCGCTCTAACCAAGATGGTCTAGAACATGCAGAAACCAAACAACACACAGGAGAATCCAGAATCCAGCTTTTATGTGGGGAATTAAACCAGAACAATAATGTGATGTCCAATACATACAATCCAGCTTGGAAGATGCACCCGAATTTTTCATGGAGTAATCCCAACAAAGCTATAAACCAGAACAATCAGAATGCAGAAGCATCAAGATTCTAGCAGAATATGCCACGGCAACAGTTGCCGCAACAACAACCGACAACATCTAGTTCTTTGGAAAATTCTCTCAATGCTTTATGTTGAAAACTGAATCTTATATGGCTGAGAATAGTAACTTCATAAAAAGAACTGATGCTTTTATTAACAGGACCGAGATGAGATTGCAAAACCAAGAGGCGGCAATCAAATCATTGGAAAATCAAGTCGGACAATTTGCTCAAAACCTGAATACTAGACCGCAAGGAGGTTTACCTAGCGATACTGAAGTCGCAAGAGGAACTGGCCATGAGCAATGTAAGGAGATCTCCACTAGAAGTGGCCAACAACTTAAAGAGGCTCAAGCTCGCTCATCAAACAAAACTCCACAAAAAGAACAAGACGAACTCAACGGCAAAGCCTTAGATGCTGAACCAGAAATTACTGTGGCAACCAGCGATAAACATGCCTCGGCAACCGACGATAAGGATGCCTCGACAACCAACGATAGGCATGCCACGACAACCCCAGTTGACAATGCCTCAGCAACTTCAGTTGCCTCGGCAATACCTTCAATAAGGTTTCAAACCAATAAAAGGATCGAAGATATCCGACTTCCACCACCATTCCCACAAAGGTTGAAGCGACAAAAGCAAGAATATCAATTCAAGAAGTTTCTTGATATCCTAAAGCAAGTCCACATAAACTTGCCATTGGTTGAAGCAATTGAACAAATGCCGAACTATGCCAAGTTTCTTAAAGACATTGTGTCCAACAGAACAAGGCGATGAGAGTTTGAAATAGTTGCCGCAACAGAGGGATGCATGGCCATGTTGCACAATCGCATGCCACCCAAGTTGAAGGATCCCAGAAGTTTCACAATACCCTGTTCCATTGGAAACCACTATGTCAGGAAAGCATTATGTGACCTTGGAGCAAGCATAAACTTGATACCTAAATCGGTTTTGCAGAAACTAGGAATCAGGAAGGCAAGACCTACAGTAGTTATGCTACAGCTAGCCAACAGATCCTATGTGCATCCAGAGGGAAAAATCAAAGACATACTGGTAAAAGTTGACAAATTTATTTTTCCCGCTGACTTTATTGTTTTGGATTATGAAGCAGATGAACATGCATCTATTATTCTCGGGAGACCCTTCCTAGCAACAGGGAGACCTTGATCGATGTTGAAAAGGGAGAACTCACAATGAGGGTGAATGACCAGCAAGTTAAACTAAATGTGTTCCAAACACTAAGGCATGCCGATGATTCAGAAGAATGCCAACTTCTTCATGCCATGGCAGAGTTTGACCTTGACGAGGAATTTAGTTGCCTCGGCAACTACATTATCGATCAAGAGGAACCTGAGGAGTTTGAAGAACCGATCGATGAGGAACAACAAGAAGAGGCAAATTGGTTAGTCAATCGACCAGGTACATACTTTGAACCACTAGATTACTCAAGTAAGGAAGGTAAACTCGAAAAGCCCTTCACTGGACAACCACCAATACTTGAGTTGAAACAATTGATAGGGCAACTAAAATATGCTTACTTGGGAACCGATAATACATTGCCTGTAATTATTTCCTCTAAGTTACAGCCTGAGCAGGAAAAGAAGCTGATTAAAATGTTGATAGTACACAAGAAGGCAATAGGGTGGATAATTGCCGACTTGAAGGGAATTAGCCCGGCAGTGTGCATGCACAAGATTTTCTTGGAAAATGATCACAAACCTTCGATTGAGGCCTAGAGAAGACTGAATCATGCCATGAAAGGGGTTGTAATGAAAGAAATCATCAAGTGTCTTGATATACCCTATCTTGGATAGTAAAAGGGTAAGTCCGGTACAATGTGTACCGAGAAAGAGAGGTATAACGGTGGTAAGTAATGAAAACAATGAACTCGTTCCAACCAGGACTGGGACCGGTTGGAGGGTTTGTATGGATTATCGAAAGCTAAACAAATCCACTAGGAAAGATCACTTCCCATTACCCTTTATTGATCAAATGCTTGACCGTCTTGCAGGTAAACCCTTTTATTATTTTCTTGATGGTTATTCAGGTTACAATCAAATTGCCATAGCACCAGAAGATCAAGAAAAGACAACCTTCACATGCCCATACGATACTTATGCTTTCCAAAGGATGCCGTTCGGATTGTGTAATGCCCGGTAACCTTCCAAAGATGCATGATGGCACTCTTTTTAGACATGGTCGAAGACATCCTTGAGATCTTCATGGATGATTTTTTTGTTTTTGGTAATGACTTCGACAGTTGCCTAGGCAATTTAGAGAAGGTGTTGGCAAGATGTGAAGAAACCGATTTAGTCCTTAATTGGGAAAAGTGTCATTTTATGGTAGATGAAGCAATAGTGCTCGACCACAAGATTTCATCCAAGGGAATTGAAGTAGACAAAGCCAAGGTGGACGTGATCGAGAGATTACCCCCACCAAGTTCGGTTAAAAGAATCCGAAGCTTTCTTGGACATGCAGGTTTTTACAGGAGGTTTATTCATAATTTTTCTAAGATTACTAAACCCTTGTGCAATTTGCTTGAACAGGATAAAGTCTTCTATTTTGATGATTCTTGTGCCCAATCATTCGAAACCCTAAAGGAAAAGCTTGCCTCGGCACCCATTGTCGTTCCACCCGATTGGACGCTACCTTTTGAGCTCATGTGTGATGCAAGTGATTTCGCGGTAGGAGCAGTCCTAGGCCAACGCATATGTAAGACCTTTCATATGATATACTACGCTAGTAAAACTCTTAATAGTGCCCAGGTGAATTACACAACAACGGAGAAAGAGTTACTAGCCCTAGTTTTCGTATTTGACAAGTTCCGATCCTATTTGATTGGTACAAAGGTAATTGTGCATACGGACCATTCAGCAATTAAGTATCTATTTACTAAAAAGGATGCCAAAACTCGTTTTATTCGTTGGATATTACTTTTACAAGAGTTTGATATTGAAATTAAGGACATGAAAGGAATAGAAAATCAAGTGGCCGATCACTTATCACGCTTAGAACGCAATAGAGAGGAGGACACAGATTTAGAGATATGCAATGCATTCTCGGATGAACAATTGTTAGTTGCCTCGACAACCATAGACGCGTATGCCTCGGCAACCCCTGACGCATCGATAACCATGGATGCGCATGCCTCGGCAACCCCTGACGCCTCAGCAACTCTTGACGCGCATGCCTCGGAAACGCTTGACGCGCATGCCTCAGCAACTCCAGACGCGTACACCTTAACAACCACTAATACGCACACCTCGACAACCATGGACGCGTATGCCTCAGCAACCCTTGACGCACATGTCTCAGCAACCATGGACGCGCATATCGCGGCAACTCTAGATGCGCACGCCTTGGCAACCATGGAAGTAGCTGCCACGGCAACACATGCCTCGGCAGTACCCTGGTACACGGATTTAGTTAATTTCCTTGTTTGTGGTATTTTACCTTATGGTCTTACTCACCAAGGGAAGAAGCGGTTCCGCCATGATGCTAAGCATTACTTTTGGGACGAGCCTCTTTTGTTTAAACAATGTGCAGATCAAGTTATACGCCGTGTCCAAAGTTTTGCAATCCAGTTTGTATTGGCCAACATTGTACAAAGATGCCCAAGAGTTTTACAAGCAATGTGATCGTTGCCAGAGGACGGGCAATATCTCTAGACGACATGAGATGCCGCTCCAAAACATCATCGAGGTGGAATTGTTCGATGTATGGGGGATTGATTTTATGGGACCTTTCCCATCTTCATTCAGCAACCTCTACATTCTATTTGCCGTCGACTACGTGTCTAAATAGGTTGAGGCAGCTGCAGTTCCCACCAACGATTCTTGCAGAAAAACATATTTACATGGTTTGGGATGCCGAGAGCAATTATCAGTGATGAAGGCAAGCACTTCGACAACAAACTCATCGCCAAGATGTTACAACGCTTTGGTGTATCTCACAAGATTGCCACGACATATCACCCACAAACCAATAGGCAAGCAGAAATTTCCAACCGGGAATTGAAGGGTATACTCGAGAAAGTTGTAAATCCCTCTAGGAAAGATTGGTCAGTAAGACTAGATGAAGCACTTTGGGCATATCGCACTGCATTCAAAACACCCTTAGGTATGTCCCCCTTCTGACTTGTCTATGGCAAAACATGCCATCTACCGGTGGAAATCGAACACAAGGCATATTGGGCAATCAAGACCGTGAATATGGATTAGGAAAGTGCCGGACAAAAGCGTTTGTTAGACCTCAACGAGATAGAAGAATTTCATGCACTCGCCTATAACAATGCACGAATCTACAAGGAGAAAACAAAGCAATGGCATGACAAGAAACTATTTCTGCGGAAATTCATACCCGGGCAACTAATTCTTTTATTCAATTCTCGGCTAAAACTTTTCACGGGAAAACTGAAATCAAGATGGTCGGGACCATTCAAAGTTGTCAAACCATTATCCCATGCTGCCGTGATAATCAAGTCCATCACCGACGAACATGAATTCAAAGTCAACGAACAAAGATTGAAGCACTACAACGGTGCCCATGTGGAACGTAACAAAGAAGTGGTCACCTTAGGAGATGCATGAGCATGCTCTCCTTTCGATATTTTATTTTTATTTTTATTTGTTTCAAACTATTTAATTTTTTATTTTTAGTTATTTTTAGGATAGATTTATTTATTTTCTTTAAGATTAAAACTACATCTTTCTTTCATATTTATCTAATTGTTTTTTTTAATTTTCAGTTTAAAAATTTCTTTGCACATCTTGAAGCACTCTTACAACCGTTGGAGAATCGCCTTAGGCAAATTGAAGTGCGCCAACTAATGTTCATACGATACATGAAGGATCACAACAATGCCATCACCCAAGTCATCCAAAAGTACCTGGATAGCCGCGTGCCGTTCCCAATCTTTCCTGCTGAAATCCTTGCCACGGTAACCAATGAAGCAGTTGCCACGACAATCGCAATAGATGATGCTGCGGTAGCCTACACTGCACCTGCCCAAGCAGTTGCCACGGCAACCAACACTGAAGATGCAGCGGAAACCAAAGCTAAAGACGCCCCGACAACCACAGCAAAAGCCAAAGGTAAAGCACCTATGCCCGAATCAACTCGTACTGAATCATTGTCTGATTTTTCAGATTCGGACGAGTCCTCCATTGCACCAACAAAGACCGCACCAATCGAATCCTCCAAGCCAAAGTGAAAAGCCAATGACATTCATGAAGATGACGATGAGGACAACCTCATACGATGATCGATTCCACCATCGGCAACAAGGAAACAACCACCGCGTTCAAGCAAAAGAACAAGACATCGATCGAAAGGAAACTAATCATCCCCGACGACGAACTCTCAGAGTAAGTCCTCATTTGCATTTTACTTCTCTTTATTTTTATTTTTCTTTTTTGCATGCATTGAGGACAATGCCTCACTCGAGTTTGGGGGGGATTGTTATTAGTTAGTTACCATGTTTAGTTGCATTCATCTTAAGTATTGCATTTAGGATGCATAAATTGCTTGCCATGCCTTTAGTTGGAACAAGAATTGCCTAGATTTGATGAATATCCGATGATGATTTTGCCAATGTACTTAATTGATAGAACCTTTTATTCTAGGATAAACATGGAAACACTTAGAATCATACTATGATGCTAAACTTGATGAAACACTGTGTGGCTTGATTGATTTAAAGAATTCCAGCGAACTTAGGTTGATAGTTAAAAAAATTGGGGGATTATAATAAAAAATTGGATGAATGCTAGAGGTGCCCGAAATTGGCTCTAGTATGTGCTAAAAAATTGATCACTAGAGGTGCCCGAAATTGGCTCTAGTATGTGCTAAAAATTGATCGCTAGAGGTGCCCGAAACTGACTCTGAAATTGGATCTAGTATGTGCTAAAAATTGATCGCTAGAGGTGCCCGAAACCGGCTTTAGTCGAATGAATTAATTAACTTAAGAAAACTAAAAACAAAACACTAGAGGTGCCCGAAACCGGCTCTAGTTAAAACATGTTAAAAGAACCCAATGAAGTAAATTGAAAACCTCTTGTTTGCATAGAATCTGAAAAATCAACTTGCACACAACTCCTCACACACTCACAAGCATTATAGTTTGATTCCGAGTAACTCCTAAGTTTTTCAAAAAATGAAAAGCCAATCATACTTTGTGCCCCGATTCTCAGAATTGAAATCAAGTTCAAAGCTAAGTTTGTGAAAATTGAAGTCTTGGCGGGTAATTATTAGTTTGCATTGCTTGAGGACAAGCAATAGTTCGAGTTTGGGGGTGTGTTAAGTGTTCAAAAGTACTATCTTTATTACCCTTTTTATTCATATTATTGCTAGACTTAGGCTCATATTAGTTGTATTATTAGCCATTCATGCATGTTTGCATTGTTTCCTTGGTGGACAAGCTTGATTTCATATTTTGCTTAATTTTGTGGAAAAAGATACTGCTTTGGTGTGTTTTTGTGTGTGTGCAGAATCACTTGCCAATGCAAGGCTGGAACCAGTTGCCAAGGCAATGCATGAAGGAGATGCCAAGCTAGTTGCCAGGGCAATGCATGAAGGAGATGCCGAGCTAGTTGCCAAGGCAATTTTTGATAAGGGATAAGATGATATGGTAATCGAAATTAATGACTAGATAAGCCCAAGATGACGTGGAGCAAAGTTAAATCCCAAAGGAGTTTGATTTCCTTGAAGAGGTTAAAGAGAAATTAAATCCCAAGAAGATAGGAGAAGTTCTAGAAGGAATTTAAATATAATAAAGAATTATATTCTTTAAAGATATTTAATTCCAACTTAACTTCCTCCTCAAAAAAGACTTTGACCTAGCCCTATAAATTGAGGACCAAGCCATCAACTCTAAAGGGAGAGAGGAGAGAAATTTTGACAAAGAGATGAGGGAGATTTCGACAAGACCAAGGAGAGATTTCGACAAGGCTTCAACTATTCTTCATCTTTTTCTTTCTTGTTCAATTAGGTTTATGCTAGGAATTCTTTGTCTTCTGTTTCTTTGGAGCCTAGCCATGAACTAAATCTATTTGGCTAAGGTTATTGTGTTTTGTGGTTGTGAGAAAAAATTGGATTTTGTTTAGGTAATAAGAGTTTGCACTTTCAATTCAAGGTTTACTCATTCTTGGTTCTTATTCTTATTTGCGAGTGAATTGGGAGAGGATCTCGTAACTTCATCTATTTATCTAATATCGGGAGAGTTAGATTTAAGAAACGAATGAGTATGGTATTTATTCAATCTATTGATGGTGAAGATTAATCCGGCTTAGGAATAAGTTAAGGATTTCAACGACTAAGAGGAGCGCAAGATTGGTTGTTGTTCACCATTGATTCACGCAGGGATGTATTATCAAGGTATTCACAAATAGCTAGAGATTTGACTTAGGGATAAGAAGAAACAATTGAAGAACGCTTCGCCGAACCTTGAAGTTGCTGCCCAGCCGCCCAAGTAGTTGCCCAGGCAACTGTCGATTAGTTCCCAAGGCAACCCCGCTGCGCAAGTTGCCACGACAACTGAGTTGCCCTTGCACTCTTCTACCAAGACGACCCAATTGGCTATCACACATCAACTCACGATAACCAGACATATTCTCTCTCATTTGATTACATCTTCTTTTACTTTATTGCTTTCTAGTTTAGTTGTTAGTTAAACTCCTACAATCACCTACTTGTGTTTTTACTTTTTACAGTGCAAGAGATTAGATTCTTGAAGTGGCACCAATCCCTGTGGAGACAATATCTTTTATACTATAACTTGCGACGTGTACACTTGCTGAGCACTTATTACGCGCAACAACTGCATCCACCGATGTCAGTGGCTAGTTTAATACTCTCATGCAAAACGTAAATTAGTTCCAACAATCAAAGCTTAAGAAAAAGCCAATACAAATATATATTAAACTAAAGAAATAGTTTCAACAAGTTCATAAAGCTCCAAAAAAATTAAACCATCGCCAAGTTGAGCACAAAATACAAAATAAATATCCACAAACATCAAAATAAAGAAGAGTTTAAGAAGATAAAAATGTATTTCCTCGATTCAACACTTGATTCCTCTTTTCCTAGGATAAATCAGCCTCACTTCACCTCGGATCTCAAGAAATAAGCTTAAGTCGCCATGGAAGAAGAGAGAAAGCTCAGAGGTTGAAGATGATATGAAAAAAATGGGAAAACGTGACTCTCTCTCCTCCAAATTAGTTCTTTTATAGGCCACCCAAGGAATGACACCTATCCTGTAGGTTAATTGCGTGCCCAGAACCGTATATAATTTTTTTGTAACAAATTTGACAGCTGGCAGGGTTGTCCTTATCCTTAAGCAGACTGGTCAGCTGATAGATGCAGTGTCGAACTGGCTGCAGTGGTGAAAACTTCCTATGCGGGGAAATTAGAAATGTAGCGACAACGAGGCAAAAATATAAAAAACATGAGCCATTAAAACTAAGTTAGAAAAAAATGCAGAAATAAACATGAAAATGCAGAAATGGATGCAATGGACACAAATGTGGGGACAATTAGACCTATAAATTAAGGGAAAATACATGCTCTTTAAAGAGCTATCTCATCCCCAAACTTGAGGTTTTTACTTGTCCTCAAGTAAAGATTAAAGCAGCAAGGTCCAACAGCAGATCATAGGCATTATGATAAGTAGTTTATTTGATTACTATTTTATCTTTATTTATTTCCTAAATGATTAGTTTATGTTGCTGATTTGGATGTTTTTGTGCGTTTCCTATGCAGGACTTCGATTTTGAAGATTGCACTTAAAAGAGAAAAGTTCTGCAGTTTTATTTTTTGGAATCAAGGCTAGACTAGTGGACATAACTCTGGGCCTGAAGCATCTGACGTGGCATCCAGTCAGCAGCTTCTAGAAGACCCAGTTAGTAGCTTCCAAAAGGTCTAGTCAGCAAGGACGGACAAGCAGGATCAGCTGCATTTTTAAAATTCAAATTAGAAATTATCTTTTGTTTTTAGTATTTTATCTTCCTATCACTTAGGATTTAATTTGAATATTTTCATGAATTATCTTTTATCATTTCTAGGTTATTTTTAGGGTTTTAGAAAACTATAAACATGCCCTCGGGGTAAGCTAGAAACATATCTCATTCTTAGTTTTGATCTTGCTTTCTAAGTCAATAAAATTCTCTTTTTCTTTACGTTCTTATTTTTAAGTTTTCATTTATTTTCTTTTAAAATGTTGAGTATGATTTATACCATAATCAAGCTTGGCTAATTTTCTAACAAGCCAAAGGCTAAAGCAACAACTCAATTCCGATCGTGAGAATTGAAAAACACTTTATATCTTTGAATATATTTCTCAATTTTCTGCAAACTTGGATTGACAATCGGCCTTTCCTTTTAAAATCCTTACACTTTCAAATTTAAAAAGGGCCCATTGGTTTGAATATTGTTTCGATTTATAGTTGGGAGGAAGGATCGACTTGTAGCACATTCGACTCCCTGTGAACACACTTGGCGGCGGTCCGCTAAGGGAAATTGAGATCGAATTTGATTCTCATTGAGACAACATAGTCCGAGTTGGGTTTTTCCAGATTTTAAACTGTTTTATTCTAACGGCGATAGTCGTGGTTAGTCTAGCCAGAAAACTAAAATTCAAAAATTGATTTTGGATTATCGGTTTACCGGAGAAAAAAAAAGTTACAAGGGTTGGGCCTCGTAGACTGTAACCGACATTTATCCTGAGTAAAATCTTATTCGATGATCAATTGGAAATAAGTCAAAGCGAAGCTTGAGGCTGTTTACTTAAACTGAATATCTTCTTAAATTTACTCTCATTCTTAGATTTAAATTTTCATTTCTTCGTTTTATTTAAATTAAAATCTTGCGATCAAACCCCCCTTTACTTTATTTTCTCGCTACAGTCAGAATCAAAACCTCCAGATATCAAAAGCTCCTTAGTCACTATGGATCGACCCTTCTTCTCTTTACTACGCTTATTAGTTATTTATTTTGAGATTAAGGATAATTATTTTGACAGTTTGCGATGCTTGTCACATTCTAGATACTTGAATCATTCCAATCAATCAATAAATCACATGCATCAACAAGAGAGAGAATTGAATAACCAACTCCACATCAATAGATAAGCAAGCAAATCAAGAATACCTAACATCTCAGATTTATTCCTCATATCAACATTTATTTAGCACCAAATATAAATATCATATATATATATATATATCTTATTTTTCTTTTTTTATGTAGTGAGGGATATTGAGCAATGAATGCACACAAGACCGTGAGAAGTAAGATGTTGTGCAATGAACCCCCAGAAAGTAATTTATTGTAATGACACACACTCATACAACGACAACCTTTGGCCAGATTCTTTTTTCTAACACATGCAGAGGAGTGTTCCCCCTTAAAGCTACTTTATTTATTTTCTTGCACTCACATTGGAATGCTTTTTATTTATACTTAATAAGATATACAAATATATATATATATATATATATATATATATATATATAACATGTTGAAACATGTGGAAGTCATCAAAAATCAAAGGAATGATGCAAGATATTTTATAATCAAACCAACTAATATATCAATACAGAGTTAAGAAATGCAATTATCCATCATGTATATCCAACAAACTTATCAGTGATTAGAACAATTCAAGATTTACACATCGAATGCAAGCAAAACATTTTTCTAAGCAAAGGGATGGAATGTTCCCGCACATAAACAAGTTTTAAAGAAGGCTCATACATATTCGCATAAAATTCTCTTACCAAGGTAGCGTTGTAGCTACCAGGATGGGTGCATAGTCTACTCTATTTGTGAAGTGTGATGGTGTTATGGATGGATTTTCCAAGTTCTTCCTCAACAGAAAGTTTAATCCCTTGCTCGGGGTGGATGCTTCTCTTTTGGTTTTGTTCTGTAAAGTGCTCACCCGTAATCCCTGTTTGAAACGCCTCATACTCAATATTCTCTTTATGAGCAATAGAGTCCTCTATTGGAGGGTTTGATTCTGAGCTTGGAATGTCTTGAACATAAGGGTCCCTCGACTTTTTTCGACATTCTCTTGTCTTGGCCATGGATTATTATAAGAAAGAAGATGGATATGAAAGATTTTGTAAAGAAAAATGTGAACTTTGAAGCTTCGAAAGATCAGAAAAATGGGTGAAGTGTCAATAAAGTTTAGAGTTGCTTAATAAAGAAAAGGAAAAAAGGAAAATGAAGAGGCATGATATGTATCGTCTGATGCGATGAGTTTCAACATCTTGATCTTGGCACAATAATCATGCCCGTTCATTGTGTTTCCCGCGCACATGATGAAGGGCCGTGATTTTTAGGGATAAATCAGTGCAATTAAATTACCCGATTTGCACCCAAAATTTAATGCATATCTTGTGAGGCCTTCCACCATACAAGTTGTTAGAAAAGAAGAATTTTTGACAAACCAAAGAGAGATATTATTCTACAAAAGGGAAATAAATGAAATTAAAAGAAAAACAAGGAAAATAAAATCTTAACCTAATAAAGCATTTAAAGACAATTTCAAACAAATTTGACCAATTTAATGGTCTCCATATTTTCAGGATCAAAGTCACCATAATAGAGATTTAGTCTTTGGCCATTGAATTTGAATGAAATTCCCCCTTTTGTATCTTTGATTGTGACAACACCGTGTGAAAATGTTTTCACAACTTCAAAAGGTCCAAACTATCATGACCTTAGCTTTCCTAGGTGCAGTTTTATACTAGAATTAAATAGCAAAACCAACAGTTCAATTTCAAATTATCGTTACAAAATAAACTTATCATGCCATCACTTGCTCTTTATCCTTGTAAATAGAGGCATTTTCATGGGCGTTGCATCGTATTTCTTCTCATTTAGTAATGTCCAGCAACCGCTTCTTTCCCGCTGCCTCCTAATCAAGATTGACTTTCTTAAAAGCCTACAAAGCCTTGTGCTCAACTTCTACTAGAAAATGGAAAGATTTTCCAAAAGCAAGTTGATATGGCGACATTCCCAATGGAGTTTTGTATGCAGTTCGTATAGCCCACAAGGCATCATCTAGGCGAGGGGACCAATCTTTTCTAGTGGTGTTTACCACTTTTTCCAAGACATTTTTAATTGCTCGATTAGATACCTCTGCTTTTCCATTTGACTGAGGATGATATGTTGTGGTCAGTCTATGATTTACTATGTAGCGTTTCAATGTAGAAGCCACCTGAATGCAATGGAAATGCTTACCCTGATCACTGATCAATGCTTTTGGTGTTCCAAAGTGTGTGAGTATATGTTTGTGAAAGAACTTCAAGGTTGTCTTTGCATCGTCTTTAGGCACTACAATGGCTTCTATCCACTTTGACACATAGTCAACCACAACCAAAATGTATATATTTCCAAAAGAATTAGGAAAATGACCCATGAAATCCAATCCCCAAACATCAAATAACTTAATTTCTATTACTAACTGTTATGGCATCTCATTTCTCCTAGATATAGATCCGGTGCGTTGACATTTGTCACAACATTGAGCGAACCCTTGAGCATATTTGAACAATGACGGCCAAATAAAATTCGAATTGGAGGATTTTTGCAGCCATTCTCATTCCACAAAAATGTTTTCTATAAGAAGCATTGTGAATATGTTGTAGAATAGATTCCATCTCTTCCTCAAGGACACGACGTCGAATTATATTGTCATTACAAACCTTGAATAGATAAGGTTCATTCCAATGATATTTCATAGCATCTCCAAGGAATCTAGCCTTTTTGTGCCTAATTACACCAACACGAGTCTTTCTAAAAACTAAGTAATTCACTATATCAGTATACCACGGTGTTGCATTTACAACGGAAAGCTTTTCATGAGGAAATGCATTGACAATTTGCAACTTATTTCTATCTTCCTTGCCAACTTTTAACCTCGAAAGGTGATCAACAACTTGATTTTCTGACCCTTTACGGTACTTAATCTCAATATCGAATTCTTGCAGCAATAGAATCCAATAGATTAGTCTAGGTTTTGCATCTTTTTTAGCTAAAAGATAACTCAAAGCAAAATGATCAATAAAAATTGTAATTTTTGAACCCCATGAGATAAGAACAAAACTTATCAAAAGCAAAAATTACTACTAATAACACTTTCTCGATAGTAGTATATTTAATTTGAGCTTCAGTTAGAGTCTTACTAGCATAGTAGATCACATGAAATACCTTATCCTTGTGTTGTCCCAAAACTACGCCCATAGCGAAACCACTAGCCTTGTACATAAGTTCAAACAGTTGCTCCCAGTTGGGCGCAACAACTATCGGTGCATTCACAAGCCGTGTTTTAATTTTATTGAATGCTTTCAGACATTCATCATCAAAAACAAATTTTCTACCTTGCTCAACAATAAGCATAGAGGATTGGTGATCTTTGAGAAGTCTCGAATGAATCTTCTATAGAACCCCACATGGCCTAAAAAGCTGCGAATACCTTTCACATTTTTTGGTGTTGGCAGTTTTTCAATTACATCTACTTTTGCTATATCAACCTCAATTCTAGCCTTCGAAATTTTGTGGCCCAACACAATCCCTTCAGTGACCATGAAGTGACATTTTTCCCAGTTTAAAACCAAATTGGTGTCTTCACATTACTACAATACTTTCTCTAGATTGTCGTCGCAATGGTCAAAATTATTCTCGTACACCGAAAAATCATCCATGAAGATTTCAAGGGAATTTTCAATCATATCTGAAAATATTTCCATCATGCACCTTTGAAATGTGGCTAGTCCATTGCAAAGACTGAATGATGCAAAGGAAGGCAAATGTCCCAAATAAGCATGTAAAAGTAGTTTTCTCTTGGTTCTCGGGTGCAATATCAATTTGATTGTAGCTAGAATATCCATATAGAAAGCAATACTCTTTGCCCACAAGTCGATCTAACATCTTATCAATGAAAGAAAGAGGGAAATGATCCTTCCTTGTGGTTGTATTAAGTGACCTATAGTCCATACAAATACGCCAACCAGTAGGAATGCGAGTTGGAATCAATTTATTAGCATCATTATGAACTACAGTGATTCCACTATCAGAAATTGCATAGATAGTTCCTGCATCCAACCACTTAAGGATTTCCTTCTTGACTACTTCATTCATCTTCTTATTCAATCTTCTTTGCGACTCAATGGATTATTTGTTCTCATCATCCAACTTAATTTTGTGCATGCATATAGATGGAATAATACCCTTTATATTAGCAATTGTCCATGCAATAGCATGCTTGTGTCGCTTAAGAATATTTATCAACTTAACTTTCTGTATTGCGTCTAAAGTTGCAGAGAAAATGATTGTGAGTGTTTCGTATCTCCAAGGAATACATATTTGAGATTAGCTAACAATGGCTTAAGTTTCAAAGTAGGATCTTCTTCAATAGATGATTTAAAAGTAGGAATTGACCGGTGAGCAAAATCCAAAGATTCAACTTGCCATTTATGATGAACTGCCGTAGTGAGAACTTCCACAATGTGGTCACAATTTGGGAAATCTTGTTCAACTATTTTCAGTGCAGTATCCTCAACAATGAGTATACTATGATGATGTAGGACTTCTTGAATAATATGGTCAAGAATGTCGATATGGTGACATTCCTCAGACTTTCTTCACATGTCAGCGTTGAACATCCCAAAAGTAACTTGGTCATTTTCAACCCCATTGTAAGTTCTCCTTTTGATACACCGATGACTACTTTCCCAGTAGCTAAAAATGGACGACCAAGAATGATAGGGACATCCTTGTCAGTTTCACAATCAAGTATAATAAATGTAACTGGAAAAATAAACTTGTCCACGCGAACAAGAACATCCTTGATTTGACCATTCAAATGAGTCAAATATCTATTTGCCAATTTTAATGTGACTGTAGTGGGCTTCATCTCTCAAATGCCTAACTTTTGAAAATTAGATAGTGGCATTAAATTGATACTAGCCCCCAAATCATAAAGTGCTTTACTAAAATAGTGATTACCAATAGAGCAAGGTATGATGAAGCTGCTTGGATCTTTCATCTTTCTTGGTAAAGGGGTATATATTAATGCACTGCACTCTTCAGTGAGTGCAATGGTTTCCATTACATTGAGCTTCTTCTTTTTGGACAAAATATCCTTCATGATCTTTGCATAATTTGGAATCTGTGTAAGAGCATCAATAAAAGGAATTTGAAATGTAAGTTGTTGTAAAGTATCATGAAAGAATTGAAATTGATTGTCTAATTCAGTATTCTTAAATCTTTGAGGAAAATGTAGAGATGGATTATCTTACTACTGCACCAAGATTGAGCATTGTGGCGACAACTTCGGTTGTAATACAGATGGAACCGGAGTAATAATAAGAGGGATATTACTCATCTTGTCATCGTTATCTCCATCTTGTGTTGTATGATCAGGTACTGAGGACTCTCCACATTCGTGAGTAGATATAGGAACTGGTTGTGTCGAGTCAGTGGTCTGTTTGCCACTATGAAGAGTAATATCTTTGCAATGCTCCTTACCCTTGTTCACACACTCAGTGTTGCTAGGTAGTGTGCTCGGCTGTCTAGAATTCATGTCAGTAGCTAAGTGTCCCAACAGAGCTTCCAAAGTGTGTATTGATGAAGAGTAACCTTGATCTATAGCTTCGATACGAGAAAGATGACCATGCATCATCTCTTTAAGAAGAGCAAATGGGTCAGAGATATTTGATGGAGCATAATGACTCATTTGATACTGAGTCTGAGGTGGTGCTCCATATTGTGATTGCACACTATACTGTGATTGCTGAGACTGTGAAGCAATATGTTGTGGTTGCATTCGATTCTATTGTGACTGCAATGGAGTTTGTGGTGTAAATTGTTGTTGCAGGTAACCAAAGTTTCCTTGGCACACACTAGAATTCCCTTGAAAAGAATTATTCCTAGAGCGGAATACTCCTTGGTCTTATGCAGGATTCGAGTTACCCCAAGACTGTCGATTAGATGTGTTGTAAGATGTACCCATGTTGTTGCTTAGCATGTTTACGAGATAACTAGCATTTTCTGCAAGTTGTAGGCAATTCTCAAAGCTATGGTTCTCACAAAAAATCTCACAATAAAATATAAGGGTGGTTGTTTGTTGAGCTAGCTGGATAGGAGAAACTTCACTTGTCCCCTCCATATTCTTGATTTTGTTCTCCAAAGTAGAAATCTGAGCCTTTAGAGAAGATAGATCATCAAGCTCAAATACTCACAGTGCAGCTTTGCATGATGTAGCTCTTGAGATAGGATATTGTGAATCATTCTGAGCAAATTGCTCCAATACACCAACAACCACAATGTAGGTGCAATCAAGTAATGGACCATTAGACGACCCGTCGACAAGATGTCTTGTGGTTGCATTCAACCCATTGTAGAAAATTTCAATCTGAGTTTCATGTTGAATGACGTGGTTGGGACATTGACACAACAAAGATTTATATATTTCCCATGTAGTGTGAAGAGTCTCATCATCTAACTGATAATAGGCTGTAATGTCATTCTTCAGGCACGAGTTCATTATCGGTGGATTAAAGCGCAAAACACATTGCGTTGTAAGATCATTCCATGATGTAGTAGAGTCAGTAGGTAATCATCGGAACCATGAGCTAGATCTACCATACAAAGAATAGGATAACAATTGCATTTGTAAGGCATCATCAGGAACACCTTGCTAGCTAAATGAATCACAAATTAAAAGAAAAGATTAAAGATGCTCTCGAGCGTATTCATGTGGTAACCATGCATACTGCCCATTGGAGTTGAGAATTTAGAACATAACCAACTTCAACTCAAATTTTCCATCCTGAATATGAGGTCTATCAATTCCCGGTTACAAATCATCCTACTGGGGAACAACAACATCGTGACTTGTTCTATTCTGGGCTGATGGGTGCAGTGGTGGGTTTTTAGGAGCATGAGGAATTTCCTCATTACTGTTTGGTTGTCTGGCCATCCCACTATGTTATCTAATTCTTCTTCGAAGAGTTCTCTCAATTTCTAGATCTCGTATGAAGAGTGGTGTGATAGCACTTCTGGTCATACAACACCTACAAAAAGTATTAAAAAGAAAATGAAAAACAAAAAGAAAGCTATTAGAAACAAATACAAACTTAAATAAAGACAACAAAATTGCAACTAGAAAACACAAGGACATAATAACGCCATCCCCGACAAAGGTGCCAAAACTTGATCGGTGTGAAAACATCACACTATTAGTGCAAGCTACACTGTCGATGCAAGAATAGAAACAAGGGAATCCTGTTTGAATGTCGATCCCACGAGGATGGTGTATTAAGCTTATACGTATGTAACTACAATACAATATTGTAAGAGTGATAATTGTGGGTGCAATGAAGGTTAAAATAAAAGAATAGAGAGGTGAATAAATGATTAATTGTGGTAGCAATAATAGAGTGTATAAAAAGATAGAGAAATATGAAAATAAAGCATGGATCTCCTTGGTTCAGCTCGACAAAAAGATCAAGAGCACTTCGAGGGAGAATGATGGTTCAATCAGCGATGAGGTTGTCAAGTTTAGTTTTAGCTTCTATTTAACCTTCAATCATTGAACCAGGGATATAGATCAGCTTCAACTTTCGTCATAAGCCGAGACTATATACCTGTGAACAAGCAGATCAACTTTTGTTGTAAATACGTTAATTTCACTTGTCACTGCATCCGTCAATGTTAGTTGCTAGTTTAACACTCCCATGCAAAACGTAAATCAGGTCCAACAATTAAAGCTTAAGAAAAAATTAATACAAATATACATTAAAATGAAGAAATAGTTTCAACAAGTTCATAAAGCTCCAGAAAACTAAACCATCGTCACGTTGAGCACAAAATACAAAATAAATCTCCAAAACATCAAAATAAAAAAGAGTTTAAGAAGATAACAATGTATTTCCTTGATTCAACACTTGATTCCTCTTTTCCTCAGATAAATCTACCTCCCTTCACCTTGGATCTTTAGAAATAAGCTTAAGCCGCCATGGAAAAAGGGAGACAACTCGGAGATTGAAGATCATATGAAAAGAATGGGAAAAACATGACTCTCTCTCTCTTATGAAATAGTCCTTTTATAGGCTACCCAAGGAAGGACATCTATCCTGTAGGTTAATTGCATGCTCAAAACCGTACAAAAATTATTGTAACAAACTAGACAACTGACAGGGTCGTCCTTATCCTTAAGCATACTAGACAGCTGGCAGATGCAATGTCGAACTGGCTACAGTGGTGAAAACTTCCTCTGCAAGGACATTTGAAATGTAGCGACAACAAGGCAAAAATAAGTAGAAATATACAAAACACGAGCCAATGAAACTAAGTTAGAAAAAATGCAGAAATAGACATGAAAATGCAGAAAGGGATGCAATGGACACAAATATGGGGACAATTAGACCTATAAATTAAGGGAAATACATGTTTTTTAAAGAGTTATCACACCAATAGATATGCAAGGTCTAGCAACAGATCATAGGCATTCTAGATACTTGAATCATTCTAATCAATCAATAAATCATATGCATCGACAAGAGAGAGAATTGCATAACCAACTCCACATCAATAGATATGCAAGCAAATCAAGAATACCTAACATCATCCCTACATCTCAGATTCATTCCTCCTATCAGCATTTATTTAGTACCATATATATATATATATATTCTTCTTTTTATTTTTTATGTAGCGAGAGATATCGAGCAATGAATGCACACAAGACCGTGAGAAGTAAGATTTTGTGCAACGAACCCCTAGAAAGTACGTCATTGTAACGACACACACTCATGCAGCGACAGCCTTTAGCCAGATTCATTTTTCTAACGCATGCAAAGGAGTGTTCCTCATTAAAGCTACTTTATTTATTTTCTTGCACTCACATTGAAATTTCTTTTATTTATACTTAATAAGATATACATACATATATAATACATACTGAAACAATTGAAAGTCATAAATAATCAAAGGAATGATGCAAGATATTCTCTAATCAAACCAACATATGTATATCAATGTAGAGTTAAGAAATACTATTATCCATCATGTATGTTCAACAAAGTTATGAATGATTAGAACAATTCATGATTTACACATTGAATGCAAGTAAAAGATATTTCAAAACAAAGGGAACCTTGCATTTTCTCAGAAATATTTTTTTGAAATTTTTGAAATGGGGGTGCATTTCAACTCCTAGTCATATACCCCCAAACTTAAAGGTTGCGTTTTCCATAATGCAAAAGAAAACATAATGGAATGACATAATGTAATGAAAAAAATGTAATAACAGAATATAGTTACAATGATGAATGCAATACTATTACAACTACATGCTTTTACAATTATAATGCAAATGTAATGACAATACAGAAAGACAAAATGGAATTACACTATATGAAAGCATGCCTACAAAAACTAAAATCAAACTAACTCAATTCTCGGGCTCATAGGAGGAGGATGAGGTGGTGGTGGTTGAGCGTCTTTTCTTTTTTCTCCTTTTTTTCTTTCTCTTCTTCTTGCTCATCTCCTTAGACTTGGATCGCTTTATTTTCTTTTCTTTCTTGGTTATAAAAGTCTTTTCTTCATCGCGTTCAACTTCATCTTTTTCTGTGGCTCCTCTACCTCATCAGCATGATCAACCGCAACCTCAGATAGAATGAACTACGGTGGTGCCTTGTATAGCACCATTGCAAGAGGATTTGCCTCTTGTTCATCCAATATGGGCGTAACTTCCGTCGGTCTCGCTACAACTAGCTCTATCTCAGGTCCTTTTGTGGTTGCATCCACAATCCTGGATGCAACTAAATCTTTCTCAACAAAACTTTTCTCGGTAGCAGTCTTCTCAGCAATAGAATTATCCTCCTCATCTTCATCAATATCCTCAACAAGGACTTCATTTTTGGTGACATAGGGTATCTCATTAACATTTGTAGGGATGTTCAAATCGAACAAACAATCCCTTATGATCTTACTCGATGATAACTACGGATGATATGAGTGAACGTAGGAAATTCTGGCAGATCAATGGGAGTAAGTCAACTCAGGGCAATAAGTTAATAAAAATAAAATATACAATGACAAAAATAAACACCAAATGAAAATCGTCCCTGACAATGGCGCCAAAAGTTGATTGGTGAAATGACGTCACATGATTTGTACAAGCGAACACATGTCGATGCAAGTATAGTAGATATATAGAAATCTGTCGGATATTAATCCCACCAGGACGGTTGTTCAAACGTCTATCAATGCCAGTACAATAAGTAAGAAAATAAGGAAAATACAATAGGTAATGTCAAAGCAATGAAAAGTAAATGGTGTAGGTGATATCGTAACAATGTACTAAAATTAAAACAGAAACAATATAGTGATGACAGTGGGGTTCCCTTGGTGATTCATCAATAGAATAACGAATGCTAGCAAGAAACAAATGAAAAGATGATTGTCGATGTAATAAAGTACATGAATATCTTACCAATCTTAACTTTTACCCTTAATCAAAGACTTATATGAGCCCACTCACCACACATCTCAGTGTTGACTAATTGACTAATCAAATTAAAGAGAAAAGAACATTAGCTATCTTTTAGATCAAATAGGTGGAATTAGAACCAAAGCGAATTGAAATTAAACTAGAAGGCTTAAATGGAAGGATAGAAATGTGAACATGCAAAGCTCTAGACTTTGCATGTAAATTGAATTAAAATTGGAGGCCTAGACACACGTTCTCATTTGATGAAAACATTGCCTTGTGTGTGATGACTCACGGCAACAAGGTGAGAAAGATGGACAAAATTGTGTTATCTTCTTCATCCACCATAGCCGGATGTCTGAGAGAGAGAGAAGGAGAAAAAGCTTCTTAGACCATCTTCAATTCATGTTTCTTGTTGAGCTTTGATGAAATTAGCTTAGGAGAAGGTAAAATGCTTGATTCCTCACTTCAATTACATGCTTGAATCTTGAATTAGAGGTATTCTTGTTGCCTAATTTGAATAGAATGATTGTTATGCATGTTAGAATGATGTTAGGTTCTAATGATCCTTGAAATTGTGAGTGTTAGTAGTCAAATTGCTAAAGAGAATGTGTATGGGTTGCTGGAAATTGAGAATAGGGATCATGGTTGAAACTAGTTTTGATTAGGGATTATTTTGCTAGATGAAAATGTGTAAACATGCTTAATTGTATATGCTGCCCTGTTTTGATCTCATTGCTAGATGAATTGAGACTTGAATAGAGTAAATAGCTTTCTGGAAAATGAATGCATATAGTTGCATTGGTTAGAGCTAGGTAAAGGACTGCTCAAATGGTGAATTAGAGGAATGTTGTTGATCAAATGGATCAAATTGAACATAGCACTATAATTCCCTGTTATAATCACATTGATAGGTGAATTAGACTGACCTAGACATGTAAGAACATGAAAATAAGTTGAATTATAATGTTAGAATCTTGTTTAGATGAATTATGAAGCTAGAAGCTTAACCTAGTGTAATCTGCCCAGAATACTCTGTTCTAGGCATTAACTTTGAAATATCACCATAAATTGTATAAATGGAATTTAAGGCTGAAATTTTTATGGACAGCGCCTTAACATGTCTAAATTCATTAGGAGAAAACAAAACTGAATTCTGAATTGTAGAATGAATTGTAGAGAAGAAACACTAAGGACAGTGCAAACTATCCAGTGTTGTAAATTGCCCTGTATTTAAGCTAAAAACTGTATTAATTGGCAAAGGATTAAAATGCAAGACCTATATGGTTTGAAATACAATTAATTTAGCTTTCCAACGGTGTAAACCAATTGAAATTGCGACGTACGGAATGAAAGTTATGCATGTTTAAGTGAACAGAATACATGTTGCCTAGTAGCAGCAGTTTAGGTATTGTGGCAGTTTTGTAAACTGTTTTGCAAACAATTTTGGGACAGTTTAATTGCTGCCCTGTTTTGCCTTAATATGGAATGTAGGCAGTTTGGTAATGTGTATAAAGGTGTGTATATGAATATGCTATATGTTTTGTATATATAATGTATTAACCTTGCTGCCGTGTTGAATGATTTTGTGATTACATGTTTTAACCTTATTCTATATATGTGATTTATTAGAGCAAGGAGGAGAGGACTTTGGAGAAGGATCTAAAGTCGAGCATTCAAGGGACAAGAAAAAGGGAATATTCTTTCGAGACTAGCTAGCTTGATGAGTATTGTGAGTGTAGTTTATTCTAGAGTTAGGACTAGGTCCTGACTAAAACAAGCATGTCTAAATTCTTGAATTGTTAAATTGGACTTAATATGATCTTGACCTAATAAGGGAAGTATGAAATAAGACTATACATGAAACTTTACTACATCCTTGAAGTGTTGTATAAATAGAATGCTAGCATATATATGTGGTAACATTGATGCTTGTATGTATGACATGGTATTGTGGCCAATTGCTTAAATCGAATGCTTGATGTGCTAGATTAGATGATGCAGTGAACACTTGAAATGTTGAGTTATGGCTCTATTGGCCTAAAGTCTTAATGCATGTATAAGCTTGCCATGCAATACTTGAAATGACTCTTGAAAAGGATAATGCTTTACATGAACTTGCATAGTTGAATGATACATGATCTTGAAAAGATTGAAATCCTTGAATAAATGAATTATAATCAAACAACCTTGGTTGCTAGTTGAATAGGTAGAAGGGGATGCCTTAGAGTCTAGAGCTCACTGTGTCATGGTGGACTACGGTCCAGGGCTAAGGCCCCTAATTGGCGACAGACGGAGGGTATTTATGTGGTCTTTGGCGACAGTAGGAGGGTAGACCAGTACTGCAGTACATCTTGTGGCAACAGTTGGTTGGAGACTCGATTACCTAGATAAACTATGAACCAAGGATTGTGTTAAAAAGATAATAAATGAGCTAATAAGCACGAATAGCTTGATTACTTGTCATATAAGCATGAATTGCTTGATTTGCTTGTCATATAAGCATGATTTGCTTGATTTCTTGTTATATAAGCATGAATTGCTTGACTACTTGATAGTGACCATGAATAGCTTGATTACATGAAATGGATAAAGCATGAATTTTGATTCATTGTCTCTTACTTCTTATGATATTCAAATACCTTGAAATCCTTAGCTAGGATCATTCTTGACTAATTGACACCTAATTTGATATAACAATTGGTTAGAACTAGTTACTACCTCACTAAGTAGATTCTTGTACTTAACATTCTTGTTTCCATTCTTCCCAACCACATGATAAAGGATTTGATCGTTGCTTGATCCTAAAGCCTGATTTCTTGAGCTCGAAGCAAGACACAAGCATAGCTAAAGTATGGTTTGTACTTCTTTTGTATTTCTCCTAGTTGGTGGCACCTAGACATATACATGTAGCTAGGACTAGACCATGCATCTTGTTTGTTTTGGGAGGATTGTATATATGCATGAACATGGCTACTTGATGTTTTGAATACTTGTATATATATGCTGTTGTATGGGCCTTCCATGTTAAGAACATAGTTGTTAAGACTTAAGTATGTATTGAACTCAAATTATATGTAATGTAAAAGTAGTTGCTGTGCATATGTGAATATATATGGAATGTTCAAAGTGATTGATCTAGCCTATTGTGCCATTTGAATGCCTTGTGAAATTATATAGTCACTTGTGTGAATATACCATGTTGTAGGTGTTTTTATGTGTTTGTATGGTGAATGTCGAATGGTATGGCTTGTTTGGAGACGAGATACATGCAATTGTATGTTCAAATGATCATGTTTAGTAAATTTAGGTTGAAATATTACATGTATCAATCTAAGCAATAATGAAATGAAATGGAAGTATGTTTGCTCACTTAGGCTATTCGAATACTAGTGTATGACGATGTTAATTAAAATGTTGAAGTAGTAACCTATAATGTCTTGTCAACAAACATGAGATTGCTTGCATATTAAGTTATGAATGCTTTGTTGCTTGCTAGTTAAGTAACTCACCTAATATGGAGGAGTTAACCTATTCTTGCCTTGTTCTTGCTTGTAATGTTGCTTGGTAACGCTCCCAAGCCAGTTTGCTACTAACTCGGGGTAGGGGGTATTACATTTATTGGTATCAGAGCTTTTTAATCGGTTCTAGGACTAAACCGGGCTCTCTTGCATCATATAGGATACTTGTGCCACATAAGAGACTTGTATTGTATAGCTTATATCTTTGCTTAATTAAACCGAATTCCTAATTATTCTATTTGAACGTAGAATTTCTGAAACATGGCTTGCTCGAGACAATGAAAGTCACATAGGCTCCTTAAATAAAGGAGATAGTGTGAGGATGGAAAGGAATCCTCCACAACAACAAGCTCAACCCCGAGCCCAAGCTGCTGCTTAACATGAAGCTCGTGCTATAAATCTTGTGCAATAGGAATGTCTCTTGAGCATGAAGAAGAAGTTCAATCATCTAGTGACTATTCTAAAACGAGACTATCATATTCCTACTCCGGCTGTTGCTCCAAATAGAGCCCCGATTGACAAGCTGGCTCAACACCGGGCTTATACCTTTACTGGCACTAATAAAGCCAATCCTGAAGTAGCTGAGTATTGGTTAGAGGCCACTACTCGAATCCTGACCAAACAACTACCCTGTTCTGATGAACACAAACTCGAATGTGCCATAGCCTTATTGGCAGATGAAGCTCTAAGCTGGTGGAAACCACTACCCTGACTGCTCCTACTGAAGCTGTAACTTCGAAATTCTTCCTCGAGGAATTCAGGAAGAAATACATCAGTGAACAATACTTGGCCGAGCGCTGGAAGTGTTTCTTGTACCTCAAGCAAGGTGGCTGACCCATCGAACAGTACATGAGCGATTTTTACAAATATTGCAAGTACGGTTTGGAATACATCAAGACTGATGCTGACAAGTGTAGGATGTTTATCGATGGACTAAATGATGAACTGAGTCCAATATTCACTGCTCTGGGTATCACTGACTTCCAGAATTTGGTGAATCAGGCTATTGCAACCAAGGCAAAGATGAAAGCCTCTGAGAAACGCAAAAGTGGTAACTCCTGGAAAGATAAATGATCCAGTAATAAGGACATGCTTCACTAGCAGTCAAAGAAGTCTAAACACTCTAAAGAACACTATTCGAATTACACTCCTATTCAGAAGAGCAACTACATACCGAGACCCCAATCGGTAACCAAGCCTTCAGCCCCAATCATCTCTGTTGATAGTACGGAGAATTCTGGTAAAGCTGCTCAACATCCTACTTGCAAGTTTTGCCAGAAGCACCACACTGGCCAATGTAGAACTCAACAGAGTCTATGTTTCTTATGTGGAGCCTTCGATCAATATATTAGGGATTATCCTCAAAATCCTAACAAGGTTCTGGATCGAACTTCTAAAAATGCTATCTCAGCTCCTTTTATTCGAAACAAAGGCCCCAAACAAGCTCAGTCTGGAAATTAAGGGAAGGGCAAAGAACAATATTCGAACACCCCTACTCACCAGGAATCTCGGGCTCCTGCTCGAATCTATCATATTCGGGGAAAAGAAGATGAAGAATCACCCGATGTCATAGCAGGTACCGTTGAGTTAAATTCAAATCTTGTTTATGCTTTAATAGACTCGGGATCCACACATTCATTTTTATGTTCATCCTTGATTGCTAAATTGAAATTGAAACCTGAAACTGTTGATAAAGGCCTTGTAGTTTCTAACCCTATAGGGGGAATCACGTCCATTAACTTCTTTTGCAAGAAACATTCCATAATCATTCAAAACATACCATTTCCTATTGATCTATATGTATTGCCAACTTGTGAGTTTGATCTAGTGCTAGGACTAGATTGGTTAAGCAAGCATGAAGCCTGGGTAGATTGCCTAAATAGGAGACTTTATCTCCAGGGTTTAGGAACAGAATCAATCCTTCTAATTGACAAGAAATCGACCTCAATCTTTGCTACTATGGGCTTACAAGATGAACTTGAATTAGGCTTACCTAGTATGCCAATTGTATCTGAATTCATTGATGTTTTTCCCGAGGAACTCCCTACTCTCTGTCCAACCAGAGAAGTAGAGTTCGGGGTCGATGTCCAACATGAAACAACTCTGGTGTCCATCACACCCTATCGAATGGCACTTGTTGAGTTGAAGGAACTCAAGAAGCAACTCCAAGAGCTACAAGACAAAGGCTTTATTTGTCCTAGCTCGTCTCCCTGGGGTGCTCCAGTCTTGTTCGTGAAGAAGAAAGACAGGACTATGAGACTCTGTATTGACTACAAACAATTGAACAAGCTTACTATCAAGAATCGATATTCTCTCCCAAGGATTGAAGACCTTTTCAATCAACTCAAAGATGCTGCAATATTCTCAAAGATCGATCTTTGATCGGGATACTACCAAATAAGAGTAAAAGAAGAAGATGTACCCAAGACAGCCTTTCGTACTCGATATGGCCATTTTGAATTCCTTGTGATGCCATTCGGGTTAACGAATGCTCCGGCTACTTTCATGGATCTCATGAACCGTGTATTCAAGCCCTATCTTGACAAGTTCCTGGTCGTCTTCATTGATGATATTCTACTGTATTCTTGGAATAAGGAAGAACATTCTGAACACCTTCGAATTGTATTGCAAACTCTCCGAGAATGTCAATTGTTTGCAAAGTTCTCTAAATGTGAATTTTTGCTATCGAAAGTCTCATTCCTTGGCCATGTCATCTCAGTAGAAGGGATTAAAGTACACCCAAGCAAGGTTCAATCTATTCTGGATTGGAGACCTCCGAAGAATGTTGGTGAGGTCAGAAGCTTTCTTGGTTTAGCTGGGTATTATCGACATTTTGTCAAGGGATTCTCATCCATTGCCGCAAGCTTGACTAAGCTAACCCGTAAAGATACACAATTTTTATGGTCGGAGAATCAACAATGAAGCTTCGATCAACTTAAACAAGCCCTGACTCATACTTCGGTTCTCATCCAACCAGTATCAGGGAAAAAAGTACAATGTTTACAGTGACGCATCTCATTTAGGACTAGGATGTGTCCTAATGCAAGATGAAAAAATGGTAGCTTACGCTTCAAGGTAACTAAAACCACACGAGTCAAACTACACTACTCATGATCTGGAATTGGCAGATATCATGTTTGCTCTCAAAATATGGAGACATTACTTGTACGGGGAGAAATGCAACTTGTTCACAAACCACAAGAGCCTCAAATACCTCATAACTCAGAAAGACTTGAATTTGAGGCAAAGAAGATGGCTAGAGTTACTTAAAGACTACAATTTAGTTATCGACTATCATCCGAGGAAAGCAAATGTGGTTGCTGATGCCTTAGTCGTAGACCACACTCGGGTAAACCCTTAAATCTAAATCCTAGAATAATCTATTCAAATTAAACCTTTCTTGACTTACAAGTAACCATTAAAAAATCTCCCTTAAAGATCTTGTCCATTCGTTTGTAGCTTCCTTGGCTATCAATGCTCATTTTCGTTTATCCAAATGACGGAAAATCTTGTCTGAACTTCAAGTTCAATCTAGTCTAATCTCGAGAATCAAAGAACTCCAACAAATTGATCTAGATCTTTAGAAGATCATGTCCAAGTTAGACTCTAAGTCTAATTCTGACTTCTCCCTAAAGTCGAATGGACTCCTCTATTTTAAATATAGAGTATGTGTTCCTAACAATGAGGAACTAAAACAAGAGATGCTGCAAGAAGCTCATAAAAGCTCTTTCTCGATTCACCCGAGATCAGTTAAGATGTACAAGGATCTAAAGCCACTATACTGGTGGCCAGGCATGAAATCGACTATCACAGACTTTGTTTCAAAGTGCTTAACTTGTTAGAGAGTCAAAGCCGAGCATCAAGTCCCCACTAGACTGCTCTAACCAATCGAATTCGCTCAGTGGAAATGGGATCGGATTACAATGGACTTTGTTACTGGTCTTCCTTCCACTCCAAGAAAGAATGATGATGTATGGGTGATTGTTAATATATTCACAAAGTCTACTCATTTCATCCCTGTTCGAATAAACATGAGCTTGGAAACCTTAGTCGAGTTGTACATCCGTGAAGTGATTCGATTACACGGTGTACCTACAACTATAATCTCCGATCGAGACCCCAGATTTGCTTCTCGGTTCTGGAATTCCTTACAGAAGGCTCTAGGAGCTAAAGTGCACCTTAGTATAGCCTTTCATCCTCAATCAGATGGACAATCTGAAAGAATCATCCAAGTGCTTGAAGATATGCTAGGTGCTTGTGTTATAGACTTCGAAAAGAACTGGGAGAAATCTCTACCCCTAGTAGAGTTTGCTTACAACAATAGCTACCAGACATCTATCCAGATGGCTCCCTTCGAAGCTCTATACAGAAGGAAATGTAGAACTCCCTTGTACTGGTCTTAATTGGGAGAAAGCAAGGTTTTAGGACCTCAATTACTCAGAGAAACCGAAGAACAAGTGAAGATCATTCACAATTGATTAAAAGCAGCCTTTGATAGGAAAAAAACATATGCAGGCTTGAAAAGGAGAGACATCTAATACAATGTTGGAGACAAGGTCTCCCTCAAAGTCTCCCCTTGGAAGAAAGTCTTTCAGTTTGGAAGAAAAGGGAAACTCAGTCCCTGATTCATTGGTCTGTTTGAAATCATTGAAAGGATAGGGCCAGTGGCCTATCGATTGGCTATTCCCAGTGAATTTGACAAGATTCACAATGCCTTTCACGTATCTATACTCAGAAGATATAGATCTAATCCATCACACGTATTAGAGCCTGAAGAAGTGGAATTGAATCCTAACTTGTCTTACGAAGAAGAACCAGTCCAAATTCTTGATCGTGAAGTTAGAAAGCTCAAGAACAAAACCGTTCCTCTTGTCAAAGTCTTGTGGATAAATCACTGGTAGAAGAGGCAACGTGGGAATCGAAAGAAGTCATGAGAAAGCAATATCCTCACCTATTCGATTTAGGTAAATTCGATGACGAATTTATTTTAGGGGGAGAATTGTAACACCCTAAACCTAGACTAGGAAGGTTATCACTATCTAAACTATTGACTAATTGAATTATGTACTAATCAAATTAAAGAGGAAATAACATTAGCTATCTTTTAGATCAAATAGGTGGAATTAGAACCAAATCGAATTGAAATTAAAACTAGAAGGCTTAAATGGAAGGATGGAAATGTGAACATTCAAAGCTCTAGAGTTTGCATGTAAATTGAACTAAAATTGGAGGCCTAGACACATGTTCTCATTTGATGAAAACATGTGCCTTGTGAGTGATGACTCACGGCAAGTAGGTGAAAGATGAACAAAAATTGTGTTATCTTCTTCATCCACCATAGTCGAATGTTTGAGAGAGAGAGAAGGAGAAAAATATTCTTAGACTATCTTTAATTCATGTTTCTTGTTGAGCTTTGATCAAATTAGCTTAGGAGAAGGTAAAATGCTTGATTCCTCACTTCAATTACATGCTTGAATCTTGAATTAGTGGTAATCTTGTTGCCTAATTTGAATATGATGATTGTTATGCATGTTAGAATGATGTTAGCTTCTAATGATCCTTGAAATTTTGAGTGTTAGTAGTCAAATTGCTAAAGAGAATGTGTATGGGATGCTGGAAATTGAGAATAGGGATCATGGTTGAAACTAGTTTTGATTAGGGACTGTTTTGCTAGATAAAAATGTGTAAACATGCTTAATTGTATATGCTGCCCTGTTTTGATCTCATTGCTAGATTAATTGAGGCTTGAATAGAGTAAATAGCTTCCTGGAAAATGAATGCATATAGTTGGATTGGTTAGAGCTAGGTAATGGACTGCTCAAATGGTGAATTTGAGGAATGTTGTTGATCAAATGGATCAAATGGATCAAATTAAACATAGCACCATAATGCCATGTTATAATCAAATTGATAGGTGAATTAGACTGACCTATACATGTAAGAACTTGAAAATAAGTTTAATTATAATGTTAGAATCTTGTTTAGATGAATTATGAAGCTAGAAGCTTAACCTAGTGTAATATGCCCATAATACTCTGTTCTGGGCAGTAACTTTGAAAAATCACCATAAATTGTATAAATGGAATTTAAGGCTGAAATTTTTATGGACAGTGCCTTAACATGTCTAAATTCATTTGGAGAAAACATAACTGAATTCTGGATTGTAGAATGAATTGTACAGAAGAAACACTAAGGACAGTGCAAACTGTCCAGTGTTGTAAATTACCCTGTCTTTAAGCTAAAAACTGTATTAATTGGAAAATGATTAAAATTCAAGACCTATATGGTTAGAAATAAAATTAAGTTAGCTTTCCAACAGTGTAAACCAATTGAAATTCTGACATACGAAATGAAAGTTATGCATGTTTAAGTGAACATAGTACATGCTGCCTGGTAGCAGCAGTTTAGGTATTGTGGCAGTTTTGTAAACTGTTTTGGGACAGTTTAATTGTTGCCTTGTTTTGCCTTAATATGGAATGTAGGCAGTTTGGTAATGTGTATAAAGGTGTGTATATGAATATGCTATCTGTTTTGTTTATATAATGTATTAACCTTGCTGCCATGTTGAATGATTTTGTGATTACATGTTTTGACCTTGTTCTATCTATATGATTTATTAGAGCAAGGATAGGACTTTGGAGAAGGATCTAAAGTCGAGCATTCAAGGGACAAGCAAAAGGGAATAGTCTTTCGAGACTAGCTAGCTTGGGGAGTATTGTGAGTGTAGTTTATTCTAGAGTTAGGACTAGGTCCTAACTAAAACAAGCATGTCTAAATTCTTGAATTGTTAAATTGGACTTAATATGATCTTAACCTAATAAGGGAAGTATGAAATAAGATTATACTTGAAACTTGACTATATCCTTAAAGTGTTGTATAAATAGAATGCTAGCATGTATATATGGTAACATTGTTGCTTGTATGTATGACATGGTATTGTGACCAATTGCTTAAACCGAATGCTTGATATTCTAGCTTAGATGATGCAATGAACACTTGAAATGTTGAGTTATGGCTCTATTGGCCTAAGGGCTTAATGCATGTATAAGCTTGTCATGCAATACTCGAAATGATTCTTGAAAAGGATAATGCTTGACATAAACTTGTACACTTGAATGATACATGATCTTGAACTTGAAAAGCTTGAAATCCTTGAATAAATGAATTATAATCAAATAACCTTGGTTGCTAGTTGAATAGGTAGAAGGGAATGGCTTAGAGTCTAGAGCTCATTGTGTTAGGGTGGACTACGGTCCAGGGCTAAGGCCCCTAATTGGTGACAGACGGAGGGTACGCATATGGTCTTTGGCGATAGTAGGAGGGTTGACCAGTACTACGATACATCTTGTGGCGACATATGGTTGGAGACTCGATTACCTAGACAAACTATGAACCAAAGATTGTGTTAAAAAGATAATAAATGAGCTAATAAGCATGAATAGCTTGATTACTTGTCATATAAGCATGAATTGCTTGATTTCTTGTCATGTAAGCATGATTTGCTTGATTTCTTGTTATGTAAGCATGAATTGCTTGACTACTTGATATGTGACCATGAATAGCTTGATTACTTGAAATGGATAAAGCATGAATTATGATTCATTGTCTCTTGCTTCTTATGATATTCGAATACCTTGAAATCCTTAGCTAGGATCATTCTTGACTAATTGACACTTAATTTGATATAACAATTGGTTAGAACTAGTTACTACCTTACTAAGTACATTCTTGTACTTATCACTCTTGCTTTTATTCTTCCCAACCACAGGATAAAGGATTTGATCGTTGCTTGATCCTGAAGCCTGATTTCTTGAGCTCAAAGCAAGACACAAGCATAGCTAAAGTATGGTTCATACTTGTTTTGTATTTCTCCTAGTTGGTGGCACCTAGACATATACATGTAGCTAGGACTAGACCATGCATCTTTTTTGTTTTGGGAGGATTGTATATATGCATGAACATGGCTACTTGATGTTTTGAGTACTTGTATATATATGCTCTTGTATGGGCCTTCCATGTTAAGAACATAGTTGTTAAGACTTAAGTATGTGTTGAACTCAAATTATATGTAATGTAAAAGTAGTTGCTGCCCATATGTGAATATATATGGAATGTTCAAAGTGATTGATCTAGCCTATTGTGCCATTCGAATGCCTTGTGGAATTATATAGTCACTTTTGTGAATATACCATGTTGTAGGTGTTTTTATGTGTTTGTATGGTGAATGCCAAATGGTATGGCTTGTTTGGAGACAAGATGCATGCAATTGTATGTCCAAATGATCATGTTTAGTAAATTTAGGTATGAAACATTACATGTATCAATCTAAGGAACAATGAAATGAAATGGAAGTATGTTTGCTCACTTAGGCTATTCGAATGCTAGTGTATGATGATGTTAATTAAAATGTTGAAGTAGTAACCTATAATGTCTTGTAAACAAACATGAGATTTCTTGCATATTAAGTTATGAATGCTTGGCTGCTTACTAGTTAAGTAAATCACCTAATAGGGAGGAGTTAACCTATCCTTGCCTTGTTCTTGCTTGTAATGTTGCTTGGTAACGCTCCCGAGCCAGTTTGCTACTAACCCGGGGTAGGGGGTGTTACAAATTGAGTCAACTTTCGTTGTAATTGCATGCAACTTTCTTTGTAATGGCTTGTTAACTTGAACTGTCACTACAACTCTCATTGACAGTGGCTGCAATAAACACTTTCGTGCATAAAGACATTTAAACCTAAAGTTCAAAAGATAAAGGAAAAGCTTAATAAGATAAACATCCAGTCAACATTCACAAAGTATTTTCATACAAAATGAAATTAAACCATAATCATCAGTGTTTAAACAAAAGAAACTTTAAGAATCGAATGGAAAGCCATCTCTAGCTAACTCGATTGCTCCTTGATGCTTCCTCTTGCCTCGCACTTATATTGACCTCAGTTGTCTCTTGGAAGCTTTAACCGCCATAGCCTCACTTCTAAGTATCACTTTCCAATTGGGTGTTCACAAGTGTCATTCATAGATTTTCTAAATAAAATTCCGTATAGGACATTTGTACTAATGGACAGCTCATAATTCTTTGATCCTATCATGACAACTATCATTGTGGCGACAATGACTGCTGTATTGCCCCCACATCAGGTTCGAACAAAAGTTGTTGTAACTATATGTCAGCTTATTTTCCTTTGATCTTATATTCTTGATGGCGTCATTTGATCTTAATTTTTTTATAGCTATCAATGCGGCGACGTCCTGGACGCAATCCAAACAACTATGCGGCGACAATCTTGGCTACAATTCTAGAAGAACTCATGCAACGAAATTAGCAGCAAAAATATGATAAAATCAAGGATAATTCAAGAAAGAACCATCGAGTTAAGAAAATGCAAATACAAAGACAGAAATGCTAAAATACATGCAAAGGATAACATGATAGGGACAAATTAATCAATAAATAAGGTGAAAACACATGTTTTTTTAAAGTACCATCACATAAAATATTGGGGAGTTCTTCTAGCCATACACCTCTAACGTCATCAACTTTCTTCTTGAGGGCAATGGGGATCTTCTTGTTTGCGGCTTTATCTTGCCTGGTTGTCTGGGAGACTTGACGGAACTTTTTGAGGATATGATTTTCAGATTCACATAGAATTCTTCAAATTTATTTTTAAATTGCGTTATGTTGTAATGATAATGACATGGGGAAGCCCGTATCAGCATATGAGGGTTTTCCATACGAAGTTCTCGATTTGTTTCTCTATAATTGTGGCTAAGAGTTTGCTCTATCCATTTGGTGAAATACTCAACAGCTACCATGGTGAATTTCTTTCTTCCTACTACCTCTAGGAAGGGCCATAAGATATCCATTCCCCATGTAGCAAATGGCCAAGGGCTGAAAATAGCATGTAGTGCCCCTACGGAGGTTCTGGGTATGGGCCAATACTTTTGACAAGGCTCGCATCTTGTAACGATGTCAAGTGCATGTTTATGGATGGTCAGTCAGTAGAATCCTTACTGGATGACCTTTTGTGCCAAGTACCGGCTTCGCATGTGGTGCCCAAAGATGCTTTCGTGAATCTCTCAAAGTACGTAGTTTGCCTCTGCAGGGCATAAGCAACGAAGGAAAGGCTGGGTGAAGCTTCTCCTGTACAAGGTACAGTCAATCAACCTGCACATTGATGCCTTTCATCGTATTTTGGCTCGGCTCTTGGGATCCTCAGGCACTTCTTCGTTGGTGATCAATTTCGTAATTGGGGTCCAATTAGGACTTTATATAATGCTTATGATGGAGTCCAGCGTGTAACTAGGGTGTGCTTTGTATTCAAGAAAGACTTTCCCTCTTTCCTTGATTTCGACGGAGGCAGTCAATCTAGATAGATTGTCTGCGCGAGAATTCTCTAAACGGGGTATCTGTTGGAGATATGCGATGTGAAATTTGCTAATCATAGATGTCACGAGCTGGTGATATTGGGAGAGGGCTTGAACTCGTATTCTCTTTTAACTTGTTTGGTAACTAGTTGGGTGTCGGTGTATAGGAATAGTTCCTTAACTCCTAATGTTGACTCGAGTTCAAGCCCTGCTATGCGTGCTTCATATTCGGCGGTGTTGTTGGAAGCTTTGAATCTAAACGATAGGTTGTATTGCCATTCCTATTCGGAAGGGTCTCTTAGTAGTATCCTCACTCTTGCGCCATCTTTGCTTAAGGACCAGTCCACGAATAGTGCCCACTTATATTCAGTGATTGAGTTCTTTGACCCTTTCACCATGTTACCTTGCTCTAAGCTTTCCTCGGTGCGAGTGGTCTGTGGTCCGAAGAGGGAGGTGTTATTGTTGGAGGAGGTGAAGGAGCATTATGCCACGAAGTCTTCTAGGGCTTGGTCTTTGATAGGCTTCATAGGGGTGAACTCAATGTCAAACTTAGTCAGCTCAATGCTCCATTTTATCATCCTTCCAGAGGAATCGATTTGTTGGAGTATTTCCTTCAGGGATTGGTCCATAAGGAGTGTGATAGGAAAATATTGGAAATATTGGTAGAGTTTCCTAAAGGCACAACCAGTGCGAAAATAAATAGGGAGTTGGCATTGTTCTATTTCCTCCATGCTCCCTCCCTAGGGTCGGTTTGGGGCATGGCATATTATGTGTTATCTTCCCTTCGCCTCTAGGTGGGTGGGTTGGTTTCAATCCATACAACATTTAGATACTCTTGTGCACGACGCTCTTCAGCGTTGGAGGCTCTCCTCCTCCTCCTCAGTTCTTCATTTGTTAGTCTATCGATGAGAGATCATCAGTTCTTGTTCTTGCAAGTTTTGCTGCTAGGATGCTTGAAGTTGCAATTGCAGATTCCTCAGCTCTCCTTGCAGCGTCGTAGTCTGCCAATGGGTTTGATCGGCTATGTACGGAGCCTGTTGGTACTGCACATGCAGGGCCTGTAGGTAGGCTTGGTCATAAGGGTTCTGGTAGCCTTGGTATGGGCCAAAATACATCGAGTAGAAAGTGCTTTGAGGCTGATAGTTGGAAAACCCAAACACGTCGGTTGGATTCTACACATGCACATTTGCGGTTTCCAATTGGGAAATTCAGGTATTCCGACGAGATTTTTGGTCGGGGTGGGGACTGTTGCCCTGGAGGATTCATCTTGACTGATTCCATCGATCTTATTGTTCACCCTCACCGCACTAATTGTTGATGCATATTTTGGGCAACACCGAATAAGGAGGTGGAGATTTGATCGAAAAAAGGGGTTAACGACGAACTTGGCGGTTCACCTGAGCTTTTTTTCAGACGGAGAGCCATTGGAGATAAATTAGCTATTCTCTATTGATTCGGAGTGAAAGTTGATAGATGAAGATCCTAGGATTTTCTCCTGTCCCCCCTTTGGAAAAGGACCTTGCCCTCTACACCTCTCTGACATTCGTCATGTCATGGTTATTTGTTGGTACCTTTGTAGGCGATGTCAAGCCTGACTCTATGGTGGCTTGTCAGTGGACTGACAGAAATAAATTCAGTTGATGAGACGACGGCTATGATTATTAGCGTGTTTTGGAGATTGGTGATTTGTCAGAGGTTGGTACTTGCAGAGATGTGGAAACATCTTGCCAGAGGCCGATACCTCCGAATAGCGCTTAGTATAGATCGGAAGTAGTGTAGTGTCCTATGGAGGTGATTTCGCAGAGGCAGAACAAAAATAAATAAACAAGAGTAACTCTACCTAACTACTTGCGGATAACAAATACAAAAGCAAAAACAAATGGGGACGATGAACAAATCTTTGTTGGCGCAGAGATGAGTTATATTACACTCTTCAGAGGAAATTTTGGTTTGAATTTTGGAGCCGGCAATATTGAAAGAGGCACATCTACAAACTCCGAATATAGACTGTGAACGGACATATATAAAGCAAAATATCAGAACAGTGCATGCACTTGACAATGTCCATTTTCTGAAAATATTGGAACTCATCGTCGACCAATCCGGCATGGCTACAAGCACAACGAACTCCAAGGAATGTAACATAATTTGGTCTTGTTATACAAGAACTTCTCTCGAAAACTCTGCTAGCAAACCGAACATCTCCGATGTTTGCATACATATTAACAAGTGCATTCCCCAATTGAAAATTCAAAACCAAACCTCCCTGAATAACTTGCACGTGATGAGGCTCCGGTTACAAATTTTGGAAGGCACTGCCATTATTGATTTGTAAATGAAATAATAATGTGTAAGAACTATATGTATTATTTATAGAATAATGTTTAAACTATGTATATTATATACAGTGACTCAAGCATTGATCATCTCACGAAAGGGAGTTCTGTCTACTTTTATTACAGGTTCATCAAGAAATTCCGACAGGATTGCTCTGAACTCATCTCCTGTAAGAGTCTCTTTCTCCAGCAAAACTTCTACTAGCTTGTCAATGGCCTCACGGTTGTTCCTTATATGGTTCTTTGCAATCTCATATGCAGTTTCAGTTATTTTCTTAACTGATGAATCAATGTCTTCCGCGAGTTTCTCTGACATGGAATTCCTTGCAAGCATCCTTAACACAACGTCGCTGCTTTGTACTGAAGGATCAATTAACATCCATGGTCCGATTTCTGACATGCCAAACCTTGTTACCATCTGTTGAAATGTGAAAGAATTACTTGTTAGCTAAACTGGGTTTTCGATATTCATTGGATCCTTGGTAGATCAAAGCTTGAAAAAGCAGAACAACTATTGGGCTTAGCCATAAGGAATTCGATGTTCGAGTCTAGTAAATGATAAAAATTGACACAAAATCTTAGGAAATCAAGTTTTCTAGATCCAAACCTGGTTGGCTATTTGGGTTGTTTGTTGTAGGTCACCTGCTGCACCAGTAGTAATCTCTGGTTCACCAAAGATAACCTCTTCGGCTGCTCGACCTCCGAGCCCTCCAACAATTCTAGCAAAGAGTTGCTTTTTTGAAATAAGATCTGAATATTCAACTGGTATGAACCATGTTAGCCCTCGAACTTGGCCTCTGGGGATCAGAGTCACTTTCTGAACTGGATCATGGCCTGGTGTCAATGTCCTGCAATCATCCCAAGGCTATCAATGTCGAATTCCTGAGGGTATTCCAATATGCTTGCAACATTATATTGAGTTTATTGATATGAACTTACGATCATACAGCATGGCCAACTTCATGGTAAGTCACAAGGATCTTGCTTTTTCCATCTGTCATCTGCGTTCCTTCCATTCCGGCGACAATCCGATCAATCGAGCCATCAATCTCTTTCATCGTGATCTTGTCCTTGCCTCTTCTACTGGCAAGAATGGCGGCTTCATTCATGAGGTTTGCCAAATCAGCACCACTGAATCCCGGTGTTCTCGTGGCGATTACATCGAGTGAAACATCCTTGTCTAATCTCTTGTTGTTGCTATGCACCTTGAGTATTTCTTCCCTTCCTCTTATATCTGGTAATCCAACACTTACCTGTCTATCAAATCTTCCAGGCCTGAGCAAAGCAGAATCCAGAATTTCAGGCCGATTAGTAGCAGCAAGGATAATAACTCCAGTGTTAGCAGTAAAACCATCCATTTCAGTCAACAACTGATTCAATGTTTGCTCTCTTTCATCATTTCCTCCACCAATCCCAGTCCCTCTTTGTCTTCCAATAGCATCAATCTCATCGATGAACACCAAACACGGCGAATTAGCCTTTGCCTTGTTAAACAGATCCCGAACTCTTGAAGCTCCAACTCCCACAAACATCTCAATGAACTCTGAACCAGAAAGTGAAAAGAAAGGAACCCCTGCTTCCCCTGCAATGGCCTTAGCCAGCAATGTCTTACCGGTGCCCGGAGGTCCAATTAAAAGCACTCCTTTGGGAATTTTGGCACCCACTGCAGTAAATTTTTCTGGGGTTTTTAAGAACTCCACTACCTCTTGAAAGTCTTGTTTGGCTTCATCAACGCCAGCTACATCGTTAAATGTTACTCCTGTGTTGGGTTCCATCTGAAATTTGGCTTTGCTCCTACATTGTGGAAAAACGTACATACTCATGTTATAATATCAAGTAATAGTAACTAGAACAATCATTTCGACGAAAACCAAATCGAATTCATCGTATGTATGTATGTATGTACGATGAAGTAAAGAATGATACAAGTTACCTTCCAAGACCAAAAGGCAAGTTTGGACCTCCTGCAGGAGTGTTACCAGATGAGCTCCTTAGCAACAAACTGCCAAGCAATATCAATGGAAAAGCCAAATTCCCCAACAAGTCAAGTAAAGCAGCCGACCAGTTCATCTCCATAGGATGAGCAGCGAAATCCACGTTTTTCTCCTTCATTTTCCTCACCAATTCTACCGGGAATCCCGGTAACTGAACTCTTACCCTCTGAATTTTCTCAATTGCAGGGTTATATATCTCGGCAATGCCCACAGTCCCATTCTCAAACAAGTCCACCTTTTTCACCACACCTTGTTCCAAGTACTGCAGAAATCTGGAATACGATAACCTGTTTGACATGGTCTCGGCTGGGGCCTCCGGTTCAGCTTTAGCTGGCTCGGCAGCAACCGAGAGAGGTGTTCCGATTAGACCCGAAGCCGTTGAAGTCAACAGGTTTCTCTTGGTTAGTTTGATGTCTGAGGAAGTTTTAGATGATGGGTTGTCTTTGTTAGTTACTTTGGGGAGGTGGGTGTTCTTTGAAAAGCCGTGAGATTTGCAGACAGGAAGATTGGAAGCAGAAAGAGAGAGTGTTGCTGCCATTTTTGTTTCTGGCTGTTATTAGTACAAAGCTAGGGTTGAAGGTGCTTTTGTGAACAGTTCGTACAGGACGATGGTCGTTGTTTGTGTTTTGGAGGGAACTGAGTTTTCCATAAATACAAATACTAGGATGAAAGGAGGATGGTTCTAGCATTTTAATTTGGATTTGGATTGGTTTGGGATATTTGTTTCTCAAATTTTCCATATCTTGAAGGGTCTGGAAGTTGTACTCTTCATTGGTGTTATATCAACTTTACTTGCGAATGAAATCTGATGTTATGTTTTGTTCTCAACCATACATTACCTTGCTGTGCTGTTTTTTATTGAATCTACTAACCATACACTTTGGAATAAAAAAAACAAACAAGTTACTCCAGAATGTTCAATATGGAATTTTATGCCCCATCAAATACAAACAATTAAACTTACAAATGAAAATTTTATTGAAGATTTATTACAAATATTGGTTACCATTACGATAAATTATTTTTTATTTTTAAAATATTTTGGTTATTAATTGAGTTGACAACATTAACTTGACCAAAGCACATGATAAACTAAAACCAGTCTCATTTTGTGGGTATATTTTTTTTCCAAAATTTATTACTTTGAAAAAAATTAAGGCTGATTTTTTAAATTTAAAAATAATTTAAATTTTAAATTTTAAATAACCTTAAATAAAACTAATCTGAAAACTATACATTTCGTTTGAAAATAAACTTATCAAATTTATAATATGAACTTTGATTTAATATACAATGCAATACATGAATTTCGATTCTTAGAATTATATGTATCAAAGTTTGATTTGATTCAAAAACAAATTACTAATGCTGTTTTCATACAGCATCATTTAAAACTTATACATTGTATAAAAATAAGGGTAAACAATACCATTGGTCACTAAATTATTTTTGTTTTCCTGTTTTGGTCATCAAACTTTTATTTTTGACAAAATCGTTATTAACGTTATGTTCTTTTCCTATTTCGATCACCTGCCGTTAAAAACTCGCGGAAAAACAATATTTTGGTGATCAAAATAGGAAAAAGACAATAGATTGATGACCAAAATAGTAAAAAAAAATATAACGTTAGTGACGTTTTGCTCAAAATAATAGTTTGGTGACCAAAATAAGAAAACGGGAACCAATGGTATTGCTTACCCTAAAAATAATTATATTTTTTTTTTATAAAAGTTGCTAGTTTTATTAAAAGGGTGAAATATCTAAAATTCCAATAAGAGTTTACAACCATAGATGTAAACTAAACACATAGGCCCTGTTTGACAAATAACAGATATTTGATAGTAGATAGCAGGTTATATTAGCTGATACCTTAAAAAATTATTTGATTTGATTAGCGTATTACACTAGCTAATTGTATAAAAACGTTTGGTAAAATTAACTAATAGCTGATAGATGTTTGATTATTTGAACAGACAAAATTACATATAAGGACGTGATTATATTCAATACTTGTTTAAATAATTTATTAGTTATCATTATTTTGTATATACTCATATTAATTATATTATAAATATTATTTTTAATATATTAATAAGCATATATATAAAGAATATATATATTAAATTCTTATTTATGAAATTATCTTTTAATATAATTATAATAATTATTAAATTTTGATGCATATATTAATTTCTTATTCATGAAACTGTATTTTAAATATAATTTTATTAATTATTAAATTTATATGTATATATTAATTTTTTATTTATAAAATTATCTTTTTAACTTTTTTTAGTTATTTAATTTATGTTATTTAGAGATTTTTTTTTATAATTGTCAAGGATAAAATAGTCTTTACAACTCTTTTATCTAATCTTCTATCCCAAAAAGCTCCTAAGAGGAGTTTTTCAAATTAAGAGGTTTCACCCCAATTTGCTGTTACAAATCTCTATTTATCAAAACATCTAAATTAGCGAATTTGACTAGTCAAACCTCTAAAAATATTTCAAACCTCTAATTTTAGCTCAAAAAGTGTTTACCAAATAGTGTCATAATCTATACATTTTAATATAACCATTGAAACAAAAACTAGTCATTTGAGGTCATAAAAGGGCCATACAATGAATAAGTTAAAAATTCAACCAAAATACTCGAACAAAAGATAGATACAAAAAAACAACAGAAATTGGCGAAGAATGATAAATTTCATCAACACTAACATTAAAAATGCATATAACCTTTATAGTACGTTGACAAAAGAGTTATTACCACAACTTCATCGCGAACAAGAACCAATGATTGTGAACGTGTATCTGAATCCAACCCAAGAGTCTAAAGCAGGAAAGATCAGCAATATAACAAATAAATGTCATCTTGATCAGTCACATCGTTGTTAAATCTCCAACCCTGAGGAAACATAAAATGAAAAGAACGACAAAGCGATCAAGAAAGAAGACAAAAAACATACCGAAAGACAGAGAAAAATGTTTAAAAAAATAAAAAAATATGCCACAAAGGTAGAATTATTCTTATTAAAAATCAATAAAAACAAAAGAAAGCATGGATTATATATAATAAAGCGAAGAAAAAGAGAAAATACAGCGATCTACGACCAGCACTAAACCTCATGCTATCATCCGCTAAACACAAATAAAAAAGAAAGTAAAAAATATTATATTTATTCAATATAGAAATAAATAAAACAAATTATTTTTTAAAAAATTGTGTAAAATTAAATTTTTGTGTACAATTCTACCTAATTCAGAATCTTATATATACAATTATAATAAATTAAAAAATATTTACCACATAATACATTCAATCAAGATTTATGGGAAAAAATCATAGATGTATACCATTGGATGCCCTATTCACGTCAGTGCCACGCGTTTAGTCTATTTTTTTACCTCGATTGTTGTGTAATTTGATGTTTGGGTGACACAAGGTTAGGAGTAGGGTGTGCAAAACTGAATTCGGTTAACCGTTACAAATTATTTCGGATAACCGATAAATTTGGTTTGCTCAATTCTTAATCTTAAATCGTAATCATTAAACCGATTGTCCGGTTAACCAAAATATTCGGTCGGTTCGTTCGGATAATAGTTTTTTACTTTTCTTATTAAAATATAAAATTTAACAACATAGTCAAAGAAAATATATCTTTTAAAAATTTGACACAAAATTCCAATATCTTCTGAATACTAGAACAAATTCAATAAAACATAATTGTAACATATGCAAAACTAACCCTAATAACCTAAAAAATCTAATAAAATCAATTAAACAGCTATAAAATTCATTGAAAACAATACACTTTAAAAAATAATGCAAGACTCAAAGGGTAATAAAAATATTCTTGAAATAAATTGTCTTTAATTATTAACTTCCCAAATCACGTCAGTGAAACGCGTGTCCCTACTTTTTACCTCGATTGTTGTGTAATTTGATGTTTGGGTAACACAAGGTTAGGGGTAGGGGTGTGCAAAACCAAGTGCGGTTAACCGTTAACAAATTATTCCCGATAATCGGTAAATTTTGTTGTCACTAATTTTTACCCTCTTTTTTATATATAAAAAGCTCATAAATAAAAACATAATTCACTTTTTTTACCCATTAAAATGAAACTCACCTTTAAATAAAAATAAACCCACTCTTTTTTAAATCTACCATAAAGAAGTCCATTTTTAATTTATTTGTAAAGCTCATTCCTTAAAAAAATATAATAATAATAATAATAGTAATAACCCATTTGAATTAAATAAAAGGGCATAAACTAACCCATTTTATCTCTTTTTATTAAGGTTTGATAAAGGCCGTTGGATCTAGGGCATTGGAGATCAAGGGACCAGATTGGATCAGCAAAAATAAAAAAAAGGGGAAAGGGGACCAACCCGCGCCGCCATGCGCGCGGGATTGGTTCCCCCAAATCTCTCCCTGTTCGAACGAGGATGCCGCCACAGCCTTCCCCGCCACGTTGTGGCTGCCGACGACTGTCACCGTAGGTGCCGATTGACTCGCCGAGGCTGGCCGAACCCAACTCCACCGCTGTCGCTTCTTACCGTCGCCGTTATCCTGCAAAAAGGAGAATAGAGTGTTTCGAACCCTAATTAAATTTGGGGACAAAGTCAACTAATTTCAGCTCGAATTTGTGCCCAAAAAAATCTGATAATCTCGAATTCTTGGCAAGCCAATGGGTCTGATTTATGTTGATTGGAATTTTGACTAGAATTAAGGGATTTCTTGTCCCAAATTGCCTTGGAGAGGAGGGTTTTGAACCCTATAAAATTGAGCCCTTTTCCCATTGTTGAAGACAAATTCACCACCAATTACCATTCGAAAATCACCAAACAAAGCTCTGAAAATTCATCCGAAAGTTGCTGGAATTAGTTCGTGTTTGGAGCAGCATTGTTCAAATTTTGGAGGAGGAAAAGCAAGAATTTTTGCCACTTTGTCGGTATAATTTTTCCCCTTTCTTTTTTATATATTTTTGTTCATGTGATGTTCTTCATTTATTTGTGTTTGTTTATGTTAATTCGGGTTTGTTCGAGCTAATCTTTGTTTTAATGTTGTTTTCCCTCACTTTTTTTTTTTAAAAAAATATACATTGGAGGAGGTCACCGTCGGCGAGCGGCGGCTGGCGCCGGTGGATGGCGGCCGGCACGGTGGCCCTCCTCCTTGTTCATCCCCTTTGATGAACACCAAGAACATGCTTTTGTTAAAATCTGGTGTTTAATCCATTTGATTTCTAAAAAATAAAAAGATGGTGTTTGTGGGCTTTAAACCCAACTCATTTTGGACCATTTATTTAAATCACCCATTTCTTTTTTTTCTTTTAAAAAATTCCGAAAATAAATAAAAAATCTCAATTTCAACTTTGTTTTAATTTGGTCACTTCCCACTTTTTATTTAAGAAAAAATATTTTTTAGAAACACAAAAATAAATAAGTTTTTTTAAATAATAAAGAATCGTTCTTTTAAAATAAACGAACGTTTTTTAATACTCAAAAAGCCTAAAAAAATCTTTTTCTTAAAAAGAATGTTTTTTAAAGGAAATAATAACAAATGTTTTGAAATAATTTAAAAACTTTTTTAAAAAAACACATAAAAAACAAAAAAAAATTCAAATGTGAAGAGGGTAAAAAGATTTTAAAACATAAAAAGAAATAACAACCTTTTCAAATAACAAGTAATAAAGGTTTTTAAACAAAACAAATATATAAAAAGTTTTTTTAAAAAAACATGGAAAACATAAAAAAATTATTTTAAGCTTTGTAAATATTGTTTTCTTGTCTTTTTGCTTTAGAATTAAGTTGGCTTTAGGAATAGGTCCTTTAAAAACTTAGATAGAGATTTCTTTGTAATAAATTTCCTTTAACAAAGAAATAAAACACGCTTAAGAGAACTTTAACCCCTAAATAGGTAAAATATACTTAGACTCTTTTAGGTTGATAAATGCCAATTTAGAATGAATAAAACTTTCAACATACCTAATATTTCTTTGTTTGATTGTTAAAAAATGAAATTAATTTAATGTGGTGTCTTACTAAACGAAAATGACGGGTTAGCGCTAAAAGTGTTGGCGGTGATTGGAGTTCATTTTCGGATAGTAAGGCCGTTAAAATAAAATTAAACTTATGAACGGATAATAATTTAAGCTTTACATTGATTCGCAAAATCCGACTTTAAAACCTTTTGTAACTGATAAGGTACCAGTTTTTGGGCGTCGTGGGGGTGCTAGCCCTTCCCCACTCGTAACCGACTCCCTAACCTTTTTTTTTGTGTTTTCCCAGACCAAAAATGTTGTTTTAATAAAATAAATGATTTTTATTAAAATAACCCGTTTTAGGTGATCCAATCACACCTTCATTAAAGATTGGTGGCGACTCTGTTGTTTTTGAGTTTTTTTTTTCAAAATGTCGAAATGCCTCGAAAAGGGGTTGCGACAGCTTGGTGACTTCGCTGGGGATAACTTTTTTTGTTTTTACAAAAAAAGAGCCAGGCCACAAGTCGGTTACATCTTGTTTTAATGTCAGAATTTGTGAATTTAAGTAAAGCTTAACTTAATTGTCTGTTTATAAGTTTAATTTTATTTTACACATTTAAGACTTAAATCCAAGCTCTAAGCCCGAGCTTTGTACTGTTCGTTTAAGTAGGGGAAAACGTTATTGATCTCGTGGGAATACTGATTCTTCGTATGGGCCTAGCAAGTACCTATGGGGCTCACACTCTATGTCCCCGTGTGGATATTGATCCTCTGTATGGGCATAGGAGTGGGTTCCCCTGAGTTGAACCTGTTTTGTTTGAAGCCTATAATGGGCGAGAATCAGGGGCCTTGCTACCCTTAGTAGGGGACAACAAGGACAATTCGAGAACCCTTTTAGAATTGAACCTGTGTGAGAATCTAGAAGCCCACCCCTTTAGAGCCATGCGGAAAGCCTAGGTTTTAGAGTTTGGTCAATATCATTTCTTATGGATAATCCCTGGAGACATGTCCAGAAGTGTTGGAATGCATTGCCCAGTTGCTATTCATAAAGAAGTTGTCTTCTTATGTTCTGCTTTTGTTCTGTTGAATGCACTAATCCTTTGTCCCTCTCTTACTTGCTTGTTTTGCATGTTTGTCCATTTCATCATCATTTTATTCCTAGAGGGGGTTGATTCTTAAGACATTTGCTCGGTTAGAAGAAACTTTTTTACCATGGATGAGAGACTCCTTCAGAAGGTAGATGACAGTATGGATGTGTATCACTGGTCCAGGGTCAACCAAGAGGCATACAGGGATAGTCTGAAAGGTGATTATGAGATAGAAACTTCAGAGTATGCCCACATCAGTGTCAAACAGAATAATGTTCAAGAGCTACGGGAAATTTGTGAGCATTTTGATCACACAACTAAACAATTGTTCCTTCACACCTACGGTGACATAACATATCTGTTGCATGTGGAGGTAGATGAACCGTTCATCAAAGCTCTAATTCAATTCTGGAATCCTGGATATTGTTGTTTCATATTCAATGGTGAAGATATGATGCCTACACTCGATGAATATTCTGCACTTTTCAACCTGCGCGAAGTGAAGAGGGACCGAGTTTATGCTAAGCCACCCAAGAACAAGAACTCTCATGTGAGGCTCCAAGCTTTTACCGGTATGGGTAAAGGATGGGTAAAGGGCTTGATACAGAAAATAGGGGCAGTTTCTTTTTCCAATGGTGGAGCATCCGAAATATAATTTCCACTCATCTTGATAGAGAAAAAAAAGGTGAATCTGCTAGTGATTGCAATCTACGGTTTAGTTATTTTCCCGAGGATGTTAGGCAGAATCGATGTGGCTATCTTAGATCTTTTTGAACAATTGAAGAGAGAAACCAATCCAATGCCAGCGGTGTTGGCTGAAACCTTCATTTCTTTGAACGCATGTCGGAAGTTGGAAGGTGTGTGTTTCAGGGGATGTGTATAGGGTGGAATCGGTTGTGCTCCTTTGCTGGTATTGCGACAATACCGCATCCGCCAGTTTGTTCCTTTCACAGCAGGCCTTGGTTCAACAGAATTCGAGTTTCAAGGGGAGTTCAGAGAGAAGGTTCAGACCATTAATGATTCACGAAAGCAAGGCTACCGTATGAAAATGGAGTATGGCAGAGATCGTACATTTACCCCTGACTATGATGTGTGAAGACATATGATGGTGAATGACATGGTTCTACCACCCACCGACCAAGTCAAGCCTATAGAAGAGCATTTGAAGGTAGTCCTATTTGAAGCTGATATTTTAAAGGTTGATCTCAAAAAGCTCAAGGACAAGATGGAATCCTTAGAAGAACAATACACGAGAGACCTGTATGAGACAAGCTTGGAGGTGCAAAAGTACAAAGGCGAGACAGATCGAGTGATAAAGATGTACAAGAACTTGGAGGAAAAGTTTGAGGTATAGAGAGTTGACTTTCTCAAGTTCCAGGCAACAGTTTGAAATGCTGATTTGAGGAAAACCCCAAAGCAGTGGAAGCGAGAAGTAGAACAAGCTGTTGGAAAAGAAAAGGAGCGGAGCAAAAGGGAAATTGAGAAATACAAGCATGCTCTTACTGAAGAGAGGAAGAAAGGTAAGCAGCAAACAGGTCAAGATGAGAAGAGGAAGCGAACCCTCGAGGAGGAGAGGGAGAATGTAGTTGCTTGGAAGAGGAAGGCATATGACAATAAAATCCGTGTGTGCGAGCTGTAATCCTAGTGTGATACAACCCATGAGAAGTTGAGATAGATCCAGTTCGTTGTTTCTGAACTACAAGCCAAGGTAGAAGAACTTAGCCATAATCTGCATACACTTCAGAACCATCACACATATATCAAGCTTTAGGCTAGTCAGGCAGAAAATGAAACTCTGAAAGAGCAAATGGAAATTATAGAGAACATTATCCATGAGTACAGAACGAAGATCGTAGTCCTAGAAGACATTAATGAAGGTGGAAATGATTACTGGTTCACTCGGCTTAGGGACAACACCAGGAGGTTCCAAGAATGGGATGAGTTTGACAAAATTGTTATGACCCAGGTCCAGGATGTGGCCAAACATGTGATGATGCTAGCTTCAGAGGCTGCATCTCTACGTCAGTATGTCAGGCCAGTTGGAGAGGTGGGACCAAGACTCATGTGGCTGATATAGGAAATGAAGGAATTAGGTGTTCAGGCAGAAATATATTTGTAAAAAAAGATGAGTTATTGTAATAAAGATCTTTCCATTCAATAAAGAGTTTGTTCTTTGAGCAATTACTTTATGGAATCAATGGCCCCTTGTTTGCATTCATGCATTTTTCTTTTTTTACATTTCTTTTTTTGTTTTGCATTAGATTAATATCATTGCATACATATACATAACATAAGATTTTAATCGAAATAATTTACCCAAATAGAAAGCTCAAAATAGCAACTCACAAATACGGTACCCGTTCCAAAACTAGAGCGATGGACAAGAGACCCTAATGCTTAAGATAACCCAGAAAATGTTAACACTTTACCATATTTTTAGGGGATTTCCCTGGAATACCAAGAGGGGCCTCCCCGTTCAAGGCCAAGTCCCCGCTAAACTTTGCAGAATCTTCTATTCGTGCACAAACTGAGCCAGTGGTCAACTCTGGGGCAGTACATGATTATGAGGTCCCGAACCTTGATGAAATCGTTGATAAGGTCAACATGAACAAAAAAACTTGAAGATCGCTATGACAAGTTATAGGAGATCATTAGAACTTTCCAAGAAGGGAACACCCATAGAGGCATAGATGCTAGAGACCTGAGTCTGGTGTCCTACTTGACAATTCCTCCGAAATTCAAGATCCCTGACTTCGATAAATACAATGGGACTACATGTCCCAAGGCTCATTTGACCATGTTATTGTCGTAGAATGTCGATGTACTTGGAAAATGAGAAACACCTCATTCATTGCTTCCAGGATAGTTTGTCTGGGTCCGCCACTCGCTGGTACAATCATTTAAGCTGGGAAAACATCCAAAATTGGAAGGATTTATCAAGGGCGTTCGGTGAACTGTACAAACATGTTGCTGATATGGTCCCAAATAGGCTTGTTTTGCAAGGGATAGAACAAAGACATAATGAAAGCTTCTGCCAATACGCTTAGAGATGGCGGGATATGGCCGCTCAAGTTCAGCCGCCACTACTGGAAAGTTAGATAACTCTCATGTTTGTGGGCACCCTTAAAGGTTCTTTCTATGATCGTATGATCAATCATGCGACGAAGAGTTTTGCAGACATGTTAATTAACGAAGAACTAATTTTGGCAGCTGTTAAGAGTGGGAAGCTCGATGGAGGAGAGACGAAGAAACCATATAAGAAAAAAGATAATGAAGTTAGTATGACAGGTGTTTACAGCCCTAATTATTCAAAATGGGTAGTCCTTAATAAGCCAGTTGCCTAGAATACCAACCCTGTGGCTTCAAATTCGCCAAAAAATGAACGAAAATACCAAGGGAATAAGAAGCCATATTTTTCTCTTATCCTTATGATGTATGCCAAGTTATTCTCTGAGTTGGTTGAAGCACGGATGGTGTTACCACGACATGTTCCTCCTTTCTCTCCACCATACCCACCATGGTATGATGAGAAGGCTCAATGTCAACATCACGCTGGTAACATGGGGCATACTATTGAGAACTACACTATCTTCAAGAGGGTAGTAGATGATCTACGAAAGTTAGGCATGTTATCTTTTGATACTTTAGACGCGAAAGATAACCCACTGCCTAACCACCAGAAGATTGAAGTGAATGCAGTGGACGAGGAGGAAGGAAGATGGTTAAGAAGTATGTTGAAGAAGTTAAGGCACCTATGGCATGGGCCCAAATGGTGAAGGCTGGACTGTTAGGAAACGAGATGTGGAAATCAAAGGAGGATGATAAGTTTTTCTGTGAGTTTCATCAAGTAGGAGGACATGAAATTCAAAATTATTTTGAATTTAGGAGTTTGGTCCAAGATAGGATGGACAACAAAGAACTAGAATTCTTTTAAGAGAAAGAAAAGAGTTGTACGTTGGATGTATGTACCTCAGATGAAAGCCCTGCAAGAGAGAACTATGCGGGAATGAAGCCCTTAGTAATTAAGACCAAGGTCAGAATTACTGAGCTTAAGAAGGGAACAATTCTGAAGCTGGTTTTAAAGGTAGCTACCCGTTTTCCATTTAAGGATAGTAAACAAGTGCCTTGGAATTACGCTTGCTCGGTAACGGCTCCAGGAAATACATCAGTTGGAGAAGGAAAAAAAAGAACCGATCAGTCAGGTGGGCAATTTTACAAGAAGTGGAAGATGTTACTCAACACCAGAGGCCAAGGATAGGGATGCTACCCAGAGGAAGGTAGCAACTGAAGAATCCGAGGGAGAAAAGGATTTCTTTATGAAGAAACCCAAGACTCACCTTGAGCCAGTGAAAGAGTCGACGGCTCAGGAATTTTTAAAGATACTCAAGCATAGTGAGTACAGTGTGGTGGAGCAGCTGCATAAACACCCGACAAGAATTTCAATGCTATCTCTGTTGCTGAGTTCGGAGGGCCACCGTGACACCCTTTTAAAGATCTTGAACTAGACTTTTGTTTCAAAAGAGATAACGACTGACAAGATGGACAAGTTATTCAGCAATATTGCGGTGAATAATTTCATCACATTCAATGATGAAGAAATTTTGGCAACTGGGAGGGGATCCTACAAAGCCCTTCATGTCTCTGCTAGATGCAAGGGACACGTGTTGCTAGGGGTTCTTATTAATAATGGCTCAGCATTGAATGTACTGTCTTTGGATACCTTGAAAAAGCTACCGGTTGACCGCTCTCACATGACTACATACCAAAATACTGTGAGAGCATTTGATGGAACCTAGAGGGATGTTTTGGGGAAAATAGAAATACCCCTACAAATTAGCCCATCTACTTTTGAAATAGATTTCGTGGTGATGGACATCAAGCCCACCTATAGCTGTCTGCTGGGGCGCCCTTGGATCCACACTGTAGGGGCTACTCCCTCCACTTTGCATCAGAAATTGAAATTTATAGTTGATGACTAGCTATTGATAGTTGGAGCTGAAGAAGATATCATACTCGCGATATCAACTAGCACCCCTTATATAGAAGTTGATGAAGGTGCACTTGAGTGTCATTTCAGGATGCTTGAGTTGTTAATGCTACCTTTTTCGCTGAAGGAAACAAGGTCCCTAAGCCGGAATTGTCAAATAACACAAAGATGCAAGTCAAGCAAACTCTGGGAAAATGGGCAAAGACTGGCAAAGGCCTCGGTAAGCAGCTTCAGGGAAGGCCATACCCCGTGATGATCCCTGAAAAGAGAGACCGGTTTGGTCTCGGCTAAAAGCCCAACCCAATGCAGAGAAGAGTAGCAATAAGAGAGAGGCATGAAAGAAGGAAAGCAAGACAAAATAGAGAAGAAATTAAGTGGGAGCCAATGACATTCCCACTACTCAGCCACAATTTCAGGTCAGGAGGCATCATGAATCCTAACAATACAAATGATGAGGAGGAGAAAGGAAACAAAGAGCTCGAGAAAGCTTTTGAAGAGCTGAACATCAACACCATATTAGAGGAGAATGAGGGAAACAAGTACCTCTCCATGATACGCCCCTACTCGGAGCTGAACAACTGGACTGTGGAAGAAATTCCTATAGCTTTTAGGTCATCCACAGAGTGATGCTCGAAACTAACTCTTCTGCCTTAGACCCGAAGGTATTAGAGATCTGTTGTTAATGGCCAATGTTAAAAAACCATTATGGTTCTTTTATCAATAAAAGATGTTTTCCAATAAATCTTATGTGGCAGATTTTCTTTTTTATAACTAAAACACCGTAACTAAGCCTAAAGCAAATTAAAAACCAAAACAAAAAATCATCATTCATTTGTTTGACTTTTCATTTTTGTTGTATACATATATATTCCATTTCTTTCAGGTTTCCAGATATCAATAGTACAAATGACTCAGAATTTGATTTAGAAATTGACTTCGAGCTACCCATGTGTTTAGAAGAGGTCGAAGACTACAAAGATGAAGAAGAGTATGAACTGCCTAACGAGGTGCTCAGGTTGTTAGAAAGCAAAGAGAAACAAATTTTGCCTCACGAGGAAGAATTATAAATTCTGAATCTCGGGTCTGAAGAAGAAATGCGTGAGGTAAAGATCGGCACTTCTATCACCACTGAGACTCGACACAAGTTGATCAAGCTCCTACAAGAATATAAGGATATTTTTGCCTGGTCGTATCAAAACATGCCTGGTTTAGACACTGACATTGTTATGCATCGACTTCCTATCAGGCCCGAATGCAAGCCTGTGCAACATAAGCTAAGGAGGATGAAGCATGAAATGCTCCTAAAAATCAGGGATAAAGTGAAAAAGCAGTATGACGCTGGTTTCCTTGAGGTGGTTAAGTATTCTGAATGGGTGGCTAACATTGTCCCAGACCCGAAAAAAGGTGGGAAAATACGAATGTGTGTTGATTATAGAGACCTTAATAGGGCAAGCCCTAAAAATAATTTCCCATTTTTGTACATTGACACGCTAGTGGATAACACAATAGGGCATTCTCTTTTCTCTTTCATAGATGGATTCTCAGGGTACAACCAAATCAAAATGGGCCCAGAAGATATGAATAAAACCACATTTGTAACATTGTGGGGAACCTTTTGTTACAAAGTCATGCCTTTTGGTTTAAAGAATGAAGGGGCAACCTACCAACGTGCCATGGTAACCTTGTTCCATGACATGAGGCACAAAGAGATAGAGGTATATGTTGATGATATGATAGCTAAATCCCGCTCAGAAGAGGAACATATCGAAAACTTAGAAAAACTTCTTAAAAGGTTGAGAAAATTCCAGTTAAGACTTAATCCATCCAAATGTATTTTTAGAGAGATATCGGGAACGTTGCTGGGATTTGTTGTGAGTGAGAAGGGAATTGAAGTCGATCCAGACAAAGTTAAGGTCACCCAAGAACTTCCTCCACCTCGAACACAAAAAGATGTTCGAGGATTCCTCGGAAGGTTAAATTACATTGCTCGTTTTATCTCCCAGTTAATGGAAAAATGCAGCCCTGTATTTAGATTACTTCAGAAAAATAATCCGGGAACATAGAATGAAGAATGTCAAGTGGCCTTAGACGAAACCTCATATTTTGGTACCGCATGTTCCGGAGAAGCCCCTGATCTTGTACCTAACTGTTCATGAAAACTCAATGAGATGTGTATTGGGGCAACATGATGAAATCGGGAGAAGGGAAAGAGCAATCTATTGTCTAAGTAAGAAGTTCACAGATTGTGAAACCAGATATTCCCTAATTGAAAAACTGTGTTGCGCTTTGGTATGGACAACCAAAAGGCTTAGGCAATACATGTTATACCATACCATATGGCTGTTATCGGAGTTAGATCCTATAAAGTACATGATAGAGGCACCAGCCTTATCAGGAAAAATGGCCCGTTGGCAAATGTTACTCTCAGAATTTGACATTCAATATGTGAGTCAGAAAATAATAAAAAGGAGTGTAATAGCAGACTTTTTGGCAAGTCGTGCTTTCGAAGATTATGAGGCCTTGAACTTTAATTTTCTGGATGAGGACTTAATGTGTATTTCGATTGACGAGGATGATAGCCTGGAAGAATCCTGGGTGATGAACTTTGATGGAGCTGCAAATGCAATGAGACGTGGCATTGGGGCAGACTTAATTTCGCCAGAGGGGAATTACTACCCTTTCTCTTGTCGGTTAAAATTCTTATGTACCAATAACATGGCGGAATACGAAGCTTGTATATTGGGTTTGCAAGTGGCCATTGAAAGAAAGATCAAAGTTCTAAGAGTTTTTAGAGATTCTGCCCTGGTCATTTACCAAATCTGTGGAGAATGGGAGACCAAGGACGCAAAGTTAATCAAGTATAACAAGCTAGTTCTTGGAATAATCAAGGAGTTCGACGAAATCACCTTCAAGCATCTCCCGAGAGAGGATAATCAGATGGCTGATGCCCTCGCTACTTTGGCTATCATGTTCAAGGCCAGTCAAGGTGCAAATGTTAGAATCCCCGGTCCATTGCTACAATGTTGAAGAAGAAGTGGATGGTCTCCCATGGTACCATGACATTTTATGGTATATGAAAACCCAAGAATATCCATTACAGGCAACTGGCAATGATAAGAAAATGATCAGGAAATTGGCCGCGGGCTACGTCCTTGATGGCGAGGTTCTATATAAAAAGTGTCGAGATCAACTGCTATTAAGGTGCGTAGGCACTAAAGAAGCTCAAACGATTATGGAAGAAGTGCATGAAGGGGTTTGTGGGCTCACCCTAGTGGTTTTACTATGGCTAGGAGAATTATGCGTTTTGTATATTATTGGTCCACTATGGAAACAGATTGCATCAATTATGCCCGTAGATGTCATAAGTGTCAGGTTTATGCTGACAAGATTAATGCACCTAATTTACTGCTTCATGTCATGATTGGCCCGTGGCTCTTCTCAATGTGGGGCATGGATGTAATTGACCAGATTTACCCTAAAGCCTCGAACGGCCACAGGTTCAACTTAGTAGCTATTGTCTACTTCACAAAATGGGTAGAAGTAGCCTCATACGCGAATGTCACCAGGTCGATTTGAAAAAGAGAGATCATTTGTCGCTATGGCTTACTAGAGAGAATCATCACCAACAATGCATCCAATTTAAATAACAAGATGATAGATGGGGTTTGTGAACAGTTCCAGATCAAGCACCACAATTCGGTAACCTATCGCCCAAAGATGAATGGGGCTATTGAAGCTGCAAATAAGAACATCAAGAAAATAGTCGCGAAGATGGCTGACACTTACACTGATTGGCATGAGAAGTTGCCATTTGCATTGTATGCTTATAGAACGGCTGTAGAACTTCCACTGGGGCAACACCATTTTCATTGGTATATGGAATGGAGGTTGTGCTGCCAATTGAAGTTGAAACCCTTCACTCCGTATTTTGATGGAGGCAAAACTAGAGGAGGCCGAATGGGTTCAAGCAAGATATGACCAGTTAAACCTCATTGATGAAAAAAGGCTGAAAGTAATTTGCCACGGCCAAATGTATCAAGAAAGAATAATACGAGCATATGACAAGAAGGTCCACCCGCGGAAGTTTAGGGAATGGGATATAGTGCTAAAGAAGATGTCGCCAGTCCAAAAGAATTCGCGAGGAAAATGGGCATCTAACTGGGAGGGGCCATATGTGGTATCAAAAGCCTTCAATAGAGGGGCGCTAATTCTGGCTGAAATAGGTGGAAACGAACTCAAGAATCCAGTGAATTTTGATTCAGTCAAGAAATATTATGCATGAAATGGAAAAAAATCAAAAGCGAAAACCCGTAAAAGGCGTTCAAAAAAAGAAAAAAAGAGAAGAAAAAAGAGAAAGAAAAAAAAGGAAAAAAGGAAAAAAATAAGGGTTCAAGATGAAAACCCGCAAAAGGCGTCTTGAAACCAAAAGAGGATTCGAGTTGAAGACCTGCAAAGGGCAGCTCGAATTATGGATGACAATGAATAATCCCTTTAGAATCATGGCTATTTGGAAGGAATTTCATATCTTCATTCATCGTTGTAGTGGAGAAAATTTTCTCGACAAAGGCATCACTCAAGGTCATTTTCAAGGAAAGTTCATGCCTTTGATATCTAGATACTTGTCTTTTGACCCTTCTTTATTCTTTTTCTTTCATGTTTGCCACAACATTAATGAAATTCTTCTTTTAAGCCTTCTTCTTGGAATACCTATTTTTACATGAACGTCTTTTATTGGGTTAATGATCATTATTGTTTAGACATTATTAAAATATAGAAGAGATTTTTGAGTATTACTTTGGAAATGATTTAAGAATATAGGGACTATGACACGGTTCCTTGTTAAGCCTCGAACATGGGGCATGTTATGATCAGGGGCAACGAATACCCCAATTCAGAGGAAAGATTAAAGCACCAATATCATTCGAAGATGTTTGAAGATGTGATTCCCTAATAAGTTACAAGAACTTATAAGGATCCTCAAAAGGGCCTTTTTGTATACATGATCACATGAAAAGCCTTTTACCCGATACTGATATATCAAATACAATGATAGTTGGATATGTGAAAGAGTATGTTTACCATAAAGCAAAGAGGTACAAAAATTGAAAATAACAAAGCAAAGGCAATTGAAGAAGCCAGTTCTCCCATCAGGAGTACCAGATCACTGGACTAAGTGAGCAAATGTGCAAAGATCAAATGTTTTCCAATAAGCAAAGAGATACAAAGAATGAGAATGGTGAAGAAGAAGACTACCATTCAAAGAATGAGAATAGTGAAGAAGAAGAAGACGACCATTTAAAGAATTAGAGTAGTACAATAGAGACAATGGAGATGGCTGTTTGTCTGGGCTAAAATGAGCTTTAAAAGAATATAAAAACTCATACATGCATTCATAGACATCCATAGGGGCATGCCTATCATATTTGCATCATATATCAAATTCTTGCAGGAGGAACTGGCTCATCTATTCAGACATTTAGAGAATAGAACTTGCTTATCCTTTCGGGCATAAAGAGAATGGAACTCGCCTATCCGTTCGGGCATATGAAGAATGGAACCTGGTTATCTATTCGGGCATTTAGAGAATAGAACCTGCCTATCCTTTCGGGCATAAGGAGAATGGAACCCGCCTATCCATTCAGGCATATGGAGAATAGAACCTGCTTATCTATTCGAGCATGAGGAGAATAGAACCCGCCTATCTGTTCGGGCATATGGAGAAAGAAACCTGCTTATCTATTCGAGCATGAGGAGAATAGAACCCGCCTACTTATTCGGGCATATGGAGAACAAAGTTGAGCAGTAAACCGGTGATTGGTAAAAATTAGTGTCTCATGTTCTTTGCTATATCCCTGTTTCACTGGAATAAGCAAAGAAGGGGCAGCTGTTGTCACTAATCTTTACCCTCTTTTTTATATATAAAAAGCTCATAAATAAAAACATAATTCACTTTTTTACCCATTAAAATGAAACCCACCTTTAAATAAAAATAAACTCACTCTTTTTCAAATCCACCATAAAGAAGTCCATTTTTAATTTATCTGCAGAGCCCATTCCTTAAAAAATATAATAATAATAATAACCCATTTTGAATTAAATAAAAGGGCTTAAACTAACCTATTTTATCCCTTTTTTATGCAGGTTTGATAAAGGCCATTGGAGATCAAGGGACCAAAGTGGATTAGCAAAAATCAAAAAGGAGGGAAAGGGGACCAACCCGCGCCGCCACGCGCCTGGCGCGTGCGCATGATTGATTCCCCCAAATCCCTCCTTTTTTCGAACGAGGCTACCGCCGCAGCCTTCCCCGCCACGCTGATACCGCCGGCGACCATTGTCGTAGGTGCCGATAGACTCACCGCGGCCGGCCGAACCCAGCGCCACCGCTGCCGCTCCTTGCCGTCGTTGTTATCCTGCAAAAATGAGAAGAGAGGGTTTCGAAACCTAATTAAATTTGGGGACAAAATCACCCAATTTCAGCTCGAATTTGTCCCCAAAAAATCTGATAATCTCGAATTATTGGCAAGCCAATGGGTCTGATTTATGTTGATTGGAATTTCGACTAGAATTAACGGATTTCTTGTCCCAAATTGCCTTGGAGAGGAGGGTTTTCAACCCTATAAATTGAGCCCTTTTTCCATTGTTGAAGACAAATTCACCACCAATTACCATTCGAAAATCACCAAACAAAGCTCTGAAAATTCATCCGAAAGTTGCTGAAATTAGTTCGAGTTTGGAGCAGCATTGTTCAAATTTTGGAGGAGGAAAAGCAAGCATTTTTGCCACTTTGTCGGTATAATTTCTCCCCTTTCTTTTTTTTTTTTATATTTTTGGTCATGTGATGTTCTTCATTTATTTGTGTTTGTTTATGTTAATCCGGGTTTGTTCGAGCTAATCTTTATTTTAATGTTGTTTTTTCCTCACTTTTTTTTAAAAAATATACATGGGAGGAGGTCACCGCCGGCGAGAGGCGGCCGGCGCCGGTGGATGGCGGCTGGCACGGTGGCCCTCCTCCTTGTTCATCCCCTTTGATGAACACCAAGAACATGTTTTTTTGTTAAAATATGGTGTTTGATCCATTTGATTTCTAAAAAATAAAAAGATGGTGTTTGTAGGTTTAAACCCAACTCATTTTGGACCATTTATTTAAATCACTCATTTCTTTTTTTCCTTTAAAAAATTCTGAAAATAAATAAAAAATCTCAATTTCAACTTTGTTTTAATTTGGTCACTTCCCACTTTTTATTTAAAAAGGAAATATTTTTTAAAAACACAAAAATAAATAAGTTTTTTAAATAATAAAGAATCATTCTTTTAAAATAAACGAACATTTTTTTAATAGTCAAAAAGCCTAAAAAATCTTTTTCTTAAAAAGAATGTTTTTTAAAGGAAATAATAACAAATGTTCTGAAATAATTTAAAAACATTTTTTTAAAACACATAAAAAGATTTCAAATGTGAGAAGGGTAAAAAGATTTTAAAACATAAAAAGAAATAACAACCTTTTCAAATAACAAGTAATAAAGGTTTTAAAACAAAACAAAAATATAAAAAGTAAAAAAAAAACATGGAAAACATAAAAAAATTGTTTTAAGCTTTGTAAATATTGTTTTCTTGTCTTTTTGCTTTAGAATTAAGTTGGCTTTAGGAATAAGTCCTTCAAAACTTAGATAGAGATTTCTTTGTAATAAGTTTCCTTTCACAAAGAAATAAAACACGCTTAAGAGAACTTTAACCCCTAAATAGGTAAAATATACTTAGACTCTTTTAGGTTGATAAATGCCAATTTAGAATGAATAAAACTTTCAACATATCTAATGTTTCTTTGTTTGATTGTTAAACGGAAATGACGGGTTAGCGCCAGAAGTGTTGGCGATGATTGGAGTTCATTTTCGAATAGTAAGGTCGTTAAAATAAAATTAAACTTATGAAGGAACAATAATTTAAGCTTTACATCGATTCGCAAAATCTGACTTTAAAACCTTTTGTAACCGACAAGGTACTAATTTTTGGGCGTCGTTGGGGTGCTAGCCCTTCCCCACGCGTAACTAACTCCCGAACTCGTTTTTTGTGTTTTTGCAGACCAAAAATGTTGTTTTAATAAAATAAATGATTTTTATTAAAATAACCCATTTTAGGTGATCCAATTACACCTTCATTAAATATTGGTGGCAAATCCGTTGTTTTTAAGTTTTTTTCAAAACGTCGAAACGCCTCGAAAGGGGGTTGCGACAAATTTGAGTTGCTCAATTCTTAACCTTAAATTGTAATCATTAAACCAATTAACCAGTTAACCGAAATATTCGGTTCAGCTCAGCCGGATAATACTTTTTTACTTTTCTTATTAAAAATATAAAATTTAACAACATAGTCAAAGAAAATATATCTTTCAAAAATTTGACACAAAATGCCAATATCTTTTGAATACTAGAACAAATTCCATAAAACATAATTGTAACATATGCAAAAACTAGGCCTAATAACCTAAAAAAATCTAATAAAATCAATTAAACAACTATAAAATTCATTGAAAACAATAAACACTTTAAAAAAATCAATGCACGACTCAAAGGGTAATAAAAATATTCTCGGAATAAATTATCGTTAATTATTAACTTGCCAAATCATATTCTGCGGCAGAATACTTCCCAAATCGATATTTTGCGTACACTTTTTACTCCTAGGGTAATAAAAATATGTAAATATTTTTTAGGGGAATAAATTAAAAATAACCCGAAAATTTTGTTAATATAATTGTATATATATTGTATGTTATATTATATAACCAGTCGATTCAGTTACCCGTTTTTTAAACTATAAACCGTATCCGAACCGAAATAATATATTTTAAAAAAACTACCAAAACTCATTTTTCGGTTTGGTTACCTGTATTTTTGGATCAGTTTTTCTGGTTTTGGTTTTGGTTTCGGTCTGTTGGATTTTTTGCATAGCCCTAGTTAGGGGTGAGAATCAGATGGAGCGATAACGGTTTTGCAAGGGTAGGTCTGCTGTGCGACAAGTTAAAATGCGGCTACTATACGGTAGCACCTATTTTCCCAGTTATAGGTTACTAGCCAATTCAAACAGGTTTTAGTTCAAATTTTCAATTGGCTGATGAAATGTTTTACCCTTAAACTGGTTTTTTTTCTAACATTTTAGGTGCTGAGTTAATTGTTTCCCTTTGAACTTAGAAAGTGGAATATGCTCGTAATATTTTAGGTTCCCTAACCACTAAAACTCCTTTTTGATAACATTTTAGGTGGCGAATGAAATATTTTACTCAACTTGAAAAGTTTAATATCTCGGTAATAATTTAGGTTCCCCAACGCCAAAATGAATGTAAGTAACACTTTAGGTGTCGATCGCGAAACTAAATTTCATTAACATTTTAGAGTCAAACTGAAAACTAGGTAACATTTTTGGTGCCGATCTCAAAATTGAATTCCGTTAACATTTTAGGGTTCGAATTCTAAACTAATTTTTGTCAACATTTTGGATTCAGAACACAAAACTGATTTTCGTTCACATTATAGGTCACGAACCCCAAACTCGCTGCCTATAACATTTTAAGTACCAAACCCCAAATTGATTTTTTGATAACATTTTAGGTGTCGAAGCTGAAACTCATTTTGGGTAACATTTTAAGTATCAAACCCTAAACTGAATTTCATTAACATTTTACGGTCTGAACCCCAAACTAATTACCGATAACATTTTAGGTGCCGAACCCCAAACTAATTATCAATAACATTTTAGATGTCAAACCCCAAACTAATTATCGGTAACATTTTTAGGTGCGGAACCCTAATTTTACCCTTACAAATCTTCTATTAATACTTGTACACTACCATATTGTGCAGAAATTATTTATTAAAAACTATTGTGGTAAGTTTTTCTGCAACTGTTTTCTTTTTAGGAACATACCTCTACACTTCACTCAACAACAACATCAAGAAGGATGATTTGTTTGAGTTGATTTCCACAGAGGTTAGCAAATCAACAAGGAAGAAATTGTCTTCATTAGAAGCGAAAATCTCTGTCGATAAGCCCGACCCTAAAGCTCATTACATGCTACAATGCAAGCGACCTTTGCAAGATGTTTAGGAGATATAATCGTTTAGGGGTACCAACATTTAGTTGCATGTAAGTTTTGATGAAGGTGTTAGTTCATCAAGAATCCCAAGAGGTTCTCCACCTTCTGCAGATGGAGACGCTATTTTAGTACTTAATTCCAAGAGACGACCTAAGAAAGAACAAATAATTGAGGAATTGAACGTCACATCTAATATATATCTACAGACTACAACAGCACAAGAACAGACTCTTCTTCCGTTCATTTTAACTGAACTAAGCTAGCTATTTAAAAAAAACTAGGGTTTCCAGAAATCCCTTCGATTCCTGCAGATTCAAATTAAACTGAATTGGTTGAGGAGATGGTGTTTTGAAGGTTTGATTGGTGAAAGGATAAAGTTAATGGAAGGAATGGAGGAATCGGTTGGAACAACTGAGTGAGAGAAGAAAAAGGGCAATAATTTTTTGTTGTGACATTCTGCTTTGATATATGTACTCCACGTTATGTAGCGGAACTGGATCCTAGGTTTCGCTACTTTTAATGGAAAAAGAAGCGGAACGACAACCGAAAAAGTAATACCTTTGAAGTTTAAAACCAAAATTCTTAGAATTCAAAGTTCAAATAGTTGTTAAGTATCAATACCTAGACAGCAGTTCTGAGATGTTATCGCAATTTGTAATATCCCTAAATTCTAGCTTAGGAGTACACTACATTGGATCATAATTAAATTGCTTTAAAAATCAAAATCAATTTAGACCAATTATATGTGTAAGGATTAAATTGGAAAGAATGAGGAATCAGGTAACCAATTTGAGAGGACTAGACCGAACAATAGTGAAAACCTTAAAGTTGCATGATATATAATTGAAAGATCAAGAGTGTGTACATGTGTCACTCTATCATGGAGCCAACGGGAGAGGGGTTCGACCATCAAGGGAGATAACCCCAAATCATCTCTTTTCTCCCTAATGACTGAACCAGAGTCTAGAGAGAGAGAGAGAGAGAGAGAGTTAAGATGTTAGCCATGGAATCCTTGAGGATTTGATATTAGAAGCTCAAATTCTTGGTTGATAATTCGAATTCTTAAGGGAAGGGGTAAGTATTCTTGCTCCTTTCGTACTTTAGAACCTAGATTGATGAACTCATGTGTATGTCTCATGCATGTTATACTAAGGTGTAATTTAGAGAGATTGAATTCTTGTTATTAAGTCCTTCTTGAACGATTGGATGATCATGCAACTTGAATGAGTCACACATATAAACGATTAGTTATTTGCCTAGGTAATGGTAAGATCGAATGGAAAATTATATATATGTACAAACTCGGGACTGCCATGATGTGTTAAGATATATGAATATATGTTTGAGACTGTTTTCTATATGTACATAAGCTAGGGTCTGAATTGATGTAAAAATTGAGAAATATGGACTGTTTTATATAGCTAAAACACGGGAAACACTATGTGAATGAGTTTAGGGGTTGTATTACCATTTAAGGACTATTTTTACATTAATAAAGTGTTTAATGGACTGCTTGGGTGAGCTGAAATGTATATACAATTTTAAGCTATCATGTTCAGCGTATATATGTGCAAACTTGGGCTGTTTTATGTGTATAAAAGCGTAGATAAATAAGTTGTTTTGTTTCGAATGAAAATGTTTTTAAATAGATTGTTTTGCACTTAAACGAATAAGCGAAAGTATGCCTAGACGCACATAATGTACACATGTATAATGAGGTTGAATTGCTCACATAGATGTTCATAGTGGACTGTTTTAAAATGCTAAAATATGCTTGTTCAGATTGTGGATTGTTTACCATGGAAATGGTGTATATGAATAATCAATTGAATAGTTACAAGAATAGGCTACGAGATCAATCTAATGTATTTCATTTATACATGTCAATACTCTTAGAGCAAGAGGAAATCGAAAGATTAAAGAACAACAAAGTTTAAATTGTGGATAAACAAAAAGGGATTGTGATCCGAGAACGCAATTAGCACGGATTAATCTGTTAGTGTAGTTTAGGTCTCGGGAAGGATTGCAAATCCTCCCGAGCCTCTCTTGTAAATTTTAATTTGTTTGATCTATTTGAATTATACTATGAATGAGCAAGCTTGGACTTGAGGTATGTCACTTTAAGCTATATATATGTTATTATACAAGCTTTTGATTTCATCATGCTATATACGAACTTGGTTATATGCATCTAATAGAAATTGTCAATTACACTTGTTAAATGAATTCAGTCTTGGTGCCATATAATCAAGAGAAAAGAGATAATAAGATTCACATGAGATGAATAGTTGTACCCGAAATGAGAATGGGTATCGAGATAGTGTTGTCACACTATGATAAGGAGCTATACTCACCTTGAACAATGAATAATATATGTGTAAAAGCCTTGGTTTCGAGTCAGTCGTAGGTATAGTTGGCATGTCACAGAGTCTATAGATCTCATGTTTGTGGTGGATTACGGTCCTTGTTTGGCAACAGTAGGAGGGATGTGTTGTGGTCACTTGATGACAGTAGGAGGAATTGACTGGTACTGCGTGTACCAATATGTTCAGGGCGACAGTTAGTTGGGGATTCGTGTACCTAGGTTGTAATTCGATTTACAAGGCTATATAAAAATGGAAGCATGAGTTTATAAGTTTATATGATGAAGAATGGTGATGACTTGCCAATTAAGTAACATAATCCTAATGAAATTCGAATGTTCCCATATTGAAACTACGTGTAAAAGTAAATGCATATATGTTAATTTGGATTGGTTGATTACTTGATTTTGCAATATCTGATCGACATGATTATTGAAGGATACAATTCGAATGCTTTGATTGATTAGTGGAATACTCATGCTCTTTATTGAATTGTATTGGTTGGCTTAACTTGACAAATCCATTATCTTGCTCTAATGGAATTTATGTGTTATTGAATTGTAGTGAAAAGGACCTTGATTGCCTTACTTTTAAGTACCTAAGCTACCTCACTAAGTGGTTACTTACAGGCTCTTTTCACTACATTTTAGGATTTACCTTGTGAACGTTTCCTGCTTGGAGCTTGGCTGGATCCCAAGTACTGCTTAATGTATGTGTTACCACTTTTTGTATTACTCCTAGTATGGTGGCACAAAGCTAGACTTTATATGCATATAACTCATCTTTTGGTGTATATATCTTTAAGCTAAGTTGTAAGGCTTGTAAATATATATATATATATATATATATATATATATATATATATATATATATATATTGGGTGTTTGATGGTTGTATGATGATCATGGGTGATTATGCATTCTATGTGTAGTATGAGGCCTGCTTAAGGTGATAGGTTAACATAAGGCTCGATATGCATAATATTAGTGTATGTACTCTAAGGTGATCATTTTGCTTGCTTTAGCTAGTATTGCATGTAATTCGTTTCTAATCTTTAAGAGGTAGATTAGAAACCGTGTTATTTAACCAAGTCAAATAGACCATATTTGAGAATCTAGTAAATAAACCTTAAGCCTAACTAGTTTCTTAATTGATATTGATCTCCTTAAGACTTCATGATTTCTAAGAGTTAACCTATTATGATGTATGACCCTAGAGCATTTATGCTAAGCATACTATCTTCCTTTAGAGTTGTTCAAATGCTACCTTGTATTGTAAGACATTCCTTTAAACCATTCGAATACCAACTTGTGACTCAAGTTAACCCTCCTTTTTAGTTTCTAACACTCTTGACTTGGCTTAATCCTAAGCCGATTTTGAGGGTGTTACACAATCACTATAGCATAAGACATTTAATCTTACATTTAAAATTCTAAAACTTTTGAAAAAAATTTATGCAAAATGGTCAAATTTATTTACTCCAACAGAAATGTTGAATAAAAGTTAGAATAAATGTTGCAACTACCATCCTAGGACAGGTACTACCAACCTCAAAACGCATCTATGTCTTCTTAATCCCCTTCCCATCGAAAAAGTTTTTTTTATCTTAAAGCTCATAAACCTTGTTTCCAACAGCAGCGGTCTTAAGAAGGTAAGTAAGTTCATAAGAAACAATTTTTTTGTACTTTTACTCAACTTAATTCCATGCAATGTTTCAGTTATTTCATATTCATTTACTTAGGCAGTAGAGTATACTTATCATGGAAGTTTTGGTTACAGTAGGTGATATTAAAGTAGGAGGAGATACTGTGGAGAGTTCGAATAAAATCATTGGCATGGGAATTTTATGAGGAATACGCAAATTAAAATGGATTTAGTGTACGTCACGGAACAACTCGGGTTAGAAATGGAAATAAATACTAGCAGAGTTTTGTTGTTCAAAACAAGGGAAAGGAAATCAAAAGTAGACAAGGCGAGGCGTTCACGCACTCCACATGCACAGACAAGGAGCGGTTGCAAGGCTAGAGTAGTGGTCCATGCAAATGCAAAAGCTCTAGATAGATAGGTAATAACATTGTCTGATAACGAACATAACCATGAACTTTGTCCACCATCCATGGCACCATTCCTTCATTCGCATCAGTCTGTGATGGAGGTCGATATTGTAGAGACTTCAACATTGCAAAATGTCTGTGTCAAAACATCAAAAATTATGAAATTCTCATGCAACAGTTTGGTGGTTATCAAACTGCTGGTTTTACTAAGAAAGACCCATACAATGCCTTTCACAAAATAAAATCTAATGAAGTTATTGATGGGGATGTGAATGTCGTACTAGGTTACTTCGACGCGAAGAAAAAGATAGATCTTGGTTTGTTCATCCAAATCTCAGTCGGCGATTCAGATCGTTTGCATAATCTATTTTGGGCCTTTTCAACTTCTAGAGCCGACTACGCCATATTCAATGATGTTATTGTATTTGACACCACCTACAAGGGTAATGCATATGGTCGACCTCTTATGGCCATTGTTGGTTTAAATCACCACCATCAAACAATTGTGTTTGTTTGTTGTTGTCCTTGAGGACGAGACCGCAGAAATGTTTGAGTGGGTCTTAAATGCTTTTGTAGAAGCATTGCTGAAGAAGTATCCGCTTTCAGTTGTTACATATGGTGATAGTGCAATGCAGAAGGCGATCAAAAATGTTTTTATCAATACTAAACATTGGATATGTTCTTGGCATCTAGCTCTCAATGCACAAGCAAATATTGGTGATGGAAATTTTACAAAAAGAATTTAGCAGATGCATGCATGCTTGGTGGACACCTGAGGAATTTGATGAACAATGGGAGATAAATATTGAGAAGTTTAATTTGGAAAACCATCAGTAGGTGTTGGAGAAGAGAAACACCTGACACTTATGGGCACAAACGTATATTACGGGTCATTTTTTTACAAACATGCGGCCAACCGAAACGTCTGAATCAATGAATGCGTCTCTGGCTATTTTCCTTAAGTGTAAGAAGACATATTTAAAGTTTATTCGTGCAATTGAAGATGCCATAGGTCAAATTCTCTTGGAGGAGTTGAAATTAGATTTTACTTGTACACTGAGCAAGCCGATGTTGTTGTCAAAGTTGAAAGAGCTAGAAGGTCATGCAGCTGAACTGTATACAAGAAAATCATATAGGACCTTCCAAGAGGAACTTATGCATGATACATTGTATAGTGTATCACAGCATGAAGACGACGATAACGGTGCTAATCGTATTTATTTGACAAAATATAAAAAATTGGGCAAGGATTATGAAGTACAATTTGATGTTGTCATGAAAACCCTAACATGTTGTTGTCGTAAATTTGAGACATTTGAGATTTCCATGTAGACATCAACTACATGTGCATAAGATCATGGATAGAACATGTATCCCAAATTCATTAATTCTAAATTGATGGACAAAGAATGTCAAGGTTGTTGCCCCATAATTTGTGGACTTTAATGTTCCTGTTGAAGCGAAACGCATGGCTCGGTTCTCTTCACTCCGATCGATTGCAAATACACATTTCTATATTGCAACAAATACGAAAGAAGGCTATCAACGAGAGAAAGATGAGATTCATAGACTGGCGACCAAACTCAAGGCATCTTCTATGTTGAATGATTTTCATGATCAAACCACACCGCTCAAAAGAGTTTGGGGCCCGTCAAGGAAGAAAGGCAAAAGTCCAGATACAACGTCGAAAAAAGTTGTAAGCAGGAGTATGTGTCATTGTTCAATTTGCAATTCAGAAGGGCACAATAAAGTGACATGTCCTGATTTGAAGTTAGGATTGGCAACACCATCATTCGCATGTAATGATGATTTTTATGCTTCGAACTTGGAATTTTCAGATACTGCAACGGACAACATGCATCTAATAAAAAAACGTTACTCCCTATTTTATTAAATTACATGTTTGCAATTCACCAGTCAATTATAAAATGTGAAATAATTTTTTTGGGCCTTATTAGGAGCAGGATGAAGTACGAATGAGTGACTGTGGAGCTTCAAACAATCTCACTCAAACTATGGAAGATAATTATGTACACATTTTAGTGTAGAGATATAATGTTTATTCGAGATAGTGTTTGCATATACTAGGAAAAAAATTAAATCAGAACTAGGATTATGAATGTCGATACTAGTAAATTTGTACTAAAACTTAGCAAAAGCGCAACTTAAATTATTTTATGAAACAGTGATGATCGTTGTGGGACATGTAGACATATAGATTCGAAACCTAGCATGGTTGGGATAATGTTACTGCTTGTTCTTACATTTCAAGTTGGTCTTTAATTCTCCTAGTACCGGACCTTGACATTGAAGTTTGATACCCTAATTCATATTTTGACTTATAAGTATTTTGATATGTTCATCTTGTCTCGATTCAATCACTATCTTTGGTTATAAATGTTTTGACTAGAGGAATCTGTAAGTATTGTATATGTTGTGATGATCTGTATAATAATCGATAATTGGTTTGATTTGGTTCTATAAAGAGTAAACTATGTTATCAAGTAATTAAAAAATGTATAAGTAAGGTAATGAAAGCAAATGGTGAATTGAGCATGACCACGATGTAGCATGCACTTTACAATTTGTTATAGGCTTACAAATTGGACCTTCTACATTGCATGATTTACTTTATGTTCATTAATGATGTAATTACTCTTAAAAAATTTGATAGCAGAGCAATTGTGTACATGATTTGCATGCTTCTTGACATGGTTGTCTTTGTATATATAATATAATAAAATTGTAAACCTCAACATAGATGTGCCATGTAACTGGTCCCAGAAAGTGTGTTCTCTATAATGTGACGAATGTGGAATGTTTGCATATACAGTTTCGAGCTTATCACGGGAAACCTGAAATATTACATGTTTTACTAGCGATTTTAGTTTAAGGTGTGAATGGATAGTATCGAAACCCATTTTTCATTGGTTGGATAGAAATTAAAATTTTTGGTTCCCACCCAAAACTGTCGTGTATTTTCGTTTCTAATATGGTTGGTCATAAATTTAAAGTAATATTATCACATACCGTTATTGCAAGAAAAGTAGGAATTTAATTTGGTGTGTTAAATACAAAATTGTAAACCAACAGTTAATTTCAATAATTTCGAAAGACGCATTTCCCAGTAAATAAGAGACTGATCTTTTATAAGTATGAGTCATTTGGGTTCTTAGCTTGAATTATAATTTAAATTTTTTAAACCGAAATTACAAAAATTATAGGGTTTTGGAATAAATTACAACAGTTTGAAATAAAAATTATTCTGGTGAACACTAAGTTACAAAAATTATAGGGTTTGGAGTAATTATATTATTTAATTCAATCGAGTCCCAATTTAGGTTATACTTATAGGGTCTGTATAGATTGTATGATTTAATCGCATACACTAAGCTAAACACAAAACCCTAAACATGCAAATTAATCTCATAAACCACTAACCATAAAGTACACCATAAACCCTAACCCGATACATGTAAGCCCTAAATCATAAACCATAAATCCAAAAAGCAACAGAAATTCATCTCATAAACTATTAACCGTAAACTATGTACCAACTAAATCTTCAACCAAAAAACCTTAAAGCCATTAAAATTAATCTCAACAAACCAATAACACTAAGTTACAACATTGTAGTTACTCTTACCTTAGGAACTAAAATGAACACAAATATCTACATATTAAAATTAGTAAGGTAAGAAGCAAATCTTAGGAAGTAAATAATATGTTAAGAATGATAATGTTTGTGAGAATGAACAAGTAAAACGTGTGTTGAAAGGATAGTTAGGGTTTAAATACAGTATAATTATACGACAAGTATCAAACATTTGGAAATACAATGTTAATAAAAAAAGTTTGGCGTGTTTGGAGTGTTTAAAAAAATTGGTTGTTCAAAGGACCGATTTTTAGAAGACGTACATTCCCAATGTAAAAGAGTGTTTTCGCTGTCAGTTTCGCATCTCTGTAACACTTTCAGATATGACAGCATTAGAAATGTCTTTTCAATTGTTGCATTGGGCAGAACAGTTTTTTAGATAATTTTTAGTATGTCGTTCTAAACCAGCTTTCAAAATACTGAAACCCTTACGACAAACGTAAATTTTGAGCTATACTTTATTGATTTTTAGTTCATTTATCATGAACATTGTTCCGAAACACTGCAAAGAGAACTAAAACATATATAAATATATGAATTTTAAAAAGCAGCCCATCCCCCCGACAAAAACCACAAACATTAAGACCTAAATCCTAAAGCAAAAACCATAAGGCCCTAAAAATTAATATCATAAAGACGTAAATCACAACATGGTTGTTACTTTTATCGATTTTTTATTGTGTACGATTTAGGGTAAATTTTAAATCTTAGGAAATGATATGAACACAAATATCACCATATTGAAACTATTAGGGTAAAAATTAAATCTTAGGTACTAAATAATATTTTAAGAATGCTAATGTTTGTGAGAATTAACAAGTATAATGTGTGCTGAAGGAATATTTGGGGTTTAAATAAAATATAATAAAACGACGAGGATCTCTAACGTTTGTGGACAAAGATAAAAATTACATAATTTAGTAACGATTTCAATTAAATTTTGCTATACTGGTAGCAAGACGCAATTTCCTAGGTTTGAAACTGTTTAAAACTTGTGGTTCCCAATATAAAAGTCTTTTCAATGTTAGTTTTGAATCTCTGTAATCCGTTTTGATACGTCATCAACATATACATCTTTTCAATTGTTGCATTAGGCAGAACACTTTGCAGATAATTGAATTGAGTAAGCAGTTCCTATACCGGTTATCGAATTCTGAAACTTAGTATCATAAGCAAAATTTCTATTAAACTTTAACGCTTCTGCATTTATTTATCATGAATATTGTTCCGAAACATTTTATAGAGTTTCGACATTGGTTTAACTATAGGAACTGTAAAAGTTAGGACCATATCCCACTGAAAATATTTTTTATATTCTAAAAAAATCTTAAACCTTGGGTTCGATATTTTATTTTCTATTATAAATAGGCCATAATTTCATACCCTAATCAGCTCTTATTTTCTTCCTACTTTTTGTCTCTTGTAGACAAAATTATATGTGAGGTTTATGTATTTTACTGGTGGCGATGGCTACTGTGCAGAGATTTCATTTTATAAATCCTGGAGGAGGACTGATTGTTTCTAGGTTTTTCTTGTCGACAAAAAATAGTATTTGGAAGGCTATGAGCAGCCATTTGTGGGGATGAACATCAACATATAGAGTATTTAAAAAACCTTGGTCTTAAGATTTTTAAAATAGGAGTCTAGAAGATTGCGCAATCATGAGACCAATGTTTATCATACCAGATGGTCTTCAACCAATGGATTGTGAACTCATAAGACGAAGGCCAATGCAGATTGCACTATCGAAGCTATTGAAATACGTTGGAAATTGACTGTTTTTCCCGTATATATATCATCAAGAAGGTTTTCCCTATTTACAATTATTTTGTACAAAGGATTCAAAAAACTCATTACTTCAAGGCTTATTTTGTCCAAACACTTTATCTATAAACAGGTTGATATGAAGTTTATGAGTTTTGCATACCGACTAAACCCTAAACGGTACCCTATATACCCTAAAAACTAAACAATAAACCATAAGTCAAACCAACAACCTTAAAATATTAACCTAAACAATAACATTAACACGTATTTAATTGAATCATATAAAAATATATTATGCAGCTTTAAACCTACAGTGTAACATGTATTCGTAATGTACATGTTCCACTTTATGTTCAGGCCAAAATGGTCCAGGTATGAATAAGGTAATTAACGGGTTAATTCAGGTTCGGTAGAACTTTAAGTCAAGTCATGGCATGAAAGGAATTTTAGGCTATAATTAACAAAAACTACAATTTCAAGTTAGAAATAAATATGAGTCAATTTTGGATAGAATTAAAATTTTATGGACTAAAATTAACAAAAATTACAACATCTTTACTTTATTAGACGTAATTATATAAATGAAAAATAACATGTGCTTCAATTTCATCCCTAAGCTAATCTCCTCAACACTACGTGTGACATAAACCTATATGCTATAATCCTATAACCCCTTAATTATCATCAGATAACACATGACTTATTCGCGTATAAGTATAATAGAGTAAATACCATTAGAGACATATACGTTAGACTATATTATTAGGGTAAAAATGAAATCTTGGGAAGTAAATAATATGTTAAGAATGCTAATGTTTGTGAGAATGAACAAGAAAAATATCTATTGAAGGAATTTTTTTCTTTTAAATTAAGTATAATAATACGACGAGTATCAAACATTTGCATTTATGATGTCAAACTTTTCATGTCCTATTTAAAATATGACATGTTTTACTAATGATTCTAGTTAATGTTTCGCTTTATACATATCGAAACCAATATTCATGGGTTCGAAACTAGTTAAAATTTGTGTTTCCCACTCTGAACTATTTTTTCCGATGTAATATTAAATGTACTTAATTGGCTATTTCACTGGATTTTCTAATTCCATAAAGGACGCATGTTCCAAATGTAAAACTTTCGTTTCACTGTCAATTTAAAATATACAATGTTATAAATCTCTATAATTCATTTAGATACGTCGACAACATATATATCTTTTCATTTGTTGCATTGAGCAGAACAATTTCTAGAAAAGTCTTAATAAACAGTAAACTCTAAACCATACAAAATAATCTCGTAATCCACTAACTATTAACTTCACCATAAACGTAAACCCAAACACGATAATTGTAAACTTAAAATCATAAATCTCAAACCCCAAAGCAATAAAATTCATCTCATAAAGTAATAATGGTAGACAATACCTAAACCCTAACTTAGTAACAGTAAGACCTAAATCCTAAACCAAAAAACCTTAAAGCTGTTAGATTTAATCTCATAAACCATCAACTCAACAATCATGGTGAGTATTTGAGGCGGTCAATGCTAGCTGTATTGTCGCAGAATATTATAGTAGTTAATGCTTAAAATTTATCTCATACACTAAGCTGAACACTAAACCCTAAACCATACAAAACTATAAGGCAATCCATTAACTATTAACTTCACCATAAACTTAAACTAAAACACGATAATTGTAAACCCTAAATCATAAATATTAAACACTAAAGTAATAAAAATTCATCTCATAAAGTAATAACCGTAGACAACACCATAAACCCTAACGCAGTAACAATAAGACCTAAATCCTAAACAAAAAGGCCTTAAAGCCATTAAATTTTATCTCATTAACCATCAACTCAACAAACAGGGTGAGTACTTGAGGTAGCCAATGCTAGTGATACCATGGAAAAATATTATACTAGTTAATGCTTGAAATTTATCTCATACACTAAGCTGAACATTGAACCCTAAACCATACAAAATAATCGTCCAATCCACTAACTATTAACTTCACCATGAACTTAAACTGAAACACGATAATTGTAAACCCTAAATCATAAATCTTAAACCCTAAAGCAATAAAAAATCATCTCATAAAGTAATTATCGTAGACAACACCGTAAATCCTAACGCAGTAATAGTAAGACCTAAATCCTAAACAAAAAAACCCTTAAAGTCGTTAAATTTTATCTCATAAACCATCAACTCAACAAACAATGGGCGTGTATAATATGCAGCAAGGTACATCCTAAATCTTAAACATTAGCCCGTGAACCCTTTCATAAAAACCATGAGGGTTCAGATATAGCAATTTCTTATTTTGTAAGATTTGATCGGTTAGTTTAAAAAGTGAATAATGTAGTGTTACTTAAAAGAAAGTGTACAAAGAATTTCATGAAGAGATTTCCTTATGCCCTAAATTTTGTAAAAATAGAAGTTCTCATTCCTAATTAATATTCCTTCATAAGAACAACGCATTTATGAAAATTATTTATTCCCTAACTTTAAATTGATTAATATTAATATTTCCAAATTTAAGAACACAACATAAAACAAAGTAAACAAAATCTTTATATTATTTCATATTTACAAATTTCTTCTTCATATTATTAATTTGCAGTATGGCTGGTCAACGAGGAATTATTATATCATGGGTCCTTTGAAGCACGTTAAACCCCGGATGAGTATTAAACGTTTGTGTATACAGTTTTGACCTTATCACGTTAAACCAAAACTAATACATGTTATCCTAATGTTTTCACTTGAAAATTTGGTTGAGAAGTTTGGAAACAGACGTCCATTGTTTAAAAATTGTGACATTAGCAGCGACAAATAAGAAAGTTGTAGTATCGAAAATTTACCAGATGCGTCCATAAAACATTTATCAATTAATTGCATCAGTGTAAAAAAATTGACCAAGATAAAACTTCAATCTTGGCAGGATAATTACCTTAGAAGAAGAGTGAGGATATTGAGGTGGGAAGATAATGGAAATGTCAAATTCATGGCCTTCATAAGGGCTGTCAATAGGTGCAGCCATTCGAAGTCGATAACGACACGAAGATCCATCAACATCTATCGTTACTGAATTAAAATAATGATAATTACAATCTTTATGAAAAGGTAACCATACAATAAAAGAACAACGTAACCTATCATAGGGTTGTTTACCAGAAAAATGATAAGGGGATACTTTAGGAACCTGCCAAGCATCATTACGCATCTGCCTTTGAATAATAGAAAACACCCATGCAGACATGTTTATGCGAGATTTCAGTTTAATATGGAGTAGAAGATGCAAAACACAAAGCGGCGGTATTTATAGAGAAATTATGGTTGCTCATATTTCAACCCTAGCGGTTGAAAAGATTGCTAACCAATATGTTGTTGTTTCGTCTGGAACTAGTAAACCTATAATATTATTGGATATTCTTACATTTTCGGTTGGTCTTGACTAAGGTCAGTGCCGAAACCTAAAGTAGTAGTTTTGAAACCGATCAGAAGTTCTCATTTGGTTACCTTTATGACTTTGGAGGGTTGAAAGGAATTCAAATTTCAAAAGACGCGTCTTTTCAGTCTTAGTACCGAAACTCTATAAGCATGTTCGTAACCGATGTTACATTATTAAAGAGCTCCCAAACTACAATGGTGCACATTTTTCATATTTTTAGTTGGAATCTAATTCTACTAGTGTCGAACAGCTATTACAGAGCTCTAAAACTGATGTTCTGAACTACTTTATTCACAATGCAAAATGCTAATTTCCCAATATATATGCGTCTTTTCTCTGCCAATCTATACTTTGTGTAACCCGTTCTGATACGTCAGCAACAAATAAGTCTTTTCAATTGTTGCATTGGGTGGACCGATTTTCAGATAAGTATGAAAATAAATGGAAGTTCTGAAACCAACTCTACCAACCCATAAATTAAATGTGTACATTTAAGATTGTCGGTTTATACCATTTTTTGAAAATCATTTTTCTAATATTATAGTATTATAAACATCATGTATCTTTTTCTACTATAAATAGGAGTACCCAGGGTCCTTAGTTTCATACTCTGGTTATGCAAGTGGTGTATTTATTCATTTGTAGGTTGACTCACTACAACATTATATCAGGAGTACTGGTGGCGATGACTACAATGCAGATACTTCAATTTTTAGATCTGGGAGGACTGTTGTTTTAAGGTTTCTCGTGTCGGCAAACAAAGGTATTTGAAAGGTTATGAGTAGCCATTATTTTTGTAATGCATAGTAGTAGACAGAGTATTTTCAAAGCTTTTCGAGAACGATTACCCAAAATACAACTGTTTGTAGCTGTTGGTTCTACTTGGGAAGGCGTAGCGGATCCTTGAAGTTGTTGATGTGTGTTGCACTTTTTCCATTTTCCTTGTTGGTTGGTTTCAAAATGTAAAATGTTGCCTCTCTTAGTTGGTTTATTCATTAGGAACATAAGACTACGGTGTTTGGTTAGAGGAATATTATATTAATTGGAGGAAAATATGACCAACTTCTCCGTCTGTTTTATGAAATTTTATTTATATGGATGTCTATCATGATATAAAGTTTATCATTATGAATATTGTTTTTATTAATTTGAGTTTAATGTATTATGTATTTCTTACTTCTTATGCCTATAAATATATGATTTGACGAAGGCATTGCATCATTTCTATACTGAGAATAAATGATTTTTATGCACAACACCATAAATGATTTTTAGGGAAAATGTGGTTGTTCATATTTTTAAAAGTCATATTGGCAAATTTAATAACACAACATTTAAACAAAGTAAATAAAACACACATTATGACATTACATAATCTTCAACTGTGTGAATGGAGAAAAGAATATTGTCTTCCCTGTGTTCTATGTTTGCTTGCAAAAAATATTGAAAAAAGTAAAAATGAAGAGTTAGGGATTTGTATGCTTTTTAATTAAAAGTTTATTGCTAAATGGGGATAGGTTCCTTTACATGGATCAGTTACTTTGAGATCAATTTGATTATATTGTCCTTGTGATACATATTTGTTTTACCTTCTTAAACTTTAATATTAATTTAACATTATTGCTTCAAGATTTATATCATTATACTTACCAAACTTATGTAATATTAGGCGAATTGTGTACATGATTTGTGTGATTCTTGACATGGTTGTCTTTATATATATGTTTTGTATAATTATTCACATGATGGTCATTAATTATTTTATATTTGTAATTAAGTCGACAAAATGTTTTTAAAATTTCTATTGAACGGGTTAAATACAATAAAATATTAAACTGCAACATAAAGGTTCACTTTCTTTATGCTACCAGAAAGTGACTTCTTTGTAATACGAAGAGTATTGAACGTTTACATATAGAGTTTCAAACTTTTCACTCGAAACCTAAAATATGACATGTTTTCTGAACGGTTTAAGTTTACGTTGCTCTTAAGAAGTCACGAAACCCACATCTATAGGTTCGACACTATTTAAATTTTTTGTTGCCGGCTGGAACTGTCTTTTCAGCTGTAATTTTAATGTCGCATAATAGCTATACAAAGTTTCGGTATGCTATGTCTTGGGCTGAAAATATTAACATAAATTCTAATATTCATGCCTCCACATTTTGAGTTGTATGTTTTAGAACTTTACCACAACTTTCATTTCATTATATAAAAAACTTATAATAGAAGACAATGTAGGCAATACATAAAAGTCAAATTAATCTTTTTCTAAAGATGTGGCCAATGTATTTCAACCCAAAAAATCTTCCTCGCATACCTTGCAAAGCGTCGGGGATTGTTCTTGTAAATCAAAGCAACACCCTTACAATCCGAGTAAGGGTCGTCTAGGATTGGAACACGTAGCAAACCCAGTATATGCGTAAGAATCTCCATAAATCTGATCGCAGAGCTCCACATTTCATGGAGGATGTCCACCCTAATGCCACCAGATTTGGTGAAGTTGGGATGGAATACGTCCCCATCAAATTGAAAAGCAAACTACATAAATAGATAACCTGTATCTTATAAATACTTCAGCGTAAAAAAACTTAGCAAGATAAAACAACAATCTTCGGAGGTTTATTATATTACCTTATGAGGTTTCATAGGGTAATCAGGTGGGAAGAAAATTCTAACTTCAAAATTATGCCCTTCGTAAAGGCTGTCCTCAGGTGCAGCCATTTCAAGTCGATAACAAAATGGACAGTCATCGACATCTACCATAACTGAAGAAAAATAATGATAATTATAAACTGTTTGAAAAAATTTAAATGTTTCCTAAAAGACAAGTAACAAAGGGATGTTTACTAGAAAGCAGATAATGTGCTACTAGCGAATTCTCTAAGGTAACAGGACGAAACTCCCTACGAATAAATGCAAGCTTATCCAAGATGATTTGACAAAGTAGATGAAGAAATAAGATAAAAATGAGAATGAAAATTTACAAGACTTTGTTGGGGTATTTATAGGAAAGAACGTGTTGCTTCATCTAGATTAGGGTTTTACAATATCGTGGTTGTTCATATGTAAACCCATTATTGATTAGGAAAAATTATTACACTGGAGCACGTGAAGGGCCAGTATTTAATATTTAAAGTGGTACATTTAGGACAGGCAGAATGTGGCTTTTCATTAATACGACAAGTACCTAACGTTTGTATATAAAGTTTCAAACTTATTATGGGAAACCTAAAATATTACATGTTTTCCTAACGATTTCAGTTTAAGTTGCGGTTTAAAAGTATACAAACCGTCATTGACAGTTTCGATGCTAAACTAAATGTGTCGTTCTGGCCGAAAATGCCTTTTCAATTATAATATTAAACATCACATTCATGACTGGCAGAACGTGGTTTCTCAGCAATTCGACAAGTACTGAACGTTTCTATATAAAGTTTTGAACTTATTATGTGAAATCACAAATGAAACATGTTTTCCTAACGATTTCATTTTAAGTTAGAAATTACAAGTATCTAAACCACAATACTCAGTCTCAAAACTATCTTGAATTTCTAATTCTCGCCCGATACAGTCTTCTCAGTTATATTATTAAACTAATACCCTTAAAATACCTACACCCTAATTGCTACTTTCAAAATAAACTAAAATGTGCAGGTCACTCTATCTGCCAAAGTAAGTGAAGAAGAAGGAAGAAACAAAAGTGGATAGATGGACTATTTTCTGAGGCGACCGAAATTCCCACCTGCAGTTGTGGAAAGCCAGCCGTGTTAAAGACATCTTGGTCAGATAACAATCTGGGAAGAAGATTTTTTTGGGTGTTCTAACCATGGGAATAGATTTCGCAAATCATGTACCTTTTCTAATTTATGAATCACCAATGAGTCTGCGTGCCAAGGTACTTATTCTTGGACTCTTAAGGAAAGTCCAGGTGAATGGTAGAGGAAGAAGAAACGAAAAGATTGCTTGGGTTCTTACTTTGATAGGTTTGGTTGTAGTGACTTGGTTTTCTCAGGGATAATAGATTAAGGTTGATCTTCAACCTAGTTTAGAAGGTTGAAGAAGACAAAGGGTAGGTCCATTTTGACTAATGCACTATCATTTTGGCTTTGAATAACATTTAAATCACAGAAATTGGTGTATCCATTTGATACGATGAGTATCGAACATTTGCAAATACTATCTAAAACTGATCACGTGAAACCTCATATGTAACATGGTTTCTTGACTATTTCAATTTAAGTTTTTCTTTACAATTTTGCAAACTTGCATCCATAGTTGCAAACCTATTTTCAAATTTTGCTTTCAGCAATAACATTCATTTAAATAAATAATAATATTATTAAATGTGCCATAAATGTTCAATGATAGAGTTTTCGTAACACGACAAGTATCGAATGTTTACATGGAGAGTTCAAAACTACCGTACATTACAATTTGCCTTCTATACAATTGGTGTGGTGTTACAACAAAATTGTATCAAAAAATGGGGACGCTGCCAGATCCCCGCTACTCAGCATGAACGATCTTCGACCATTGACTTTTCGAACATCAAACCAAACCTACTTATATGAATTATATGATCTCAATTAATTAGGGAAGAACTTACTTAATTTTCACTAACTATAACACCCTTCCCGATCTAGTAGAGAATCCAGTCGAAAAGTGTTAACAGTGAACAACACGGTGAACGACACGATATCTTTCAACAAGAATTCAATGCAAGACAATATAATGCAATACGATATCAATACACTGAGTTAACAGATCGATACAGAACTACGATAATCAAATTAGGGCCAATTTTAAACTTTTACAACTTTTAGGGACTAAACTATAAATTCTTGGAATTAGTGGTCTTTATCTGAAATTAACCACACGAATATGTAATTCAATCAGTAAACAGTAAGTCTACAAATTTTCATGTTAATCTGATGTCATTTACCCATCCAATTAGACTTACCAAGATTCAGTGACCAATATGCAATGTTTCAATACTGTGATCAATAACTTATAACGGATTTAACCGCTCTCGTACCGAAACACTATAGGCCGTATTGGTACGGCACAATTGGATTATGTAATCCAGACTTCACTGCCCAAACTCGTTTCGATATGGTCAAGGATTGTACCGGTACATCATGCAAGGGGGATTGTAACACCATAAAATTGGCCTAGAAATGTTACTACATTCTAAACTATAGACAAATTGAATTCATAAGCTAATCAAATTAAAGAAGATTGAACATTGGCCATCCTTAAGATTAAATAAGTGAAATTAGAACCAAATTGAATTGAAATTAAAACTAGAAGGCATAAATAGAAGGATGGAAATGTTAGCATGCAAAGTTAGGAAGATTACATGCAAAATTCATTAGAATTAAATGCCTTGACACATGTTCTCATTGGAAGAGAACATGTGCCAAAACAATGGATGACTCACGGCCAAGGAGGGGAAAATAACAAACATATTGTTATCTTCCTCCCATTATCATCCTCTTGGCCAAATTCTTGAGAGAGAAAATGGGAGAGAAAAGCTTCAAGCAAACACCTTCAATTCAAGCTTCTTGATTCAACCATTGATCAAATTTAGCTTGGAGAAGGTATAATGCTTGACTTAACATGTTATAGATTGTTTGAATATGCAAATGATGATGTTCTTGTTGCCTAGATGGAATTGGATGATTGCTATGTGTGTTAGGAGCATGCTAGATTCAATTTGAACTTGAAATTGTGATTTATAGTAACCAATTTGATAAAGGAAATATGTATAGTTGCTGGAAATTTGAGAAATATGTTCATGATTGAAAACAGTCTTGATTAGGGACTATTTTGATAGAAAAATCGTATAAACATGCCAAATGAATATAGAACCCTATTTTGATCATGTATCTAGATGAGATGAAGATTGAATTGAATAGATATGTTGCTCGAAATGACTACATCTAATTGGATTAGTTAAACTAGGTAATGGACTGCCTAATTGATGAATTGAATGTACAATGTTGATCAAATAGATCAAATTAGGTTTAACATGATAATGCCCTATTCTAAGCTCATTGCTAGGTGAAGTAGAATGACCTAGACATGTAAGAATATGAACATGAATGGAATTGCCATGTTAGAACCTTGCTTAGGTGGATTAAGAAGATAGAAATTCAACCTAGTGTAATCTACCCAGAATGCTCTGTTTTGGGCAGTAACTTTGAAAATCACTATAAATTGTATAAAATGAATTTACGGATGAAATTTTTATGGACAACACCATGATATGTATAAATTCATTAGGACAAAACATAACTAAACTCTGGGTTGTATACTGAAATGTAGAGAAGAAACACTAGGGACAGTGTGAACTGTCAACTATAGCAAAATGCCATGTCTTTAAGTTAAAAACTATATTAATTGACAAAGAACTAAAATTCAAGCCTTATATGTTCATAAAGACAATTTTTTTAGCTTTCAAACGGTGTAAACTAATTGAAATTTCGACGTACGGAATGAAAGTTATTATTGATTAAGTGGCTAGAGTGCAAGCTGCCTGGTAGCAGCAGTCTAGGCAATTGCACACTATTTTGTGGCAATTTGTAAAATATTTTGTAAACATTTTTAAAACATTGATTCTACCTTGTTTTACATAAACTAGAATGTAGATAAGTGTAGTTAAGTGTAATGGAAAATGTATATGAGCATGCTGCCAAATTTGTGTATGTTATGTGCTTGTGACATTGACTTGATTTGATGATCATATGAACTTGTCTTGACATGTACTTGTTGTGTAATGTGATAGAACCAGGAGTAAACGTGGTGGAAGAGGATATAGTGGATCATCCTAAAGCCAAGAACGAAGGAGTGTGGATCCAAGACTAGCTAGCTTGGAGTATTGTGAGTGTAGTTATCTCTAGGGTTAGGACTAGGTCCTAACAAAATGCATACTTGTTAGGTTCTTTAAATGTTAAATGGATCTAAAAATGGACTTGACTTTATCAGGGAAGAATGATTAAAGTAATGCATGAAACTTGATCTCAACCTTGTATACATGTTTGATTCGATTGATGAGCATGTTGAGTGGTAACATTAGTACTTGTATGCTTCATGTGGCATACGATCAATGTTTAAATAACTTCCTTGAGATATCATCTCATTTTGATGAAATGAAACATAAAAACTACATGATATGTGAGCTATGGCTCAATGGCCTAAGGGTCTAAAATGAAATGAACTTGCTTGACATGATCTTGAAACACTTGAATAAATGGTAAATCGAACAACCTTGGTAGCTAGTTGGACTAGGTAGAAAGGCATGCCTTAGAGTCTAGAGCTCATTGTGTCAGGTTAGACTACGGTCCAGAGCTAAAGCCCCTATTTGGCTACAGACGGAGGGTACGTATGAAGTCTTTGGCGATAGTAGGGGGTTGACTAGCACTACGGTGCATCTTGTGGCGACAGTTTGTTGGAGACTCGATTACCTATACAAACTAAGTACCAAGGGTTGTTTAATTGATAACACATGAAATAACAATCCTACATCATATGTTACTTGTCTTGAATGCCATTAATTTTATGTTACTTGACATGAAAGCATGACTTTCTTGATTTCTTATTTTGCAAGCATGATGTGCTTGATTTATGATATGAATTCTTGATTCTTGTTCTTGATATCCGAATGCTATGATCCTTAGCTAGGATTAATCTAATGCTTTATATCCTTAAATAGGATTACTCTATTTCTTGAAAGCCTTAGCTAGGATTATCTTAATGCTTGAAATCCTTATCTAGGTCTATACTTGATTAAATAACATAAACTTGTTATAACAAATGGTTAGACTTAGTACTACCTCACTAAGTACAATCTTGTACTTATCACTCTCATTTTCATTCTTCCCAACTATAGGATAAAGGATGCGAGTGTTGCTTGATCTTGAAGCCTGTTACCTTGAGCAACAAGCAAGTAACACAAGTTTGCCTAAGTATGGTTTCATACTTGTTTTGTATATCTCCTAGAATGGTGACACTAGAATGTATATAGTTAGTTGAACATGCATTTTGGTACTTGTATATAATTTCTTGATGGGCCTACTATGTTATGAACCTATGGTTAAGTATGTAATAAACTTAAGTATATTGTAATGAACGGTAAGTGCTGAGCATATGATGATGGAATGAAATGAGCTAATGTTTGAACTAGTTTCCCTTAGAACAATCGAGTGCTTTGTTGAGTACATGTCTTGGTTGAATTGAACATAGGTTGATCGAATCATACTTGCTTGAATTCAAGTCGAATGCTTTGGAAATTATAAGATCACTTGTATGTATGAATATACCTTGACGAAAGTATTGTCTTGTGTTAATTGATGATTGTCGAATGGTTAGGCATGTATTAAGTCTTGAATGGAACTAGATACATGTAAATTGAATGATCAAGAACCATGTTAGCAATATGGGTTTAGATGTAAATTGAACTAGATACTTGTATGTATGAATATACCTTGACGAAAGTATTGTCTTGTGTTACTAGATACATGTAAATTGAATGATCAAGAAACAAAGAAATGAAATGGAATCATGTTGCACTAAGGTTATTCGAATGAGTATAGGGTTAAAGTGAAGTGATTTTTTTTGACAAAGTTGTAACTTGAAATGTAAGTATGAAAGGAAAATTTTTAATGGCCTTGTTCAAATGCCTTTGATGATTTGAAGTCTAAATATGAGGTTACTTGTTTGCTAAGTAAGCTTGATTGGTTGCTTGTTAGTTAATTAACTCATTTAATAAGAATGAGTTATTAATCCTTGCCTTGTTGTTTGATTGATTGTTATTGTATTGCTTGCTTTCCTTGTTCATTGTATTGTCCTTGCTTGCTTATGTAACGCTCCCGAGCAAGTTTGCTACTAGCCCTGGTAGGGGTGTTATATTTAAGTGGTATCAGAGCTTTAGGTTTAGTCGATTCTAGGACTAAACCAGGCTATCATGCATCATATAGGATACTTATGCCACCTAGGAGACTTGTATTGAATAGCTTGTGTCTTACTTATTAAACCGAATCCCTAATGTTTTTTTTAACATCGAATGTCTGAAACAAGACTTGATCGGGATGATGAAAGTCCTGTAGGCTCCTCAAATGAAAGAGACAGTCTTTCGAGATTAAGCATGAAATTGTAAAACAAAGCCTTGTAGTTTCGAACCCAATAGGGGGAATCACATCCATTAACTTCCTTTGCAAGGAATGTTCTATAGTCATTCAAAACATACTCTTCCCTATTGATTTATATGTATTGCCAAATGTGAGTTCGATCTAGTGCTAGAACTAGATTGGTTAAGCAAGCATGAAGCCTGGATAGATTGCCATATTAGGAGACTTTATCTCCGGGGCTTAGGAAAGGAATCAATCCTCCTAATTGATAGAAAATCGACCTTAATCTTTGCTGCCATCACTATGCAAGATGAATTTGAATTCGGCTTACCTAGTATGCCAATTGTGTCTGAATTCATTGATGTTTCTCCCGAGGAACTCCCTGGTCTCCCTCCAACCAAAGAAGTAGTGTTCGGGATTGAAGTTTAACCTGGAATAACTCTGGTGTCCATCACACCTTATCGAATAGCACATGTTGAATTGAAAGAACTTAAGAAGCAACTACAAGATCTACAAGATAAAGGCTTTATTCGGCCTACCTCTTCACCCGGGGAGCACCCGTATTGTTCATTAAGAAGAAGGACGGGTCGATGAGAATACAATACTCGGATGTACTTAAAATGGCTTTCAAGACTCGTTATGGTCACTACGAGTTCCTAGTTATGCCCTTTGGGCTAACCAGTGCTCCAGTCTTGTTCGTGAAGAAGAAAGACGGGACTGTGAGACTCTGTATCGATTACAGACAATTGAACAAGCTTACTATCAAGAATCGGTATCCTCTCCCAAGGGTAGAAGATCTCTTTGATCAACTCAAGGATGCTTCGTTATTCTCAAAGATTGATCTTTGATCGGGATACTATCAAATGAGGGTAAAAGAAGAAGATATACCCAAGACAGCCTTTCGTACTCGATATGGCCACTTCGAATTCCTTGTAATTCCATTCGGGTTGACGAATGTTTCAGCTGCTTTCATGGATCTCATGAACCTTGTATTCAAGCCCTATCTTGACAAGTTTTTGGTCGTCTTCATCGATGACATCCTGGTGTATTCTCAGAATAAGGAAGAACACTTCGAACACCTTCGAATTGTATTGCAAACTCTCCAAGAACGTCAATTGTTCGCAAAGTTCTCTAAGTGTGAATTTTGGCTATCGAAAGTCTCGTTCCTTGGCCATGTCATCTCGGCAGAAGGAATTAAAGTAGACCCGAGAAAAATTTGATCCATCATGGATTGGAGACCTCCGAGGAATGTTGGTGAGGTCAGAAGCTTTCTCGGTTTAGCCAAGTATTATCGGTGTTTTGTAAAGGGATTCTCATCCATTGCCACAAGCTTGACTAAGCTAACCCGTAAAGACACGCCCTTTGTTTGGTCAGAGAACAACAATGAAGCTTCGATCAACTTAAACAAGCCCTGACTCATGCTTCGGTTCTTATCCAACCAGAATCGGGTAAAGAATTCACTGTCTATATTGATGCATCTCATTTAGGACTAGGGTGTGTCCTAATGCAAGATGGAAAAATGGTAGCTTATGCTTCAAGGCAACTGAAACCACACGAGTCAAACTATCCTACACACGATCTAGAATTGGCAGCTATCGTGTTTGCTCTCAAAATATAGAGACATTACTTGTACGGGGAGAAATGTAAATTGTTCACAGACCACAAGAGTCTCAAATGCCTTCTAACTCAGAAAGACTTGAATCTGAGGCAAAGAAGATGGCTAGAATTGCTTAAAGACTACGATTTGGTTATCCACTACCATCCGGGGAAAGTAAATGTGGTTGCTGATGCCCTTAGTCGCAGACCATACTCGAGTAAACCCCTAAATCTAAATCCTAGAATAATTCATTTGAATTTAATCTTTCTTGGATTACAAGTAATCCATTCGAATACCTTTCTTGTCTTGCAAGCAACTATTCGAACATTTTCTTAGTGATCTTGTGTATCCTTTGTAGCTTCCTTGGCTCTCAATGCTCATTTCTGTTTATCCAAAGGACGAAAATTCTTGTTTGAACTTCAAGTTCAATCTAGCTTAATCTCGAAAATTAAAGAACTCTAGCAAACTGATCTAGATCTTCAGAAGATCATATCCAAGCTAGACTCTGAGTCTAATTCTGACTTCTCCCTCAAGTCGAATGGACTCCTCTATTTCAAGGATAGAGTATGTGTTCCTAACAATGAGGAATTAAGACAAGAAATGTTACAAGAAGCTCACCAAAGCTCTTTCTTGATTCACCCGGGATCAGTTAAGATGTACAATGATCTAAAGCCACTATACTGGTGGCCGGGCATGAAATCGACTATCACAGACTTCGTATCGAAGTGTCTAACTTATCAAAGGGTTAACGCCAAGCATCAAGTCCCTACTGGATTGCTCCAACCAATCGAATTCCCTCAGTGGAAATAGGATCGAATTACAATGGACTTCGTTACTGGTCTTCCTTCCACACCAAGAAAGAATAATGATGTATGGGTGATTGTTGATAGATTCACAAATTCTACTCACTTCAACCTTGTTCGAATCAACATGAGCTTGGAAAACCTAGCCAAGCTATACATCCGTGAAATAATTCGATTACACGGTGTACCTAAAGCTATAATATCTGATCGTGACCTTAGATTTGCTTCTTGATTTTGGAATTTCTTACAAAAAGCTCTAGGAGCTAAAATGCATCTTAGTACAGCCTTTCATCCTCAATCAGATGGACAATCTGAAAGAATCATTCAAGTGCTCGAAGATATTCTGACTTGAAAAGGAGAGACATCCAATACAATGTTGGAGACAAGGCCTTCCTCAAAGTTTCTCCTTGGAAAAAAGTCTTCAGATTTGGAAGAAAAGGAAAACTCAGCCCTCGGTTTATCGGACCATTTGAAATCATTGAAATGATTGGTCCAGTGGCTTATCGATTGGCACTTCCTAGTGATTTCAGTAAGATCCACAATGTCTTCCATGTTTCCATGCTCCGAAGATATAGATATGATCCATCTCATGTTCTTGAACCCGAAGAGGTGGAATTGAATCCCGGTCTATCATATGAAGAAGAGCCTATTCAGATACTTGACAAGGAAGTCAAAAGACTTTAAAACAAGAATATTCCTCTTGTCAAAGTTGTGTGGAGAAATCACAAGGTAGAAGAGGCAACATGGGAATCTGAAGAAATCATGAAGAAGCAATATCCCACCTATTCAATTCAGGTAAATTTGAGGATGAATTTATTTTAAGGGGGGAGAATTGTAACAGCTTAAAATTGGCCTATAAATGTTACCACAATCTAAACTACAGGCAAATTGAATTCATAATCTAATCAAATTAAAGAAGATTGAACATTGGGCATCCTTAAGATTAAATAAGTGAAATTGGAACCAAATTGAATTGAAATTAAAACTAGAAGGCATAAATAGAAGGATGGAAATGTTAACATGCAAAGTTAGGAAGATTGCACGCAAAATTCATTAGAATTAAAGGCCTTGACACATGTACTCATTGAAAGAGAACATGTGCCAAAACAATGGATGACTCACGGCCAAGGAGGGAAAAATAACAAACATATTGTTATCTTATTCCCATTATAATCCTCTTGGCCGAATTATTGAGAGAGAAAAGGGGAGAGAAGAGCTTCAAGCAAACACCTTCAATTCAAGCTTCTTGATTCAACCATTGATCAAATTTAGCTTGGAGAAGGTATAATGCTTGACTTAACATGTTATATAGATTGTTTGAATATGCAAATGATGATGTTCTTGTTGCCTAGATGGAGTTGGATGATTGCTATGTGTGTTAGGAGCATGCTAGATTCAATTTGAACTTGAAATTGTGATTTCTAGTAACCAATTTGATAAAGGAAATATGTATAGTTGCTGGAAATTTGAGAAATATGTTCATGATTGAAAACAGTCTTGATTAGGGACTGTTTTGATAGAAAAATTGTATAAACATGCCAAATGAATATAGAACCCTATTTTGATCATGTATCTAGATGAGATTAAGATTGAATTGAATAGATATGTTGCTGGAAAATGACTACATCTAATTGGATTAGTTAAACTAGGTAATAGACTGCCTAACTGATGAATTGAATGTACAATGTTGATCAAATAGATCAAATTAGGTTCAACATGATAATGCCCTATTTTAAGCTCATTGCTAGGTGAAGTAGAATGACCTAGACATGTAAGAATATGAACATGAATGGAATTGCCATGTTAGAACCTTGCTTAGGTGAGTTAAGAAGCTAGAAATTCAACCTAGTGTAATCTGCCCAGAATGCTCTGTTCTGGGCAGTAACTTTGAAAAATCACTATAAATTGTATAAAATGAATTTAAGGCTGAAATTTTTATGGACAACACCTTGATATGTCTAAATTCCTTAGGAGAAAACATAACTAAAATCTGGGTTGTATACTGAAATGAAGAGAAGAAATACTAGGGACATTACGAACTGTCTAGTATAGCAAAATGCCTTGTCTTTAAGTTAAAACTGTATTAATTGGAAAAGAACTAAAATTCAAGCCTTATATGGTCATAAAGAAACTTTTTTTAGCTTTCCAATGGTGTAAACTAATTGAAATTCTGACGTACGAGATGAAATTTATGCTTGATTAAGTGGCTAGAGTGCAAGCTGCCTGGTAGCAGCAGTATAGGCAATTGCACACTGTTTTGTGGCAATTTGCAAACTGTTTTGTAAACAGTTTTAGAACATTGATTCTACCTTGTTTTACATGAACTAGAATGTAGATAAGTGTAGTTAAGTGTAATGGAAAATGTGTATGAGCATGCTGCCAAATTTGTGTATGTTATGTGCTTGTGACATTGACTTGATTTGATGATCATATGAACTTGTCTTGATATGTACTTGTTGTGCTATGTAATAGAACCAGGAGTAAACTTGGTGGAAGAGGATAGAGTGGATCATCCTAAAGCCAAGAACAAAGGAGTGTGGATCCAAGACTAGCTAGCTTGGAGTATTGTGAGTGTAGTTATCTTTAGGGTTAGGACTAGGTACTAACCAAATGCATACTTGTTATATTCTTGAAATGTTAAATGAATCTAATCATGGACTTGACTTAATAAGGGAAGAATGATTAAAATAATGCATGAAACTTGATCTCAACCTTGTATACATGTTTGATTCGATTGATGAGCATGTTGAGTGGTAACTTTAGTGCTTGTGTGCTTCATGTGGCATGTGATCAATGTTTAAAGAACTTGCTTGAGATATCATCTCATCTTGATGAAATGAAACATAAAAACTACATGATATGTGAGCTATGGCTCAATGGCCCAATGGTCTAAAATGAAATGAACTTGCCTGACATGATCTTGATCTTGAAACACTTGAATAAATGGTAAATCGAACAACCTTGGTAGCTAGTTGGACTAGGTAGAAAGGCATGCCTTAGAGTCTAGAGCTCATTGTGTTAGGGTGGACTACGGTCCAAGGTTAAAGCCCCTATTTGGCGACATACGGAGGGTACGTATGTGGTCTTTGGCGACAGTAGGAGGGTTGACCAGCACTACGGTGCATCTTGCGGCGACAGTTGGTTGGAGACTCGATTACCTATACAAACTAAGTACCAAGGAGGTTGTTTAATTGATAACACATGAAATAACAATCCTACATCATATGTTACTTCTCTTGAATGCCATGAATTCTATGTTACTTAACATGAAAGCATGACTTTCTTGATTTCTTGTTTTGCAAGCATGATGTGCTTGATTTATAATATGAATTCTTGATTCTTGATAGCCGAATGCTATGAATTTTTATCTAGGATTACTCTAATGCTTGATATCCTTAAATATGATTACTATATTGCTTGAAAGCCTTAGCTAGGATTATCTTAATGCTTTAAATCCTTAGTTGGGTCTATACTTGATTAAATGACATAAACTTGGCATAACAAATGGTTAGACTTAGTACTACCTCACTAAGTACAATCTTGTACTTATCACTCTCGTTTTCATTCTTCCCAACTACAGGATAAAAGATACGAGTGTTGCTTGATCTTGAAGCCTATTACCTTGAGCAAGAAGCAAGTCACACAAGTTTGCCTAAGTATGGTTTTCATACTTGTTTTGTATATCTCCTAGAATGGTGGCACTAGAATGTATATAGTTAGTTGAACATGCATTTTGGTACTTGTATATAATGTCTTGATGGGCCTACTATGTTATGAACCTATGGTTAAGTATGTAATAAGCTTAAGTATCATGTAATGAATGGTAATTGCTGCGCATATGATGATGGAATGAAATGATCTAATGTTTGAACTAGTTTCCCTTAGAACAATCAAATGCTTTGTTGAGTACATGGCTTGCTTGAATTGAACATAGGTTAATCGAATCATACTTGCTTGAATTCAAGTTGAATGCTTTGGAAATTATAAGATCACTTGTATGTATGAATATACCTTGATGAAAGTATTGTCTTGTGTTAATTGATGATTGCCGAATGGTTAGGCATGGATTAAGTCTTGAATGGAGCTAGATACATGTAAATTGAATAATCAAGAACCATGTTAGCAATATGGGTTTAGATGTACATGTATAAGTCTAAGAAACAAAGAAATGAAATGGAATCATGTTGCACTAAGGTTATTCGAATGTGTATAGGGATAAAGTGAAGTGATTTGTTTTGACAAAGTAGTAACTTGAAATGTAAGTATGAAAGGAAAAATTTTAATGGCCTTGTTCGAATGCCTTTGATGACTTGAAGTCTAAATATGAGGTTACTTGTTTGCTAAGTAAGCTTGATTGGTTTCTTGTTAGTTAAGTAACTCATCTAATAATAATGAGTTATCAATGCTTGCCTTGTTGTTTGCTTGATTGTTATTGTATTGCTTGCTTGCCTTGTTCATTGTATTGTCCTTGCTTGCTTATGTAACTTTCCCGAGCCGGTTTGCTACTACCCCGGTGTAAGGGGTGTTACAATGATAACCTAATTTCTAGCAACTCAATAACTCGTTTAGGTATAGCTCAAGATGTACCGGTACCCGTTGACCTTCATTGACCCGTTTCAATACACCCCTATAGTCGTATCGATGCGATTAAAATCTTAAATGCTCCTATGAGTTTCTGTATCGAAACACCTTTAGGTTGTTTCCATACGCCTAGGTTGACCTGAGCATTGACTGACCAAATATGCACAGCCGTGCCGAAACAGGTGAACCTATATTGGTACGCCCTGCACTGTAATGACAGATTTTATCTAGTTTTTAGCCAATTTAACATGTTAAACGATGTCCAAATGCAATAAAATTTTACCAACAATATTCAATCACTATAATCTACTAGCATGTCAAATTTTATGGCCATTTGAATCTGTTTACTAGAAACATTTATAAATGTTCTGATATTAGGAGAAAAATGTCAATTGTTACGCGTTAACGCTTAAATGTTACTTTCACATCAAACTGTTTCGTTACTCTATATCAAATTCCAAGACATCTTCTTCCAACTTTACTTGTCAGATACTTCACTAATAATTTGGGTTTAAACTATTAACTACCGGTTTTGGCACATATTTCATAGTTCTGCAATGTATGCGTTATTTTAACTTTTGATGTTGTAACAAAAATTTTCTCCTTATACAGTTGAGAAACTTCTTATTAAGTTTTGATACTTACCATTAATGACCTCTTCCCGTTTCCGTGTGTTTTTATGAGAATCTAAATCTAACGGTCAAAATCATAAGTTTTCCATCTGACGGCTCTAACATCCCACCATTTATTAGTCGTACACTAACTTGTCGTTCCTTAGACTCTCCCTTTTTACAATCCTACTTAATCTCGAACACTTGAGGGCTAGTTTAGAATATTCCACTTTACATGTTTCAGATTATTTTTTTGTTCTTGTTTCCGTACTCATCGAGTCTCCGCAGTTTTTGAGAAATTCTCATTTCTAAGAAATAAATTTTACTACTTGATTGACCAAAATATATGGCCAATTTCAATTTACAACTCGTATATTCATTACACTTACAAAAATCCAAATCTTAATATATTAAAACAAATACCTAATATTAAATCTCCAACATTACAAACATAAATGATAAATTTAGTTTTACAAACAATAAACAAACCATTTAAAAACTAGGGTAAAATACTTAAATCATCACTCAACTTTGCTCTATGACCTATTTTGGTCACTAAACTTTCAAAACGCTCAATTTACTCATTAAACTTTATTTTCTAACCTATTTTGATCACTTTGAATTATTTTATTAATATTTTGTATGACATGTCATATTTTATTATTATTAAATATAAAAATAATTTAACATAAAAATAAATTATTATTAAATTATAAAAATCATCACTAAACTTTACTCTCCGACCTATTTTGGTCACTGAACTTTCAAAACGATCAATTTACTCACTGAACTTTATACATTGATCTATTTTGGTCACTCCTCCGTTTTCTCATTAACAGCCTGATGACGTGGCTTATTTTATTAATATTTGGTTGTGACATAGTTTTTTTTATTAATATTTGGTTGACATGTAGGATTTAAAATATAAAAAATAAAATTCCTAAATTTTACCCAAACCCCACCGACATCACCCTTCCATCCCTAAAACTCCACCGTCTCCTTAAACAACTTAATGAGTAAATTGAGAGTTTTGAAAGTTTAGTGACCAAAATAGGTCATAGAGCAAAGTTGAGTGATGATTTAAGTATTTTACCCTAAAAACTATAATAACAACTTAACATATAACGGTTTCTTTTTGTACCCAAATCAATCTAGCATGTGGTACTTGATGATGCCTTATATTCTTGTTTTGATCATTCTTGTCATCGACCTATAATATGAACAGTAAATATCATATGCACCAAATAATATAAATAGTATATATCATAGATTCATATGGATCAATAATACAAGAATTAAGTAGGAACTAAAAGGATAAATTACTAGAGAGATCATCCAAACTTAATAAGGTATAAACAAAAGGCATAATCTATTTAGATTTTCTCCAAAATCACTTTAAAATTGACAGAACTCAACCCAAAACCTAAAACTAAAAAAATCACAAATCACTCTGATCTACAATATCCACCGTTCGATCAGTGTAAAGTAAATATATGCTTTTCGTTCCCTCCTTCACCTCCACACTGTTGAGATTTGAAAGAAGATTCTTTATCATCGCGAAATCAAAGGTAATCTAAGATCATTAACTTTTTCACACAAAAAAATAAGAAAGTTTTGGGCTATTGCAAGTTTTTTAAATGATAGATTGTCTAGTCATAAAACCGTTAAGTATTTAACGGTTGAGTGACCAAAATAAGAACAAATCAAAAATTTAGTGATTAAATTAAAAAACTAAACTTTAATGACCAAAAAAGAGTGAGAAAAACGTTGAGTGATGAAATTCGCAATTTACGGTAAATAATACTAATAGCCGACCTTGGGCAATAAGGGCGCCCGCCCAAGGCCTACCACTCAAGAAAATTAAATAGTTATATTTTTTCAAATTATATTTATTATTGAGGATTTTATTCTTTTCTAATACTTGTTATTAAGTATATGTTTTTAAGACTTGTTAATAGGGGTAAGTTTTTTTTCAATATTTATTATTAGTGTTCTACTCTTAATATTCAATTTTTCTAATACTTGTTACTAGGGCCTCGATTTTTTTCAATATTTTTTATTATGGGCATAGTTTTAAAATTCAATTTTTCAATACTTGTTATTAGATGCCCAATTTTTTCAATACTTGTTATTATGGACCTACTCTTGAAATTTAATTTCTTTCATTACTTGCTATTAGAGACAGAGATTTAAATAACGATGCGTAACCACAACAACAACTATTATATGACGGTAGTAGCATCATCTGAAACCGCGATACATATAACTATTATGTCCACAATAGCTTATGTTATTAAAAAAATTTACAACTATAATACTCGTAGTGACCAAAATAACATATGTTATGCCCGCAATCGCGATAAATGCAACATGATCAAAAATACAATTGCAACTCTAATTGTAATTTAAATTCCTGATTTATGATCGTTTAGGGCTGCCCTAATAGCCAATAATATAACATAATCTATTAAAATTAAAATGGACTATAAAATAAAAGAAGGATATAGCCGAAGTCCACACATGTTGGGCTAAATAGCTATTGAAATTGGACTCACGAAGCAGGCCTGAACTCTAACTGAGTAATTTTTAGGCTTAACTATAAAATAAGTGTCCAAACTTTATATTTTTTTGCAATACGTGCCTAAAGAATTTTTTTGTTAAAATAGGTGCATAACGTTTCATATTTGTTTGTTTTAAAGTTAACTTGTTAAAAATTTGATCATCCAATTATAGCTTGGCACATGGCTTTTATTTTCAAAAAATAAACTGAAAATAAAATAAATAAAAAAATATCTCAAAATTTTCATAAATTACAAAACAGTCCCAAAACCCAAAAATCCCAAAATTGGTGTCGTTGCCGCCGCTGATATCCTAGCCGGACCCCACCGCCGCCGCGTATTTTCCCCAACTACCCATCGACGATAATCGACGAGAGGTGTGACAATCAAACGTCGAACAACGAACGCAAAAGGTTCTAATCATTCGACATCCAATTGGGATGCCTCTCGCCAGTTACCGGCAATGGGTGATTGGGAGAAATGGGTGGGGGCTTCCAGAGACGACAGTGGTAGGGGCTGGCGAGGTTATCGGGCTACCGGCAGTGACAACGGCGTCAATTATCAAATTTTTTGGTTTTAGGTTTTAGGGATTTGAGACTTTTTTTTTTGAAATTTTGAGAAGTTTTGCAATTTTTTAAATAATTTTCTTTTTTCATTTTTAAAATATAATTAAAATAAAATACACATGTCAAATTCTAATTGGGTGTTGAGTTTTTTAACGGTGTTACCTTAAAATAGTAACGAATTGAAACTTTAGGCACCTATTTCAGCCAAAAATTACTTTAGGCACCTATTGCAAAAAAGAGATAAAGTTTGTGCACCTATTTTGTAGTTAAGCCTAATTTTTAAATTGAAAGTTTAGTGACTAAATTGAACTTTTTTAAACATTAGTGACCAAAATAGGAGTAAAAGAAAGTTGAGAGATCAATTTTTTAATTTACCCTATTTTTTTACTTATTTAGTTTTTTTATTTAATGATATTATCCATCATTATAATTAATACTTTAGGTACCTATTGCAAAAAAGAGATAAAGTTTGGGCACCTATTTTGTAGTTAAGTCTAATTTTTAAATTGAAAGTTCCATGATTAAATTGAAAATTTTTAAAGACTTGTGACCAAAATAGGAGTAAAAGGAAGTTGAGAGGTGAAATTTCTAATTTACCTTATTTTTTAATTATTTAGGTTTTTTTATTTAATGATATTATCACACATTATAATTAATATTATAATTATGAATATGATTTTTTTTCTCTTTTGTTTCATTTAAAAAAATCATTAAAGTTTTCATGTTTTAAAAATAAGGCAATATTTTATTACTTTGATAATTTAAGTAGTAGTATCCAACATTATTCGCACTCTGTCGTACATGACGGATAATGTTAGATACTACCACTTTAATTATTGTAATAATAAAATATTATTCACACTCTGTCGTACATGACGGATAATGTTGGATACTACCACTTTAATTATCGTAATAATACAATATTATTTGTGTTGGCTTCAATGCAACGAGGCGCACTAGTTGGAGAAATCTTTTATGCAGATTCTTGTAACGCCCTAAATCCGACATCATATTTGAGCTTTAAGCTCAACCCACAAGCATAACATATTTGACCTATGATAAGGAACCTGTAAAGATCTTGGATGAGGATAGTAAGGTTCTTCGTGGTAAGACCATAGAGTTGGTCAAAGTGTCGTGGCGATACCGAGGAGTTGAGGAAGCCACGTAGGAAAGGAAGGATGACATGAAGAAGCGGTTTCCTTACTTTTTTCTGCCAGGTAAAATTTGGAGGATTAAATTTCCTAAGTGGGGGAGAGTTGTAATGCCCCGGTTTTGGGGCCTAGAGGTTTTCGGGCCGGTTTAAGGGTCTGGTGGATCGAAATTAGAGTTTCAAGCCGGTTTCGGGATTAAATTAAGTTTTAATATTTTCAAAGGTGATAAAAATATGGAAAAATAGTCTAAAATCCTTTTAATATATATATATATATATATATAAGGGTTTGGTAAAGTCAATTTTGGAAAATGGTGTTTGGGAGCCAAACATTTCGATTTAGTGACCAAATTGTAAACTTTGTAAAACTGTTTTTAGTTACTATTTTGTAAAAGGATGAGAACTTTGAATCTTTAAGGAGCTATTGACCCTAAAGTCTAATATCAGACTTTATCCCTTAATTGGCTTATTTTAAAGTGTTTCTTAATTAGATATAATTAATGGAGAGGGTTTAATTGGAAGTTATTACCTTAAAACAAATTTTACGTAACTTCTTTTCTCTCAAAAACTTTCTCTCACATTCTCTCCAGCAAAACAATAATTTCTTCTTCAAAACCTTCAAGTAATCCTTTCATTTAATTGATCTTTGGTTTCCAAATGATTTCTTAATGATTTCCTATCAAAACCTTATTGTTTTAATCTTGTTTTCTCATGTAAAACCATCCAATTAAGGGGAAAGCATCCATTAGAGGTAAGATTTCGTTCTTCTCCTCTAATGAAAGGATCTTTACTGAAATTCCTAAGTTCTGATCCTTTACACATGATTTCTAATAAGTTTTGTTGATTTAATTGGAGGAAAATGGTTTAGTTGAAATTTTATTGATGAAATTAAGAGATCTTTGTTTCGGATCTGTTTTGCTGAGTTTATGATGAGATTATATCCTGATTTTGATATCTTATAATGTAAATGGGTTGGTTTTATCAATGGAATCCCGAAATCAAATGAATTTCTAGTTGTTTGAGTTGCTAGTTATGAGTTTTGAGGTGTTGTGGTGGTTTATGAGTTGCTGGAGGTATAAGGATATTATGAGATGGTTTTTAGATGTCTTTTGATGTTAATTGATGTTTGAAAGTGTTAGGTTATGGCTGGGTTAAGTTTCAGAATTGAATCAAAGTTGTTTTGGTTGTTTTGGATAGGTGTTTTGATGGTTTTGAGCAAGGCAATGTTGAGGAATTTCTTGCTGGGGTTTTGAATGCATTATGACGCATTAATCCTCTGTTATAATGTGGTTAAAATAGGGGACAACCTTTCGGAAGTTACTGATGAAGCTTTGGAGGCTTTGAACGCTTGATTGCGCGTTAGCGAATTGAGGTTTCGCATGTCGGTGAGTGAAATCGTATTTTCCAGCTTTGGAATGGTTTTAAATGGTGGTTTAAGGGAGTTTAAATTAAACTTGAAATGCTGGTTTAAACTCAGAAGTAAGTATAAAAGATTTCTCTCTCGGTCGTGCTTGTCTTACGAAATGGTTTATGCACTTGTTTTAAATAACATGGTTCCTACTGTTAAAGCATGATTTCAAGTATATTATCTACTGTTTTTGTAATATATTGATTAATGATGCATTGGTGAATGATCCTTGTAAGTATGGTTTATACTTGTGAAAGCATGGTTTGATGCTTTGGTATGTTTTGGTAAATTGCTTTAAAAACAGTGAGGTTCATGGCTAATTGTGAATTACATGGACAAGTGATGGTATGTAAATGGTTTTAAAATGTAATCAGATATAGTTAGCCGGCTATATGATTGAGTGCACTGTAAAATAAAGTCACCTTAGACGTAGAGGGGTTTATATGGTGTACCGAATACTCCGTCCAAGTACCCTAACGATTGAGGGGTTTATGGTACCGAATAACTCTCGTTAGTGGGGTTATACATCTATCGATAAGTGGTGTTGATGGGTTTATATGGCATATCGAATACTCCACCTTGGGTGTCACAACGGTTGAGGGGTTTTTATTGCGTACCGAATACTCTCGTGTGTGAACCTTGTGTTGCCGATGAGAATGTATGAAGTGTTGGGAGAACACTTCTGAATCTATGTATACGATGTTGTGTTGTGTAAATGGAACTTTTTGATGATCACTTGTGAGCCAATATAATTGTTAATGTATCATGTGTTGTATAATGGAATTTATAGATGTTTACTCTTTAAGCTTTGCATATGGTATGTTATGCACGGGAAGGCTTAAATTGTGGTTAGCAATGTGAGTTGCTGCTGGTTTAATGATACATGTTGCATATGGTTTAATAATCTGGATTTTGAATGGTTAAAGTGCAGGGTCCTGAAAGCATGATGTTTTAAATGATGGTTTTATCATGGATTGAAAAGTGATTTCAATGTGGTTTAGAAACCGGTTTTAAATGCATTGATGGTGTGTTGTTTTTAAGCACTCCTCACTAAGCCTAGTGTACTTACACTCTCTTTGTCCATCAATGTAGAAAATTAAAGGTTCGGAGGCAGCAAGTGAAGGTGATCCAAGGACTTTGAATGCGAAAGTATGTTTCCAAAGTAGACTATGTTTAATAAGGGCAATGGGGGTTCCTTTGCTAGTTTGGGAGATATTGTTAAACTCCCTGTTTGTACAAGTTTATGTTACTGTTTTAGACTTGTAAATGGCCTGTTGTGGTTGGATTTTGCCTTGGTATGACTTTTGGTATCTTTTTTGGTTTGTTTCATAGGTTTCATGCCTATAGTTTCCTTTTGATGCAAGTTAACATGTATGATTGATGTTTCTGGTGTTTTTGGTAGATTTAACTCTAGTTTGTTTCTAAAAACTCATTTAGTTCCTATGGTAGATTTATTACTAGTCCTGTCAACTAATGTCCAAAATTTAATCCTCTCAAATTGATTTAACTCTTATTGAATGGCCAAAATCCAATAATCATCATTTAATGCTTCTTTGATATTTTTAGGCTCAATGCATGTGATAAATGCAACAAAATTACATGTATTTGTAATAAAGGATCTAGTGGTTACCCCTTTGGATGGATCACCCAAAATCTCACTACCTTTAACATAGTTGAACTCCCTTGGGTAGGAGGTAACCTCCTTTTCCTCTAGAGTCATGTCCTTCAAGGCTTCTAGAGGTGGATCTTGTGGTTTGTCTTTTGTTGGAACTTCATCTACCTTTGATGATTGTCCTCCACCATCGTTGGCATCAAAAATTCCTACATCATCATCATCATAAGTACCCTTCCTCGGAAGGAGGTTATCATCGAAAACCACATGAATAGACTCTTCAACTACTAAAGTTCTTTTCTTAAATACTCGTCAGGCTTTAGAGTTTATAGAGTAACCTAGAAAAATAGCTTCATCACTTTTTGCATCAAATTTGCCTAAATTGTATTTTCCATTGTTTAAAACAAAACATTTGCATCCAAAAGGATGAAAATAGCTAATGTTAGGCTTTTTATTTTTGAAAAGCTCATAAGGTGTTTTCTTTAAAATAGGCCTAATCATTACTCGGTTAACAATATAGCAAGCCGTATGTGTGGCTTCCGCCCAAAGCATGGTCCTATCCATTTCTTCTAAAGTTTGATTTTTCCTCTCAACAAACCTATTTTTTGTTGAGGTGTGCGAGGGGTGAAAAAATTATGGCTAATACTATTTGAGTTGCAAAACTCCTCAAAACCTAGATTTTGAAATTCGGTTCCATGGTCACTCCTAATATGTGAAATTGAGTAACCAACATCGTTTTGATTTGCTTTTGAAAACGTGATGAATTTTTCTAAAGCCTCATCTTTGGTACTTAAATAGAACCCAAGTAAATCTAGAGTAGTCATCAATTAAAGCAAATACATATGATTTTCCACCTAACCTCATTGTTCTAATAGGGCCAAAAAGATCCATGTGGATCAATTGTAAAACTCTATTTGTAAAAACATTGTTAATAGATTTAAAAGGAACTCTTTTGTGTTTGCCTTTTGCACATGCATCACAAATTTTGTCAAGAGAAAACTTGATTTTAGGAAAACCTCTTACAAGATCATTTGAAATCAATTTTTCTAAAACACTCATGCTTGCATGCCCTAGTTTTCTATGCCATAACCATTCATCTTTTGCAAAAAACATGCATTTGGAATATAAATGTCATCTAAATGCGTCATGTATGTAACACCCCAAAAATAGGGTTAGACGTTTAGGGATTCGACCGAGTTCGGTTCGAACTAGATTGGCTGATTTGAGTAGTTTCGGGGGATTTAATATTTTAAAAAATTATGAGCGGTGGTTATTAAAATGAGTTGAGGGTTTTAAAAAAGGTTTATAAATGTTATCAAATAATTTGGTAATTTAATTGGAAGTTTAATAAATGGGATTAAGGGGAATTGTGTTTTAGTGACTAAATTGTAAAATGTGCAAAACAATATTAGTGACTATTTTATAAATGGGCCGATACTAAGAATCCTCAGAGAGCTATATTTTACAAATGTTTTAATCTAGAAATAACCACATTAGTTGAGTAAGAACTGACGGTTAATTATTTCCCTAAATCATTTTACAATTGTTTTGGATTTTCCCTCATTTTCTCTCCTTATTTTCCCTCACTTTCCATTTTAACTTCCAAACAAGATTCCCCAAAATTATTTGTTGATTATTAATGGAGAGTTCTTCATTTGATTCTACATTTGTTTCTTAACAAAACTTTACAAGATTTTCTCAAGGATTTCATCTATTTCACAAATTTAAATTTCAAGAAAATCTTACGTCTATTTTGGTGGAAGCTTCTTCAAATGTGAATTTTTTCCTCTCTTTAAACTAAGATTCTTTATTGATATTCCCTAGTATTTGACTGATTATGGATTGATATTAACATGGTTTTACAATAGATTTCAAGATTTGAACTATTAATGGTAATTTTGATGATTTGCCTAAAGATTTGTTTAACTTGATGAAATATGAAGGTTTTAATTGGGTAAATTCATTTTTTAATAAGTTGATCATAATGTGAAATGAGATTTTGAAAATAAATCCTGAAACTACTAGATTGACTAATTGTTAGAGGTGTTCTAAGTGGTTTTTGGTGCTGTTCTATGTGTTCTGACTTGCTGGAGATATAAAGATGTTTGGAAGGTGTTTGTGAGTATTTTTTGATGAGGTTTGAATGTTAGAATCACTAATTTGAAGTTAGAATTTGGTAGAGCAAAGTTTGGTGTTAATTTTGGTAGTTTCTGTAGCCCTCTTGACCCAGTCTAGATACAAGACTGAACCGAGCGAGCTACATTGGGTTTGTCGAAACAAACTCGTAAAGATTAAACTCGAATTATGTACATTTTCTTATTTAATCTTATCTAGATGCATCATTGTAACCTATAGTGTACATACTAACAGCGGGTGAATCTCAACTCAATCGGGCATCTAATCGACATCCAATTATACACAATTGTAATTTAGAGACCAAATTGCAATTCTAGAAAATTTTAGGGACTTAGTTAAATCTAAAGTTACCAATCCTCAATTAGTCAGGTTTCATGCTCACTTGTCAAATTTTAGATCTAAACGACCATTCGAACTCATTTAATTGAATGCATAACAATCAGGGACCAAAATGGAAGTATCTAAAACCTTTAATATCAATTATAACAAACATAACGACCAGGTGTACAGATACGGTCCCAAAGTGAATAGATATGTGAGGGTGTATCGATACGGTCCCTAGGCATATCGATACGCGAGTTACAAATTGTTTTCCCAGAATTCCAGTAGCTCAAAATCATTTCGATACATCTCTACTCGTACCGATACGTAGGCTAAACATGCACTTACCTGTATCGATACACCTCGACCCGTACCGATACACCTGGGCCTGAAATGTCTAATTTTGCTAGTTTTTCATACAATCAAGGGTCCAAACATGTTCTATCAAACCCAAACATATACACAACAATTCTAAAGATCAAACTATAATACCCCCTTCCCGGCCTAGTAGAGAACAACCCGTATCGATACACCTAAGCTCGTATCGATACGCGTTGACTAAGGTTGACCTGTTTCGGTATAACTTAGGGTAGAATCGATACCATTTATTTTTCAAACCTTATTGTCAAAATTCGTACCGATACACCTCCTCTACGTATCGGTACGCCCTATTTCACTTGGCCCAATTATGCAAGGCCGTATCGATACGCCATCACCCATACCGATATGCCTGACTTGTAATGACAAATTTTAGCTGGTTTTTAATCAATTTACCCTGTTGAACGTTGTCCGAACTTAACCAAATTTTACCATCAAGTCTAATAACCATATTTTTAATAGCATACAAAATATTAAGGCGTTTCGGACCCATTTACCTAGTTTTTACCTTTTAGCGCTTTTAGGCTCATTTAACTAGTTTAACCAATTCACCAACACACCATATTAGTCCTTAAACATTTGGTCACCTTTAGGCTATTACACACATATCAAAAGGCACCTACATAGCATGTTGAGACCATATTCCACCTTACTAGGAGTTTAAGGCAAAAGATAAGCATACATATGATTCGTAGGAGGGATTTGCAACCACAACACAAGATCGAAGGCCGTAATTATTTAAGATCCTGAAATACATGAGACACACGAATATTAGGCTTACATAGCCTAGTGAGGTAGTCATAACAAATGCACAACTAGTTTATCAAATGTATGAAAGACATATAGGCATGCTTGGTTACATTTTATATAGCATCAATCGTGTAAAATCATATTCAAACAAATTGTCATGATTTCACGTAGCAATTGTAAAACATAATAGCATATCATTTCCTTGGACACAGTAACCAATGGATACGCGGATTCCCTTGTACACCACACATATCGGAAATAGGTCGTAGCCTTGAACCGTAGCTCCGGATAGTCCCTTACACAATCCATCCTATTTTACCACACATATAGGCCGTAGCCTCGGACCGTAGTCCAATCCCTTACTTGGTGAGCTCGAATAACCCTATGGCATGCCAATTGTATCCAATGTCCACAATGTCCAAGATCACATATTTCATCATAATTCTTACCTTTTGGATCACATCATATCGGATAGCAAATTGAGCCTTAGATCCACATAACATATCATAGCATAATCATATCAAAATCCATATAGAAACATGAATTGAATATCACATATGAACTTACAAATATATCAAAAATTATTGAAGCTTACCATGCGTACCATTAGAGTCCACATATGCTTGCTCTACTTGAGCCCTTAAACAAAAATGCGATTATAACATAAAACGAATGCAACAGGATGGCACCTTGCCCATCCCTTGACACGACTACACTCACCTAATACACAGAAGCTTTTAGGATCCCCTGATTTTGATTCTTTTGCTCCTAGTTGGGGATGATGGATTGATTCCCTCAAACTCTTGAGCTAGGAAGAAACACAAAAAATATTATAAGCAATATAACGATATGATACTTATTCAAAGATTTGGCTTAAAATTTTATTTTGAAATTAAACTCCAATCGTCCATGGGATTCAACAATTGAATGAGGGTTCCTCTTTACCCAAATGATGGCTATGCAATGGAGTTTTCGAATCGTAGGAAGCTTGAGCTTAGAAGGTTCAAAGATGTAGGTGTGTGCTTGAGCTTAGGTTGAAGACAACAATGGTGGTGCTTGCTTGTTGGATGGCAAAGGCTGAGTTTAGCTTTCAGAAGATTCAAATGGGGAAGAAAACTTCCTATTTTAAGGAATTAAACCCTTTTATCAATTCCCCACCTCTACATGAACCAATAGGAAGCTTTCCTATTAGCAAGGGAAAGATTAAACAATTGTTTCCCATCTTTTCATTCACTTTTCTAAATTCTAGGCAATTGATGGCTTTAATCATCTTTTCTGATCTTTCTCATGTGGGTTGGCAACTTAGCAGGTGAGTCATCAACCCAAATTCCCTTTTCTTTCAATTTAGGCCTTAAAATAGATTTTACAGAGGGCCGTATGGACACACTATATAGCCGTATCGATACGCCTAGGCTAAAACATGTAAGTTCGTTATGGCAGTTAGGCCGTATCGATACACTATATAGCCGTATCGATACGCCTAAGCTAAAACAAGTATGTTAGTTATGGCCGTTTGACCGTATCGATACTGGTTTCACCGAATCGATATGCTTGACTTATTTTTAGCACTTCAGTTTTTAATTTCTTACAAAAGGTCCTTGGATCAATTTAATATCCCACAACTTTCATTGATTAAAAAATTGGGTACAAGGATCATGAAATTACACTTTGGGTATATCCGATACAGAATTTTCGATCATTGGAGCCTTATTCCGACTAGGCCGGTCTTCGGGATGTGACAAGTCTCATCTCCTTATAAAAATTTGTCCTCAAATTTTCACTCTAGTTGAACAAATGGGGTAATGTCTCTGCATCATTTCTTTTGGTTCCCACGTTGCTTCTTCAACTGAATGACTTCTCCAAAGGACTTTCACTAGGGGCACAGACTTATTACGAAGTCTTTTAATTTTCGTCACGAGGATCCGAAACTGGTTCTTCCTCGTACGTCAGATTAGACTGAATCTCCACAGATTCTGGTTCGATCACATGGAAAGGATTTGACTGGTACTTTCGTAGCATAGACACGTGGAAGACATTATGAATTCGACTTAACTCTTCAGGAAGAGCTAGTCGGTAAGCAACAAGTCCAACTTTCTCGATCACCTCAAACGGTCTAATAAAATGAGGAATCAATTTCCCCTTTTGCCAAAAAACAGAGGATCTTCTTCTACGGAGATACTTTAAGGAAGGCTTTCTAGCCAACCTCATACCGAATGTCTTTTCTTTTTAGATCAAGATAAGCATTCTTTCGGTCAAAACAACTTTGAGCCGATCACAGATGATGGTTACCTTTTCTTCGGTTTCCCAAAGTAAGTCAGGGCCTAACATATTGCCTTCACCAAGCTCGATCCAGCAGAGAGGGGTTCTACATCTCCTCCTATAAAGGGCTTCATAGGGTTTTATTTGAATCGAGGCTTGTTAGCTATTGTTGTAAGCAAATTCTACCAAAGGCTGGGATTTCTACCACGTATTCTTGAAGTCAATAAAACATGCTCGGAGCATATCTTCTAGAATCTACAAGGAAGAATAGGAATTGTTACAAAACACTTATGCACACGAATCGAAGGAAAATATAAGGTTACCTGGACAACCCTTTCGGATTGACCATCAGTTTGAGGATGGAATGCTGTGCTTAGGTGCACTCGAGTTCCCAAAGCCTTTTGTAGGGTCCTCTAAAATTGAGATGCAAAGCATGGGTCACGATCAGAAATAATGGGCATAGAAACTCCGTATAAACGGATGACTTCTCGAATGTACAACTCAGCAAGCTTAGGCAAACCGAAGTCCATTCTCACCAGAATGAAATGAGCAAATTTGGTGAATCGGTCTACTATGACCTAAATAGTATCATTCCTCTTCGTTGTCATTGGTGGACCACTTACGAAATCCATCGTAATACATTCCCATTTCCATTCTGGAAGTTCAATAGGTTACAAAAGACCAGTAGGCACCTTGTGCTCGGCTTTAACCCATTGGTAAGTCAAGCACCTAGCCACAAAGTCGTGATCTCACTTTTCATGCCGGACCACCAGTACAGCTCTTTTAGATCCTTATACATATTGAAAGCTCCAAGATGGATAGAGAACATCAGCTACAACATTGGCTTTACCGGGGTGGTAATCAATAACCAAGTCATAGTCTTTCAAAAGCTCCATCCACTGACATTGACGGAGATTCAACTCTTTCTGAGTCAGAAGATATTTCAGACTTTTGTGATCCATGTACAAATAACACTTTTCACTATAAAGGTAGTGCCTCTAAATTTTCAAGGCAAACACAACGGCGGCCAACTCTAAATCATGTGTCAAATAGTTTAGCTCGTGTAGTTTGAGCTGACATGAGGCATAGGCAATGAACTTTCCTTCTTGCATAAGTACACAGTCTAATCCCAAGTGGGATGCATCACTATATGCGGTGAAGTCCTTGCCTGACTCGGGTTGCACCAAGATAGAGGCATGGGTTAGGACTTGCTTAAGCTAATCAAACTTTTTTTGTTGCTCCATAGTCCATACAAATGGAGTTTCTTTACGAAGGAGCTTCGTCAAGGGTGCAGCAATCATAGAGAATCCCTTAACAAATCTACGATAATAGCCTGAAAGGTCTAAAAAACTACGAACTTCTCCAACATTCTTTGGAGGAATCTAACCAAGGATTGCTTGAATTTTCTTTAGGTCAACTTGAATTCCCGAAGAAGAGATCACATGTCCCAGAAAGGATACTTCAGATAACCAAAATTCACACTTACTAAATTTAGCATACAACTGTTTCTCCCGGAGAGTCTGAAGCACAATCCAAAGATGTTCTTCATGAGTGAATATGTCTTTGGAGTATATCAGAATGCCATCTACAAACACAACCACAAACTTGTCTAGATAGGGCCAGAACACACAGTTCATCAAGTCCATGAAGGCTGCAGGTGCATTGGTAAGCCCAAAAGGCATTACCAAGAACTCATAGTGGCCATATCTAGTTCAGAAGGCAGTCTTTGGAACATCATACTTCTTCACTTGCATTTGATAGTATTCAGATCGTAAATTTATCTTAGAAAAGACAGAAGCACCTTTCAATTGATCGAAGAGGTCATCGATCCTAGGTAACAGATACTTATTCTTGATTGTCACTCTATTCAACTGACGATAGTCGATGCACCGACGCATCGACCCAGCATTCTTCTTAACAAACAAAACCAGTGCTCCCTAGGGTGAAGAACTCGATCGAATGAACCCCTTATCCAACAAATCTTATATTTGGGCTTTTAACTCAACTGGAGCTTTTTGGTATGGATTAATGGAGATGGGTGTGGTCATCGGTTGCACTTCGATTCCAAATTCCACTTCTCGGGTCAGAGGGAGTCCCAAAATTTCATCGAGAAACATATCAGGAAATTCTTTCACAATTGGCACATTCTCGAACTTTGGATCTTCTTTGGATTCCATAGCACACAAGGTAGCCTTACTAGTCTCGGATTCGGTTTTCATCAAGGTTATGCTTTCTTTACGAAGTCCACGGAGGTAGAGCTTTTTCTTTAAACAATCTACCCAGGCTTGATGCTCGGCTAGCCAATCAAGGCCTATAATAAGGTCGAACTTATAGAAAGGTAAGGCCATCAAATTAGTCAGAAATGGGATCCTTTGGATCTTTAGAGGATAAGCTTTACAGGTCCATCGGATAACCACACTATCTCCTAGTGGGTTAGAGACAACAATCTCAGATGTAACTGGTTCAGATTCTAGAGCATATTTTGCAATCAACGGTTCACTAATTAAGGAATGCGTGGAGCCTGGATCTACCAAAGTATAAACAAGTTCGGAACATAATTCCATCACACATGCTATCACATCAGGATTATCCTCTTGCTCTCGACCTCGAACATGATACATTTGGGTTGAGGTCTGAGGGTCACGTCTAACTGAAGAAGTATTAGTGTTGCGCAGTCTCCCCGCCGATCTAGATTGCACTTGCTTTGCTCCTTTTTCCTTGCTCAGACTATTCTAGGAAGACACAGTGGTAGGAGTGTTTGTATTCTGCAGACACTACTTGATGAAGTGACCAGACTCTCCGTAGAGGTAACAGAATCCAGACTGTCTGCGGTGCTGCCCAGGGTGCCTCTTCTGACAAAAGCTACATAAGAAAAGCTGTGAACCTCTTCCAGAACCGTACGTACTATCAACTGAAGCTGTACGACTAGTAGATGTCCCTTGAGATTAGTAATGTAGCATATATCTCGACCTTGGTAGCTGCTGATAGGTGGCAGACTTCTGATCCCACTGTCTACCTTTCTTCTAAGGTATAGAGGTCTAGAGTCGTCTCAGAATCTCTTTTCATATCTGGATTGGTTATCCTTTCTTCTTTCATAAGCCTTTTAGGAGGCTTCAGTGGTAATGGCTCGGTTAACCAAGGTTTGGAAACCCTTTATCTCCAAAGTAGTAAAAAGATGACGTAATTCATCACAGAGGCCGTTAATGAACATTCTGCATTTCTCATTTTTCGTGCGTATGATCTCAGCACCATACCTCGTATACTTGCAGAAATCGTGGATATACTACTCTACAGGTCTTCTTCCTTGTCTCAGGTGGAGGAACTTCTTACGTCTTTCGGCAATGTAGTGCTCACTGATGTATTTCTTGCGGAACTCTTGAAGAAAGAAGTCCCACGTGACTTTATGCTCGGGTACCGTGAGTGTCACAATGTCCCACCAGCTCTGAGCTTCTTCATATATCAATGCCAGAGCACACTCCAACTTGTGTTCCTCGGGGCACTTCATTTGCTTATTCATAACTTTAAGAGTATTCTCCAGCCAATACTCTACTATCTCCAGATTATCCAGGTCATGTCCAGTAAAGGTGTAAATTGGATATTGACGGAGTCTGTCAATAGGGGCTCTCGAAACAGATGGAGGAGCTTCAGCAGGCTGCGGTAGTAGCTTTTGCCTAAGAGACACGACCACTTGTTTAATAATTTCAGCCATTGACATCAGATACTCCTGCTGAGCGAGAGGCATTAGAGGAGAATGAGGTGGGTCGTTCTGCCCCACTTGTTCGGGACTTACTTCTGCCCTCAGATTGTCCCCCTGTGTCAAGGAATATCCGAGATGCGGTTCATTTATAACATGCCTATCAGTGGATATGGACATTTTCGGATCTAATCATACAGAAAAGATTTAATCGTGTAAGTTGTAAGTCATAGATAACATATACTAATAAACTCTTAGGTGGCATATGCAGATGCAGACTCATAACAGACTTCAGTTTAGTCCTAGAACCGATTAAACCTAGGCTCTGATACCATAAATGTAACACCTCTTCCTGGCCTAGTAGAAAATCGGGCCGAAAAGTGCTACAAGAAAATATAGCAGAGAACGAAAGCTTTATTGGAGTATGGAAACTAATTCAGATCATTTATTAATCTCTTTTAAGGCTTAACAGAATTATCTTATTAAGACTTACATAATTCGGGATTGGTTTTACCCCTTTTGAACTTAGGGACTAAATCATACTTTTTTAAAAATTAGAGGTGTTTAGTGGAATTTCTTTTTACTAGACTACAATTAAACTTACCAATTATTAACTGACTAAGATTGACCCGTTTGGTGATGCCTAAGGTCGTATCGATACCATTTATTTTATAGACCTTACTATCAAAATTCATACTGGTACACCCCCTCTATGTATCGATACACCCTGTTTCACTTGGCCCAATTATGCAAGGCCGTACCGATACGCCATCACCCGTACCGATATGCATGACCTGTAATAACAGATTTTAGCTGGTTTTTAATCAATTTACCCGTTGAACGTTGTCTGAACTTAACCAAATTTTACCAGCAAGTCTAATAAACATATTTTTAATATCATACGAAATATTAAAGCTTTTCGAATCCATTTATCTAGTTTTTACCTTTTAGCGCTTTTAGGCTCATTTAACTAGTTTAACCAATTCACCAACACACCATATTAGTCCTTAAACATTTGGTCACCTTTAGGCTACTAAATACATATCAAAAGGCACATACATAACATGTTTAGACCATATGCCACCTTACTAGGAGTTCAAGGCAAAAGATAAGCATACATATGATTCGTGGAGTGACTTGCAACCGCAACACACGATCGAAGGCCAGAATTATTTAAGATCCTGAAATACATGAGACACGAATGTTAGGCTTACATAGCCTAGTGAGGTAGTCATAACAAACGCACAACTAGTTTATCAAATGTATGAATGACATACAGGCATGCTTGGTTACATTTTATATATAGCATCAATCGTGTAAAATCATATTCAAACAAATTGTCATGATTTCATGTAGCAATTGTAAAACATAATAACATATCATTTCCTCGGACATGGTAACCAATGGATACGCGGATTCCCTTGTACACCACAGATATCGGAAATAGGCCGTAGCCTTGAGCCATAACTCCAGATAATGTCCCTTACATAATCCATCATTTTCTCCCCCACATATAGGCCGTAGCCTTGGACGGTAGTCCAATCCCTTACTTGGTGAGCTCGAATAACCCTATGGCATGCCAATTGTATCCAATGTCCTAGATCACACATTTCATCATAATTTTTACCTTTCGGATCACATCATAATGGATAGTAAATCAAGCCTTAGCTCCACATAACATATCATAGCATAATCATATCAAAATCCATATACAAACATGAATCATATATCACATATGAACTTAAAAATATATCAAAAATTATTGAAGCTTACAATGCTTTCCATTAGAGTCCACATATGCTTGCTCTACTTGAGCCCTTAAACAAAAATGCGATTATAACATAAAACGAATGCAACGAGATGACACCTTGCCCATCCCTTGACATGACTACACTCACCTAATACACATAAGCTTTTTAGGATCCCCGGATTTTGATTTTTTGCTCCTAGGATTAGTTGGGGATGATGGATTGATTCCCTCAAACTCTTGAGCTAGGAAGAAACACAAAAAATTATTATAAGCAATATAACGATATGGTACTTATTCAAAGTTTTGGCTTAGAATTTTATTTTGAAATTAAACTCCAATCATCCATGGGATTCAACAATTGAATGAGGGTTCATCTTTACCCAAATGATGGCTATGCAATGGAGTTTTTGAATCGTAGGAAGCTTGAGCTTAGAAGGTTCAAAGATGGAGGAGTGTGCTTGAGCTTATGTTTAAGACAACAATGGTGGTGCTTGCTTGTTGGAGGACAAAGGCTGAGTTTAGCTTTTTGGAAGATTCAAACGGGAAGAAAACTTCCTATTTTAAGGAATTAAACCCTTTTATCAATGCCCCACCTCTACATGAACCAATAGGAAGCTTTCCTATTAGCAAGGGAAAGATTAAACAATTGTTTCCCATATTTTCATTCACTTTTCTAAATTCTAGGCAATTGATGGCTTTAATCATCTTTTTTGATCTTTCTCATGTGGGTTGGCAACTTAGTAGGTGAGTCATCAACCCAAATTCCTTTTTTCTTTCAATTTGGGACTTAAAATAGATTTTTATAGAGGGTCGTATGGACACACTATATAGCCATATCGATACGCCTAGGCTAAAACATGTAAGTTCGTTATGGCGGTTAGGTATCGATCGATACAATATATAGCCGTATCGATACGCCTAAGCTAAAACAAGTATGTTAGTTATGGCCGTTTGACCGTATCGATACTGGTTTCACCGAATCGATATGCTTGACTTATTTTTAGCACTTCAGTTTTTAATTTCTTACAAAAGGTCCTTGGATCAATTTAATATCCCACAACTTTCATTGATTAAAAAATTGGGTACAAGGATCATGAAATTACACTTTGGGTATATCCGATACAGAATTTTCGATCATTGGAGCCTTATTCCGACTAGGCCGGTCTTCGGGATGTGACAAGTCTCATCTCCTTATAAAAATTTGTCCTCAAATTTTCACTCTAGTTGAACAAATGGGGTAATGTCTCTGCATCATTTCTTTTGGTTCCCACGTTGCTTCTTCAACTGAATGACTTCTCCAAAGGACTTTCACTAGGGGCACAGACTTATTACGAAGTCTTTTAATTTCTCGTACGAGGATCTGAACTGGTTCTTCCTCGTACGTCAGATTAGACTGAATCTCCACAGATTCTGGTTCGATCACATGGAAAGGATTTGACTGGTACTTTCGTAGCATAGACACGTGGAAGACATTATGAATTCGACTTAACTCTTCAGGAAGAGCTAGTCGGTAAGCAACAAGTCCAACTTTCTCGATCACCTCAAACGGTCTAATAAAATGAGGAATCAATTTCCCCTTTTTGCCAAAACAGAGGATCTTCTTCTACGGAGATACTTTAAGGAAGGCTTTCTAGCCAACCTCATACCGAATGTCTTTTCTTTTTAGATCAGCATAAGCATTCTTTCGGTCAAATACAACTTTGAGCCGATCACAGATGATGGTTACCTTTTCTTCGGTTTCCCAAAGTAAGTCAGGGCCTAACATATTGCCTTCACCAAGCTCGATCCAGCAGAGAGGGGTTCTACATCTCCTCCTATAAAGGGCTTCATAGGGTTTTATTTGAATCGAGGCTTGTTAGCTATTGTTGTAAGCAAATTCTACCAAAGGCTGGGATTTCTACCACGTATTCTTGAAGTCAATAAAACATGCTCGGAGCATATCTTCTAGAATCTACAAGGAAGAATAGGAATTGTTACAAAACACTTATGCACACGAATCGAAGGAAAATATAAGGTTACTGGACAACCCTTTCGGATTGACCATCGGTTTGAGGATGGAATCTTTGTGCTTAGGTGCACTCGAGTTCCCAAAGCCTTTTGTAGGGTCCTCTAAAATTGAGATGCAAAGCATGGGTCACGATCAGAAATAATGGGCATAGAAACTCCGTATAAACGGATGACTTCTCGAATGTACAACTCAGCAAGCTTAGGCAAACCGAAGTCCATTCTCACCAGAATGAAATGAGCAAATTTGGTGAATCGGTCTACTATGACCTAAATAGTATCATTCCTCTTCGTTGTCATTGGTGGACCACTTACGAAATCCATCGTAATACATTCCCATTTCCATTCTGGAAGTTCAATAGGTTACAAAAGACCAGTAGGCACCTTGTGCTCGGCTTTAACCCATTGGTAAGTCAAGCACCTAGCCACAAAGTCGTGATCTCACTTTTCATGCCGGACCACCAGTACAGCTCTTTTAGATCCTTATACATATTGAAAGCTCCAAGATGGATAGAGAAAAGACTCAAATGAGCTTCATTAAGGATTTAATCCTAAAGATCATCATCATCGGAGACACAGATATGGTTCCGGAAACATAACAAGCCTTCGAAATTCATAGCAAAGTCAGGATATGGCTTATCCTTGATCTTAGCAATAAGAGTCCGTAACTCCTCATCGGATTCTTGGAGTGCTCTGATTCGATGGTTGACTGAACTCTCAATTTAGCTAGTAACGTGACATGGTTCTTGAGCCAGAAGTGAGCATTCATATATTTCGGAGAGGGAGTAGGTTTCCGACTTAGAGCATCAGCTACAACATTGGCTTTAACGGGGTGGTAATCAATAACCAAGTCATAGTCCCTCAAAAGCTCCATCCATCGATGTTGACGGAGATTCAACTCCTTCTGAGTCAAAAGATATTTTAGAATTTTATGATCCATATACAAATAACACTTTTCACCGTAAAAGGAGTGCCTCCAAATCTTCAAGGCAAACACAACGGCGGCCAACTCTAAATCATGTGTCGAATAGTTCAGCTTGTGTGGTTTGAGCTAATGTGAGGCATAGGCAATGGCTTTTCCTTCTTGCATAAGTACACAGCCTAATCCCAAGTGGGATGTATCACTATATACGGTGAAGTCCTTGCTTGACTCGGGTTGCACCAAGACAGGGGCATGGGTTAAGACTTGCTTAAGCTGATCAAAACTTCTTTGTTGCTCCATAGTCCATACAAAGGGAGTTTCTTTACGGAGGAGCTTCGTCAAGGGTGCAACAATCATATAGAATCTCTTAACGAATCTACGATAGTAGGCTGCAAGGCCCAAAAAGCTACGAACTTCTCCAACATTCTTTGGAGGAATCCAATCAAGGATTACATGAATTTTCTTTGGGTCAACTTGAATTCCCGCAGAAGAGATCACGTGTCCCAGAAAGGATACTTCAGATAACCAGAATTCACACTTACTATATTTAGCATAGAATTGTTTCTCCTAGAGAATCTGTAGCACAATCCAGAGATATTCTTCATGAGTGGCTGTCACTTTGGAATGGATCAAAATGTCATCTATGAACACTACCACAAATCTATCTAGATAGGACCGGAACACACGATTCATTAGGTCCGTAAAGGCTGCAGCTGCGTTAGTAGGCCCAAAAGGCATTACTAAGAACTCATAGTGGCCGTATCTAGTTCGAAAGATAGTCTTTGGAACATCAAACTCCTTCACTTGCATTTGATAGTATCCGGATCGCAGGTCTATCTTAGAGAAGACAGAAGCATCCTTCAACTGATCGAAAAGATAATCGATCCTCGGCAATGGTTACTTATTCTTAATGGTCACTTTATTCAACTGGCGATATTCAATGCACATACGCATTGATCCATATTTCTTTTTGACAAACAAAATCGGTGCTCCCTAGGGTGAGGAACTTGGCTGGATGAATCCCTTGTCCAAGAGATCTTGAATTTGTGCCTTCAACTCCTTTAATTCAACTGGAGCCATTCGGTATAGACTAATGGAAATGGGTGTGGTCCCCAATTGCACTTCGATTCCAAATTCCACTTCTCGGTGTAGAGGGAGTCCGAGAAGTTCATCAGGAAACATATTGGGAAATTCTTTCACAATTGGCACATTCTCAAACTTTGGATATTCTTTGGATTCCATAGCACACAAGGTAGCCTTACTAGGTTCGGATTCAGTTTTCATCAAGGTTATGCTTTCTTTGCCAAGTCCATAGAGGTAGAGCTTTTTCTTCGAACAATCTACCTAGGTTAGAAGCTCGGTTAGTCAATCAAGGCCTAGAATAAAGTCAAACTCCTGGAAAGGTAAGGCCATCAAATTAACCAGAAAAGGGATCCCTTGGATCCTCAGAAGATAAGCTTTTCAGATCCATCGGATAACCACACTATCTCATAGTGGGTTATAGACAACAATCTCAGATGTAACTGGTTCAGATTCTAGAGCATATTTTGCAGTCAATGGTTCACTAATGAAGGAATGCGTGGAGCCTGGATCTACCAAAGCATAAACAAGTTCGGAACATAATTCCACCATACCTGCTATCATATCAGGATCATCCTCTTGCTGTCGACCTCAAACATGATACATCTGTGCTGAGGTCTAAGGGTCATGTCCAACTGAAGGAGTGTTAGTGTTGCGAGGTCTACTCGCCGATCCAGACTACACATGCTTTACTCTTTTTCCCTTGCTCAAACTATTCTGGGAAGCCACAGTGGTAGGAGCGTTTGGATTTTGCGGACACTGCATGATGAAGTGACTAGACTCTCCACAGAGGTAACAAGATCCAGATTGTCTGTGGCACTGCCCAGGGTGCCTATTCTGAAAAAAGTTACACAGAAGAAGCTGTGAACCTCTTTCTGAACTGCCCGTACTACCAACTAAAGTTGTACGAGCAGCAGATAACCTAGAGATTGGGAATGTGGCACATATCCCGACCTTAGTATCTACTGATAGGTGGCAAACTACTTATCCCATTGTCTACCTTTCTTTTGAAGTATATGAGGTCTAGAGTCGTCTTAGAACCTCTTATCAGATCTAGATTGGTTCCCCTTTCTTCTTTCATGAGCCTTCTTGGAGGCTTCATGGCAATGGCTCGATTGACCAAGGTCTGGAAATCCTCTATCTCCAAAGCAGTAAAAAGAGGACGTAGTTCATCGCAGAGGCCATCAATGAACATTATGCATTTATCCTTTTCTATGCGTATGATCTCAGCACCATACCTCGCATACTTACAGAAATCGTGGATATATTGCTCCACAGGTCTTCCTCCTTGTCTCAGGTGGAGGAACTTCTTACGCCTTTCGGCAATGTAGTGCTCACTAATGTATTTCTTGTGGAACTCTCGAAGAAAGAAGTCCCACGTAAGTTTATGCTCGGGTGCAGTGAGTATCACGGTATCCCACCAACTCTGAGCCTCCTCAGAGATTAGTGCCAGAGCGTACTCTAGCTTGTGTTCCTTGGGGCACTTCATTTGCTTATTCAGAACTTTAAGAGTATTCTCCAGCAAATACTCTACTATCTCTAGATTATCCAAGTCTTGTCCAGTGAAGGTGTAAACTGGATATTAACGGAGCTCACTAATAGGGGCCTTCGGAATAGATGAAGACGCTTTAGCAGCTGAGGTGGTGGTTCTTGCTTGAGAGACACGACCACTTGTTTAATCATTTCAACCATTGACATTAGATACTCTTGCTGAGCGGAAGGTATTGGAGGAGGATGAGGTGGGTCGTTCTACCCCACTTGTTCGGGCCTTACTTTTGCCCTCATATTGTCCCCATGTGTTGAGGAGGAGCCGGGATGCGGTTTATTTACAGCACGCCTATAAGTGGGTGTAGACATTTTCAGATCTATTCATACAGAAAGGGTTTAATCGTGTAAGTTGCAAGTCATAGATAACATATACAAATAAACTCCTAGGTGGCATATGCAGATGCAGACTCATTAAAAACTTCAGTTTAGTCCTAGAACTGACTAAACCTAGGCTCTAATACCACAAATGTAACACCCCTTCCCGGCCTGGTAGAGAACCGGGTTGGAAAGTGCTACCGAAAAACATATCAGAGATTCAGAAGCTTTATCAGAGTATGAAAACTTATTCGGATCATTTATTAATCTCTTTTAAGGCTTAATAGAATTATCTTATTAAGACTTAGACAATTTGGGATCGGTTTTACCCCTTTTTGAACTTAGGGACTAAATCATAATTTTTACAAATTAGAGGTCCTTATTGGGATTTATTTTTACTAGACTACAATTAAACTTACCAATTATTAACCCGTGAAGTTTCGTTATTAACGGACATCGTTTACCTATCCAATTAGGTTGTGCAAGTTTTAGTGACCATTTTGCAAACTTCTTACAACTGGTTTCTATGTCTTTTAACAAAATTAACTAACTCTGTACCGATACCCTTAAGGCCGTATTGGTATGCTAGGCAAAATTTCAAGCTTTTAGATTCAAGGATAACAACCCGTATCGATACACCTAAGCTCGTATCGATATGCGTTGACTAAGATTGACCCGTTTCGGTACAGCCTAGGGTCGTATCGATACCATTTATTTTATAGACCTTACTATCAAAATTCATACTGGTACACCCCCTCTATGTATCGATACACCCTGTTTCACTTGGCCCAATTATGCAAGGCCGTACCGATACGCCATCACCCGTACCGATATGCATGACCTGTAATAACAGATTTTAGCTGGTTTTTAATCAATTTACCCGTTGAACGTTGTCTGAACTTAACCAAATTTTACCAGCAAGTCTAATAAACATATTTTTAATATCATACGAAATATTAAAGCTTTTCGAATCCATTTATCTAGTTTTTACCTTTTAGCGCTTTTAGGCTCATTTAACTAGTTTAACCAATTCACCAACACACCATATTAGTCCTTAAACATTTGGTCACCTTTAGGCTACTAAATACATATCAAAAGGCACATACATAGCATTTTGAGACCATATTCCGCCTTACTAGGAATTCTAGGCAAAACATAAGCATACATATGATTCGTAGGAGGGATTTGCAATCGCAACACACGATCGAAGGCCGAAATTCTTTAAGATACTGAAATTCATGAGAAACACGAATGTTAGGCTTACATAGCCTAGTGAGGTAGTCATAACAAATGCACAACTAGTTTGTTAAATGTATGAATGGCATATAGGCATGCTTGGTTACATTTTATATAGCATCAATCGTGTAAAATCATATTCAAACAAATTGTCATGATTTCATGTAGCAATTGTAAAACTTAATAACATATCATTTCCTTGGACACGGTAACCAATGGATACACGGATTCCCCTGTACACCACACATATCAGAAATAGGCCATAGCCTTGAGCCGTAGCTCCGGATAGTCCCTTACACAATCCATCCTTATTTTACTACACATATAGGCTATAGCCTCGGACCGTAGTCTAATCCCTTACTTGGTGAGCTTGAGTAACGCTATGGCATGCCAATTGTATCCAGTGTCCACAATTTCCAAGATCACTTATTTCATCATAATTCTTACCTTTCGGATCACATTATATCAGATAGAAAATCGAGCTTTAGCTCCACATAACATATCATAGCATAATCATATCAAAATCCATATACAAGCATGAATCATATATCACATATGAACTTAAAAATATATCAAACATTATTGAAGCTTACAATGCTTTCCATTAGAGTCCACATATGCTTGCTCTACTTGAGCCCTTAAACAAAAATGCGATTATAACACAAAACGAATGCAACGAGATGACACCTTGCCCATCCCTTGACATGACTACACTCACCTAATACACATAAGCTTTTACGATCCCCGGATTTTGATTTCCTTGCTCCTAGGATTAGTTGGGGATGATGGATTGATTCCGTCAAACTCTTGAGCTAGGAAGAAACACAAGAAATTGTTATAAGCAATATAACGATATGGTACTTATTCAAAGTTTTGGCTTAGAATTTCATTTTGAAATTAAACTCCAATCATCCATGGGATTCAACAATTGAATGAGGGTTCATCCTTACCCAACTGATGGCTATGCAATGGAGTTTTTGAATCGTAGGAAGCTTGAGCTTAGAAGGTTCAAAGATGGAGGAGTGTGCTTAAACTTATGTTTAAGACAACAATGGCAGTGGTTGCTTGTTGGAGGACAAAGTCTGGGTTTAGCTTTTGGAAGATTCAAACGGGGAAGAAAACTTCATATTTTAAGGAACTAAACCCTTTTATCAATGCCCCACCTCCACATGAACCAATAGGAAGCTTTCCTATTAGCAAGGGAAAGATTAAACAATTGTTTCCCATATTTTCATCCTCTTTTCCAAATTCTAGGCAATTGATGGCTTTAATCTTTTTTTCTGATCATTCTCATGTGGGTTGGCAACTTAGTAGGTGAGTTATCACCCCAAATTCCTTTTTCTTTCAATTTGGGACTTAAAACAGATTTTTATAGAGGGCCGTATCGATACACTATATAGCCATATCGATACGCCTAGGCTAAAATATGTAAGTTCGTTATGGCAGTTAGGCTGTATCGATACAATATATAGCCGTATCGATACGCCTATGCTAAAACATGTAAGTTGGTTATGGCCGTAAGACCGTATCAATACTAGTCTCACTGTATCGATACGCTTGACTTATTTTCAGCACTTCAGCTTTGAATTTCTTACAAAAAGGTCCTTGGATCAATTTAATACCTACAACTTTCATTGATTACAAAATTGGGTGCAAGGATCATGAAATTACACTTTTGGGTATATCTGATATAGAATTTCTGATCACCGGAGCCTTATTCCGACTAGGCCAGTCTTCATGATGTGACACAAACCTTGTTAAAACATCACAGAAACATAATCAAATCATGGCATCTTACTTCAAACGGAAACCAAGAGGCATGCTTCCTAGAAAACAACCAACCACCATACGAAACATAATTCCGAAGAAACAACCAAATGTATAAGGCCAATTACAACTCCAAGACAACATATCAAACTTTCTCAAACAAGGAATTTAGCAAAAAACCGTCTCATAACAACAATGAACCCTATTGACTTTATTACTACAAGTCTAGTTCGAAAAGTCATACTTTCTCGTTAACAAGTCCTTGGATCTTCCCTTGCTTGCTCGCCACCTCCAACCTTTAATTCTATGCATTGATGGACAAAGAGAGTGTAAGCACTTAGTGAGGAGTGCACAAAACACAACACCATCAATGCAGTTAAAACCGATTTCCAACTCACAAAGAGTTCCTCATTTAAAACCACTTTCAAAAACATTATCATGCCTTTTAAACTAAAACATGCTTACTTTCCAAGCACTTCACATTTGATTAAAAATCCATTTGAAAACAATAAACCATCTTGTTTTCAAAACATGCTTTACTACCTAAGCATTATCTCATTTGTTTCCACAACAAATCATGCATAACAACCATATGCATCAAAATCATTTATAACTTTTTTTATCACATATATTCTTATATATTGGCATTTAGAGTGGCCCGAATAGACTCACCTCTATCCATGGATAATACTACCTTTATCCATATATGTTCGGATACACGGATTTCTCATGGTGGACTCACCTCTACCAAATCTCATACCATGCCTAGTTAAACTGCAAGATACCATCAACTTGGGTTGCCTAGTTAAACCGCATACCCCAAGCGATAACCCAATAGTCTGAGTAGCCTAGTTAAACCACTTTTCCTCAAGGACTATGACACGATCAATTTTATATATTATAGTGCACTTTAATCCTATGGCTAGCCAACTATATCCGACACTTTCACAATACGTCACATAGCCAATATATCATTTTCAAATACATTTACTTATTGTTTTCCAATGCATTCCTCAAAACTGTTTAATATGCAAAACCACATTGTCAAAGGCAACAACACATTCCCTTCAAGGAACAAATCTCAATGCTCATAGACATTTTGTTTAAATATTGCATATTAATCCAAAACGATGCATTCACAACAAGTAAACCAAAACATGTTTAATCCCAAAACATGAAATCCACAAGCTCATATCAAAGCCAACAACCAAGCGAAATAAGAGAAACTTACACTTGAGCTTAGTTAAGCTTGTTAGGATATAACTAAACCCCCATGATCCATCGATCAAATCTTTAAAGAGCTTTAACGTGTTTAAACACTCACCGACAATGTAAAGCCTCATTCACCGATGCAAACTACCCCTCCAAAACTTCTGAAGCAACACTTCAAGCTTCAGGATCAACCTCCATTGATTTCACCATACAAAAATAGAGGATCCAATGCATCAAAATGCATTCACAAACCCAACAACGTCAATCCACAACAATCCTCTACAAACTTTAGTCTTTAATTAGTCGATTTATTAGTGAACAAGGAAAAATATTATCTAGGTTAGTAAATAGATTAACCTTAAAACAACAACGGTTAATTACTATTGCTATAAAACAAGCTCGTATTTTATCTTCGTTACTCTTTCTTAATAATAGAAACAATTTGAAAGAAGCGAGTCGATCGCTAGAATTACTGCTCTTAGAACCAGAAATTATCAAACATAGACTGACGCTTTTCAAACATATTCCAAACTTCACCCAGAAAAAACCTAATGATTTAATCCATCAATTATCTTCAATTAACATCCAAAAACAACCTAACATCATCCTTATACTTCTAACATTCATTAAACACCAATAACTCGCCAAAAACACAACACTAACAACCTAACAAATTAGAGATTCACATAGTTTCGGGATTCCAATGTTAAAGCCAACTTATCAACATTATAAAACATCAAAATCATGATTATAATCAATTAAGAATTCATCAAAACAAATCTGAAATGAGAATCACATAATCTCATTAATTAAACCTTGATTTAACCAATTTCCATAATTAAATCATTAAAACTCCTTAGAAAACATTTATAAAGGATAAACAACTTGAGAATTTTAGTAAAGAACCATTCATTAGAAGAGAAGCGCAAAGCTCACCTCTAATGTTTACTTTCACCCTTAATTGTATTGATTTACATGAGAAAACAAGATTAAAACAATAAGGTTTTGATAGGAAACAACTAAGAACTCATTTGACATTAAAATATTGAAGAAATCAAGAAATTACCTGAAGATTTTGAAGAAGAGAAGAGTGTGTGGCTGAAGAGAATTTAAGAGAAAATCTTTTAGAGAAAAGTTAGTTATGTAAAGTTTACTTAGGAAATTAATTATAAAATTAATTTCCAAAATCTATTTATACACTTCCTAAATCTTTTAAAATAGCCAATTAAGAAGAAAAGTCTGATATTAGAATTTGGGAAAATAGCTCCATAAAGATTCAAAGTTTTGACCCTTTACAAAATAGTCACTAAAAACGGTTTTTCTTCTTTACATTTTGGTCACTAGCAAAAATGCCACAATTTTGAATTCCATTTTTCAAAATTGACTTCACAAAATATTTATATATCAAATAATGATTTTAGGTATTTTCCCAAATATTTTCTCACTCAAAAATATTTATTCTAATTTAAATCCTGAATTTGACCTGAATTCGACCCGAATCTCTATTCCCGGTCTACCAGACCGTCTAAACAACCTAGAAACTCATAGGCCCAAAATCGGGGCATTACAGTTTCGACTAGTTTGTGGAAGATTTATGTTAAGGATGCAGGGGATCCTTGTTTAGCAATGAGTTAAATGCATAATGATGCATTTTTCCTATGGTTTTATGTGATTAAAACAGGGGACGATCAAGGCAAGGTTGCCTAGTTGCGTACGTTACTTATCGGTGGCTCGATTCTGTGTTGACGAGCAAAGTGAGGTGTATCGGTGAATGTTTAAATGCATTAAAGCTCTTTAAAGGTTTGATCGAAGGGTCATAGGGGTTTAGTTATTTCCTAACAAGCTTAACTAAGCTCAAGCGTAAGTTGTTCTTACCTTGCTTGAATATTGGCTTTGAGATGAGCTTGTGGATTTCATGTTGGTTTAAACATGATTTGATTTACATGTTCTGGTTTTAAACATAGTTTGGTTACTGTAAATGCATTGTTTTTGATTAATGTGCAATGTTTAAACAAATTAATGAATGCTTATGAGCATTGAGATTGTTCCTTGAAAGGAATGTGTTGTTACCTTTGGCAATGTGATGCTGCATATGAAACGGTTTTGAGAAAACATTGGAAAAAAGTAAGTAAATGTATTTGAGAATGATATATTGGCTATGTGACGTGTTGAGAAAGTGTCAGATATAGTTGGCTAGCTATATAATTAAGTGCACTATAATATATAAAATTGATCGTGCCATAGTCCTTAAAGAAAAATGGTTTAACTAGGCAACTCAAACTATTGGGTTATCACCTAGGTATGTGATTTAACTAGGCAACCCATTTGATGGTATCTTGCGGTTTAACTAGGTAAGGTATAAGATTTGGTGAAGATGAGCCAACCATGAGAAATTTGTATATCCGAACATATATGGATAGAGGTAGTACTATCCGAGGATAGAGGTAAGTCTATCCGAGTCACTCTAAATGCCAAAATATGGGATTATATGAGAATGTTTGTGATTAAAGAGTTTATAAATGATTTGATTCATATAGATGTTATGCATGATTTGTTGTGGAAACAAATGAGATAATCCTTGGGAAGTAAGCATGTTTTGGTAACAAAGGCTTAATGGTTTTTAAATGGTTACAAATTGCACCAATGTTTTTTATGAGCATCCTCACTAAGCATTTGTGCTTACGTTTCCTTTCCCCCATTGATATAGAGCGATAATGTTGAAGGGCAGCATTGGTTTGACAATAAAGGTCCAAGTTCAAGACATTTGATTAAGTATAAAACTTGGTTTTAAATTCGGTCAATAAGGTAATGTGTTTACCATGTTTTGGAGGATTTATAATCTAGATTTTTGGTTGTTTGTGATGGTTTTTTTGCTGTGATTTGATGACCTTTGAGGTTGGATTTGAGGCATGTTTGTTGATGTCTTGCAACCATGAGGTTATGCTTTGTGTTTTCCCTTAATATGCATAAATGTTGAACATGCTTTTGGCATTGCTATCTAATCTTAATTGATGTTAGAAGGGTGTTCATGCCATGCCTATAATGAGATATGCCTTGAGCTTCTTTTTGAATGTTGAGATGGTTGAAATGTAGGAAGCATGCCTCTAGAAATGTGGTTGAAGTTCCTCATTATGTATTGGTAACGCTTCCTTGTGTTTGTAGGATGGTTTGATCCTTAAATTAGTTGTACATATGTATATGTTAATTTAAGGCATGTTTGTTTCTGTATCCGAATAAAAATCTAGCAAAATGGGACACTACAGGTCCAGGCGTACCAATATGCGAGGTTCTATATTGGTACATGTATGGTATTTTGGTAGCCTCGTATCGGTACACGGGAACGTGTATCGGTACACTTTTGAGCTACTGAATTTTGTTTTTTGGCAATTGAAGCCCGCGTAACAATAATCATAGGGATTGTATCGGTACAACTGGACTTTTTGTTAGTTATAAGATGTTTCATGTTTTGAGATTCTTTTGTTTTCGTCCTGGTTCATATGTATGCAATTGAATGAGTTTAGATGATTTTTTTGAGTTGGCTTTTGGTAAATAGGCTTGTAACATGACTAATTAAGGATTTGTAACTTTGAAATTAAGAAAGTCTCTTTAATTTCATAGATTATCAATTTAGTCCCTAAATTGCAAACACGAATAATTGGATGTCGATTCGACGCTCGATTGAGTTGATACTTTCACCCACTGCCAGCATGCTCACCTTAGGTTGTAACAATGTATCTAGACAAGATAAAAGAAAAAAATTAGACCTAATCTTAGTTAATCATTTCGGGTTTTGTTTTGGCAAAACCTAATATGGCTTACTCAATTCGATATGACGTCTAGGTCGGGTCGAGGGGGTTACATTTGGTGGTATCAGAGCCAGGTTTGAGAATGTTAGGTGTTGTTTTTGTTGTTTGCTTAGTTGATGTCATGATGTTTGAATACATGTTTATGAGTGTTGCTGGTGTTATTTGTTATGTTGGGGTATTAATGGGAACACATTGCCTATTACCATGGTTTTAAAATGTTTTGTGAGGTTGTCTTAGACCCTTCACCGAATACTAGCCTGACTTTATTGTGTTATGTTGTGTGAATAGGCTTTTGTAAGTATGGGTTCGTGTCATGAGACTCGAGCTAATTCGAGTAATACCGGTGATAGGCAGAACGTCGGGGATAGAATGGTTCCTCATAATCCCTTACCTCCTCCTCTATATATTCCTCTTGTTGCTGTTAAAGTTGGGGTTGGTGGTGGTCCTCAGGTTCTGCAAGGACTAGGGTTTAGTGATATGACACCATTGATTCAAGCGATGACATGAGCTTTCTAGGAGGTGATAGTTGGGGTGCATGTGCAAGCACTAGCGCCTTCTGTGGTTGTTAATCAAGAGTTGCCTCTAGAGCGCCTTCGTAGCTTGAGAGGTGTAGAATTTAGGGGATTGAGTCCTAAGGCGATAGAAGAGTGGCTTGAGAGCACTATATGTATTATTGTTTAGATAGACCGTAATGATATGTGTAAGTTAGGTTGTACCATATCCTTGTTGCATGGTGATGCGCATCATTAGTGGGTAACCACGATTACGGGAGTTCTCAAGGAAGATGTGAATTGAGATTTCTTTCGGATGGTTTTCAAGAGGAAGTATCTCGGTCTGTAGTATCTAGATGAGTAGAAGTATGAGTTTATGTCATTGGTGCAAGATGGCATGTCGGTGTCTGAGTATGAGGTGAAGTTTGTTTGATTGAGCGAGTATGCCCCTAAGCTGGTTTTGAATAATTGATAGAGGTGTGATAGGTTCCGTTATGGGATTGTTAAAGATAACAAGATATACTTGTTGGCCACAGATTACACGAATTTTGATGTGTTGGTCAACAGGGCTAAGGATATTGAGAAATCCTTGGGTGGTTCTGCTCAAGTGGTGAATGTGGGTTCAGGAAAGAGAACCACAAATTCTAGTTTTTCTGGAAGGCAGAACAAGAGGTCACGTGATAAGCGGTATAAGCCGGATCATAAGCATGGTGGCGGTGGTCGCAATTAGGGTGTGCAGATTGTTACTGATTGTTAGCATTATGGTAGACGCCATGCGGGTGTGTGTTGGGGATCTTTTGGATCTTGTTGGAAGTGTGTATCTCCTGATCATCTGAATTATGATTACCTCGCGTAGCGAGAGATGCATCAGTTTAGGCTGTTGTACCTGCTAAAGGTCGAGGTCGTGGCAGGGGTAATTTTTAGAGGCGTGATGATGGTTAGAGGATTGTGGGTCATACAGTTGTTGTGCGACCAGAGGCTAGTGGGCCGGCTCAGATATATGCTCATCGCGAGGTTCCTAATGACTCCAATGTGATTGCTGGTACTTTTACCTTGCAATCTTTGTCATTATTTTCCTTAATTGATTCGTGGTCCACTCATTGTTACATTTTAAGTGAGCATGTGCATTTGTTAACTGTACCTGTTGAGATCTTAAATGTGGGTATGATAGTAACTAGTTCCTTTGGTGAGACGGTTACGGTTAGAAAATCGTATAGGAGATGTCCTTTGGTTGTTCAAGGCAATGAGTTTGCCGTGGACTTGATGGAATTGCCATTCCACAGTTTTGATGTTATTTTAGGTATGGATTGGTTAAGGGAGCATAAAGCGGTTGTGGATTATGAATCCAAAAAGATTTCCTTGAGGCTTGCTGATGATTATGAAGTTTTAGTGGTTGGTGAGAATGTTAAATTCTTGTCTAACGTTGTTTCGGCAACATAAGCTAATAAGTTGATGCAAGGAGGTTGTCAAGCTTATTTGGCAATTGTGATGAATCCAGAGGTAGAAGGGATTCGAGTGCAAGAAGTTCAGACGGTGTGTGATTTTTTGGAGGTGTTTCCTAAAGAGTTGTTGGGTTTGTTGTCGGATAGAGAATTGGAGTTTGGCATAGAGACATATGCGGGTACGACTCCAATGTCCATTGCTCCATATCGAATGGCAATGAAAGAGTTGAAGGAATTAAAGACTCAACTCCTAGAGTTGTTGGATCAAGGATTTATTTGAGCTAGTGTTTCTCCATGGGGTGCATCGGTTCTTTTTGTGAAAAAGAAGGGTGGGACAACGCACATGTGCATTGATTACCAACAATTGAATAAGTTGATGGTTAAAAATAAGTATCCTTTACCGCGAATTGATGATTTATTTGATCAATTTTGTGGGGAAGTTGTGTTTTCCAAGATTGATTTGAGGTCGAGGTATTATCAGTTAAAAGTTAGGGATGTGGATATGACGAAGACTGCTTTTCATATGAAATATGGGCATTATGAGTTTTTGGTGATGCCGTTTGGTTTGACAAATGCTCCAACTGCATTCATGGATATGATTAATAGGGTTTTCCATGAATATCTTGATCATTTTGTGGTAGTGCTTATCGATGATATCCTTGTGTACTCGTGTACCGAGGAAGATCATGATCGGCATTTACGGATTATTTTGCAAGCTTCAAAGAAAAATCAGTTGTATGCAAGCTGATTAAGCGTGAGTTTTGGCTTAAGGAAGGGATGTTTCTTAGTCACGTAGTTTCGGCTGAGGGTATTCGTATTGATCCTCAGAAGATAGAGGCTATTCTTAATTGGAAACAACCTAAGTTAGTGTTCGAGGTTCGTATTTTCCATGGGTTGGCTGGTTACTATCGTCGTTTTGTAGATGGTTTCTCTAGTATTGCTGCTCCGTTGATGAAGTTGTTGCAAAAGAGTGTTTCGTATGCGTGGACGGAGTCATCAACGTAGTTTTGAGAAGTTGAAGGAGGTTTTGACACATGTTCTTGTCTTGATTAAACCCGAGTATGGTAACGAGTTTGTAGTCTATAGTGATGCGTCTTACGTTGGTTTGGGTTGTGTGTTGATGCAAGATGGTAAGGTTGTGGCTTATGCATCAAGGCAATTGATAGTTTATGAGCGAAACTACCCAACTCATGATTTGGAGCCTACGACAGTCGTATTTGCTTTGAAACTTTAGAGAGGTTATCTATATGTTGAGAAGTGTATTGTTTACACTGATCACAAAAGTTTGAAGTATTTGATGTCTCAAAAGGAGTTGAATCTTAGGCAACGAAGATGGATTGAGTTACTTAAGGATTATGATTTGACGTTGGAGTATCATCTGGGAAAGGCTAACGTGGTAGCAGACACATTGAGCCATAAGGTTGCTATTGAGCTTAAGGAGATATTTGTAAAGCTTAGTATGACACAAGAAGGTGGGTTGCTGGCTGAGTTGCAAGTTAAGTCTATGTTCTCTCAAAGGATTAGAGCGAGGCAACCGTATCACGATGCGTTGGTACCGCACGTTAAGGATATTTTGGATGGTAATCTGACTGATTTCCATTTTGATAATGATGGTGTTTTGTGATTTAAGGGTTGAATAGTTGTGCCAGAAGATTTAGAGTTGGGGCACACTATTTTGAATGAAGCTCATTCTAGTCCTTTTGCGATGCATCCGAATGTATCATGATTTGAAGGATTTGTACTATTGGGTTGGTTTGAAGAAGGATGTGGCCGAGTTTGTTGCTCGTTGTATGGTGTGTCAGTGATTTAAGGCTGAGCATCACTTTCCTTCTGGGTTGTTGCAACTTGTTCAGATTCCGAAGTGAAAGTGGGAAAGAATCACCATGGATTTTGTGACAGGTTTGCCTTTGACACCATCCAAAAAGGATTCGATAGGGGTGATTGTAGAACATTTTCGAAGTTTTTGCATTTCCTCGTTGTGCATACGATGTATACATTGGATAAGTTGGCTAATATGTATATTGCCGAGATAGTGAGATTACATGGAGTTTCTAAGTCGGTCTTATTATCCTCAAACGGGTGGACAATCTGAACATGCTATTCAGACATTGGAGGATATGTTGCGGTGTTGTATAATTGAGTTTCAAGGGACATAGGAGAAGCAACTACCGTTGGTGGAGTTTTTTTTTACGATAATAGTTATTAGTCGAGTATCCAAATGGCTCCTTATGAGGCTCTTTATGGTCGAAGGTGTTGTACACCTCTTTGTTGGGTAGAATTGGGTGAGTTTCATGTGGCGGGGCCCGATTTTCTCAAAGATAATAATGAGAAGGTGAAAATCATTTGTGAAATACTTAAGGCGGCTTCGAGTCGGAAAAAGTCCTATGCGGATTTGAAGCGAAAAGAGATTGAATATGAAGTGGGTGATAAGGTGTTCTTAAAGGTTTTTCCTTTGAAGAAGGTGATGAGATTTGGCCCTAGGTTCATTGGAGCTTATAAGGTGATTGGGCAAGTTGGTCCGATTGCATATAGATTGAGGATACTGGATGAACTTGAGAAGATACATGATGTTGTGCATGTGTCGATGCTTCAAAGGTATATATCGAATCCGTCGTATTTGTGCATGTTGAGGAGATTGAGCTGTATCCGGATTTGTCTTATGATGATGAGCCTATAAGGGTGCTAGATTTGAGCACTAAGGTTCTTCGTGGGAAGACCATAGAGTTGGTCAAGATATTGTGGTGACATCGAGGAGTCAAGGAAGCCACGTAGGAAACAAAAGAGGACATGATGAAACAGTTTCCTCATTTCTTTCCTTTAGGTAAATTTTAAGGATAAAATTTCTTAAGAGAGGGAGAGTTGTAACACCCCAAAAATAGGGCTAGATGTTTAGGGGTTCGACCGAGTTCGATTTGAACTGGATTGACCGATTTGAGTAGTTTCGGGGGATTTAATATTTTAAAAAATATGAGAGATTTATATTAAAATGAGTTGACGATTTTAAAAAAAGGTTTATAAATTTTATCAAATAATTTGGTAATTTAATTGGAGGTTTAATAAATGGGATTAAGGGGAATTGTGTTTTAGTGACTAAATTATAAAATGTGCAAAAATATGATAGTGACTATTTTTAAATGGGCAAATATTAAGAATCGTTAGAGATTTATATTTTCCAAATGTTTTCATCTGAAAATAATGTAACGCCCCGATTTTGGGCCTAGGAGTTTGCTAGGTTGATTAGACGGTTTGGTGGGAAAATATCCTAAAATCATTATTTAATACATGGATATATTTGGTGAAATCAATTTTGGAAAATGGGTTTTGGACATTTGACATTTTGGGTTAGTGACCAAAATGTAAATAATGAAAACTATTTTTAGTGACTATTTTGAAAAAGGGTCAAATCTTAGAATCTTTAAGGAGCCAATTTACTAGATGTTTTTATCAGATTTTCCTCTCAATTAAGATTGATTTTAAAAAATTTTAATTAAGGAATTAAAAGGGGATTTAAAAAAGAAGGTAGTTATTTCATTAAACCACTTTTGATGTAACTTTTGCTCTCAAACTTTTCTCTCAAAATATCTTCAGCCAAACACTCTCTTTTTCATCAAAGATTTCAGGTAATTATCTTGATTTCTTAAAATTTTGATTTCCAATGGATTCTTCAATCTTGTTTTCCAAAATCTCATTGTTTTCCTTTGTTTTTCAAGAGTAAAACATCCAATTGAGAGGAAATTCACTCATTAGAGGTAAGGTTCGTTCTTCTCCTTTAATGAAAGGTTCTTTACTAAAATAACCAAGTATTTGATCCTTATTTAATGTTTTCCAATATCTCATTGTTTTCCTTTGTTTTTCAAGAGTAAAACATCCAATTGAGAGGAAATTCACTCATTAGAGGTAAGGTTCGTTCTTCTCCTCTAATGAAAGGTTCTTTACTAAAATTCCCAAGTATTTGATCCTTAATTAATTTTTTCCAAAATCTCATTGTTTTCATGTGTTTTTCAAGAGTAAAACATCCAATTGAGAGGAAATTCACTCATTGGAGGTAAGGTTCATTCTTCTCCTCTAATGAAAGGTTGTTTAATAAAATTCCCAAGTATTTGATCCTTATTTAATGTTTTCTAATGAGTTTTGATGATTTAATAATGGAAATTGGTTAAATCAAGGTTTATCTGTTGAGATCATGTGATTTTTGTATTGGATCTATTTTCCTGAGTTCTTGGTTGTTTTTAATCATGATTTTTGTGTTTGCTAATGTTAATAAGTTGGTTTTAACATTGGAATCCCAAAACTAGGTGAATCTTTAATTTCTAGGTTGCTTGTTATGTGTTTTTGAGGAGTTGTGGGAGGTTTATGGATGATGGAGGTATAAAGATGTTATTAGTTTGTTTTTGGATGTTAATTGATGGATTAAACTAGTAGATTTTGGATAGGTTAAGTTTGGAAGGTGTTTGATGTTGTTTTTGATAGTTTCGACTAATTTTTGGAAGGCGAATGTTGAGGTTACAGGGGATCTTTCTTTAATAGCGAGTTGAATGCACAATGGTGCATTTTCCCTCTGTTTATATGTGGTTAAATTAGGGGATGTTCAAGATGGTTTTGCCTAGTGGTGTACGTTGCTTATCGGAGGCTCCATTCGTGTTGGCAAGTGAGGCGAGGCGAATCAGTGAGTTAAAACGAGTTTAAGCTCTTTAAAAGGTTTGATTGTTGGATCATGAGGGTTTAGTTATAGCCTAAAAAGCTTAACTAAGCTCAAGCGTAATTCGTTCTTACTCTTTCTTTGTCCATCAATGTAGAGAATTAAAGGTTGGAGGCAGTGAGCAAGCGAAGGAAGATCCAAGGACTTGTTAACGCAAAAGTATGACACTTCAAACTAGACTTGTAGTAATAAAGGCAATGGGGTACATTATTGATTGGAGAGGGTTTTTGCTAAATTCCCTGTTTGGGCAAGTTTGTATTGTTATTTTGGGGTTGTAATTGGCCTTATACATTTGGTTGTTGCTTTAGATTTATGTATCATATGGTGGTTGGTTGTTTTCTAGGAAGCATGCCTATAGATTTCTGTTTGAAGTATGACGTCATGATTTGTTCATGTATCTTTGATGTTCTAGCATGGAATGATCCCTGGAATAGTTGTTGTCGTTACCATTTTAAAACCGAGTGCAGAAAAATAGCCTGACGATTGATTTCTTTTTGAACTTAGGGTTTTTATTCATTTCAATTCATTAAATCTCGAAAATTAAAGTTTTCCATATTAAATCGAATTTTTCATTTAATTAACCAAAATCTTGATTTTCCCTTTATTGAATTTTTAAAGTAGATTTTTCATAATAAAATCAATTTTATTAATTAATTATGAAAATTACTTATTTTATTCTTGAAAAATATTTTGGAGTCGTCACTGGTCACTTTGGTAGACCGGACACCATAAAAACAACTATATATTTATTTCTTTTAAAATTAGGGTTCGAGAGTTGGTTATGTGTGGGGAATGATTAGCACCCCCACAAACGCCCGTTGTTGGTACCTTTTTAATTTCACGTGGCATTTTGGCATTTCGAGCAATAATTTGAATTTAATTAAATCCTTAATTGTTGAATGAATTTTCATTTCGAATAGAGATATCCTTTTGTAAGAAAATACATTTTTAACGATCATAAGTTTTGAAACATCTAGTTACTTTAGGATACTTCAATTTATATTAAAAAATGTATCTCAACGCAAAAGGTTTTTGATGCATGTCCATTTATTTTCTTGTCATTTTTAAGTTTAAACCTAATTAGGGCTCCAATTAATTAAGAATCTATGGGCATTACTAAATTTAGGGATTTATGTGATAACACCCAAATGCTTTGGCAGTATCCATATTGGCCCTAAATCAACAATATCCCTAATCATTAATGTCTCTAATTATTTACCTAATTCCGATTTAATTAAACTAACTATATGTGATTACCATTTTAATTTCAAATGACATATTAAATGTTCTACAAAAATGTTCCCTTGACTAACAGCTCTCAGTGAGATACTAGTCAACTTGGAACATTAAGGTTTCAATTTACTATTTATTTATTTTTCTACAATCATCTCCCTACTCAAGTTAATTAAAGAACCTAAGATACTAAGGCCTTAATTGTTTAAAACTATGTGAATTAATCTCCTAAACAAAAATAATATGGATTCCACTCGCTAGCAGTGCCCCCACATGTGAAGGGAATATTCCCTATGAATTAAGGGCACAAAACCCTAAGAGCCCCTACTATATAAAGAAAAGGACACGCACATTAAATGGGAGCTGGAAAAAGTTACTTTGTGAGCTAAGAAAGAGAGAAAAAGGCGGTTGCCTTTCTTCATCTTCTCCATTGTGGTTTCCTCCATTGCTGAAGCTCCAATGCGTGTTCTTGCTGGCCTTTCAGAGAAGCAGCAAGCTTAGAGTGGTTCACGGCTGTCCAAGGCGGCTTTGGATTTTTCTTGTCCTTTAGTTGCTTTTTTCGTCTCATTTCCTAGTATTTGGATGGGTTGTTTCGAACGTATGATTGTGGATGATATTTGCCCAGCCATGAACTGATTTTAAGTGGCTTGGGCTTGTAATGGTTTTATTGTTTTTAGTTTGAATGAATGTTTCGTTACTTGCTTGTTCCTTTCATGTTTTGTCCATTGTTCTTTTATGCCTTGAGCTTGTAAGAGCTTTCGAGAGTTAGCCATTGCTTAGGTGTTTGATAGCTTAATATTCGAGAGAATTAGGCTTAGATCTACGTGGACAATGGGGTTTGATGCTGACAGGCAAAATCCTAACTCACCTAGAGATAATGATAGAGTTTCAACAGCTAAGAAGAGAAGAACTTAAAGGATAGTTGTATGTTAGGGTTTACGCCGAGAGGTATTACCATAGAATTCTTCCTATCGGGTTTCTTGCTAGAGATAATGTAGAGACATCTTTGTAGCTCTGCCGAGCATGTTGTGGGCAAGATAGTACGAGACATTCTTCAGGCTTAGACATAGAGATCCTTAGTAAGCCCAGCCTGTCATTCCATTAGAGAGTTTCGTGCACTCGAGAGGACATTCGAAGTATCTTTATTTCAACTTAGTTTTCATTACAGTTAATTGCTATAACATTTTTGAGCCTAATTCCTTTTGCTATTATATTTATTTTCAAGTCGTAAATTTGTGTGCTTTGACTAAGCTAGTTTGGCCTCCAATCCCTGTGGAGATGATACTCTCTCATTACTTTATTACTTGTTCGATGTGTATACTTGCACTATTTGCGTATTATTTATAGTACATCATTGCACGCAAAGTTTTTGGCACCTCTGCCGGGGATTGGCAATTGGTTATTTAGAGTTTAGTCTTTACACCAATTTATTTCTTCTTTTTGTTTGTTCTTTTTTAGGTGTTCTATTGTGCATGACCCGAGGAAGACCTGAAGAACCCTTAACACCTACAGTACCTAAAATCGTACATTTATTTCGCCAAAGAAGACACATACAAGAAGCCTTAAGAACCATGTATTGAGGTGGTAATCAAGTGAATCAAGTATATGAAAATATTGATAACCCTAATGCTGCAGCAAATCCTGGAGCAATAGTTCGACCTCTTGCTATTAGAGACCATTTGAATCCTATCTTAGATGATCTCAATCCCTAATGTTCAATATGTTGAATTCCATTGGGCAGTTTGGTGGATCACCTCACGAAGATGCAAGACAACACATTCGAGTATTTTTGGATGTATTTTCTTTCGAAAACAGGGTATGCATGAAGATGTATTGAAGCTCAAGCTATTTCCTTATTCTTTGCATGATCGAGCACGAGCTTGGTTGGGTGGAGTACCAGCCGATTCTATGGAATCATGGTCAGATCTGTGCAAAAGTTTTTTGCTACGGTATAATCCACCTAACATGAACACTTAATTGAGGAATGACATAGCCTCCTTTCGTCAAGCTGATGACGAGTCAATGTACGAGTATTGGGATAGATATAAGGGACTACTCCGCAAGTGTACAAATAATGGATTTCAAGACTGGACGCAAGTCATCATGTTCTACAATGTTGTCAATGCTCCTACAATGATGATGCTGGACGCTTCAGCAAACGACACTTTGTTGGAGAAGTCACCTCAAGAAGCATTTGATATATTTGATAGGATCGCAAACAATGACTACCAATTTCCTACTTCGAGACTTAGTACGGGAAGGAGAACTCATGTGACGCGTGAGCTCGACAACAACGAATCAGTTTTAGCCCAATTGTCGGCCATCACCACCATGCTAAAGAATCTCCAACGTCTTAGTGAGGTAAAGGAAGCAAAAGTGGTCACTGGTTGTGTTCAGTGCAATGGAAACCATCATGTGAGCGAGTGCCCTAAAAATCACGAGTCAACCAACTATGTGGGAAACTTTAATAGAAGCAACCACAGCCCCTACTCAAACACTTATAATCTAGGGTGGCGTCATCATCCTAATCTTGCTTGGGGGAATCAAGGAAACCACAATGCTGGAAGCTTGAGTAGGCACCACAACCAAACTGAATCCCAAGGTTTTCAGCAGAATGTGCCATGTCAAAATGACAACAAGGGTTCAACCTCTTCATCGAACAATAGTTCCTTGGAAGCTACTCTCCAAGATTTTATGTTAACCACGAAGGCTTTATTCCAAGATCATACAGCGTCTATAAAGAGTTAAGGTGCATTGCTTCAAATCCATAGCTCTTTCTTCAAGGCTTTGGAGACCCAAATGGGACAGATTGCACAAGCTCTGCATGGTCGACCTGAAGGTAGTCTGCCTAGTGATACTAAAGTCACTAAAAATCATGGAAAGGAGCAATGTAGTGCACTCATATTGAGGAGTGCCACTCAACTTAACAAAGAAGATAAGTTTGGGGGAAAGAAAGTGGAAGACCCCAGCCTTAATTCTATGGCTAAGGAATCAGCTTTGCAAGAAGAATCAACTTAAGAAGGGAAAGAGAATGATGGCTCGACAAATAAACCTGCTGATGGAGAACAGAACATTGCTATAGCAAAAGAAAGATCCCCACCAGTAGAGGAAGAAGTCAGACCCCCACCACCCTTCCTTCAACAGCTCAAGAAGCAAAAAGATAACCTTCAATTCAAAAAATTTGCAGATATTCTTGACCAATTGCATATCAATGTCCCATTTCTGGAGGCAATTGACCAAATGCCTACATATGCTAAGTTTCTCAAGGATATTGTCACCAAGAAAAGGATGGTTGAGAATTACGAGACTGTTGTTATAGCAAAACAATGCTATTCAGTGCTAAGCAATTTTCCACTGAAAAAGAGTGATCTGGGCAGCTTTATCATTCCATGTTCCATAAGAGACAAATACGTTGGGAAAGCTCCATGTGACCTTGGGTCTAGTGTCAACCTAATGCCCAAGTTAGTCTTTATGAAGCTTGGAATGGGAGATGCAAGGCCCACCATAATGATTTTGCAACTAGCAGATAGATCTCATGTCCGGCCGGAAGGAAAGATAGAAGACGTTGTGGTTAAGGTGGGCAAATTTGTCTTTCCAGTTGACTTCCTTATCATTGATTGTAAAGTAGATGAAAAAGCACCCATTATCTTGGAACGACCATTTCTAGCGACATGTTGAATCTTAATTGACTGTGAAAAGGGTGAGTTCACCATGAGGGTGGCTGATCAAAAGGTGACCATAAATGTCTTCAACACCCTCAAATATGTGGATGAATATGATGAGTGTCAACACATAGATGCTATGACAAAAGCGGAAGCTGCAGAATTATGCTGCAACAATTTTGTGGAAATTAAGGACTATGTGAAACTCAATGACCAGAACAATGAAAAGCTTGAGGAATACCCATCGGAGGTGCAATAGTCCAGCTTGATCATTGCTAGACCAGGTACGCACTTTGAACCTTTAGACTTTGCAAAATTTGTCCCTCCTAAACCCTCACTTGAGCATGTACCCACGCTAGAATTGAAGCCATTACCTTTACATCTTAAATATGCTTATTTGGGTAGTAATGAGACTTTGCCTGTGATAATCTCTTCTAGTCTAACCCCTAAGCAAGAATGTTGTTTAATAAATATGCTATCTCAACATAAGAAAGCTCTAGGGTGGACTATGGCTGATTTGAAGGGTATAAGCCCTACTATTTGTATGCACAAAATTTTGCTTGATGATTGTCACAACAATTCTGTTGAACCCCAAAGAAGGCTCAATCTAGTCATGAAGAAAGTGGTAATGAGGACATAATCAAATGGCTCGATGCGAGAGTTATCTACCCAATATCGAACAGTTCATGGGTCAGCCCGGTACAATGTGTACCAAAGAAGGGAGGCATGACCGTGGTGAGCAATGAAGACAATAAATTCTTACCAACAAGGACTGTTATGGGGTGGAGAATTTGCATGGACTATCGGAAGCTCAACAAAGCAACCAAGAAGGATCACTTTCCCCTCCCATTCATTGATCAAATTCTAGATCGATTGGCGGGCAAATCTTTCTACTGTTTCCTTAACGGATACTCAGGGTACAACCAGATTGCTATAGCGCTGGAGGACAAAGAGAAGACAACCTTCACTTGCCTTTACGGTACTTACGTATTTTGACAGATGCCCTTTGGGCTTTGCAATGCTCCAGCCACTTTCCAAATGTGCATGTTGGCCATCTTTTCTGATATGGTTGAAGAATTTTTGCAAATCTTCATGGATGATTTTTCAGTCTCTGGAGATACTTTTGTCTCGTGTTTAGGCAACTTGGCCAAGGTACTTAGAAGATGCGAAGAAGAAGATTTAGTGCTCAATTGGGAGAAATGTCATTTTATGGTGACTGAAGGAACTGTTCTAGGTCACAAAATCTCTCAACAAGGGATAGAATTGGACAAGGACAAGGTTGAAGTAATTGACCACCTACCACTGTGAAAGGGATTCGGAGTTTCTTGGGACATGTTGGCTTTTATAGGAGGTTCATTAAGGACTTCTCCAAAATCTCCAAGCCATTGTGTAATTTGCTTCAGCAAAACCAACCCTTCATCTTTGTTGCAGAATGCTACAGTGCATTTAAGGAACTCAAGGAGAATCTCATATCAGCATCAATAGTTGTTCCCCCAGATTGGACCTCACCATTTGAGTTGATGTGCGAGACAATCGACCATGCAGTAGGGGCAGTACTTGGACAACGTCAAGGTATACTTTACCATGTTATTTATTATGCTAGCCGCACCTTGAATGATGCAAAAATAAATTACACAACCACTAAAAAAGAACTGCTAGCCGTTGTGTTTGCCTTTGATAAGTTTAGAGCATACTTGATAGGCACTAAGGTCATTGTACACACTGATCATTCTGCTATAAAATACTTAGTGACTAAAAAAGATGCTAAACCTAGACTTATTAGGTGGATACTTCTTTTGCAAGAGTTTGATTTGGAAGTTAAGGATATAAAGGATTGTGAAAATCAAGTTGCTGACCATCTCTCTAAGATAGAAAACAAGGCTGAAAACAATAAGAATTTAGACATTAAGGAGGAATTTCTCGATGAGAAAATATTATATGCTACAACAATTCCATGCTATGCTAATATTGTTGAATTTCTTGTTAGTGGTATTTTCCCTCCTAATTTGAATAGCCAGGGCAAAACAAAGTTCAAACATGATGTGAGATTTTACTTTTGGGACGAGCCCTATTTGTTCAAGCAATGTGCCGACCAAATAATCCGGAGATGTGTCCCCGAAGAGGAGCAAAAGGAGATTTTATTTTATTGCCATTCGTCTTCATGTGGAGGCCATTTTCGAGGAACTAGGGCTGCTGCAAAGGTTCTACAATGCGGATTCTATTGGCCCACACTTTTCAGAGATGCACACGAATTCGGCAAGGCATGTGATAGATGCCAAAGGATGGGGAATATATCTCGAAGACATGAAATGCCATTACAATGCATTTTGGAGGTGGAACTCTTTGATGTATGGGGAATAGATTTCATGGGACCCTTCCCATTATCTTTTGGAGACCTCTACATCCTATTAGCTGTTGACTATGTGTCAAAATGGGTTGAAGCGATAGCTACACCGAAGAATGATTCCAAGACGGTTTTGAAGTTCCTTCACAAGAACATTTTCACAAGATTTGGAGCCCCAATAGCCATCATTAGTGATGAAGGAAACCACTTTGACAATAGGCTTATTGCTAAAGCATTGCAGCGATATGTAGTGCAACATAAAATTGCTACAGCATACCACCCTCAGACCAATGGCCAAGCTAAAATCTCGAATCGAGAAATCAAGCAAATATTGGAAAATGTGGTTAACCCCAAGAGGAAGGATTGGTCTCTAAGACTGGATAAAGCATTATGGGCATATCGCACAACCTTCAAGACACCCTTGGGGATGTCTCCATTCAAGTTGGTCTATGGCAAGGCTTGTTACCTTCCCATAGAACTTGAACATAAGGCGTATTGGGCAATCAAAAAGCTCAATATGGATGCCCAGCTAGATGGTGAAAAGAGACTTTTGGAGCTTAATGAAATGGAAGAATTTAGAGTCCAAGCTTATAAGAGTGCACGCATATACAAAGAGAAGACTAAGAAGTGGCACGATAAACATATTTTGCCATGTCATTTTTCTAAGGGATAACGAGTCTTTCTCTACAATTCTCGACTTAAGCTTTTCCCAGGCAAGCTGAAGTCGCGATGGTCAGGTCCTTTTTATTTTGAACAAGGTCTACCCCCATGGTGCTGTAGAGATCAAGAAACTTGATGATAAAGTTGTTTTCAAGGTAAACAAACAGAGGTTGAAGGTCTACCACAGAGCTCTCATCTTGAGAGACAAATCAAACATGTTTTTCCAAGATCCATAAGAGTTTGCACCCTCTTTATCATTTATTTTGCTATAGCATTTTCAGTTTTTGTTGTTCATAAATAAGGTTATTTTTACTTGTATCTCTTTATCCCTTAGTCATTTTATTTCAAGCTTTGGTGTTTTCTTTAATTCGTGTTGTCAGTTTTAACCCCAAAGTTTTAGGTGGCAGGCTATGGTTTCATGCAAGTTTGGCGTAGCTTTAATATGAGGAGGGCTTTGTCCTTTTTCCATATAAGGGAAGTTATTAAACCCACATTTCCCTATGTTTTGGGGGGGTATTAAAAAAAGCAAAAAGAGAGGGATATCATTCTTTTTCCAATTTAAAAACCCTAGCTCATCATTTTTGTCAGCATTCTCTCTCTTACTTTTCACTTTTCATTAAAACCTTGTCATACCTTTTCTATTCCCCATAACTCAAAACTGCCACCATCATCTCTCTCCTATAACTTGTGTCAGTTACTCTCCTTTCAACTTCCCATCACTCCGTCCTCTTCGTGTTCAATTTCTTCATACTAAAAAAATCATCATCATCTTTCCCAGAAGTTGTTGAAATTTCACTCCAAACCCTAAAAGCTAAAAAAAATTTGCCCCTCCTTGCAAAACATGGCCCTTATGAAGAATGTCATAGGCGTCTCTAGTAGCTCCCACGCCCAACTCACCATAGAAATCAAGAAGTTCTTTGACGTCGGTGCTAAGGAGTAATTCCAACAGATAAAAGATTGCAAAGTCTACCCGGAGCAAGGTTTTAAAGTTCCTTTAGAGGGAGAAGGAGGCTTTGACAAAGAAATCCTGGATGTAATTGATAAGCACGAATGAGGGACTTTTTTCTGTCACCCTAACGACATCTCTATCTCCTTGGTTAGGGAGTTCAATGCCCATTTGACGAGCCCCACCCAATCGGTTGTTTATGTGCAAGGGGAGCAAATTAAATTTACCGTTGGTCCAATCAACAAGTTCTATGGGTTAAAGAATGTCATGGACCAACATGCTTCCTTTGCTGAATCAGCAGATGCCTAGACATACAAGGAGGTCTTGGAAAACCTATGCTTTACTGAGACGGAGTTGGACCCAGCTAGCAGAGCTGTTGAAAAGCCTGAGACTAAGGTGTGGAACCATTACTTGAAGACTCTCCTGATGCCCACCTCCCATACTGCCATAGTGCACATCACCATGTTACTATTACTACACTCCGTCTTCAATGGCTGACAAATTGATGTGGATAAACTGATTGTTGAGGAAGTCTACTCCTACTTAAAGAGAAAGTCAAGCCCTCTCATCTTCCCTAATCTTATTACGGCACTCTGCTGCAAAAAGCAAGTCTTTGAAGACCCTCAAGAGGACGAGATCGAGAAGGGAAAGAGTACATTAACACCAGGCCAAATCTTTGGACTTAGGGGATTTGATGAAGATGCTCCAGCGGAAACGTTGAAAGGTGGGGCTAAAACAATTACTGCAGCAAGAATCGTATCCCTTGTCGCCTCTACCAAGCGTATGCACGAGCAGATGGAGGAAATAAAGGGAAACCTAACAATTTATTTCAAGTATGTCAAGGAAAGGGATGAGGCCACTAACTCTTACTTCAAAGAGATGCTCCCATACATGGAGATGACTTCCCACATTTCCCTGATGACTTGTTGATGTCCAAGAAGGACCAGCAAGCCCCGTAAGCTATACCAGCTCCAAAGCCAACTACACCACAGCGCCCACCACCAATTTCGCGACGAGACCCATCTCTAACTCCACCACCTGCTCCAGCAACAACAACTAATGCCAACATTAGACAAATCCCTCAGACAACGAGGCCAGAGAAAAGAAAAGCTCCAATGCATATCCTACCACCACGAGAACCTCCCCTCGATGACCCTATCGATATTGACAGTTAGGAGGAGGAGATAGCTGACAACTCTCCTGCACCTATACCTATCCCAATAGTTGATGCTACAACAAAGACGATGAGTCATCTAAAATGCACGATGGGTCATGTATGGAATACCCCAAATGAGGATGATGATGATGAGATCCAGTTAGCTCAGGAGGAACTAGTTGACCAACCAAGCCAACAAGATGTTCACGATGAACCCATCACAACCCTGAAAAAGAAGAAGAAAATCAAGCACCAAGGAGTCAAACCCAAAACACCAAAATAGCTTTTAAAAAGGTAACTTGCATTTGCATTTAGTTTAGTTTTAGTTAATTTTCATGCACTGAGGACAATGCCTTATTCAAGTTTGGGGAGGTAGTGTTCATAGTTAGTCATTTGCATTTGTAGTTATGAACAAAATTTTGCTATGGCATTTTGCTAGTTTAAAGACAATTTTATGAATAAGTTGATGATGTCCGATGATGATTATTTGAATTCTATGGCTGTAAATTGATTGAATAAATATGACTACTGAGATTGGTAGAAATACTTTTAGGTTTTGATACTTCATGATGTGAGTGTTACATGATGGCATGCTCTCTATGTTTAAATTGGTTAGATGCTTTTTGGCGAAAGAACTCTCGTATGCTTTAGTTTAAATATGAAAAATGAACTTGAATGATAAATGAAAGCATTAAAGGCTTTGTTAGACTCCCCTGCGCTTATCAAATGTGTTGAATTGTGAATAAATGCTTCGGCATAACTGTAGAGGGACACTCTTCTTTGTGTTGTTTGTCTAGATACTGCATTTAAATAAATGGAAACAACATATGAGTGAATGAAAATAGTCACAGGATGACTCCGCTCAATAGGCTAGGGAATGGGGTGCTCTAATTCATTTACAAGTATAGGAAGGTAGTTGTGATGAGCTGACTCCCCTCGTAGCAGTACAAAAAAAGAAAAAAAGAAGCTAAAAATGGGAGTATCTTGTGCTTAAACTAATTAAGAAAAGCTAGGGCAAGCTTGAGAATCTAACCAATGATCTTCTAACTGTGTTAAGTGTAGGGATGATGTAGTCATATACACACACACTCAGAGGGTCTCGACCTAAGGAAAAATTCTTAAAATCTCAAAACTGCCTAGTAGGTTGAAGCCTTTATTTTCTGAGGACTGAAATTTTGCCATAACCCTGTCTTGAGCTGATTCAATGCTATAACATTCTTTTGTTTGTTTCTGTTCATTGCTTGAGGACAAGCAATAGCATAAGTTTGGGGGGTTGTTAACCTTGCAAAAGGTTAACATTTCATGCCTCTTTACTTAAGTTATTGTATGAAATCAAGCGTATTTCATCTCATTTCATGGCATATAGATGCATTTAGTTCATATAGTTGCATTTGGTGTTGTTGGTTTTGTTTTCTTTGTTTATTTACAAAAATTGATGCTGCTTGGGAAGGTTTTGGTTGGTGTGGTGATGTGCAGGAAAAAGAGGAGCAAGGCAGGGAAAATACCATAGCATTTTGGATAGCATTTCTGGGACAAAGGAATGGAGATATTTTGCAGCCCCCACATGTAAAGGGAATATTCCCTAGGAATTATGGGCACAAAACCCTATGAGCCCCCAATATATAAAGAAAAGGACACCCACGTTGAACGGGAGCTGGAAAAAGTTACTTTGTGAGCTAAGAAAGAGAGAAAAAGGTGACTACCTTTCTTCATGTTCTCCACTGTGGTGTCTTCCATTGCTGAAGCCCCAAGGGGCGTTCTTGTTGGCCTTTGAAAGAAACAACAAGCTTAGAGTGGTTCACGGTTGTCCAAGATGGCTTGGGAGTTTTCATTGTCCTTTAGTTCCTTTGCTGTCTCATTTCATAGTATTTGGATGGGTCGTTTCGAGCGTATGATTAAGGATGATATTTGCCCAGCCATGAACTGATTTTAAGTGGCTTGGTCTTGTTATGGTTTTATTGTTTTTAGTTTGAATAAATGTTTCGTTACTTGCTTGTTCCTTCCATGCTTTGTCCATTGTTCTTTTATGCCTTGAGCTTGTAAGAGCTTTCGAGAGTTAGGCATTGCTTAGGTGTTTGACAGCTTAATATTTGAGAGAATAAGGCTTAGATCTACGTGGACAATGGGGTTTGATGCTGAGAGGCAAAATCTTAACTCACCTTAGAGATAAGGATAGAGTTTCAACGGCTAAGAAGAGTATAACTTAAAGGATAGTTGTATGTTAGGGTTTTTGCCGAGAGGTATTGCCATAGCATTATTCCTATCAAATTTCTTGCTAGAGATAGTGTAGAGACATCTTGGTAGCTCTGCCGAGCATGTTGTGGGCAAGATAGTACGAGATATTCTTCAGGCTTAGACATAGAGATCCTTAGCACGCCCAACTTGTCATTCCATTAGAGAGTTTCGTGCACTTGAGAGGACCTCGAAGTATCATTATTTCAACTTAGTTTTCATTACAATTAATTGCTACAACATTTCTGAGCCTACTTCCTTTTGCTATTACATTTATTTTTAAGTTGTAAATTTGTGTGCTTTGACTAAGCTAGTTTGGCCTCCAATCCATGTGGAGACGATACTCACTCATCACTTTATTACTTGTTCGATGTGTATACTAGCACTATTTATGTATCATTTATAGTACATCCCAGCATGCAACAATTACTGATCAATCTTTCGAAAAGTGGACCTCTTAAAGTCTGCACAAACATATGGGAAACCTCACTTTCCATCAACGGAGGCTGCACTTGAGCCGCTATATCTCTCCATCTCTGAGCCTACTGACGGAGTGTTTCATTACTTCTTTGCTCCATGCCCTGCAACATGACACGGCTGGGAACCATTTTTGTCATATGCTTATAATGTTCTACGAGAGCTTCAGAGAGATCTTTCCATGACCGGATGTTTACGCAACTCAACTGTGTGTACCGTTGTGCTACTGAACCAGTCAAGCTGTCCTAAAAACAATGTATCAGTAGCTTTTCATCTTTCAGATGGGCAGCCATCTTTTAGAAATACATCGCAAGGTGGGCCCTTGGGCAGGTAGTCTTATCGTACTTCTCAAAATTTAGAACTTTATATTTTGGGGGAAGAATCAAATCAGGTACTAAGCTCATTTCAACTGCACCAGGTCCTGTTTCATTCACTTTCTTCATTTCTAGCAGACGATCCTCCAAAGCTTTACAACGCTCCTCATATTTCCTTTCGTTCTCAGCGCGGATTTTCTCTATCTCATTCAAAGTGTTCAAATCAGGAACCTCTTCACCACTTCCAAAATGTGCTCCAATGTGCACCGGGTGGCTAGGCGTTGCTCATAGTAGATTGATTTGGACCTTCTTCATAGAAGGAGGTCCCTTGGGCTGCACCCTTATATGAGATGTGGTTTCTGCCTGATCGTTCACGTCATTTGAAGCTCTCTCAGGTATTTTGGCCTTTTCAGACTCTTTTGGCCCAATAGAGCAGTTAACTGGCTGATTATCTCTCTCTGTGCTCGAGCAAAATGGTTCTTCATAGACTGCTCAATTCTGTCTAACATGTTTTGTACTTCGACACGATCATTTTCAAGGCTAGTGATCCTATCCTCTACAGCCATGGTTTTAGAACGCAGACGTGTTCCGTATGGATACAGAATGATTGCGATTTAAAAACAAACTGCCATAAAAACCATTCTTCATTAAATCATCTACTTTACAAGATAAAACATAACGTAAGTGCATGCGTGCATAAATGTATGAATGCATAAATGCATAAAGGCATCGAATTCAAGAATTAGTCTTTTGGAAGCATTCATTTGTTAGAAGGTCCAAATACAAGGAAAAGACAATTTCTTCTATAGAAAACAGCTAGCTCTAATTCCTAGATTGACTAATTCGTGTAGTAGATGGGTAATGACTTCTCCATGCTCCAGCTTGATATCCGGTTGTTCTAACAGGCTCGTGGCTTATCTTGACAATGTCTGCACATAAGAAGCAACACTCCTAAATTGTTTCTTAAAGTTTACCAATTCATTATTTTGGCTTTGGATGGTGCGTTATGCCGCTTCATACTTACCTTTCCATGCTCTGCTTTTTTGGTGTAGTGCTTCCTCATAACTTGTGAGCTTTTCCTTCAAGCCTTGTATTGCATTCTCTAATTCTGATATCCTTTTATGTAACCCTTCCTTCTCATGTTCCATTTGGACCTTGTCTTCGTTATGGTACTTTACGACCATCTACTCCAATTGTGACACTTGGGTTGTTAAATCAAAATTTTGGGCATTTTCTTCTTCCAACTTCTTCTTTGCCTTTTTGATTGATTCCTTGCTTTCACGGGATTTCTTCTCATACATCTTTTTGTAGTTATTTCTTTCCTTTGTTATGTCGTCCAATTTCTCCAATTTCGATTTCCTCCTTTTTGCTTTGCTTTTTAACTCTCATGGATTTCTTGCAGCTCCTTCAAGTCCCAACTGATCTTTTTGTTTTGTTCCATCAGCCCCTTTTCCTTTCCTTCATGCTTACTCACTTACAGCTTTGCCATAATTAGTTCCTCGATAAGGTCACTGATTCCTTTCTCATATTTCTTCAAGTCTAGTCCTCGATCGCGCTTTAGCTTATCCAGTGCAAATGGTGCCTCTATAACTGATTGAATAGACGGTCTTGCATACTCCTGTATCTCTTGAAAGGTTGTATCGTTTACCCTTTTTGTCCTCCATTCCTCATATCTTGTCATAACTTCCAAATCCTGACATGGATGAACCCTCATCGGCTTCTCCCATGCCTTTGCAGTTTGAACTACTATGCCTTTGTAGTCATTTGTCTTGTGTACATATTCAAACTTTGCCATGCCTGCAGTAGCTGGTATGAACTGTCTTGAACCAAACTGTCTAGACACCAACAAAGGACAATAGGTTATTCCTCCCCAAATCTCGGGTAAAGGGACATAGTCTTTGTCTCCACATCGATATAGAAATGTTGTTCCCCTGTTCAACCAATGAGCCCTCCATACAAAATCAACATCCTTCATACTCTTGAAACATTCTTCCCACTTCTTCTCATTCTTTTTCTCGAATGGACAATTAGTTAAATGTTCTCATATTGGTGAATATGTATCCAGATACCTAACAGCTCTATACGGAGTATTTCACCTATTTCCTTCGAACCAAATCTCGAGCAACTATGCACATCCTCAAAATCTTCCTTCCCATGATTTCTTACACGTACTCAACGATCTATAGGTTTCCATCAAAATGGCAGGTACCGGGTTTACACCTTTCTCCAATCGCTCGAACAATTCCACTGTTGATGGATCTATGTGCTCCAGAGTTCGTGGAAACAAAACTAACCCATATATGCACAAGGTGTATAAGCTTCTCGCCCTAACTGGTTCATCTTCACTTGCCAATATCAACTCCTTAAGAACTCTCCAATTTACACGTTGCTTGTCCTCATTCTGATCAGTGTTATCATTATTGGCTATCTTCTTGTCTAACCATTCTTTTGTCTTTCTAGTAATTGGTAACAATTTCTTCTTGAAACCTGAGTTGTTGTTAGGTCTAGTATAGATCTTGTCACTTTGCACTCTGGGACAGTTAATCAGTACGTCATACTCCTCAAGTGTTGGTGTCATGTATACTCGGCCAAAGGTAAAACAATTGTATGCAAGATTCCAGAACTGTGCCATTGCTCTAAGTAACTGTTGATCTATCTGTACACTTAGCAATAAAGCTATATCCTCGAATTCTCTTCTGAATGACTCCTTCATTTCACCTCTCCACTGATCCCATATTGCTTTTACTTCTGACATACAAGTATTCTGACTGGTATTTAACTTTACTTAACTCTTCATCTAAGACACATCTCCCTTTTGCATACTATCTCCTTTCCCATGTCCAGACCACAGTATTGTCTTCTTCAATCTTGAACCCTTCAGACATATTGAACACTTCCAAATTAACTTATTCCCAAATCGATGCCAAAACAAATGTATTATGACATGATTCATAAACAAATAAGAACAAGCAAAAAAAAAACAAAAACTTGTGTCAGTATTGTGAATTAATATGGAAAGAAAATAAATAGAATATAAGCATAGAAAAACACGGTATCAAAGAAAAATAACCAGAGAAATGTATTTAAACCGGTAACACCTGGCCTAGGTCCACGTCTGGCTCTAATGGGGTGGGTTTCTAAAAACAAAATGTGGGTTTAGTTCTAGACTTTGGGTTCCCGAATTGTCGTTACTGTCTACTACGATAATAAGACATCGATTCGGTAGTATAGGTCCCTTACAATAGAGGCGTGGGCCTCACGACAAATAAGGTTAGTATACCGGAAAAAGACAAAATTCCGAACTCAGAGCTGGAGAGCATCACGTCGGATAATGTCTTTCTCCAACTTAAGGGTGAAAAGCCCGGGTCGAGGGCTTATGCATCAATGACAAATATATCATACACAAAGCTACCTCCATTCTTCTTGAAAATTCATCCAACAATTCTCGGAAAAAAAATTAAATTTAAATTATTGCTCAGAATGCCACGTGGAATTAATTAATTAGGCATGACTCTCTTTTTAAGTCCTCAGCAGAGTTGCCAAGATATCGTTACCATTTTCAAAACTGAGTGCGGAAAAATAGCATGGCGATTGATTTCTTTTTGAAATTAGGGTTATTATTCATTTCAATTCATTAAATCTCGAAAATTAGAATTTTCCATATTAAATCGGGTTGTTCATTTAATTAACCAAAATCTTGATTTTCCATTTATTGAATTTTAAAGTAGATTTTTCATATTAAAATCAAATTTATTAATTAATTATGAAAATTACCTATTTTATTCTTCAAAAATATTTTGGAGTCGCCACCGATCACTTTGGTAAGCCGGACACCATAAAAACAACAAGAGATTCATTTCTTTTAAAATTACGGCTCGGGAGTCAGTTACGTGTGGGGAAGGATTAGCACCCCCACAAATTCCCGTTGCTGGTACCTTTTTAATTTCACGTGACATTTTGGCATTTTGAGCAATAATTTGAATTTAATTAAATCTTTAATTGTTGAATGAATTTTCATTTCGAATAGAGATATCCTTTTGTAAGAAAATACATTTTTAACGATCATATGTTTTGAAACATTCAGTTACTTTAGGATACTTCAATTTATATTAAAAATGTATCTCAACGCAAAAGGTTTTTTGATGCATGTCCATTTATTTTTTTGTCAATTTTAAGTTTAAACCTAATTAGGGCTCCAATTAATAAAGTTAATTAAGAATCTATGGACATTACTAAATTTAGGGATTTATGTGATAACACCCAAATGCTTGGGCACTATCCATATTAGGCCCTAAATCAATAATATGCCTAATCATTAATGTCTCTAATTATTTACCTAATTCCGATTTAATTAAACTAATTATATGTGATTACCATTTTAATTTCAAATGAGATATTAAATGTTCTACCAAAATGTTCCATTGACTAACATCTCATTACAGTGAGATACTAGTCAACTTAGAACATTAAGGTTTCTATTTAATATTCATTTATTTTTCTACATTCATCTCCCTAATCAAGTTAATTAAAGAACCTAAGATACTAAAGCCTTAATTGTTTAAAACTGTGTGAATTAATCTCCTAAATCTGATTTATTTACGTTTTTGTGCAGGAAATGAAAAGAGAAAGAGAAAAGCTACCTTCTGGTAAGCTTGGACAGTGACACGATGGCTCTAGTCGTCTTCTTTGGCGTCTGATTTAGCTCCATAGTGTCTGTCTAATTTCTGGTAAAGACTCTCGAACTCCCCTCTCTCTCTCCTTTAATGATTGGAATAATTGCCTAATGATAGTTTCATTATTGTCTAATAATTGCTTCTGTCTCCCTATTTATAGCAAGTGGGCACTGACATCAGCATGGACCTTTAATCCATGTGAAGTTGGTTTTAGCCAATAGGGACTCGCCACATGGCCATCTTTTGGCGGGCTCAAAAAGCACATCGGACCATTTGTGTTTGTTTGGACAGTTTAGCTTGTAAATGGGCGGGAATAGTTAATATTTGAGCTCAAAATTTGTAATCCGCGCTTTTAGGTTCTCTGTATGTAAAAAATGGACTTGTAATGTATAATAGGTATTTATTTTGTATTATTGGACTCTTATAAACATTTATTTTATTTAATGGATCATTATTTATTTATTATCTTTTGGGTTTTATCTATAGAGAATATACGTATATATATAAGTACCCGGACAAAATACGGTATTACAGTTGTGTTTATGTTTATGAATGTTTGGGACATGTTTGAATCCATAAATGTATGTTAAACCAGCAAAAATGAACATTTTAGGTTAGGGCGTAGTGATACGTGTAAGACCGTATCGATACGGTATGGTTCGTATCGTATCGGTACCAGTTTTGCTCATTGGAATCCTGATAACTTGTGCAATAAAAAAGGTACCGATATGCCTATAAGGGTATCGGTAGATGTTAACTGATTTTTAAAGTTGTGGTTCCAATAAACTGACAAGGTAACGATCAAATATTTATTACAAAAGATTTGGAAAATCTGCGTATCGATACATGTTAACTGATTTTTAAAGTTATGGTTCCAATAAACTAACAAGGCAACGATCAAATATTTATTACAAAAGATTTGGAAAATCTTAACACCCCGTACCGGTACACATAAAGCCGTACTGATACTCAAAGGCAAAATTGGTTCCTAGGTTGAATGTCGTACCGATACGGCTACAGGCATATCGGTACCTCATAGCCATTAAGTCTAAAATGCAGTCTTTACATCCATTTGATGTACTTGTAGATTATGAATAGAGGCAATCGCAAACAAGGCATGGATCGTTGAAATCTTTGTAACAAGAGAGTATGTATCAAAGAAGTTTATACCAAACTTCTAAGTGAACCTTTTGACTACTAGTCTTGCCTTATACCTCTAGATTGACCCATATGGTCTAAGTTTCTTTTTGAAAACCCACTTACTATTGATTGGTCTAAATCCTCTAGGCAAGTCTACCAACTCACACGTATGATTAGACATTATTGATTCTAGTTCATCAACAATAACGTTTCTCCAAAATCTAGCATCAATAGATCTTATAGCTTCATCATAGGACTTGGGATCCTCATCTAATCAGAAAGCCTGATCTATTGGATTAGATATCAAGTCTAAATCACTTAATTCTGTAATAAAATAAGTTATAAAATCTGGTCCAAAGTTAGTAGCTACCCTTTGTCTCTTACTCCTTCTATGATCTAATTCAATCTCTAAAGTATCCTTGACAGGAATGCTAGAAGAAGTAGAAGAATGATTTTCTAAGTGTGTTTCAACATTTAATCTAGTTTTTTACAAGGAAAAATATCCTCAAAAAATTGGCATCCTAGATTCACAAATAGAGAAATCATGTAGAGACATGAATTTGTATGCCACAACATTAGAAGCATGCCCAATGATGACTGTGTAGATATCCTATTTTTTACCCTTTTTACTTGGTTTTTGCGTGTGTTCAAGATCATTTAGTTGTATTTAGGAGTACATTGCATTTAGTTTGCATGTAGTTAGGGAGTTACACTACCTATGCTTAATTCATATATATATATTGGTGCTTTTAATGGGAATGTAGTGTTTTGTGGTACATGTGTAGGATCCATCGGAGCTCGAGGAATACTGGAGCGGAAGAGTAGCAAATCTCTCAATTGGAGCTAACAAGGCAAGAAGAGTTAGGGAAAATGTAAACTTTGACCCATGTGGAATCTCCTTAGATACAAAACATTAAAGATATCTAGAAAGCAAAGATCCTCTTAAAGGAGGCTGTGCGCTTTAAGGTTATGAAACCCTAGCTTCCGGCCTATATAAGGAAGGCTTGGACAACAATTCAGAAGAGCATGATTACAAATGATAGTCCTTAGTCTTCAGCTACCGGAGAACCACCAGAGTCAAAGTTCTAGAGGAGCGTCCACACAACAGACACCATCAAGAGAGGTAGAAGAAGTGTGAGACTTGCAACAACATTTGGAATGTATGGAGGAAGATCACCGAGGACGCTTGACCATTTTCTATCCCTTGCTTGATAAACTACTTATGTTTTTAATTTCTATTATGGATATTTTAGGCTCAGACATGAACTAAATACTTTAGTTGGGCTTATTGCTTTATAAGATTTTATTTTTTGAATACTTTATTTTAATGCTATAGTTCGTTTCCCTTTATCTATTTTGTTCATCATTCTTCATGCGTAGTTATTGTAAGAACTATCGAGAGAGGCCTTTTAACTATTGATTTATGGCTTAATAATATTGAGAGAGTTAGGTTAAACAAACGTGAACAGTACGACTAAGCTATTAACTTAGTCTTAATTTGGCTTCGACATAAGTTTAGGGTTTCAATGACTAATAGGGAGAACTTAAACAAATAATAGAGCTGTTAGGGTTCACGCCGACATGTATTACCTTAGCTTCAATGTTATTAACTTCTAGGCATTGAGAGAGACAAAGGTTCATTAGAAAATCCTGTTGAGTAGATAAAGATCTTAATGGTTTATGCAGACATGTATTGCCAATTGCTATAGCATTGAAATAAGTAATCAAGCATATATCCTAGGAAATAAACCCACCCTCCATAATTATCTGTTATTTGCCACAACATCTCTTTGTCATAGTCATAGCTACCTTTACTTTATTTGCTTTTAGTTTGATAAATCAAAATCAACCAATACTTTCTCAAACATTCTTAAGTACGATAACGTCGTATTTATTGATCCAATCCTCGTGAGTTTGACACTATACTTTTATCACTTTATTACTTGACCAACGAGTTTACTTACTCTAAAGTGCATCGCTATTCAACAGGCATCGAGTTTTTGGCGTCGTTGCCAGGGATTGGCAATTGATAATTACATAGTAATTGCGCTTAAGATTTTATTTTATTTGCATTTTATTTTTATTTTTGTTTTTTTAATTTCTTTCTATTAGGTACGTTCAAATGCATGAACGTACGCACAAACTCGAAACCCATTCTTCCATATAATCTAGAGATAGAGAGAACTTTTTGAGATATACGCAGAGAACGAAGGATATTGGTGAATGAGGACGGGAAAAAAGGAATGGACGAAGAAAGAAGTCATAATGAAGAGGTACTACCAGTATGTGCACGAGGAATTGTTGAAAACCCAACACAAAATGGAAGATAGGTACGACAGGAGGCTCCACCACCTTCCAAACCTAGAAGGCCCATTAGAGGCAACATGGAGCCTATTATCAACAACCTCAACCCATCGATCAGTGTGCCTGATCTTAGGGAAACTCACTTTGAGTTGGAAATCGTTATGTTCAACATGCTCAACTCCATTGGACAATTTGGAGGATCAACAATAGAATATGCTAGAGAACACATTCAAGCTTTCTTGGAAGTTTGTGATTGTTTTAAGCAACCAGGAGTTCCTGATGATGTGTTGAGACTTAACTATTCCCCTACTCTTTGCTAGATCGAGCCAGAGCATGGTTGAGGGCTATAACCTCAGGATCTATTACATCTTGGGATGACTTGTGCATGAACCTTTTGCACATATATGATCCACCAAATGTGCACAATCAGAGGCGAAACGAGATCATTACATTCACGCAACGAGATGATGAATCAATGTATGAATGCTAGGAAAAATACAAAGACATGCTACGCAAGTGCTGAATCCTTGGATTCCATGATTGGCTACAAATAACGACGTTCTATAATGGTGTCAATCCAGCGACAAGGATGATGATTGACTCTTCAGCCAAAGGAATTTTGCTTGACAAAAATCCTAAAGAGGCTTTGAAATACTTGATCAGATAGCCAGTAACGACTACCATTTCCCTAGGGGAAGATTGAAGCCAGAACCAAAAACGTTTGGAACACTCTAGTTGGATGATTCCTAGAGCATTGCATCTCAACTCACCACCAATACAAATTTGCTCATGAACATGCAACATGTATCCAATCCATGAGAGGCTAAGGTTATTCAGTACAAATGTGAGCATTGTGATGGGAACACCAGTCGAATAAATGCCCCCAACAAAAAAAATTTGGATGCTACGTAGGGAGTGCCAACCGCAACAACAATCCTTACTCCAACACCTACAACCCATGGTGGAGGCAACATCCAAACTTTGGTTAGAAGGTAACACAAGTAATTCAGGAGCGCGACAAAATGCCACAACAGAACCTCCTAGATGCCAACCAAAGACTCAGAGGCATAACAAAAGAGCTTCTAACTCCAATGCTAATTCCTTTGATTTTACTTATCAAAATTTTATGGATACTACTGGAGTTATTATGTGGTATCAGGTAGCGCATTTAAAGAACCATAGTGACAGGCTTACAACGTAAGCCTCTATGTTGCAAAACCAACAATTGATCATGCAAAATCACACTACTTTCTTACGGTCCTTGGAAACACAAGTTGGGCAGATTACTCAAGTTTTGAAGATACCACCACAATACGGTTTACCTAATGATACTGAAGTCACTAAACCTTTTAGTGCGGAGCAATGCAATGCCATCACGCTGTGTAGTGGCACCCAATTGAAGAAAGATGATAAGTTTTAGGGAGGTTTCCTTGTTGATTCCACACCACGCAAGCCATCCACTGATGTTCTCACACCTAAAGAAACAACTCTTGTGTTGATATAGTGAGTGGCCTTGCTACTGATGGCAAGGATGACAAAGCTAAGGATGCCACTACATCTAGTAAACCACACGAAGAGCCCAGACAACCACTTCCCTTTCCACAACGATTGAAGGCTCAAAAGCAAGATGTCTAGTTGCGGAAGTTTTTGGATATGCTCAAACATTTGCACATGAATGTCCTATTCTTGGAGGCCATTGATCAAATGCCAATTTGCATAAAGTTTTTGGAAAAGACTGTAACCAATAAAAAATGGTGGGTAAAGTTGAAACTGTTGCTACCACGGGTGAATGTGTGGTTGTGCTAATTGATTTACCACCGAAGATGAAGGACCCTGGTAGTTTTACTATTCCATGATCCATATGCCATAACTACTTTGTTCGTACGCTATGTGATCTCGGTGCAGATGTTAATTTGATACCGAAATATGTGTTTACAAGACTAGGCATGGGAAGAGATAAGCCTACATCGGTGATCCTTTAATTGGCAGATTGTTCTCAAATTTAACCTGAGGGCAAACTTGAAGATGCCTTAGTTAAGGTAGATAGATTTTCCTTCCGAAAAATTGTATCATCCTTGATTGCGAAGCTGGTGGGAGTGTTCTCATCATCCTTAGGAGACCATTCCTTGCCACTGGGCATATTGTAATTGATTGTGAGAAGGGTGAATTTACTATGAAGATGAACGACCAAAAGATCACACTCAATGTCTTCAGCACTCTCAAGTACGCAAATGACTATGAAGAATGTCAGCTTGTGCAAAGTGAAGAAGCCCTAGTTGAAGAAAGTTTGCAACAGATATGTTGCAGCAATGTTCTTAGCGCTGCAGAGCAATCTGACTTTGACGAGGCCATGCAAGAAGCTGAAGAAGAAGGTAAGGTCGTGATTGAACAATTCAATACTATGTTTACTAGGACAAGTATGTCTTTTGAACCTTTGGATTATGTTGAGTTCAAATCTCCCAAGCCATCACTAGAGCATCCACCGATGCTTGATCTTAAACCTTTTCCCCTACAATTAAAATATACATATTTAGGGGAGAATAATACCGTTCTTGTTTTCATATCTTCTAGGTTAACATCTAACCAAGAAACTAAACTGTTACATGTCTTATCTCTACATAAGAAAGCTATTGGTTGGCCTAATGCTGACTTGAAGGGTATAATCCCTACTTTGTGTATGCATAAGATTTTGTTGGTAGATGATCACAATAGCTTGATAAAACCATAGTGGAGACACAATCCAATCATGAAGACTGCGGTTACAAAGGAGATCATCAAATGGCTTGATGTCAGAATCATCTAGCCTATCTCAGATAGTTCGTGGGTGAGTCATGTCTAGTGCATGCCGAAAAAATAAGGTATGACCGTGGTCAAGAATGATGCTGATGAACTCATCCCAAAAGAACCATTATTGGATGATAGATATGTATAAAGTACCGGAAGTTGAACAAAGCCACGAAAAAGGACCACTTCCCACTACCATTTATCGACTGATGCTCGATAAGCTTGTAGGGAAACCCTAATTTTGCTTCTTTGATGGTTACTCCAGATACAACAAGATTGCTATTGCACCGGAGGACTAAGATAAAACACCATTCACATGTCCATATGTCATTTATGCCTTTCGTAGAATTCCCTTTGGCCTCTGCAATGCTCTAGCAATGTTTCAGCATTATATGATGTCCATCTTTTTAGACATGGTGGATGATTTTCTAGAGATCTTCATGGATGAATTTTCTGTCTATGGAGACTCATTTGGTTAATGCTTGGGCAACCTGGCCAAAGTATTGAGACGATATGAGGAAATCGACCTTGTAGCTAACCGGGAAAAGTGCCACTTTATGGTGTCCGAGGGCATTGTCCTAGGACACCGTATTTCTGATAAAGGCATTAAAGTGGACACAACCAAGATTGAAGTCATAGAAAATATTCCACCACCTGCTAATTTCAAATCCATTTGAAGCTTCGTTGGCCATGTCGATTTCTACAGGAGATTCATTAAAGATTTCTCCAAAATCTCGAAGCCCATATGCTTGTTGCTGGAGTAGAATAGAGCATTCGATTTTGATGACCAATTTCGTGCAACATTTGAAACCTTAAGGAAGGAACTTATTTCTGCATTGGTTGTCGTGCCCCTTGATTGGTCACAACCATTTGAGCTTATGTGTGATGCTAGCAACTATGTTGTTGGCGTCGTTCTTGGTCAGCACCAAAATAAGGTTTTTCGTGTTATATATTATGCTAGTTGTACCCTTAATTAGGCACAAGTTAATTACACTACCACTAAAAAATAACTTCTTGTTGTAGTTGTTGCATTCGATAAATTAGGTCATACCTTTTAGGAACAAAGGTCATTGTGCATACTGATCATTCTGCCATTAAATACCTAGTGACTAAAAATGATGCCAAACATTGACTTATTATATGGATATTACTGCTACATGAATTTGATATTGAGGTAGTTAATAGAAAAGGTATTGAAAATCAAGTAGCGGACCATCTTTCTAGGCTTGAGAATGCATGTGATACTGATGTTGCATGTGACATTAAAGAGGAATTCCCAGATGAGAAACTTTTGAAAGCCACGGTGTTACCGTGGTATGCTGACATTGCTAACTTTATTGTTAGTGGTATTTTTCCTTGTGATCTTAGTAGCAAGGGAAAGAAGAAATTCTAACACGATGCACGCTACTATTACTACGATGAGCCCTACTTTTTCAAGCAATGCACAGATCAAATGATCCGGAGATCCATACCCGAGGACGAACATGTAACACCTCATTTTTGGGCCTAGGGTTTTTGGGCTGATTAGACGGCCTGGTGTGCCGAGATTAGAGATTCAGTCAGATTTACGATTAAAATTAGATTAAATATTCGAGTGAGAAAATATTTGGGAAAAATATCTGAAAATCATTATTTAATATACGAATATTTTTGGTAAAGTAAATTTTGAAAAATTGGTTTTTGAAATTGGACATTTTGGCTAGTGACCAAAATGTAAAGAATGAAAACTATTTTAAGTGACTATTTTGTAAAAGGATCAAAACTTAGAATCTTGAAGGTGCTATTCTACCTAATTGTTTTTATCGGATTTTTCTCTCAATTGGGATTATTTTAATGAGCTTTTTAATTAAGGATTAAAGGGATTTAATTAAAGATAGGGTGGTTATTTATTAAAAACCAATTTTAACGTAACTTTCTTTCTCTCAAAATTTCCTCAGCCAAACACTCTCTCTTTCATCAAAGATTTCAAGTAATGCTCTTGATTTCTTAGACTTTTGATTTCTAATGGATTTTTCAATCTTGTTTTCCAAAATCTCATAGACTTCCTTTGTTTTTCAAGAGTAAAATATCCAATTGAGAGAGAGTTCATCTATTAGAGGTAAGATTCATTCTCCTCCTCTAATGATTGGTTATTTACTAAAATTCCCAAGTTATTGATCCTTTATAAATGATTTCTATTGAGTTTTAATGATTTGATTATGGAAATTGGTTAAATCAATGTTTAATTGATGAGATTACATGGTTTTTGAATTCGGTCTATTTTGCTAAGTTCTTGATCGGTTTTAATCATGATTTTGATGTTTTATAATGTTAATAATATGGATTTAACATTGGAATCTTAAAGTTAGATAGATCTTTAATTTTCTAGGTTGTTAGTTATGTGTTTTTGAGGAGTTGTGGAGGTTTAATGTATGTTGGAGGTATAAGGTTGATGTTAGGTTGGTTTTGGATGTCAATTGAAGATAATTGATGGATTAAACTTTTAGGTTTTGGTTGGGTTAAGTTTGGAAGATGTTTGGAGTTGATTTAGTTGTTTTGGAGAGGTTTCGGCTAGAGCTTGAAGTGGATTGTTGTGGATTGATGTTGTTGGGTTTATGAATGCATTTTGATGCATTGAATCCCTTGTTTTTTATGGTTAAATCAGGGGCGATTGATCCTCAAGCTTGTGACAACATTTCGGAAGCTTTGGAAGAGTAGTTCGCATAAGCGAACGAGGCTTTGCATTGTCGGTGAGTGAGAACGTGGATTTCAGCTTTGAAATGGTTTAAAAGTTATTTTGGGAGTTTAAATTGAGCTTGAAACACTGGTTTAAACTCAAAAATAAGTATGATGAGATTTCCCCTTCGGTCGTGCTTTGGCGAAATTATTTTATGCACTTATTTTTGAATTACATGGTACCTACTATTTATGCACGATTTAAAGTATGTTTTATAATATTTTGATCATATATTGATTATGGGTGCATTGGGAAAATGGTCCATGTAAGTATGTGGAATACTTGTGAATGCATGGTTTAATGCATTAAAAATGGTTTTGATGTTGCATATAAAAATAGTGAGGTACATGGTTAATAATGAATTATATTGGCAAGTGACGTGGTTTAAAATGTTATCGGATATAGTTAGCCAGCCATAGGATTGATAGTGCACTATAAAGAGTCGCCTCGGGTGTTGAGAGGTTTATGTGTACCGAATACTCCACCACGAGTACCCTAACAGTTGAGGGGTTATATGGTACTGAAAACTCCCGTTAGTGGATTATGCATCTAACTGATGATATAGGTTATGATAGTACCCGATTGTGAGCGTACCTTAATTTCGATTGAGATGGCATGAAGTGTTGAGAGGACACTTGTTGAATTTGTGTATCCGATGTAATATTTTAGAAAGTGAACTTGGTTTATGATCACTTAAAAGCCAATATAATTGTTAATGTATCACGTTGATAGATGTTGATGTATAATGTTGGTTTATACATGTTTACTCTTTAAGCTTTGCATATGGATTGCTATGCATGGGAAGGCTTAAATTGAGGGTTAGCAAATGGGATTTTCTATTGATCCATGATACATGTTGCATATGGTTTAATATGTTGGTTTTTGAAAATTAGACCCATACTCACCACCTCTATCGAATCTAGGCTGTTTTATTCTCCTATCAAGCTGATTATCAACTTCTGCATTATAAATAAAAAAGAAACTTTCAGATTCATCTTTAGTTCTAAGAAATTTTCACATTTCTTTATGAAAATTAGACCCATACTCACAACCTTTATCGGATCTAAGCTATTTTATTTTCCTATCAAGTTGATTCTCAACTTCTTCCTTATAAATAAGAAAGAAGTTTTCAGCTTCATGTTTAGTTCTAAGGAGATATACCTTTGTAAATCTTGAGTAATCATCTACAAAGATAATATAATAGTGTTTTCCTCCCTTATTTTTAGAGTTTCTAAAGTCTGCTAGATTAGTATGAATAAATTCTAACAGTTTAGTTTTTCTCTTAGAAACTATTTTAAAATAAGGTTTAGCATGCTTGGCTTCTACAAAAAAAATCACATTTGCTAAAGCTTTTCTCATCTAAATTAGGAAGTAGATTCATTTTAATGAGTTTTTTTAGTGAATGAACATTTACATGTCCTAATCTAGCATGTTATATATCGAGAGTCTCAACAATATAAGAAGAAGTCATAGTTTCATTACTTTCATTAAACTGAGTCTCAACACTTCGAAAACTAATTTAACGCCCACCTTATTGAGTAACCCACCACAAATTAAATTTCTATGCAGGGCGGGTACATACATGACATTATTCAACGCTAAAGTTTTACCGAAAGTTAGCTTGAGCAAAACTTTTCCGCTGCCTAGCACTTCTGAGCTACTAGAGTTCCCCATGTAGACTTGTTCTCCTTTGTTTACGCTCCCGAACTCGGTGAATAGCTCATGTTTGGCATAGAAATGCTTGAAGCACCGGTGTTCACAACCCACTTAGCATTATTCTCTACCAGATTGAATTTTGAAACCACCGCTGCAATAATGTCTCTAGTGTTCTCTACAACATTTAGTTGTGGTTTTTTCTCGTTATGGCGGTCTGATCGTTGTTAACATTGGTAGCCTTTGTGTCCAGCTTGTCCGCAGATATAGCAGTTGAAAGAACTTTGTTTGAGCCTTATCATTTCCTTTCTTTTTGAAGTTGACAACCTTTTGAGGTTTGACTTTCTTTTTTTGAGTGGCTCATTTCTTGGATTTAGAACTTGAGACTGATCCATACTCAACTAAATTAGTTTTATAAAAAAGGACTAGAGGAGTTGAAACTTTATCTTTCAAACGGTTTACCTTTTTTATCTTCATATGGCTCACTAGCTCTTGTAGTTTCTTTTATGTTTGAGGGAGTTGTGGTAATCGAACCAGGACTTTGGCAACTTCTCGATGAGAACGTTAGCCTGTAGGACTTCACAAATCTGCATTCCTTTTGTTAGAATGTCAGAGACCAAGTTCTCGTAGTCATGGACTTGACCCATGATTGCTTGTCTTCTGTCATTTGGAACTCCATCCATTCGTTGACGATATATTTTTTATGCCTACATCATCGGCTTCATACTTCTTCTCCAACGCGTCTCATATGTTTTTTTGCACTTTCTCCTTAAGAAACATGTCAAGAAGCTTATTAGACATGTGACTCAAAAGATGGCCTCAAACCGTCTTGTTATTATTTTCAAATTTCTCGAAAGAAACTTGAGTAGAGGAGGAGTCAGCAACAACCACAATTGCATCAACAACATCTGAGGACGATGGCAAATGTTGTGGTTTTAACAGCACATAATCGAGCTTAAGTTGCTCGAAGAAGATCAAATTTGTTGGGACCATCTTTGATAATTTGACCCATCGAGAGCATCCAATTTCGATAAATCTAGGATCAACTTAGCCAGTGGAGTCGACATTTTGCACCATGAAAAAATCGTTTCTAAATTGTTGGTAAGGTGATACTGCAAAATGGAGAAGTTAGCACTGAGAGGACAGTAAAACACAAGTAAATAATAAACATAACAACCGTTTCGTGTTAGAACCACCGCCTTAGAAATAATTTCGCCTCGGTGTGTGTAATCGTCGAAATAGGCTTTCGTCCCCTACGATCTCTTTAAATATTCGTACACCTAAATATCAGAGTGGACAAGCAGCGGTACTGATCTCTTCTAAAAGAAAACTCAAAACTCAGAATTTGAGAAATACTCTGATAAACTATAGAAATGAAAAAAAAAAATTGTTAAGAAAATATCGCTTTGCTGATGAGTGCTTCCAAATGAAGCCAAAACACTCAATTTATAGCACATTTCGAAGGGGCAAAACCGTCACAAAAAGTATGGGAATAAATGCACGGTTTTTACACAAAAACAATGTTCGATTTGAATTGAAATCATCAACATAATATACGTCCAAATTGATTGAAATCAACAGCACACTGAAACGTCCAAACAATAGCAGTAACGACAGCCTGTTTTCCAATATAATACAAGCATGTTTTCAGTCCAAATACAAGGCTGGAAAAAATGCTACAATTAGACCATAATTTAAAACAATTAAATATCAAATTTAAATCAATTAAGTTTTAGTATGTTCATATTCAAATCTGAGCTTATAAATAGAGGAAATAATTATTCTTGTTCATATTCAAATCTGAGCTTATAAATAGAGGAAATAATTATTCTTTCACAGTGTAAAAAAACTCAAGGAAAATTTCTTACAAATTTTTTATAATAATTCGCGCGTGATACACGTCAAATTTTTTATAATAATTTGCGCGTGATACGTGTCAAAGACACATGTTAACATAAATGTGGGATTACATGCTCTTCCTCGCTTGAGCATTACCAACAATATATTATTGATTATAGCTTAATTCAGTTGATATCTTCATGTTGGTATCCAGAAACAGACTACACTTATAATGGGAGGGCTCTAGCCTCCAACATTTTTTGTTTAATTCAACTTTAAGTCTTTATCAGTTTATGCCTTATATAAAAGATTTCATCCCCCAATTTTCTTTGGGCTTAAATGCTTATGAGGTCCCTAGGCAATTTATCCTCAACTATCCTATCTTCGTTTTATCCATGTTGGTATCTCTTAAAGGCTATAAGTTCAAATGCATTAATACAAGGGAAACTACAACGAAGATCACTTAATTATGAGTAAGGTTACATTTGGTCACTCAATTATTAAAACTTACATTTGGATCACTCAATTATGGGTAAAGTTACATTTGGGCACCCAATTATTAAAGGTTACACTTAGGTCACTCAATTATGGGTAAGGTTACATTTGAGTCACCCTTCATATTTAAAAAATATATGTCAATTTGTGTATTAGATTAATTAATGATTTTAAATGAAGTACTCAAGTGTTAACGATAGTATACAAGTGATTTGAAAGAAAAAATGACTAAGTTGATGTATTTTTCTAAATATGAAGGGTGACCCAAGTGTAACCTTTAATAATTGGGTGACCCGAGTGTAACATTTAATAATTGGGTGACCCAAATGTAACCTTACCCATAATTGAGTGACCCAAATGTAACTTTTAATAATTGGGTGACCTAAATGTAATCCTACCTATAATTGAGTGACCTCCGTTGTAGTTTACCCCTAATACAAATATTTCGATTTAAGAGTACGTTGATTAAGGGTAAATTAAGTATTGTAACAATTAGAATGTAATACTCCTTATCCGACCTAGAAGTTCGATCAAGTAAGTGATATCACAACTAAAAATAAACATATATATACAAATAAATCAATTCATACATAAACGAGCAATTTAACATAACACTCAAGGTCATACTTTCATATTAAAACTACCTTGAAAGAATCAAATTGATCACATTTGAAAAAGGTAGTCAAATGACAAATTTATGAACTTTAGGGACTAAATTGCTAATTTTAAAAGTTTTGAGGACCAATCAAAACATTCAGTTTATTTACTAAAAACGTGATAAATATATTTTCTTTCGAAATTGTGAACTAAAAAGCAGGGACCAAATCAGATATCAAACGGTCAAGACACGAATTTAGGACTCAAAATGTAAAAATTTAGAATTTAAGGGTCAATTTCGAAACTGGGCCTCTGATTCCGATACAAAAAAGTTATTTTTGAGACCCTTAAACCTTCTGGACTCATCGATTTGATACAGGAACTTGTGTTTCGAAATCGAAAAATACATTAAATCACTCTTTTTGAATAATTTCTACCTTGTACAACTTGATCTGCATACAGAAACACTACAAGTTGAGTTTTGAATTCAATGTTACCAAAAATAATTCAAATAAAATAATATTTCAAAATAATCATAAACATGTTGAGTAAGCCAAAAATATATATTATTAAAGATGAGCATTTAATTTATAATTTCCTTTAAAGTATATACAAGATGTTTTTGTAAAATAGTGGACAATAAGTATGTTGAGCAATCAAAAGATAGCAGCCTAATAGTCTCAGATAAAATATCACTAGAAGAAGTCGGTCAAAGACCATTCGTTTGTCATCAGAATAAAGTAAAATGATGAACTAAAAGGAAACAACTAAATGAAATGAATAGCTTCCCTATATATACATACCACTCTAGTAACATGAGCTGACCAAGCAAGAAAAAAATATGATATTTGGTTATCTTGTGAAAGATAAATGGAAATTTAGTAAAACAAACATTTTCACAAAGTTACTTCCTTCTAAAAATGAGAGGTTATGTAAAAATAATTAATTTCGAGTTAGGTTGATTTGTAACGTTATTTTGATTAAAAAGAGGGTAGGTGTTGTAGCATTTGATGATACGAAATATCTCCACCCAAAGGGCACTCCATTATGTCTTGTGTTGTTTTATATTAATGGGTGACTTTTTGTTTTATAAATATGACAAGTTTTAATGTTGAAGTCAATGTTCCTGCCATTTTTGTTATAGTTTTACAAAATCCTTATAACTTTCTTAGATGAAGGAAAGGTTGTTGTAATGATGGTCGGTGAGTTGAGTATTTTTTTGATAAATTATAATTTTAATTCTATCCTGTTCCGACTTATATTTTTTTGTTACATTTATCTCAAAAAATTCTAAAGAATAATGAGATGTTTGAAGATCAAATTGATGGACTGTAAAAGAGTTTAACGAATTATTTAAAAGTAGGATCAAATTGTTATTATGCCAATTAAAAATGAATAATGTTAATGATTTTCTTAATTACTCCTTTGTTTCATTTAATATATTTAGTATTGACTTTTTAAAAGTTGATTTTTTATTCAATTTTTTTAACTTTGGTCATAATTATTTTAATCATTTTAATTAATTAAATTTTATAAAATATATATTTTTTGAAAACGTAAAATATATATTTTTAAACTACTTGATTTAAAGTTTCTAAAATATATTTTTGGGTAAACTACACAAATAACCACTTAACTATGGGGTTGGTGTCAATTTGACCATTATACTTTTAATTTTCGCAAATATACCACTTAACTATTTAAATGGTTCCAATTAAGCCACCAACCGTTAAAAACGAAAAAGTTGACAGGCTGTTAAATAAAATTGGTATAATTACACGTGTGGTCCCCTATATTTACACAATCTATCAAATTGGTCCTAATTTTAATCTAATAAAATAAATTAATTATTTAATTAGGTGGTGACACATGTCACCACCTTATTGGAGAACTTTAATTATTTTTATTGGAGAAGGAAAAATGGAAACAATACATTGGGGGTGGGCGGATTCATACCAAAGACTATGTAGTAGAAGTGTTGCGTGCTTGCCACTAAGCCAAGCATATTTTTGTAACAAGAAGTACAACCATTAATATATTTTTAGATGATTTTAATGCTCGGGAAAATGGAAGCAAAGAAAATGGCCTTGGGTAGATTCAAACCATGAACCTTAGAGTGCAAGGGGTGTGTGCTTACCACTGGGCCAAGTATATTTTAGTGATATGGAGCACAACATTTAATATATCTCTTATACGATTGTTAATGCCTGGAAAAATGAAGAAAATCATCTAAAACAAGGCCATTTTCTTTGCTTCCATTTTTGCGGGAATTAAAATCATCTAAAACATATATTAATGGTTGTACTTCTTATCACAAAAATATGCTTGGCTTAGTGGCAAGCATGCAATACTTCCACTACATGGTCTCTAGTTCAAATCCACCTAGCCCTAAATGTGTTGTTTCCATTTTTCCTTCTCCAATCAGGTGACACATGTCACCACCTAATTAAATAATTTATTTATTTTATTAGATTAAAATTAGGACCAAATTGATAGATTGTGTAAATAACGGGGACCAAATGTGTAATTATACCAATTTATTTAACAGCCACGTCAACTTTTTCGTTTTTTTAACGGTTGGTGACTTAATTGGAACCATTTAAATAGTTAAGTGGTATATTTGCCAAAATTGAAAGTATAGTGGTCAAATTGACACCAACCCCATAGCTAAGTGGTCACCAATGTAGTTTACCCTATATTTTTTACATTTTTATAAATAATAAATTTAAAGTAATAATGAGTGCAAATTAAAAAATTAATAAAAAATCAATATTAAACATATTGAATGAGACGGAAGAAGTATGTAATTTTGATTTCATTAATTATGTAACGGGAGTGATCAAAAATCAAAATGATATTTTTTTGCATAAATTATGTTTTTCATCACTGAACTTTCTTCTCGCCACTATTTTAGTCACTGAACTTTAAAAAAATTCAACTTGATCACTCAATTTTGATATTTCTCTTGTTTTGGTCAGTTCGCCATTAAATAATTAATGGTGTTATGACATGGCAAATGAAATCAAAATAACGTCGTTTTATATCCTTGAAAAACCACTAAAACGACGCCGTTTTAGATCTCTACAAAATCCAAAAATTATATTTTTCCCTTCATTTTGTCTTATTATTTTTCATTTTATTTCTCTCTTTTTATCTCCCTTACCTTAATCCATCAAGATTCTGACCACCATTAATGGTTTCCATTTCAAATTTCGCATGGCTTAGTAACCGAGTGAACTAAAGGCTTTGAAACTATGCGGTCAACAAAATAAATTCTAGAAAATTCATTTAATTACTTTTAAATAAAGGTAAGCTATAAGAATGTTCACTTTTCTTTCATAAATATTTACTTTTAGTCAATGATTTAGAAAAAAGTTACATTTAGGTCACTTACTTTATTGTTTTATTACATTATGATCGCTTACATTATCGATTTGTTACATTTTTGTCACTGAGTCATTAACTCCTATTAGTTTGATGACATGACACGTTATTGAAAGGAGTTAATTTTTAATTTGGCCCGTGACTTTTGATAGAATACTAATTGAATCCTTGAAATTTAGGTGAAATAACATTTTGACCTCTAAATTCGACCAAAATCTCTCGCCATTGGCCGCCATGCAAATCTGATGTCCATTTCACCGAAATGTCTCGAACTCAATAAATATGATCGAAAACCCTTCAACTTCCATTAAAATTAAATTATAATATTGAATTTATTATTAATATATCTTTAAAAATAAGGACACAAAAAATCTAAATCTATATCATAATCAAATTCATAATTTTTTGTTTATATTATTGTTATGTTTTATTTATAGAATGAAATTCTATTATGTATGCATTAAACAATTGTTTTAAGGCTCTAGTTGATTACTAAACCTTATGGAAGTTATAAAGGTCATTTAACACTATTTTTATAAACTTTTAACAAAAACCACTCAGATTTGTTCATTTAAGCATGTATATCACTTAAACACCTAACACGCACAATTCCTTCATGTAAAACATCAGAGTTAGAAATTTCAAGAAGTATTTAAAAGTTAAAAGTGTAGTACCTCAAGAAATTTGTGAAAGGAATGTCATTTCCTCGCTTTCACCAACCTTCTTCTTCCCTTTGACACTAGAGGGCTCTCAAACCTCTTAAAATAATCAAAAAGTATATTACAATTACTAACACTTCTCAGGGAATAAGGGAAACAATGAAATGAATTTAGAACCTAAAAATAATATAAAATGATAGGTGGAATCTCTCCAAGATTAAACCCTCCTAAAATCCTCAAGAAAACTTCACTCCATCTTTCCAAAAGATGATGAGTTTTTCTTGAAACCCTAGGAAAGTTGAGCGTGGTTCTTACCGTCTCGAATCTTGGATGTTCACTAAAGCTTAGAAAGATTGCTTGTTTTTTTCTTACAAAACCCTTGGGGTTTATGGAGAGAATGCTAAAGATTGAGTTTGGTGATAATGAGCCCACCAATATGTTTTTGTCCCTAAATCTCCACGTAAAAACAAGGCAAATTAATGAGGAATCAACCTTTATAAAAGAAAATGGCATAAAGCCAAAAAAATGCCCCAACGTTTGTCTGAATAGTCACTTTGGTACTTTTTTTGGAGCAATTCAACCCTCAACGTTTCATTTTGGGTCAAAATGGCCCATCTGCAGATGAAAGCTGTCAGTCAACTGACAGTAAATGGCTTGAAATGACGGGACAAACCTATATGGCAGTACACGCTGACATGACAGTATCATATAGACAAATGTGTTGACTTGAAAAAATTTTACATCAGTCAAAAAATAATTCTATAAAATTATATAAAATATAAAATATTTTTTTCTGCTACCTTATCATTCTGTCAAGTTATTTCAAACTGTTTACCGTCAGTTTTCTAACAATTTTCATCCGCGGAGGGGCCATTTTGACCCAAAATAAAACGTAGATGGTTGAATTGTGCCAAAAAATGAGTAGGAGGACCAAAGTGACTATTTAATCAAACGTTGGGGGTATTTTTTGAGTTTGTGCCAAAAAAATAGCATAATTTCTCCCTTGGTTCTCCCTCTTTTACTCATAATTTAAAAAAAAGACCCTTTTATGCCTACCCAAGTCCATTTCTTATCTAAAAAGGCTCGAACTTTGCTCAAAGAACTCAAAGGCCATATTAACCAAATTAGTCCATATCTCGAGTCGACGTTATAATTTAGACTCAAAAATTCAGTTCGTTGAAAATTGAAGCATCTAAGATTGTATTAATTGGAGATAAAAAATTATTAAAATATAAAAAAAGAAATAAAAGTTATGTTTGACAATTAGCTGATAGTTGATAGTTGATAGCTAATTGCATTAGCTGATTTGACTAGCAAATTGTACTAGCTAATTGTATAAAAGTGTTTGGTAAAATTAACTAATAGCTAATAGTTGTTTGATTATTTAAACAAGCAAAATGACATATAAAGACATGACTATATTCGATAATTATTTGAAATAGTTTATTAGTTAACAATATTTTGTATATTGATTAGATTATGAAAAATAATTTTTAATATAATATTACTAAAAATATTTGAATGATCTATATATTAATTTATTATTTATATAATTATTTTTAATACAATTTAATTAATTATTAAACCTAAATACAAATATAAATATGTGGGAATAAAAAGAAAAAATATTAATTTACAAATGTCACAATATAAATACATGAGGGTGAATAATTAAAATAGAAAAGGTTAAATTTAGGTTATTTGGAGATTTTTTTATAATTGTTAAGGGTAAAAAGGTCTTTATAACTCTTATGTAAAAACCTCTAATTTCAAAGAGCTCATATTAGTAGCTTTTTCAAAATTAGAGGTCTCACCTCAATCCGCTATTATCAAACATTCAAATTAGCGAATTTGACTAGTCAAACCTCTAATATTAGCTCAAACCTCTAATTTTAGCTCAAATCGCTATTTACCAAACAAGAAAAAGCGATTATTTCATCTCAAAGTTAAAATGTAAAATTGAATTAAAATTAAGTATATGTTGTGAATAAAATAAAGAACAACAAAGATGAGAGACAAAGAGAGAGACATGTATTATATTCTCAATGTAGGGTTGTGTACAATGTTTTCTCCAAACTCTATATTTATAGGCATAAGATGAAAAATCTAATTCCAATGGGTATTAAACCCTAATAATAAAGTACATTAAAGTCTTGTTTAATATATGGATATCCACCATAAATAAATATATTCATAACACTCCCCTTTGGATATCCATGAAGATAATGTGCCTCGTTAAAACCTTACTAAAATAAAAACCATGTGGGGAAAATTTTGTTAGTGAAGGAAAAAGAGTACACACATCTTTGATACACATAACATGTTGCCTCATTAAAAATCTTACCAGGAAAACCCATTGGGACAAAACCTCGGTTAAGCGAAAAATAGTGCAACGCGTATTTACTCCCCTTCATGAAAACATCACATAAGATCTTTGAATCTTCATAATTCAATCTTGAATATATTTTTCAAATGTTGAAGTAGACTATGCACTGGTGAATAGATCTTTCAAATTACTACTTGAAAAGATTCATCGAATACTATTCTTCTGAAGATCATGAGGGACAAAACTTTGAAGAAATATGTTTCGTTTTGTCACATTTGACGTATCCACATTTTAATTGAGATATAAATTTTACATTATCTCTACACAAGGTAGCTTGCATCTTATCTTGTGAAAGCAATTGACATATCTTCTAGATATGTTTAGCCAAACACATATTTGGGCTTTGCCTCGTACATAGCAATTATTTACATGATTTGGAGAGGCATCGAGTTTTGAAAGATCTAGAGGTAATTGCCTCGTAGCACTTAGATAGTACTCCTAGACCAATTAAGATCTGATGCATAGCAATTATTTTTTTCGAATTTGCTTTGTGCTCAACGGATGTGTGTTATGCATGTAAAGTCTCTTTAAACATTTTTCTATGTATGTCGATTGACGCAGAAGGATTTTATTGTCATGGAGATCGCTTCATGAATCCCAATGATATTCAAATCATCAACGTACACAACAACAATAACAAATCCGGAGCTAAACCTCTTAATAAAAATGCTTGGGGAAATTGAATCATTCTTATAGTCTGTCGCTAATAAGTATTCACTAAGGCGATTATAAAACATGCGCCCAAATTGTTTTAATCCATAAATAGATACGTTCAATTTGATTGAATAATGTTCTCGAGAGTTGAATTAACTGCTTCTTGCAATCTAAATCCTTCCGGAAGTTTCATGTAAATGCCATTATCAAGAGGCTCATACAAATAGGATGTAACAACATCCATTAGGCCAAAACTAAGTCTTTTATTTCCAGACTAATAAAAAAATCTAAAAGAAGTTGCATCTACCACCGAAGAATATGTTTCCTCATAATCGATTCTAGGTCTTTGTGAGAATCCTTGGGCAATCAAACGAACCTTACACTTCGCAATTTCTCGTTTTTCATTTCTCTTTCTCACAAAGACTCATTTATATCCACGGGCTTTACACATTCCGATGTACGAACTATAGGCCTAAATGCTTCTCTTTTCGAAAGAGATTTTAGTTTCAGCTCAATTGCCTCTTTCTATTTGGGCCAATCATTTCTTTGTTTACATTGTCCAATTGACAATGGTTAATGATCCACATCATCATCCAAAATCTCTAGTGCTATTGCATGCAAATATTGTAACACCCCAAAACCGGCCTAGTAGAATAGTATTAATTTAAGTACCTTAATTGTAACACCCAAAAATGAGTCTAATAGAATGATATCAATTTGATACGAATTAGGTCTCATTGTCTTGTTCTTAATCTTGTAATTAATATTAAATTAGTGATCAAAATGAAAGGGAAAAGAAATGGTTAGCCGAATTAAAAGGGCTAGATTGTGGGAGTATTAAAACTCATGGATTGCATGGAAAATAAAAATGCAATTGTGGTACATCCACATGTCATTGTAGGAAAGTGTTAGTTGGCCAAAATTTGCCACATGGAAGAGTAATCTTCCCATAATGTCATCTTCCCCAAAATTGAATCCCATTCTCCAGGAGGAAGCTAGCCGAAGCAGTAGAGTGAGAAAGAAGAGAGAATTTAGTTGTTGTTCCCATGATATTTTTGGAGGTTTCAACCCGTTAGAAATTCATTCGATGCTTGAGATCATTTGAAAGGTAACAGTATTGATTAAAATGTTCACATTTTGGTTGATTAAAATGTTATGAATAGTTGAATCATAGATGGTAGTTAGATTCACATTTTCTTGAGTTTTGGTTACATGCATGACTTAAGCTATGTTAGATATGAACTTGAAAATAAGGATTTTGGTCTGAAATAGAAATAGGTTTGAATCTGTCCAAGTTTAATGCATGAAATTGAAGGAAAAACTAGCTTAAGACTATAAATTCTATGATACATGGACTGCCCTATTTTCTTAGAGCTAGGGGACTGTTTCTAATAATCAAATTGCTATGATTGGATATAAAATTCATGGGTAAGATTTAATACGAAATGGGAAGGGTGTAAACTGCTGGAATTGTGGGCTGTTTTATGTTTAGAAACTGTCGAAACTGTTTTTGGTAATACAGGGTAGTTCAGGACTGTTTTATTGCTGTAATAATATAGATAAAATTGAGTATTGAGTGGTCAAGATAGAAATGTGTGAGAAACTGATTGATAGTGTAACTATATGACCTAAGAAGATTGTTTTCTTTAGTAAATGGACAGGTTTAATATAGAAAGAGTTTGGGCAGTTTTGAAGGTTAAGAATGGTTTGTTTTATAATAATTAAGGATGAAATCAATGGTCTAATGACTGCCTAAAAAAGATGTACAAATATTAGGGTCTATTGTGGCAAGTTAAGGTTGAATTGTAACTAATCCTATATGCTTTGTGTAATCAATTCTAAAATCTGCATTAGCTGTGACTTTGGAAATTTGCTATAAATTATATTGGTGGAATTAGAACCTATAATTTATATGGTTGAAAAGTTTATCATGTCTAGTTTCATTTAAAACAACCAAAACTGAATTACGAGTTTTATAACAGCTAGTAGAGACAATTGTTCAAAGACAGTGTAATCTGCCTGGCGGCAGAATCAGGTGTATCTTTAGATTAAAAACTGTATTAATTCATAAGGAGTAAAAATACAAGGTCTATATGGTTAAAAAGCTAGTTGAGTCAGCTTTCCAAAGGTGTAAACGGTTCGAAATTCCGATGTACGGAATGGAAGTTATGAATTTTTAACTGAGGGATGTGCGGTCTGCCCAGCAGCAGCAACCATATAAGATATTAGAAAAATATCATGAAAAATATGAATGTAGGGAAACTGTTTTGAGATTATATATGAACACATGTGATTGTGGACTATCTTGAGTATGTTGCATTGTGAGAAAGGGGCCATGGTGGCCGGAGAAGATGAACGCCGTTGAACAATGAACAATAAAATATAAAAGCTAGAGTTTAATGATAGAACAAAAATAGTATTTTTAACAGAGAACAATGTGTTTCTCTGTATTTTCTCTTATTCTTCTTAATCAAATGTGTATAAGGTGAGCCTTTAAATAGGCAATTACAGAGTTTTAATATAACTAAAATTATACTTTTATCTATAATTTAAATAATATTTATCCATAATTTAAATAAGACTTCTAATAAATCTAAACTACTGACTTAGAAATAAACTCTAATTACACATTAAATTAAACTCTAACACTTCTCGTCAACTTACATTCCCCCTCAAGCTCTAACACTTCTTGGATAACTTACACTCCCCCTCAAGCTGGTGAGCAAACGTAGTAGAGCACTAGCTTGGATCTTGGATGTGACGCCCTACTCATATTTCTTCTGCTGTTTCTTAGAGAAAGAATCTCCCCTTTTTTGGGAGCCATTGCGTTGAACAACTAGGTCATAATCATGTTGTTCTTTGAACGGCCATTGTTGAAAATTTGCAAACGGTGTTATTCTTGGTTTCGCATCATTCTTGAGATGTCTACCAACTTTACTGTTGTTATTGGTTTCTGCACCCTCCTTAGATGTCTTCCAGCTTTTCTCTGTCAGAAACTACTGACTAAGTAGCTGCTTCCATTCAACAATGATCACAGGAATCTACACTCCCCTCAAGCTGGCTGGTAGTTGCACAAACTAGAATTCCAGCTTGGATGTTTGATGTAGAATCCTTTAAAAAATATTATCTAGTTTTTAAGGCTAAACTAGAACCTCTTCTCCTATCTTTTATAATTGATGGTTGAGATAGAACCAGATAGTTTTTAAGGCTAAACTATAACCTTTCCCTATCTTTTACAATGGATGGCTAAGATAGAACCAAATAGTTTTTAAGGCTAAACTATAACCTTTTCATATATCTTTTTTGATTGGCTAAGATAGAACCATTAAATAGAGAACAAAATAGCAAAATTAAATGAGTAGAAATTTCACCAGAGATGTAAGATTCCAACGAGAGAGAAGCCGAGGAACGAGTGTGGCCTAATGATAGCAGCGGAAAAAAAAAACGATGTACATCTGAAAAATCAAATCGTCGTCGATCTGTTTCAGATTAGAGATGACAGCAGTGGTGACGACATCAGGATCGTTGTTGGCTCATGATACCATGTGAGAAAGGGGCCATGGTGGCCGGAGAAGATGAACGCCGTTGAACAATGAACAATAAAATATAAAAGCTAGAGTTTAATGATAGAACAAAAATAGTATTTTTAACAGAGAACAATGTGTTTCTCTGTATTTTCTCTTATTCTTCTTAATCAAATGTGTATAAGGTGAGCCTTTAAATAGGCAATTACAGAGTTTTAATATAACTAAAATTATACTTTTATCTATAATTTAAATAATATTTATCCATAATTTAAATAAGACTTCTAATAAATCTAAACTACTGACTTAGAAATAAACTCTAATTACACATTAAATTAAACTCTAACACTTCTCGTCAACTTACATTCCCCCTCAAGCTCTAACACTTCTTGGATAACTTACATGCATACTATAGGCTGATGGATAAAATATAAATGTATTGATCTGATTGTAGGCAAATGTATGTGTATAAAGTTTGGGACTGTTGTACAGGTCTAAAGATCATTAGTGGACTGCTTGGTATGATCCAAAACATTAGGAATGCTATAAGAATAAGTAAAGGGATTGTTATGCAAGTTAAGGACTAATTTGCCTTTAAAATAGATGGTTGTTGGACTGTTTTATATCTCTATTGAACTGTCTTATCTTAATTGTTCCAATATGGACAGATTAGAATGAAAAGTTAGAGTAAATGGACTGTTTGTATGTATGATTGTGTATCCAAGTAAGTAAAACTTCTTTGCATGATTATAGGGCAGAATTGGATTGTTTTGTTAATGGTAAATGTGTGTAAATGTTTGGGCTTATAAGTGAGATTGTTTGAATGTGTGTACAAGTATTTTGGGGTACTTGAGAAAGATGGAATTAGTCTTAATGACTTGTTAATTTGTGTATGAGGTACATGCTCTAATAAGGATGGCTAGGATTTGAATGAGAAAGTAGGACTTGATTGTGGTTCAGGTATTCCATAACGTTGGAGTATAAGGTGAGTGTAGTCACAAGAGTCTCGGGTAACACGGAGTTATCCTGATGTTTAATTCGTTACTGTTAAGTATTAAATGTTTGTGGATGAATTGCATTATACATGTACATTGTGTAAAATGGCTCAAATCGAGCTAACTGAAAATGAGCATGCATTCATAGCATGGCATTCATGTTTAGACCTTTAAGATGCTGCATTTCTTATGTTTAAATGCCTTGCTATGCTTGAATGACTGATTATAGAATGTCCTTGATATTGAGATGAATGGTGTACTTGTTAATAAGCTTGAGATTGTTTACTGATCAATAAAACAATAAGATTCTTATAAGAGATTGAAAGCTAATGTTAAGTACCTTAAATATTAAAGACTTGAGATGTAAGAAAGCTTAACTTATGCAATAAGTTATTGAAAGGAAGCAACAAGTAAGACTACTTGTCCAATAAGTCACACTCCAATTTCTAGTTATAAGATAAAAGATCTAAGTGGCTCTGCCAATGGAAGTCCTTGAACACTCGGGTATAATAGTTGGTTTGTTTGGGACTACGGTCCATGAGCGATGGCTCGGGGGACGCCCCATTCACATGTGATATGTTTTTCGATATCAGCCATTGCTATGTGCTTTAGACTAAGTATCGTCTAGACCTATATGGTCAAACTCAGACCAACGTTATTTATGATCAAATATGTGATCCAAGGAAAACAAGTAAAAGACACGAACTTAATGAGAAAACAAATAAGAATTCAGAAAGAATATTGAAAGTATTCTGAAAAGCCCCGAAGGCCACGATAAGCTCTGTAAACTCCGAAAGCCCTGATAAGTTCTGTAAACTCTGAAAACCCTGATAAGCTCTATAAACTCTGAAAGCTCTGATAAATTCTTAATAAAGAATTAAAAGCTAGTGAATAATTGCCAAGTCTCACGAAGACTTTAATGTGCTAAGCTAATCTTTGACAATATCAACTTATTGTATAATGAAGCTTGGATAAGCTACAGTATATCATAAAATATGTAAGTTAAATTAAGACATCGATAACAAATGTTAATTTGCAATTGTGTATCTGGATGTGTGATCCTTTGTAATTCATGTAAAATATGATTTATCATTTGATGTTTCTACCTCACTTAGGCTATATAAGCCTAATGCATTCCATTTCATGCATTGCAGGATAATCAAGTGTGTTTGTCTCTAATGTGGTTGAGAATTACGAGTATTGGTTCGAAATTTCCGTAGTGTTGGAAACCATCTTAGATGGTTTACTCCTAGGATGGTAGCACCATGTATTGTGTTATAAAAACTAGCTTGAATTAAGTTGGCTTGTAATCGATAAGCAGAGAATCACTTATTTTGGAATGTTTTTGTGTAATCTATAGATGCCTAAATGACTTGTTGTTGTGATTAATTAGATAATTGTCCATGGTTGATGATGTGGGTTGAACATACGGACAATATGTGTATTAATGATGAGTCGAATGGATGATTATTAAATGTGAAATGTTTTGTGTATAAGAAGATAAGTTAGGAGCTGATTCGGATCTTGTAATATAGGAATCTGGAATTTGAATAACAATGCAATATAATGCACCTTTATGAACGGATTTGAACTTAGAAAGGAGCGTATATTTGAAAATGAAGTTGTATGATCTATAAAATCCATGTTTGGGGATTGTTTTTGAATGACAAAGTGTAAACATATGAATCTGTCCAGACTATTTGGTAAATATGTATTGTTGGGGGGATGTCTTTGAATAAATGAATCAAATCTGAATTTAAATTTAGTGTGACAGATTGTGCAGTTTTGGATAACCGAAAATATAGTTTTGAACAAGTTAAAAAGATAGTTTTGTGTAAGCTTAAAGGAAAAACTCTAGTGCATTGTTTGTATAAAAATGGAACAGGAGAAATTTTGTTATATCGAATATTCAAGACTGTTTTTCTTTATTACAAAGATAAAGCATTGAATAAGTAAAGTATGCGAATATACCTAGGGAAACTGCTTATAGAAAATTATAAGTATATTCCTATGAGTAGGGGATTATTCCATACATGAATTAAGCATATAGGAAGGATAAATACCATACTCGAAATTGAGTCTTTAAATGGCTGCCTTATTTATACGAATTAGTTTGTAAAATGCTTGAATATCTACATCGAGTAGTTCAATATGAAATTATGAATGTCTTGATATTATAATGGAAGTAATATTGTGTTTATGCCATTCGAATGAATATTAGGGAAATAAAGCGTGTAAGCATAAGACATGATAACATGCTAGCGTATAGTTGTTTGAGGAAGGAAATGTGTATGAACGTCAGTAATGAATCTCGAATGAATGATCGTATAATAATCTCTGTGTCATGAGTGACCGGATGATTACTGGATTTCATTTTATAAATGGAAACTGTTAATTAAATAATACTTGATAGTGAGATCATGCCAGGAATAAGATATTGGAAGGTTAAGACTTTTATATTTGGTCCCTTGTAATTAGTGAACAAGGATAGCATGTTAAACGAACAGTTTCTTGATGAATAAGTTATGCCCATATTGACATAAAGGTCATCTGATTATGTCAACTGTACGCTAGGTAGTTGATATAAAATATGATCAAGTGAATCAATAGAGCCTTTAGTTTCAATCAACTGATCTTGTGTGTCTTATGTTCTTAATGATTTAATAATTCTAAGAAAGTAGAATCCAAGAAAGTTTATAAGAGATAAGAAACCATATTGTTCATAATGTTAGGTGTTTAATAAAATTTGAAATTTTTGGGCTCTCGATGTCGGTTTTCTCTGCAGTAACGTTCTTAACTCTTGTTTTCTTCTAATTCGGGTTGAGGATGTTACAAATATATTATCAACATCGATTTGATTTTGGTTCCACTTATTATCAGACATGTCATAATCTATTGAGATCTCTTTATTATCAGGTACCCGAGTCATGTCAACGTCTCTGTTGGAGACCTTTTAATCTCTTTTAGAGATTTTCATAATACATTGATTCCTTGATTAGACCATTATAAAATATAGCTCCTTTTGTTTTTTAAGGATTTTTATCTTTGGAACCTACTTGTCTACCACGCTTCAAGTGTGAGTTAGACTCATTAGCAACTAGAGTTTGTCCTTCCAAGACACCAACTTTAATCAGAGCATTCATAGCTGGTATATGTGACTTAGTCACTCTTTTAGGGTCAGCAAAAGCATTTTGCAATTGATTTGCTAAGTTTTGTAAATGAATTATCCTTTGAACTTCTAGTTCACATTATTGGTCAAAGTGAGATAATGATAATTCATTCCAACTTATTTCTTTTCCCAACTATTTATTTTCTTCCCCTAATATTGGGAAAACCAACTCATTAAAATGATAATCAACAAATCGAGCTGTAAATAAATTCCCATAAGAAGCTCGAGATATTACTTATCAAGGGGAATTCAAATCCAACGTATATTCCCAACCTCTTTTGAGGAGCCATCTTTGTGAGTTGTGGTGGAGCAATTAGAACATATATCGCACACTAAAAATTCTAAGATGGGAAATATTTGGTTCTTGACCAAAAACCATTTGTAATGGGGAGAACTTATGATAATTTGTTGGCTTGATACAAATTAGTGATGTTGCATGTAAAATGGCATGTCACCAGCATTATCAAGACTGATTGTCTTTATAGAGTAATCTAGAAAATGTGCTCGTAATTTTATCAACTGAGCAAGTAACCTTGCAAATGTCAAGTTACAGGTTGATAACAAGGATACATATGACCTTCTAGTCAATGCATCTATTGAAACTGTAAAATATCTTGATGATCTATAGGAATGGTGTATTGGCCCACATATATCACCTTGTATCCGTTCTAGAAAATAATATATTCATAATCTATCTTAGCTGGTGATGGTCGAATAATTAGTTTGCTTTGAGAGCAAACATCACATGAAAAATATTACTTTGAAGAATCTATCAGTTTTTTAATGAATGACCACATGAAGTGTCAATAATTTCGCATCATAATTGAACTGAGATGGCCTAACCGGTTATGCCAAATAATAAAGTTATTAGTAAATTTCTAGTTTACAGTAGCACGAGCTCCAATTTGTATTAATTCTTGTGTAATACAATCTGAATGAGAGTAAATGTAATTTTGTTAAGATTTTCTTATTGCCTTGGGTTATACTCAAAATTTGGAGATAGTCAGCATCCCCTTGACTAATACTCTCAATATGATATTCATTTCTGTGAATATCTTTAAAATTCAATAAGTCTCTTTGCGACTTTGGCGAGTATAACGCATTGTGAATATGAAATTAAGTTCCATTTGACAATAACATATATGCTCTTCTGGAGCCTTCTATGATATTAGTACTTTTGGATATGGTACTCACATTACTCCCCTGCATTGTTAAATGGGAAAATATGCATACTTATGCATCTTTCAATATGTGTTTTGTTTCATTCACTTCGAGGAATGAAAATATTGAATATAGAACACATCAAATCAATTATCTATCAAAGATAATGTCTCGAGAACTTATTAATCTTCTAGAGCATTGATATTTTTAGTACTTTCAGATATAATACTCACATTTTCCCTTGCATTTAAATGGGAAAAATATTTCTTATGCTTGAGTATAGTATGAGTACTTGCACTTTCTGCTAAGCATAAACCGTCACAATTTATTACATATTATATTCCAAAAGTAATCATATTCTTCAAAGGATAATAAATAAATATTTTAACATATTTAAATGTATAATATAAAAACATAAATAATATGTAAAACAAATTAACATAAAGCAAAATAAATTAAAAGATCAATTATTCCTTTTAGAGATTATAAGAAAATAAAGTAATGGTGAATTATTCCCTACAAGGGTTATGAGGAAATCAACAATATCCAATTGAGTTAGACTACCAATGCCATAATTATTTTCTCCATTTTCGTAAACAAAATTTGTTTATATTTTCTACCATTCATGGTAGTAGATAAAAGGTCCATAATGCTTTGGCATATGAAAAGTACGAGATCAATGGTTTGTACCATCATTGATAACATAAAGATTTCACTTTCTTAATATACTCTTGCCATCTTTATAATTCCACTTCTGGTGGGTATAAGCATTATTAAAATGATCATCTTGTCCATGCCTATGTTTATGGCCTCAATTGCGACCACAATTGCTAATGTGGCATTTATTCTTTCCGCTATAAAATTTGCATTCACTTTAAGAATGGAGAGGAGCCAATATGTCTTTAAAACTTTTTCACGATATTGTGTTTGCAGGACAACATTGTTTGCGTGAAAAGTGGAGTATGTTTTTCTAACATATCCTCATTAGTGATACTCTGACTACAAAATTTTAATTTACTTTGAAACATTCACACAACTTAGTTTTATTGACTAACGATAGAGTGAATTATCATGTTTGCATTCACTTTAGGGAATGAAACAAATTCAATAATCGCATGGAATAAACATCATGCTTGCATTCACTTTAGGGGATGCCTCCCATAAAAAATTCTTGGATGAAAATGAATTTTTATCTTGAACTTGGGAGAAGTTTATAGTTGAGTTTTTTGACGCAGAAGAATTATTGCTTTCGAGCAAATAGAGACTTTATAATAGTCATACTATTAAAAGACTAATTGATTAACCGATATATATAATACTTACTAGACTTAAAAATCAATATGTCAAGTAAAGAACTTATAGGTATCAAATTTGCCTTCATGCTTTCTTTATTGAGGTTTTCAATCTAATAAAGAACCACACTAGAACCTTGTTCATCCTTGGTGAACCATGAAACAATCACATCTTTTCATCATGATGTTATATAAACCGTAAAAATCAAAAAGCCAAATTCAAAAAAATAATAAAAAAATCTAATATGAAATATATATATATATATATATATAAAGCAAAAATAAATGGGAAAAAATTGTTGAGGTGCATATAGACTGTAGAACTTGGAAAACATCGCTGTCAAGTGACATACCCAATCCACCACTTTCTTCACTTTCCTTAAAGTAGCGATTGGTCATTTTATCGCCATAATTTTTAAACTAAGTTGATCTTGTAGGTTTCGCTGAAGTCTCGATATTTGGTCATGGGGTTATAGATATAAACTCGGTGCAAAAAAAACATTATTGAATATTAGAACGAAATAACAATCAAATAATATATCAAATACACTAACCTTAATATAAGAGTGATTAACCAACCACTATATAGATATATAAATAAGAAAAACATACCAAACTTTTTAAGCTAAGTTAAATATACTGTAGATGTAGTCACCAATATCACGTTAAAATCTTTTTCGAGAATTATCGACAATAACCATGGTAATTGAGCGAGATCGTGTTGATAATGTTTTGTGAATAAAATAAAGAAGAACAAAGAACAAAAAAAAAAAACAAAGATAAGAGACAAAGAGAAAGACTTGTATTGTATTCTCAATGTAGGGTTGTGTACAATGCTTTCTCCGAACTCTATATTTATAGGCATAAAGTAAAAACCCTAATTCCAATGGGTATTAAACCCTAATAATAAAGTACATCAAAGTCTCATTTAATACATGGATATCCACCATGAATAAAGATATTCATAACAATATAAGATATTTAACCTGTATTATCATATATTGTTAAAAGAACAAAACAAGAAAAATAAGTATTATTCAAGTCATTTAAAAAAACTTACTTAAATTATTTAAAAATAATGTTTAACATTTTCTTATATTAGGGTATAATTCATTTTATAATTTAATAAGAACTAAAGTAACTTTATAATTAAATAAATTTTATTATTTTAATTAAAAATTATTAAATAAAAATTATTGAAGATGATAAAAATAAATAGAATTGTAAATAAATAATCATGATTAATCCATCAGAAATAAATTTTAGGAGATAAGTGGTTATTTTCTTTTTCCTGAATAGCGTTAAGCCTTAAAGTGATTATGAGGTAGTATCTATTAATATTTTGTTCTTAACTCTTTAATAAGGCGTACTCATTTTGTAGACAAAGACAAAATTACTCGAACCTAAGTCTGTTAAAATGAACATTAACTTTTTTCCACTAAAATCACTAGTTGAATTTGATAAGTTGGTATTTTCAAAGTATAAGGATATGTATATTTATATTAAACAGCAGGGAAAACTTATCTTTTACAATAAATAAATAAATAAAATGCTCGAAGACTATCCACTTTTTTTCTACTGTGTCGACGTATATTATAAAACAATTCTGAATGAAATCATTAAAACTTGTTTTAGGACACTAATGGCATAAACATTTTTAAAAAATCCATTCATTATTTCATTTCTTAAGCCCTATACTTTTATTGTACCAAAATAACCTTTTATCCTTAATTTGGTATCGGGTTTTCTAATCCTAAAAATAAAATTAAAAAATATTGCTTGTCTCAGTTATTTACCATTTATTTTTAAAATATTAATAAAGGATACAGAGAAAATTTTAATCTTAAAATTTTACAAACCATCGTTAATATATGAAATAATTTTGGATGAGTCTAGAAGGACGACTTGTACTGTTGAACACTACTAACGAAATACATCGTTGAACACCATTAATTTTTAATGATTTTTAAATAATTATTAAAAATCACAAAGACTCGACATGCAATTAATTATATTTCAAAACAAAATTAGAAGAATTTATTTCATGAATCATTCTCACCAATTCATTCATGATTCTACCCAATTAAATAAAATCACATCATCTTTATTTTCTACATAATATTTTTTTATAAATTAAAATTACAAAATATCTTCTTCTTATTAATATATCATATATTAATTCTAATATGTTAATAAATAAAATCCTTAAAATAAAAAACACTCCAAAAATTTAACATGATTCAAAAGAAATAAAAATAGAATTTAGAACCATATATTTGACTTTCGAAACCTGTGGCTAATCGGGGTTGCAGTAAAAACAATCATAATAAATGAAAATAAAAGGAAGGTGGGAAACCTAGCAGCTGTCATATTCAAAACCTAATTTACTTTTTTCATTTGTTAAAAACCCAGATCAGAACACGGTCAAAAACAATAGATTTTGCTGAGAATTCAATAGAAATCTAAGAAAAAACAAAATCGGGTAAACTTTAACTCGATTCAAGTATGAACTATATAGCTTAAGTACGATTAAAATCATCATCGTCGCCTGCCTACGTTATAAGAAAATATTATGTGGAAAATAAAGATGATGTGGTTTTATTTAATTTGGTAAGACCATGAATGAGGTGATGAGAATGGTTCATAAAATAGTTTTGTAGCGACATTTTTTGAAAGCTACTTTGAAGTGTCCCATTTTTTGAAGAAAAGATTATTTAAAAGGAGAATTTCTTTTGAAAACTCCTATTCCTTTGAAAAACGATTGAAAATTTAGAGTCGCCACCGGCCACTTGGATAGGGTAGGCCCGACACTACAAACCAGAGATTCGATTTGAAAAGGTTCGAGAGTTGGTTACGTGTGGGGAACGATTAGCACCCCCACCATGCCTGAAAATCGGTACCAAAATATTTGTTGCTTTTAATCGAAGGAAATTGTCGAAATTTGTATTGAATTTAATTCGGTGACCTTAATTGAAAATTAACTTTAATTGAACGGGCTTTATCAAATTGGTGGGTTCAAATTAATTGGACATTTAATTAATAAGGTTGATGATACATCAGGCCATAAACTAAATCGACATCATATAAGCCTGACTATCGTGTTAGTTTATGGTTGGAATCTTGTACGTCACCTTTATGCATGATACAAGCATTTAAGTTTGATGTGATGATCTTGTCAGATTTTAATTTAACCTTGAGTTGGTAATAATTAATTCAAATATTTGGTCAATATCATTTAAGCTCGGACTGCAATGACACAAATATCTGAATTAATAACTACCTCATTTTTTCGTGATTTAGATTAATTAAGATGTAATTAAAATGGGTCATATGAATGACAATTAAGGGATGACAAACAAGAAGACTCAATGATAAACACACAAAAGCCCACTCGAAACCCTAACCTAAAAGGCCCAAATTATGAAAAATTAACTAGTGATCTAGTTATTAATTAGGCAATTCTAGTATTAACCCTAAATCAATTAGCCCTAAAAGACTAAAAAAAACGTAACAAATTATGATTTATCTTATAACATGATAATTAATTCGATCAATTTTAAACTAGTATTCCAATAAGCCAAGAATACTATTTCAAATAAATCTAATTAATTAATCATGGTTTTAATTTAAATGTCAATTTAATCTTCACGTTAATTTTATCTTAAAAGTAATTAAGAAATGTCCAACTAGTTTAATGAACTTAACATTTATCCCAATAAGCCAAGGGTGAATTCCAATTCGCTAAACCAATTTGAACCTTAATCTATCTAAGGCTCTAAGCTAAGCCTAAATTAACCTAATTAATTTAAAGATCGTACCCCTATGAGACGAGCACACGATTTTAAATTAATCAAATTAATTTTACCTAATTCTAATATAGAATTAATCTACCAAACCCAAAGCCCTTCTAAACTAAGCAAGCCCTAAACACAAGAAGGCCCAAACCACTAAGCCCAAAACATAAAAAGGCCTAAACCACTAAACTAAACCCAAATGAAAGACCACATGTACTTTTAAGAAAATGGACTTTAATCATACATTATACGCTATATGTTATACATATTGTAAAGATATTCCGCATGAAAACCAGACATTACATAACATACACATTGGACCATATCAAACATATATATCAATTGGAAAATAAAAGCACAAAAAGGGGACTGGAATGTAAAATAAGCAAATCACAAAACAGGAACATAAATGTATACAAAAGATGTGGCGATATGGAAAAGACTCTATAAGTCCAAGGACTACAGGAATAAATAAAAAAGATGAAAGCCCTTCCCAGGCATTATTAATTAGGGCGGAGGGACCTCTTTGGAGATTTACCCATGCGGAAACCCTTATGGCGTGAATAATCAAGGGCGAAGGGATTTCTGAGGATATTACCCCACTTTTAAAATGGGCCGAGTATAAAGCATACTTTTTATAACAAAAAACTTCATAACTAAAAAAAAACTTCCCCACCCCTCTCTTATCTCTTTGAAACGGGTATGAACACCGTCGTGTGTTCATCCCTAAACCCAGAAACCGGCGAATAAACCCATTAGCCCCGCTAAACCCAAAAACCGATGAGGCTCCACCACATAGGCCGCCGCTCGCCGGCGGCCAGCGACCCCAAAACCACCTTGATTCGACCTCCTTTCTTTTAAAAAATAGATATGCCCTCTATTCTTTGAAAACCAGCAAGAAAACCCCTCATCCTTTTATAAACAGACGCGAAAAAACCCTTCCCTTTTGAAAACCCAAGCGCGAAACCGGCCCTCTCCGAGACCTATAACCCTTTTTGTTTCACCATTCATGACTTCAAAAGGCCGGAAGGCTTGTCAACGGTAAAGGAGGGTGGCCCCGCTCGAGAGGGAGACTGAACATCGAAGGTAAAACAAAACTAAGCCCTAGTTTACTTCAATATACTAATAATGTTGTTTGGAAATGAAGAGAGTAAAAGGAGTATACATCAGAAAGTTTTTGAGGCTGTCTTGTGTTCTCTATTGCTTTAGAAATTCCCGTTTAGGGTTACAAAGTGTTCTCTCTTTTGGTTTTATAATCGCTGAAAATTACATGATTATTGAAAATGCAAAAAAGGCCCTAAAATGCTATTGGCTGCCCTCTGATTCATATGTGTTGTTGCAATTCTCTAAAATTTTCAATTTTTGGTTGTTTTCTTGCATTATACCTGCCTCTGACATTTCATTCCCTTGTTTGCTTGTGTGACGTGGTTGAATTGAGCCTTGGAGGGGACCAGGGGGAAGAGGAGGCCCTCTGCCATCATGGAGGTCGATGTGGACGAATGACCATGATGTGGCATTCGGTCACTGGTTTCGCATGTTAGCGTGGAGGCAAAGACACGTCACTAGAGGATAAACGGCCAGCGGTGAACTTCACGTGCGTGATTGGAAGAGATATTGAGTTGGCCCGTGTAACTCACGTGGGAGTTGGAGAGCCTTGATCTAGACCGTCAGATCGCTCTAGATCTAATGGTGGATACTATGCGGTACCAAAACAAAAGGATGAGTTAGGCAGATTAGGTTATTTAGGGTTTAATTATTCGTGGGCCCTAAAGGGCTGAATGTAATAAAATGTATTAATTTTTTGGGTTTTTAAAAGTAAATGGACTGTAAATGGACCGAGTTATTTTAATTGGGCTTTTATTATATATTGGAATGATTTTATAATTTAACAACTTATATTTTTTTTTATTCTTTTCTAATTTTAAGTTAATAATAATGAAAATAATAATAATAATAATAAATAGTAATAGTAATACCCCTAACGATGACACTATATCAACGTAACAATATATTGATAACATAATAACATAATATATATAAATAGTAATGTTTAGGGGTTTTTCTTAAATGGATAATAATGTGATAACAAATAACATAATAGCTAATCAAAATACAATAGTAGTATTTTTTGCTTTTGGACTTTAAATGACAATCATATATATACTATACAGTAATAACATAAGTAAGGTAGTTAAACAAAGCCCATATATATATGCATTCTCAAGCCTGTTACTGTTGAAAACAGAAAATAAAAAAAAAGGTTTCACCCCAGGCAAAATTAGTAATTACATCTGCCCCTCATTACTTATACTTGTGAAACAAGAATAAAACAAAGACCATAAGCACTAATTTTGTCCTACTTCCCTGTTGGATGATTTGTTCTTCCGGAACGGTAGTGAACAAATCCAAATAACATGTTTTCCCAGAGCGGCAAAAACGATTGGGTAACGCTGGTATATCCTTTCGGAGCAGCAATGGACAGACCAGCAAGCAAATGTCGCATTCCTCCGAAGTGGCAGCGAACAAATCCAAATAACTTGTTTTCCTGAAGCGGCAAAAACGATTGGGTAATGCTGGTACGTCCTTCCGAAGCGACAATGGATAGACCAGACAGCAAATGACTTATTCCTCTAAAGTGGTAGCGAACAAATCCAAATAACTTATTTTCTCAGAGCGGCAAAACGATTGGGCAACGAACAGACCAGACAGTAATTGACTCATTACTCCGAAGCGGCAGCAAACGAATCCAAATAACTTATTTTCCCATAGCTGCAAAAACTATTGGGTAACGCTGGTGCGTCCTTCCGAAGCGGCAATGGACAGACCAGATAGAAAATGACTCATTCCTCTAAAGCAACAGCGAATGAATCTGAATAACTCAAATGGCAGGTGAACTCGATTCCTGAAGAGGTATAGACAAAGTGTGTTGATGCATTCCTCTGAAATGGTAAGGAACAAATGGCAATTCTTGTCATGAATGTTCCATTCATCTTGGACCTATACGGGCGGGCCTCTTGGTCTTCTCGTTTGAGAAATTTTGTAAGTTTTAGGCGCTTGCTTTATCCTTTGTTCCTCTTTTTATAAGGTACTCAATCTTCATTGTGATTATTTGTGAAAAAAAGGTGTCAGATCTATAATGATATGAGTTAGCATGCTCCTAATCCTAGGAATGTCTATCTAAAGATGATGAATGAGCATGACAATTTTAAACTTTCTCTGGCAATTCCTCTTCTTGTCTCCCTTTTACTCGCGTCTTCCATTTTCCTTCTTCGAGATGGCGGTGCCTCCTCCCTCGCCTGGGTTCACCACGTATGCCCCTCTTTGAGTTCTCGAACCTCTTGTTCTAAAGTGCCTTTTCAGGTTTTCACTTTAGAGGGTTTTTTTTCGGGAACCCTTGCGGGTCTTCGCCTCCAGTCCCTCGGACTTCGATGTGAACATCGTTTGATGCCTTTCCACGAGAGATTACAACTTTGCCTCCGATGTCTTCTTATCGTAATTTTGGCAAACTCATTTCCTATTCGGGAATAACCCTACACTTAATAGGTTAAATCATAGTAATGCCAAGAAATCCTTTGCCCTTTTTTTATTCTATGTCAATCTATATGGGAAACAGACAACATGGACTAAAATAATACTTTATTGACACTTGAAGGAATATTAGGATAGATTTGAAAGTCTAGGCAAACATGAGAAAATAAAATAAAAAATGTAGATAATATTGGCCGCATGAATGATGAGAACCCATCGACTTCGGCAGATTTCTCCCTAACCACTCTTGGCTATCTCCAACGATCCGAGGACTAGTGCACCACACTACCACTGTCACAAGGCCTGTTACCTGGATGCCTAGAATTTCAAGCTTGTCTGAACTGCCCCCTTTTTTGGATTTTCAATTCAGACCCTCTGGTTTTAAGGTGCCCAAATTTGGGTTTTCACCTTAACCCCCCATTTTTTAGGGAAATACTTCTTGATAGAATCCGAATTCACGGGGTTACATAATTCCTTTCAGTCCATCTCTATCAGAATCAGTGCTCCCCCAAAGAAGGCCCTTTTGACAATGTAGGGCCCTTCCCAATTGGGCATCCATTTTCCCCGAAAGTCCTTTTGATTCAACAGGATTTTCTTGAGCACCAGATCTCCCTCCTGAAACTCCCTTGGGCGAACTTTCTTGTTATAAGCTCGCATCATTCACTTCTGATACATCTAATTATGGGAAATAGCTTTCAGCCTCTTCTCGTCAATGAGGTTCAACTGATCAAATTTGGCTTGTATCCTTCCAGCTTCATCCAACCTTGCTTCGCTCAAAATCTTTAGTAACGAGATTTCCACTTCAACAGGTAGTACTGTTTCAGTTATGTATACCAAGGAATACGATTTTGCCCCAGTGGAAGTTCTCACGGATGTTTGATGGGCAAATAAAACAAAAGGGAGCTTCTCATGCCAATCCTTGAATGTCTTCGTAGTTTTTTCTATGATCTTCTTAATATTCTTATTTGCCGCCTCTACCGCTCCGTTCATCTTTGGGCGATAAATGGTAGAATTATGGTGCACAATCTTGAATTGTTCACACACCTCGGTCATTATTTTGTTTTTCAAATTGGAAGCATTATCGGTGATGATTCTTTCAGACAAACTGTAGCAACACATGATTTCCTTCTTAAGAAACTTGCAAACCGTCGCTCTTGTGATATTAGCGTATGAGGCAGCTTCCACCCACTTGGTGAAGTAGTCGATAGCCACTAGAATGAAGCAATGCCAGTTAGAAGCTTTCGGCTGTATCTGTCTGATGACGTCCATTCCCCAAGTAGCAAAGGGCCACAGAGAATTCATGGTGTAATATCCTCAAATCTAGTATAAAAGAAGTTACTACAATGCCTTCATTAAATCCCTAATTGATTGAAAGAAAGGTGTTAAATCTAGTTATAAGGACTAGAATGCTATAATTGAAAAAGTGGTAACCTAATGTATAAGCGACCAAACCGAAATAATTGTTAAATTGAAGGAATGCATGCAAAATTTTTACATTCCTATAATGCCCCTACACATGTCATTAATTAAAGGATAATTAAGGGTAAATTAGTCACATGGAGGAGATAATGGATGATCCATTATAATCTTCTTCTCCACTTTTGCCGTGTAAGAGAACTAGGAAGAGAGAAAGAAAATTTTGTGAGAAAAACTTCATAGCCATACATTTAAGCTTGGAATTGGAGTTGCTAACATTCATATAATCTTGATAGGAAGGTAAAATCTCTTCCTTGATGTGTTATAGATACAAATGATGCATTTAGATTTAGGGTTCTTGCTTGAATTACATGAAATTGATGAATAGATAGTGAATTGATGTCATGAACTAGTTAAGAAGTTCAATTGATTGATTAAACCATGAAATTGAAATCCCAATCAAATGAATAGGAGAAATTGATGTTGTCAATAGCTAAATTGCTAATGAGATATATGTATAGTTGCTGGAAATTGAGGAATATGAACATGGTTGGAAACAGTCTTGATTATAGACTGTTTTGAATGGAAAAATGTGTAAACATGTCAAATAAACATAGAACCCTGTTTTGGTCATGTTGCTAGGTAAAATGAAGATTTAATTGAATAGATATGTTGCTGGAAAAATGACTACAACTAATTGAACTAGTTAAATTAGGTAATGGACTGCCTAGTTGATGAGTTGGATGTGTAAATGTGATCAAATAGATCAAATTAGGTTCAACATGATAATGCCCTATTTTAAGAACATTTGTAGGTGAATTATGATAGCCTATACATGTATGAACATGAACATGGACATGAATGGAATTGACATGTTAGGACCTTGCTAAAATGAGTTAAGGAGCTGGAAATTCAACCTAGTGTAATCTGCCCAAAATGCTCTATTCTGGGCAGTAACTTTGAAAACTCACTATAAATTGTGTATAATGAATTTAAGGCTGAAATTTTTATGGACAACACCTTGGTATGTCTAAATTCATTAGGAGAAAACAGAACTGAACTCTGGGTTGTATACTGAAATGTAGAGAAGAAACACACTAGGGACAGTGCAAACTGTCCAGTATAACAAAATGCCTTGTCTTTAAGTTATAAACTGTATTAATTGGAAAAGAACTAAAATGCAAGACTTATATGGTTATAAAAAAATTTTGTTAGCTTTCCAACGGTGTAAACCAATTGAAATTTCGACGTACGGAATGAAAGATATGAATATTTAAGTAGGCAGTGCACATGCTGCCAGGAATTTTGTTAGCTTTCCAACGGTGTAAACCAATTGTATGTTTATGTATGGAGTCACATAATGACTCAATTGATTTCTGGATTGTACCTAATACCTTATGTATTGTATGAATGTTAGATCAAGTGGAAATTGATGATAAAGGGCCCACTTAGATCAACAAGCTAGTAGAGGAAAAGGGATTACAATCCGGGATCGACAATAGCTCAGAAAATTCTTGTGAGTGTAGTTTAAAGATTGGAGAGGGCGATAACCTCTCCAAGTCTGTTTTGATTTGTAAATTTTATTGAACCTTAAATTGAAATTGCTTAATAAGCTTGCTATGAAGAAATATCAAGGTAAGTACTCCTTTGAGTGGTTACTTGATTGTGAAGTATGCTTGAATTGTCATTGATTGAATTATTATGCTTATTGCCTAATTGAACTAGATGGAATTGAAACATGATGTTATAGATAGAAGTACACAATTCATTTTTGAATGACATATTGATTGATACTCCTACATTAACTATGGAAACATTGATATTGGATTGGATTGAGCCCTATTTGAATAAAAGGGAATATTAGCACAAATTGTGCATATTGAATTGAACAATGCTTCTAATTGATTGAAAGGGATAATTATTGAAAGCCTTGGTCTCGAGTCGGTCTTAGATATAGTTGGCATGCCATAGAGTCTATAGAGCCCATTGTCAGGGTGGACTACGGTACGAGACATTGGTCCCTAATTAGCGACAGTAGGAGGGAAGCATTGTTATTGGTAATTGGCGACAGTAGGAGGGATTGACCAAGTACTTGGTACCATATTGATTATTGTATTGGCGACAGTTTGGCTGGAGACTCGAGTATCTAGACTGAGTAATCGATTCTCAAGGCTATACTTAAAATGAATTAATAACTCATGCACATTGAACCTATTGCTACATTGAATTGTATTGATTGAATGTAAAGATAAAATTGAATGCCATGAACTATGGATATTGAAACCTTAATTGATCATTGCCTATATGAGTTACTTGATTGTGCTCAGAATACTGGTTGGAGAATACAACAAGAATATTGTATAAGCAACTGCAGTGCTTAGATGAGCACAAGCTGGAGTGTGCAGTAACTTTATTGGCCGAGAAGGCATTGAATTGGTGGGAACTACTACTTTGGCAGCACCAACAACCTGTCACTTGGGAATTCTTCCTTAAAGAATTAAAAAAAGTATATAAGTGATCAGTATCTGATCGTAAAAAGAAGTTCTTGTATCTGAAGCAAAGAGGAAAGCCTATCGAGCAGTATGTGAGTGAATTCTGTAAATATTGTAAATACGGCTCGAAGTTCATAAAGAAAGAAAAAGGACAAGTGTAGAATGTTCATCGACAGATTTAATGATGAGTTAGGCCCCATGTTCACTGCCTTGGGGATTACTGACTTTCAAGAACTGGTCAATAGAGTTATAGCTACCGAAGCAAAGATGAAGAGTTTGACAAAACGATCAGAGAATTAGTCCCGAGATAACAAAAGATCGAGGGATGATTGCAAGCCTTATTGGTGAAACAAGAAACAAAAGCATCATGGAGGAAATTCTTCCAATCAGGGAAATTTCTCAAAAGGTAGCTATATACCTAAGCTACAAGCTCTGTCTAGATCCTCAACACCTATGGTGTCATTGGATAGTGTTGGGAATACTGAGATGGAGAATCAAATCCCTACTTGCAAAACTTGTCAAAAGAACCATACCGGAGTTTGTAGAAAGCTCACCAATGCTTGCTACGTGTGCGGAGACACAACACACTATGTCAAAGATTACCACCAAAATCCAAACAAGTTGCCTTCCCATGCTTCTCATAAATCGAACCAAGCTCCTTTACCCAGGGGAAAGGGTTCGAAGCAAGCTAACTCGGGCAACTACGGGAAGAGCAAAGGCCAAGGGTCTAATGCTACATATCAAGAGTCCCGGGCACCTGCTCGAGTCTATAACATCCAGGGGCGTGAGGATGAAGAATCGGCCGATGTAATTGTAGGTACAATCTACCTCAACAAATACCCTGTTTATGCTTTATTTGATACGGGATCAACCCATTCATTCATAAGATCTCCTTTAATTGAAAAGCTTAAATTGAAGCATGAATATGTCAGTTGTAGCTTAATTGCTACCAATCCTTTAGGAGATAATGTAATAGTAAACCAAGTATGTAGGGATTGCCCTTTATTTATTCAGGAGATCCCATTCCTGGCCGACTTGTTATTGTTACCTTTTGTTGAATTCGATCTCATTCTGGGATTAGATTGGTTAGGAAGGCATTAAGCTTGGGTAGATTGCCAAAACAGAAAATTGTTTCTCCGAGGTTTAGGAGAAAAATCCATTACCTTGATTGACAAGAAACCTATTAGCATTTTTGCTGCCATGATTAAAAGTGATGAAATTGAATTCGGGGTGAGTTCATTCCCTATTGTTTATGACTTCCCTGATGTTTTTCCTGATGAAGAATTAGGAGATGAAGAATTAGTATCCAAAGATATTTTTTTAAATGGATAAATTACAAGGATAACCCTAAGGCTTTTTATTGGATTATCGTTGACTGATATTTTGGAAAATTATATATTCGTCCTTGAACTTTCAAAAATTACAATTTAATCTCTAAAATTTAATATTTTGCAAATTGATCCCAAATTTGATATTCCAATTTTGAGGAATAATTTTAAAATCCCCGAAAGTTAGGGTTTTAGAAATTGAGAATTCTAAAATTATGGTTGTCAAATTAGGAGTAATTTTTTTGGGTGTTACAATTCTCCATCCCTTAAAAGAAATTTTGTCATCGAAATTTATTAGTCTTGTTAACTGATTCTTATCAATATCTTCAAAGAGTTCCATAACGAAATTACTCCGTTTCTTTTTTCTTTTTCCTTCCAAAATTTATTTCCCAACATCATGATTCCGTTGAGTACTCTAATATCCTATGTACGTGTCGATTAATCCGCATTCAGACTATGTGATCACTCGCTCACAAGTGACACACAATTCAGTCAATTTCTTCTGCTACTCATCTCAAATAATATTCAAATACTACCATACAATCTAAACTTAACATCTATCGTGTACATCCTAACTTAAAAGCAGTAACTTAACATATACTCTATCACACTATTATTACTAACTATGCTCGGAGCAAAACATCGGAGTCTCAGAATCTTATCAAACATTTAAAAAATGGTGGCATGGTTTTTCATAAATCATATTCTTTTATTTTTTTTAGTATAAGTTTTCGGTTTTTAGTAAAACGTTTCTGAAAATGGCGTGCCCACACAGTTCGAGAGTTTGAACTTAGCTTTAATACCACTAAATGTAACCCCCTAAATACGGCCTAGACGGTTTGGCCAGATTTAGGAAGCCACGATTGAAAACTTTACTTTCAAGATAACAACTCAAAAAAATATTTTAAAAGTAATTTATAATTAAATAAAAAATTAAATAATTCTTTTAAAAATAACGAAAAACAAGATTCATGCCACAATTGAAAACAAATTTAAAATAACATTTAATTTCTTAAAGCCAAAAATTTGAGACTGCGATCCTCCATGTAACACCCCAATTCCTAGCCTAGAAGTATTGAAACCAATTGCATAAGTTGATAGCTTAATTGAACCTAGAATTTAAGCTAAATTGATTAGTCAAGGATCTAATTGAAAGAATGAATGAAATAAGTGACCAATTTAAAGTGACTACATTGAATTAAATAAGAAAGATGGGGAATGCATGCTAAATTCCTTGTTTCCCCTAATTCCCTTGATTAAGTTAATAATAAGGATAAATTAAAGGCCATTTTAGACAATTCATAAATCCAATAACTTGGATTAATCGTAGCCATCATCTTCTTCATTCCTCATTTGGCCGAATTTGAAGAAGAAAATAGGGAGAGAGGATTCTTGTGAGAGAAAGCTTGAAATTTATGGTGTAAGGTTGAATTTGAGCTAAATTCAACTTGGTGGCAGCATTACAAAGGTAAATTCATGCTGTCCAAACTGATTTATGCTTGAAATTCTGATTTTGATGATGTTTAAATGCTTAGTTGAGTTGTTAGGTTGTTTGAAATGAAGAGAATGATGAAATTGAACAGTATATATCATGGATGACTTGAATTAGAGTAGAATTCATGTGTAAGGAATGGTGTAACAAAATTAGGTTGCTGGAAATTTGAAATGAGATGTTGTTGTAAGAATTGAATGGTTAGAACTTGTAATTGAGCTATGGAATTAATGAATTGGACATGATCATGATTAGATAATGTAATTAAGGTGTTAAACAAGCTGAATTGTTAGTAACCAATGCTGGAAATGAAAGATAAAAGTATGAACATAGTCTTATAACATAGAAATTGTTTTAGTAAGAACCTATTGTGTAAACATGCAAAATTAAGCATTGTAACCAACTTACTCTATTTTGGCTGCCTTGAATAATGAACTAATATTGACTAAACATGTTTAGGATGTCATATGAAATGAATTATAGGGCCAAAATATTGGTTAAAATGAATTTAAGGAATTAAAATGTGAATAGGTGCAATCTGCCCAGAATTGCTCTATTATGGGCAGTAACTTTGAAAATTCACCAAATTTTGTATAGATCAAATTCAGGGATGAAATTTTAGTGACATGATCCTTAGTATTTCTACTTTCATTAGGTGAAAACAGAACTGAAAACTGGGTCCTATGCTGGAAACTGTAAATAGAAATTTCTGGACAGTGCAAACTGTCCAAACAGTGTAAATGCCTTGTCTTTGAACAATAAACTGTATTAATTGGCTAAGAACTAAAATGCAAGCCTTATATGATCATATATAAAATTGTGTTAGCTTTCCAACAGTGTATATCAATCAAAATTCCGACTTACGGATTAAAAGATATGACCATTTAAAGGGACAGTGTGCAAACTGCCAGGCAGCAGTGTCTTGGGCTGTTTGGGGCTGTTTTTACACCTAAATGCAAACTGTTTCCAAAACAGTTTTGGGACATTGTAACCTGTCCAGTTATGTCTTAAAATGAGGTAATAACAATAAGGAGATGAACTAGTAAGAAATGCTTAAAAGAAAGCATAAAAACAGTAGCTAAATGTTAGGTACAATGTGGTAACATTGCTACTATATATGTGTGACATTATGTGCTTGTTTTGATGAATTGTATGTGTTATGCTTGCTAGACCAAGGGCAGCAAGTTGTAAAAGAGGAAGATAAGAGTGGACATCCCAAAGCTAGAGGCAAAGGGATTTGGATACAAGACAATTGATTTGCTAGGAGTATTGTGAGTGTAACTATCCTTAGGGTTGGGACTAGGTCCTAACCAACCTTGTTATTGTCTTAATTCAATGCCATTGCCATGTAACATGACCTAATACATATTTGGCTAATTAAGGGAAGAATGACATGTATGAAAACTTGTTTGATGCTATGATCTATTTGTTTACTTGAGTGTTAAGCAAATGAAATGAAATGCTTGTCATGTTGCATTACTTATGCCAAAGGTAACAAATGGAATGCTTGCTTGGAGAATATGGTACGCACATTGCATACATATGCATGTGTTTGTGATTGATATACATAGCTGGTTGAAATGAAATGAACAATGGTACCACTTTGTATTCATGCCATTCGAATGGCATGGATAGATTTGTCTTGGGAGTTAAGACTCCATAAGCCTAAGGGCTTGGCCTTTGAATGGCATAAACTTGTATTGAATAATGACTTGTATAAAGCTTGAATGAAATGGATAATCAACAACCTTGGTAGCTAGTTTGGATAGATAGGAGGGCATGCCTTAGAATCTTGAGCTCATATTGGCACTACGGTGCATATTGGCACGACGGTGCATATTGGCACGACGGTGCATATTGTTGAAGATTTGATTATCTATTGAACTAAATACCAAAGGTGTTATAAGATGAACTAAAACTTGAAATGAACATTGTTGCCTTGGATGTGTGATATGAACATTGCTTGTTTTGTAAGTTCTTGAATGAACATCATTGCCTTGGAAGATAAAGCATGAATGATTGTATAAATAGTTACTTCACTTGAAAGTTATGCATGATTGATGCTTGTTGTGTAGAAATGCATACTTGGTACTTGGTGTATATGGTTGCTTGTCTTCTAAGCAAGATATTCGAATAGTATGTTTTGATATATGATAGATGTTACAATGTTGAATGTGTGATATGTGAAGTTTGCCTAAGTTTACCCTATTCATTCGAATAGAATGTGTCATGTAGTAATGATCTTGATTCTTTGAAAGACTTGTAAATTTGGATATGTATACTTGAAATTGGCTAGACTTAGTGTTACCTCACTAAGTACATAACTTGTACTTACCACTTTACTCTTCATTCTTCCCATAACAGATTAAAGACATTATCGAGAGGATATCTTGAGATCGAAGCAACATCTTGAAGCAAGCTTGAAAGTATGATTTCATACTCTTTGTATACTCCTAGTTTGGTGGCACTAGAACTTGTAATAGGTAGTCTTGATCATGCATTTTGTTGTGTTGTTAAGACTAGTAATTGTAATGTTTGGTTGGGCCTATCATGTAACCAACTTTGATGACTTAAACTATGTATATAACCTTGTTGATATGTATATAAATTAGTATAATGCTGCGCAAATTATGAAATAATTCAATGTTTGATGAAATCTTGTATGATTCGAATGCTAGACTAAATGGTATGATCATGCATTTGTTCTTATGGCTATTGGCATGATTCGACAATGTTGAGATTGAAGCTAAGGTATGTTTAAGCATGCATTAACAATGTACTAACCAAGTATGCCATGAAATAGTATGTCTTGATTGAAAAAGAAACAAATGAAATGTGATTAGGTATCAATTTATAGTTCGAATAGGTGTATGAATATGTAATAAGAATGTAAGTTGGATGCTTTGTATTGATCATGTTAATTGGTTGAATAAGTAGTATTTTGAGATGCAAGTAAGCTAATTGAAATGAGTTAAGTGACCTCCTTGTATCATTCGAATAGAGTACATGAATTTGTAGTAGGTATGAAAGTTGAATCATGTCTAATAGTAACTTATTGTGAAGTATGTCACACTTGTGATTGTTGTTTGAATGATGTATGTGAATTGAATGGAATGGTAATATGATAATGGTAACTTAGGATATAAGTATGAAACAAAACAAATTAGTACCTAAATTAGCATGCTAAGTATGTTGGTTTTGTTTAATGTGGATTGCTTGTATGCTCTGAATGATTGTGTTTAGGTTACTTGCGTTACAAGTCATGTATATCAAGGTTACTTGTTCGACAAGTAACCTATCTATTCCTTTGTTCTCGCTTTGGTAACGCTCCCGAACAGGGCTACGGCTAACCCGGGGAGGGGGTGTTACACTCCAAATGTCAAACCGATTCTACCATCTAGAAATATTTGAAAGGAAAGAGAAGAAGCAGGGTGAGCTAGAAGCCCAGTGTGGTTCAAAGACACAAACATACAAGACAATTTATTAATGAACATAACACTTACGTAAAATATACACAACATAACGATATTATCAAAATATCAAATCACATGCGACATGTCACAATCACAACATAGGTCATACGCAACATCTCAGGGAACACATAATCAAGTCTCAATGACACATGATATGATGCCACAAGCACAATGTAGTGCACCCAACTACAACCGCCATAAGAAGAGGTAGGTTCCCCAAAACCCCTCACTACATCCATCGATTGATGTGCGGTAAAGACCACTGCTTCCTCCGTAGAAATCTCAACCCATGCTCATACATATATGATGTTTCAAAACTAAAATTCATAACACAGTTCCATAAATCTAATATTCCATAACCGTAGTTCCATAAATCCATATATCACAATTCGATAAATCTGATGTTTACTTAAATCTCTGACTCAAGTATGAATGCATGAAAAATTTCATCAAACCACATCACATGTACAAATGTTCATACAATATAAATTAAGGTCGCACAATAAAATCACCAATATATAACAAAAAAATCACACGTATTAAAACACCAAACAAACTTTTAAGGAATTTATTAGAAACAAAGATGGGGAAAATATACACCAACGCTATATTAAATATCAAAGACGTAGAATCAATTTACGAAGACAAGGGAAAAGACACACACCGAAAAAAAACCGGTCTAGCACATCAGAGTTCTATTCCATAATCGCTTCACCCTATTACCGATCAATGCTTGAATTAGCCTTGTTTGGATATTGCTATGAGACACGTACAAAGTGAGGCGGCTTGGAGGGAGGTAACTCGAATGAATTAAGTGTGGCAAAAAGGATGATATGACTTTATTTGCTAATAAGGGTTTAAGGGTTTTTATATCAGAAAGAAAAGGGCTTTCAAAAAGGGTGTAGTTTTTATTTTATCACACTAAATTATATAATATATATATATATTTATTATTCCTTTTTCCTAATTGAATAAGGAGATGAAGAATTATTATCCAAAGAGATTTTTTTAAATGGATAAATTACAAGGATAACCCTAAGGCTTTTTTCTTGGATTACCAGTGACTAATATTTTGGAAAATTATATATTCGTCATTGAACTTTCAAAAATTATGATTTAATCTCTAAAAATTTAATATTTTGCATGTTGATCCCAAATTTGATATTCAAATTTTGACGAATCGTTTTAAAATCCCCGAAAGTTAGGGTTTCGAAAATTGAGAATTCTAAAATCAGTGTTGTCAAATTAGGAGTAATTTTTTTGGAGTGTTACACTGTGATCAGAGATCCCTGTGGCTAAAAACTCTACATGAGAGTCAAACAAATTAGTAATCCAAGAAGAGTTTACAAAAACTCTATCCAACTTTCTAGCCAGAAAATTATCCTCATGTTTATTTGACCATGTGAATAATGACCCTAAAAATGGATGAGCCACAAGTCCAATGTTCACAATACACCCTTGAAGCTCAATCATTTCAGCAGTACAATGTGGCCCCAACAAATCAAAGTTAGAACTCACAACATCATAAGTAGTGACATTAAAATCAGCCCTACAACCCAAGGTAAGGATCCAACCAAAGATTGAGTATGTTGTTGTAGCCATTTTTTTTTCTCATTGCAGTGTCATTATGTCCATAGACAACAATCACAAAAATCTTTACCATCCAAATACCTCTTAACTGAAACAGTCTTGTAAGTAGAATAGACAACTAGAAAATGTATCTCATTTCTCTATAATATCCAAATTCGGCCATTCCCACTAAAATTGTAATTGAAATAGTAACTCCAATTTGTAGAAAATTTAGACACAACAGCCAATATGTTCTCTAACTCTAATTTCAAAGAGACAAAGCACATCAACATTCAACTTATCAACTCTACTTAACACTTTCTTCTATTTGATACGGTGATTAAACCCTCCAATATTCCAAAAACATACTATCATATAGAAATAAATGAAGAAAGGGTACCTCCTACCATAACATCAACATTTTCACCATGGACTTTCTCTAGTTGATCTTTCTTTTTTTTCTCCATCTCTGGAAATAACGGCTGCAACTCTCAAAGAAGTAACTCGGAGCTTCTTAGGCATTTCAGCTCCACCCTTACTGTCATCCCCTATCAAACTATTAAGGAGCTCAAACTTATTCTTTGAACTAACAAGGGCAGTCTTACCATTGTCTCATTTTCCCCTTCCATTACCTTTTCCTTTTTTTCGATTTGAAACTTACAGAGGAGGAAATTCCTTAAGATTGGATTCCTCTATCTCCTTGATTGCAGTCTCTTCCATAGTAACCTTAACAGGAGTAGAAACAAGAGTAATTCCAGAAGAACCACCTTCCTCCTCCAAGCATCCCAAAAGAATAGCTAAAGGATCGCCATCTCTCCCTCTTCAACACTATCAACATTTACTTCTATATCTGCAACAGATGCTTCTTGCGTACTACCCACTACAGTAGCAACAGTCACCTCAGTTGCCTTATCAGAATCTGATGCAGCTTTAGGCCTTCATTCTTTGTGCTATTTAGGGATCACCTCTACACAATTATGATCAATGTGGCTAAAGTTTCTACAATTAGAGTACCAGGGAAAAAGCAATAGAACATTAACCTTAACAGTAACTACATATTTATCATGTAACCAAACAGGAATAATTATAGGCAATTTAGCTCCAACTTCAATCTCTACAAAGACCTTGGCATACTCCAATCTCTCCTTAGATGTTGTTATTGAGTCCATATACAAAGGAAGACCAACAAAACTGGCAATATAACTAAGCCCTCGTTTAGAAAAAAGTTCGAAAGGCACATTAAACAACTGTAACCACACATGCATCTTTTACAAATCAAAATCCAATTTCCTAAGGTTATGTTCCCATTTCCTAAGAACCAAAGGCATATGGGGAATGTGCTAAGGACCATTTTCAAGAACCTAGTCTCTTGTTGTATCATTATCAAAGAAAAATGCGTACCAATTTGATCCAACGAGGCTTACCTTAACAAACGAATTTCCCCCCATAGAGTATCAACAATCTTTTGTATTGCACTAAAGTTTGGGACAACTCCAATGAATTACCCAACCAATGCATGTTTCTATTCTAGAATTCCCTCATCAAAAACCTCCTTTGGAGGATCAACCATGAACGTGTCATCGTACAATTCAGGGGGGAACAAAATTGAGAGATTGTTCCTTTCCTTCCTCGAATAGCTTCTTCTAATCTATAATTGTCCTTCGAATCAATGAAAAAATGAAAAGAATCAAAAGCAATCGATCAGAAAACACTCAAAATCCATAAAGAATGCAAAAAACAATTGGATTCTGAGAGTTCATTAGACCCGCTAACGTGCAGCCAGAGGAAATCCTTATCTTGCACCATTTCACTATGCCAAAGGTCACAAGTTTAGACATTGTTTTGGGGAAATGGGATTGAAAAGAATGTTAATTGTTTGTGTTGATGATATTATCATTACAGATAATAATTGTGATGAAATACTACATTTGAAGATGCTATTGAAGTCGTGTAAATTAGTTAAAGTTATCATATCTCTTGTAAATCTTATTAGTCTTTATAAGATAACTATTATGTATAAAAAATTATGGTGATATCATCCAATATCTCTTTGTCCCCTGTAATTACCAATTCTAACCGGGCCTTTAGAGCTCATTTTTATTACAAACCCATTATACATACATACCCAATAATAATAACCCATTAACTCAATTATAACCCAATAACCCATATTCATAACCCATTACAATAAATCCGACAACCTTATTTGGCCCAAACATAAACTAATCATAGCTAACCCTAACCTTAGAAACCCTAGCCGCTACCTCCATCACCTTCAACCACCGCCGCCGCTCAACTCTGTCGGCTCCGACCGCTGTCAATCGAACCCCAAACTAATCCCTAAACGGTAACCAAATTAAACCCCAAAAAAATCAATCAAAAAGAAAATCATAAACCTAACCCATTATCCCCTCTACCGCCACCGCCCATTATCTAACCACCCAATCAAATACATCGCCCACCATCATACGTGGCCGGATAAGAGCAGCCCATCACTCCTTTAAATCGGCACCGGCAACATTAAATAGGGGATTTTTAGAGTAAAAGAAAACCTGAGAACGATTAGAGAGATTCGAACACAAAAAAACCAAAAAAATATTAGAAGGGATATCAAAACAAAAAACAGGAACAAAAGGTAAAAAAAATGAAATAAAAAAAGAAATAGGTTTAGATTATTTTAGATCTAGACTATTCGGGAAAGTTTTAAAAAAACTGACCTTAGATCCAATTTAGGAGCCAAAACCAAGTCAAGCCATCTTTCTGTATGTACTCCGGCCGCCGTTCACGATGGTGCTCTGTCGCCGTTCGTCGGTGACAAGTGCGACAGCCCTCGGCGATGATGGAAGCTCGACAAAGTGAAGAATGGAGAGGGTTGAGAAATTAAGTTTTTTTGGTTATCAAAAGACCAAATGAATTTTTTTGGCTTAAAAGGGTATTTATAACACAACCAAAACGACATCGTTGACCCTCTCCAACCCGCGCATCGACCTGACCCAGAGAAAGGATCTGCGTATTTCTGATGAATGGGCAAATTACGCCCGCAGTCCCTCTGTTTCATATCCTTCACATTTCTGGCCTTTAATTTGTGTTTTGTTTCATTTCGGTCACTGTTTCTATTTTCTATTCTTCTTTATTATTTTATTACTATTATTATATTTAATTCATAATTATTATTATTTTTATTTCTGGTATTTTGTACATGAATATATATAAGTATATTATATACTATCGTTATTATCTTATTAAATCATTATTATTATAATAATTATAAGTTACATATTATATTGTTACCTTTTATTTATCATATTATATTCAATTATTATTACTATATTATATATTATCGTTACTATATAATTTATTATTACCATTACTACTACTATTATTCATCCTATGTTTATATTCCAATATCTGTATTAATACATATATATATATATATATATATATATATTCGTATTTACCCTATGTGTTTTTCTTAAATTAAAAATATTTTTAGGGATTATCGTGAAAAATGTATCTCGTACGTAAGAGGTGTCTCTTTTCGTTAGTCCATACTATAAAATATCATTTTAATTCTAAATTATAGTTTTCAAAAAGAGGTTCTCTTTATTCAGGAATCTAACAGGAAGTATGCCCCGGGTGTAGGGGTGTAAATTTCTTTCATACAAAAATATTCTTTTAAATATTTTAAGGGATCACAAATTTTAAATTAAATTAGAATTCTTAATTTCCATTATTAGACAATGCGTAATCGACCAGGTTTCAATTGTAGGCGTTGTGGGGGTGCTCATACTTCCCCACACAAAAACAAATTTTATTAAAATAACTGGGTTTTCAGGTAATCCAATCGCACCTAAACTAAAAAAGGATTGGTGGCGACTCCCATTGTTACAACTTGGCGACTTCGCTGTGGACTACTTTTTTTCGAGAGTCAAGCCACCAATCGATTACTTTTTGTCCTAATGAGTGGAAACTATAAATTCGGTTTAATTTATTTTGTGATCCCCTTTTCTTTTAAATTCTTTACAAAAAGGTTTCCTAAAATTTTGTTTCCCTCGTTTTGCATATCATGAGCTCTGCACCCGAGCTCTGTCCCTTTTATGTGGGAGTGAGAAGCTACTCCTGCGTGAGGTACCACCTCCGTGCAGGATAGCGGATTGCTTCCGGGATATATACCCTTTTGTCTTCGTGAGATTTCTGTTCCCGTGTAGACCTAGGGGAATGTATCCCCTAAATTGTGTTTACTAGCCTTAGTAGGATAGTAAGTACAATTTGGGTACCTTTGTTAGAACCAAACCACATGTAGTGAACCATAGCAGCCTACCTTGTTTAGAGCCATACCAAACCTCTTCCCATTTAGAGAATCACCCAGTAAGCACATAATAAAGAATGATGGGGGTTTAATTTCTTTCAATTATGCCCTTTAAATTTAGTATTGTTTATTTATTGCTTATTTATTTATTTCGCAATAATTAGATATCATGTTTATTCTTTTATTCAAAACAAGAATGCGGGTAGATAGCATGATGGGGTAGGATTTTTTAAAAGCATGTTAGGTAGAAAAGCATGTTCTAGGAATATTTTAATTAACAACTTTATTGTTTTGATATTATTTATATTAAGACTAACGTGTTTTGTTTTGTCTTTAAATTTTTTGCCCTTGCATTGCATTTCATTTATTATTATTATAAAAAAGGGTATTGAGGGAAGTTCAACTGATATAAAGGATCTGCTATGGATAACCGATTTCTTGATAGGGTAGAGGGAAACTTAGGCGTGCAAAGGTGGTCAGAAGAGACTCAGCACCAGAAAGGGGACGGTTTGCTAAAAGATGAAAAGTTAGAGCTCTGGGATCTCACTAGTATTGGATCGACTCAGAACCAACTGCGGGAGTTAAAAGGAATCTGTGATCGGTGGGACGAAGAAAACAAGCAGTTGTTTTATAACAACTACGGTGATTTACCTTATCTGCTAGATGTCAGTATCGACAAGGTTTTATTTCAAGCCCTTGGCCAGTTCTGGAATCCTGCCTATAGTTGCTTTACTTTAGGAGATGTCGATTTGGTACCAACCATTGAAGAGTACACTGCTTTAATTTGTTGCCCAAAAATCCAAGTCGATAAAGCCTACTTCCAGTCTCCTAATTCTTCAGCGTTTTAGAAAAAGTTGCTAAAAATGGCCGGCATGGACGAACAATGGGCCAAAGCCACGTGGGGAAACCACGTGTATCTCTTGGAGATCCATACGAGACCTAATCCAGGTTCAATCCTAGTGAGAAAAACATGTCAAAATGTTTGCCCTAGCCATCTACGGGTTGGTTATCTTTCCCAAATCATTGGGATATATCGATGATGTTGTTATGGAACTGTTCGATCACCTTGACAAAGGAATTGCCCCTGTTCTAGCAATCCTAGCCGAAACTTTCAGGTCTTTCAGTGCTTGTAGAAGAAACGGCGAAGGGAGGTTCATCGGTTGTGCTCAACTTTTGCTGGTATGGTTTCATAGCCACTTTTGGAAGTCGAAGAAATTTTCTTATCGAGCATGCTTTGAAAATTACTTGATGCGAAAAGATCCGGCATCCATATGGAGGCAGGAGAACATCTCTTATGACAAATGAATGGCTATTTTTTGAAACCTCCAGGAGAAAGATGTCGTATGGGAAGCAAGCTGGTTCTTCCCAATAGTATTATATACAAATGTGGAGACTATGATTGGGTCCCTCTACTTGGAATATGGGGTGGAACAGGATATCCTCTGTTATTAGTATCCATGCAATACAAGTCGAAGCAGTTCATCCCGGCAACAAGAGGGATTGCTACTTGCTAATTTCTATACAAGGGTAAAGACTACAAGAAAATTGTCTCCATGATCACTAAGGCATGGAAGCATATTTGTAGGGTGGAGCCATTCGATGAAAATCCTAGAGTTACACCATAGTATCAAGGTGGAGCAGCAAAAGAATTAATGACGATATTCCTTTATCAAATCCAAAAAATAATGTATCGGTAGAGGAACATTTGTAGGTCGATCCGTCAGAAATGGAAATCGCAAAGCATGATTTTGAAATGAAGTACCTCATGATGGAAAGCCAGCTGTCAAGGTTAGAAAACGAAAGGAACCAGTTGAAGTTCAGGCTGCAGTCTCAGGAACAAGAGATTGAAAGGCTGAAGAAGGGAAAAAGCAAAGCTGAAGAAGATTTCAGCAGTCTACGGGGTGATTACAAAAAGCTCTGCATATTGGCAAAATATGCCGATCTCGGGAAAACATCTACCAAATAGAAGCTTGAAATTTGAGAGGAAAATGAGTAAGCCGGTCTTTGGGAAAGAAGATTCAAAGATGTTCAAACACAACGAATAGCTATGCAGGAAGAATTGTCTGGAGGTTAAACTGAGAATACGAACCTGGGGGGCCAAATTATTGAGCTAGAAGACTCCCTATAGAGGCACCATAACCGAGACTCTGTAGCTGAATTAAAAGCAAGCAATGAGAAGAACAAAAATCTGACAAAACAAGTCGAGGAATTAGAAATAGCTCTACAGACTTGCCAAGGGCAGATTAACAATTTCAAAAAAGTACAAAGGTGGAATAACCACCGTTGGGAGGCACGACTGTAGCAATCTCAGGATCAAGTCCGAGATAGAGACCATGTTAAGACTTAAGCTCTCCTCTAAGTACGAAAAGTAGTAGAGCACATGTAGGCTCTAGCCATTCAGGCCGATGTTCTGAGCCTGCAAATTGAGTCACAATTTAATCGGGGCAAGAAATTGGCATGGCTCTTCAAGAAGATCAAGATTCTGGGCATTAAGGCCAAGCAGTATATGTGAAACAAGCTCACCTTATGTAAATAAACTTGTTCTAATGCAAGCTTCCTTTTGAAAGTTGTACTGAAATCAACACCTTTTGTGTAAAATATGTTGTGGTACTAATATAATATGTGTTTTTCATGTACATCATATTTTCTCATTTGCATTCACATCATGTTGCATCATATTACATCATTTTTACTATGATTTTAATTTCTTAAAGAATTATTATCGCAGTAATTCTGGGACATACAAACCCACAGATTCAACACCCTTCTTCACTAGAAGCAAAGCTAAAGGCATGGAAGAGAGATTGGCAAAAGTCGAGAAAGCATGTGAAGATATCAAGAAGGATATTGAGAGTAAGTTAAAGAGAACGTAGCAGGAGACTTGTGCCCATATTTCGCAGTCGCAACAAGATTTGTTAGCAAAGATAGCTGAGATGTTGGCCGGAAGGGATTCTGAAAAGAAGAAAAGAGTGGTTATAAATTCTAGTGCATTGATAGAAGACTCGGGTAATCCTCTTGGCAAGACCCACCCGCTAGTAGAGACTCCCATAGAAAAGCCACAGATTGGTCAGGCTGAATCTTCCCTGTGAGGAGGAGTGGTAGTTCAGGATAATTTAAGGCTATAGGGAATGTTGACCAAGTTCTGGAATGGATGCAAAAGAGTTAAGTTAGGTTCTCTATTTGGTGCTACCTCTAAAGTTCAAGATGCCTAATTTCGAAAAGTATAACGGGACCACTTATCCTGAAGCTCACATTACGATGTTCATCAAGAGAATGGCAGGGTGTATTGATAATGACCCCTTTTAATTCATTACTTTCAAGATAGTCTGACAAGATCTGTGGCAAGATGGCACAACCAGTTGAGTCGTGCCAAAATTAACTCTTGGAATGATCTGGCACAGGCATTTGTTAAACAATACAACCATGTTATTGATATAACTCATGATCGGGTTACATTGCAAAACATGGAACATTGCAAAACATGGAAAAGAAACCTAATGAGAGTTTCAGGCAATACGCACAACGATGGAGAGATGTAGCAACCCAAGTGCAGCCACCACTATTAGAAAAAAGAGACAGTGATGCTTTTCGTCAGTACACTGAAGAAACCATTCCTCGGCCGCATGAAGGAGGCGCAACGAAAGGCTTCTTCGACATAATAATGAATGGAGAAATGATTAAAAATGCAATCTGGAGCAGAAAGATTAAAGACAAGAAAAACTCGAAGAAGTCGAACTATAAAAGGAAGGAGGGCGAGGCAAGCAATACAAGTGTCGATAATGTAGGCTATTCAAAACTACTGACAATCAGACAACCCAAACCTGCGACCTCAAATGCCCAAACTTCCTCAAAGCAAGGATCTAATCAGAGAGCAAAGGTGAAAGTATAGAATTTACTCTTATCTAGTAACATACGGGGAGTTATACAAGAATTTATACAATGCACATGTGGTGTCTCCATTTTATACAAAACCAATACAACCCCCTTACCCAAAGTGATATGATCCCAACGCACAATGTGATTATCATGTAGGGATAGTAGGGCACTCTATCGAGAACTGTATCGCTTTTAGGAAGCTTATTGAAAAATTTATAAAGATGGGGGTTGTAAGGTTTGATGACTCCCCGGGGTAAGGTACAGCTGGAACCCATTACCCAATCATGCTGAGCCAGGAGTAAATGCAATCGTCAGTGACTGGAGTAGAAGAATCAAAACCCGTATTGAGGAGGTAAAGTTTCCATTGAGGTGGGTATGGCAAAAGATGGTCGAAACGAGCTTGTTGCAGCAAGGCCCAAGAGAAAAAAAGAAAACTTCCAAGGATTACTGTCTATACCATGGCGAAGGAAATCATAACATCCAGAATTGTGCAGAGTTTAAAGTTCTTATCCAAAATTTGATGGATAACAAAGAGTTGGAGTTTTTCGAAGAAGAAAAGTTCAAAGAAGCAAACATTTGTGCTTCAGAAGAAGAATACCCTAGGAATAGCCATGGGGGAAACTTCCCAGTCATGATCATTTCAGGACTGAGGAAATGTGAAGGAGCTGATGGTGTAGGATCAAAGATCACGATTCAAAGACCAAGTCCTTTTCCTTACAAGGATAACAAGAAAGTTCCATAGAGTTTCGATTATGGAATAACAATCCAAGGAAATGATGCTTCGAAGACCCCTTCAAAAGAAGTAAACGATGTCAGTCTCTACACTATAAGTGAAAGACGATATGGCGAAGCAGAAGATCCTAAGGGAAAAGCCTTGATAGTTGAGCCCAAGAAAAAGAATGATGCTAAACCGGGATTGCCGTTCAATGAGCCAGTCAATGAGGAAGAAGTGAAAGAACTACTGAAGTTCTTAAATCATAGTGAATACAGTGTTTTCAAACACTCCGCAGACTATCGGCTCGTTTATCGATATTATCTCTACTATTGAGTTTAGAATCACAACGAAATACGCTGCTGAAGGTGCTGAACAAGACCTTCGTTCCTAATGACATTTTGGTAAAAAAGTTGGACAAGTTGGCAAATAATCTGAATGCTGACAACTTTATCCATTTTAATGATGACGAGATACCCCCAGGTGGTATGGGGTCTACCAAGGCCGTGCACATAACTACTCGGTGCAAAGGCTATACATTGCTAGGGGTTCTAATTGACAATGGATCCGCTCTGAAAGTGATGCCATTGGCCACCCTGAACATACTTCCAGTAGACAGTTCTCATATAAAGGCTTGCAATACTATAGTTCGAGCCTTCGACGATACTGAGAGAAAGGTGAAATAGAGAATTTAAGTGTCGATGCTAGTGGGCCCAAACATCTATGATGTTAATTTTTTGGTAATGGATATCAAACCCATGTATAACTGTCTGTTGGGAAGACCTAGGATTCATTTAGCCGGGGTAGTGCCATCGTCACTACACCATAAATTAAAGTTTGTCTTTGATGGGCGACTTGTCAATATGGATGTCGAAGAAGACATCATATCTTTCATCACTATTGATGCCTTTTACATAGAAACCGATGAGAAAGCCATGGAGTGCTCATTTCGGTCATTTGAGTTTGTCAATGCAACCTTTATTACTGATGGAAGACAGATGCCCACCCCAAAGTTATCTAAAGCAACAAGAATGGGAATCAAACTGATGGTGGGGAGAGAAGCCCGAGTCGGTAGAGGATTAGGGATGTATCTACAAGGCAGGGTCAGTGCACTGTTTGTGATCAATAAACAAGTTCACTTTGGCTTGGGATACAAGCCAGATGCTAAACAAAGAAGGAATGAGGTTGTGAAAAAGCAAGAAAGGAGGAAGGCTCGTCAAAAGGTAGAAGAGATCAACTAGGGACCTTTAACTTTTCCTCGCCTTTCTAAAACTTTTGTATCCGGAGGGTTCATCCACCCTAAATAGCTTACGAAAGATGAAGAAAGTGAGCTATGAAGGATGTTGGGAGCCTTGGACAACTAGACTGCTGAAAAACTCCCTACAGTGTTTAGGAATGTTTCAGAGTAATGTTCAAAACACACTTGTTACTTTTGCCCAAGAGGAACAAGGGTCTTTTTGTAAAGGGCATAAGCTTACTATCTTTATGTCAATGAAATAATCCTTTTTGTGTTATCTCTGGCAAACATTTTATTCATTTCATTTTTCAATTTATTTCTTTCCCCTTAGATACACTCATCCCACACAAATTACCCATTATTAATTCATTTGTTTAATGGATGTCATTATTTCGTGTCAGGTCCCCTAATATCGATGTATCGAGCGACACTGAGACAGATCTATAACTTATTTTTGAATAAGATGTGTGTCTAGGAGAGCTTCAGGACTTTGAAGAAAATCAAGATTATGATCTGTCTCCTAACCTATTAAGAATGATAGAACAAGATGAAAAACAAATCTTGCCTCACAAAGAGTCAGAAGAAATTGTAAGCATGGGAGATGACAATAAAAAGAAAGAGGTGAAGATTGGCACCTGTATCATTGCAAAAACAAGACGTGATCTAATGGAGTTGCTCTTAGAGTTTAAAAATGTCTTTGCATGGTCCTATCAAGACATGCTTGGGTTGAGTACGGATGTGGTGGTACACAAACTCTCCATAAAAGGGGACTGCAAGCCAGTCCAACAGAAGCTGCGAAGAATGAGACCCGATGTATTACTGAAGATAAAAGAAGAGGTAAAGAGACAGTATGATGATGGGTTTCTTCAAGAGGTCAAATATTCATAATGTGTGACCAACATAGTCCTTGTTCCAAATAAATACGACAAAGCTTGAATGTGTACTGTTTACCAATATTTGAATAAAGCCAGTCCAAAGGATAATTTTTCGTTGCCTTACATCGACAACCTGGTTGATAATATAGCAAAATATTCTTTGTTCTCCTTCATGGATGGTTTTTCAGGCTACAACAAAATAAGGATGTACCCTGATGACATGGAGAAAACAACATTTGTAACGCAATGGGAAACTTTTTGTTACAAGGTGATGCCCTTTGGACTTAAAAATGCAGGGGCAACATATCAACGAGCCATGGTCACCATGTTCCATGATATGATGCACTAAGAAATTGAAGTGTATGTCGATGAAATTATTGCTAAGTCTCCAACCGACGAAGAGCATGTGGAGGTCTTGAGAAAATTATTTTTGAGGCTAAGGAAATACCAGTTAAAGCTAAATCCCACTAAATTCACTTTCGGGGTTGCATTAGGAAAGCTACTGGATTTCATAGTTAGTGAAAAATGTATCAAAGTTAATCCAGACAAGGTCAAAGCCATTCAAGACTTACAGCCCCGCGCACTCAGAAGGAAGTAAGAGGCTTCTTGGGAAGATTAAATTACATTGCTCGGTTCATCTTACAATTGACCGAAAAATGTGATTCTATCTTTTGATTTCTCAAACTGCACAACCCAAGGGAATGGGATGACGAATGCCAGGAAGCTTTTGACAAAATCAAGCACTACTTGAAAAATGCCCTAGTTTTAATGTCGCCCATCCCGAATAAGTCGTTAATACTATATTTAACTGTTTCCAAAAATTCTATGGGATTTGTACTGGGTCAACACGACGACTCGGGAAATAAAGAGAGGGCAGTTTATTATCTCAGCAAGAAATTTACAAAATGTGAAGTTGTGATGACACACATTTTTTTAAAAAAACTACTAAAGTATCCCACTTTTTGAAGAAGATTTGTTTAAGAGGGGAATTTCTTTTGAAAATCTTCATTCTTTTGAGAACGATAAAAACTTGGAGTCGCCACCGGCCACTTGGATAAGGTAGGTCGGACACCACAAAACTAGAGATTCATTTTGAAAAGGTTCGGGAGTTGGTTACGTGTGGGGAAGGATTAGCACCCTCATCACGCCCGGAAATTGGTACCAAAATATTTGTTGCTTTTAATCGAAAGAAATTGTCAGAATTTGAAAGGAATTTAATTTGGCGACCTTAATTGAGAATTAACCTTAATTGAATGAGCTTTATCAAATTGGTGGGTTCAAATTAATTGGACATTTAATTAATAAGGTTGACGATACATCAGACCATAGACTAAACCGACATCATATAAGCCTGACTGCCGTGTTAGTTTATAGTTCGAATCTCGTACGTCACCTTTATGCATGGTGCAAGCAGTTAAAATATGATGTAATGATTTTATCACGATTTAATTTTACCTTAAGTCGATAAAGATTAATCCAAATATTTAGTCAACATCCTTTAAGCTCGGACTGTTACGACACAAATATCGAAATTAATGAACACCTCTTGTTTTATGATTTAAATTGATTAACATGTAGGTCAAATGGGCTAAATGACGACAAATAAAATGAATGCCAAACAAGGGCTTGAAAATTAAACACACAAAGGCCCACCAAAGCCCTAACCTCAAAGGCCCAAATTATGGAAATTTAATTGGTGATCTAGTTAAACATTAGGTGATTCTAATATTAACCCTAAATTAATTAGCCCTAAAAAGGCTAGAAAACCCTAACAAATTATGAATTAACTTGTAACATGATAATTAATTCAATCAATTTTAAACTAGTGTTCCAATAATCCAAGAACACTATTTAAAGCAAATTGAGTTAATTAACCATGGTTTAAAATTAAATGTCAATCTAAACTTGCAATTGATTTTATCCCAAAAGTGATTAAGAAATGTTCAATTAATTTAATGAATTTAACATTTATCTCAATGAGCCAAGGACAAATTTAAATTCACTAAGTTAATTTGAACCTAAATCTAACTAAGGCTCTAAATTAATCTAATTGATTTAAAGATGGCGCCCCTATGAGACGAGCACACGATCTTAAACTAATTAAATTAATTAGCCTAATTCTAATCTAAGGCTAATCTAACAAGCCCTAAAACCCAAAACAAAGCCAAGCCCAAACTAAGCAAACTAAACACCCTAAGCCCAAAACGAAACAAGGCCCCCAAACTAACCAAATTAAAAAACTTAAGCCCAAACCTAACAAGGTCCAAACTAACCCAAAACGGGCAAATAAATATACAATACAAATTATGACTATATAGCTAAATATTATATACTACGAAATTTTAAACTTTACGAAAAATATATTAAATACTTTAAAAAAACTATATTGTATATAAATTCTACAAAAACTATATACGTTATATATTAAAAATATATATTATATACTATGTAAATCTATATATTATGAAGAAGAGCATATTATATATATGTATTATATAAAACTATATCATATACAAGAACGTATTTTATATATTAAGAGAACTATAGGTTATATAAAACTACATATTATATTTTATAACATCTACATGTTGTAACATACATATTAACGTAACAAAAGCATACATATCAAGCCACATAAGACAATATCAACAAGAAAATAAAGCATAAACACAAAAATCAGGACTGAAATGCAAAATAAACAAATTACAGGGCAGAACTTAGAACATGCATATAAAAAATGACATGACAGAAGCTTCAAAACTCCAGGGACTACAAGGGTAAATAAAAAAGCGGAATGGCTTAAAGGGTGCGATTATCCCACGCGGAGGGACTAAAATGGTGATTTACCCATGCGAAAGGACCGCGGGTGATATTAAACCGGGGTAGAGGGATTTATGAGCGTATTACCCCACTTTTAAAATGGCTCGAGTATAAAACATACTTACCCACTTTTAAAATGGCTCGAGTATAAAACATACTTTTTATAACAAAAAACTCTATAACTAAAAAAGACTCTTTCGTCCCCCTCATTTCTCTCTGAAGCAGGGATGAACACCACTGTGTGTTCATCCCCAAACCCAAAAACTGACTTATAAACCCAAAAACCACCGTTAAACCTAGAAATCAGTGAGGCTTCTCCATGTCGGCCGCCGTTCGCCGGTGGCAGGTGACCCCAAAACCACCCTAGTTCGACTCCTTTCTTTTTTATAAAACCAAATATGCCCCTTAATCCCTGAAAACAATGAGAAAAACCCCTCATTTCTTTAAAAATAGAAACGAAAACCCTTTCATTCTAAAGAAAATAGGGATCAAAAACCCCTTTTTGAGAACCCAGACGCGAAACCAGCTCTCTCCTTAACCTACCCCTTTTTGTTTCACCATTCACGGCCCCGGAAGGCTTGTCAACGACAAAGAAAGGGTGGTCTGATCCGAGAGAAAGGTCAAACACCGAAGGTAAAACAAATCTAAACCCTAGTTTGTTTCGATACTTGCTTATGATGCCATTTAGAAATGAGAAAAGGAATGGGAAGTATACCTCTAAAAATTTTTGAGGTTGCCTTTTGTTCTCTATTGCTTTAAAATTCCCGTCTAGGGTTTACATCTACTTTTCTTTCAGTTATATAGTGCCCGAATGTTACATGATTATTGAAAATGCAAAAAGGGTCCTAAAATGCTATTGGTTACCCTCTAATTCATATGCGCTGTTGCATTTCTCTGAAATTTTCTCATTTTGGTTAATTTCCTACATTTTACCCGCCTCTGACATTTATTTCCCTTGTTTGCTTGCGTGACGTACTTGAATTGAGCACTAGTGGGGACCAGGGAGAAGAAGGAGGCCATCTACCATCATGGCGAGGCGGTTCGGAGGTGGCATGGAGCTGGAATCCCAACTAGCGCGCGTGGCCTCAATTTAGATGGAATGACCTTCACGTGCGCGTGGGGAGAGCCGAGGAGTCACACGTGGTTCGCACGCGCCATGGGGATGATCTGAGCCATCTAATGTGATCTGGATCCAACGATTGCTGATGAGGCGGCTGCAAACAATGAGCACATTAGGGTTTTGTTTATCAGATTAAAGCTTTATTGTTTGTTTAGTTACGGGCCCAATCGGGCCAAACATATATATATTTGGGTTTTTCAGCTATACGTGGACTGATAATAAAGGACATGAGCTTTTTATTATATATTGGGCTGATTTTATAAATTAATACAGCTTATAGTTTATAGTTTTTTTCTCTTTTCAGATTTTAATTTAATAAACATAATAATAGTGATAAATAGTAATATATAATAAATAGTAGGAAACGATAATAATAATTTTAATAATAGTAATACCACAAATTATGATACTATATCAACATAACATTATATCAATAACATCATAGCATAATATATATAAATAGTAATATTTAGGGGTTTCTCAAATGGATAATACATAATAATCAAAAATAAAATGATATAATATAACATGATAGTAAATTAGATAATAAATAACAATACATACATTAAAATAGCACTAGTATTTTTTGTTTTTGGTTTTTTGGGGTTTTAACCATACATAAAAATAGATAAAGTAAACAAACAGAGCCCATTATTGCGAAACATAAAAACGGGTTTATACCCTAGAAAAAATTAGTGATTACAGCTGCCCCCTTTTGCTTATACTTGTAGAACAAGAATAAAGCAAAGACCATAAGCACTAATTTTATCTTACTCCCCTGTTGGACGATTTGCTCTTCCAAAACGGCAGCGAGCAAATCCAAATAACTTATTTTCCCAGATTGGCAAAAATAACTGGGTAGCGCTGGCATGTCCTTCCGAAGCGGCAACGAACAACCCAGTTTGCGAACGACTCATAGCTTCGAAGCGGCAGCGAACGAATCCAAATAACCTTGCTTCCCTGAAGCAGTAGAAAGCAAATTGAGCGGCGCTGGGATGTCTTTCCGAAATGGCAGCAGACAAGCCAGCTAACCTTAAATGGCTCATCCTTCCAAAACGGCAATGGATGCATCCGAATAAATTTACTTCCCTGAAGCGGGAGAAAGCAAACTGGGTACTGTTGGGGTGTCTTTCTGAAACGGCAATAGACAAACCAACTAGCCTTTAGATGACTCATTCTTCCGAGAAGGTATTGAATGAATCCAAATAACTCTGCTTCCCCAAAGCGGTAGAAAGCTAATGCGTCCCTCCGAAATGGTAAGGAGCAAATGGTAATTCCTATTATAAAGGTTCCATTCATCTTAGACCTATATGGACGAGCCTCAACCTTAGGAAGTACTCAATCTTCATTGTGATTATCTGTTAAAAGGGATGCCAAGTCTATAATAATAAGAGTTAGCATGCTCCTAATCTGGGGATGTCTAACTAGACATGATGCATGAATGATAACAATCTTAAATTTTCTTGGGCAATTTCTCTTCTTGCTCTCTTTCTGCTCGCATCCTTCGTTTTCCTTCTTCGCGATGGAGGCGCTTCCTCCCTCACTCGGGTTCACCCTTCATGCCATCTTCTGAGTTCATGAGCCTTTTGTTCTAAAGTACCCTTCCAGGTTTTCACTTTAAAGAATTTTCTTTTCTTTTCTTTCTTTTTTTCTTTTTTCTTTTTTCTTCCCGAGCCTTTTGTTCTAAACTGAGTACTACTGGGATGTCATTCCGAAACGACAATATACAAACCAACTAGCCTTTAGACGACTCTTTCTTCTGAGACGGCGTTGAATGAATCCAAATAACTCTACTTCCCCAAAGCGGAAAAAAGTTAATGCATCCCTCTGAAATGGTAAGGAGCAAATGGTAATTCATGTTATGAAGGTTCCATTCATCTTAGAATTATATAGAAGGGTCTCAACCTTAGGAAGTACTCAAACTTCGTTGTGATTATCTGCTAAAGGGGATGCCAAGTCTATAATGATAAGAGTTAGCATGCTCCTAACTTGGGGATGTCTAACTAGACATGATGCATGAATGATAACAATCTTAAATTTTCTCGGGCAATTTCCCTTCTTGCTCCCTTTTTGCTCGCATCCTCTATTTTCTTTCTTCCCGATGAAGGCGCTTCCTCCCTCACTCGGGTTCACCCTTCATGCCCTCTTTTGAGTTCCTAAGCCTTTTGTTCTAAAGTGCCCTTCCAGGTTTTCACTTTAGAGAATTTTCTTTTCTTTCTTTTTTCTTTTTCTTTTTTTCTTTTCTTTCCCTTTTTTTATTCATTTTTTCTTTCTTTTTTCTTCTTTTTTTCTTTTTTTTCGTTTTCTTGGGCGCCCTTGCGGGTTTTTGCACTTGGTCCCTCGAACATTAGCATGAACAGTGTTCGATGCCTTTCCATGATAAATCTTATCAACTTTGCCTCCGATGTCCTTTCACCGTAATTTTTGCAACCTCTTTTCTTAACTGGGAATAAATATGAAATAAATAAAAGAAACTTTGCCTCTGATGAACAGTGTTCGATGCCTTTCCATGATAGTAATGCCAAGAAACCCTTTGCCTTTTTCATTCTATGTCAACCTACCCACGAAATAAATATGAAATAAATAAAAGAAACTAGAATATAAATTTATTAATTAGGATAACTTGGGAAGTCATGGCAAACATTAGAAGAGAGACAGAGGTATAGAAGATGTCAACTGTATGAATGAAGTGAACCTATCAACTTCGGCAGATCTCTCCCTAACAACTCTTGGTTATCTCCAACGATATAAAGATTGAATCAAAAACCTTTTAACCAAAACGAGGCTCGCTAGTTGGATGTCAAGTATTAACTTTATTTGAACTGTCCCTTTCAGATTTTCAATTCAGATCCTCATTTGGTTTTTAGGCGCCAATTTTTGGGTTTTTACCTTAAACCCTCATTTTCTTTTTTTTCTTTTTCCTTCTTTATTTTTTTGTTACACGTGATACTTCTTGATGGAATCCGAGTTTATTGGGTTGCTCAATTCTTTCCCATCCATCTCTGTTAGGATTAACGCTCCCATAGAGAAGGCCTTTTTCATGACATAGGGCCCCTCCCAATTTGGCATCCATTTTCCCCGAAAGTCTTTTTGATTCAACAAGATCTTTTTGAGCACCAGATCTCCCTCCTGAAACTCCCTCAGGCAAACTTTCTTGTTATAAGCTCGCATCATTCGCTTCTAGTACATCTGGTTATGGGAAATAGCTTTCAACCTTTTCTCGTCGACGAGGTTCAACTGATCGAACCTGGCTTGTATCCATTCAGCTTCATCTAACTTTACTTCGTTCAAAATTCAAAGTGATAGGATTTCCACTTCGACGGGTAGTACTGCTTCGGTGTCGTATACTAAGGAATACGGTGTTGCTCTGGTGGAAGTTCTCGCAGATTTCTGCAAATAAAGAAAAAGGGAGCCTCTCATGCCAATCCTTAAATGTCTCCATGGTTTTTGCTATGATCTTCATAATATTTTTATTTGTCGCTTCTACCGCTCCATTCATCTTGGGGCGATAAAAGTTAGAATTATGGTGTACAATCTTGAATTGTTTACACACCATGGTCATCGTCTTGTTGTTCGGATTAGAAGCATTATCGGTGATGGTTCTTTCAGGCAAACCATAGCGACACATTATTTCCTTCTTGAGAAACTTGCAAATTGTCACTCTTATGATATTAGCGCATGAGGCAGCTTCCACCCACTTGGTGAAGTAATCAATAGCCACTAGGATGAAGTGGTGCCCATTGGAAGCCTTTGGGTGTATCTGACCAATGACGTCCATTCCCCAAGTACCAAAGAGCCATGGTGAATTCATGGTGTGAAGAGGCACCAGTGAGAATGTATCTTATCGGCATAGATTTGACATTTGTGACATTTCTTTGCGTAACTGATGCAATCCCCCTCCATAGTTGGCCATAAATAGCCATATCTCGTGATTTTTCTTACCATCAAAAATACGCTAGCGTGGGTCCCACATAAGCTTCCATGGACCTCGGCTAAAATGGTTCCGGCTTCTTGAGCACTAACACACCTCAACAGTACCTGATCCTTGCTTGTTTTGTATAAAGTTTCCTCGTCAAGGACATACCCCGAAGCTAACCTTATGATAGTCTTTTTGTCATTATCATCAAGCCTTTTTGGATAGGTCTGGAACTTGATATATTGGAGGATGTCAAAATACCATGGGTTTTCGCCTTCCTTTTCTTCCAAACTATAGAAATGGGCTGGTACCTCAAAGGTCTACATTTCGATTTGCCCCATCTCAGCTGCCCAGCTTGCTTCGAACACGGCGACCAAAGTTGCTCGAGCGTCGGCCATTTATTTATTCTCTCTTGGCAAGTAGGTGAAACTGATTTCTTCAAAATCCTTGGCCAATCTTGGATCAAGTCGTAGTATTTGATCAACGTTGGATCTCTAGTCTCCCATTCTTTCTGAAACTGATAAATCACCAAGGAAGAGTCTCTGAAAACTTGGAGCACCGTGACCTTTCTCTCTATGGCTGTTCGGAGTCCCATGACACAAGCCTCATACTCGGCTACATTGTTGGTGCAAAAGAATTCCAACCTGCTTGTGGAAGGGTAGTAGACATTGTCTGAGGAGACCAAAATTGCCCCTATTCTATGGCCTAGGGCATTCAATGCCCCATCAAAATAAAGCCTCCATCCTTCATTCTCGTCCCTTCGGACAGATCACATATCAGATCTTTATCTGGGAAACTAAAATCCAATGGTTCATAATCATCCGAGGCACGGCTTGCTAAAATATCTGCTACCACACTTCCTTTTACCGCCTTCCAACTTACATAAACAATGTCGAATTCTGACAAAAGCATCTGCAACGGGCCACTTTCCCAGTTAATGCTGGTGCTTCCATTAGAAACTTCAACAGATCTAATTGAGAGATTAGGCAAGTGGTGTGATACAACATGTATTGCCAGAGCCGCTTAGTAGCCCATACCAAGGCGCAACATAACCTTTGGATCAACGGGTATCGTGTCTCACACTCAGTGAATTTCTTAATCAAGTAATAGTTCGCCCTTTCTTTTTTGCCTGTGTCATCGTGCTGCCCCAACACACAACTCATAGAGTTTTCAAAAAATGCCAAGTACAAAATCAACGGCTTATCTGGTACTGGTGCTACTAATATTGGGGGATTAGTCAGATACTTCTTGATTCTTTCTAGTGCTTCTTGACATTCTTCATCCCAAACTCTGGGGTTATTCTTTTGGAGTAGTCTAAAGACGAGTCATACATTTTGGTTAGCTGAGATATGAACCGGAAGATGTAATTCAATCTTACCAAAAATCCTCGGACTTCCTTTTGAGTTTGAGGTGGCGGAAGATCTTGGATTGCTTTCACCTTGTCATGATCAATTTCGATGCATTTCTGACTTACTATGAAACCTAAGAGCTTCACGGATGTTACCGCGAAGGTACATTTAGCTAGGTTGAGTTTTGTTGAAATTTTCTTAGCCTCTAGAAGAGTTTTCACAAATTTTGAATATGTTCCTCTTCGGTCCAAGAATTGGCTATCATGTCATCCACATACACCTCGATCTTCTTATGCATCATGTCATGAAACAAGGTCACCATGGCTCTTTGATACGTCACCCTTGCATTCTTCAATCCAAAAGGCATCACCTTGTAGCAAAACATGCCCCACATGGTCACAAAAGTGGTATTCTCCATATCCTTGGGATGCATTTTGATCTGATTGTACCCCGGGAAGCCATCCATGAAGGAAAACCAAGCATACCCCACAGTATTGTCAACTAGAGTATCAATATGAAGCAAAGGGAAATTGTCTTTGGGGCTCACCTTATTAAGGTCCCTATAATCTACACACATACGCACCCTCCTATCTTTTTTCGGTACCAGCACTATATTGGCCACCCATTATGGGTACTTAGAAACCTCTAAAAATCTAGCCTCAAACTGTTTCTTTACCTCTTCTCTTATTTTCAGTAACATTTTCGTCCTCATTCTTTGAAGTTTCTTCTGGACAGGCTTGCATTCCAACTTAATGGGGAGCTTATGTGTCACAATATCTATGTTTAAGCCTGGCATATCCTGGTATGACCACGCGAGCACATCTTTAAATTCTACAAGCAACTTCACCAACTCCTGCTTGACTTTTGGCAATAGGGTACCTCCGATCTTTACTTCATTCCTTTCTTCGTTAATTCCCAAATTTAAAACCTCTATCCTCTCTTGGTGTGGGAGAATTTGCCTTTCCTCACTAGCCATCATTCTTAGCAGCTCATCAGGAATCCCATCATCCTCATCTTCCATCTCTACCAAGTACGTGGGTCATTCAAAATCTACTTCAGGATTAGGTTCCACATCATTCATACAGTTTATATTAAAAGGCCTGCACAATTTTGAAAGTGCATATTGGGAAAGGAAAGGTATAGTTTATGATGTGAACAAATAAATATAAAAATAAACAAATAAATAAATAAGTAAAATAATAAATGAAATGGAATGAAATGGAATGAAATGAAATGAAATAAAATGAATGTTGTGTTTGCCATTTGAGAAGGAAAATGTAGACATGGTCTATGTCATTTAAAATGGATAGATATGACACAGATGCCCTTTTTACAGAGGATGCATGTTACTTTCGGGCAAAAGTAACGGGATTATTCTGAGCATTATTTTGACTTGTTCCTAGAAAATGCCGGTACGTCCCCAAAAGTCCAATTGTTGAGCTCTTCTCTAGGGAGGCAAGGGCGAATCTTGGCCAGAAATTGATTAGCCTCACTCTCGTCACCAATTATGTTTGTCACATCCCGAAAACCGGCCTAGTTAGAAGTAGGTTCTGGTGATAAGAAATTTTAAATCCGATGTGTTAAACATTTGTAATGATTAATATTTGTACCCCTCTTGTATAATGAAGTTACATTTTAGTCCTATTTGAGTGAATAAAATTCCTTGTACGAAATTCAAAGCCAAAAATGTAAATTCTGAGCTAGGCGTATCAATACGGTCAAGCCAATATCGATACGGTCTAACTGCCAATAACTAACTTACCTATTTTAGCATGAGCGTATCGATACGACCACGAGCGTATCAATACGGGTCCTCTGGTTTGAATCTGTTTGAAGCCCAAATTAAAGGAAATTGAAGCAAGTTGCTTACTCACCTCCTTGCTTGGCCTTTCTCACTTGAAAGTCGTCAGAAAAGATGACTATTGAAGTCATTAATCAATTTGGAAAGCTAATGACTATTGGGTTTAGGAAAACCATTGGATAGAGGAAATGTTTCTATTGGTTGGAGGATAGGTGAGCCATGATTAGGATGGCCAAATAAGTATTAAAAGAATTAAACAATGTGAAGTTCTCATCTTTTGAACTCCCAAAAGCAAAACCCAAAAAAACCTTGTCTTTAAATAAGCAAGCTCCTCCATTGTTGTCTCCAAGCTCAAGCTTAAGCAAGCACCTCAGTTCCATCCTTTTCCTTTTTTCAACCTCGATACTTCATTTGAAAGCCTACGACTCGGTGAGTAAAACCCCTATATCGATTTGTTGATTCCATCATTCGTTGAGGTTTAATTTTAAGAATAGGTTTTCTATGTTCAAAAGGGGAAACCCATGAACTAGGGAGTTAATTTCGATATTCCGATATTGCCTACAAGTTTTGGTAAGCTTGAAATATGTTTTCGAATCCTTAGATTGAATTCTAATACAACTCCTAATATTGTGTTAGCTCAGATAGTGGAGAATGATCCCTTGTCATATCCAAAGGAAGTTAGGCACCACGGAATTGTAACCCAAGAATCACGTAATCAATGTGAGTGTAGTCGTGTCAAGGGATTGGCTCAGAGCAATCCTTTTACATTTGATTTGTGATTTTCATGTTAATATGTATCTTGCGAAAGGCTCAAGTAGAGAAATGTTTGTTTGGATGCTAAAGGTGAGCATGGTAAGATTTTGATATGGTTGATGTTCTATAAGCAAATATGTTATAATCGAGACATGTTACTTGTGAAATTGTTATAAAAAACATGATATGATATGCTAAATTTGATATGAATATGTTATGATGTGATACGTATATGAAATGATCTGTTATAAGGAGCCAATGATCAATTCTGATTCTGATATGCTATGGCCTACGGTCATAAAGGTAAGTTATATAATGAATATGTATAACCTTGGACATTTGTGAGTTTTGGATACAATTGGCATGCCATAGGGTTATTTGAGCTTGTATAAGTAAGGGATTAGACTACGGTCCGGGGCTACGGTCTATATGTGGGGAGATAAGGATGGATTGTGTAATGGATACTATCTGAAGCTACGGCTCAAGGCCACGGCCTATTTTCCTTTATATGTGGCTACGACCTATTTTTCGATATATATATGGTGTAAAGGGGAATTTGTGTATCCACTTGTTACAGTATCCAAGGGAATTTAAATGTGTATAAGCTAAATTATGATTATGTACAATTATGATAAATGACCAAAGCATGAGACCTTGTGATTAAAAGAATGCAATTATGATAATTAAGTATGCCAATATGCCTTTCATGTTCATAGTATGCCATTTATGTATTGTTATTGCTTATGTTGTCATGACTACCTCACTAGGCTATGTAAGCCTAACATATGTGTGTCATGCATTTCAAGATCCTAAAGCTTTCCGGACATCGATCGTGTAATTTGCGGTTGAAAGTCACTCCCACTACCATAAGTATGTCTACTTTTGTTTTCGAACTCCTAGTAAGGTGGCATAAGGTTTAGACGTGTTGGAATAACTTATTTTGATGGGGTTGTGTAAGCTTAATAGTGACTAGGTATGATATGAGTATAATGGTATGTTTGGAAATGGCTAAATGGACTAAAATAAGCTTATAGGCCCTAATTGGTAAAATCGTAGTAAATAGATTCGAATCGCCCTGAAATTTGACATGCTGTTATAGTTACAGTTTATTAGTTTGCTGGTAAAACTTGGTAATGTTTGGATAACGTTTTCTAGGTTAATTCGAAAAAAACCAGTAAAAATCTATCATTACAGGTCAAGGGGTATCGATACGGGTGATGGCGTATCGATACGGCCCTTGCATAAATGGTCTGGTCAACATTGGTCAAACAGGGTACATCGTTACGGTTTGGGCGTATCGGTATAGATTTTGGTCACTAGAATTTTGTTTGAAAACGATATCGATACGGTCTTATAGCGTATCGATACGAGGTCAATGCAGTTAACTGGTATCGATACGAGCTTAGCTGTATCGGTACGAGGTTGGCGTCCTTTGAATCTGGAAATCTGAAATGAGGCTTAGCGTATCGATACGACCCTTAGGGTATCGATATGGTGTTAGTTAAATCTGTTATAAGGCATAAAAATAGAATTTGGACGGTTTAGAAATTGGCCACTAATAACTATACAGACTAATTGATTAGGTTAATGATATCCGATAGTAACAAAACTTCACAGATTAATAATTGGTAAGTTTAATTACAAGTTGGTAATAAAGAATTTGGATTAGGATCGCTAATTTATGAAGTTTGCAATTTAGTCCCTAAGTTTTTGAAAGTTTAAAATTGACCCCATGTTGAGTTAGTAATTGATAATTTGGTTCACGAAGCCTTAAATAAGAATATTAGAACTTTTGAATAAACTTTTGACTCTAATTAAGCTTTTAATTTTCGAATATGCTTTCTGATAAAGTTTTTTGACCCAGTTTTCTACTAGACCGGGAATGAGGTGTTACAATTGTGGTATCAGAGCCTAAGTTTAGTCGATTCTAGGACTAAATTGAAGCCTGTTACGTGTCCGTATGTACTTATGCCACCTAGGAGTTATTTGTTTATGTTATCTGTGACTTGTAGCTTACACGATTCAATCTTTCTATATGATTAGATCTGAAAATGTCTACGCTTAACGATAGACATGTTGCAATAGAAACACGTCCAGGCTATACGCATTCTTTCATTAGTGAACTTTTATTGCCAAGTATGCTTTAGAATCTAAACATATTGCTTCCAAGGTGGTTGTCTCTAATCCGTTAGGAGATAGTGTGGTTATTCGATGGGTTTGTAAAGCTTGTCTTTTGAGGATCCAAGGGATCCCTTTTTTCGGCCAGTTTGATGGCCTTGCTCTTTCGAGATTTTAATCTCGTATTAGGCCTCGATTGGCTAGCCGAACATCAAGCGTGGGTTGATTGTTTGAAGAAGAAATTGTGTTTTTGTGGACTCGGTAAGGAGAATATAACTTTGATAAAATCTGAACCTGAGCCTAAGAAGACTCTTATGTGTGCCATAGATTCTAAAGAAGATCCAAAGCTCGAGAATATGCCCATAGTGAAAGACTTTTTTGATGTGTTTCTCGATGAACTTTCAGGATTCCTCCCACTCGAGAAGTGGAATTCGGAATAGAAGTGTAACCTGGGACTACTCCGATCTCTATTACTCCGTATAGAATAGCCCCAGTGGAGTTAAGAGAACTAAAGGCCCAAATCCAAGACCTTTTTGATAAGGGGTTCATCCAATCAAGTTCCTCACCTGGGGAGCACCAGTGTTGTTTGTAAAGAAAAAAGATGGATCAATGCGCCTATGCATTGACTATCGTTAGTTGAACAAGGTGTCACTCAAGAACAAGTACTCGTTGCGTAGGATCAATGACCTTTTCGATCAATTGAAAGATGTTTCTGTCTTCTCAAAGATAGACCTTCGATCTGGGTACTATCAAATGCTAGTGAAAGAGTCTGATGTTGCAAAGACTATCTTTTGAACTAGATATGGCCACTATGAATTTTTAGTAATGCCATTTGGGCTTATGAATGCACCTACAGCCTTCATGGATTTGATGAACCGTGTGTTCCGACCTTACGTAGATAATTTTGTGGTGGTGTTCATAGATGACATTCTAATCTATTCGAAAGATACTAGTACTCATGAATAACATCTCCAAATTGCGATTCAGGCTCTCTGAGAGAAACAATTGTACGCCAAATTCAGTAAATGTGCATTTTGGCTATCCGAAGTGTCTTTTCTAGGACATGTCATCTCTTCTGTGGGGATTCAAGTTGACCTAAAGAAGATTCAAGCAATCTTTGATTGGATCTCTCCAAAGAATGTCAGAGAAAATCGTAGTTTTCTGGATCTTGCGGGCTATTGTCGTAGATTCGTTAAAGAGTTCTCACTAATTGCTGCACCCGTGATAAAGCTTCTCCATAAGGAAAATCCCTTTGTATGGTCAGTGGATCAGCAAAAGAGTTTTGATCAGCTTAAGCAAGTCCTAACTCATGCTCCTATTTTGGTGCAACCTAAGTCGGGTAAAGACTTCATTGTGTACAGTGATGCATCCCACCTGGGGTTAGGCTGTATGCTGATGCAAGAAGGAAAAGTCATAGCTTATGCTTCACATCAACTTAAACCTCATGAGTTAAACTATCCGACCCACGACCTGGATTTAGCCGCAGTTGTGTTTGCTTTGAAGATTTGGCGGCACTACCTCTACGGTGAGAAGTGTTACTTGTACACTAATCACAAGAGCCTTAAGTTCCTCCTAACTCAGAAGGAATTAAATCTTTGTCAACGTCGTTGGTTGGAGCTTTTGAAAGACTACGACTTGGTTATTGATTACCATCTCGGTAAAGCCAATATTGTGGCCGATGCTCTTAGTCGAAAGCCCACTCCCTCTCTAAGATGTTTGAATACTCACTTTCGACTTAAGAAGCATGGCAAGTTGTTGGTCGAACTAAGAGTTCAGTCAAATATTGTGTCTCAAATTAAAGCACTCTAAGAATCTGATGAGGAGTTGCGACCTCTCATTGCTAAGGTTAGGGATAGCTCAGATCCTGACTTTGCTATGAGCTCTGAAGGCTTGTTGTGTTTCTGAAACCGTATCTGTATGCTCGATGATGATGATCTTCAGAATCAAATCCTAAGTGAAGCTCATTCTAGTCATTTCTCTATTCATCTAGGAGCTATCAAAATGTCTAAGGACCTAAAAGAGTTATATTGGTGGTCTGGTATGAAGAATGAAGTTACGGACTTCGTGGTTAAGTGTTTAACTTGCTAACGAGTCAAAGTCGAACACAAGGTGCCGACTGGTCTTTTGCAGCCTATTGAGCTTCCATATTGGAAATAGGAGCGTATTACGATGGACTTTGTAAGTGGTTTGCCAATGACTCCAAAGAAGAATGATGCTATATGGGTTGTGGTGGACCAATTCACCAAATCTGCTCATTTCATTCCGGTGAGAATGGATTTCAGTTTGCCTAAGCTTGCGAAGTTGTACATCCGTGAAGTCATTCGTTTACACATAGTCCCAATATAGATTATCTCTGATCGTGACCCTCGGCTCTTAGCACGGTTTTGGAGAACCCTACAAGAGGCTCTAGGGACTCGAGTGCACCTAAGCACTACTTTCCATCCTCAAATCGATGGCCAATCTGAAAGGATTATACATGTAACTCTAAATCTTCCTTTTAACCATGTGCATAAATGTTTGTACCAATTCTGATTCTTCCTTGTAGATTCTAGAACATATGCTCCAAGCTTGTGTTATCGACTTTGGGGATACGTGGGAGAAATCCCTACCCTTGGTCGTATTTGCTTACAATAACATTTATCAGGCCTCGATTCAAATGGCTCCGTATGAAGATCTCTATGGAAGAAGGTATAAAACTCCTCTTTATTGGACCGAACTCGGTGAAGGCAAGGTGTTAGGCCCTAATTTGCTTCGGGAAACTGAAGAAAGGGTGACTATCATATGTGATTGGCTCAAAGCAGCATTCGACCAACAAAAGGCTTATGCTGATCTGAAAAGAAGAGACATTCAGTACGAAGTTGGTGAGAAAGCCTTCTTCAAAGTGTCTCCGTGGAAGAAGATCCTTCGTTTCAGAAAAAATGGGAAGCTAAGTCCTCGTTTCATTGGCCCATTCGATGTAATCAAAAAAGTTGAACATGTTGCTTACTGGCTAGCTCTCCCTGGGGAGTTAAGTTGAATTCATTATGTATTCTATATATCTATGCTACGGAAATACCGGTCAGATCCTTCCTATGTAATCGAATCAGAGTCTGTAGAGATTCAATCCAATGTGACGTACGAGGAAGAACCTGTACAGATCCTCGCACGAGAAATCAAGAGACTTCATGGAAAGTCTGTGCCCTTAGTGAAAGTTCTTTGGAGAAGCCACTCGATTGAAGAGGAAATGTGGGAACCTGAAGAAAACATGCAAAAGCAGTATCCACACTTTTTTTCTTGATGTGAAAATTTGAGGACGAATTTTCTTAAAGGGGAGAGTTGTCACATCCCGAAAACCAACCTAGTTGACAGTAGGTTCCAATGATCGGAAATTTTGAATCTGATGTGTTAAATGTTTGTAATGATTGACCTTTGTACCCCTCTTGTATAATGAAGTTACATTTTAGTCCTATTTGAGTGAATGAAATTCTTTGTACAAAATTCAAAGCCAAAAATGCAAATTTTGAGCTAGGCATATCGATAAGGTCAAGCCAATATCGATACGATCCAACTGCCAATAACTAACTTACCTATTTTAGCATGAGCGTATCGATACGGCCACAAGCGTATCAATACAAGTCCTTTTTTCGAATATGTTTGAAGCCTAAATTAAAGGAAATTGAAGCAAGGTGCTTACTCACCTCCTTGCTTGGCCTGTCCCACGTGAAAGTCATCAGAAAAGATGACTATTGAAGTCATTAGCCAATATGGAAAGCTAATGACCATTGGGTTTAGGTAAACCCTTGGATAGAGGAAATTTTTCTATCGGTTGGAGGATAGGTGAGCCATGATTAGGATGGCCAAATAAGTATTAAAATAATGAAACAATGTGAAGTTCTCATCTTTTAAACTCCCAAAAGCAAAACCCAAAATAAGCAAGCACCTCAATTCCATCCTTGTCCTTTGTTCAACCTCGATACTTCGTTTGAAAGCCTATGACTCGGTGAGTAAAAACCCTATATCGATTTGTTGATTCCATCATTCGTTGAGGTTTAATTTCAAGACTAGGTTTTCTATGCTCCAAGGGGGAAACCCATGAACTAGGGAGTTAATTTCGATATTCCGATATTGCCTACAAGTTTTGGTAAGCTTGAAATATGTTTCTGAATCCTTAGATCGAATTCTAATACAACTTCTAATATTGTGTTAGTTCAAATAGTGGAGAAGGATCCCTTGTCATCTCTAAAGGAAGTTAGGCACCACAGAATTGTAACCCAAGAATCACGTAATCAAGGTGAGTGTAGTCGTGTCAAGGGATCGGCTCGAAGCCATCCTGTTGCATTTGATTTGTGATTTTCATGTTAATATGTATCTTGCCAAAGGCTCAAGTAGAGCAATGTTCGTTTGGATGCTAAAGGTGAGCATGGTAAGCTTTTGATATGGTTGATGTTCTATAAGCAAATATTTGATAATCGAGACATGTTACGTGTGAAATTGTTATAAGAAAAATATGATACGATATGCTAAATTTGATATGAATATGATATGATGTGATACGTATATGAAATGATCCGTTATAAAGAGCCAAGGCTCAATTCCGATTCTGATATGTTATGGCCTACGGGCATAAAGGTAAGTTATATGTTAAAATATGTATTATATTGGACATTTGTGAGTTTTGGATACAATTGGCATGTCATAGGGTTATTTGAGCTCGTATAAGGAAGAGATTGGACTACGATCTGGGTTAAGGCCTATCTGTGGGGTAGATAAGGATAGATTGTGTAAGAGATACTATTTGGAGCTACGGCTCAAGGCCACGGCCTATTTTCTATTATATGTGGATACAACCTATTTTCCGATATATGTGTGGTGTAAAGGGGAATCCGCGTATCCACTTGTTATAGTGTCCAAGGGAATTTAAATGTGTATAAGCTACATTATGATTATGTACAATTATGATAAATGGCCTAAGCATGAGACATTGGGATTAAAAGAATGCAATTATGATAATTAAGTATGCCAATATGCCTTTAATGTTCATAGTATGCCATTTATGTATTGTTATTGCATATGTTGTTATGACTACCTCACTAGGCTATATAAGTCTAACATATGTGTGTATCACGCATTTCAGGATCCTAAAGCTTTTCAAACATTGATCGTGTAATTTGCGGTTGCAAGTCACTCTCACTACCATATGTATGTCTACTTTTGTTTTCGAACTCCTAGTAAGGTGGCATAAGGTTTAGACTTGTTGGAATAACTTATTTTGATGTGGTTGTGTAAGCTTAATAGTGACTAGGTGTGGTATTAGTATAATGGTATGTTTGGAAATGGCTAAATGGACTAAAATAAGCTTATAGGCCCTAATTGGTAAAATCGTAGTAAATAGATTCGACTCGCCCTAAAATTTGACATGCTACTATATTTACTGTTTATTAGTTTGCTGGTAAAACTTGGTAATGTTTGGACAATGTTTGCTAGGCTAATTCGAATAAAAACCAGTAAAAATCTATCATTACATGTCAAGGGGTATTGATACAGGTGATGGCATATCGATACGACCCTTGCATAAATGGTATGGTCAACATTGGTCAAATAGGGCGTATCAATACATTTTGGGCATATCGGTACGGGTTTTGTTCACTAGAATTTGGTTTGAAAAATGGTATCGATACGGTCTTATAACGTATCGATACGGGATCAATGCAGTCAACTGGTATCGATACGGGCCTAGCTGTATCGGTACGAGGTTGATGTCTTTCGAATCTAGAAATTTGAAATTAGGCTTAGCGTATCGATACGGCCCTTAGGTTATCGATACGGTGTTAGTTAAATCTGTTATAAGGCATAAAAACAGAATTTGGACAGTTTACAAATTGGCCACTAATAACTATATGGACTAATTTATTAGGTTAATGATATCTTATAGTAACGAAACTTTACATATTAATAATTGGCATATTTAATTACAAGTTGGTAATAAAGAATTTGGATTATGATCGCTAATTTATGAAATTTGCAATTTAGTCCCTAAGTTTCTAAAAGTTTAAAATCGACCCCATATTGTGTCAGTAATTGATAATTTGGTTCACCAAACATTAAATAATAATATTAGAACTTCTGAATAAATTTCTGACTCTGATTAAGCTTTCGATTTCCGAATATGCTTTTCGACCTGGTTCTCTACCAGACCGGGAAAGGGGTGTTACAATGTTCACATATATCTCTTCGAGAGCCTCACTGATCAACTCTTCCTAGAGGCACCTCTCACCTTCCCAATTCGCCTCTTGGACGTCCACCTTTGGGTTCTGAATTCCGCTAGATATAAAGGCACCCTTGAAGTCTCCACAGATGATAGGGGCCCATAGAATGTCCTCCCCTCTAAGCCTAGCCTTCCTTTTCTCTTGCTTTTTATGTAGGAAATTTGGCTTATAACCGAGTCTGAAGCGGTCAACTTTTTGGATCACCTTGATGGGACGAAGGCGTCCTTGCATATTCTTTCCCAAGCCTTTCTTTTTCTTTACTCCTTTACCTAGGGTTTTATACACCACCATCTTAGTGCAATTTGGACAAATTAGAGCTTGAGATCTTGTTTCCTTTGGCAACAAAGGTAGCATTGACAAGTTCCAAAGCCCTAATGGCACACTCCGTTGCTTCCTCATCAGTGTGGATGTATGGTGTATCCAAAGTCACGAAAGCAACGATGTCTTCCTCGGCGTTCACTGTTACTAGTTTCCCTTCGGTGAGGAACTTCAACTTTTGGTGGAGTGAAGATAGAACGGCGTTGGCCGAGTGTATCCATGGCCTTCCTAGCAAACAGTTGTAAGACAGTCGGATATCCATCACCACAAAATCGACCACATATTCAGTGGGACCAATGACTAGGGGTACTTCTATTTTCCTGACCGCATCTCTCTGGGTCTCATTGAAAGCTCGTACCGTATTATGACATGGTTGTATATGTGAACTGTCGATTGGTAGTCACTGTAGTGTACCTAACTGCATAACATTTAGCGATGAGCCATTATCAATGAGCATGCCCAGCAATACATGACCTTTGCAGTGAGTGGTGATGTTCAGGGCCTTGGTGGATCTCGTACCTTCCCCCTAGATTTCATCATCACCAAAGGTAATGTGATTAACGTCGGTGATATGGTTGACAATCTGATCCAGCCTCCTAACTGAGATATCCTTTGCAACATAGGTCTCATTCAACACTTTCAACAGGGCCTCACAATGCTTCTCTGAGTTTAGTAAGATATCAAGCACAGAGATTTGAGCTGGTTGTCTCTGAAGCTGGTCGACGATGATGTACTCGTTGTGCTTCAAAAACCTCAAAAACTCTTGAGCTTGAGTTTCTGTGACCAGCTCTTTGATTCTCGATGGCGGGTTGTCTCCGAAAACTTTCTTAGGTTGAACTTCGACCTCATTATCTTTCTCTTTTGGTTGCTCTGGTGCCCTTAGGTTCTCTGGAGCATAGCATCAGCCACTCCTCGTGAGATGCCCTACATCCTTTACCTCTCCAGCCATGCGCTCTAAATGTTCTTTTTGAATGGGTTTCTTCCCTATTTCGATGTCTTCTCCTCTATGTAAACTAGAGGAACCCAACATTGTGATGCTTGTAGTGTAGTTCCATGGAACTATCATCGTATCCTTGAAAGGAAACAACCTTGGAGAGACAATTAACATCTTGGGGGTTATCTTCAGTGTGCTTGTCTCACTTGGCTTGAGATCGAGGACGAGCGGTCTCTTGGCACTATACTTGGTTTCTTGGCTCTCTAATTCACAAACTTCCACTTCCTTCCTTCCTTCCTTTCTCTTCTTCGAAAAACTCAAACTCTTTCTTATCCATCATAACTTGTATCAGTTGACGAAATTCCTCAAAATATTAAATCTCATGATCTCTCGATTGATGGTATTCACAATATGGGCCACAACCTGCTTCTACAATCACCATTCCCCGATCAATAAGGCATTACATACACAACTGTTGGAAAACTCACCTTAGCAGCGACCGAACCTCGGACACATTCTCCCTAGTTTTTTTGGCATTCTTGCCTTCAACAGCATTCACACCTTGGCCTCCGTGATTTGATAAGGGATTGTTGGTTGTGCTTGGTTCTCCCAATTGTAAGACCCCGGTCCGGATTAAGTTCTGAATGAACTTCTTGAACGCCACACAATTTTCAATCGAATGCCCCAGAACATCGGCATGGTATTCGCAATGAACCTTGGGGTCATACCATGCTGGGTATGGTGGACTGTAAGGAGTAACATGATAAGGACTATTGCGCATATTGAATGCTACGCAAACGGTGCAAGTATACACATCACAAGTAATAGAGTGATATGATAAGTAACGAGTATCGTCTCCACATGGATTGGTTTGGGCCACTTTACTTTAGTTATCGCACTGTAAAAGTAAAAACACAATTGATAATTGTAGGAGTTCTAACTAACGAATAAAATAAAAGAGCAATTAAATAAAATAAAGATGTAATCAAATGAGAGAGATTGTAGGTTGGGTTATCGTGAGTTGAGGAGTGATAGTCGAATGGATCATCTTGGTAAAGTGCAGCGGCAACTCAGTTGTCATGGCAACTTGCACAGTTAGGTTGCCTGGGCAACTAGTATAACGGTTGTTTGGGCAACTGACTGGGCAACTGCTCGGGCAAACTGGGCAGCAACCTTCAAGGTTCGGCAGAGCTTCTTCAATGGTTCCTCCTTATTCCTAAGTCGAAACTCTAGCTAATTGCGCATGCCTTGATAATACATCCATGTGTGAATCAAGGGTGAACAACAACCAATCTTGCGCTCCATTTAGCCTTTGAAATCCTAAACTTATTCTTAAGTCGGATTAGTTTTCACCATTAATTGATTGAATAAAGACCATGCTCATTCGTTTCTTGAATCTAACTCTCCCGATATTAGATACATAGATGAATTCAAAAGATCCTCTCCCAATTCACTCGCAAACACGATTAAAAACCAAGAATAACCTTGAATTAAAAGTGCAAACTCAAATACCTAAACAAAATCTAATCGTTCTCATAACCACAAAAACACAATAACCCAAGCCAAATAAGATTATTTCATGGCTGGGTTCGAAAGATATACAAAGATTAATCTCCCTAGCATGAATCTAATCAAACAAGAGGAAAAAGATGAAGATGTTAGTGCAGCCCCTAGTCGAATTCTCTCCTCCCTTGAACCTCCTTGTAGTTGGCGGCTAGGCTTGTATTTATAGGAGATGGATAGGTCAAAGTCTTTCTTGAGGAAGAAGTTAAGTTGGAATTAAATGCAATATAATAAAAGAAATAAATCTCTTTTATTTTATTCCTCCTAAAACTCCTCATTAAACTCTTGGAATTTAATCTCTTTTAGGATTTATCTTTGCTCCATGTCATATTGGATTTATCTAGTCATCAATCGGCTGCCACATCAGCTTATCCCTTCTTGTCGACAATTGCCCTGGCAACTGGTTCGGCATCTCCTTCCTGCATTGCTCTGGCAACTTGAATTCAAATCTCAGAACCGTGGCACAAAATATGATCATCTTTTAACTTTTCAGATAGCACAAAAATTATCTGGAACCAAACTATAATGCTCGTGACAAGTGTGTGCGTAGTTGATTTTTAAGTTTCTATTTGAACAATAGGTTTTTAACAATTTAATTACTGGGTTATTTATTTTTGTTTTCACTAGAGCCAATTTCGGGCACCTCTAGCGATTCAACAATTCTTATTTTAATGTAATCAACTAGTGCCAATTTCGAGCACCTCTAGCAATTCGACTAGAGCTAATTTCGTGCACCTCTAGCAATTCTTTAATGTGCATTAACTACTAGAGCCAGTTTCGGGCACCTCTAGCAAGAAATTAACTTTTAATTTTCAATTTTAAATTTACCCAAATTTTAAGCAACCTAAGCTCACTAAGTTTCTTTCAATCAACAAGCCACAATCGTGTAAAAAAATTCAGCATCATAGTAAAATTCTAAGTTCTTTTCATGCAATCCTAAAATTAAAGGTTGTTTCAATTAAGTGCAGTGACAAAAATTCATCATTGGATATTCAACAAGTCTTAAGCAATTAAATCCAATCAAAGGCATGGCAAGTAACATATGCAACCTATATGTGATTGCTAAAGATGAATGCAACTAAACATGAAACTAACTAGAAACCAACACCCCCAAACTTGAGAGAAGCATTGTCCTCAATGCATGTAAAAGTGAAACAAAATTTAAAAGAAACTAAATGAAATGAGTTAGTCAGAGAGGTCGTCACCTCGAGTGATAAGTTTCCTTCGTGTCGTTTACTTGATTCATTTTCCGGTTGGTAGTTGAATGCTTGTGGCTGGTATCGCGTGAATAGCATTGCTTTGATTTGATCCATGTTTGCCAAGGCATGTTCACTTACCTGGGCATCAGTAGTTGCCGAAGCCATTGTTGTTGCCTGGGCATCACCAGTTACTGTGGCAACTGCTGAGGTAGTTGCCAGGGCGGTTGCCGGGGCATCCTCTATTACGGTAGCCGTGGTAAGTAGTCGGCAGGGAATTTCCTTAGCATGGTGGTTGTGAGTCTTGTTGTGGAAAAGAAAAGAAAACAAAGAAAACCTAAAAACTAAAGAACACTGTAGACAAAAATATAAAATATCTCCTAAAATTTCCAAAAATAAATAAAGAACAAAAAAAAAATAACCAGAAATAAAATAAAGTTCCAAAAATTCAAAACAAAATTAAAAATTCTTATAAAGAGCATTTTCATGCATCTTCTAAGGTTACTGCATATCCCAGAAAATTGGAGGAGGGTCGTTTCTGATACTTCTTATAGTCCATCTGCACCCTCCATCGAGTGACAATATTGCACAAAAAGAATTGGGCCAATGTGCTCCCAGCTATTCCCCTTTGTGTTACCATGGTGGAGGTGTCTTTCTTTCGTGTTCCCTTGCAGTCCATGCACATCTTCCACATTGCTACTGTTCCTGAAGGCATGAATATATTATTAGGAAAAATTATATCAACATCCAACCATTTAATTACCTCAATCTCATTGTCCTCCATCATGGTTGGATGTAGCTTTCATTGTCGTGGAAATTGCTGCTCAAGCCAATTGCCGTGGCAATCAGTTGCCAAAATTCGTCGTAAGTCAAGGGAAAAACCAATTTTCTGAAAAGCTTTAGGAATCCAAACACCGTTTTCTTTTGGCCTCTCAAACATCTCCATTAGTAGAGATTTCGATGGCTTCAAATCTACCAACATCGATTCCTCAAGACATACCTACAATGGACAAGGTGAGTTTTTAAAGAATTCGAAAGGTTCAACCATTACCTGCTCATATTCCATTGGCAAAGTATTATCATCTTGTTGATCTTGCATGTTGTCGTGCAATTGTCGTGGCAACTGTTGATGAGAGCAATCTACAGATTCCTACTTCAACATCAACGTTGTAACCTTCTGGGTATCAGGTTCATCTTTCTAACTCATCAAAGTCTGGGATGTTGTCCCCGACAACTTTAAGATTCCTGAAGGTCACCCCCGGCTGAGTTTGGGGAGCTAGACTAAAATGAGAGGATGATGCCCCTTTTGGGGGATTAAGAGAAGGGTCAACGAGGAGGGGCTTTTGGACGATCTGGGCATGAAGGTGATCCCCCGAGTTTTGGGCAGGGTTCTCAGAGGTACTCTTACCTCTTGGATATAGTCCTAGCCGAGCTTGCAGCAGCAGAGATATTTCCTTCATCATGTCCTGTTGAGACTTGATGATGGTGTCCCTTAATTCCTGTTGGGCTCGTTCCAAAGGGCCACATAGGTCTGCCTCCAACTTGGCAAATCTCTCCTCCATTTGCTTTGATCATGAGTGGTTGTGATGGAATGATGACAATTTTTAAGAAGCAAAATGAAATTTTTTTGAAATAGAAAGCCTTTTAATTAATGGCAATTAATTAAGAATGCAAGCAGTTGTACTAAATAGATGATTATTAGCTTTTAACAAAGAATGTGAATAAAAGAATCATGCATGAATGGAAAGAGCGACACTGAGTTTGGCAAATATCATCGTTAAATGACTTTCATTAATGGAAACGTTGTCTTGTTACAATAAATTAAAGAGGGCCAACTACGCATATGGCTTCAGTGTAGTTTCGAGGTCAATTATCTCCCACAAAATCCAAACAATCCTCTCTCCATCCTCAGAATCATCATCCACACAGTCATGGAGTTCGGTAGCGTCTTCCTCCAAAATCTGTACTTTCTGGGCAACCTCTTGCATCTGGGTCATCCAATGTGCCAGCTCTTGTTACTGCCTCCAAATTGTGTAGGCGGCAAAATATAGTTGCTCCAAACTCGGCGTCGGACATACTTGAATTGATCCCCTAAGGCTTTCCAAGTGATCCTTAAGCTGTTGAACCTTTGTTTCCAACTCATCGTGTAACATACTCTAACCACCCTAGTAAGATTAGGTAAGTTACCACAATTACATTCAATAATCCATTCAATTAAAGCTAGTGAGTTCAATTCATTTTAAGTCTTTCTTGCTCATTAAGCAAGTATTCGAATAGGTGAGGACCCAATAGACAATGCATGACGCACCTATTAGATATATTAGGACCCATAATGCAATTAGTTATCCTGATCAATACCATTTAGGACTTACTTGTTCTTCAAGCAACCATTCGACTATATGGAAAACACAATAGAAATTTTCAACATTTAATGTAGCTATTATGCATACCAATAGGTGATTTACATCAATTACCTATGTGACCATAATCAAACATACATGCTTTCAATGTTATGTACATCATTCGACTAGGACAATAAGTGACCAAAGTGGTTCATGTTTAAACATGTAGGTTACTACATTTACTTGTTGATAACTAGCCAACTTCAATAGGTCTATTCGAACCATTATATGCGTAATCCAACCATGGGAATCTAACATTAGGCTAACAAGCATTCAAGCCCAATTAAGTGTATACATACCCATATTTACATACAATACTCTTTATAGATCTTAGATGAAGTTAATTTATACAAACCATTACTAAGTGATCATGAATACACATGCTTTAGGTGCCACCATCCTAGGAGAACTATAACGAGATGGAAACATACTCTTTCAAGCAAAATGTGACTTGTACGAGCCTAGACTTCAGGATAGGATCCAATATTAACCTGAATCGTAGTAAAGAGACTTAAATAAGCAAAGCTTAGTGAGTGAGTTCAAGTTACAAGGCAATCAGTACAATAAGTCTCAACTATGAAACATCTAATAGATGGTGTGGTTCCTCAATCAATAAGGAACCATTCGAAACAATGTAAACAATACTAGATAATTTTGCTTAATTTTGAATCCAATATCAATACAAGGCTTGAAATTTAGACATGCTCAATCATCCAATTCGAATAACAATAGGCATAACATGTCATTTGAACACAATCAATGTCTCAAACTCAAGTAATCTCATATAAGCAATGTTCAAACAATATCTCAATATCAATAGATCTTGGCATTAAATTTTCCTTTACTATCAATCAATGCAATTCAATGTAACAATAGATTCAATGTACATGAGGTATAAGTTCATTTTAATTATAGCCTTGAGAATCGATTACTCAGTATAGAAACTCAAGTCCCCAACCAAATTGTCGCCAATATCAATAGTTAATATGGTACAAAGTACCGGTCAAATCCCTCCTACTGTCGCCAATGACCAATAACAATACTTCCCTCATACTGTCGCCAATTAGGGACCAATGTCTTGGACCGTAGTCCACCCCGATAATGAGCTCTATGGCATGCCAACTATATCTATGACTGACTCGAGACCAAGGCTTACAATAGTTATCACTTTTATTCAATTTCAAGCATGATTCGATTCAATGTGCATATTTAGTGCCAATATCCCCTTTCAATTGAATAGGGTTCAAAGCCAATACCAATATCAATATTCCAATAGTCAATGAGGGTATGTCAATCAATATGTCATTAAACAATGAATTGAGTTACTTCTAACTATAACAAACATGCTTCATTTCAATATAGTTCAATTAAGCAAGAAGCATATCATGACAATCAATTGCAATTCAAGCATGCTTCTCAATCAAGTAACCACTCAAAACTTCTCAAAAGAGCACTTACCTTGCTAATGCTCCATAGCAAGCTCATTACACAATTTATACAAAGAATCAATAAATAATTCAAATCAGAAATGGACTTGGAGAGGTTACCGCCCTCTCCAAACTTTAAACTACACTCACAAGAATTTTTTGAGCTATTGACATTCCCGGATCAAAATCACTTTTCCTCTACTAGCTTGCTGATCTATGTAAACCCCTTTCGCCTCAATATCCACTTGATCTATCATTCATACAATGCATAGTGTATTAGGTAAAATCCAGTAACCATTTGAGTCATTATGTGACTCCATACACTCAAGCATTCAATTCAATACATCAAGACTGTTGTTGCCTGGCAGCATGTGCACTACTCGCTTAAATGTTCATATATTTTTTTTCGTATGTCAGAATTTTGAACCGTTTACACCGTTAGAAAGCTAACGTAATTTTCCTTCTAACCATATAGGCCTTGCATTTTTATTCATAGTGAATTAATACAGTTTTTTATTTAAACACAGACCAAATTATGCCACTGGACAGTTTGCACTGTCCTTAGAGATTAGTCTCTACAAACTGTTTTATAACTCAGAATTCGATTCCGTTTGTTGCATACGAAACTAGACATACTCATGATTCTGCACATATAAGGTTTATTCCCTAATTTGGTCTATGTGATTTTCTACAATTTTTAAACTTACTGCCTGAAACATAGTCTTCTGGACAGATTTCCTTAAGCTAGATTTTAGCTTCATTAATCACTTAGACAAGGGTTCTAACATGATTGTTCAACATATATACTCATTCATACATGTATAAGTCAGTTTAATTATGTGTCAAACCTATAAAAACAGGGCAATTGAGCAATATTTTCGAATTGATTCGATAAGACATCATCTCCCTAGAATTTCCAGCAACAAGAATTTCCATTCACATATCTCAAGTCTTACAATCATCAATTACTCTTCTATCTTGTTTCATGGCTTAAAGGAATGTCATTAGCATCAATTTCTCCTACTAATTCGAATGACACTACCAATTTCATGGATTGATCAATCAATTGAACTTCTTAACTAATTCATGGCATCAATTCACTAACTAAACATCCAATTCATGTAATTTAAGCAAGAACTTAAAATCTACGTGCATCATTTGAATCTATAATACATTAAGGAAGAGATTTTACCTTCCTATCAAGATAATATGAATGCTAGCAACTCCCATTCTTCCAAATTTCAAGCTTGAATCTATGAACATGGAGTTTTCTCACTCATTTCCTTTTTCCCCTAATTTTGTTCATCTATTCGGCCACAAGGAAGAATATGATAATAGATCATCAATTAATTCCTCCCCAAATGACTAATTTGTCCTTGATTATCCACTAATTAATGACATGTGTAGGGGCATTTAGGAATATAAGAATTTAGCATGCATTCCTTCATTTTGTTATTTGTTTCGGTTTGGTCACTTATAATTTAGGTTACCACTTTTTCATTTATAGCATTCTAGTCCTTATTAACTAGACCTAGTACCTTACTTTCAATCAATTAGGGATTAAATGAAGGCATTGTAGTAACTTCCTTTATACTAGTTTTGAGGATATTATAATCCCCTCCCGCTTAAAGAAATTTGTCCTCGAATTTACCTGAGGGGAATAGATGAGGGTACTGCTTTCTCATCGTTGCTTCTGGTTCCCAAGTGGCTTCTTTTACATTGTGGTTCTTCCATAGAAGTTTCACCAATGGCATAGTCTTATTGCGAAGTCTCTTGACTTGTTTATCAAGTATTTGAATTGGCTCTTCATCGTACAATAGATCAGGATTAAGTTCCACCTCATCAGGTTCTAAAACATGTGATGGATCCGATCGATATTTCCTTAACATCGATACATGGAAGATGTTTTGGATTCTATTGAATTCAGAAGTGAGTGCTAGCTTGTAAGCAACTGGACCGATCTTTTCTAAGACTTCGAAGGGTCCGATGAATCGAGGGCTTAGTTTACCCTTCTTCCCAAATATGAGGATTTTCCTCCAAGGAGATACCTTCAAGAATACGTAATCTCCCACTTGATATTCAATGTTTCTTCTCTTGAGGTCGGCATAAGCCTTTTTCCTGTCAAATGCCTCATTCAGTCTACTATGGATCACCCGAACTTGATTTTCGGTTTCATGAAGCAATTCAGGTCCTAAGACCTAGTTTTCCCCCAACTTAGACTAGCATAGGGGAGTTGTACATCTCCTGCCATACAATGCTTCGAATGGGGCCATTTTGATAGAAGCTTAATGGCTGTTGTTGTAGGCAAATTCGACTAATGGTAGAGATTTCTCCCAGTCTTTACCGAAGTCGATAATGCAAGCTCGAAGCATATCTTCAAGCACTTGGATTACTCTTTTAGATTGTCCACCGGTTTGTGGATGGAAGGTAGTGCTAAGGTTCAACTTGGTTCCCATAGCTTCTTGAAGTGCCCTCCAGAATTGAGAAGTAAAATGAGAGTCCCGATATGATATGATAGATCTAGGAACACTATGAAGTCTGATCACTTCTTTCAAGTACATTTCAGCTAGCTGTTTTAGGCTCATGTTCATTCGAACAGGTAGGAAGTGAGCCGATTTGGTGAACCTATCAATGATCGCCCAAATAGCATCATTTTTCCTCGGCGATAAAGGCAATCCTGATACAAAGTCCATTGTTAGACACTCCCACTTCCACTGAGGCAATTCGATGGGTTGTAGGAGTCCAGCAGGTAATTGGTGTTCGACCTTCACCTTATGGCAAAAGAGGCACTTCGATACGAAGTCAACAATATCGTCCTTCAATCCTGACCGCCAATAGACTTCCTTTAAGTCCTTATACATCTTGATCACTCCTGGACGTATTGAAAAAGGACTACTATGTGCTTCTTGAAGCATTTCCCTCTTAAGGATTGGATCATTGGGTACACAAACCCGATTCTTGAAGTAGAGCACACCATTCGATCGAAGTGAGAATTCGGTGCTCCGTTTGGAATCAATCTCTTTCAATAACTTTTAAAGTTTAAGATCATTTTGTTGAAGCTCTCTGATCCTCGAATTCAAGTCAGATTGAACTTGAAGTTCTGCCACATATCTCTAGTTCTTTATGAGCTTAAAATAGGCATTGAAAGTAGTTGAAGCTACAATTAAAGGATTTCGATTAGTGGATTGCATATCATCCATTCGAATAGAGGGATAAACAAAGTTGGAAATTCGTATTCGATCTTACCAATTGAATGTTTGCGGCTGAGCGCATCAACCACAACATTTTCCTTGCCCGAGTGGTAATCAATGATTAGGTCATAGTCTTTTAATAGTTCCACCCATCTTCGTTGTCGAAGATTTAACTCCTTCTGATTTAAGATGTATTTTAAACTTTGATGATCCATAAATAATTGATATTTCTCTCCATACAGATAATGTCTCCAGATCTTTAAAGCAAACACGACCGCAGCTAGTTCCAAGTCATGCGTTAGATTGTTCAATTCATGTGGCTTGAGTTGCCGAGAAGCATAGGCAATGACCTTGTTGTTTTGCATCAATACACACCCTAAACCGAGGTAGGAAGCATCACTAAAGACTGTAAAGTCTTTTCCCGGTTCAGGTTAGATTAGAATAGGAGCTTAGGTTAGGACTTACTTCAATTGATCGAAGCTCCTCTGCTGGTCCTCAAACCATTTAAATGGAGTATTCTTTCGAATGAGTCGAGTCAATGGAGTAGCAAGAATCGAGAACCCTTTCATGAATCTTCGATAATACCCGGCTAAACTGAGAAAACTCCTAACCTTGCTAACATTTCTTGGAAGTCTCCATTCGATGACGGTTTGAATCTTTTAGGATCTACCTTTATCCCTTCAGCCGAGATAACATGTCCAAGGAAGGATACTTTCGAGAGCCAGAACTCGTATTTGTTCAATTTGGCATATAGCCGATTCTCTCTCAGTGTTTGGAGTACAATTCGAAGGTGATTAGCATGATCTTCCTTGTCCTTCGAGTAGACGAGAATGTCGTCGATAAAGACAACCAAGAATTTGTCCAAATAGGGTTTGAACACTCGGTTCATTAAGTCCACGACAGCCTCTAGAGCATTGGTTAGCCCGAAGAGCATAACTAGGAACTCGTAGTGACCATAACGAGTCCCGAAAGATGTTTTGGGTACATCCGAGTCTTGTATTCTCATCGGATAGTACCCCGATCTCAAATCGATCTTGGAGAAGACTTTGGCATCTTTGAATTGATCGAACAAGTCCTCTATCCTCGATAATGGATACTTATTCTTGATAGTGAGCCAGTTTAGCTGACGATAATCGATACATAGCCTCATCGACCCGTCTTTCCTCTTAACGAGCAATACGAGTGCTCCCCAGGGTGAAGAGCTGGGTCGGATGAAGCCCTTGTCTTGAAGCTCTTGCAATTGTTGCTTATGCTCTTTGAGTTCAATAAGGGCCATTTGATATGGAGCGATGATCACTATTGGGTTGAACTTCAATCTTGAATTCGACATCCCGAATAAGGGGCAATCCCGGTAATTCTTTAGGAAAAACATCAAGGAAGTCAGAAACAACAGGGAATGAATTCACACGAATTCAATTTCATCACTTTTAATCATGGTAGCAAAAATGCTGACAGGTTGCTTATTGACCAAGGTAATCGACTTTTCTCCTAAACCACAGAGAAATTTTTTTCTCTTTCAGCAATTTACCCAGGCTTGATGCCTCCCTTACCAATCTAATCCCAAAATGAGGTCGAACTAAACAAAAGGAAATAACAATAGGTTGGCTAGGAAAGAGATGCCCTGAATAAACAAAGGGCAATCCTTACATATTTGGTTCACTATTACATTGTCTCCTAAAGGATTGGTAGCAATTAAGCTGCAACTAACATATTCGGTCTTCAGTTTAAGCTTTTCAATTAAAGGAGATCTTATGAATGAATGGGTTGATACCGTATCAAATAAAGCATAAACAAGGTAAGTATCGAGGTAGATTGTACCTGCTATTACATCATCAGACTCCTCATCTTATCACCCTCGAATGTGATAGACTCGACCAGGTGCCCGGGACTCTTGATACGTAGTATTGGACCCTTGGCCTTTGCTATTTTTGTAGCTGCCTGAGTTAGCTTGCTTTGAACCCTTTCCCCTGGGTGAAGGAGCTTGATTCGACTTGTGAGAAACATGAGACTGCAACTTGTTCAGATTTTAGGGGCAATCTTTGACATAGTGCGTCGTGTCTCCGTACAAGTAACAAGCATTAGTGAGCTTTCTACAAACTCTGGTATGGTTCTTTTGACAAGTCTTGCAAGCAGGGATTTGGGTCTCCCTCTCGGTATTCCTGATGCTATCCAAGGACACCATAGGTGTTGAGGCTCTGGACATAGCTTGTGGCTTGGGTATATATCTACCCTTAGAGAAATTTCCCTAATTGGAAGAATTTCCTCCTTGGTGCTTTTGTTTCTTATTGCGCCAATGAGACTTATGATTTTCCCTCGATCTTTTGTTATCTCAAGACTGATTCTCCAATCATTTTTCTGAAGTCATCATCTTGGCTTCGATAGCTATAACTCGATTGACCAGTTCTTGAAAGTTAGTAATCCCCAAACCAGTGAACATAGGGCCTAACTCATCATTGAGTCCATCTATGAACATTCTACACTTGTCCGCTTCTTTCTTTATGAATTTCGAGTCCTATTTGTAGTATTTGCAAAACTCGCTAACATACTGCTCGATCGATTTCCCTCCTTGCTTCAGGTACAAGAACTTCTTTTTACGATCAACAATACAGATCACTAATATACTTCTTTTTGAATTCTTTAAGGAATAATTCCCAGGTGACAGCTTCTTCAGGTGCTGCCAAGGTAGTAGTCTCCCACCAACTCAGTGCCTCCTCAGCCAATAAAGCTACTGCACACTCTAGTTTGTGTTCATATGAGCACTGGAGTTACTTAGACAAGATTCTTGTCGTATTCTCCAGTCAGTACTCTGCTTCTTCTGGCTTGTCTTCACTTGTTCCAGTGAAAGTGTAAGCTCGATGTTGAGCTAACTTGTCAATTGGAGCTCTTATCGATTTTGCTACCGGAGGGTCGGGAAGAGTTGGAGGATTCTGTCTCATAGAGACAATCATCTGATCAAACATCTCTTTCAGACTAGAGAAGCATTCTCGTTGAATAAGATAGATCACGGGAACTTCCTGCTGAATTTGTTGAGGTTCAGTATGCTTCTGGGATCCTGGTTCATCCTTACGCTCCCTCCCTCATTGGAGGAGCTAGTTTGGCTTTCATTATCCTTGCCCAATCTTGTTTCAGACATTCTATATATAAGGAATAAAAGAAGTCAAGCTCAAGTCACAATCCAATCAATATTCAAGTAACTCCTCTGTGGCACCTAAGTGATCAATGACAATAGCCTATTCATGAAATAGACCCTAGAATCATGTAACCTTAAAGCTCTTATACCATTCTGTAACATACTCTAACAACCCTAGTAGGATTAGGTAAGTTACACAATTACAATCAATGTTCCATTCAATTAAAGCTAGTGAGTTCAATTCGTTTTAAGTCTTTCTTGCTCATTAAGCAAGTATTCGAATAGGTGAGGACCCAATAGACAATGCATGATGCACCTATTAGATTTATTATGACCCATAATGCAATTAGTTATCATGATTAATACCATTTAGGACTTACTTGTTCTTCAAGCAACCATTCGACTAGATGGAAAACACAATAGAAAATTTCAACATTCAATGTAGCTATTATGCATACCAATAGGTGATTTACATAAATTACCCATGTGACCATATTCAAACATACATGCTTTCAATGTTATGTACTTCATTCGACTAGGACAAAAAGTGACCAAAGTGGTTCATGTCTAAACATGTAAGTTACTACATTTACTTGTTGTTAACTAGCCAATTTCTATAGATCTTATCGAACCATTACATGCATAATCCATCCATGGGAATCTAACATTAGGCTAACAAGCATCCAAGCTTAATTAAGTGTATACATACTCATATTTACATACAATACTCTTTTATAGTTCACAGATGAAGTTAATTTATACAAATCATTACTAAGTGATCATGAATATACATGCCTTAGGTGCCACCATCCTAGGAGAACTATAACAAGATGGAAACATACTCTTTCAAGAAAAATGTGACTTGTACGAGCCTAGACTTCGGGATAGGATCCAATATCAAACTGAATCGTAGTAAAGAGACTTAAATAAGCAAAGCTTAGTGAGCGAGTTCAAGTTACAAGGCAATCAATACAATAAGTCTCAACTACGAACCATCTAATAGATGGTGTGGTTCCCCCATCAATAATGAACCATTCGAAACAATGTAAACAATACTAGATACTTTTTCTTAATTTTCAATCCAATATCAATACAAGGCTTGAAATTTAGACATGCTCAATCATCCAATTCGAATAACAATAGGCATAACATGTCATTTGAACACAATCAATGTCTCAAACTCAAGTAATAGCATATAAGCAATGTTCAAACAATATCTCAATATCAAGAGTTCATGGCATTAAATTTTCCTTTACTATCAATCAATGCAATTCAATGTAACAATAGATTCAATGTACATGAGGTATAAGTTCATTTTAAGTATAGCCTTGAGAATCGATTACTCAATCTAGATACTCAATTTCCCAATCAAACTGTCGCCAATAACAATAGTCAATATGGTACAAAGTACCGGTCAAATCCCTCCTACAGTCGCCAATGACCAATAACAATACTTCCCTCCTACTGTCGCCAATTAGGGACCAATGTCCCGGACCGTAGTCCACCCTGATAATGAGCTCTATGGACTCTATGGCATGGAAACTATATCTATGACCGACTCGAGACCAAGGCTCACAATAGTTATCACTTTCATTCAATTTCAAGCATGATTCGATTCAATTTATTTGTGCAATATCCCCTTTATTTAATACCAATATCCCAATAGTCAATCAAGATGTCATTAAAAAATGAATTGAATTACTTCTAACTATAAAAAACATGCTTCACTTCAATATAGTTCAATTAAGCAAGAAGCATATCATGACAATCAATTGCATTTCAAGCATGCTTCTCAATCAAGTAACCACTCAAAACTTCTCAAAAGAGCACTTACCTTGCTAATCTTGGAGAGGTTACCGCCCTCTCCAAACCTTAAACTACACTTACAAGAATTTTCCGAGCTATTATCGTTCCCATATCGAAATCCCTTTTCCTCTACTAGCTTGTTGATTTATATGAACCCCTTTCTCCTCAATATCCACTTGATCTATCATTCATACAATGCCTAGTGTATTAGGTAAACTCCAACAACCATTTGAGTCATTATGTTACTCCATACACTCAAGGATTCAATTCAAAACATCAAGATTGTTGCTGCCTGACACTATGTGCACTACTTGCTTAAATGTTCATATCTTTTATTCCATATGTCGGAATTTTGAACCGTTTACACCGTTAGAAACCTAACTTAATTTTCCTTCTAACCATATAGGCCTTGCATTTTCGTTCATAGTGAATTAATCTAGTTTTTTATTTAAACACAGACCAAATTATGCCACAAGACAGTTTGCACTGTCCTTAGAGATTAATCTCTACAAACTGTTTTATAACTTGGAATTTGATTCTGTTTGTTGTATACGAAACTAGACATACTCATGATCTGTACATATAGGATTTATTCTCTAATTTGGTCTATGTGATTTTCTACAATTTTTTAAACTTACTGCCCGAAACAGAGTCTTCTGGACATATTTCCTTAAGCTAGATTCTAGCTTCATTAATCCTGACAAGGATTCTAACATGATTGTTCAACACATATACTCATTCATACATGTCTAAGTCAGTCCAATTATGTGTCAAACCTATAAAAATAGGGCAATTGAGCAATATTTTCAAATTGGTTCAATAAGACATCATCTTACTAGAATTTCCAGCAACAAGAATTTCAGTTCACATATCAATCATCCATTCTAATTATCATCTACGTTTTTCCAGCAATTAACATAACAATTCACCATAAATTTGATTAATGAAAACATCAATTTCTCCTACTCTTTCGAATGACACTACCAATTTCATGGATTGATCAATCAATTGAACTTCTTAACTAATTCATGGCATCAATTCACTAACAAATCATCCAATTCATGTAATTCAAGCAAGAACTTAAAATCTACATGCATCATTTGAATCTATAATGCATTAAGGAAGAGATTTTACCTTCCTATCAAGATAATATGAATGCTAGCAACTCCAATTCTTCCGAATTTCAATCTTGAATCTATGAACATGGAGTTTTCTCACTCAATTCCTTTCTCTCTAATTTTTGTTCATCTATTCGGCACTAGGGAGAAGATGATAATGGATCATCAATTCACTCTCCCAAAATGACTAATTTGCCCTTTATTATCCACTAATTAATGACATATGTAGGGGCATTTAGGAATATAAGAATTTAGCATGCATTCCTTCACTTTGTTATTTGTTTTGGTTTGGTCACTTATAATTTAGGTTACCACCTTTTCATTTATAGCATTCTAGTCCTTATTAACTAGACCTAGTACCTTACTTTCAATCAATTAGGGATTAAATGATGGCATTGTAGTAACTTTCTTTATACTAGTTTTGAGGATATTACATTTCCCTCCCCCTTAAAGAAATTCGTCCTCGAATTTACTTGAAGGGAATAGATGAGGGTACTGCTTTCTCATTGTTGCTTCGGGTTCCCAAGTGGCTTCTTTTACATTGTGGTTCTTCCATAGAACTTTCACCAATGGCATAGTCTTATTGCGAAGTCTCTTGACTTCTTTATCAAGTATTTGAATTGGCTTTTCATAGTACGATAGATCAGGATTAAGTTCCACCTCATCAGGTTCTAAAACATGTGATAGATCTGATTGATATTTCCTCAACATCGGTACATGGAAGATGTTGTGGATTCTATTGAATTCAGTAGGGAGTGTTAGCTTGTAAGCAACTGGACCAATCTTTTCTAAGACTTCTAAGGGTCCGATGAATCAAGGGCTTAGTTTACCCTTCTTTTCGAATGTGAGTATTTTCCTCCAAGGAGATACCTTCAAGAATACGTAATCTCCCACTTGATATTCAATTTTTCTTCTTTTAAGGTCGGCATAAGCCTTTTGTCTATCAAATACCTCTTTCAGTCTACTATGGATCACCCGAACTTGATTTTCGGTTTCACGAAGCAATTTAGGTCCTAAGACCTTGTTTTCCCCCAATTCAGACCAGCATAGGGGAGTTCTACATCACCTACCATACAATGCTTCGAATGGGGCCATTTTTATAGAAGCTTGATGGCTGTTGTTGTAGGCAAACTCGGCTAATGGTAGAGATTTCTCTCGGTCTTTACCGAAGTCAATAATACAAGCTCGAAGCATGTCTTCAGGCACTTGGATTATACTTTCAGATTGTCCATCGGTTTTTGGATGGAAGGCAGTGCTAAGGTTCAGCTTGGTTCTCATAGCTTATTGAAGTACCCTCCAGAATTGAGAAGTAAAACGAGAGTCTTGATCTGATATGATAGATCTAGGAACACTGTGAATTCTGATCACTTCTTTCAAGTACATTTCAGCTAGCTGTTTGAGGCTCATGTTCATTCGAACAGGTAGGAAGTGAGCCAATTTGGTGAACCTATCAATAATCACCCAAATAGCATCATTTTCCCTCGGTGATAAAGGCAATCTCGATACAAAGTCCATTGTTATGCACTCCCACTTCCACGGAGGCAATTTGATGGGTTGTAGGAGTCTAATAGGTAGTTGGTGTTCGGCCTTCACCTTCTGGCAAATAAGGCACTTCGATACGAAGTCAACAATATCGGCCATCAATCCCGGCCACCAATAGACTTCCTTTAAGTCTATATACATCGTGATCACTCTCGGATGTATTGAAAAAAGGACTACTATGTGCTTCTTGAAGCATTTCCCTCTTAAGGATTGGATCATTGGGTACACAAACCCGATTCTTGAAGTAGAGCACACCATTTGATCGAAGTGAGAATTCGTTTCTTAGTTTGGAATCAATCTCTTTCAATATCTTCTGAAGTTTGGGATCATTTTGTTGAAGCTCTTTGATCCTCGAATTCAGGCCTGATTGAACTTGAAGTTCTGCCACAAAGCTCCAGCTCTTTAGGAGCTTAAAATGGGCATTAAAAGTAGTTGAATCTACAATAAAAGGATTTCGATTAGTGGATTTCATATCATCCATTCGAATAGAGGGATAAACAATGTTGGAAATTCATATTCGATCTTACCAATTAAATGTTTACGACTGAGCGCATCAGCCACAGTATTTGCCTTGCCCGGGTGGTAATCAATTATTAGGTCATAGTCTTTTAGTAGTTCCACCCATCTTCGTTGTCGAAGATTTAACTCCTTATGAGTTAGGATGTATTTTAAACTCTGATGATCTGTAAATAATCGACATTTCTCTCCATATAGATAATGTCTCCAGATCTTTAAAGCAAACACGACCGCAGCTAGTTCCAAGTTGTGTGTTGGATAGTTCAATTCATGTGGCTTGAGTTGCCGAGAAGCATAGGCAATGACTTTGTTGTCCTGCATCAATACACACCCTAAACCGAGGTGGGAAGCATCACTGAAGACTGTAAAGTCTATCCCCTGTTCAGGTTGGATTAGAATAAGAGCTTGAGTTAGGACTTGCTTCAATTGATCAAATATCCTCTGCTGGTCCTCAGACCATTTAAATGGAACGTTCTTTCGGGGGAGTCGAGTCAATGGAGCTGCAAGAATTGAGAACCCTTTCACGAATCTTCAGTAATACCCGGCTAAACTGAGAAAACTCCTAACCTCGCTAACATTTCTTGGAGGTCTCCATTCGATGACAGTTTGAATCTTTATAGGAACAACATTTATCCCTTTGGCCGAGATAACATGGCCAAGGAAGGATACTTCCGAGAGCCAGAACTCACATTTGCCTAATTTGGCATATAGCCGATTCTCTCTCAGTGTTTGGAGTACAATTCGAAGGTGATTAGCATGTTCTTCATTGTCCTTCGAGTAGACGAGAATGTCGTCGATAAAAACAATCTCAAATTTGTCCAAATAAGGTTTGAACACTTGGTTCATTAAGTCCATGAAAGCTGCTGGAGCATTAGTTAGCCCGAAGGGCATAACTAGGAACTCGTAGTGACCATAACGAGTCTTGAAAGCCGTTTTGGATACATCTGAGTCTTGTATTCTCGTCTAATAGTACCCCGATCGCAAATCGATCTTGGAGAAGACTTTGGCATCCTTGAAATGATCAAACAAGTCCTCTATCCTCGGTAATGGATACATGTTCTTGATAGTGAGCCATTTTAGCTGACGATAACCGATACATAGCCTCATCGAACCGTTCTTCTTCTTAACGAACAATACGGGTGCTCCCCAGGGTGAAGAGATGGGTCGGATGAAGCCCTTGTCTTGAAGCTCTTGCAATTGTTGCTTAAGATCTTTGAGTTCAATAAGGGCCATTCGATATGGAGTGATAAACATTGGATCACTCTCGGGTTGAACTTCAATCTTGAATTTGACTTTCTGAATAGGGGACAATCCCGACAATTCCTCAGGAAAAACATCAGGGAAGTCATAAACAACAGGGAATGAATTCACACCGAATTCAATTTCATCACTTTTAATCATGGTAGCAAAAATGCTGACAGGTTGCTTATTGATCAAGGTAATTGACTTTTCTCCTAAACCACGAAGAAACAGTTTTCTCTTTCGGCAATCTACCCAGGCTTGATGCCTCCCTAACCAATCTAATCCCAGAATGTGATCGAACTGAACAAAAGGCAATAATAATAGGTTGGCTAGGAAAGGGATGCCCTGAATAAACAAAAGGCAATCCTTACATATTTGGTTCACTATTACATTGTCTCCTAAAGGATTGGTAGCAATTAAGCTACACTAACATATTCAAGCTTCAATTTAAGCTTTTCAATTAAAGGATATCTTATGAATGAATGGTTTGATCCCGTATCAAATAAAGCATAAATAGGGTAAGTATCGAGGTAGATTGTACATACTATTACAACAGCAGACTCCTTGTCCTCTCGCCCTCGGATGTGATAGACTCGAGTAGGTGCCCAGGACTCTTGATATGTAGCATTAGACCTTTGGCCTTTGCTCTTTCCGTAGTTGCCTGAGTTAGCTTGCTTCGAACCCTTTCCCCTAGGTGAGGGAGCTTGATTCGACTTGTGAGAAACATGTGAAGGCAACTTGTTCGGATTTTGGGGGCAATCTTTGACATAGTGCGTTGTGTCTCCACATAAGTAACGAGCATTAGTGAGCTTTCTACAAACTCCAGTATGTTTCTTTTGACAAGTCTTGCAAGTAGGGATTTGGGTCTCCCTCCTGGTATTCTCGATGCTATCCAAGGACACCATAGGTGTTGAGGCTCTGGTCATAGCTTGTGGCTTGGGTATATAGCTACCCTTAAAGAAATTTCCCTGATTGGAAGAATTTCCTCCTTGGTGGTTTTGTTTCTTATTGCGCCAATGAGACTTATGATCATCCCTCAATCTTTTGTTATCTCGGGACTGATTCTTCGATCGTTTTACCAAAGTCTTTATCTTGGCTTCAATAGCTATGACTCGGTTGACCAGTTCTTGAAAGTTAGAAATCCCCAAAGTAGTGAACATGGGGCCTAACTCATCATTGAGTCCATCTATGAACATTCTACACTTTCCCTCTTCTTTCTTTATGAATTCTGAGCCTTATTTGCAGTATTTGCAAAACTCGCTAACATACTGCTCGATCGATTTCCCTCCTTGCTTCAGGTACAAGAACTTCTTTTTGCAATCAGCAAGATACTGGTCACTAATATACTTCTTTTTGAATTCTTTAAGGAAGAATTCCTAGGTGACAGCTTCTTCAGGTGCTGCCAAGGTAGTAGTCTCCCACCAATTCACTGCCTCATCGGCCAACAAAGCTAATGCACACTTCAGTTTATGTTCATCTGAGCACTATAGTTGCTTAGACAAGATTCTTGTCGTATTCTCCAACCAATATTCAGCTTCTTCTGGCTTGTCTTCACTTGTTCCAGTGAAAGTGTAAGCTCGGTGTTGAGCTAACTTGTCAATTGGAGCTCTTGCCGATTTTGCTACCGGAGGGTCAGGGAAAGTTTGAGGATTCTGTCTCATAGAGACAATCATCTGATCAAACATCTCCTTCACACTGGAGAAGCATTCTCGTTGAATAGGATGGATCACGGGAACTTCCTACTGAACTTGTTGAGGTTCAGCGGGCTTCTAAGGATCCCGGTTCATCTATACGCTCCCTCTCTCATTGGAAGAGCTAGTCGAGCTTTCATTATCCTTGCCCAATCTTTTTTCAGACATTCTATATATAAGGAATAAGAGAAGTCAAGCTCAAGTCACAATCCAATCAATATTCAAGTAACTCCTAGGTGGCACCTAAGTGATCAATGACAATAGCCTATTCAATCAATAGACCCTAGAATCATGCAACCTTAAAGCTCTGATTACCGTTATGTAACATACTCTAACCACCCTAGTAGGATTAAGTAAGTTACTACAATTACAATCAATGATCCATTCAATTAAAGCTAGTGAGTTCAATTCGTTTTAAGTCTTTCTTGCTCATTAAGTAAGTATTCGAATAGGTGAGGACCCAATAGACAATGCATGATGCACTTATTAGATATATTAGGACCCATAATGCAATTAGTTATCATGATCAATGCCATTTAGGACTTACTTGTTCTTCAAGCAACCATTCGACTAGATGGAAAACACAATAGAAAATTTCAACATTCAATGTAGCTATTATGCATACCAATAGGTGATTTAAATCAATTACCTATGTGACCATATTCATACATACATGCTTTCAATGTTATGTACTTCATTCGACTAAGACAAAAAGTGACCAAAGTGGTTCGTGTCTAAACATCTAAGTTACGACATTTACATGTTGTTAACTAGCCAATTTCTATAGATCTAATCGAACCATTATATGCATAATCCATCCATGGGAATCTAACATTAGACTATCAAGAATTCAAGCTTAATTAAGTGTATACATACTCATATTTACATACAATACTCTTTATAGATCATAGATGAAGTTAATTTATACAAACCATAACTAACTGATCATGAATATACATGCCTTAGGTGCCACCATCCTAGGAGAACTATAACAAGATGGAAACATACTCTTTCAAGCAAAATGTGACTTGTACGAACCTAGACTTTGGGATAGGATCCAATATCAACCTGAATCGTAGAAAAGAGACTTGAATAAGCAAAGCTTAGTTAGTGAGTTCAAGTTACAAGGAAATCAATACAATAAGTCTCAACTACGAACCATCTAATAGATGGTATGGTTCCCCTATCAATAAGGAACCATTCGAAACAATGTAAACAATACTAGATGCTTTTGCCAAATTTTCAATCCAATATCAATACAAGGTTTGAAATTTAGACATGCTCAATCATCCAATTCGAATAACAATAGGCATAACATGTCATTTGAACACAATCAATGTCTCAAACTCAAGCAATCTCATATAAGCAATGTTCAAGCAATGTCTCAATATCCATAGTTCATGGCAATCAATTTTCCTTTACTATCAATCAATGCAATTCAATGTAACAATAGATTCAATGTACATGAGATATGAGTTCATTTTAAGTATAGCCTTGAGAATCGATTACTTAGTCTAAATACTCGATTCCACAACCAAACCGTCGCCAATAACAATAGTCAATATGGTACAAAGTACCGGTCAAATCCCTCTTACTGTCACCAATGACCAATAACAATATTTCCCTCTTACTATCACCGAAGGGGAACAATGTCCCGGATCGTAGTCCACCCCGATAATGAGCTTTATGGACTCTATGGCATGCCAACTATATCTATGACTGACTCGAGACCAAGGCTTACAATAGTTATCATTTTCATTCAATTTCAAGCATGATTCGATTCAATGTGCACATTTAGTGCCAATATCCCCTTTCAATCGAATAGGGTTCAAAGCCAATACCAATATCAATATTCCAATAGTCAATGAGGGTATGTCAATCAATGTGTCATTAAACAATGAATTGAGTTACTTCTAACTATAACAAACATGCTTCATTTCAATATAGTTCAATTAAGTAAGAAGCATATCATGGCAATCAATTACAATTCAAGCATGCTTCTCAATCAAGTAACCACTCAAAATTTCTCAAAAGAGCACTTGCCTTGCTAATGCTCCATATCAAGCTCATTACACAATTTATACAAAGAATCAATAATTAATTCAAATCAGAAATGGACTTGGAGAGGTTACCGCCCTCTCCAAACCTTAAACTACACTCACAGGAATTTTTGGAGCTATTGATGTTCCTAGATCGAAATCCCTTTTCCTCTACTAGCTTGCTGATCTATGTGAACCCCTTTCTCCTCAATATCCACTTGATCTATCATTCATACAATGCATAGTGTATTAGGTAAAATCCAGCAACCATTTGAGTCATTATGTGACTCCATACACTCAAGCATTCAATTCAAAACATAAACACTGTTGTTGCATGTCAGCATGTGCACTACTTGCTTAAATGTTCATATCTTTTATTCCGTACGATAGAATTTCGAACCATTTACACCATTAGAAGCCTAACTTAATTTTCCTTCTAACCATATAGGCCTTGCATTTTTGTTCATAGTGAATTAATACAGTTTTTTATTTAAACACAGACCAAATTATGCCACTGGACAGTTTGCAATGTCCTTGGAGATTAATCTCTACAAATTGTTTTATTACTCAGAATTCGATTCTGTTTGTTGCAAACGAAACTAGACAGACTCATCTTTCTGTACATATAAGATTTATTCCCTAATTTGGTCTATGTGATTTTCTACAATTTTTTAAACTTACTGCCCAAAACAGAGTCTTCTGGACAGATTTCCTTAAGCTAGATTCTAGCTTCATTAATCACTTAGACAAGTATTCTAACATGATTGTCCAACACATATACTCATTCATACATGTCTAAATCAGTCCAATTATGTGTCAAACCATAAAAACAAGGCAATTGAGCAATATTTTCAAATTGGTTCAATAAGACATCATCTCACTAGAATTTCCAGCAACAAGAATTTCGATTCACATATCAATCATCCATTCTAATTATCATCTAAGTTTTTCCAGCAATTAACATAACAATTCACCATCAATTTGGTTAATGGCAACATCAATTTCTCCTACTCATTCGAATGGCACTTCCAATTTCATGGATTGATCAATCAATTGAGCTTCTTAACTAATTCATGGCATCAATTCACTAGCTAATCATCCAATTTATGTAATTCAAGTAAGAACTTAAAATCTACATGCATCATTTGAATCTATAATGCGTTAAGGAAAAGATTTTACCTTCCTATCAAGATAATACGAATGCTAGCAACTCCAATTCTTCCAAATTTCAAGCTTGAATCTATGAACATAGAGTTTTCTCACTCAATTCCTTTCTCTCCAATTTTTGTTCATCTATTCGACACTAGGGAGAAGAAGATGATAATGGATCATCAATTAACTCTCCCAAAATGATTAATTTTCCCTTCATTAGCCAGTAATTAATGACATGTATAGGGGCATTTAGGAATATAAGAATTTAACATGCATTCACTTATAATTTAGGTTACCACTTTTTTATTTATAGCATTCTAGTCCTTATTAACTAGACCTAGTACCTTACTTTCAATCAATTAGGGATTAAATGAAGGCATTTTAGTAACTTCCTTTATACTAGTTTTGAGGATCTTACACATCGACACGAGTTGTCAAGACTTGATTCTCCAAGTTGTTGGCCTTCAGCTTGCTAGTCGAACCCCTATGCTTGAAAAGAGATTTCTTCAGGAATTTCACCTTATCATTCAAAGCTTTATTTTGGTGTTGCTCGTTCTTGATCTATCTTGAGTGGGATATTTGTAAATTCTTCACTTCTTCAGTTAAAGCGAACACTTGATCTTTGTGCTCGTAAAATATTCTTTTGTAATTCTCGGCTCTTGCTTTCTCCTCTTTCAATCGGAGCTCTAACCCTTCACTTGGTCCGCCTTCTGCAACTCTTTTGCTCTTATTCAGCCTTTTAACCTTCTAAATCTCTTCCTTCTCCATCTTGAGTTCGAGTTCCATCTCATCTCTTTTTCTTTGTAGATCTTTAACATCCCTTCGAACTGCGTCTTTTCTAACTTGAAGTTGAACTTTTCTTGATGGGCTCTCTCCTCGAGCTTGAGGTACCTCATTCTCTCTTCTTCAAGTTGTTTCATCATCAAGTCAGCCTCAGTAGGAAGTGTGGCCAATCTCTCCTCCACAGATCTCTTTCCATCGGGATTCAAGTGGGGAACGTTGTCATTGACACGATTAAACTGCCATGCTTCGTACTCGGGAGTGACCATGTATGGAGCATTTACGACTCTAACCCGTCTTATATTGTTCCAAGTTGAAGAAGCATTGTATACCATCGTCTTGTAGCCCTTATCTTTGTATAATCCATGTTGAACTTATTTAGTCCTTTGGTGGCTGGCACAAATTGTTTCGACCCGTACTGTCTCGAAACTAGAAGAGGTGCATATGTGGTATGCCCCTAGTGGCCAAGCAATGGTACCCACGAATGCTCTCTACATCTATAGAGAATGCTCTTTGCTAGCAACCATGGTGCTCTCCAAACTACATCCTCCTCCCTTAGATTTCGGAGGACATCCTACCATACTTCCTCGGATCTTTGGGTTGGCCAGTCATTCTTTCGCAGGAATTCTTCTAAGGGCGAGAACTTGCCGTCATAGAAGGGCCTTGAAAAATTGGGATTGGTCCAACGATGGCTGTAGAACCAAACAATCAAAAGCAGTGGGCATCCTCGGAAGTGACCTCTATCATGCTCTCGATAGAACCTCAAGGATCGAAAAGTCTCAGCCAGAATTATAGGTATTGGATTAGTCCTACTATCCAAACGATTAAATAGATCCAAAATTGATGGATCAATGAGTCCCAATGCTCAGGGAAAGAGTACCAATCTATAGATCAACAAAGCAAAAAGATTTCGTTGAACTCTGCCAACAAGATGCACAAAAGCTAAAGCTAAGATCCCCTCCCACTTAAGATACTCTTTGTTGTTCCAAGTAGTGACTTGATGCTCAACCCAAGATGATAACATATCTGAGAACTTCTTCAACTTTCCTCAGAAGGCTTTGTTCTTACTTGGCTTTGAGTACACCCGAATCATGTCTGTCTTCTAGTAATTTATGAGGTCCTAGTACTCTTCGATTGTCGGAGTTAGGTCAAAGTTACCAATCGTAAAGCAGCTGTAAACAGAGTTCCAAAAACCCACCAAGGCTTGTAGTAGTGCTTGATCAACTAGAACTTCTAGTAAGTACGCAATGTCACCATAGTTCTCTCTGAAAGTGCTATTCGTTTCAAAATCCCAACTGTTCCAAACCGGCTTCAATTCGGACACATCATTGAACTTTGTATTCATGAATGTCGTAGTTGACATGGCTGATCTAAAATCGGTGGCAATATTTTCTCCCTCATGTAATTGCTCCCCTTCCGACCATACCTAAACATCGAAATTATTTTCATCACTACTACGGACTAAGTCTCCCATTGATCTAGTCTTTAACTTCAAACTATTTCCAACTCAATGTGCTCTCCATGATATGATAAGATATGTAAAAGAATGGTAAAAGAGGAAAAGAGAAGAAAACAAAAAGAAGCGTTAGTTATAAGATAAACAATAAAACGGAAATGAGAAGAGATAAACGCAAAACAAAATAAGAACAAGATAGGCAAATAAATAAGTAAACTTAACCACATGAATTCTAGTTCGCTAGGGTTATCCACATGGCTCTAACGGGGTAGGTTTCCTAAATTCTCACACATGTGTTTGGTTCTAGACAAGGGTACCCGAACCAATCTTATTACCTACTAAGGCAACAAGAACCCCAATTATGGCCCATTACAAGCTTGCGAATTGGTTTCAGTTCGAGGGAAAGCATGACCTAGTGACGTGGAGGGCTGCTCACGTGTCAAAAGGCATGGATTCCGAAAGTGAATTACAGACACATGAAGGGCTACTCACATGGGTATGTGACGTTTCACTCCCACTTAATGGGCAAAGCTCGGGAGTAGAGCTTGATGAACATGGTGCAACACATGTCGGTGATTCCTTAGAAATTAAATGAAAAATTAGTCCAAAGTCCATCAATTATTAAATCTCGTTCAATTGTGGTTACATTTTCCAGAATGGGTCAACCTCACTAGAATTGATTAAAATTCTGACAATTTTCCATCATTAAAAACAATAAATATTTTCTCGGCCTAACTCTCCTTTTGTTTTATAAAAACAAAATTCGTCCCCAGCGGAGTCACCAAGCTGTGATGACACACATTTTTTTAATAAAAACTACTAAACTATCCCACTTTTTGAAGAAGATTTGTTTAAGAGAGAAATTTCTTTTGAAAATCTTCATTCTTTCGAGAATGATAAAAACTTGGAGTCGCCACCTGCCACTTGGATAAGGTAGGCTGGACACCACAAAACTAGAGATTCATTTTTGAAAGGGTTTGGGTGTTGGTTACGTGTGGGGAAGGATTAACACCCCCATCACGCCCGAAAATTGGTACCAAAATATTTGTTGCTTTTAATCGAAGGAAATTGTCGGAATTTGAAAGGAATTTAATTTGGTGACCTTAAATGAGAATTAACCTTGATTGAATGGGATTTATCAAATTTGTGGGTTCAAATTAATTGGACATTTAATTAATAAGGTTAACGATACATCAGACCATAGACTAAACCGACATCATATAAGCCTAATTTTCGTGTTAGTTTATGGTTCAAATCTCGTACGTCACCTTTATGCATGGTGCAAGCAATTAAAATATGATGTAATGATTTTAGCACGTTTTAATTTTACCTTAATTCGGTAAGGATTAATCCAAATATTTAGTCAACATCCTTTAAGCTCGAACTGTTACGAAACAAATATTGGAATTAATGAAAACCTCATGTTTTATTATTTAAATTGATCAACATGTAGATCAAATGGGCTAAATGACGACAAATAAAATGAATGTCAAACAAGGGCTTGAATATTAAACACACAAAGGCCCACCAAAGCCCTAACCTCAAAGGCCCAAATTATGGAAATTTAATTGGTGATCTAGTTACACATTAGGTGATTCTAATATTAACCCTAAATTAATTAACCCTAAAAAGGCTAGAAAACCCTAAGAATTATGAATTAAATTGTAACATGATAATTAATTCAATCAATTTTAAACTAGTGTTCCAATAAGCCAAGAACACTATTTAAAGCAAATTGAATTAATTAACCATGGTTTAAAATTAAATGTCAATCTAAACTTGCAATTGATTTTATCCCAAAAGTGATTAAGAAATGTTCAATTAATTTAAAGAATTTAACATTTATCCCAATGAGCCAAGGACAAATTTAAATTCACTAAGTTAATTCGAACCTAAATCTAACTAAGGCTCTAAACTAATCCTAAATTAATCTAATTGATTTAAAGATGGCGCCCCTATGAGACGAGCACACAATCTTAAACTAATTAAATTAATTAGCCTAATTCTAATCTAAGGCTAATCTAACAAGCCCTAAAACCCAAAACAAAACCAAGCCCAAACTAAGCAGCCTAAGCCCAAAATGAAACAAGGCCCCCAAACTAACCAAATTAAACAACTTAAGCCCAAACCTAACAAGGCCCAAACTAACCCAAGACGAGCAAATAAATATATAATACAAATTATGACTATATAGCTAAATATTATATACTATGAAATTTTAAACTTTACAAAAATTATATTAAATACTTTAAAAAACTATATTGTATATAAATTCTAAAACAACTATATACGTTATATATTAAAATCATATATATATATTATACTATGTAAAACTATATATTATGAAGAAGACCATATTATATATATGTATTATATAAAACTATATTATATACAAGAACGTATTTTATATATTAAGAGAATTATAGGTTATATAAAACTACATATTATATTTTATAAAAACTACATGCTATAACATACATATTAAACGGAAACATACATATCAAGCCACATAAGATAATATCAAAAAGAAAATAAAGCATAAATACAAAAATCATGACTGAAATGCAAAAGAAACAAATTACAAGGCAGAACTTAGAACATGCATATAAAAAACGAAATGGCAGAAGCTTCGAAACTCCAGGGACTACGGGGTAAATAAAACAGCAGAATGGCTTAAAGGGCGTGATTATCCCACACGGAGCGACTAAAATGGTGACTTGCCCATGCGGAAGGACCGTGGGTGATTTTAAACCGGGGCAGAGGGATTTATGAGGGTATTACCCCACTTTTAAAATGGCTCGAGTATAAAACATACTTTTTATAACATAAAAACTCTATAATTAGAAAAACTCTCTCGTCCCTCTCCTTTCTCTCCAAAGCAGGGATGAACACTGTCGTGTGTTCATCCCAAAAACTGACTTATGAACCCAGAAACCACCGTTAAACCTAAAAACCGGTGAGGCTTCGTCGTTTCCTCCGTCGTTCACCAGCGGTCGGTGACCCCAAAACCACCATGGTTCGACTTCTTTATTTTTTATAAAACCAAATCTGCCCTTTAATCCTTGAAAACAACGAGAAACCCTCTCTTTTCTTTAAAAATAGAAACGAAAACCCATTTGTTCTAAAGAAAACAGGGATCGAAAACCACTTTTTGAGAACCCATACACAAAACTGGCCCTCTCCTCAACCTACCCCTTTTTGTTTCACCATTCACTACCCCGAAAGGCCAAAAGGCTTGTTAACGGCAAAGAAGGGCGGTTTGATCTGAGAGAAAGGTCAAACACCGAAGGTAAAACAAATCTAAACCCTAGTTTGCTTCGATACATGCTTATAATGCCATTCAGAAATAAGAAAAGGAAAGGGAAGTATACGTCTGAAAATTTTTGAGGTTGCCTTTTGTTCTCTTTTGCTTTGAAATTCCTGTCTAGAGTTTACATCTGCTTTTCTTTCGGTTATATAGTGCCCGAATATTACATGGATATTGAAAATGCAGAAAAGGGCCCTAAAATGCTATTGGCTGCCCTCTGATTCATATGTGTTGTTGCAATTCTCTGAAATTTTCTTATTTTGGTTGATTTCCTGCATTTCACCCGCCTCTGACATTCCTTTCTCTTGTTTGCTTGTGTGACGTGGTTGAATTGAGCACTGGAAGGGACCAGGGGGAAGGAGGAGGTGGCGTGGGGATATTGGTTCTCTTAGCGTGGGGATATTGGTTCTCTCAACGTACGTGAATACGGAGTTGGAATCCCAACTGGCACGAGTGGCCTCGACGTGGTAGATGGAACAACCTTCACATGCGCATGGGGAGAGCCGAGGACTCATGCGTGGTTCGCACGCGCCACGAGGATGATCTGAGCCGTCCAATATGATCTGGATCCAACGGTGGCTGATGAGGCGGCTGCAAACAATAGGCACATTAGGGTTTTGTTTATCAGATTAAAGCTTTAGAGTTTATTTAGTTATGGGCCCAATCAGGCCAAACATATATATATTTTTGGGTTTTTCAGCTGTACATAGACTGATAATAAAGGACTTGGACTTTTTATTATATATTGGGCTGATTTTATAAAATAATACAGCTTATAGTTTATAGTGTTTTTTCTCTTTTCTGATTTTAATTTAATAAACATAATAATAGTGATAAATAGTAATATATAATAAATAGTAGGAAATGATAATAATAATTATAATAATAGTAACACCACTAATTATGATACTATATCAATATAACATTATATCAATAACATAATAGCAGAATATATATAACTAGTAATATTTAGGGGTTTCTCAAATGGATAATAGCATAATAATCAAACATAAAATGATTTAATATAACATGATAGTAAATTAGATAATAAATAAAAATACATACATTAAAATAGCACTAGTAATTTTTTTGTTTTATGTTTTTTTTGGGGTTTTTTGGGTTTTAACCATACATAAAAATAGATAAAGTAAAGAAATAGATCCCATTATTGCAAAATATAAAAACGGGTTAATACCCCGGACAAAATTAGTGATTATAGAAGCGAGGTATTCGTCAATCGAAAAGTTGTGTTGTGCCTTGATCTGGACTACTAGAAGACTAAGGCAACACATGTTGTACCCACAACCTAGTTGATTTTGAGGTTGTATCCTCTTAAATACTTGATGGAGTCGACTGCACTGACAGGAAGAATGGCCATATGGTAGATTCTGTTATCCGAATTTGATTTGGTTTAAGTGAGCGAGAAAGCTGTGAAAGAGAGTGCACTAGCAGACTTTCTGGCCAGCCGAGCCCTAGAGGACTATGAACCTCTGAACTTTGATTTCCCAAATGAAGATATGATGTGTGTCGAGGAAACTACCTCAGAAAATAGGTATTAGAGACTAAATTTTGATGGCGCCTCCAATGTCGTGGGCAAAGGAATTGGGGCAGTATTGGTCTCTCTAAAAGGCGATCACTACCCTTTCGCCAGTAAGCTTGATTTTGATTGTACAAACAAAATAGCAGAATATGAAGCATGCATCATGAGGATTCGAGCTGCCATTGATTGCGAGATTAAATTGTTAAAAGTATACGGGGACTCCATGCTCGTGATTTATCAACTCCGAGGAGAATTGAGGACCAGAGATTCCAAGTTGATGGATTATCGAAATCTCATCCTAGACTTAATCAAAGAGTTATATGAGATAACCTTCCACTATATCCCACGAGAAGGCAACCAAATGTCAGACGCCTTGGCTACTCTGTCTTCGTTGATCAAAGTCAACAAGCAGTCCGATTTGAGGCATATACAAATGAGTATATATCAGTCCCCTGCCTATTGCTATAGCATTGAGGAGGGTGAGCAAGACGAACATCCTTGGTATCACGACATTTTACAGTACATAAAAAGTCGTGAATACCCAGAGCAGGCTACTGAAAATTAGAAGAGGACGATACGGAGGCTAGCAAGTGAGTATGCCCTAGACGGAGAGATCTTGTACAAAAGGAGAAAAGATCAAGTGCTACTGCGATGTGTGGATGTTGTCAATGCCAAAAAGATCTTTGAAGAGGTCCATGAGGGTGTATTGGGACACGCGCCAATGGTTTTACTATGGCAAGGCAAATTATGAGATTTGGCTACTACTGGTCCACAATGGAAGGAGACTATATCAACTACGCCAAGAGGTGCCGCAAATGTCAAATTTATGTAGATAAGATTCATGCGCCTCCATCCCCGCTACATGTAAAGATTGGCATGAGAAGCAATCATTTGCTCTATATGCTTATCGTACATCAGTCAGAACTTCTACCAGGGCAACACCTTTTTCGTTGGTTTATGGGATGGATGCGGTACTACCCATTGAGGTCAAGATTCATTCCCTCTGAATTTTGTTAGAATTGAAATTAGATGAAGCATAATAGATCCAAGCCAGATATGACCAACTTGATTTGATCGAGGAAAAAAGACTAAAAGTCGTCCAACATGGTCAAATGTACCAGAAGAGAATGATGCGATCTTATAATAAGAAGGTTCTCCCAAGGGAATTCTAGGAAGGGGATCTAGTGCTGAAAAAGATCCTACCAACTCAATGAGATTCTCTGGGGAAATGGATGCCAAATTAGGAAGGACCTTACGTGGTAAAAAAGACCATTTTCGGAGGAGCTTTGGTCTTGGCTAAAATGGATGGTGAAGACCTGCCAAGCCTTGTAAATTCTGATTCAGTCAATAAGTATTTTACTTGAGACAAAAAAACAAAACAAAAAAACAAAGAAAAAACAACAACAAAAAGGAAGCGAAAACCCGAAAGGGCACTTTCAGACAAAAAAAGAAAAAGAAGGGTTCAAGATGAAAACCCGCAAAGGGCTTCTTGAGACCAACGTATATTTTGAGCTGAAAACCCAAAAATGGTGGCTTGAATTTTGATCGGAAGGGGTAAAGGCATGCGATGACCATTTCCCTCTAAAATTTGGTTGCAAGGGAAATTTTGCATCTTTAGATATCGGCAAAGCCCTCAAGGTATCCTAAACACATATCAGGCACAAAAGGGTTCTCGGTAAGCTAATCCAGTGAAGCTCGTTCGTTCGATATTCGAGGCGCCTAATCTTGTTTTTTGCTTTATTCTCTTTCCATGTTTTCCATCTAAATATCCACCTTACTCTCAATAAAATCTTCATTCCATCTTATGCCCTTGTTTACACGAGTATTATACATTGACATAAAGATCGGTAAGCTAAAAATTTCATAAATATGAAAAGATCATTTTACATTACTTTTGAAAGATTCCTAAAAGTATAGGGACCAAAGGCAATTCTGACTGGAAAAGGACATTTCTATGGGTAAAAGGGCTCGAGGGAAGAGAAATATTGCCTTTAGTCATACATCGAATAGATTATTAGGAAATGTGGGGAAAAGAATCTTCATAATCTGATCAGGCCGAAAGAAAATAAGGTCTGGTAACTCAAATTAAACAGAGTTTGGATAGCCAATGATATCAGCTTTAAGGCAGATACAGATGCTCAAGCCGACCCCAACATCCGAACATTTTCAAATCACATTATGCATTCATATTAGAATCATTCATGCATTCATTAGACATGTTTAAGATAGGATCATTTGACTCATAACATTCTAAATGTAGCTGCAAAACAAGTTTTACAAATTCTGTCTCTCCAATAAATAGTAGAACATATCAACTCAATATCGAACAGACAAAATCACAAGTTCATCTCCCTAAGGATGCAGTGGAATAAACGCGATGGCAAACTTGTCTCCTTAAATTTGCAGTGGAACGGATAAAGCCATAACAACCTTATCTCCCAAAGAATATAGAGGAATGAGCATGGTTCCAAATTTATCTCCATGAGGATGCAGTGGAATAAATATATAAGTAAATTTATCTCCTTGAAGATGCAGCAGAATGGACACCGAGAGTCGTCTCCCTAATTTTGCAGTGGAACAGACAACGCTACGATAAACTCCTCTCCCTAAATTTGCAACAGAATAAGTATAACAACAATTTCATCTCCATCAGGATGTAGTGGAATGAATACATTAGCAAGTTTATCTCCCTGAAATTGCAGTGGAATAAACACAACAAATCATGTCTCCTTGAGAATGGAATGGATCACCTGTTTTACCTTTGCAAGAGAAAAGAAGAAGATCGAAGATAGAGAACGCCGCACGGAGTACAATAAAACTAGGGCGGACAAAATTGGTTCTTATGATCTTTAATCTATCACCGTTACACAAAACTGAGCAAAGAGGAACATTTGTAATTACCAATTCTATTTGGGCCTTTAGAGCCCATTTTTATTACAAACCCATTATACATACATACCCAATAATAATAACCCATTAACACAATTACAACCCAATAACCCATATTCATAACCCATTACAATAAACCCAACAACCTTATTTGGCCCAAACCTAAACTAACCCTAACCTTAGAAACCCTAGCCGCTACCACCTCCATCACCTTCGACTGCCGTCGTCGCTCAACTTTTCCAGCTCCGACTGCCGTCAACCGAACCCCAAACTAATCCCTAACTAAGCCCTAAACGGTAACCAAATTAAACCCCAAAAAATAACCAAAAAGAAAATCATAAACCTAACCCATTATCCCCTTACTGCCACCGCCCATTATTTGACCACCCAATCAAATCCATCGTCCACCATCATCCTCGTTACCATAATACGTGGCCGGATGAGAGCAGCATGTCACTCTTTTAAATCGGCATCTGCAACATTAAAGAGGGGGATTTTTAGAGTAAAAGAAAACCTGGGAACGATTAGAGAGATTCAAACACAAAAAAAAACAATATTAGAAGGGATATCAAAATAGAAAACAAGAACAAAAGGTAAAAAATGAAATAAAAAAAGAAATAGGTTCGGATTATTCTAGATCTAGGCTATTCGGGAAAGTTTTAAGAAAACCTAACCTTAGATCTAATTTTAGGAGCCAAAATCAAGTCAAGCCATCTTTTTGCATGTACTCCGGCCGCCGTTCGCGCGGTGCTCCTCCACCGACGAACGGTAGCATACGGCGGCAATGGAAGCTCGGCCGAGTGAAGAAGGGAGAGGGTTGAGAGAAAATTAAGTTTTTTGGGTTATCAAAAGACCAAATGATTTTTTTGGCTTAAAAAGGGTATTTATAACCCAATCAAAATGATGTCAATTTGACCCTCTCCAACTCGTGCATCGACCTAGCCTAGAGGAAGGATTCACGCATTTTTTATAAATGTGCAAATTACATCCGTGGTCCCTTCGCTTCGTATCCTTCACATTTATGGCCTTTAATTTGTGTTTTGTTTCATTTCAGTCACTGATTCTATTTTCTATTCTTCTTTATTATTTTATTACTATTATTATTACATTTAATTCATTATTATTATTATTATTTTCAATATTTTGTACATAAATATATAAGTATATTATTTACTATCGTTATTATCATATTAAATAATTATTATAATTATAAGTTACATATTATATTGTTACCTTTTATTTATCATATTATATTCAATTATTATTACTATATTATATATTACCGTTACTATATAATTTATTATTACCATTACTACTACTATTATTCATCCTATGTTTATATTCCAATATGTGTATTAATACATCTATATATATAATATATTCGTATTTACCTTATATACTTTTCTTAAATAAAAAAAATGTTTTAAGGATTATCGTAAAAAACGTATCTCGTACGTAAGATGTGCCGCATTTCGTTAGTCCCTAGTGTAAAATATCATTTTAATTCTAAATTATAATTTTCAAAAATAGGTTCTCTTCATTCGAAAATCTAATAGGAAGTATGCCTCGGGTGTAGGGGTGTAAATTCTTTTCATACAAAAAAATATTCTTTTAAATATTTTAAGGGATCACAAATTTTAAATTAATTCTTAATTTCCATCATTTAGACAATACGTAATCGACCAGGTACCCATTTTGGGCGTTGTGGGGTGCTCATCCTTCCCACATGTAACTGACTCTCGAACCTATTTTTTTGGTTTTCACAGAGTAAAACTTGTTGTTTTAGTAAAATGACACAAAAACAAATTTTATTAAAATAACTAAGTTTTCAGGTGATCTAATCGCACCTAAACTAAAAAAAGATTGGTGACGACTCCTGTTGTTACATCCCTTATTAGATTTCACGTCCAAACAAAGAAAATTAAGAAGGTTGGCAGCCATTTTTGACAAATGTGTAAATTATCCCATAAGTCCTTCATTATTTGTCCTTTATTAAAAGTTGCACTTGTTTACCAAAAATTTCAATTAGCATCCAAAAAACTGAAACTTGACTCAAGTGTTCTAAATACCCAACTAAGCAACCAATTCTAAGGTTCGGGTCAACGTTAATCCATTGAGTCAAAAGTAAAAGACATTACATTGAGAGTGGATCTCGAAACCTTTATTTCTTTGATAGCGCGTCATATGACTTTTGAAATATAAAGTCTTAAAAAAGTGGTTTTATCTTCTTCATTGAAAGAGATAAAAGATTGGAAGGTTCATTATACCAAGCTTGGTATATAGCAACGCTTTTTGTAGCATTTTTTGAGTAAACGCTGTTACATTTATACATATTGCGGCGTTTACAGGACAAACGGCACAAAACGACAAGTTTTGCAGTGTTTTTATTACAAACGCCACTATAGAATGATGTATGGCATCATTTATTGGTAAAATGCCGCAAAAGACGAGTATTGTAGTGGCGTTTGTGGAAGAAACAACGCAATCGAGTTCATATATAGTGGCATTTTGCCACAAATGGCACAATAACTTTTACTTGGTGGCGTTTGTGTTACAAACACCACAATAGGTATCTTCTTTAGATGCGTTTTTGCGAAAATGCCGCTAAAACTCATACTTTAGTGGCATTTTTGGGATAAATGCCGTAATAGGATTCTTAATAAAACACCACAAAAGGTGTCACATTTTATGAGTTTAATGTTAGAAAAAAGGTCTACTATCTTTTGAACTCGTTACCTTAAGCATATAAACCCTCATCTCCACCCTTTGTCCAAGCTTTATTTCCATGCTAAAATTCAAGTTTAATTTTATTATAACCTTTTTTTTGTTTAGGTTTAAATGTATTTTAGTTTATTTTTCTCAAAACTTCAGTCGACTCACACCACTCATTCTTCCACAGTTAAGTTTCAAACCCTAACTCATTCCCTTCTCCCACTGACGACTCAGTAGCCGTTGCTGCTTCCCGCTCCGCCGCCACAGTTATTCAAGCACCATTTTTTATGGTGGCTAAGGATCTCAAATATCTTCACTTATCTTTGGTAAGCTCCCTTTCGTGTTTATTTTTGGTAAGCTCCCACTTTTATTCAATTATCTGCGTATCAAGCTTCTTTGTTCGTTGCCATTTGCATCTTTAAATCGACACCGTTTCCATCATATCTTCTCTTTACTGTTCTTCATTTCCTCATTAGCATTCAACAATGGTTCTTCATTTTCTCCCCCTCTTATTCTTTTTTTAGTATTTCTCTTTGTTTTGCTTCTCATGTTGAGTAACGTCGAAAAGGGAAAAACACACAATAAAATGGAAGCTTGGAATGAATTGAAAACCAGTTACAGTTTTAGCTTTCTAGGGTCTTAAAAAATTAAGAGAAAAAACTTAAATTTTGACAGTCTTCAACCTTTTTTTTCTTGTTTCTGGTATTTGCTTGATGTTAACTTTTCTTTTGACAGAGCATTTTATCTAAAATGGTCAACTTCCTATATTTTTCAAATTGAAAAATAATTCTCTTTTGAATTTAGGTGCTACTATTGCTTTGATCATCATAATTGTCTATGTTAGTCTGGACTTTTTGCAAGATGGGTGTTGATTGGCTTGAAAACTCTGAATTTCATTAAAACTTGAATAAATCAAGCAAATTTCCATGTGTTTTGTTTGTGCTAAGCTGTCATAACTAGAGGCGGCAATTGGGTGGAAAATATTCGAAAATCATGTGGATCCGAACCGATAGCATGAGGAATAACTGAAATCTTTACCCACGTGGACAAGGAAAGATTTATTATCAAAGCTCAAATGGGGACGGGAATGGGATGTGGATTGTTATATCTGAACCGTGGGAATAACCGAACCGTAATCGTATAAATAACCGTGAGAATCTCCAAAAAGTATCCGCAAGGATTCCGATATTTTACAAAATTTTAAAAAATATATATACTTATTTATCTATATACCATTAATATATCTCTTAATAAAAAAAATTTAACTATATTATCATCACTTTAACTTTCTCTCAAACCTAGACACACTCAAATTTCTCAACATGTTTCTATCTTAGTTTTTAGATATAAGCTAAAACCCTTGTCTAAATCTTCCCCAACACAACACCCTTTCAATCTACATATCTTGTAACTGTTTCCAATCGAAGTATCCAAACTTTATACTTAAACTGAATTGGTCATTTATTTGGTCAGTAAAATAGTATTTTTTTTTTTACTTTTGGGGCACGACGATTGCCCGAAAATCATAGGGATCCGCGCGGGAAGGGTATGAGGACGAAAAAATCCCCGAAGCATTTAACGAGGATTCTCTGAAACTATAACCGCAAGTGTTGGAGATGAAATGTAGAATGCAAAACTTTCCTTGTCCTACCCGATTCCGACCCCTAATCATCACAATTTCAGATAAATTGTACTTCTTCCTCTTTGTCATTTTATATTTTTTCCTTTATTTTCTTCTTTTTACTTTTAAAATGGATTTTACATGTGTTTCTGAAACTACCGTAATGAATAACTTGGATGAGATTTTTAGAAAGGGCTAAAATTAGTAGGCTTTCAAACATAATCGATGAAGCTCGAGTGCTCGATACTTCTAGTCTAGGCGTTTGCATAAAGTTTTGTGGAGCACATGAAGTAAATGTTATTGTTTAATTTGCACATGTCATTTCTGAAAAAAGAAAAAAAAAAGGTGAAGTTTTGTTTTCATTCTTAAAAGAAAACAAAAATATGGGGTCAAGTTGTTTCTTTCCTTTTATATTAAGCATGATTTTGATTGAGCTTTGAAGCAAAAAGTAGAAGATTTGAAGTATATTCGGACAATATATTCCCAAAATAGCTTTTTTGATATTTTTATCACCACTGCAATTGCAAAGCTTGCATGTCAGTTTTGACTCTAGTAGAAAAGTAAGGCTTTTCTCCTAACCCACGCCTTACATAGGCCTTTCTTTCTTTATATAGTTTAAAACTAAGAATCCTATATTTTACATCTCATTACATTCATTGTACTTGCAACATTTGTGTCTTAAATCTCTAATGTATACAAGTCAATAAAGAAATTGAACCAATTTTAAGGACTTATATCACAAATATGTAAGTATACTAACTTTATTATTATGTTGAATAGGTTGAGAGGGATTCTACAACTCTGCATCAAGCTAAAAAATTGTTGATAAATTCTCAGTTGTCAAATGGTGATTTTGTTAGAATATGCCCAAAGACCAATCATAAGATGATTGTAAATGACATTTGTTTTTACCTTGTTTATTCATAAAGAGGCATTGTCATTATTATTTTCAGTTACAATTCTGCGTGCATAAATAAACTGATTATAATAAAGTCCTTAGAATAATATGGTTATTCTAAAATGTCCTTAGTCGAGTATTATTGTGGGCATGGACAAAAATAATGCATTAAAACTAATATGTAGTTGATTGATGACAAAGTGTTGTCATTGACATGGAGATGTCAAAATCAATACATAAGTTTGTGTTAAAGAATGACTTACTGGACTGACCCGCTATGAGCATGTTTCTTGGATTATTATGTGGCAGTCACAACATTGCTCATAGTGATAACTACATGTATGATCCTCATACTTGATATCATCATTATTTCAACATCGTGAGTGACATATTTTAATACGGTTGAACGTGTGTCGTAACTGGCTACACTATAAAGACTGATATTAGATATGTCACAATCTATGTAGTAGAATATGGTTGATCAAGATAGGATTTGTCCCTCCTACATAATATGAGTACCATCGTAGGTCACTTGATTGAGTGAGACTAGAAATTTATTGCCATGCTCGAATAACTTGATATGAGATATCATAGTTATTCGATATCAAGAAATATTAGATGGACTATACAAGTGTGGCTGCTCCGTGACTTGTGTCCAATCTAGATATAAAGGACAAAAGGATGTAATACATAAAGAGAGTTAATCATGAAAATGTTATGTCGAATCATGATTTCTTGTAACTTAGGTGACAATGACATATTGCTAGATGTCACTCATTGTTTGTAATATTAGAAATGTTCTAATATTTACTACTAACGTTACATGAACCTACAGGGTCACACCCACAGTTGAAATGAGCATATATTAAACGAATTATATATGTACAAATTTGTTGTACACGAATTTACTTAGATTAATATATATTTGATATATATAATTTAACTATTGGGTAAATATTAAAAGAAAAATAATTATTGTAATTATGAATCTTTTGACATATAAATAATATAATTTAGTTTAAATCAATATATATATATATATATTGAAATCCTAATTAAGTTGAATTGGGATTATATATATTTAATATATAAATATTGAAATCCAAGTTAAGTTGAATTATGATTATATAATATATATATATATATTGAGATCCTAAGTAAGTTGAATTGGAATTATATATATTTAATATATACATTAAAATCCTAATTAAGTTGAATTAGGATTATATATATTTAATATATATATATATATTAAAATTGAATTAGGATTATATATATTTAATATATATATATATATATTAAAATCCTAATATGAGTTAAATTAGGATTTCAAAGGCTATATAAAGGCATGCGAGATCTAGCAGTCATTAATGCTTTTTGGGAAAAACTCTATAAATAGTTTAGAGAGTTTTTATATGCTCGTTCTCTTCTAAATGGTTTAGAGAATTTTTATATGCTCGTTTCAACTGGTGAACTACGTAAAGGTCAGAGTGTTATCGTTCTGGCTTAGGAATCGACATCGTGGAATCGTGATTGGGTATCTATCTCCTCCAAATTCAGAATTCCAGATTTTAAATAGGTAATTCTTCACCCTTATTCACTCCGATTCATTTCTCGTACATGGATCTCTGGTGGTAATCACCGGATAATTTTTTCGCTGCGCCATGGGGTGTATCGGCGTTTCCCAACAGTGGTATCAGAGCTACTTGTACAATACATATTCAAGTTTTAATTACTTGGGTGATGTAATTGTATGAGATACACGTTTTTTTTCGATTTATTTAGCGAACATATGATATTTGTACGAGCAAATCTATTCAATCACGATTAATATGTTAATCCAATTAAAAGATGTTCCTAAGATTAATGATTAAAAGTTAATCATCAGGATCTTTGTCGATAGGGTTTGAAATATTATATGTTAATTGTTAACATATTCAATATGGAGTTTTAAGGTTTTATATGTTAAGTGTTAACATACGCGAGTTATAGTTATATATTAGACTAATGGTTAGTTTATAGATTTCGTGTGGGGAAGTAACAATAGTTGTTCCAGTAAAAACCTCATGGATTTTAAAATCCAAAAAAAAATGCTATAATGTTGATAAAAAGTTATCAAATCGTGAGGTTTTTACACATCAATTAAGATGTTGATCTTAAAAAAAATTCTCCGCCGTTGACCGGCCAGGGGTAACCCCGCCAGCAGCTGCAGGCCCGCCGAAACCCCGCAAGGGGCTTGACCCTTGCGTAGGAACAATCTGGTAAGACCTTAATAAAAAACCGCTTCATTATTATGTTTGATATGCACGGTGTTTGGAATGCATGGTTATAGCCCAATGACCCATTTAGTTTTATTTATAAGGTTTTATAAATATGGCCTACGTGTCGTGCCTTTCTTTACTTCTATTGTAATTCTCATCTTACTCTCTCATATGTAAAACGAGTTTATGAAATTTTAATCTATAGGAAGAAGCATGGACCAGAGGAACAAAAGTATGGGCCGACATAAAGATGCTTGAAAAGTGTTTTTATCCTTAGAATAATTTGATTCTCCCATTGGCTTGGGATAGGCCACCTTAGAATATGGGCTATAACTATAGCATTCATATTTACTGCTTTTCATGTATGTGATAAACTGAATGTATGATATGCATGCTAGTTAATTGATAAGATCAAGTGTTAAATGATGAGATAATATTCACAAAACCCCTCAATAAAATATTAAGTCTTTTATTGTTTCCCAATGTCAACCCTCGTTAAAGTCTAGATCGATACAATGTGGGTTCTGCTAAAGCGGGGTACTTGTATCTATCTTGACCAAACGCGAAGAATAAGCAAGTGATATTCATTGGTTGTAACATTGGTTAAAGACTTAACTAGGTTACTCTAATATGATTAGAAAACCTAAAATTTAGTTATTTGGATAATCATAAGATGATTATGAACAAGGGTTGTTCACCAAATGAAGGAGTTACATGAGATGTAATTAGCAAATGTTGCTTACCTAGATAGACCATAATCTTTAGAGAAAAGCCAAAGTTGACTTAAGAGAATGTGAAATTTGGATCCTTGCCCACTAGAAAAACTTTACAAAAGGTGTTTGAGGGTTATTAATTTTAATAAAAGTAGTGCGGATATAAAGTCCTTTTATAAAAAAAACATGGTAAGCATACTCAAAATTCATATTTTATTGTTGTAGACTTATTCTGGCAAATATAAATTTTGTTATCATTGCGATCGATCCTTAAGAAGGACAAGTTGAACGGCGTAAACTACCTTGACTGGTCATTATAAGGAAAATGTTTCCATTGTAATAAGACATGTCATTGTAAAAGGAACTGCCCCATTTATCTTGAAAAAAGTCAAGAAGGCAAATGAAAGCGGAGAGTCCGCCTCAGATATTTATGTTATTGATATTAATTTATCAACACCTACTTCTTGGGTATTGGATGCCGGTTATGGTTCTCATTTTTTTATATTTGTATAAGGACTACAAAAGAGTAGAAATCTAGAAAAAAAAAAAGAGGTTGACCTATGGGTTGGTAATGGAGCAAGAGTTGTTTCATTAGCTATAAATTCATATACTTTATCGTTGCCTAGTGGACTTAATTTATGTTTAGAGGATTGTTATTTTGTGTCTAGTTTGACTAAAAATATCATTTTGATTTCTTGTTTAGACAAGATTGGTTTTAAGATAATTATTAAGAATAATTGTTGTTCTTTTATCTCGATAATGTTTTCTATGGTGTGACACAATTAATAAATGACCTCTATATTTTGGATCAAGAGAATTCAATTTACAACATAAATACGAAAAGATCAAAAATAAATGACTCTAATCAAACTTATCTTTGACATTGTCACTTGGGTCGCATAAGTGAAAAACGCATTTCAAAACTCTATAAAGATGGATTTTTTGGATTCATTTGTTTTCGAACAACTTGATTATGCGAACCTTGCTTATTGGAAAAGATGACCAAAGCTCCTTTTAATGGTAAAAGTAAGTAAGCAAGTGATTTATTGAGATTAATACATAGTGATGTATGTAAGCCAATGAATACAAAAAGTAGAGGATGACTTCAATACTTCATTACTTTCACATATGACTTCAGTAGATATTGGTACTTTTACCTAATGCAACATAAATCTGAAGCACTTGAAAAGTTCAAGGAATTTTAAAATGAAGTACAAAACCAACTAAGAAAGGACATTAAGGCTCTTCGATCAGATCGAATATGAGAATACTTAAGCTTAAAGTTTGGTGAGCTTCTTGAGGAATGTAGGATTGTCTCACACCTCCTGGTACTCCACAATGGAATGGAGTTTCCGAAAAGAAGAAATCGAACACTGTTAGACATGGTTCGATCAATGATGAGTCACGCTAATCTTCCAGTTTCTTTTTGAGGACATGCGCAAAAATAGCTGCTTTCACACTAAATCGTGTTCCATCTAAATGAGTTCAAAAGACATCATATGAGATATGGACTAGGAAACGTCCTAGTATGTATTTTATGAAAATTTGGGGATGCGAAGCTCATGTTAAACATAAGATGTCTACAAAGCTCGAACCCAAATCTCATAAATGTAATTTTTGGGTTATCCTAAAAAACTAAAGGATATTATTTCTTTAATCCTACCGAGAACAAAGTGTTTGTTGCTCGAACAGAAATCTTTCTAGAAAGAGAATTTGTTTTCTGAAAAGAAAGTGGGAGAAATATTGAACTCAATGAAATTCGAGATCAACCACATATCATTGAACAAGAGATTGAACAACAACAAGTTCCACAAGTTGTTGAGGAACATTCAACAGTTTTGGAAACACAACCACTGTGAAGATCTTTGAGAGAATGCAATGCGTCTGAGAAATATGGATTTCTTGTCACATTGCATGGTGATGTCCTCTTCATGGATCAAGATTAGCCTAGGACTTATCAAGAAGCAGTGATGGGCCCAGACTCTAAGATATGGCTGGAGGCCATGAAATTTGAGATGGATTCCATGTCAGAAAATCAAGTTTGGACCTTGGTTGACCCACCTAAAGGGGTTAAGCCCATATGGTGCAAGTGGTTTTTCAAAAGGAAAACCGACATAGAGGGTAATGTACAAACATACAAAGGGCAATTAGTCACTAAGAGCTTTCGTCAAATTCATGGTATAGACTATGATGAAATCTTTTCACCTGTTGCTATGTTTAAATTCATCTGGATCTTACTTGCGATAGGTGTATTTTTTTATTATGAGATATGGTAAATAGAAGATAAAATGGTTTTTCTTAATGGAAAACCAGATGAGGGTGTGTACATGATACAACCTGAAGGTTTTGTCGATTCAAAAAATGCCAGAAAAATATGCAAGCTACAAAGGTCCATTTATAGATTGAAGCAAGCTTCTCGAATTTGGAATCTTTGTTTTAATGATGCAACCAAAGAGTTTAGTTTTATCAAAAATGAAGATGAGCCATGTGTTTTCAAGAAAATTAGTGGGAGCACTGTCATATTCTTGGTAATGTATGTGGATGGCATACTGATAATAGGAAATGACATACCTAACTTACAACCTGTGAAGACTTGGTTAGGAAAATGTTTTTCTATGAAAGACTTGGGTGAAGCAACCTACATATTAGGGGCCAAGGTCTAAAGAGATATATCAAGACGACTCCTACGACTAAGTCAAAATACATACATAGATAAAGTACTGAACAGGTTCAGTATGGAAAAATTTAAAAGAGGATTCTTACCTATGAGACGTGGTATTTCACTCTCGAAGGAAATGTGCCTTCAACACCTCAAGAAAGAGACCGCATGAGTAAGATTCCATATACTTCGGCCATTTGATGTATCATGTATGCCATGCTATGTACACATTTGGATGTATCATATGCATTAAGTATGACAAGTCGATACCAAGTAGATCCTAGTGAAGGTCATTGGGTTACAGTCAAAAAGATCCTTAAGTACATAAGAAGAACTAAGGATACATTCCTTATGTATGGAGGTGAGGAAGAGCTAAATATAAAAAGGTTATATTGACACAAGCTTCCAAACCGATAAGGATGATTCTCAATCATAATCGGGTTTTGTGTTTTGCCTTAATAGAGACGTTGTGAGCTGGAAAGGTTCAAGGCAAGATACAATAATTATTTCTACAATAAAAGCTGAGTATATTGCAGCATACGATGCTGCAAAAGAGGATGTTTGGATCAAGAAGTTCATATCTGAACTAGGGGTTGTGCTGAGCATATTGAATGCTATAAATCTACGCTGTGATAACAACTTAACCGCCGCACAAGCAAAAGAACCCAGATCTCACCAAAGATCCAAACACATACTTAGGCGTTACCATCTTATTCGAAAAATTATAGACCGAGGAGATGTGAAAATATGTAGAGTATCAACAAATGATAAAATTGTCGATCTACTGACAAAGCCTCTAACGCAGCAGAAGCATGATCGTCACACTAAGTCACTTGGTATTAGATATATGAGTGATTGGCCTTAGTTCTAGTGGGAGATTGTTAGAATATGCCCAAATACCAATCATAAGATGATTGTAAATGACATTTTTTTTACCATGTTTATTCATAAAGAGGCATTGTCATCATTATTTTTAGTTATAATTTTGCGTGCATAAATAAATTGAATTATAATAAAGACCTTAGAATAATATGGTTATTCTAAAATATCCTTAGTCGAGTATTATTGTGGGCATGGACAACAATAATGCATTAAAACTAATATGTAGTTGATTGATGACAAAGTGTTGTCATTGACATGGAGATGCAAAATCAATACATAAGTTTGTGTTAGAGAATGACATACTGGACTGACTCGCTATGAGCATGTTTCATGGATTATTATGTGACAGTCACAACATTGCTCATAGTGATAACTACATGTATGATCCTCGGACTTGATATAATCATTATTTCAAAATCGTGAGTGACATATTTTGATACGGTTGAACGTGTGTCGTAACTGACTACACTATAAAGACTGATATTAGATATGTCACAATCTATGTAGTGGAATATGGTTGATCAAGATAGGATTTTTCCCTCCTACATAATAGGAGTAACATCGTAGGCCACTTGATTGAGTGAGACTAGAAATGCATGGCCATGCTTGAATAAGTTGATATGAGATATCATAGTTATTCGTTTATAATAGTCTACTCAAGATATCAAGAAATATTAGATGGACTATACAAGTGTGACTGTTCCATGACTTGTGTCCAATCTAGATATAAAGGACAAAATGATGTAATACAGAAATAGAGTTAATCACGAAAATGTTATGTCGAATCATGATTTCTTGTAACTTAGGTGACAATGACATATTGCTAGATGTCACTCACTGTTTTTGTAATATTAGAAATGTTCTAATATTACTACAAACGTTACATAAAACTACAGAGTCACACCCACAGTTGAAATGAGCATATATTAAACGAATTATATATGTACAAATTTGTTGTACACGAATTTAGTTAAATTAACATATATTTGATACATTTAATTTAACTATTGGGTAAATATTAAAAGAAAAATAATTATTGTAATTATGAATCTTTTAATATATAAACAATATAATTCGGTTTAAATCAATATATATATTGAAATCCTAATTAAGTTGAATTGGGATTATATATATTTAATATATATATTAAAATCTTAATTAAGTTGAATTGGGACTATATATATTTAATATATAAATATTGAAATCCTAGTTATGTTGAATTAGGATTATATAATATATATATATATTGAGATCCTAATTAAGTTGAATTGGGATTATATATATTTAATATATATATATATATATATATTAAAATCCTAATTAATTTGAATTTGGATTATATATATTTAACATATATATATATATATTGAAATCCTAATATGAGTTAAATTAGGATTTCAAAGGCTATATAAAGGCATGAGAGATCTAGCAGTCATTAATGCTTTTTAGGAAAAACCCTCCAAATAGTTTAGAGAGTTTTTATATTCTCGTTCTCTTCTAAATGGTTTAGAGAATTTTTATATGCTCGTTTCAACTGGGTGAACTACGTAGAGGTCGGAGCGTTATCGTTGCGGCTTAGGAATCGACATCGTGGAATCGTGATTGGATATCTATCTCCTCCAAATTCAGAATTCTAGATTTTAAACAGGTAATTCTTCACCCTTATTCACCCCAATTCGTTTCTCATACATGGATCTCTGGTGGTAATCGCCGGATAATTTTTCACTGTGCCATAGGGTGTATTGGCGTTTCCCAACAGATTTTTCCCAACATGTATCTTTTACTTTAGTAAATATAACAGTTACACATATCTTTATCCTTCAAATATGCATCATGTCAGGTTCAACTTTGCAAACTTTTATACATGTTTCTCACTTCACTCGTGAAGAGTCTAAATAAAGTTACTTAAATTATGAGGGAATCCATAAGAAAAATAATAAAGTTACCTATGTGTTATTAGTTTATAGTTTATTTTTTTTAATTGTTTCTTTAGTTGCAACAATTTAGTGCTAATAAAATTAGGATAAAACTTTGATACACAGGTTGTGTAAAACTAATTTTACTCAAGCATGTATTTTTACCTTATAAAACACAAATTTTAAATTCCTAACCCTAATACCCTAAAAACTAAACCCTAAATTCTAAACACTAACCTTAAATTCTAAACTCTACAACTAAACCCCTACCCCCTAAATTTGAAAAGCACGTGTAAGCGTTTGTTTACGCGGACTGTGTATCAAACTTTTTCTCATAAAATTATTTTTTTAAATCATTTTAATTAACATCTTTTATTTTTTATCTACAATTATCGATTTAAAAGAATAAATTTGAATCTATAGTATTAACAATTAACATTTGTAATGGATATTAATACAAAATGAATGAGAGTTGGATAGATTTGTCAAGGGCAAGCGCCAACTATCAAAATGGAGTAGAAATTTTTATGAATTTAGTTTTTATGAATGCAAGCCAAGATAATATGATTCTTTGCCCTTGTAAGAAACGTGCTAACATTAATTGGCACATTCGTGAAGTTGTTTACGAACATCTAATTGTTTCTAACTTTGTTCTGGTCTATAAAAATGGATATTCCATGGATAGTTTACACCTCGTAGATATTCTTCCATGAGTAATCCAGCTTATCCTCTTAATTATCATCTTCGATCTATTAGAGAAGATGACATGAAGGATATGTTGTGAGTTGCTTTTAATATACACAATCATCATCAATTTGATAGAGAATATGACTGTGATATTGGTGTTAATGATTTCGCCGAGATAGGAAGAAGTGGATATGATGAAGGTCAAAATGGACAAGCGGCAACGTTTTACAAGTTGCTTAATGAAATGAATGAACAACTTTATGAAGGATCAAAATATTCAAAACTCTCTTTTTGCATTCTTCTTTTCCACTTAAAATGCTTGGGATGTTGGACCGGTAACTCTTTTACGCAATTATTAGTGTTTTTGAGAGAAATGTTTCCTTTTGTAAAAATCCCTCAGTCCGAAAAAAGATATGAAGAAAATGATAAAGGATTTTGGCCTTGGTTATGAGAAAATACATAGTTGTTTGAATGATTTCATGTTTTAGTGAGGCGATTGAAAAAAAATATGAGTCATGTCATGTATGCGGTAAATCTCGATGGATGAATGGGAACGCAGAAAATATGAACGAAGACAAAGTTGAAGCTCGATCAAGAAAAAAAACAATAAAGATTTTGCGATATTTTCCTCTAATACCTAGGCTTTAAAGACATTTTATGTCTTCAAAGACTGCTTAGTCTATTAGGTGGTATCATGATGGATTAACCGATGATGGATTATTAAGGCATCATGCAGATTGTTTAGCTTGGAAGTCATTTGATCGAAAATTTTCAAGTTTTGTAGGAGATCTTCGAAATATCAAGCTCAGTCTTGCATCTGATAGGTTTAATCCTTTTAAAATCATGAGTACTTCATATTGTGCTTGGCTTGTTTTACTTGTTCCTTACAATTTGCTCCCGTGAATTTGCATGAAACAGTCATCCTTTATCTTATCCATGATAATCCCCGATGAGAAATGTCTTAGGAATGATAATGACATATATATACAGCCTCTTATTGAAGAGTTGAAATAATTATGGGTGGATGTCAAAACATATGATGTGTTGAAGAATGAGAACTTTTATTTTCCTGCACATTTATTATGTACTATTAATGATTTCCCTACTTATGTAATTTTATCTAGTTGGAGTACCAAAGGTCGTTATGCTTGTTCTTGTTGTGTTGTGCAGACATGTTCGAAGTGGTTGTATAATGGAAATAAGTTTTCTTACAAGGGACATCGTCATATAAAAAGAATATGCTTAATGGTACTGAAGAGATCAAAAAAGCTCATGAGCAAACAATCGGGTTTGGTATCTTGTCAATGTTGAAACATATTAAGTTTACTTATGAAAAGAAAAACAAACCACTGAACTTGCGATCAAAGAAAAAGACAAAGAAGATGTATGACCGTGATGTTGACCAGCTGAGTGATGACGAGTCTGATGAAGAGGATGATCCAAATGAGGCAGATTTATAGAAAAATAAAAGTATTTTATTCGAGTTGCCTTATTGAAAGCATCACATTTTAAGATATAATCTTGATGTCATGCTCATTGAGAAAAATGTTTGTGAGAATATTATTGGGACCATTCTCAATGTCGATCAAAAATATAAAGATAATCTAAAGAGTCTACTTGACTTAGTTGACATCAAAATTCGTCGTGATCTTCATCCCCAGTTACTTTCTAATGGAAAATCTTTTTTACCGCCTTCTATTTTGCAATGTCAAAGAAAGAAAATGAAGTGTTTTGCACGGTATTGATAGATATAAAGGTCTCTGATGGGTATGCATCAAACATATCTCGATGTGTCAGTGTTAAAATTGGAGACTTTATTCTCTAAAATCACATGATTGTTACATTGATGCAAGATTTAATATTAGTTGCATTACGCAGTTCTTTGTCAAATGAGGTGACGTCTTGTATAATTGAACTTTCCAATATAATGAAAGTTATTTGTAGGAAAGTGCTGATGGTTGAAGAACTTTAAAAACTACAAGATCGAGTCACCTTGACATTATGCAACTCGGAGAAGATATTTCACCTTCATTCTTCAAAATTACGGTGCATTTGTTGGTTTATCTCCCTGATGAAGCTAAAGCCGGTGGATCAGTTTTCTATTGGTGGATGTATCCTATAGGGAGGTGCTAATTGACTAATATATATTCAATCACTATTAAATATATCTTTTAATTCTAACTATTTATATGGTGTTGGGTTTGTTTCGTGTCCAAGTTCTTGTTCAAGTTGAAGTTTTACTGTTGTAATAAGCATTATTTGGAAGGATCAATTGCTGAAGGGTATTTAGCAGAGGAATGGATATGACTCTTACCACGTTTCATGTGTCGGGTAACGTCGGTACACCTCATGGCGCAGCGGAAAAATTATCCGACGATTACCACCAGAGATACATGTACGAGGAACGAATTGATGTAAATAAGGGTGAAGAATTACATGTTTAAAATCTGGAATTCTGAGTTTGGAGGAGATAGATATTCAATCACGATTCCACGATGTTGATTCTTAAGCCGCAACAATAACGCTCCGACCTCTACGTAGTTCACCCAGTTGAAATGAGTATATAAAACTATCTAAACCATTTAAAAGCGAACGAGCATATAAAAACTCTCTAAATTATTTAGAGGGTTTTTCCCAAAAAGCATTAATGACTGCTAGATCTCTCATGCCTTTATATAGCCTTTGTAATCCTAATTTAACTTAGATTAGGATTTCAATATATATATTAAATATATATAATCTCAATTTAACTTTAATTAGGATTTTAATATATATGTTAAATATATATATAATCCCAATTCAACTTAATTAGGATTTCAATATATATATATTAAATATATAATCCTAATTCAACTTAATTAAGATTTCAATATATATATTAAATATATATAATCTCAATTCAATTTTAATTAGGATTTCAATATATATTAAATATATATAATTCCAATTCAACTTTAATTAGGATTTCAATATATATATTAAATATATATAATCTCAATTCAACTTAACTAGGATTTCAATATATATATTGATTTAAATCAAATTATATTATTTATATATTAAAATAGTCATAATTACAATAATTATTTTTCTTTTAATATTTACCCAATAGTTAAATTATATATATCAAATATATATTAATTTAACTAAATCCGTGTACAACAAATTTGTACATATATAATTCGTTTAATATATGTTCATTTCAACTGTGGGTGTGACCCTGTAAGTTCATGTAACGTTAGTAGTAAATATTAGAACATTTCTAATATTACAAACAATGAGTGAGATCTAGCAATATGTCATTGTCACCTAAGTTACAAGAAATCATGATTCGACATAACATTTTCGTGATTAACTCTATTTATGTATTACATCATTTTGTCCTTTATATCTAGATTAGACACAAGTAATGGAACAGTCACACTTGTATAGTCCATCTAATGTTTCTTGATATCTTGAGTAGACTATTATAAATGAATAACTATGATATCTCATATCAACTTATTCGAGCATGGTCATGCATTTCTAGTCTCACTCAATCAAGTGGCCTACGATATTACTCCTATTATGTAGGAGGGACAAAACCCATCTTGATCAACCATATTCTACTACATAGATTGTGACATATCCAATATCAGTCTTTATAGTGTAGCCAGTTACGACACACATTTTACCGTATCAAAATATGTCACTCACGATGTTGAAGTAATAATGATCTCAAGTCTGAGGATCATACATGTAGTTATCACTATGAGCAATGTTATGATTGTCACATAATAATCCAAGAAACATGCTCATCGCGGGTCAGTCCAGTATGTCGTTCTCTAACACATACTTATGTATTGATTTTAACATCTCCATGTCAATGACAACACTTTGTCATCAATCAACTACATATTCGTCTTAATGCATTATTGGTGTCCATGATCACAATAATACTCGACTAAGGACATTTTAGATTAACTATATTATTCTAAGGACTTTATTATAATTCAGTTTATTTATGCACGTAGAATTGTAACTGAAAATAATAATGGCAATGCCTCTTTATGAATAAACAAGGTAAAACAAATGTCATTTACAATCATCTTATGATTGGTCTTTGGGCATACTCTAACAATCTCCCACTAGCACTAAGACCAATCACTCATGTATCTAATACCAAGTGAATTAGTGTGACGATCATGCTTCTACTGCGTCAGAGGCTTTGTCAGTGGATCGACAATGTTGTCATTTATTGGTACCTTACATATTTCCATATCTCCTCGATCTATGATTTCTCGAATGAGATAGTAACACCTAAGTATGTGTTTGGATTGTTGGTGAGATCTGGGTTCCTTTGCTTGTGTGATGGCTCTGTTGTTATCACAATGTAGATCTATAGCATTCAAAATGCTTGGCACAACCCCTAGTTCAGATATGAACTTCTTTATCCTAACACCCTCCTTTGCAGCATCGCATGCTACAATATACTCGGCTTCTGTTGTAGAATCAACTACTATATCTTGCTTTGAACCTTTCCAGCTCATAGTGCCTCCATTAAGGCATAACACAAAACTCGATTGCGATCGTGAATTATCCTTATCAGTTTGGAAGCTGACATCAGTATAACCTTTTATACTTAGCTCTTCCCCGCCTCCATATATAAGGAATGTATCCTTAGTTCTTCTTAAGCACTTAAGGATGTTTTTAACTGCGACCCAATGACCTTCATCGGGAACTACCTGGTATCGACTTATCATACATAAAGCGTATGATACATTTAGACGAGTACATAACATGGCATACATGATAGATCCAATTGTTGAAGCATATGGAATCTTACTCATTTGCCCTCTTTCGTAAGATGTTGAAGGACACATTTCCTTCGAGAGTGAAATTTCATGTCCCATACGTAAGAACCTTTTCTTTTGGACTCTTCCATGCTGAATCTTCTTAGTACTTCTTCTATGTATGTATTTTGACCCAGTCCTAGAAGTTATCTTGATCTATCTCTATAGATCTTGACTCTTAATATGTATGTCGCCTCACCCAAGTCTTTTATGAAAAAACATTTTCCTAACCAAGTTTTCACAGACTGTAAGCTAGATATGTCATTTCCTATTATCAGTATGTCATCCACATACATTACTAAGAATATAAAAGTGCTCCCACTAATTTTCTTGAAAATACATGACTCGTCTTCATTTTTTATAAAATCAAACTCTTTGATTGCATCGTTAAAACGAAGATTCCAACTTTGAAAAGCTTACTTCAATCCATTAACGGACCTTTGTAGCATGCATATTTTTTTCTCTATCTTTTGGATCGACAAAACCTTCAGGTTGTGTCATGTACACATCCTCATCTAGTTTTCTATTAAGGAAAGCGGTTTTATCATCCATTTGCCATATCACATAAGGTGCAGCTATCGCAAGTAAGATCCTGATGGATTTAAACATAGCAACAGGTAAAAAGGTTTCATCATAGTCTATACCATGAATTTGACCAAAACCCTTAGCGACTAATCGCACTTTGTATGTTTGTACATTACCATCCATGTCGATTTTATTTTTGAAAACCCATTTGCACCCTATGGGCTTAACCCCTAGAGGTGGGTCTACCAAGGTCCAAACTTGATTTTCTAACACGGAATCCATCTCGAATTTCATGGCCTCTAGCCATTTCTCAGAGTCCGGGCCCATCACTGCTTATTGATAAGTACTAGGCTCATCTTGATCTATGAAGAGAACATCACCATGCAATGTGACAAGAAATCCATATTTCTCAGGCGTAATGCATTCTTTCAAAGATCTTCGCAGCGGTTGTGTTTCCAAAACTGTTGAATGTTCCTCAACAACTTGTGGAACTTGTTGTTGTTCAATCTCTTGTTCAATGATATGTGGTTGATCTTGAATTTTATTGAGTTCAATATTTCTCTCACTTCCTTTTCAGAAAACAAATTATCTTTCTAGGAAGATTCATGTTTGAGCAACAAACACTTTGTTCTCGGTGGGATTGTAGAAATAATATCCTTTAGTCTCTTTAGGATAACCCACAAAATTACATTTATGAGATTTGGGTTTGAGCTTTGTAGACATCTTATGTTTAACATAAGTTTCGCATCCCCAAATTTTCATAAAAGACATACTAGGACGTTTCCCAATCCATATCTCATATGGTGTCTTTTGAACTGATTTAGATGGAACACGATTTAGTGTGAAAGCAGATATTTTTTAGCATATGTCTCCAAAAAGAAACTAGAAGATTAGCGTGACTCATCATTGATCAAACCATGTCTAACAGTGTTCGGTTTCTTCTTTTCAGGAACTCTATTCCATTGTGGAGTACCAGGTGGTGTGAGACAATCCCACATTCCTTAAGAAGGTCACCAAACTCCAAGCTTAAGTATTCTCCTCTTCGATCTGATCGAAGAGCCTTAATGCTTTTTCCTAGTTGGTTTTATACTTCATTTTTAGATTCCTTGAACTTTTCAAGGGCTTCAGATTTATGATGCATTAGGTAAATGTACCTATATCTACTGAAGTCATCTGTGAAAGTAATAAAGTATTGAAAACCTTCTTCTGGCTTGTGTACTCATTGGTCGACATACATCACTATGTATTAATCCCAATAAATCACTTGCTCACTTACTTTTACCATTAAAAGGAGCTTTGGTCATCTTTCCCAACAAGCAAGGCTCGCATACATCAAGTTGTTCGAAAACAAATGAATCCAAAAATTCATCTTTATGAAGTTTTGAAATGCACTTTTCACTTATGTGACCCAAGTGACAATGCCAAAGATGAGTTTGATTAGAGTCATTTGTTTTGATCTTTTCGTATTTATGTTGTAAATGGAATTCTCTTGACTCAAAATATAGAGGCCATTTATTAATTGTGTCACACCATAGAAAATATTATCGAGATAAAAGAACAACAATTATTCTTAATAATTATCTCAAAACCAATCTTGTCTAAACAAGAAATCAAAATGATGTTCTTTTAGTCAAACTAGACAAAATGATAAACCTCTAAATATAAGTTAAGTCCACTAGGCAACGATAAAGTATATGTTCCAATAACTAATGCAACAACTCTTGCTCATTACCAAACCATAGGTCCACCTCTTCTTTTCTTAGATTTCTACTCTTTTTTAGTCCTTATACAAATGTACAAATATGAGAACCACAACTGGTATCTAATACCCAAGAAGTAGGTGTTGATAAATTAATATCAATAACATAAATATTCGAGGCGGACGCTCCGCTTTCATTTGCCTTCTTGACTTTTTAAGATAAATGGGGCAGTTCCTTTTATAATGACATGTCTTATTACTAATGGAAACATTTTTCCTTCCAGTGACCAGTCAAGGTAGTTTACGTCGTTCAACTTGTCATTCTCAAGGACCGATCGCAATGATAACAAATTTGTATAATAAGTCTACAACAATAAAATATGTTTTATAAGTACCTATTTATCATGTTTATAAAGTAATAACATTCCCACTATTAAAAACCCTCAAAATCGAAAAACTTGCTAAAAAGTATATCTAGTGGGTAAAGATCCATATTTCATTTCATTCTAAGTCAGCTTTGGCTTTACTCCTAGAATTCAATTATTTAGGTAAGCAACACTTGCTAATTACATCTCATATAATTCTATATTTGATGAACAACTATTTGTCCAAAACAAAAGTTCATATGGTCTAATAGAAAGAACAATAATGAAAAGTGCACCAGGTAGGTCACTTATAAAAAGAGAGGTGGTGTACTGGGCACGCTTAAATACCAAGTCTTTCAAAGAACTAATCCTAGGCATGCACTTTCGTATTGTTTTTCAATCGCCAAAGTTCTTGAACAATCATTAGTCTTTAGGTTTCTAATCTTATTAGAACAACCTAATTTAACAAATATTACTACCACTAAATATCACTTGCTTATTCTTCGCGTTTAACCAAGATAGATCTAAGTATTTTGCTTTGGCAAAACCTACATAGTACCGATCGAGGTTTTAACGAGGGCTAATATTGGATGACTAATTTTAATTAAATATGGAGGGTTTTGTGAATATTATCTCACCATTTAACATTTGATCTTATCATGCATCTCATACATTCATTTTATCATATACATGAAAAGTAGTAAATATTAATACAATAGTTATAGCCCATATCCTGAGGTGGCCCGTCCCAAGCCAATGGGAGAACCAAATTATTCTAAGGATAAAAACACTTCTCAAGCATCTTTCTATCAGCCCGCACTTCTGTTCCTCTGGTCCATGCTTCTTCGTATAGATTACAATTTTAGAAACTTGTTTTACATACGAGGGAGTAAGATGAGAAGAGAATTATAGTAGAAGTAAAGAAAGACACGACACGTAGGCCGTATTTATAAAACCTTCTAAATAAAACTAAATGGGCTATTGGGCTGTAACCATGCATTCCAAACACGTGCATAAACAAACATAGTAACGACGAGGTTTGTAATTGAGGTCTTTCTAGATTGTTCCTACGCAGGGGTCAAGCCCCTTGCGGGGTTTTTGTGGGCTTGTAGCTGCTGGCGGGGTTACCCCTGCCCGGTCAGCTACGAGGATATTTTTAAGATCAACATCTTAATTGTTGTGTAAAAACCTCATGATTTGATAACTTTTATCAACATTATCACGTATTTTCAGAATTTTAAAATCTATGAGGTTTTTACTAGAACAACTCTTGTTACTTCCCCGCACGAAATCTATAAACTAACCATTAGTCTAATATATAACTTTAACCCGCGTATGTTAACACTTAACATCTAAAACCTTAAAACTCCATATTGAATATGTTAACAATTAACATATAATATTTCAAACCCTATCAACAAAAATCTCGATGATTAACTCTTAATCATCAATCTTAGGAACATCTTTTAATTGGATTAACAGATTAACCGTGATTGAATAGATTTGCTCGTACAAATATCATATATTTTCTAAATAAATAAAAAATAACATGTATCTCATACAATTACATCACCCAGGTAATTAAAACTAGAATCTGTATCGAACAAGTGGCTCTAATACCACTGGGTCACGCTGGTACACCCCATGGCGCAGTAGAAAAATTATTCTGCGATTACCACTAGAGATCCATGTATGAGGAACGAATTGAGGTAAATAAAGGTGAAGAATTACTTGTTTAAAATCTGGAATTCTGAGTTTGGAGGAGATAGATATTCAATCACGATTCCATGATGTTGATTCTTAAGCTGCAACAATAACGCTCCGACCTCTACGTAGTTCACCCAGTTGAAACGAGTATATAAAACTCTCTAAACCATTTAAAAGGGAACGAGCATATATAAACTCTCTAAACTATTTAGAGGGTTTTTTCCAAAAAATCATTAATGACTGCTAGATCTCTCATGCCTTTATATAGCCTTTGTAATCATAATTTAACTGAGATTAGGATTTCAATATATATATTAAATATATATAATCTCAATTTAACTTTAATTAGGATTTTAATATATATATTAAATATATATATAATCCCAATTCAACTTAATTAGGATTTCAATATATATATATATATATATTAAATATATAATCCCAATTCAACTTAATTAGGATTTCAATATATATATATTAAATATATATAATCCCAATTCAATTTTAATTAGTATTTCAATATATATATTAAATATATATAATCCCAAATCAACTTTAATTAAGATTTCAATAAATATATTAAATATATATAATCCGAATTCAACTTTAATTAGGATTTCAATAAATATATTAAATATATATAATCACAATTCAACTTAACTAGGATTTCAATATATATATATATTGATTTAAATTGAATTCTATTATTTATATATTAAAAGAGTCATAATTACAATAATTATTTTTCTTTTAATATTTATTCCAACAATGATTAAATTATATATATCAAATATATATTAATTTAACTAAACTGTATTACAACAAATTTGTACATATATAATTCGTTTAATATATGCTCATTTCAATTGTGGGTGTGACCCTGTAGGTTCATGTAACGTTAGTAGTAAATATTAGAACATTTCTAATATTACAAACAATGAGTGACATCTAGCAATATGTCATTGTCACCTAAGTTACAAGAAATCATGATTCGACATAACCTTTTCGTGATTAACTATATTTATGTATTACATCCTTTTGTCCTTTATATCTAGATTAGACACAAGTCATGGAACAATCACACTTGTATAGTCCATCTAATGTTTCTTGATATCTTGAGTAGACTATTATAAATGAATAACTATGATATCTCATATCAACTTATTCGAGCATGGCCATGCATTTCTAGTCTCACTCAATCAAGTGGCCTACGATATTACTCCTATTATGTAGGAGGGACAAATCCTATCTTGATCAACCATATTCTACTACATAGATTGTGACATATCCAATATCAATCTTTATAGTGTAGTCAGTTACGACACACGTTTGACCGTATCAAAATATGTCACTCACGATGTTGAAATAATAATGATCTCAAGTCTGAGGATCATACATGTAGTTATCACTATGAGCAATGTTATGATTGTCACATAATAATCCAAGAAACATGCTCATAGCGGGTCAGTCCAGTATATCGTTCTCTAACACATACTTATGTATTGATTTTGACATCTATCTCCATGTCAATGACAACACTTTGTCATCAATCAACTGCATATTAGTCTTAATGCATTATTGTTGTCCATGATCACAATAATACTCGACTAAGGACATTTTAGAATAACTATATTATTCTAAGGACTTTATTATAATTCAGTTTATTTATGCACACAGAATTGTAACTGAAAATAATAATGGCAATGCCTCTTTATGAATAAACAAGGTAAAACAAATGTGATTTACAATCATCTTATGATTGGTCTTTGGGCATACTCTAACAGGAGAATGGCGTGGTCATTCTCTTGGTGATGATGGAATGTAAAATGAAGATGAAGATGGGGATAATAAGGATGAAGACACTCATTAGGCTATTGCATATCATATCATATTAATATTTGAGTTTATGCACCTATGTCTTTTATTTGTTTCCCTATGACATTATGCTTTGAATATTTTATGCTTTTGGATTATGTTTTTATGTTTCCAGATGGATTTTTTAATGTTGCTTTGAATTATGCTTTGAATTCAATAATACCAATGTTGTTTAATTATGCTTGGAATACTTTATTTCTTTATATCTTGTCTTTAAATTACCCTATTGATTTTGATCTAACAAAAAGGGAGAGAAGTATGAGATTAAATTTTCAAAAGGTTTTCAAAAATAAACTATCTTATAGCCTTAAAGACAGAAGGAGTGGTTTCAAAAGACTTCAAAATTTATTTTGGTTTTGCTATATCAAAAATGGGAGACTGTAAAATTAATATTTGATTTTGATATAACAAGGAATTTTAAGGACTATTTTGTAAAAAGGGATAAACTTTTTAAATACTCAAAAAGACTCACAAATTGACAAGGATTCGAACTTAAAATATTTTCCAAGTCAAAACCTTCAACCCCAAATATTTTCTAAGTGTTTTGGTGCTCAAAATAGCCAAATTGGCCCAAGCGTATCGATACGCCCTTATCCTTATCGATACGGTTTTTCACTACTAGAATGTCAATTTTAATTTAGTGGCTATAGGGTACCGATACGCGTGTAGTTGTATCGGTAAACCATTCATACCTGGGAACTAATTTGCCTTTGAGTATTAGTACGACTTTATGCATACCGATATAGGGTGTTAAGATTTTATAAACCTTTTGCATTTAATATTTGACCATTGTCTTGTCAGTTTATTGGAATCATAACTTTGAAAATCATTTATAGCGTATCGATACCCTCTTAGGCGTATAGGCCGAAAATGAGAAGGTTTCATGGTGTAGTGGATAAAGAGAAAGTTGAAACATTACAGCGTTGTGCAATTGGATGGTGTCAAAAACTGATATCAATAGAAGATTTAGTGAAAAAATGTATATGGAAAACCTCAAGGATCTTTTGCTCATGCGAATTGGGGGTTCTAATGTGTTGTTGGTGTTTGATAATGCTGAGAAACGTAGATAGACAATTGCACTAACAGCGTTGGAGAAATGGTTTGTTCAAGTTAAACAATGGTCGACAAAAAGGTGAGTACCTCCCGAAGGATATGGCTAGTGATAAGCGGTTATCCAATTCATGTGTGGACGAGAGAATCATTTGAAAATTGGAAAAAGGGTGGGGATACCTTGTGAGAATTGATGACGCGAATAATGCACCAATATCATTTGAAAGGGCAAGACTATTTATTGAAATATAATGTTGGCTGAATATAGATGAGGTGGTGGAGATAGAGATTGAGGGTAAGATTTTTAATGTTCAAGTTAGGGAGACAAAAACTATACTAGAGGATAATTTTAGATGTCCATGTATGGAGGAAGAGGACAATATACCTGAGGACTTTAGGGGCAATGAGTTAGATGAGGGTTTCTATATAAAAGAAGACTTGATAAAACAAGCAAAGACAATCAATGATGGATATATGAGTGAGGCCTCGGAAACACAAACAAGGGCAATTGAACGCAATGTCATTACAGTATGGAGACAGAATCCAATGTGGGAAGATAACAGTAGGGATGAGGTAGGGAAAACAACAGTGCTCAGGTTGGTGAGGGTTGGTTTCTAGATGAGGAGGTAAGTAAGGTCATTCGTGAAGAGAGATCACAGTATGGACTTGATATTTCGATGTATGAACTGAATAAGGATGAACTCGAGAGCCTAATGATGATGTTGGAAGGAAATTTGTCGCATCCAATATGTACAAAGATTGTTAATAATGTATCAACTGAAGAATGTTTAGTAATAGGGGATAAGAAAAAAAAAGAGGTCGTGGAAGACCTAGGAAATATATGGAAGCAAAAAATGAGGCGTTATTTTTATCGCTAAATGATAGAAGACATGTCATATTTCGTGAAGCAAAAGAGACTTTGGAATTTAGTAAACTCCTCGGGGCGAGTACTATTGGCGGAGAAGAAGATGTCATAGAGGATATCGCAAAGATTATTGAAGAAACGGATTATGGTCAGTAAGTGTAGACATGATGCGAATGCTGTCGTAAAATATACGAGAATTGTGTTTCATCAAAATTTAAGTCAGTTCAAACGTTAGGACGACAACGTCATTGTGATTTGGAGTCCCTACAGTAAACAAAAATGGAGGAGGCATCGGTATTTTTAGGAAGTAAAATTTTGATGAGTTGATTTTTTTTTGCAGACGTCACATTGGTGTCAACCAAATTCGGTGTTATGATGGGTAAGTGGATTTCTTGAAAATTGATATTGTGGGTTATTGAATGTCTGTACATCGTACTTAATTGAGGGATAACTACATCTTTGGGAGTTGATTCGAGGGACACTAGATGTGATGAGATTGGGAGATTTGGTTATGATTTCTTTATTATGGGAGGAGTGGTAGCAGTGTGTATCCTTTAGCATTGAGAATGGTAGATTCAGGCTGCGACAATAGAGTTGAGAGTATGTTTGGGGCTTGTTGTGTGTTGCTGGTTCTTGCTGGGTGTAGGTCTGGTGCTTGATTTGTAGGGCTCTTTGTATCGTGTACATGGTTAGCACATACACTCTTTTCCTCCAATCTATGTTAGGGAGGATTTTAATGAGGCCTGTGATAACTAGTTTTATGTATGATTTTTGATCTAATAAAATCATATTATATTGATAAAAAACAATCGTTGATGGTTAATTAACTAACGATTTTCATCTAAACAATGGTTAGTTTAACCAAAATTAAAATGTGAAGGGTTAAACCTAAACATAAAGATCAAAGCGATAATTCAATTAAAGTTAGGACGAATTTTAATATTATATCTATTTTAAAAAGGCTTAAGTGGAAAATAAGTGCTCAAACTATACCCTTTTTTCATATAGGTGCCTAAACTTTGTTTTGGGCCAAATAGCTGCATAACATTTTCAACGTTACTCAAATAGGTGCCCCACCGTTACTGCTCGTTAATTTTCACCGTTAACTTTTGTTATCTGACACGTGGCATCTTCTTAAATATCCAATATTATATTTAAAAATAAATAAAACAAAATAACCCCAAATTTCACAAAATAGCCCCAAATTTTGAAATCCCTAACACCCAAAACTCAAATCTCGATTGACTTGATTTCGTCGTCGATTACCACGTCGTCTCCATCACATCCATTGTCGGACCATCACGACCATTTATCCAACCACCTCATCGCCGAAAATCGACCGATGCCATGCAAAATGTTGAAATCTTCAAATGGTTCATTCGAATGATTCACGGCAAACAACAGCATAACGAATAGTGTGTGGGTCGTTCGGTGAGGGGATGGTGCTTCATTCCGTCGCCGGAAATGCGACCACCACCGGTGGGAGTGGCTGGATTTGGGGGTTTAGGGATTTGAGGACTATTTTGGGATTATTTAAAATTTTCAAGGTATTTTAAAAATTCTGGTTTATTTTTTAAAAAATAAAATTCAAAAAATGTTTAATACTGCCATGTGTCATGTTTTGGCTAACGAATTTTTTTAACGGTTGTTAATGGCAAGGCACTTAAATGGAAACTTTGTAAACGTTACGCACCTATTTGGCCCGAAAAATACTTTGGGCATATATTTGGAAAAAATAGTATAGGTTGGACACTTATTTTCCACTTAAGCCATTTTAAAATGGTGAAAACTTTTTCCTCACCCACTTGACTCATACAAAAGGCAATATATATTTTTCATGCATGAGACATTAAGTATTCACTTATGCAACAAATTTCCAGGCATCGGGCAATAAAGTGATGCATATAAATCGACTCGCATGTTTTATTTACTATAGGAGTAGTTTAGTTATGAATTTAAAACCGTGATGTCCTCACTCTTTTTTTACTTATACATTATTTTTGCATGAGACTTCTTTTACTAAGAATCAGGGACGTATCTTAACAACATAATTTGAGGGAATCTACTTAAAAATTTTAAAAATTTTAGAGGTCTAAATTAAAATTTTCAAAAAAAAATTGGGATCTAACTAATTTTTTTAAGAATTTGAAACTTAACGAAAACTTTCAAAAAAATTAGGAGGTGACTCAATTAAAATTATTTAAAATATTAATACATAATAAGAATTTTTAAATTTTTTAAAGGATTAAATTAAAATTTTAAAATTTTGAAGGACTAAACATTGATTTTCAAAATCTTAAAGGAATTAAGGATCCCACTGGCTCCTACTACCATTTGCCCCTGCTAAGAATTCCCATGGGGCAAAATGTTGATATTTAATTTTGGTTACTTGCATTTTATCTATGTTTCATATAGTATGTCATAAAGGAAGCGAAATGTTGATATTAAATAAGGGAGGGGGAAAAGACAAAGTTGTGCTTGGGATTTGAGAATCAACCAACGTGTGGATGCTGAGAAATGGAACATTAATTCAATATCCACAATACTTTTGGAGCATAAAAAAGATGCCTTCGGTCTATTCTGACTCTCAACCAACATGCATAAAATTAGTGTGTATACATGGTTTACAAACTATCATACAAGAATTTTTCTATGTATGGTATCACTTTTAATCAAGCTCGTTTTTCGAATTTTATATTTTATTCCAACTATACCTGGTTTCACACACACATATATTGTTTTAATTTATATTTATGTGTGTGTGTGAGAAACCAGGTATAGTACTTTGAAGATTCAAGTGAAATGGATCGGAATAAAGTGAAGAGCTTGGGAAAGTGATAGTGTCGTCAAAACTATGATGAAATTACTCACGATGTTGTAATGTAGATGGTCCCCTGGTATTCATCGCCATTTTCCCTTCTCTATAAAGGCTTAACATGAACACTCTCTTCATTACCAAGCTTTCTGATCATCAAATAACATGCACATATTGTATAACACCAGCAAGAAACAAGGCTTTGAGATACAGGCTTTTCATTACATGCATACATATATATGTATGTCAAGATTGAGTTTGTATTTCAAAGCCTTGGTTTTGTTGCTGCTGTTGTTTTAGAGTTGATAAGTTTATCATATACACCTCATCCACCCTAATGTTAAAAGGTAGAAGCTTGTCTTTTTTTTTTTACTTTTATCAACAGATGCATCAGCCTTAGTGTCGAGATAAAAGAGAAGATTATAGATATCAAAATCCATATCACGTCGTTAGCGTAGTGAATGAATCAATTGAAATAAGACTCTAGTTTCTAGGTAGAATAAAGTTGTTTTCATGCAATAATTTACGAGATATAATGTTATTTGAATTTATATTTGATGTACAAGTAGGGATGTTCCATTGAAAAAGTCCTAGTAATGTTGTGGTGGACATTTAAACTTAGGAAAAGTTACTAAGTTTATATCAGTTAAAGTACTCCATCCTATGATTCAGCCCCCAAAACAGACATCTTCCAAGCTTTTGGAAGTTTCAAATCAGAACCAAATAATAATAAATAAATAAAAAGAATTGGGATTACTGTTTTGGTTTTGGTTTTGGTTTATCTAAGACAAGAATGTGGGGAAAAATAAATCTGGGATTATTTGTAATAATTTTAGGACTAATGTTGGAAACAGAAATAGGGGAATCAATGAGATTTGAGTTGGAATCTGGGAAAACCAAATGCATTGCAGAAGACATTAAGGCAAATGCAATGACTGTTGGGAAATACTCCATCATCAGTCCTGATGAAGGCTACCCTTTGCCTGATTCTCATAAACTTGTCGTCAGGGTATGTTCTAAACCTCTCTCTTTTTTTTTTGGATTTTTTTATGTCAATCCAAATGGATTTCAATTTTTCATTTGCTGAAGGATTGATGGGGATATTTTATGGAATTGAAAAAACTGATAGGTGAGTTCACCAAAGGGGAACAGTTATCACCTAGGAGAACAAGTGGATTCAGGTACATTTGCATTTACAGCAGCTGAGGGTGGGGATTACACCACTTGTTTCTGGGCAAAAAGGAACACCCCTCCTGTGAGAGTGACCATCGATTTCGATTGGAAAAGTGGCGTTGCCGCCAAGGATTGGTCCAACGTTGCTAAGAAGGGCCAGGTTGAAGTATGTGTTTTCTTCCCCCCATATAATATGATATCATGTTTTCAATATTCGAATATACTTTTAGGTTTTCTTTTCAGATCATATACTTCATACTTTTTTTCCGAATGCATAATCATAGATGTTGAGCATGGGAAGTACCAAGAGTTCAAGTAACCCAAGTCAATACTAAATCTAATAGTTTTTTAGCTTATATATTGATTGTTTCTTGTGTCTTTTCAAAGGTTCTTCCATAGATGATAGGAAGCATTTCTTGAACTTTGATTGTTTAACTTAATGTGATTTAGGTAGTAAAACGAGTTAGAAAAAGGTTAAAACTCAAGGAAAATAGGGTTATAGAAAATATGTAGTTTATTTATATCAATTAAAGTACATCAATGGTTATCGAATTTTTTAAACTTACATTAAGGTCACCCAACTTTTATTTTGCTTTCATTTTGGTCCCTCTCGTTACCTTCAGTTAGAAAATATTGACGTGGCCCGTTAGTTTTCCTTTTTCTCAAGGGTAAACTACATAAATGGTCACTTAACTTTTAGGACGCTTTCATTTTGGTCACCGAACTTTTAAAGCTTTCATTGGGGTAACCCAACTTTTATTCCGGTTTCATGTTGACGTGGTTGTTAGTTTTCCTTTTTCTCAATAAAATAATATATTTTGGGTCTCACTTTCAACTGATTAAAAATAAATATCATCCCACGTGAACCCTTTTCTTTCTTCTTCTCTCTAAATTCCATCAACAACAACAATCCTCCTTGATTGCTTCAATTTCGCCAAAACAACCTATCAACCCCATCAGTTGATATCATCGACTACATCTTCTTCTTAACTGTCCTTCATGGATTACTTGTTAAACTCTAGTAAGCCGTCTGCAAAATATTTTTACTTGTTTGGAAAAAAAATTATGATATGGTAACTCTGCAAGTTCCAGACAAGAATGAGTTTATGTTGTTAACATAACGTAATTATTGGTTGGGATATAAATTTTATAGCAAAATGTTTCTTTTCACCAAGTTTTACCAGTAAACTTAAGGTAAAATTGGAGTACATATTTTACATATCAGATTGTTTCAACGCTAGCAATCCTTGACTTGATTGATGAAGATATAATCTGGGCTTTGTGAGGTGAAGAAAGTGAGATGAAGCTAGAAATTAAAAACATACTTTCTTTTACAAAATTAAAGTTGCAATACTAGAAGCTAGAAACATACATTCTTTTTTATTGGTTGCATGTTTTACCATCTTGGAAATTAGCAGTTTCTTGCATCTCTATGTAAAAAGGAGAACATAACTTAGTAATAGGGAGGATGTTGCGGAAGCTAAATATTTTATGTTAAAATATGAATACATAAACCTTGAGTCCTTAGCTGTGGATTACTTTAAGCATCATTTTGCAGTGACTCAAGTATTATTTTATTGAGGAAAAGAAAAACTAACGGGCCACATCAACATAAAAGCGAAATAAAAATTGGGTGACCCCAATGAAAATTTTAAAAGTTCGATGACCAAAATGAAAGCGCCCTAAAAGTTTGATGACCATTTATGTAGTTTACCCTTGAGGAAAAGAAAAACTAATGGGCACATCAGCATTTTCTAATGAAAGGCAATGGGAGGGACCAAAATGAAAGCAAAATAAAAGTTAGATGATCCCAATAAAAAAATTTAAAAGTTTGGTGACCAAAGTAAAAGTGCCCTAAAAATTCAGTGACCATTGATGCACTTTACCCTAAAATTATGTTTACTATAATGCTTACAACAAGGGCCGGAGCTCCCTCAACCCTGTTGAAAATTTTAAATATTTGATACATTTTGGTCCAATAATATTTTGGTCCATGTGAAAAATAAGTATTTAAATTAAAAAAGTATAATGACTTATTAAATATTTAATTAGGTAGGGCTAAACTAAAGAAGAATTTGTGCCCTCAAATTTTTTGGTGTAATAATAATTTAAGTCTCTATAAATTTAAATATTAGACAAATTATACTTTATCCCCTGAACTTTAAGTTTAAATACTTAATAATCTATTTTATTTTTAAAATTAAATATTTCAACCCTCAAAATGTTTAATCCTAACTTTTATCCATGCCCGCAACTTATTATACTAGGTTTCTTGCAAATAAAGTTACTAAACTTTCTTACAAATAAGACTTTATTATTGCTAGATTTGAATCCTAAAGAAACTAATAAAAGTTCATAATATATCTAGTAGTTAATAAATGAAAATAATTACAAAATAAATAAAGATTTTGTGGCTTGAAAAACTCAACTTTGACGATGAAACTTTGATGACTTCGTATGGTCATGTTTGACAATAAGCGGATAGTTGATAACTTATAGTGGATTACATTAGCCGATAGTGAATAACTAATTGCATTAGCTGATTTGACTAGAATATTGTATTAGCTGATTGTATAAAAGTGTTTGATAAAATTAATTAATAGATGATAGTTGTTTGATTATTTAAAAAAGCAAATGGACATATAAGGACATGATTATATTTGATACTTGTTTGAATAGTTTATTAGTTATCAATATTTTGTATTTATTAAATATTAATTAGATTATAAAAAATATTTTTTAATATGACATTACTAAGCATATTTGAAGGATCTATTATCTATATATTAATTTATTATTTATATAATTATGTTTTAATACAATTTAATTAATCATTAAATATAAATATAAATATAAAATGTGCAAGAATAAAAGGAAAAAAAACAAAAAGTATTAGTTTACAAATGATACGGTGTAAATACGGGAGGGTGAAGAATTAAAATAGAAAAAGTTAGGTTATTTGGAGATTTTTTTATCATTGTGGTAAAAATTATTTTTACAACTCTTAAGTCAAAACCTCTAATTTCAAAAAGCTACTATTAGCAGGTTTTTCAAATTTAGAGATTTCACCCAATCTGATATTCACCAAACATTCAAATTAGCAAATGTGACCGGTCAAACTTCTAATATCAACTCAAACCTCTCATTTTGACTCAAACCGATATTTACCAAACATTACCAATAGATTTTTAAATCAACTATTTCCGGCTCTTCTTCCGGGACCTATAAGTACTTCCACTACCACTAGAAGGTTTGCCTAACAATTTAACCAAAAATCTCCTATATTGATTTCCAATTCAATATAAAACAACTTCGTTGCATAATCAGTTGGAAGGAATGGCTTGCACAATTTCACTTTCATGTGTTCCCATGCGCTATTTTAGGATTACCTTGGCGACATTGTTGTAATCCAACTCTCCTATACACAATTTATATAAAACATAAAAAATACTCCTACTAGAACCCAACAAGTGTCCTAATGAAAAATATGATGATATACATCCTAGAAAACACGGGTTCAAATCGTTTAATGCACAAAGTGTTGTGCATTGTCAAAGGGTTAAGAATATATATAAACAACTACATACTAACACTTAGTTAACTACCATTACAAGGAAATGAGTTTTTTTAATATATACTTCAAAGATCGTATCCCTGTTTTAGATCCTAATATGTATCGTTTATATGCATTAGACGCATATAATGACTTAAAATATTGCTCTCACTTTATGCTAGACAATGGAAATTGAGTTGAAGAAACTGTATGACACTGTCATAGCCATTCATGAGGAGATGTTTTACCTTCGTGAGAGGTAAGAAAAAACCGTTGCCAAGGTATGGTTTTTCGAATCATGACACGTGTCGGATATAGGTTAATCTAATTGTTTTAAGGGTTTTAGTAATTTTGAAATATCTAAATATGTTTTTGAGATTAAGGGTGTATACATGATATCTATACTCACAAATCAAGGGAGTTGATTAAAGAAAAGGGTCGTTATTGAGTAAGTTGTATTCGGGTATCTTAATGTCCATATTTTAATTAGTGTAGTTAGTATTGGGAAAAACTCTCAATTCGACTTAAGCTTAAAACAAAAGTAATTGAGTTTGAACATGAAGCATTTCCATTGGCTTGGTTTCCATGTTTTCTTATCCGACATTTTTATTTATTTATTACAGGGAAGAAGAAATGCAACAGCTTAACAAGGAAACAAATTCGAACATGGCGACCCTTGGTTTATTTTCGCTGCTTCTTTGCTTGTCTGTGGCTGGTTTGCAGATATGGCATCTCAAGACATTTTTTGAGAGGAAGAAGCTCCTCTAGTTTTCCTTCTCAAATCAAAATAGACTTATTTATGACAACTTTTGTATTTTTTTGCTCTCTTCTCTTTCCATGGCACGGTTTTGGATTCAAACGGGCCATGATGAGATGCAATCGAAGCATTCCTGAGCTCTACCTTCACTGCTTTTCTTAAAGAAATTAAGGCTATGTCATTTTATTTATTTCTTAATGGTTAGTGTAACATTGTTTAATCAACTTAATATATATTTTCATGTTGATTTAAAACGTCTTGTATTTTATGAGAAATACAATATTGTATGAATTTCGATAGTATGTTTTTTTTTTACTTTTAAATTAAGATAACAATTTAAATTTAAGGGGATGAAATGTCTCCAAATATATTTTAGGAGACAACTTATTAAAAATAGTAAAGTTTAGAGGCAATGTGTCCTTTAAACCTTTTAGTTTTCTTCTTTCTAAGACTCAATTTCAATTTTGGATTCAAGGGCTTGTGAGTGGAGGACATTTATAAGACTTGGCTCGGAATTCTTGTTTTTCATTCACATGTGAACTGAACAGCCTCTTTGGGTCTAACTATCAAATAAGCCTTCGACATAGAAAGCTCATGCAAAAGTCAGCTTGAAATGAGGAGAAGAAAAAGAATAATGCTGAATTGCTAAAGGGTGGCATGGTGATGCCTTTTCAGATGAATACTAATATCTTACTAATGAGTTGTCAAGTAGAGTTTGAAGGGAACTACAACTCAAATATGAGAAAATAAAGCTAAAACGAGCATACTACTTATCAAAGAGAATTAGAGATCATGTGCCGTAAAGAGATACCGTGTTAAAACAGTGTTCATTGAAGAAGAAGAAATGTCCCATTCACGAAAGTTTTTTATTTCCTTTCCCCTTCCTACATTTCAACATTTGAGTTGATTAATACAATTTCAAAAATAATAATTATAGACTCCACCACTAAGGTCCTATGAATATATAGCCCACGAAACACAAGTATCGTACTCTGAAGATCACCACATGCTAGAATTCCGTACTGATAGTGCTCCTCGATCCAACGGTCAACCTACGCACGAAAAAAACAATTTCGAGCGTTGAGCTTACAAAGCTCAGTAGTACACATCTACCCTACCATACTTCATGCTAATCATAAACATAAGCATGCAAGCTAGTATGTGCAATAAGGAGAGAATGAATAAACACGTGGCGCTGCCACTAGTCACCTAAACACATGCTCCCATCATAGCCAACATCACACATGGCACACAAGGCCCAACCAAGCCCAAAATCTCAATAGATCATCTAGGCAAAAACACATATCAAGAACAACAACTCTAGAGCGAGTCCGGGACACGTAGCATCAGAACATACACTCCGGTTGAGGTCGGGTCACGTAGCATCGGAACATACACCCTTGCTCAGAATCCCCCTCGAGCATCTACACTCTGGGTGAGACCGGGTCACCTAGCATCAGAACATACACCATGGGTGAGGTCAGGTCACGTAGCATCGAAACATATACCCGAACTCGGAATCTCCCCTCAAGCACCTTCGAATGAGGCTCGGGCCACATAGCATCGGTAACCTCCATTCGGTAATTCTCTTACCATGGTTTTGCAACACTCTTTCACTGGGTATTCAGATCCCATCAATCAAGAAGACTACACCAATCAAATGCCTATCCTACATACAAGCAACGCGATCCCAATGATGCTCTATTGTTGCTAATCGTCAACACATCATTTATTTTACATTACTTAGTTATTAATGCATTACGGATAAGTATATAATTAATCTCATTTATTGTCTCCATTATTTCACGTTATCACGTTTATCAAGGCATAATTCAATTATTAATATACACATCAATTTCCACTCTTAATTTACATTTATTGATTATTTAGTGTATCGGGTACCGGTACACAAACACGAGTATTAATACGGTACCCTTGGGTATCGGTACTCACACACGTACCGATATTGAAACTGCTTACTGAAAATCTTTAATTTCCACAAGTACCGGTACGGCCAAAGCTCATACCAATACCCTATTCACGAGTTCGTACAATTTCCTCTGATTACGGTATTATACACTTATTTGATCCCTAAAGCTTATGAAAGTCATTAGGGTTTGTTTACTAACGCATTTGTTCAATTAATATTAATTACCGACTTCATAATCATTTATTCGAATATTTCCATTATTCATCTCTTACATAATTTCCATTGAAACACGTTAATTTGTTTCGAGCAAACATATAAGGCATCACAATTATATCAATAAATCAAACAATCATCAAGGTATTATACAAGCATCCCAAACGACCCTACATGGTCTCTAAAGCCTCCACACATCTCATCGTATCCGTAACATCATCATGCATACCATAAATATCGAGTTTCATACTACCAGTCTTCACTCATGCATGTTTACCATCTACCAATTTGTAGGTACTAACACACAAGGCAATCATATTTATGATGTTCATGAAGCAATAGGAGTTCGAGGTGTACTAACCTTAAGCGATTATCGACAAATCCTTACTCGAGCCTCTCCAACGCTCCTCTTGATCTAGTATTCGAGCCCAAACAAACCTCATAAATATGCAAATACCATAATTACTAATTAACCTCATTTACTAACTAATCCACAAGGTCAAACGCGTAAGAATAGCTTACCAAGTTCAAATTTGGTGAAACGGACTATGCCAAAAGACTCAGAACGTCGCGAAACCCTTGGGTAGGGTACCCTGAAAAAAGTCAACATAAATCGACGGCGGCGATGGTCAACGGCAGCTGACAGAGCAGCTCGCGGCTTGACTTGGCTTGGCTTGGCTGATAGGCCTTGTCCTCGGTTTGGGTTAGCTTGCCCAACCGGCTTGGCCCAGTCAGCTAGATAGCTCCAACCACTGTTGGAGCATGCCCACGCGCTGGCGGCATCTCCTAACGGCAAGAATTATTCGACGAGCTCCAGACCAATGTTTCGGCCATGTTGATTCCAATGGTGGCCTTAGATTTTGGTTTTGAGCACTCGAACCCCTACATATTGAAAACCCAAAACTTCATCTCTCTCACCCTCTTCGATAGCGACACCACAACCACTGGCTGACTCTTTTTGGCGAGGTGAACACAATGGCGTAGGAGATGCCGAACAAGGACTCTCCGTTGGCGGTAGATAGAACATGAAACTTGATGGAGGATGAGAGAAAAAATAGAGAAAATGAGAAAAAAAACTCAATAGATCTCAATAGATCATCTAGGCAAAAACACATATCAAGAACAATAACTCTAGAGTGAGACTGGGACATGTAGCATCGAAACATACACTCTGGGTGAGGTCGGGTCACGTAGCATCGAAACATACACCTCTTCTCAGAATCCCCCTCGAGCATCTACACCCTGGGTGAGACCAGGTCACCTAGCATCGGAATATACACCCTGGTGAAGTCAGGTCATGTAGCATCGAAACATATGCTCGTACTCAGATTCCCCCCTCGAGCACCTTCGAATGAGGCTCGGGTCACATAGCATCGGTAACCTCTATTCGGTAATTCTCTTACCATGGTTTTGCAACAGTCTTTCATTGGGTACTAACATCATCATACATCTCATAAATATCGAGTCTCATACTATCAGTCTCCATACATGCATATTTACCAACTACCAATTTGTAGGTACTAACACACAAGGCAATCACATTTATGATGCTCATGAAACAATAGGAGTTTGAGGTGTACTAACCTTAAGCAATTATCAACAAATCCTTACTAGAGCCCCTCCAACGCTCCTCTTGATCCGGTATTCGAGCCCGAACAAACCTCATAAATATGTGAATACTACAATTACTAATTAACCTCATTCATTAACTAATGCACAAGGTCAAACGTGTAAAAACAGCTTACCAAGTTTGAATTTGGTGAAACAGACTGAGCCAAAGGACTCAAAACGTTGAGAAACCCTTGGGTAGGGTACCCCAAAAAAAGTCAATGTCGATTAGCAGCAACGATGGTCAACGACAGCTGACGGCGCGACTCACGGCTCGGCTTGGCTTGGCGGACTGGCCTTGTCCTTAGCTTGGGTCAGCTTGCCCAACCGGCTTGGCCTAGTCAACTGGATAGCTCCAACCGCTGCTGGAGCACGCCCACGCGCTGGCGGCATCTTCTGGCGGCGAAAATCGTTTGACGAGCTCCAAACCAATGTTCCGACCATGCTAATTCCAATGGTGGCCTCTGATTTTGGTTTTGAGCACTCGAACCCCTACATCTTGAAAACCCAAAACTTCTTCTCTCTTACCCCCTCCGCCGGTGACACTACAACCACTAGCTGACTCTTCTTGGCGAGGTAAACATCCGTTGGTGGTAAATCGAACATGAAACTTGATGGAGGATGAGAGAAAAAGAGATAGAAAATGAGGAAAAAACTCAATAGATCTAAATAGATCATCTAGGCAAAAACACATAGCAAGAACAACAACTCTAGAGTGAGTCTGGGACACGTAGCATCGGAATATACACTCCGGGTGAGGTCGGGTCACGTAGCATCGGGACATACACCCTTGCTCGGAATCCCCCTCGAGCATCTACCCTCTGGGTGAGACTAGGTCACCTAGCATCGGAACATACACCATGGGTGAGGTCAGGTCACGTAGCATCGAAACATATACCCGTACTCTGAATCCCCCCTCGAGCACCTTTGAATGAGTCTCGGGTCACGTAGCATCGGTAACCTCCATTCAGTTTCAGATCCCATCAATCAAGAGACTACGCCAATCAAATGTCTATCCTCCATACAAGCAACGCTATCCCAATGATCCTCTATTGTTGCTAATCGTCAACATATCATTTATTTTACATTACCGAGTTGTTAATGCACTATGGAGAAATATATGATTAATCTTATTTATCGTCTCCATTATTCCATGTTATCTCGTTTATCAAAGCATAATTCAATTATTAATATACACATCAATTTCCACCCTAAATTTACATTTATTGATTATTTAGTGTATCGGGTACCAGTACTCAAACATGAGTATCGATACGGTACCCTCGGGTATCGGTACTCACACACGTACCGATATTGAAACTGCTTACTGGAAATCTTTAATTTTTGCAAGTCCTTGTACAGCCAAAGCTTGTACAGCCTTCTGAAAGGGGTGGGGCCCGGAGCTTTTGACAAAATAAGCACCTAACAAAAAGAAGGTGAGACTGGTGTTGACTTCGGTCCTTTATGGCAGCTGTCAAAAACTATTTTTTCGATTATGATGGGTACGAGCTTTCGGTAATGGGAGAGGGAATTTCGAACGAGCTATCAGAAATGGATATCTCGGCTCAGCTAAAAAGGAAACGTGACTGGGATGTTTCCGATGATCTTCCGCACATGAAAAGGAAAACGCTTCTCGAAAAAATATTTGAATGAGTGATCGAGGTTAATCCTAATAATTAGTGTGATCAGGGTTTCGGGGGTATAGCAAGCGAAGGTGTCCCCAAACTTGTGTTTTTTTCGGAATCGTTCTTAGGTTAGTCCCGATAATTGGTGTGATCAGTGTTGGTTATGGTTTTAAAACTAAAAGGTTGAGTGTCATCAAGAATGAAGCATTGCTTGGAGATTTCAAGGATGGCCTCTGATGATAATAGGGTTATCGAGCTTGGTTTGGACCCCTTTGGACACAATATTTCTCGTATTCCTTCTCTCGTTGTTGATGATTGGCTGATTCCGGTAGGGGTACGGTTGAGCATCATGTTCAAGTTGCAGATGACTCCATGGAGGGTCATCCGCATCACTCAAGTCATGAGGGGTGTCGGCTCTGCCATTATCGATGTGGGGAAGACGCGATCGATGGCGGCCCTTTGCTTTCCTTCCCCTTCAATCATTTGGTTGAGCTCTCTTGGGAGCTGGTTGGCTTGTGATCAAAGTTGGTTTTCTTGGGGCTTTGTTTGCACTCGGTTCTGGTTCCCCTCAGTCCTTTTGAATGGCCTCCTCCTTTTGGTTGAATGTGTTTTGGATCAAGAGTGTTTGTGCCTCTCTAGAGTCTTTCAAACGGAACTGTTGATGTCAAGATCTGTATTCCCCATGAATATGGAAGCCTGCCTTCGTTGTTGGAGCTCTCGCAAGGGATCCCGTTTGACCACAATGAGATCTAGTTTCGCTCCGGAATACTCCTTTGTCTCAGGTTGCTTTGGTTCTTTCGCGTTTTGGCCCTTTTTCGATGTGTTTTTTTTATTTTGTTCCTCTCATTTCGGCTTGTTTTTCTCCATTTTAGAGCGATGTTGTTGGTCTTTCCATGACACGTTGGTGCATGGCTTTTGGTTTTGCCTTCATGGCTCGGATGTTCGTCTTTGTTTCGGATTTGGTGTGAATGAAGAGTTTGTTATAAAGAAAAAGTAAAGAGATACTGTATTATTGGCATGTAAGAGAGATTGTCGCTGTTATTGGCATGGTTCTTCTACTGTCCTTAATTCAGTCACTGCTTTGATTCAACCGCTCCGTAGTCGTCATCAATCTTGATCTTTGATTAGCGGATGCCTATTGCATGATGATCATTTATAACAAATCAAAAGTTAGATGTTATGAATAGAACAATGATAGAACCACAGACTTTAAAGTTTAGGCAGAAGAACCAAAATATACCGTGAGGGCATGTTCCATTCCGGACTCTAACAACTCAATCTCGAGTAGATGGATTTAAATTGCTGGCAGGAATCATGCTACATGCAGGCTGCATGCCTCAGTATTATTGGCTGGGGTGCGGGGTGTTTGAATTTTGTGTTAGGTTGAGAATAGGGTGGTTGGGGTATTAAAATTTAGGGTAAACTATCTACGTAACCACTTAACTATTGGGTCTGACCTGTTTTGACCACCGAAATACAAAATTCAAAATTCGACCACCCAACTATTTAATTGGACATATTTTGACCACCAACTATTAAAATCTAGCGAAAGGGTGACGTGACTGTCAATGAAAATTTGTATAATTATATATTTGGTCCCTGCTAATTAACTATTATATCAATTTGATCCTAATTTTAACTTCACATCTTTCATCTTCTCCATCGCTCCTCTCAAAGGGTTTCTCCCCGGTCATAGGTTTGCTTTTGCTTTCTTGCTTTCTGCTGGTATATCCGGTGCTAGCTCAGCTCAGAAACTGAATCTTTTTAACTTCACTAACAATGGTAATCCCAACAACAACAACATCTTTGGTGTTGAGTTCGATGCGTTTGCCAACCAAGAATTCGATGATATCAACGACAATCATGTGGGTGTTGATCTAAACTCACTGAAATCCATTGCTTCCAGTCCATCTGGGGTTTGGGGAGGGGATAAAGAAGATAATTTGAAGGGTTTGAAGCTTAATAATGGTGTGAATTATCAGGTTTGGTTGATTATCAAGATTCTATTGTAAATGTTCCCATGGCTAAAGTGGGGGAAATTAGGCCTAGGAGGCCTTTGATAAGTATTTTTGTGAACCTTTTCTGGTGTTTTTCTTGATGAAATGCATGTGGGGTTTGCTGGATCAACAGGGCAATTAGTGGAGAGTCATAAGATTCTGGCTTGGAGCTTTAGTAATTCCAATTTTTCGATTGGTGATTCTTTCACTTGCTTTAATTGAAGAATGATGGGAGTTTGCTGGATACAGTTCCAACCCCTAAAGTTATAATTGATCAGGACTCTGATCCGGATGCCACTATTATGGAAATAACCTTTGGTGATCGCCTTGAAGCGCTACTTGATACTGTATATATCCAATTTTACTTAACCGCTTTAGAATATCTATATTTTGCTTTTCATTTACAATTTTGTATTCTCTTTTGTGATAAGAAACTTTTTTGTGTATAATCTTAAGTATTAGCTAATGAGCTGCAGATGAATGCACTTAAAAGTCTTGGGTTGAATGTTACTAAAAGCAAATGTCTATCTGGATTCATCTGGCAAGCGCAACAAGTTTTCTATCACTAAGGCGTAAGTGTATGTCTTTTAAGTCATTTTCTGATTATATTTTCATATTACTTGGTTAAGCCTTTCTAGCAGATTCTATTTTCTACCACATTTTGTCATCTGAAAGTTAATGGATATAAGTTTCTTCTTGTTTGTTTTTAGGCTAGGATTTATTTTTCAATTGAGGTTGAAACTTCTCCATGTATTTCTAAGAACATTAAAAATGATTAAAGTTGTATTTATACTTTTATAACTTCCAGTCAAACTGATTTGCCTTCATTTGTGCCACTAAAGGATTCTGTGTTTCAATCATTAGGATTCATAGTTGGAGTCACCCTTGGGGTTGTGTTGATTTTTGTAATTTTGTTTTTAATATTTAGATTGTTTATTAGTGGGTAATAATTAACTTTATTTTAGAATGTTGTTATATGTAGTGGATATCTTTATATTTTTAATTTTATGTTATTGTTTACTTTTGTTTAGTATTTTAGTGGTTGAACTAGATGGTAGAAAAATTCTTAGTAATATAATATAATAGTATGATAATTGAAGAAAAAAATAATTTCGTAATTAAGTACCTATGTTCATATATTCGAAAATAATTTAAATATTAGTGACAATAATTTAAAATTTAGTATGCTAGTAGTTAGGGGTGTACAAAAAAATTCGATCCGATTCGAAATTTCGGATATTTGATCTATTTTTTATTTTTCGTATAATTCGGATTAGATATCTGATTATCCAGTATCCGAAAATTTAATTTTTTTATAGATATGAATCTTGTTATATTCGATATTTTTACTTGTTATATATGAAAAATTGAATTTTCCATGGATACAAATCTTGTTATATTCAATAATTTTTTTGTTGTTATATTCGAAAACTTAAACTTTTCATAGATAGGATCGCCAAATTAAAAAATAATTAAATCAAGTCATAAATTCGGATATGTGGATATCCGGATATCCAAAATTTTATATCGGACCGGATGTCCGAAATGCACACCCCTACTAGTAGTAGTGTATTTTGATTTGTGTATTCTGTTTCAAAATATATATGTTTTTGAACATGCAAAGAAAATGAGCAACATGTTTATGATGATTGTCCATTGTAATGGACAAGTTGTGAAAACTAAGATTAGGGTTGTATTTGAATTCGAAAGCCCTACAAATATGATGTTTGCAGTGAGTATTACGCTTCGAGAACTGAAATGTGAGATAGAAATGAAAATTGGAGCTGAGATTGTTGGTTTGTGGTACAGGTGGAAGACATGTCAGAATCCAGACATATATTCTACAATAGCTCTTCAAGATGATACTGATGTTGGAATCATGATTGTAAAGCATGATTCAATAGATATTCGAAGTGTTGAGATATATGTTGAGGTGTATGGGAGATATGACATTCCCAATTCATCTAGAAAATGTATTCAGAAATTCTTCTCAAATGGATTTCGAAAATGGGATTGAGGACCATCCATAAAGGTTTAGAGACAATTTTGTCGCGATGTTGGAAAGTGAGACATCGAGTGCGTTTCATCCATATGTCGGGCCTTCGACGTGCGCAGCATCATATGGGCCGATCAACATTTAATTTCTAGAACTAACTATTGAGTTGACTATTGGCGTTGACATTGAAAATCTTCAAGGTCGATAGGGAGAAACGTTTGTTTATTCTAGCAAAGATGAAGAATCTGCAGATCCCAATTTTACCGGTGATGAACCTATTTTTAGTTGTGGTGAATTTATTTCGGTCGGGGATGACATTACATGGTATGAACCTCCCGCTCACATGAACTTAATAGATTATGATGCGATTAGCATATAATTTCCAGAATTGACTATTGAGCCGATTATTGGCGTTGACGTTGGAAATCTTCGAGGTTGATAGGGAGAAATGCTTGTTTATTCTAGCAAAGATGAGGAATATGCGGATCCCAATTTTACTGGTGATGAACCTATTTTTTGTGGTGGTGAATTTATTTCGGTCAGGGATGACATTAATGGTATGAACCTCTCACTCACATGAACTTAATAGATTATGATGCGATAAGGGCATTTGAATTCCCGGTCATGCCACAATTAAGTTTGGGTCCCTATGATGAATTATCGGTTGGATTCAATTTAAAGAAAAGGAAGAAGCTACATTGGCAATTAAAGAGTATTCCATAAGAAAGTATGTGGACTTCAATATTAAAGAATCCAGTCTAAGAACTCTGTTTGCAAAATGTGTTCAATATGAAGAAGATTGTAATTGGAAGATCTGAATGTCTAAAATTTAGAGGAAAATACTTGGGTGATTACAAAGTACAATGGTCATCACACATGTTTAAGGAATTCCATCAACCAAGACCACCGCCAATTGGACTCGAATGTAATATGTCACCACATGAAGATGTTGGTTGAAGCAAATCCAAGGGTTTTTATTTCAACGATTATGACATCTATTAAGAAATAGTTTGGATATCAAATAGAATATGGCAAGGGTTGGCATCCAAGGAATAAGACATTGAAAAGGTATACGGTAATCACGATAAGTCGTACAATGAGCTACCGACTTTACAAGCAATGATATGTTTCATTCCAGAGACTATAGTGAGATATCAACCCTTGGATGAACACAACCGAGAAGGCCAACTTCTTGAAGAGAAATAAATATCTCACCGACTATTTTGGGCGTTCAAGCTATGCATCGAAGGTTTTCTGCTTTGTAAACGTATGGTTCAAATCATGGCACATGATTGTACGAAAGTTTTCCATTTTACAAACGTATGGTCCAAGTCGATGGCACATGATTGTACGGAAGATACAAACATGTGTTGGTTGTTGTTGCACAAGATGGTAATCCAAATATCTTCCTAGTTGCATTTGCAATTGTTGATACGAAGCCTTGGCATTTCTTTTTTAGTAATTTATGTAAGCATATCATCCAAGAATATGAGTTTCCTTGATATATTATAGAGGGAAAGGCATCTTAGCAATAATTGAACCACCAAGAAGCTGTTGGACACCTTCGTACGTATATCCCACGTACTGTGCATGTCATATTGGCAAGAATGCTATTGAAAAGTGGGGGGGAAACCCCCACCTTCGCATGAAGATTTTAAGAATAGGTAAGTTTCATTTTGTCAGACTCGATTATTTATGTGTTCTGGTTTTTCTCGATGCTAACAACATATATTATGAAACATGATACAAACTACTGCGGCCAAATTTTGATAGGAAGTTGGACAACTTGATGGTGAACGACGAAGATGCTTGGGCGTAGGCAAAAAATTTCGATGACGATACGGGCAAATGACAATCAACCTTGTGGAGTGCATAAATGCAATATTAAAAGGAACACACCATCTCCCAATAGCAAGCTTGGTGAGAGAGATGTACTACAAGTTGGCTAGGGTTTGGTTCGATAAAGGGCAGGAAATCCAAGTTATGATAAATAGTGGACAACTTTGGGCTCCCGATCTTGTGGGAAAAATGGAAAAAAATGTGGAACTTGAAAGATCGATGGTTGTTCATAGGTTCGACCTAAATCAAAAACTTTTGATGTTCTTAATTCCGTACACAACAACGAAAGAGGCCACCGCCAAACATTTTGAGTCGATTTTAGGCATAGGTGGTGTGATTATGGTCAGTTCCAAGCATGACAATATCCATATGCCCTTGCAACCGCAACATGCATGTCTATATGGGTTGACTCATACACATTTACGAATGAATGCTTTAAATTGTACATGATCATAAATATTTATAGATGTGAGTTCCCACTGATCGCAAATTCACAATATTGACCATTAGTGAAGCATGTAAAATGGTAACCAAAACTAGCACTCCATAGAAAACCAAAGGGACGACCTTTATTAACTCGCATCTATACCAATATGGATCTTCATTACATGGAAACAAGAGAACCAAAGAGATGTATCATATGTAGGGGTATAGGACATTCTAGAAACAAATGTCCAAATCGACCGACTTATATGGCCATGCCTTAGTGATTTCATTGAACTCTTCATGTTAAAACTAGTTTCTTTCTATTTGTAATCGAATGAAAATTTTAATATTTTTATATTTGAATTGTTCGTATTTTTGGGATGTGTATTGAAAATAATTTCTATTTTGAAATGTTATGTCATGCTTATTTTATTGAAATACTAGTAGTTTTAAGCTTTAATTCACGGGTTTTGGAATAAACATGATCATTTCTTTGTTTCCTAAATACTTATATCAAAAACCAATTCACCACTATTTATATAAATTAGAAATAAATTGTAGATACGATACGATAATGCATGCTAAAATTATTAAAAACTATAAAAATTAAAAACAATAATATTCGAATTCAAATGTATTACATAGAGTCACATGAAATCATTTTCTATGTAATTTTTGCTCATGTCCGGGTATGGTGGAATAGTAATTACACGGTGGTCGTAGATCTCGTGTGGCCTTTGTAGTTCAACGAGATCCTCTTCATCACTGTTCATCTCATCTTCATCGTTGCTCACCTTATTTTCATTGTTTTTCACCTCATCAATCATCGTGGGGATAGGAGGCGGCGTTGTTATGCCCTCCTATTTTTGGTGAAAACATGGGACTGTAAATCGACGTATTCGACATGAAATTTTTCATTCCCTAATAGTCCATTTTTCTACCAAAGCTCGAGTAAATAGGTGAAAGTGGATGATAAAAATAAGGTCTATATGCTTCACAATCATCAAACACGAGTTTAGCTACTGAGCTCCCACTCACTACTGGTTGTACATATGTGGTTGGACAAGTATCAACATTTATATCTGGTTATCGAATTCACTCTAATATTCATCCGCTAGACTCCGAGGTAAGCCCGCGGCACTCTTAGATGATTCACCATGACCATCATATTTTTTATACTTTTTCATTCTTCCCATCCTTCGAGAGTACTCAAGTACGATTTTCCATTATTACAATAGTAGATCAAGTACTCTAAATTCTCCCAGTCAAAATCATCAGCTTGAATTTGAGTGCGATTTGGCAGCGATGAATATATGTTGTTCCACATATCAATGTACTCACATGTACGATTTCCCAATACACTTTAACCCTACCGCGTGCATCTATGTCGTGGAGAAAGTCGAGATTGCGTGGAATTTGGGGAATGGGCTGGTGAAAGCCAAACTGCCTCAGCACCTTATCTCCAAACTAGAACTCCACAATAGCAAAGTGGATCGTTGGTGTAACCGTACACCAGATATTAGAATTCATCATCAAATGATCTGATATATTTACAAGTTCATCGTTATATGGCATCCAAATAAACTGCAACAATTATATATGATTATAATACATTAGAGTAAATTGCAAATAAAAAACATGTAAAACTAACTTTTCATCATGATACCTGATTTTAGTAGTACAAATCAATTTGAGATCTAAACACTCTCACATTATTGTGTACCAACCCCGTGTGAGCTTTTTCGCACACCATCTACATACACATCCAAATAATATTTCTTTGATTTTTCAGATAAAATAAAAAATATTTTAAAATTAAGCAAATTTAATTTAAACTTTCAAATCAAAGTCAAAATATTACCTTCTAACAAGAGAAAAAGTACTCAGAGTTTGAGTTACCGATATAAAAAAAAGCAATTCGTTGTCATGTTCATGCTCGCAATAACAACAAACATCCACCAACATTGGTTGAAGGTTGTACTGGTACGCTACACTTAGTTCATCATTGTCCTTCAAGTTTAACAAGGGCTACTAGTACAACGCTCTCACATACTGATACCGAAGCCCAGAAATGGCTTCCCAAGCCACAAAATTCAACTCAAAACCCCCTAATTCGACCCATATAGGCAGTTTCATGATTCTTAAAGCCTATTATGATTATTATTAGCACATTATGACCTTTTAAACATGTTGATAACAACAACCACTAAGATTCAGGAGCACCCAAAGGTCTTCATGCTTACACACCCAAACACCTCAAATACTTAATTATGCAAAGCAAATCACAATTATGAAAAACAAGAAGCACTTCAAAGTTTGAGATGTGCAAACCTTGAAAAAAATCCTAAAACTCTTTTACCAACAAGCTTTTCCCTTGTCTTTGGTTTGGTATGGTTCACCAAGTTTTTTAACTAATCAACAAGTATAAAAATAAGTTGTTACACTCTCAAAAGATTAGAAAGAAGCTTAGAAACAAATTTATGACAACAAATTCATCCTAAAATACTCCCCAAACAAAACCCCTTCCAAACCCATTCTCCTATCTTACCAACATTTCCAACCATTCTCATCTCAAAATGTAGATCATGAAGAGAAGAATAACATACTCAAAACTTGGGTTAAGGATAGAAGAATAATGAGGTAAAGCTTGAATCTTTACTTTCAAATGTCTATAACTTTTAAGAGAGAGAAATATGGATGTTGAGAGAAAGAAGAAGATAGTTATGAGGGTGATGCCATCATGGGCAACCTTTCAAATGTGAAGCAAGGGATTGGCTGCCACTCTTCCACCAATAGTGGAATTACCCACATGGCCTCTCTCTTTCTTCCTCTTTTTACACCAAGCACATTCTAGCCCATACATGACTCCCTAAATACCCAACTTAGCTCTTTAATTATTACAAAAAAGACCCATACAAGACCACACTTGGCCCTAAGCCCAGCGTTCAAGGCTCAGGTCAACGCTAATATGTTGACTCAAAAAATCTGGGTCATTACAAACAAGAACCATAGTAAAAGGATGAGAGATAAAGAGCGAAATCTGTATTATATTCTTAATGTGGAGTTGATTATCATGCTTTCTTCAAACTCTATATTTATAGGCATAAGAGGGATACCCTAATTTCAATGGATATTAAACTCTAATAATAAAGTAAATTAAAGTCTCCTTTAATACATGAATATCCATTATAAATAAATATTTGTAACATATAAAAGCTATATTAAGGTAAATTAGCCGCACAATTTGTTTCTTTCCTTGTAGATATGTTGGTATACATCCATGAAATGTCTATATTAATGTCTTACCTTCATAAAAAATATAATCATTTTAATATACAAGTATTCCAATATTTAAACGGTAATTGTTATCAATTGCCATTAAAAATCATCCTCAAAAGTCTTCTTCCTCAAAAACCTTAATTTTAAGAATTGATAACATGCATAAAAGGTTGATTTTCATATGAATAGAGGAGTTGTTGGTCAATTCCAACGGTTGAAAAGGTTTTTTTTTTAATTAATTCGACGGTTATTATTGTTGAATATCATTTTTATAGCTTGTGGTATTTTTAATTATCTTTTAAAATTTTAAAACTATTTTTATTCTTAGTATTTGTTTAATATTTTTTGAATATTTTAATATTTTAAGTATTTAAAGTTTTAATAATTTCTTAATTTTTAATCCTTTATTTAAATATTAAATAGATCCTTAAACTTTTTATAAAAAAATAATTAAGCCGAACTTAAAAATTAATTAAATTTTTATGTCACTTCAACACTGTAAACCACTTTACTGACACCATAACAATTAAGTTTCTATTGGTTAAATGATTACATTATTTTTATTGAATGCAAAATAAATTAAATTTTTAATAATTTCTTAATTTTTAATCCTTTAATTTTTTTAGAAAAATAATATAAATTCAAATTATATTATTTTTCTAAAAAAAATTAAAAACTTCTTATACCATTAAGCTAAGACAAATACGGAATTTGGAGTAAAAGTTTGAGGGATCAACTTAAATTTAAAAAAAATGGAGGCTTAAACGAAAGTTTTCAAAAAAATGAGGGTTTAACTAAAATCTTTAATAACTCCGAGAGATATAACAAAAAAAATTAAGAAGGAAATTAATTAAAAATATTCAAAATTTTAAAGTTTAATATGATTTTTTAAAAATTTTGAAGGTGCAAAATTAAAATTTTTAAAAGTTTTAGGAGGTCGTGGCCTCCACCGGTCCCTTAAAGGATCCACCTTTGGTTTAGAGTTTAGAGCCATAATATTTTTTTAGGATTTAAAATCTAAGAACACAACCTAAAATTTAATTTTTTAGTTCTGAAACATAGAACTTTGACACCCAAAAAAACTGAAATTTTTTTGTTCAATTTTTATTCTAGTTATTTAATCCCGTAGTTGTACGAATGCAATACAATTATCAAAATTTCATGTGAGCTTGCATTCAAGTTCAAGTTTCTCAACCATGTGACTTGAAACAAACTCAACCATGTGCATTTTAATGCTACTAAACTTGAGGGGTCTAATATAGCATTTTATATAGTTTAATTTTACCTTCGAATTTCAAAAATATCATCAAATTACATATTCTGCATTTTTACCTTTCACGTGCTTCACACGGTTGCTACTTATAAACATAAAGTTGAATTGAAGCAAACGGAATGTGCCAAAATGGATGGCAACAAATGGGATATTATCTTAATTTTTACAAATATAAATAAGGGTAAAGTATACCATGCACCCCTAAACTTTAATTTCAGTACAGATCACTAAATAAAAAATAATATTATTTTAGCAATAGTGATTTGAACTATTAAAATTAGTGATTTGAACAGATTTTATTGGTCCGCATACGATGACATAAATAAATTTTAATGGTTCATTGATATAATTAAAGTTTAAAATAAATTTAGTATTAAAATAACATTACTAAATATTGTATCCGTCTTAGTCTGCCCGTACACTATCCGTTGTCATCGTGGGAAGTTTCCAAGTAATTCATATGACATACAGTTCCGGACAACTCGAAATAGCAAAGATTTAAGTAAGAACCTGAGGACTGAGGTCATCAGCCGACAAGGAAACGAGCAGACAAGACAACCGCCCCAAACAATATAGCAAAGAAACGAACGAGGGACAGAACCGGCACTTCACAATTCACTTGTATATGTATGTATGTATGTATGTATATATTCATGTTCGAATAAAAAAAAGTTCAGTAAAGTTGAGACCCTATTTGAATACGAAAGTTCCCTTCTTTCGCTTTGGTTTTGGCTTTGGCGTTGGCTTTGGCTTTGCTTCGTCTCCAAGAGCAACCCAAGCTTTGTGCTCTTGCTCCACTTTTACCTTTTTCATCTCATTCTGCAAAGTTTGAATCTGATTTTCTTTCTCTCCCTCTCGTTGTAAGGAGTTTATTTTTGGATTTCTTTTATGGGTTTTTAGTGCATCATCGAACTGAGTTATAACGTAGATTTCTTTTCTGGGTTTTGGTTGTTCCGTTTCAATCTTGTGCAAATCCTTAGCATTGTTCATAGTTTAAGCTTGATATGAGTTGTTGAATTGACTGTGAAGTGAAAATCGTGTAGAATCATGAAGGGTTTTTGATACATGGTGCAGATGAGAAAACTAACCAGACAAATAGTTTAAAAGGTTGCTGTCTTTTAACAGTTTGATAACAAACACTTTTGTCTTATGTTTCCTTTGCTGATCAGGTTTATGTTTTAAGTTCATTTTCATGTTGGAATTTTTGACACAATCTTTCAATTTTCGAATCAGGGAATTCGGTTTGGGCAGTCAATGACTGCAATTGAGCTGTTGTGTTTAATGATCTTATAGAGGGTGATATATCGAAGCTGTCTTTGTAGAGATGATTCTTTCAGCTCTTTTAACTTCTGTTGGGATCAATCTTGGTCTTTGCTTCTTGTTTTTCGCTCTATACTCGATTTTGAGAAACCAGCCGGGTAATATCCCAGTATATTCGCCTCGGTTATTCAGTGAAAGAAAAACTGAGCAGGAGGACGAGTTCAACTTGGAAAGATTGCTACCATCACCTGGTTGGTTGAAAAGGGCATGGAAACCATCTGAAGATGAACTATTGTCAATTACAGGCTTGGATGCTGTCGTGTTTATGCGCATATTTACTTTCTGGTAATTGTGATTTCGCTATTCAAAGAAAAAATAATTGTGATTTCTTCTCATGTCTCTTCAATTGCTAAAATTGGAACAGAACCTGCAGTTCTCAAACTTTTAGCTTTGGTGGTAGAGATTCTTGCCATTTATCTGGCCAATCTTTCGAGAAAGATTGACAAAAGTTACTGTCTTCAATTATGTTGCTTCAACTCATCATTTTCTTGAAGTACTCATGTTTGACATCTGTGTCTAACACATATCTTTGAACATAGTTATAGGATATGACCCTACCCCCGCCCCCTCCCCCCCCCCCAAAAAAAAAAAAAATTCTTGAAAAAGATTAGAAAAAAATTGAACATGCTCATGTTGGATGTACATACACGTACCCAACATTCATACTCAAGTTTGTGTAACATAGGTCTTCAAGTCCGGTATTCCAAATACCTTAGCTTTGGCTAATCAAAAGAGTATCAATTTAAGTTGTAGTAAGATGACACAGACAGTGCTTCATGTTCAAAATTGAATCTTTTTTAACTATAATTTTTCCGCTAAAGGGAAACCATTTTTGAGAGGATGAACTTGATATATCTGTGGCAGATAAAAGCATTTTATTTTACTGTTACATTTCATCTGGATCCCTCTTTCTGCATGTCATCTTAAACTAATTTTGGGTTTTTTTTTTAATGCAGTGTGAAAGTGTTTATCATTGCCTGTGTCATTGGAGTCTTTATTCTTCTGCCAGTTAACTTTGGGGGCAATCAGTTATCATATGATTTTTCTAATTTGCCGAACAAAACTCTGGAGTCATTCAGTATTTCAAATGTGAATGATGGTTCAAACAGGTAATTATTATGTAGTTGGTTAAACATACGTTCAGTTTCTGATGCTAAAACAACTCAATAATTACTGTTGTGTCAAAGTAAAAACAACTGTTGCGGCCAAGACAAGAAATTTTTTTTTACTTTCTTTTCATATGTTATTGATTACTAAGAGATTTCTATGTGTAAGTTCATGATTGAGTTTTCCCAATCGCTCCCCTAGTGGTTTCTCCTTTTCGGCTGTTTATTTCATTTTTAGTAGTTCCTTCAAATGCCCGTGATTGACAATTGTTAGATTTTATGAGCATATAAAATTCCTTGTTTCATAACAGACATTTGGATTCTTAATGTCGAGGAAATGCTGACCATAAGTTTATGCCATTCTCAAGGTTATGGGTTCACTTTTGCGCTGCCTATGTTTTCACCGTAGTTGTCTGCTGTCTTCTGTATTATGTAAGTGATATTTTATGTATATTTTTATGCTCTTGCCAACAAGGTTGTTGATTCATATAAAAATCGAGTGAAGCTTTAATTTTGGTGATACGGAAATTTGCAGGAGTATAAATATATTTCATTGAAAAGAATTGCCTATTTCTATTCTTCCAAACCTCAGTCACATCAGTTTACAATATTAGTTCGCGGTATTCCTGCTCCATCCGGTAGCAGCTTCAGTGAAGTTGTTGACAACTTTTTCACGGAGTATCATCCTTCAACATATCTTTCACATACAATGGTTCGCCGAACAAGCAAGATTCAAAGTCTTATGGTAAGCTTCAGTGTTAATATTGATTGATTCAGTCATCCTCCGGTCATTCTCTTTATTCAGGAAACATTATTTTATTTCTTGGATAACACTGCAATTTGGTTAATAATTGGTTGTTTGGAAAACATTGAACTACGACTTCTCAGTGTAGGCCAAAAAGAATGTTACCTTAGATATAAGATTGAAACTGTGACTTTCAAAACTGAATTTATCCCGTTTCTTCCTTTTGGCTTTGCTTTTCCTTATCCGGGTTTTGACAGTTCCATGTTGGTACATGTAGAATGATGCAGAAAAGCTATATAGAACACTTGGTCGCTTAAAATCAAAAAACACTCGGCAAAGGCATAAGCGTGAAGGGTTTTTGGGACTTTTTGGTCGAAAAGTTGATGTTGTTGATCACTATGAGAAGAAGTTGGAAGATATAGAAGATAATGTGAGACTCGAGCAATCATCATTGGCAGGAGAGGTTTGTGATGTTCTTGTGTCTATATATTCGTCTCTTAGTCAAACAAACACCAAAAAGGATGCCTACTGAGTTCAAATTATGAAACAAATTATAACTTGTTCATTTTCGCGGTGATGAATGTAGAAATCTGTGATCTGTGTCCATATCATACTTTATGCGCCTGATCTTCTTTATGCCTTTCAAAACTTGCTAGGAAGTTCCCGCTGCTTTCGTGTCATTTAAGTCGAGGTTTGGTGCTGCAGTAGCTTTGCACATCCAACAAGGGATTAATCCCACGGAGTGGATTACTGAGCAAGCTCCCGAGCCTAAAGACGTTTACTGGCCTTTCTTTTCTGCATCATTTATGAAAAGATGGATCTTCAAGATTGTGGTCGTTGTTGCATATATCGCTGTTACGATTCTATTTCTTATTCCGGTTGTAGTCGTGCAAGGTCTCACTCATCTCGATCAGCTGGAGACCTGGCTCCCCTTTCTAAAAGGTGTACTGAGCTTGTAAGTGCATATTCTTTCTCTATTGCATATGAATTGAAAAATCAGTTCAATGCTTTTGAAATCAAAAACAGACCATTGATTTTTCAAGTTCTCTTGGCATATTAGAAAATGATGTTGAATGTGGATTTGTCAATACACAATAGACCAACGGATTGTGATTCTTAAATTGCAGGAGTTTTGTCAGTAATTTGGTTACAGGATATCTACCAAGTCTCATTCTTCAATTGTTCCTATCCATTGTGCCACCGATTATGATACTTTTTTCTTCCATGCAAGGGTATATTTCCAACAGTCAGATTGAAAAAAGTGCATGTATCAAGTTGTTATGGTTCACTGTGTGGAACATTTTCTTTGCAAACGTACTATCAGGATCTGCTCTCTCTATGGTCAATATCTTCCTTGAGCCAAAGAAAATTCCGAGCTTGCTAGGTGAAGTTGTTCCTGCACAGGTGAAAACAAAACTCTCATGGATTTTATCTATATGAGATTGACATTATTTTTTTATTAATTTTAAGTCTGTTTTTGGGTCAAATCATCGATATGATGTAGATTCTTTGACTTTCATGTAGGCATCATTCTTCATTGCCTATGTTGTGACATCCGGATGGACCAGTGTATCTTCCGAACTTCTTCGCCTGTTTCCTCTTCTTTACAGTTTTGTGCAAAGACTATTTGCAGGGAAAGATGAGGACGACGATGATTTTGAAGTTCCTTCAATCCCTTACCACAGTGAAATTCCCAGGGTTCTCTTCTTCCAACTTCTCGGTGTTACTTATTTCTTCCTCGCTCCACTAATTCTGCCATTCCTCTTTGTTTATTATTGCCTGGGATACATTATCTATCGCAACCAGGTCCGTGAGATGGCCCCTTTTAAATCTTGCATCTATCTCATCATTTTAACAGGTGATGTTTAATTCCAAGCAACATCCTATCTCTAAATTTGTGACACTGTTTCATTTTTTCCAGTTCTTGAATGTATATGCACCCAAATTCGAATCTGGAGGAAAATTTTGGCCGATTGTGCATGATTCAACAATTTTTTCCTTGGTGCTAATGCATGTTATTGCGATCGGAATATTCGGTCTTAAGAAGCTTCCTCTAGCATCCAGTTTAATTATCCCCCTTCCAGTTTTCACACTTATATTCAACGCATACTGCCGGAAGAGGTTCCTGCCCACATTCAAATCTTACCCTACCGAGGTAACGATCACGAACTACATTATCCATTCAGTTATTTATATTCCCCATCCAGAACTTAGCAAGTATTCATTGTTCTCGATAATGTTCTACTTGTTCTTCATTCTGTTTTCCTATTTTCTGTTATATAATGAGTTGTGTCGGTATCTAGTAAGATACCGGAGAACTAGGCTTGTTTGACATATTCATCAACTTGTTTGAATACGGATTTTAGATGTACATCTATTATTTGGTGCTTATTTGTCATTGTACTAGTCCTCCTGGTTGTGTTGACCTGAATATTGCTTGTGTTTACAGTGTTTGATAAAGAAAGATAGAAAAGACCAGGAAGATCCAACCATGACCGAATTTCTTGAAAAATTAGCGACTGCATATCAGGATCCAGCTATGATGCCAGTCCGATATTCCAGAAACGACGATGGGCGCAACTCTCCCCTTCTTTGCAATGTTGAAGTATAAATTCAGTAAATCTTTTCTCCTCTTGTGCTGGTGATTTGATATTGAAATGCCTGAACTTCAACCGTATACACACTCGTTAAGTTAGCGTTAATGAGACTAAGTTTGTTGTTTCCGTTCGCTGTGAAGATGGCCTGTCTCTTCAGATGTGTAGGAGTATGAGATGTTTGTAATACTGCAGTAGAGTTTCTTCCCAATTAACTTGTATGTGCAGTTTCTGTTGTGGTTACCCATGTTCTCCGGACTGTTCATTTTCTTTAAAGCACATGTCTGATATTCATATGCTACATGAGAATGGATATATGAATATGACAAGAGAAAACCTAAAGAATGAGTATATTTGTGTTGACCATAATACTACTATCCGATATTTGTTCTCTGTATATATTCAAACACAATTCAACACGATACTGGATCCTTTAAATATATGAGAAAATGAGATGACAGTAGAGATATCTAAATTTATTTTGTATGGGTTTGAATCTTAATAAAAATGTAATATACTTCTATATGATAAAAGAAATATTTTGAAAAAGTTAGGCGTAAGATTGTAGTGTTTGACATCAATATCAAAAAAAAATATTTCTGAAAATATTCCGGAAATTACTGTCAATATTGTGATGGAATTTTTTTTTAAAGTATTGCACTGCGTAGATTAATTTTAGAACTATGGCAGTTTGAATAGTGCACTCAAAGTCGGCACTTGATGCAGCCGAATTTCATAAAAAAAATCTAAAGTCGACATTAACTGAATCCGACCATAGAGAAAAAACTCTTAAAGTTAGCACCAACAGAATTCGACTTTAGTTCATTGTTTAAACAACAATAATTCTATAATTAATCTGCCCAAGACAATATTTTAAAAAAAAAATCACCACAATATTAATGTAAATTTTCCAAATATTCGTTTGTCAAAAAATAATTGTGAAAATATTCCTTTTCGACGTGATCACAAGCCAGTGTAAATGTCTAAACATTTCTAAGTAATAAATATGTATTGAGCCGTAAATCATGTTTGAACTCAATCAAGTGGTCTATTCCAGTTCAATCGCAAAGTATATACATGTCGAAAGATTAAAAATATTTATGAACAAATATTATTTTGTAGCCACCTTCGTGCTATTAAAAAAAATTATATATCATGTTTATAAAAACATTTAGTCTCACCAAATTATTTATTTACACAGTAAGTTAGTTGTTTTCATTTAAGCTTAAATTGTTTGTGAAATTCAATTTGAATATATAAATTATATTTTAGATATTATAATCATATACGAAGATAACCAAATTTTTAATAAATTTGAAATAAATTATAAATATTATTAAAAAATATACTATTTTATATTTAATGAAAATCTTTTGAAAAAACTGATGGTGCCCCTGTTGGAGTGTTGGAATTTATAGATACCCTTGCGGATATGATGGATTTGGTTAAGGGTGGAAATTAGGTGGGGCATAGACGGTTTTATATTTTTTATTTTGTCTTTAATATTTGCGGTTATAGTTTTGAAGAATTCTTATAAAATATTGTAGGAATTTTTTTCTCTTCATATTCTTCCTGGTAGAAATATGGTGAGAAACTTGAGTGTGACTAGATTTGAGAGAAAATTGAAGTGATAATAATATAATTATGATTTTTTAAGAGATATATATTTGAAAATTTTGTAAAATATCGAGATCTTTGCAGATATTTTTTGGGATCTCGTTTATTTATACTGTTACAGTTCGATTATTTTCACAATTCATATATAGCAATCCCCTTAGCATTCCCATTTGAACTTTGGCGATAAAACTTTTCTCACCCTCTTCTTCGTAAGTGAAAATTCCAATTATTTTCTGTTCCGTCAATTTTCAAATATTTCCTACTCAATTTTCACCCTTAGATCTAGTTGAGATGGTGGCGGCTATTGTCTAAGCTCTGTAACTTGCTTTTGTTTTTCCTGTATTAGCAAAAAAAAAAAAAAAACTCTTTCAAAAAATTGATGAATTAGTATTCAATAAAAATCTTTAAATAATATATATAAAAAATACAAAGTTCTCTCGATTCATGTCTAACAATTGAACAAACACATTTGACTGATTGGTTAAATTATTCATCTTTATTCTCTCGTATTTACAAGTTATGAGTTTTAGACTCATTAAGAATATCATTTCTTCTTTTAGAGTCTTTTTTTTTTCTCTCCTCTAAGTAAAATTATAATTAAAACTAAAATTTGTCAAAAAATAATAATATTTAACAATCAATATGGACATTAGTGAGCAAAAAATAACTAATATAGAATTCCGCGTGTATATGCATTAGTTTAACAATCTATTAGAATTAAATAATTAAGGGTGAGGCTATAATTTCACTTTAAATCTATTTTTTTGTAGTAAAAACTTCAAATTTAACTTTTGAAGTTGGGTAAAATAATACTTTTCCAACTCTGATTTTAACATTTTATAACAAACTTTTGAAAATATATTATTAAAATTTTGGGTTGATGTATTTTATATATGATATATTGCAATGGCATGTATTTGTTTCTTGGAGACGTGCAAGTGATCCTTACCTAAAATGCAAGCCAAGTTGGGGTATGCTGAGGACAGCATTTAATTAGCCATGCCAAGTTGACACAGCAAAACAGTGTTTGGTTGAAACCAAAACAAAATGTTGGCCTCCAATCCTTCATGTCGACGCCGACACTTGATTGCAACCCGCCTCCATTTCTGTCATCAAATTATGAAAAAAAATATTTAGAATTAAAAAGGAATAATATCTTTGAAAATAATAAAAGAAAGCCACCTACTAAATTATGTATTAATTTATTATATGATCGAGATTTCTTAATCATTTAAGTGATTAAAAATACTTATATTATCATATTTTATGTGAATTTAAGTTTTTACATTTAATTTTAGAATATAATTTTTTTACTTATTCAAAATAAATTACCAGTAGATCAAATAAGTAAAAATATAAACTTTTTATTTGAATTGGATTAATTTGATTTAGCGCATGATTCAAGTTTAAAGTAAACTCATTAGAGGTGGGGTTATGATATTTGATTTGCTTGTTTGTCAAGAGTGGTTGATATTTGGTGGTCTCGCTGTCTACAAGACGGTAAATGCCGGCCTTGGAGGGCAACAAGTCAATTCATTGACTTTAACATTTTCCTTTCTTCATTTTGCATAAAACCATAGACATTTTTTTAATATTTATAGACCATATTTAGCAATTATCAGATAACTGATAGTAAATTATATTAGCTGATTGTTATACTTGATTTGACTAGTGGATTGTATAAAAATGTTTAGTAAAATTAATTGATAACTGATAGTTGTTTGATTATTTAAACAAGTAAAATAATATATAAGGACATGATTATATTTGATACGTGTTTGAATAGTTTATTAGTTATCAATATTTTGTATTTATTAATATTAATTAGGTTATGAAAAATAATTTTTAAAATATAATATTACTAAGCATATTTGAAATATTTATACATTAATTTATTAGTTATATAATATTTAATACAATTTAATTAACTATTAAATTTAAATAAAAATATAAATGTAAAAATAAAAAATAAAAAATAATAGTTTACAAATATCACAATGTAAATACGTGAGGATAAAAAAATAAAATAAAAAAAGTTAAATTTAAGTTATTTGAGGATTTTTGGTAAGCGTTAAGGGTAAAAGGTTCTTTATAACTCTTATATCAAAACTTCTAATTTCAAAAGGCTCCTATTAATAGTTTTTTTAAAATTAGAGGCTTCACCACAATCCACTATTCACCAAACATCTAAATTAGCGAATTTAACTGGTCAAACTTCTAATATTAGCTCAAACCTCTCATTTTAACTTAAACCGTTATTTACCAAACAAGACCATAATATAATGTGTCAAAATTTATATCTCAAATAACAAAATATTCTATACAACAATTTTAGAAATGTATTAAATTGTGAGCTTAAAATATTATTTAAAATTAATAATTAGTTAGTCTAACAAGATAAGACGTTAAATCTTTTAAATAAATTTAAAAATTCAAATGTTAACATTGTGAGTGAAGTATTACAACTGAGTTGAGAAGATCGTCTCGATAATAAACTTTTACTGTACACAATTCGAATTAATCAGTCAACTGATTAAATAAGATATTTATAAAAAAATATATGTCTAAAAAAATATATGTATCTGTCAATTGCTTCATGACATGGCAGCATGACCCTGGTCTGTTATGTCTTCGTTCAATGTCCCAATTGCAATGGATTAAAATATGACAACTATTTGTATTCATGGGCTAAAAAAACACCCAAAAGAAAAAATCGCTATTAGCTAAACAAATGCTATTAGTATAAAATAATTGTGATTTGTTTATTATTTAATAAAATATACTAAGTATTAACTAGTGCATAAAAAATTATTATCAGAAAAAGGACAATTTACATACTTGTATTATCACTCCACGTTGAAGATAAACACGAAAATATGAGAAGAACCAACCAATAGTAGTGGGAAAACAACAAAATTTGAAGAAACCCCAAGTAAAAATAAAGACAAAAATCTTGTCTTTTTTCCTCTGAGATATAATATAAACTGAAAACCAAGGGGAGGGAGAAAAGCAGGGGGAAAAGATGGCAGAGAAGGGAACAAGATCGAAGCTTTCAGCTCCAACACGTCCATCAATAACTTTACCACCAAAACCAGCCATGGATGGCTTGTTTTCAAGTGGTTCAGGGCTGAGTCCAGGGCCTATGACACTGGTTTCAGCTTTTTTCCCCGACCTTGACTCAACAGAGCGGCCTTTTTCTCAGCTTTTAGCTTCAGCAATGGCTTCACCTGGAGCTAGATTGCCTCACAATTCAATGGATGGTTCATTTATGGATGTGGGTTTTAAAGATGGAGGTGAAAAAGGCCCTGGGTTTAAGCAAAATAGACCTTTGAATTTCGAGTCTCCTTTCTTCACTGTGCCTTCTGGTTTGCTTAATTCTCCGAGCTTCTTTTGTCTTTCTCCTCAGGTAAATTGAGTTAACCTTTTAATTTATTGGCATGCTTTGTTCTTGCTTTTAAAGGTGGGGGGGGGGGAGACTTCTGTTAAGATAAATGATCTGGGGTTTTATAGTTTCTTGGATTCAATGTAGTTTATCCAGTATTATGATTGCTTACCTAATAGCTTTTGGCCTCTAAATGATAGAATCATTCTGTGCTCGGGCAAGGATGCGTAGATTATGTGTGTATTTTCTTCTTCCATGATGAACTCTCACAGTCTGCAGCAAAACTTAACTTTTGGTTTAGAATGGATGAGATTTTGAGCACTTGAGAATGGGGGCTATACAGAAATTCATACCATTTTGGTAAGAACTTTAGTATCGACTTTTATATTATATACATAAATTCTTATAAAAATGGTAAGAATTTCGATATATGCTTACTGATTTTGTAAGCATTTCTATATGTATATAAAAGTTGATACCGAAATTCTTACCACTTTTTTAAGAATTTCTGTATAGTATCATTTTAGCCTGCCTCATCCTAGAATCACCTCTTGAGAATTGTTTAGTTTTCCCCTCTTATTTTGTTTTGCAAAAGTGTGATTCGTCGATTACTGGTTCAAATGTTGCTGGGGATGTTAGTTTTGAATCTTAGATTGATACATTGAAGTTTGTTGCTGATGACACAGAGTACCAGGATTTGGTTGTCACTCCTGCGTATGGTAACATCGAAATTATAGTCTTATTCTGACGATAATCGGTTGATCGAAGTTTTGTTCCATGATTTTTTCAGAGTCCTTTCGGAATATCCCACCAGCAAGCATTGGCACAGGTCACAGCTCAAGCTGCCCTAGCACAATCCCAAGTTCGTCCACAAACTGAATATCATACATTCTCAGTATCAGCTCCTCCTGAGTCATTGATCTGTCATCCGTCCTTCACTCCTGAAGAAACTTCTCAGTTGATGCCTCATTCCTCCTCGGAACCTCAAAGTTCTGCAGCGGAATACTCAGAAGCTTCTCAATCTGATAGGAAAAACCAACTCTCCATCGTGGTGGATAAGCCTGCCGAAGATGGCTACAACTGGCGTAAGTACGGGCAGAAGCCTATTAAAGGCTGCGAATATCCTCGAAGCTACTATAAGTGTACACATTCGAATTGCCCCATCAAAAAGAAGGTTGAACGATCCGCTGATGGCCATATAACTGAAATTATATACAAAGGTGCTCACAATCATGATAAGCCTCGGCCAAATAAACAAGCAAAGGGCGGTAGTGATGGAAATACAAATTCGCAGGCAAATCCTGAATTTGGTTCTCAGGGTGCAGCTTTAAATTGGAACAAGTTAAGTGAAACTACGTCATCTCATTCAGTACTGGGGAACAATGGTGAATCTACTCAAGCAGCAGAATTACCTGGATCAAGTGACAGCGAGGAAGGATGTGCTCAAGAGAGTCGAGAAGAAAGAGATGATGATGAACCAAATCCGAAAAGACAGTAAGTTTCAACTAATTTTAACTGATCACACAGGTTCAAATTTTGAGGGTGTTGTGTTTTTGAATGCAGGAATACTGCAGGACAAGCCTCAGTGGTATTGTCACACAAGACAGTCATGGAACCGAAAATTATCGTGCAAACAAGAAGTGAAGTTGACCTTTTAGATGATGGCTATAGGTGGCGCAAATATGGACAGAAAGTGGTGAAAGGGAACCCTCATCCAAGGTGCAGTGGAGTATATATATAATCCACTTAATATATATGTGCATGTATGTGGGTTACAGTCTAGTTATGTGTCCAACACGAATGTGTTGGACACTACTGATGTTTAAGGTGTGTCCAATTTTGAGTGATTTACAGTGGTAAATTGACTGCTTGATAGATCTAAAACTGATCTTCAAGAGCAATATATAATCTAAATTTCTTGGAGCATTTCAATTCTATGTTTACATCCCTAGGATTCTCTAATCATGTGACTTGTCTTTTTTGTGTCTAGATTTGATTTATGTTGCTCCGACTCTTTATTTTTCTTGGAGTACCTGACACCCTTATCTGACACATTTTTGCATGTGGATAATGGGATAAACCCTCCATAAACATAGAAAAACCTTGAAAATTAAGCATACATGTGTTGAACGCATACTTGTATCCACACCCGTATTTGAGTCTGAGTAACATAAGACTTGGTAACTAGATAAAAGACCTTGAGTGCAATTTTTTATTGCAGAAAAACTTCTCTTGATTGTCTGCTATTAGTAGATATTGGTTCGATTTTCTGCTTGACTGAACACCTAGATCTCTAATTTTGCTTGGTTTGTGCATATCAGCCGAACTTCGTTTAAGATGATAACTTAAAATAGGAGAAGGAATTGTATTCTGTATGTGTTCAAATCATCCATTAATTTGCTAGACTATAGTTTTGGATTTGAACCACGGAAGTCAAACTAATCCAAAGTTTAAAACGGTCTTATATCGGACAAGCAATGGCGTCACCGTCATATCCGTCTCGCTGTTTTGCTAGTATTCCTGCATTCGAAAACACAAGTGTGATTGTTGCAGTTTAGTAGCAAATTAGCAACGTTATTATCATGTTGCTGATACATGTGTGATTATTGCTTAATCCATTTATTTGTTCGTATTTATACTGCATCTTTTGGGATTATTTCTGATGCATCTAAGCTATTCTTACAGGAGCTATTACAAATGCACAAGTGCTGGATGCAACGTTAGAAAGCACGTGGAAAGAGCATCGACCGATCCCAAAGCCGTCATAACAACATACGAGGGAAAACATAATCACAATGTTCCAGCAGCTAGAAACAGCAGCCAAAACCGCAAAACGTGGTTGCCGGAAATGAGAACCATTCTTTGCTTAAAGTGATGGATTTTGGAAACAATGGCAGGGGACCAGCAGTTTTAAGGCTAAAGGAGGAGCAAATAAGAGTGTAATCCCCTTCTACCTGCTAAAACAACAGGAGGGGTATGATAAAATGAGGAAGCATATGACAGAAAGGGCCGAATAAATGTGGTTAAAATTGAATGATAAAATCTGCTGAACATAATTGATTACCCAGTTTTGCATGTTGGAATTCATAATTAGATTATATTAGAAGTTATTCAAGTTGCCAGGGATGTTTGCTGCTGCTGGCGCTGATCTATGCTTTGTAAGGTTCAGTTCATAAACAATAAGCATTTTGATTTATGTTGCTCGGATTCGAGCGAACATGTTTATTTTTTATTTTTTTGAAAAAGGTCGTTGGAGTATCAAATATGCATTGGATGTGGATCCTTTAAGAAAACCAAGATTGGAGACACAAACCAATTCAAGAAACTCGCTTTATATGTTAATGGCATGGTTTTCACGGAGGAGGTTTATGGCAACAGATCTATTCTACACACTCTTTTTGGGTATTACCCATGAGTCGGGTTTAAAATTTAATTTTTTTTAGGTGTGAGGGTCAATAATTTAAGTTTTGAGTTTTGTAGAATAAATATATGTAAAATTTTATTCTAATATTAAATATAAATTAAATCTTAATTTAAGGACACGAGTTTACAAACTTGGAATTCTAAATAGATCATGAGTGTGAGTTACTGTCGATGTAAAATATTTTACATATATATTTATTTTAACTTTAGAATCTAAACCCTAATCCTATATCAAACATTAAAATCCTATACAGTATCGGTGTATAGAATGGTATAGGTATTTAGTGACATGATATATGAAAAAAATTCCAAGTTATATCTTCTTGAACAATTCATTGTAGGGTAAATTATTAATTTAGTGATTGTATTTTTCTTTTAATCAATAAATTACAAAAATTTTCATTTTCGTCGCAAATGTTTCTATTTGGTAATTTTATGCTAGAAATAATGGTTTGAATTAAAATAATAACAACTTTAATCCTAAAATAAACAGCCCACGAAGACAAGCAACTCATCAACTGTATTTCCAAATAGGAATTTGCCTATCAATTGATTAAATATATGAATTTCCCCCCAAAAGATAGAATTAACACATACAAAACAATACTGTTTTAGGGGTAAAAAGAATGGAGAAATGTAGGGCAATACCCTTCGCTTCGACTACTAGAACTAAAGTAGCAAAGCGGCCATGAAATCCCTCACCAAGAAAAAGGAAATCGTTTTAATATGCGCCACAACCTCTCTCCGTGGAAGCGCTCGGCCTTTGACGCTCCCGCTTTCTTCCTCTTTTATATCCATCTTTATCCTTTCTAACCCTAACTTCCTTCTTTGTCATCATCTTTTTGTAATTGACATTTTTATCCCTCCTACGCCCTTAGCAAACGAAAAAGGCTCAGCCCCTAAACTGTCCTTTTCCTTTTTAGTGTTTTAATTATTGGTATGTTACGGTATGATTATTGTGCGTCATCAACCGAAAATATTAAGTTTGTAAAATGAAAATAAAAATATTATACTTTTTGATATTATTTTCGGTTAGTAATAAGTATTGAAACTTAATTTTAAGTATAAACACTTTTATGGCTTTTAATAATATTTTAAATTTTTTTAAGTACAAAAAATGTTATAAAAAATATACAAATTTTAATTTCGTATTTCGAAATTTATAATATTTTCAATCGATGGTGCACCATAACCGTATCACAACATGTCAGGTAGAACTACCCATTTAAAAGTACTTTAAAGAACTGGATTTTCAACCCAACCTAAAAAACTGGATATTTTATCAGTCACAGTGAAAAAGCTAGTTTGCCAGAAAAAAGATATGATTTACTCTTATGCTAGTCACCAGATTAGTTTTACTTCAACGTGTTGGTATTTTCATTTTCTTTATTTTTATTAATTTTTAAATAATTTTCTTTAATGAAAAATTATATAAATTTATCATCTTTATAACTTTAATTTGGCACGTTTTATACATAATAATATTAATGAATTTAAACATAATTTAAAGGGTAAAACTTTGATACACAAGCTGTGTAAAATTAATTTTACACAAGCCTGTGTATTTACACTATAAAAACTCAAATCCTAAATTCCTAACCCTAAAAAACTAAATCTTAAATCTTAAACCATATGCACTAAATTCTAAACACTAACCTTAAATTCTAAACTATACAACCTAAACCCCTAAACCCTAAACTAAAACCCTAACCCATAAACTAAAAGGCACGTGTAAACTAAAGTTTACACGGCCTGTGTATCAAAGTTTTTCTTTAATTTAAATGATATATTTTAAACATTGCAATAATATGTCTAAAATAGTTATTTTTAAATTTTAAACCAAACAATTTTAAATTAATTTTAAAAAGTATTTTTGCCTTACTTATCAAAAGTAATACCAAATTGACCCTTAAAATGATTAAACATTGAAAAAAATAGATATTTAAATAAGGGTAAAACTTTGATACTCATTATGTGTAAAATTAATTTTACACAAACTTGTGTATTTTACCTATAAAAACTCAAATCTTAAATTCCTAACCCTTACCCTAAAAAATAAACCCCACACTCTAAACCCTAAATTCTAAACACTAACCTTAAATTCTAAACCCTACAACCCAAACCCCTAAACCTTAAACCCTAAACTAAAATCCTAACCCTTAAAACTAAAAGGCACGTGTAAACTAAAGTTTACACGGCGTGTGTATCAAAGTTTTTTCTTTTAAATAAACATAGTTTAAGAAACTTTTTTACCTTAGGCCAATTGAAAACGAAGTTCGGTAATAGTTTCCTTTTTATATAAGACAGAAAATAAAGCAAACACAATAAAAAAATAGAAGAAAAGGAATAGATATGCGAATAAATAGAGAATCAACCCTCAATTGGTACAACGGGATGAAACATTAGAATTTTTAAATAAGGTTAGGGGTAAGGGTATATATTTAAGATATCCGATTTGATATAAAATTTCAGATATCTAAAATTTTTGGATTGACAATTTAGCGATCCGTATCTGATCTGAAAAAATTGAATATCCAATTTTTTTGGATATCGGATATTCGAATCCTAATATATGAATTTATGACTTGATTTAAGTTTTTTTAATTAGGCGGTCCTATCATGAAAATTTTGGGTTTTTGAATATAACAATAAAAAATTATTGAATATAGCAATATTTCTATCCATAGAAATTTTAATTTTCAAATATAACAAGTAAAAATATCGAATAGAACAAGATTTCAAGATTCACATCTATAAAAAAAATTGAATTTTTGAATTTCGAATAATCAGATATCAGATCCGAATGTGAAATAACTATCCGTATCTGATCCGAAATTTTCGAATATCCGATACAAATTATCCGAAAAATAAAAATAAATAGGATATCCAAAATTTTGGATTAGATCAATGGATAAACGGATCAGATCGATCGTATCAAATTTTTTTTCACACCCCTAATTAGGAGTTCGAGTCCAGACGTTGTGAACAAAGCAATTAGGTTTTGAGGATCACCCATGTAATGAGATTTTACAACACCCGATTTTGATTAGCTAGCCAATGAGCTGGATACTAGTGGTTATACAAAAAAATAGAAAATTTTTAAGGAAAAAAGTAGAAGAATATTTCATCTTATTCATCCATTTCACTCATCCAATAACTATAAATTAATGTAAAATTAAACGAGTTTTACACGATCCAATTAGATGCTAACTAGTATATAGTTACTTTTTTAACATGAAAAGTCTGTAATGTTTTCCTCAAACTTTATATTTATGAACTCATTCCTGTTAATTTTGCCCTTAATTTTAGTTTGTTTAAATTTAGTCCCAAATACGGTTTATTTATTTATTTATTTTATTTTATTTTTTAGCATTAATAGATTTATTATTATTATTACAAATTTATTATATTTTTTACTCGCACGAATAATTATTATTTTCATCATTATTTTTACTATTATATGTACTACTTTTTTCACTATTATTATTAATATTTATTAAAATTACCACCAAAATTGTTTTGTTTATTTTAGAGCATGTTGTCATTGGCCGTGATCCAAGGTCCGAGTCATTAGCACCACAGGGTGCACACCAAAGTGTCCATGAGGTTCTGAGGCACACTTTGGGCTTGAAGAGACCACCAGACTGGCCTGATCCGTGGGAAGATCCAAGAAGGCTTATCCATCCACACCTATGTGAACATAGGAGATTCTTTCCATAGATAGCTAAGGAATATTCTTGGCATTATGCCTTGTGGTTGGTAGAGTTGTATCTAGGCCGTTGATGTAAATCAGTAGGGACCGTCGGATTAAAGGGGACTCAACTATAAATAGAGGCCTCCCCACCTCAGTTGTAATCATCCATTCTTTCATCTATTCTTGAGTAATAGAGAGTGCATTCACTCTAAATTCTCTGAGTTGTTCTTCTCTTGTTCTTCGCGTTCTTTCAGAGTTCTTCGTAGCCGATCTCATAGTTTGCTTCCGCTAAGAATGATCTTACGTTCTTCGGTGCCTTCGGAATTCGATCTTTCGGGTCGAGGATTCAGGCTTACTTAGTCATTTGTCTTAAGGACTCGACTAAGGCCGCATATCGGGCTGGTTCAAAAGTCTAGCCCCGTGACAGTTGGTATCAGAGCCCACGGTTCGTAGCCACGGTTGGTGAATCAAGTGCTCGTGGAAGGCATTGTTGGAGATGGCGACAAGGAAAGGAGGAAACGCTGCAGCGCAGATGGGTGATGAGGCCCAGGCTGTCGAAGGAAGGACCCAGAGGCGTAGAGACTTTGTGGCATCATGTGAGAAGATATGGGCCAAGTTCGAAACCACCAGGTTCTACAGGAAAAGCCTCGTGAGTGCCAAGGAGAGCCTCGAGGTGAAGGGCCAGGAGGGGGAGTAGAAGGCATATCAAGCATGACGAACAAAGTGGAGGGACGGAGTGATGCGGTTGGAGCCGAGGTGCAGGCTTCGACAAAGATGGATGGGACTTCGCATGGCAGGGAAAAGCCATCGAGGTGGAACAAGCCCAGGATGCTAGTCCGACCATGGGAAATGAAGCCACGGAAGTGCTTCTATTGTGACGGCGAGCATGGGTCAAAGGATTGTTCCAAGGAAGCCGACCTTTCAACCATCAAGGTAAACGATGAGTCTGTGAAAAGGGAAGCTAGAGCTGGCATGATTGTTTCGTCTACAACGGTCAAGCCGGAGGTGCAGCGAAAGTGTCTTCGTTGCAAGGGGCCACACAGTTGGCTCGATTGCCCCGACAGAGTCAAGTCGAGGGAGGAGAAAGTGCAATTGAAGTGTTTTCATTGCATGGAGCCACATCGTTGGCGTGATTGCCCACATAGAGTCAAGTAGTCCAAGGTACAAGACGAGCCCGAAGAGAGCGAGGCTTTGAAGCTCGATTCGTTATGTGAAGAGCTACCATTGGGCAAGGTGGAGGGTGCGTTGAACTTCGGGGAGAAAGAAATGGCAATGCAAAATGGGGCATCGGACTTCAAGGATGTAGAAGGGCCGATGCATTTTAGAGTGAATGCGAGAGAGTTCATCCCGAAGAAGGTACATCTCGAACACAATCTTTGTGTTTTTGGTTTTGATTTGTCCGGTTTGTTGGGTGTAGGCAGCAGAAAACCTAACCCATCAAATGGTGAAACTTCAAAGGCGGCATCCAAACCTTTGTTCGAGGGTCATGGTGATCCAAGAGGAGACAAATCCCAGCTGCTAGGAAAGAGTTCCTATAGTCGAGATGTGCGAGGTGGTTCGACGAGCGATGTTACATGGCAGCGGCAACCAAAGCGAGGAGTCCATATGGGTGGACAACCCAGCACGAGTTAGGTGCTCTTTATGGGAAGAGCGGTCCTTATGGGGGGACAACCAAGCCCGATTCAGAGTTGGGAGAAAGCTATGGTGCCAAAGAGGTCCCAGGATCGTTGCCAACTTCATCCCAGAGTAGCGACGAGGGCGTCGCCAAGTTTGGTGGGGGAGAATGTCACGGGCCGTGATCCAAGGTCCAAGTCATTAGCACCACAGGGTGCACACCAAGGTGTCCATGAGGTTCTGAGGCACACTTTGGGCTTGAAGAGACCACCAGACTGACCCGATCCGTGGGAAGATCCAAAAAGGCTTATCCATCCACACCTATGTGAACATAGGAGATTCTTTCCATAGATAGCTAAGGAATATTCTTGGCATTATGCCTTGTGGTTGGTAGAGTTGTATCTAGGCTGTTGATGTAAATAAGTAGGGACCGTCGGATTAAAGGGGACTCAACTATAAATAGAGGCCTCCCCACCTCAGTTGTAATCATCCATTCTTTCATCTATTCTTGAGTAATAGAGAGCGCATTCACTCTAAATTCTCTGAGTTGTTCTTCTTTTGTTCTTCGCGTTCTTTCAGAGTTCTTCGTAGCCGATCTCATAGTTTGCTTCCGCTAAGAACGATCTTGCGTTCTTCGCTGCCTTCGGAATTCGATCTTTCGGGTCGAGGATTCAGGCTTACTTAGTCGTTTGTCTTAAGAACTCGACTAAGGCCGCACGTCGGGCTGGTTCAGAAGTCTAGCCCTGTGACAATGTTTATGTACTTATTTATTTTATGTGTTATCGTTATTTATTTTAATTATTATTTATTATGGCTATAACGAACTCTTTTTGTATTTTACATATTATTTTGAAACAATATACCTTTAATTAAGTATTAATTTTGGCCGTTATAACGTGCTCTAACATTTCTCATGTAACCGATTTCTCATGTAACCGATTAACTTAACTTTAATTTTTGACTTAAACACAAACATACTTAAAGGTATTTGGTTATATCCAGTCTAAAATAATCGACGATAACTCCATATTTTCAACAAAGTTTCAAAGGGATTCAAGTGACGAACGACAATGGAAACAAATCATTGAGCCACATTAGCTCTTTATATAAATATTATATTCACACATACATATATAACCTTAAGAATAAGGAATTAAAGTGATGAACGAAATAAAAATACAGAAATTAAACCGACAAAAAATAAAATTATAACCAAAGTGATAATTTTATTCTAAAATATAAACTATAATTGGTATTAAGCTTTCTTTTTAAAGTAAGGATGTTGTCACCTGTCGCCATGTCGAGATAAACTGTCGGACCAATTTGTTGGTTGTTAATTTGAATCATATATTATAAAGATTTATTACAAAAATTATGTTCTCAATTTAATTTGCTTCATTCATCACATCATAATTTAAATTTAAACATTTTTTAAGAAAAAAACTTATCATCTTATCGCACTAAATCAATTGATTGTTGATTAATCCTTTTACCTTAATTTAGCATAATTTGATGCTCTTGTTTTATGATATTATTAGTTACTTCAAACTGATTTAGCATAATTTGATGCTCTTGTTTTATGATATTATTAGTTACTTCAAACTGTTAACACTGTTTAATTTAGTATTATTTGATGCTTCTTTAATTAGTCGAATGACTAAGAATATTTATCGCTTTCATTTGTGTGGATTTGAATCGTGACATTTATATTGACAATATTTGTTATCCCCTTATTGTAAAAAAATGAATCAAACAATTTAATCTTATAAACTTTTGATTCAGATATTTTTTAATTACATCAACATATTAATGAAAATAATTAATGTTATTAATGACTAATAAATCTATAACATGGTAAGAGTAGCAATATCAAAATATGCAAAATTGTTGAGTATAACAATCTATCAAATATAATCAAGAGAGGTTGAATTGGAATTTAAAAGAATTGTGAAAACTAATTGCAAAGAAATAGAAATTGCAAGAAGATTTAGAGTGGTTCAACTCCTCAATGGAGTCTACATCCACTACTTTAATTACCGGTGGCGGAACTCAACTTGATTCATAGATGGGGCCACTTAAAAATGCCTAAATTTATGAGGGGCAAAAATGAATTATATATATTTTCAAGGGACTAATTAACAATTTTACCATTATACCAACTTATATATTTTTTAATTTTTTTTATTTCTGGGGGCTGGCTCCTGTCAGTCCCTTCATGTAACACCCTTACCAGTATTTAATCTCCAATACTAGTTAGAGTGTCACATAATGAATTGCTAACAATCAATAATAATAATTTGTTTAGAAAACACCATTAAACCATTTTTATCCTAACAGAATCGCTTTATCTAATTTTTTAATCAACCAAATTAATTCCAATTTTAAGCAGTAACTTAGCAGTTTATATCTACAACCTATAAGCAATATAATTGCCTAAAAGCTGCCTAATTTAAAAATCTAATTGATAGTTCTATTTATTCTTTTTCAAAAAGTTATCCGATTTATATACTAGTAATCCATCTAACCCTTTTTAATTTTAATATAACTACTCACCCTTCGTTATCAACATAAACCAGTTTATAAGTTATTACAAAACATATTAAGACTAGATTAAAACCGACTAATATTAACATATGCATGCCATCTAGTAACATCAAAATACATCAAAAAAATGTTACTACTGATACTGTAGTTATACTCTCTGCTGATAAGATGCCAACTGCTCCTTACTTCGATTCATTCTTTTTACCTACGCGTGAAAATCATCACATGCTAAGTATACACTTAGTGAGACAATAATAAAATCCAGTGCAATACTACATACTTATAAATATAAAGATGTAACCATAATCATGCATCAAGATCACTAGATATGTATTAACATCATGTTAATCATATATTAACATAATATAAATCGGATATAACTTTCTTACCAATATATTTGTCATTTACTTTGAGAGTTCATAAACTCTTTTACATGTTTATCATTTATTAATCAATAAACCAAGCCCAAATATAAGCCTATAAGGACCCTGGGTACACGAGTCAAATATGCACCGAAGTACTAATACACATAAGGTCGTGCCCACCATATGCACTAAGTGTCATTTATATACATTATAGTGCTAAACCGAGTATGCAACGTGCTGTTGGACTCTATGGCATGCCAACTATACCTTGTCCCTCAAGGACATACTTGGACATATATTCCATATTTATTTTATCCATGACAATGTATATCAATATAATTTAACATTGGGCAGTTCATACCCGAAATAACATTCATAATATAATATCATATATAACTAGCGATCTATACATTTATATTCAACTTTTGACATATTTAGAACATGTCAAATTTATATAATTAATGATATAAATATCATGCTAATATAAACAAGATAGACTTATCGCAAGTCTTCATAATATCCATGTATCATGTTATGTATGCATTGCACTCACCTTGGCACTTTATATATGTCAAAATTTAAATCCTCACTAAGTTTTACTTTTGATCCTTTTTCTTTCCTTGGTTGCTAGCTTGATTCTGATTTTGATCACGATCTATACGTGCATCATTTACAACACATGTATATTTAAAAAAATATATGTTAATATCATACTAACATAGGTACGTAATAGGAAAAGAAATTCCTATAAATTCTTTCAAAGTTTATTTGATACTAATTCACTTCATACAATTCATATCAATCTCAATACTTCAAATTTCCTTTCATATCCAAATCAAAGAATGATTCATAAATCATTCTAACAATTATTCAAACATGATACTTCAATTTAACCAACTTCCACTTTAAAACCCTAAATTTCCATACTATCCGATTTAATCCTTTAACCTTAACAAACTTCCAATTTGGTCCAAACAACATTTTAAAGCTTGTAGAATTATCAACTCCACATAACTAACCTTAATAAAGTTCTTCCATAATTTTCCCTAATCTCTTCACTTTGACCGAATATGAAAAGTCACTATAGACTTGATTTCCAACTTGATTCAAGCATGAATTAAACTTCAAAACATCATTTCTAAGCATAATCAATCATTCCCATATCAAAATCCAACATCCCTTTCTTCCACTAATTTCAAGAACTCAAGATTTAAGCATGGAAAGTATGAACAATTAATACAAAATGATAGAGAATTTCATGTAGATCAATTTCATATTTCATCCATAATCCTACTAGATTGGCTTGAAAAATCAAAAAGAAAATGTCACATACCTTAGGTAGAGATTTTGACACTTTAGAGAAACTATGAAGAAAAGTCTTGAACTTTCTCTTTATTCAATTTAGACCATTTGTCACCTATTTATAAAAATTCAAATAAAAATCTCCTTAATAGTCAAATGACTATTTTACCCTTGATATCCAATGCCTCTCATATTTCCACATATTAATTTATTCATCCAAGGGTCAAAAATAAACCATCAAGTTAGTAGTTACCAATTTTATCCTTGTAATTTTCCAAAATTACAATCTTGCCATTTTTATCCAACGACTCATATTTAACATGGAAAATCTAATTTAATCCAATGGTCCATATTAAATTCTTCTAAAATAAGTCACGGAAAAGATATTTTTAAACTTGCCTTATCTTTTAACCAAATATCTCAATTATTCAATACGATCCGATTATCGTAATTCTTCTCGAACTTCAACTCTTTATAGCTTTTAACACAAATTCCGTAGAATTGATGGGATAATTAGGGAACAAGAATACGATGTTAAGTGAAAGAATAAGAAAGGGTGATTTTTTTAACGTCAAATGATTGTAAAACATAGTTGAGGTGATATTATATAGATTAGAAATGGATTTTTTCCCTTCCATTGCTTAATTGAAAGAAGAGATTTGCATGTCTGCAACTTAAATTATCTTCTTCCCGATACTAGTATATTGATTGCAACTAGACTCTAGATGCTTCTTTCTCTTAAGAATATGACTTCTGAGTTTTTGGTTCACCAATTTAATTGCTCTAGTTCCCAAAGTGGAACGCAAACGGACCGTGAATTGGAACACACGAATCCAAACGAGATACGAGTGTTAAGCGAATACTTGAGGAAGATAACACAATCCTACCCCATGAATACCCAAAGGCATTGGAAATTGGCGTGGAGTGTTTACGAGAGGAAGATAACACACATCTTTTTTTGTTTTGTCTCCATCCCAACACAAAAACAGGTTGAAACATCATCTGAAAAATCTACCACCCACACATTGATGGTCCAAGTGTGAAGCCCTATCCACTGACCCCAACTTGGATTGATTGGGATGGGAATGAAACCAGCTGGTGGTTCTGATTCAGTCTCAGTTCAAGTATAAATTGCCTTGTGTTTGCTCTCTTTCTCTTATCCTCCTCACCAAACAAGAAAAGAAAACATGGAAGCTTGCTTTCTCTCCTCAAATCCCTTCACTAAAACCCTTGAGATCAAGGCCAGATCTCTCATCTCTCCTAAGAAAAACTCTAGGAAACTTACTTTCCTATCTTCTATAACATGTAAGTTCTTAAATCCTCTCGTTTTGAATTCATACATTGTTTGTACATTTTTATGTCATAGTTGTGGGAATTATATTAAACCTGTTTAGTTGCAAAAAGGGTTTTTGCTCGGTGATCTAATAACTTAGCAATGACAGGCTGCCATTTGGATTCATCTTCACCGTTGGATGATGACAACAAACCAACCCTGGAGTCTGATTCGCGGTCATTTAGAGCAAAACTAGTAGCCGTAGAGAAAGCATCCAAGTCTGAGGACTCTTCATCGTGGACGGATCCTGATACAGTGGTGGATCATCCTCCATCCATCCCCATCACTGACAAATGGGTCCATACCCTCCATGATCCCGAAAAGGTTTGTTTACTCATTGCCACCGAGAAGCTCGACGGCGTCCATATCTTTGAACGGACGGTGATCCTACTCTTATCAATGGGACCTATAGGCCCATCCGGGATCATCCTCAATCGACCGTCTCTCATGTCGATCAAAGAAATGAGATCGCCGATCCTAGACATGGCGGGAACATTCTCGGACAGACCATTGTTTTTCGGTGGGCCATTGGAAGAAGGGTTGTTTCTAGTGAGTACGAAAAGGGATGACAACAACGCGGGAAAGTTTGTTTCTGGTGAGTACGAAAAGGGATGACAACAACGCGGGAAAGAGCGGAGTGTTTGAAGAAGTGATGGAAGGGCTATATTATGGGACAAAAGAGAGTGTGGGGTGTGCAGCTGAGATGGTGAAGAGAAATGTGATTGGGGCAGGGGATTTGAGGTTCTTCGATGGGTATTGCGGGTGGGAGAAAGAGCAATTGAATGAAGAAATTAGGGCTGGTTATTGGACAATTGCAGCTTCTAGTCCTAACGTAATTGGTCTTGCTAATGTAGGAAATATTGGGCTTTGGGATGAAATCCTTGGGCTTTTGGGCCCAAGAAAGGTTTAGTAAAGGGCCGAAATGCATTCAGATTATGATTTGTTCGGGTCGGAGTTAGGAGAACCAAACCGATCTCCAGTTCGGATCTAATGTAAATTATATATCTTTTCCATATTGAAATATCAAGTTTAATGTTAGACCGGTAAGCTGAAAGTGGATATCACAGCATAAAATTTCAAAACGGATCAATCCTCCTGTATAAGACTTGATATACATGTAGATATTATTTTCATGTAAAACGAATCCAAACATATCAGAAAACACAAAAGCTTAAGAAAACAGAAAACATATACTACTTTCATCAGAACTTCAAAAAAAAAGAAACAATTTCAGTGTCACCAAGTAATCCAAAACCAAGTTATTGTTTCAAACAGAAAAATCAAACAAACAGAAGGCTTAACAGTTTTAAGCAGCAGTAGGGCCGCGGAGAGCGGTCTTTGAAACGAGATCGAATGAAACTCCATTCTCTTGCAGCCGTTCTTGGAGATCTGGACCAAAGACAATGCCAGGGGTATAGACGCCGCCCTTCGGAAGGTTCTCTCGTTGGCTCAAAACTATGAGAGCACATTGAATTAGACTAATCGGAGTTGTCACATAGCCAATCTCAGGTCCCATTACTCTCGTTATGATTTGCATGTCAGGTTTCGAGTTTCTTTCTGAAGCCAGGCTGCTGTCACTGAAACCGTATCCAACAAACCACATCTTAAATGATGAACTTCTCACCTCTTCTTCCGTGGGACCCGTCTTTCTGAACCACCCGAAGCTGAAAAATGAGGGAAATTTCAAGAGAAGCCACCTCCCAAATGAAATTCTACTTAAGAGTCCAAGGAAAATCCCAACTCCGATGATTCGGTAGATGCCTAAAAGGGATTTAGTTGCTATTTTCACTCCAAAATGAGCTGGCTTGACAGATGACCAGTAGGCCTCCCTCTTTTCGGTATGTTCAGGACTCTCATTAATCCCAGGGAGACCACGGGGGTTCTCCATCAGAGTAACAAGAGTCCTTCGAACAACAACAGCATCTGCCGAGGGTAGCTTTACAGCCCTAAGACCAAGTTTATCTTGGTATTCTATAATTGGTCCTTTAGGGGGAGGTGGACCAGGAATCTGAAACCGCAAGCAAACAATTGTTATAAGACATTGTTAGTAAGAATCATCATGATTCGAAACTTTCAACATTGAATAAGCAAGATTTAACTGGGGAATCGCATGATTCAAAATATAAGAATCATGTCTGGAAAAGTAACATATTTCCGTTTTCTTAGTGGAAGAAAATATTCCAAAGTTACAGCTCTCATTGCAGTTCCAGGAGGGATTCAAACAAGTCTGGTGTCCGAAGCATCATATCAGCACAGAGATTCCATGGCCTATACTAGTAACAGATAACAACGAAACTCATATTTTCACACCCAATGCCAGGTGGATAATATCTGCAAACTAGGTTCATACATTAAACATGCAAAGCCAGAAAGATATATGAAATCAGATGTAGCACAATATTGAAAACATTGAACAAAAATGACGCCAGCACAATTTACAGGCAACACCATTATACTCCGACCTACCTATGGTTCTAATTGCAGCTAGACTGAAGTTCAGCTAACCATTGCCAGCAATATTGTTACCACTCCATTCCAATTCCAAATTGTAGTAAATTTCACCAGAAACCTCATCCCTTTTGTAGCTCTTGACAGGTTTCGTATCTACTCCACACTTGGAAAACTAGAAGCCACGAAGAGGAAGTTGGAACTAGAACTAAAAATGGTGGAGCTTGACCTCGAGATTACTACAGTCAAGGAAAAGAAGCCCACTTCTGATTATAAGAGAGCTTTGAACGAAGGAGCCATAGTGGATCTTGTGCCCATTATAAAGAACGGGAACAAAACGCTAATTCAAAGCCCAAAGGAAGTGCAAATCCAGAACAAGGAAAGTGATTCTAGGCCCACTACAAAAGATTGGGTGGAAAATATTTTCACTGGACGAGGACGCGGACGATTCAACGGACGTGGTCGAGGAAGGACTGCTTGAGACGAAAGAGTCATCAGTGGCGCAAAACCCACAGACAGCCAGCAGCCAGACCAGCCCAGTGGATCAAACAAGGAAAGGCCCGTATTCACATCAAAACGGACCTAAGGGGACCTAAGGCCTGATTATGCCAAAGCCGGACGGGAAGAATCCCAGTCGCGACAAGGTGGAAAAGATTTAAGCCTGATACCCTGCTATAAATCTCGGAGCTCTAAGAACAATGCCTCCAAGGTCATGGACTCTCTAAACATGAGCACCATCATTACCAAGATCAGTCAACTACCATCATCATTGTCTATATTTGTCAGTACAGTCTCGTATATTACTGCAGCCACCTAGCTCTAGGTCAATTATCACCTTCTTTAAGGCTTGTGGCTACCTAGTCCTAGTTTTATTAAAGGATAATGGTGAAGGAAGAAATGGGTGGTACAACTACTACCACCACAGCTCTATCACCAATTTGTTCCATTAGCTTCATTTTCTCCATCGATGCTCCCACCACAACGTTGTTTTAGATATCCGTAACGCATCTGCCCCATTATAGTATATAATGTGTACAGCTACATGTGCCAGTAGCATCTTCCCATGATCTAAACTAAAAGCAAACCAGGTATTAATGAGAATTATAATGGAGTTGCTAGCACACATAAACTGGTGCAAAATAACATTTTTTGAATCCACCCTCCTACTTACTGATGACCCGCTAGACAAATATATCCGGGACTGATGTATAATACAGAAAATATATATATACCGTAAATACGCCCCACTTTACTACAGATGTAAACCCAAAAGTAGAAGAATAATAGTTCCACTAAGAGCTCGATTTCCTTAAATCTGAAACTTAGTATGACTAGATTGCGATCTCTATGAGTTAATTGTTCTTCTCAATTTTCAAACCAGCCAAACAGAGCGTTATATTGCTTAATATTACAAGGAAACAGAAAATTTCTTAAGAGAGATGAGGTCATAAATTAAATCAATCAAGGGCAACAACTTAATGTCTTAGACAAACCAAGAATCACTAGGATATCAACAATAAACAGAAATGTAGAATAATATCTTACCACCGGCCTAGGTTTCCTGGGTCTGGAACGCCTCAACTCCTGCAACTTATCCATGTTCCCCACACCCAAAACTGCCGATTCATATGTTGCAAAGTTCCCAACAATTTTTTTATCAGACTCCAAACTAACATATGCAGTAACATGGTTTGGCACGGCAGGAGCCACCCACTGCCTCGTATTGAACATAACCCCCATTTCAGCAGGAATTGAATCAAATCCGCATGCTGAAACAATCAAGGAACCTGTCTCCACAGCCTTTTCATGGTATTTGGCCTCCATTTTTTCCATAAACTCGGGCTCCCCAGTTATATCCAAATAATCACACCTAACAGTGTAAAAAACTTGAATTACATAGAGATTCGCTACTACTACAAAGTTAAACATTAGCAAGATTAATTGTCAGATAGGTTAATGATGTGATCAAATGCCTTAGCTGTAAATGAAGAGAAAGCTTACACTAAACAAAACTCGTTATTTTAAAATAAAAAACACCGAAATTAAAAACTTTATGCATAATCAACATTCAAGAACACGGCACACACATTCAAACACATAAACAAGATTACATCTAACTTTCAAGAGACTCGTCCACAGCGGTGGATCTTGGCAATTGATTGGCCAGTTCTAGGACTAATGGTTCCAATGAAAGTTTTGAATTTGAAGATGGAATGAGCAAAGGCTGGACAAAAGCAGAAGAAAAAAAAATCTTATTTTTCAACAACTCTAGTTAAAGTTAGGAAAGCTAGTATTACCTGTTCAAGTTTTTTTACCATCGAGATTCATAAATTTCCACCACAATCTCAATAGTATCAGCAATAAATCCCCACAAACAAATAGCAATTTCATGCTTGTATTGAATGTTATCACTCAAGTAACCCTAAAGAAACCCAGATTCCCACCATTTAACAAGAAATACAAAAATCCAAATACAGAAACAAAAAATATTCAAAACGTTGAAAAAGGCGAAAAGGGTACCCGGAAGAGGCGCAAGCAGCAACAACAGGGTCACCATGGATCCTATAAGGTCCAACACAGTTAAGCAAGAGCTTAGTTTGATTACAAAGACTCAAAAGCGAAGGTGGGTCAGAAGTATCAGCAATGATAATACTGACATCAGGAGGAGAACTGGGATGAGCTGCCCATTGAAGAGTTTTAGTAAGCTTTTCATGGCTACGACCAGCAAGTGCCAAAGTTTTGAGAGGAGAAGATGGGGTATTGAAAAACTTTAAAGCCTCTTTGACTACATATTTGCCAGTTAAATCCTGAGGCCCCTAAGATGATTATGTCATAGGGAGGGTTGGGTTTTTGGAATTCGCTTGTTTGCATGTTTTTTTTTTTTTTGCGGGGGGCAGTGTATTTTTTTCTTGGTTTTCCCGAAAAATGAGTATAAGAAGAAAGACTGGAAAATAGACTTCAGAGGCTTTTAGAGCGAATCTCGAGAGTCGAGACTTTTAGCGGTGTGTTTTGTAACGTCATGCGTCGTTTATTTTGCATACGTTTGGAAAGTGATATGATTATTAGACTTAAATGTAGGTTTAACAGTAAAATAAGTGGTTATAGTTTTACTATATTTGAAATATTTTGTGTAAACAATCCAAATAAAAACTTAATTATAAAATTAACGCTGATGATTATTATACTTATCTTACTACATTCATCACATAAACATCATTTCACCTTTCTTAACACGTAAAACATATACTTATGATAGTTTCACCTTGCCTTACTATACCTTTACTTATACTACCACCAAAGCAAGCATATTAACTAGTAACAAAACACATCGCATTCGCTAAAATACAAAATTCATGCCTAGACCATATGCCACCAAATAGGAGTATATCAAAAGTAAGTACATTACACAAAATGCGTTGGTGACTTGCGAATTTTCGGCACGATCAACAATTACGGAGTCCTCTGACTTGAAATGTATGAAATGCAACAAAGTAAGCTTATATAGCTTAGTGAGGTAGTTAACTTATAATGAGTATATGTTGAATAATCATAGGCATAAAGGAATATTTTATCAAATTTCATAATCATAGCATGTCATAATTCGTATCATGAGTATAGTCTCGTAGCATAGTTCATAAGCATAAATCCACAAATTATTCCATATCAAATTAGTAGCAATCTTAATTAATTTCCCTTGGATTACAAATAACATTTGGATACACGAATTCGCAACCAACTGTCGCCAAATACTAAGAATGGTCAACCCTCCAACTGTCGCCAATGACCAAATACAACATCCCTCCCACTGTCGTCAATAAGGATCGTAATTCATTGGGTCGTAACCCACCCTACACATGAGCTCAATAAATTCTATGACATGCCAATTGTATCCCTAGTTAAATTGTATCCAAGGGTTCATAGTTTATTTTCAATGTAACATGTAGTTCCATAGATTCATAATTTGTAACTGAAATCATAGTTGAGCTTCAAGCTCCATGTTGTTTCGTATACCAAAGAATGTCATACTCCATATAATCACATAATTTTTCCTAGCATCAAAGTTCAATTCCCTAACATATCATTATACTTAATAACATAGACATAATATAAGTTCATCAAGCTTACCATACATGATTTTCCTCCAGCTTGCTCTAATTGAGCTTTCAAAACATATAATGAGCATAAATCACAAAGACATAAAAAAATGCAATCGGGATGGCACCAAGCCAATCCTAGACTCGAACTACACTCACTGTAACTTTCGGAATTAGAATTGCTCCCGAATCACAATCCCTTGGTTAGGAGATTTAGCTTTTCCTTGTAGGTTTGATGTCCCTTCAATATCGGATTGGTCTAAACAAAAAGATGACATTGAATTCATAAATTCATAATCAAGGTAAAAATTCTAGGATCGATAATATAAATGTCTCTAATCCCAAAGCTTAATGTTTTTGCTTTTCCCTTGATCCAAAACCACAGGAAATCATCACAAATTTTAGGATTTGATCCACTTCCACATAAACTTCAATATATCAAAATCCTAATCCATGAGAAATTGTTTACAACCACTTACTTCAATACTTGCTAGGAATTAAACCAATAGAAACCTTGAGTTAAAGGCTTACCCAAAATAAGATCGAATCCAAGGATTGATAGTCAATTTACTAGAAATTTGAATTTTTTAAGTTAGGGTTCTTCCAAGGATTTAACAATTGTGTCGGGTGAGTTTGGAGAAGATGAACATGGTTTATCTTTTCTCTTTTTCTTGGTTCCCGAAAGGAAATAGCCTATAGTGTTTATTTTCCTTTATTTTCTTTAATAAAAAAAGATTTTAAAGAATGGAAAAGGAAACAGTGCCACATATATAGGTGACTCATCACCTATTAAAAAAAGGTTTAGCTACAACATTAGCCATTGAACTTACCACCTCTTGTACTATATTCACATAACTCCATTTCTTTCCAATTTGGTCTTTAATTCATAACACTAATGAATTAAACTTTAATGTTTCAAAGTTGGTCTCATCAACCGGTTCTGTATTTAGCTTTAGATACCGAAACGCTATTTTCCAATCACTGGAAATACGATTAATTACTAGACCGATTTTAGGGGTGTTACATCTAGGGGAAAACTGCCCCTCCCCACCCATGTAGCTCTATCTACCAGTAGCAGTCAATAAGAAGTGTCTTCCTAAAGTGTTGCTGATTGGATGAGTCTTATTTCCATAAATAACTTTTTGATTTTTTCTTAAATGATTTAAAAAATCAGTATTATTGGTGTAAAAATACCTTTTTAAAGGTTAACGTTGAGAAGTAAAAGGTTAGTTTATGGATAAAAAATCAATGGAAAAAAAGTTATTTTTACCTTTTTTATTGAGTATATATTAAGTTAACCGTAAACAATAAAATTTAAAACAAAGAAAAAGGCTTGCGCATATGGCATGAGAATTTTATAGCAAGCTGTTTACGAGTGATAATACAACACAACCGAGAGCTTTGCGAAAGGGATTCTTTTCTGCGTGTAGTGCAAGCCGAGTTGGAAGGGATTGGCGTACCAATTACTAGGGAGGAGATCCAACGTGCCTTTTTTTGGCATGAGGGCTTCTAAAGCTCCTAGTATTGATGGGTTGAATGCGGGATTCTTTTGGAGAAATTAGAGTGTGTTGGGGGGTTTTATCTGTGATTTTATTTTGAACATTTTTAGTACTAGCTGTATTCCTGAGCATATTAATAGCACCTTGTTGGTTCTTTTGCCCAAGGTATAAGTGCCTGAGACTATGAGTCAATTCCAGCATATTAGTCTTTGTACGGTGGTGTACAAAGCTATATCTAAAATCCTAGTTAATCATCTCAAACCTCTGTTGCCATCTTGGGTGTCAGAGAATCAGACTAGTTTTGTCCCAGGGATGTTGATAACAGATAACATTGTTATAATGCAGGAAGTGATCCATTCGATACGTAAGAAGTCTGGTAAACGAGGGTGGATGGCGCTAAAAATTGATCTGGAGAAAGCGTATGATCGGTTAGAGTAGAAGTTTATTGATGATACTCTTGCTCATATTGGTTTTCCGGATGCTATGCGATCGTTAGTAATTCAATGCATATCCATAGTATCAACTCATGTTGTGCAATAGAGCCATTACGGATGTTTTCAAGCCATCGCGTGGCATTCGTCAGGGTGACCCGTTATCTTCGTATCTGTTTGTTTCGTGTATGAAGCGTCTTGTGCATGGTATTCAGTCTGCTATTGAGCGTGGTAGATGGAAACCTTTTCGTGTTGCGGCCTGGGCCTGCAATTTCTCATTTACTTTTTGCCGATGACATGTTATTTACGAGGCTTCCCTTGATCAGATGGTGGTTGTTAGATCAATGCTAGACGAGTTTTGTCGTGTGTTGGGGCATAAAATGAGTGCTACCAAGACCACTATTTTTTTCTCTAAGAGTGTTCCTGTTGAGCTTCGCCTAGATATTAATGGTGGTTTTGGGTTCTTGGAGGTTGATGATTTGGGTAAGTATCTTGGTGTCCCTTTGTTTCATCGACAGGTTACTACAACATCTTACCAGTATTTAGTCTAGATGGTGCAAAGGAAACTTAGTGGGTGGAAGGCAAAATGTCTATCACTCGCCAGTCAGATTACTTTGGCCACTTTATACACTATGCAGACTATGGTTCTTCTGAAACGTACTTGTGTAGAATTGGAGAGGTTGATACATAGATGTGTGTGGGGTATCACCACGCCAAGGGGTGGTGCTCATCTTATTAATTGAGCCACTGTTTGTCTACCGATCATTACAGGGGGGTTGGGATTTTGGAAGATGGATAGACAAAACGAGGCCTTTATTATGAAGCTTGCTTTTAATCTGCTTGTCCGCAAGAATGATCTTTGGGTTTGATTTATTCGTGTAACGATCCCTCGGGGAATCTGAGGGTCAATTTAACCTGAAGTATGAGCTTCACGTTTGGGATTGGATGTTTGGACCTCAAGGGCCTTGGTGGGCTTTCCACTTGTAGTTGGGTTAAGGGTTTTGGGCTAATAGGTGAATAGGAAGATAAGAGAAGGGCAAGGAAGTAAAATTCTAAATGAAGAGGAATGATCTGGTTTTTATTTATTTTGCTACAAAAGAATAGAGAGGATGATCTCACTTTGTCCCCAACCTCATCACATCTCTCTCTTCTTCATTCTTCCTTGTGACCCAAGAACAAAGATCAAATCCTTGTTGTTTTTAGTAGAAATACCGAAATAAAGTTTTGGAGAGTGTTTTTCATCACCTAGTGATCCATCTTTCAAGGTAAGTATTGTGAGTTTTTGTGGTGGTTGGAAAATGAGTGTTTGGGTGAGAGTGAAGAGGAAGAACTAGAATGAGGGATTTTACTCCATTTCTTATTGTAAGATTTTTCCTTTATCTTATCCTAAGTTCCCAGCATTGTTGTAACTTGGTTTACTACAGTTTCTTGTAATGAAAGAGGTTGGGAGCTCATCCAAGGAGCTTGGGAAGAAGAAGGTTTAAGGAGCTCGTCTTGGAGACTTCTTTATCAGCAAGGAAATTAAGATTAGTACACTACTAACTCCTTTGTATTCACGAAAATCATAAATTTAGGTTGCTTGTGCTTGGTTTGATGTTTTTGTTGGTTGGGAGCTTGAAACTCCGTTAATGGTGAAATCTGAATTTGATGTTAAAATGATGTAAAATTGATAGGAAACTACCTAAACCACATTCCATAACTTGTAGGTTTGTTTTGGGGCTTTAGCGTAAAGGTTAGAGGGTGTTGGTGGTGATTTGCGAGCTCCAGAAATTGGGTTATGGGCTCGTGTACTAATACCAGATGAACTGGTATCGGTACCACCTTATTTTTATGGAAACACTCAAGCATAATTTAAAGGGGGTATCGATACGCATATATGAGTACTGGTATCCTCTTTCCACCCAAATTCAAGTAGCATTTTTGGGTATAGGTACGCTTGGGGGCGTATCGGTACCTATGGAGTATCAATACAGAACCTTGTGTATCGATACTGGGTGTTGGGTAAACCACTGCCATATGCAAGTGGGGTATCGATACGCTTAAGTGACTATCGATACCCATAGCTGAGTGCCGAAACCCACAAGTGGATATTGGTTCTCACTGGGCAATCTGCTCAAAAATAAGATTTGAGTTCGAGGGACCTATAATTCGAGGACTAAGGCCTAGTGGGCTTTTAATGGGGGTAAAATGAATAGTAAAAGTGAGAAACTGAGAATTTAACCTCATATACGAGCCTAATGAGTAATAACTTGATAAATGGCAAGTGAGTTGTTGTAAATAGCTATCATGAGGATCCTTGGTGGATCGTGTATGGTTACGTGCCAAGTAAGGGCACTTACGTGTTTGGGTCACTTTGTTTGGTGGGATTCAGATACCTAGTGTGAATGTTGAAACACTAAGATATATGCTTTCGGATGTACGCTTCCGAGGCTGTGTGACACCTGGCCTTATCCGATGACACTCAATGAGAAATTTTGAGTACGAGTGTATGTTTCTGAGGCTGTGTGACACTAGGCCTCACTCTGAGTATATGTTTTTGAGGCTGTGTGACATCAGACCTCACTCTAAGTTTGTTGATATGGTGCATACGTGTTGTGTGAGATTATTATATCTTTTGCTTGTCATGTGTTTATGTAATACCCTAAATTTTACTAAGTTGATTAAGGATCATTTAGTACTAAGATAATAGCTTAAAAGTTATCTTAGTGACTAAAATGACAAAAATGCAAAAATTAGGATTTCTTCGATTATGGGTTATGGAAAAGGAATCTCTGAGATTTAAAAGCATCAAATGATAGAGGGCAAGTTAATTAGGGTAATTGCAAAGTTTGGTTGAAATTAGAGGAAAATTGGAATGGAAATTGAAGTTTAAAATTTAGTGACCAAAATGAAAATTTTGAAAGTTTTGTGGTTAAAGTGTAAACTTTGGAAAAGTTTAGAGACCAAAGTGTAATTTTCAAAAGTTATGTATTTTGATCCCGTAAATGACTAGTTCACCCCCAAGAGTGTCCTTTCCGTGTTACTCGGATTTTTCTTACGGAGCTTGTATTTTTGGCTGTAAAGCGATAAATTTTGGAAGAATATTTGGATATTCGGATCGAATCGAATATCCAGGATATTTTGAAGGATAATAAGACAAGGTTGATTATGTCATTTTACATGTTTAATATATTTTCTTTGTGTTGGAAGAATTTGAACCCTTGGATTTAAGTTGATTTTCCATGCTAAATATGAGCCGTTGGATGAAAAAGGGCAAGATCGTAATTTTGAAAAATTAGAAGGGCAAAGTTGCTAAACTACTAACTCAAGATTTAATCTATGTCATTGGATGAAAGATGATGATATGAGGAGCATTATGGAAATGTGGAATTTTCAGAATAGATCCGATAGCTCGATAAAGGTAAAATCGTAGTAGAAGTATTTTGTGAATATTGGGAAATCATATTTAATTAAAATTTCAGAGGCTGTTCCGTAAGCCATGGAAAATCATAAAATAATATTTATAGAATGGTGGCTGGTTGAGGAGGAACTAATTTATTTAGATTTTAATGGAATGACAATTTTTAAACAAACTAGTAAATAAATAATAGTTGGAGGGCAAATTGGTCATTTGGAAAGGATGGCATTTTGAAATATTTTTGAAATGTTGATGACATTTTTGGAAGATGAAATACACATGGATTTAATCTTGGCCCTTGATTTTAGATGTGATTAAATTAGCCATTGGATTTAAAGGCTAAATTGGTAATTTCACTATTTAAATGAATTTTAAATTCATTTAATAGTTGCAATAGTTAAAAGATGAACAAATTAATCTTTTCCAGCCTTGAAACATGGAGAAAGAGGGGGATAGAAGAATAAAATTTTCCAATCTTGATTTAAGCCCCGAAACTCGATTTTCAGTCAAGTTCAAATCGAAGAATGTTTGAGGTTCTATAAAGGAAAGGATCGAGTAGAATTTAGTGAGGCATGCTAATAATGGCCTAGGTGAGTGCAATGCATACATAACATGATACATGGTTGTTTTATACATCATTGGTAAGACTTGCGATAGGTCTACCTGATTTATATGTTGGCATGATATTTATGTCATTGATCATATATTTGACATATTTTAAATATGTCAAGGGTTGAAAACAAATGCATTGATCACTAGTTATTGGTGATGGTATGTTATGAATGTTATTTCGGGTATGAACTGCCCAATATTAAATTATATTGATATACATTGCCATGGATGGAATAAATTTGAGAATTTTGCCCAAATGAGTCATTGAGGAACATGGTATAGTTGGCATGCCATAGAGTACAGCAGCACACTGCATAATCGGGAATTCGGGATAGCACTATAGTGTTAAAAGTACACTTAGTGTATGGTAAGCACGACCTTATAAACGTGCGGGATAATGGTTAGCACAACCTTATAAACGTGCGCGATAATGGTTAGCACGACCTTATAAACGTGCGGGTTAGCACTTTGGTGCATATTTGACTCGCGTACCCAAGGTCCTCAAGGTTATATTTGGGCTATGAACTTGATAAATCGGGAAGTCATTGATAATCAAGCTATAAATAAAGGGATAATAAATCGGGAAACAAGTTAGAGAGGATATGAACTCTCGGGACATATGGCAAGTATATCGGTAAAAAAAAATTATATCTGGTTTATATTATGTTGATATATGATTTATATGATGGTAATACTTATCTAGTGATCATGATGCATATAAGGCATATTATGATAAACGGGCAAGCATGAAAATCTTATGACATTGGCATATAGTAAATATTTACTAATGCAATGTGAAACTGAATGCATTGACATATATCATGCTATATAAATGTAGCCATGAAGTTAAATAAAGTTTAAATAATTGTTATTACTTTCTATATTGCCTCACTAAGTTCGTACTTAGCGTGTGTTGATTGTGCACACGTAGGTAAATCAAGCTGAGAGTGAGAGGGGCATTGCATCAACATTGGAAAGCTCAACACGTAATCACAGTAATGACATCCTAATTAAGATTTGGTTTTTATAGTGGCATGTATACTTACTACACACAATGGAGTTCTGATTGGCCTTTAAAGCTGTTATGGTTTCATGATAATTGGCATTTCTGGAAAGATTCAAAATAAGAGCAAACTCAGGTGATGAGTTTTGCTAAGATAATTGATTTATGATTTGGAACCCGAATAAATAGTTTATGTCGATTTTAAATAAAGTTAAGCGTGCTTGTGCTAGAGAAATTTTAGGATGGGTGACCATTGAGAAGTTTTATGAAAATTTTAAATTACCCTGATCTTTGAATAAAAAATCATAACATTTTTACTTGTATTCGGTGTACGGATACGAGAAGGGGGTGTTACATTTATCGGTATCAGAGCTATAGGTTTAACCGGTTCTGGAGCTAAACAAAGTATGGTAAAGGTCAAAAGTGTATACATGCCACTAGGATGTCAGAATTACTGATGATTTTACTTGTTGGAATGGATGTAATTGCTTACTAAGATAATAATGTTTAATTCCAATGTATGAGGGTAAAAGAATTATGTCAGGTGTTTAGACGAGTGAATCAATAAGAGATTCACGAGCATGATCAGGTTAATGATAATATTCTACCCTCAGCTTAGAATAGTGCAGAGGCACCAGGTAACATAATGTGTATGTTCTGGATTAAGTTTTTTATTCCAGACATTAGATTTGATTGAGAATCAGCCTGCTTAGGCATAAATTGCAAAAGTATTGAGAGTTTTGACACAATAGATTTTTAGAAAGATATTGATGAAGATTTTATGATTGTTAATCTATGGTTTAATGATATAAAGGTAAGGTTGAAGGAACTCTGTATTGATGATCAGAGAAGACTAAAAGTAAAGTAGTATTTCATCTGAAAGGATTAGACCCGTATTTGATAAAGTAATGTTACGGTACATACTCAAAAGTCTGTTAGCTAGAAGTTCTTTATTTGAGTGTTCCGTAACAAAGTTTATTCTAGAGATGCAACGAAGTTCTTGCATCTTAATTTAGGCAATTGGATTATTATGGATATGAGTGCAAGTTTAATAAACTGAGCTGCCTTGTTTCTAAACTGTTTCCTACAGATAGAAAGAGAGTATGCCATGATAGTTCATAGAGGGTTAGAGGTTAGGTACAAAGAAATACTGACTGCCCTATGTATTTCAAAATTCTATGAACCAGTAAATTATGTTGAATGCAATGGAAAGGGTTCAGAATGAGAAAATATCTAAATAGAGGATTACAGCTCGAAAAGAGGAATAATGAATCATTATGTATTTCACCACATCTAAGAAGTCGTGAGGATTCCCGGCAAAGATATCAAGCTAAATTTATTATTTAGTTCCGCTAAGAGATCGGGACAAGGAAAATTAAGAATTTTCTAACATTTATAATAATTGTTGGAGACTCAAGAAAACCACAAAACCAATCAAGTGAGTGTTGTGATAATTGGCATGCATGAGCATGCCGAGTTTTATTGGAATTTGTTACCAATGTGAAAATGATTTAACTTATGTTATGAATACCGAGCATCAAGGGTAAGTTGGAGAGAGTATTCATATTGTTTGTAAGTTTTAAAAAGAGGTTGCTCAAGAGGAGCTGTCAGGCTTGATGCTTAATCGAGAGGCTAAGTTTAGGATTGGATTTAATCCAATATTGGACCCATATTTATTATACTCTACAGAATGGCTTTGACTAGATTGAGGAAGCTAAAGACCTAGTTGCAAGGGTCATTATATTGAGGTTTTATACGACACTGTATATCATGTTGGGAAGCTCCAGTGAGGGTAGTCAAAGAAGCAGTAATATTCTTCTAAGGTTAAATTATGATTATATTATTACCAGTAAAAGAAGATTTGATAGTAGCACTAGTATTAGTGCAGTATGAATCCAATAAAGATTCTACCTTATTCAATATTACGTCTCTTAACAGGTTGGGATGTGTATTGATGTAATAAGGCTAATGTAGTAGTTGATATATTTAGCCAAAAGCCATTCTTTGGTTTATAAGCATTAAATGCATAATTATCTTTGGAAGAAAATAGTATATTGATTACATAGCTTCAGCTCAAATCTACTTTGACAAATTAGATCAAAGATTTACAGATGAATGATAAGACATGTCTGGAAAGAATTCAGTAAGGTGAAAAGGGAAGATTAAAGGTTTTAGTGTTAAGTCTAAAGGATGTTCATAATATCAAGGGGTAATTTATATCCTTGATGATGTTGAGTTAGAAAGAGAACAAAAAGGATTCTGAATCTAATTTATTTCAGAAATACGGAGAATAAAGTAAGAAATGGTTCGAAGCAGTTTTAGAATTGTTTTAGAATGATGGACATTATATGCTGATCTTGAAAGAAAAGATACTTAATATGAAGTTAAGGATAGAAGTATTCCTTAAAAGTTTCACCTTGAAAAAATGTGTTATAGTTTGGATCAAAAAGGAAAGTTGAGTCCAAGAATTAGTGGATCATATAAGATTGTGAAAAGAGTTTTCCGGCGGTTTATTAGTTAGTTTTACCTCCGAAATGGACAAGATTCGTAATATATTTTATGTATCGATGCTCAAGAAGTATCGATCAGATCTTTTATCTATCATTACTTCAGAGGGAATGTAGATTCAACCGGGTTTGATTTATGAGGAAGAATTGGTAAAGACATTGGCACATAGAGTCAAAGGACTAAGAAATAAGATGATCTCGCTTGTTACAGTTCTTTGGAAAAAATTTGAAGTCGAAAAAGCGACTTGGGAAAGAGAAAAAGGATATGATAAAGTAGTTTCCTTACCTTTTTGAATCAGGTACGCATTGAAAATTCGAGGACGAATTTTCTTAAGGGGAGAGAATTGTAATACCCCAAAATTTACTAAGTTGATTAAGGATCATTTAGTACTAAGATAATAGCTTAAAAGTTATCTTAGTGACTAATAAAATGACAAAAATACAAAAATTAGGATTTCTTTGATTATGGGCAAGTTAATTAGGGTAATTGCAAAGTTTGGTTGAAATTCGAGGAAAATTGGAATGGGAATTGAAGTTTAAAATTTAGTGACCAAAATGAAAATTTTGAAAGTTTTGTGGTTAAAGTGTAAACTTTGGAAAAGTTTAGGGACCAAAGTGTAATTTTCAAAAGTTATGTATTTTGATCCCGTAAATGACTAGTTCACCCCCAAGAGTGACCTTTCCATGTTACTCTGATTTTTCTTACGGTGCTTGTATTTTTGGCTGTAAAGCGATAAAGTTTGGAAGAATATTCGGATCGATCGAATATCTAAGATATTTTGAAGGATGATAAGCCAAGGTTGATTATGTCATTTTACATGTTTAATATATTTTCTTTGTGTTGGAAGAATTTGAACCCTTGGATTTAAGTTGATTTTCCATGCTAAATATGAGCTGTTGGATGAAAAAGGGCAAGATCGTAATTTTGGAAAATTAGAAGGGCAAAGTTGCTAAACTACTAACTCAAGATTTAATCCATGTCATTGGATGAAAGATGATGATATGAGGAGCATTATGGAAATATGGAATTTTCGGAATAGATCTGATAGCTCGATAATGGTAAAATCGTAATAGAAGTATTTTGTGAATATCGGGAAATCAGATTGAATTAAAATTTCAGAGGCTGTTCCATAAGCCATGGAAAATCATAAAATAATATTTATAGAATGGTGTTTGGTTGAGGAGGAACTAATTTAGTTAGATTTTAATGGAATGGCAATTTTTAAACAAGCTAGTAAATAAAGAATAGTTGGAGGGCAAATTGGTCATTTGCCAAGGATGGCAGTTTTGAAATATTTTTGAAATGTTGAGGAAATTTTTGGAAGATGAAATACACATGGATTTAATCTTGGCCCTTGATTTTAGATGTGATTAAATTAGCCATTGGATTTAAAGGCTAAATTGGTAATTTCACTATTTAAATGAATTTTAAATTCATTTAATAGTTGCAAATAGTTAAAAGATGAACAATTTCATCTTTTCCAGCCTTGAAATGTGGAGAAAGAGGGGATAGAAGAAGAAAAATTTTCAAGCTCGATTTAAGCCCCGAAACTCGATTTTCAGTCAAGTTCGAATCAAAGAAGGTTCCGGGTTCTATAAAGGAAAGGATCGAGTAGAATTTAGTGAGACATGCTAATAAATGGCCCAGGTGAGTGCAATGCATACATAACATGATACATGGTTGTTTTATAGATCATTGGTAAGACTTGCGATAAGTCTACCTGATTTATATGTTGGCATGATATTTATGCCATTGATCATATATTTGACATATTTTAAATATGTCAAGGGTTGAAAACAAATGCATTGATCACTAGTTATTGATGATGGTATGCTATGAATGTTATTTCGGCTATGAAATGCCCAATATTAAATTATATTGATATACATTGCCATGGATGGAATAAATTCGGGAATTTTGCCCAAATGAGTCATTGAGGGACATAGTATAGTTGGCATGCCATAGAGTCCAACAGCATGCTGCATAATCGGGATTTCGGGATAGCACTATAGTGTTAAAAGTACACTTAGTGTATGGTAAGCACGAACTTATAAACGCGCGGGATAATGGTTAGCACGACCTTATAAACGTGTGGGATAATGGTTAGCACGACCTTATAAATGTGTGGGATAATGGTTAGCACGGCCTTATAAACGTGCGGGTTAGCACTTCGGTGCATATTTGACTCGCGTGCCCAGGTCCTCAAGGTTATATTTGGGCTATGAAATCGGGAAACTGGGAAATCATTGATAATTAGGCTATAAATAAATGGATAATAAATCGGGAAACAGGTTAGAGAGGATATGAACTCTCGGGACATATGGCAAGTATATCGGTAAAAAAATTTATATCCGGTTTATATTATGTTGATATATGATTTATATGATGGTAATACTTATCTAGTGATCATGATGCATATAAGACATATTATGATAAACGAGCAAGCATGAAAATCTTATGACATTGGCATATAGTAAATTTTTACTAATGCAATGTGAAAATGAATGCATTGGCATATATCATGCTATATAAATGTAGCCATGAAGTTAAACAAAGTTTAAATAATTGTTATTACTTTCTATATTGTCTCACTAAGTTCGTACTTAGCGTGTGTTGATTGTGCACACGTAGGTAAATCAAGCTGAGAGTGAAATAGGCATTGCATCAATATTGGAAAGCTCAACAGGTAATCACAGTAATGACATCCTAATTAAGATTTGGTTTTTATAGTGGCATTTATACTTACTACACACAATGGAGTTATGATTGGCCTTTAAAGCTGTTATGGTTTCATGATAATTGACATTTCTGGAAAAGTTCAAAATAAGAGCAAACTCAGGTGATGAGTTTTGATAAGATAATTGATTTATGATTTGGAACCCGAATAAATAGTTTATGTCGATTTTAAATAAAGTTAAGCGTGCTTGGGCTAGAGAAATTTTCGGATGGGTGACCGTGGAGAAGTTTTATGAAAATTTTAAATTACATTGATCTTTGAATAAAAAAATCGTAACATTTCTGACTCGTATTCGGTGTACGAATAGGGGAAATGGGTGTTACAGTTTAGGCGGCTGGAGGTAGTGCCAATGTTGTTATGTTATGCCATGATATCATTCTTTAGCTACATGCTCTTATTTATGATTTGCATGAAGCATGGTTTAATGAAAGTGTATCCAATAAGCTTCGTTAGCTCAGCGTTCAAAATTGTTTCTTTCATTCATAGGTTTGTAAGTTAATGTGCATCGTTGGGGCACCATCGAAGTAGTACTTTAGCATCGACTTGTTGTCTGAGTAAAGTAATAAGATTGTTTGGGCTATGTATTCGTAGGACCTTATGTGAATTGTAACTCTTATTTTGAGATATAATTTACGAGTTGAATGTTTTAATTATGTATTTAAATAGAGATCTCATGTAACATTTTAAATCGATTTATTTACTTCAAATTCTCAACTTGATGAATTTTATGAAATGATGTGTTTGGGCTAAATCTAGTGTAAAATTCTGTGGTTTTTGGGTTGGGCTTGAGGCCCAATTGTGACATCCAGGTTGGGGTGTTACAACAGTGGTATTAGAGCCTAGGTTTAGCCAGTTCTAGGATGCCCTGGGGGTGTTTAGAGTGTTGTATAGGTGTTTAGTGAATACGTTACCCCATAAGTTGAAGTTGTACTTGTTTAAATTTAATATTCAATGGTGTAACCTTATTTGTTTGTCTTTGCAGAAAAAATCTTGCTAAGGGGGCGGGAGACCGTGAGGAGAGTTGGGACTCCCGAGAAGGGAGCTACGATGAGGATTACGCTCCCGGTACGGATGAGATGTTAGAGGATGAGAGTAGCTGAGGGGCTACTTATTTCTCTCATTTTCACCATGCCCTTCACCGAATCGTGAGAGTTATACCTAGGCCTTCGGTTACCTCTTGCGAGGCATCGATTGAGAAGGTACGTCACCATGGTGCTATAGATTTTCTTGGATCAGGGTAAGACAATCATGTTAAAGTATATTAGTGCATGAAAGGAACTCGTTGGATTATGCGTCAAATGAGGTTGAGATCTGAGGACAAGTTGACATGTGTTATTTTTTGTTGAAGGAAAATGCTTGAGAATGGTGAGAGACCGTAGAGTTGGGTTGCTATCCCAATCAACCTAATTGGGATGACTTTTTGGAATAATTTGAGAAGAAGTATGTAGGAGAACAGACCAATCTTCGAGTATGAGCAATAATTCCTATAGTTGAGTAGGTATGCCCCCAAGTTGGTTGCTACTGAGAAAATGAGATGTAAGAGATTCCTAAAGGGCTTGAGGAAGGAAATTCAGACTTACTTGACTGTTGCCCTATCGAAAGTCTTTTCAGAATTGACTGCTAGTGCCAAGTCGCTTGAGCAAGTGCAAGGTTTAACCTATGGCCCATCTTGTAGACAAGGGATCTCGAGTGGGAGAACTCAAAATTTCTCTAACAACTCACAGTCTTATTCCGAGAGGAATAGGAACTATTGGAACCAAGATAGAGGAGGAGCTTCGAACCAAAATTTGAGATCAGACTGTAGGTCAAAGTCTACTAGTTGGAGGAGACCTTCATTGTTTTCAGCCATGATGAGTCCGGAGGGCTCACAGAGGAGTGTGGCTACACCGGTTTTTGATCAGTGTGGGTGTAGGCATAGAGGCGAGTATTAGGGGATATCCATATTTTACTTTAAGTGTGGATCACCAGACCATTTTGTGAGGAATTGTCTGGCAGCGTCTAACACCACCCTAGTCCAGAATTATAGGACCTCTTATCCATTTAAGAGAGGCTAGAGCTTTGCTAGAGGAGGAGCAAGAAACATGTCTAGACATCAGAGTGGAGGTATAGTCTAGTTCACGGAGAGGGTATTAGCAAGACAATATGCAGTCAATACCAGGAGGACTGTGAGGCTACCGATGTCATATCAGGTACATTTACCTTGTTTTTTCTTCCTATTGATGGTCTTATGGGTTAAAGGTCTACTCATTCCTACATCTGTAGTGGAATATCTCAATAGTGGGGTATTCTTTTTAAGGATCTTGAGATATTGGTTCGTGTAACGAGTCCCTTGGGGTATTGATAAGTGTTCAAAAGTACTATTTTTATTACCCTTTTTACTCATATTATTGTTAGACTTAAGCTCATAATAGTTGCATAATTAGTCATTCATGCATTAATTCATGTTTCTTTCCACCGTTGAGCTTGATTACATAACTTGGTGATTTTTGTGGAAAAAGATGCTGCTTTGGTGTGTTTTTGTGTGTGTATGTGCAGGATCACTTGCCAAAGCAATGCCGAGCTAGTTGCCAGGGCAATGCATGAAGGATATGCCGAGCTAGTTGCCAGGGCAATGCATGAAGGAGACGCCGAGCCAGTTGCCATGGCATTTGTCGACAAAGACAAAATGCAATAGGGATGTCGAAATTAATGACTTTACAAGCCCAAGATGACATGGAGCAAGGCCCAAGCCCAAAGGAATTTGATTGCCATGCAGAGATTAAAGAAGAATTAAATTCCAAGAAGATAGGAGAAGTTCTAATAGGAATAAAATTATAATAAAGAATTATATTCTTTAAAGATAATTTAATTCCAACTCAAACTCCTCCTCAAAGAAGGACTTTGGCCTAGCCCTATAAATAGCAAGGAGATTTCGACAATCCATAGAGAGAGCAAGGGGGAAATTTCGACAAGAGAGCATTAGGGGAATTTCGACTTCTTCTTCTTCTTTGCTTCTATTAGATTCATGGTTTGGGGATTATTCTTTGTATATCTTTTGAACCCAACCATGAACTAACTTGATCAGCTATGGTTATTGTGTTTTGTGGTTGTGAGAAACTATTGGTTTTTGTTTAGGTAATAAGAGTTTGCACTTTCTATTTCAAGGTTTATTCATTCTTGATTCTTATTATTGTTTGCGAGTGAATTGGGAGAGGATCTCGTGATTTCATCCATTTATCTAATATCGGGAGAGTTAGATTCAAGAAACGAATGAATATGATCTTTATTCAATCCAATGATGGTGAAGATTAATCCGGCTTAGGAATAAGTTAAGGATTTCAACGGCTAAGAGGAGTGCAAGATTGGTTGTTGTTCACCCTTGATTCACGCAGGATGTATTATCAAGGCATGCACAAGTAGCTAGAGTTTCGACTTAGGGATAAGAAGAAACCATTGAAGAACGCTCCGCCGAACCTTGAAGTTGCTGCCCAATCGCCCAAGTAGTTGCCCAACTAGTCGCCCAGGCAACCATCAATTAGTTGCCAAGGCAACCCCGTTGTGCAAGTCGCCACGGCAACCTGAGTTGCCCGTGCACTCTTTACCAAGACAATCCAATCGGCTATCACACCTCAACTCACGATAACCTAGCCTATCTCTCAATCGATCTCATCTTTTCTTTTACTTTATTGCTTTCTAGTTTAGTTATTAGTTAAACTCCTTTAATCCTTTAATTGTGTTTTTACTTTTCACAGTGCAGTAACTTAAGCAAAGTGGCCCAAACCAATCCCTGTGGAGACGATACTCGATACTCATATCACTTTATTACTTGCGACGTGTATACTTGCACAATTGCGTAGCACTTATCACACGCAACAAGTTTTTTGGCGCCATTGCCGGGGATTGGCAATTGGTGTTAGTTGTTTTTGTTATTGCATTTTTTTATTAGTTTTACTAACTTTTCTTTTTGTTTGTTTTATTAAAAAAAATTAGGTGCGCTACAAGTTAAGGAACATCAACATGTCGGGAAATAAAAGTCAATCTATTCGAGAGATGATGTTGGAAGATATGAATCAATCCAATCAAGAGTTCCTTGCACCCTTTGATGATTACCTATACCAACCGAGAAAAGCCCAAAGAACTTATACCGTGGAAAAATCTTGTGCTATGTGTGGAGAACATCATGTGTTTGAAAATCGCTCTCACATTTTCGGTGCATATAACTACATGGAGGACCATAGAGGCAACCATCAGCAAAATTCTTCATGGTATGGTCAAAAAGCTCAAAAATTTTTTTACCATAACAATTTTGCCTTGCAACAGAATGATACGCCATGGCAATGTAGTCCTTTTCAAGAGCATTCCAATTCCTTGGAGGAAACGTTACTAGCTTCTTTGGCTAGACTTGACGGATCAATTGAAGAGATTCGAGAACTATCAAAATCTATGGATACGAGGATAGCTCGGTGGGATGCAACCTTAGGGATTGAGAAGATCAATTGGGGAGATCCACATATGTCATGGATAACATGCACCAACAATTCATTCCTAGGGATACTGAAGTCCCAAGGCAAGAGGACAAGGAGCAATGCAAAGAAAATCTCTACGATGTGTGAGGAACAACTAGAATCTCAAAGTCAAGAGGATGCCAATGAGAGAGACCGCCCAACACATGATGAGCATGAACAACAAATTGCCTCGGCAATGATTGAGGAGCCTGAGCGAGCAATGCCGCGACAACACTCGGTGAAGGCGAGAACAATAATACTACAGCAAATTCCGAGGAACCCGATGCCCGAAGGTTACAACGTTGATGTTGAAGCGAGGAATCTATAGATTGCTCTCATCTACAATTGCCACAGCAATTACTCGACCACATGCAAGATCAACGAGATGATAATACTTTGCCAATGGAATATGAGCAGGTAATAGTTGAACCTTTTGAATTCTTTAAAAACTCACCTCGTCCATTGCGGGTATGTCTTGAGGAACCGAGGTTGGTAGATTTGAAGCCATCGAAATCTCTCTTGATGGAGATGTTTGAGAGGCCAAAAGAAAAAGGTGTTTGGATTCATAAAGCTCTTGAGAAAATTGATTCTTCCCTTGACTTAGAGCAAAATTTGACAATCGATTGCCACGGCAATTGGCTTGAGCAACAATTGCCCACGACAACAAAGGCTACATCCAACCATGATAGAAAGTCGACAAGAATGAGGTAATTGAATGGTTGAGAATGGATATAATTTTTCCTATTAATATATTTGTGCCTTCGGGAATAGTAGCAAGGTGGAGAGTATACATGGACTACAAGCGAACAAAGAAGAAAGACACCTCCACCATGGTAACGCAAAAGGGAGTAGTGGCAAGCACATTTGCCAAACTCTTTTTGGGCAATATTATCACCCGATGGAGGGTGCGGATGGACTATAAGAAGTATCAAAACGGCAACCTTCAACACCGCAACAACTCCCGATCACGCACGCCTCTGCAACCATGGACGCGCACACCTCGGCAACCCCCGCGCCTCGGCAACCATGGATGTGCATGCCTCGGCAACCCTCGACGCCACGGCAACTACTGATACATTTATTTTTATTTTTATTTTTTGAGCTATTTTGTTCTATTATTTTTTGTTATTTTTCTCTTTATTTTTTAGGATATATTTTTTTTTTCTTCATTATCTTTAGTTTCAGGTTTTCTTTATTTTCTTTTCCACAACAAGACTCACAACCACCATGATAAGGAAATTTATGCCGACTACTCGCCACAAGCAACCACAACGGAAATGGCGATGCCTGGCAACAACAATGGCTTCCGGGAACTATCGATGCACATGCAAGTAAACCTGCATCGGCAAACATGGACCAAATCAAGGCAATGCTATTCACGCGGTACCAGCCACAAGCATTCAACCACTGACCGGAAATTGAATCAAGCAAACAACACGAAGGAAACTCATCACTCGAGGTGACGACCTCTCTGACTAACTCATTTCATTTAGTTTCTTTTAAATTTTGTTTCACTTTTACATGCATTGAGGACAATGCTTCTCTCGAGTTTGGGGGGGTGTTGGTTTCTAGTTAGTTTCATGTTTAGTTGCATTCATCTTTAGCAATCACATATAGGTTGCATATGTTACTTGCCATGCCTTTAATTTGATTTAATTGCTTAAGACTTGTTGAGTATCCAATGATGAATTTTTGCCACTGTACTTAATTGAAATAACCTTTAATTTTAGGATTGCATGAAAAGAACTTAGAGTTTTACTATGATGCTGAATTTTTTTTACACGGTTGTGGGTTGTTGATTCAAAGAAACTTAGTGAACTTAGGTTGCTTAAAATTTGGGTAAATTTAAAATTGAAAATTAAAAGTTAATTTCTTGCTAGAGGTGCCCAAAAACTGGCTCTAGTAGTAAATACACTTTCTTGCTAGAGGTGCCGAAACTGGCTCTAGTAGTTAATGCACATTAAAGAATCGCTAGAGGTGCCCGAAATTGGCTCTAGTCGACTAAAATAAAATGAGAAATTGCTTACTTTACTAGAGGTGCCCGAAATTGGCTCTAGTGAAAATTAAAATAAATGCCTGATAATTAAATTGATAAAGGCCTACTATTCACATAGAATCTTGAAAATCAACTTGTACACAACTACGCACACACATTGTCACGAGCATATTATAGTTTTGTTCCGGGAAATTTTTGTGCTATCAAAAAATTTAAAAGGTGATCATACTTTGTGCCACGGTTCCGAGGTTTGAATTCAAGTTTAAAGCATGTCTTTGATGATTAAAGCCTTGGCGGGTAATTGTTAGTTTGCATTGCTTGAGGACAAGCAATAGTTCGAGTTTGGGGCGTGATAAGTGTTCAAAAGTACTATTTTTATTACCTTTTTACTCATATTATTGTTAGACTTAAGCTCATAATAGTTGCATAATTAGTCATTCATGCATTAATTCATGTTTCTTTCCACCGTTGAGCTTGATTACATAACTTGGTGATTTTTGTGGAAAAAGATGTTGCTTTGGTGTGTTTTTGTGTGTGTATGTGCAGGATCACTTGCCAAAGCAATGCCGAGCTAGTTGCCAGGGCAATGCATGAAGGATATGCCGAGCTAGTTGCGGGCAATGCATGAAGGAGACGAGAGCAGTTGCCATGGCATTTGTCGACAAAGACAAAATGCAATAGGGATGTCGAAATTAATGACTTTACAAGCCCAAGATGACATGGAGCAAGGCCCAAGCCCAAAGGAATTTGATTGCCATGCAGAGATTAAAGAAGAATTAAATTCCAAGAAGATAGGAGAAGTTCTAATAGGAATAAAATTATAATAAAGAATTATATTCTTTAAAGATAATTTAATTCCAACTCAAACTCCTCCTCAAAGAAGGACTTTGGCCTAGCCCTATAAATAGCAAGGAGATTTCGACAATCCATAGAGAGAGCAAGGGGAAATTTCGACAAGAGAGCATTAGGGGAATTTCGACTTCTTCTTCTTCTTTGCTTCTATTAGATTCATGGTTTGGGGATTATTCTTTGTATATCTTTTGAACCCAACCATGAACTAACTTGATCAGCTATGGTTATTATGTTTTGTGGTTGTGAGAAACTATTGGTTTTTGTTTAGGTAATAAGAGTTTGTACTTTTCTATTTCAAGGTTTATTCATTCTTGATTCTTATTATTGTTTTGAGTGAATTGGGAGAGGATCTCATGATTTCATCCATTTATCTAATATCGGGAGAGTTAGATTCAAGAAACGAATGAATATGATCTTTATTCAATCCAATGATGGTGAAGATTAATCCGGCTTAGGAATAAGTTAAGGATTTCAACGGCTAAGAGGAGTGCAAGATTGGTTGTTGTTCACCCTTGATTCACGCAGGATGTATTATCAAGGCATGCACAAGTAGCTAGAGTTTCGACTTAGAGATAAGAAGAAACCATTGAAGAACGCTCCGCCGAACCTTGAAGTTGCTGCCCGATCGCCCAAGTAGTTGCCCAACTAGTCGCCTGAGCAACCATCAATTAGTTGCCAAGGCAAACCCGTTGTGCAAGTCGCCACGGCAACTGAGTTGCCCGTGCACTCTTTTACCAAGACAATCCAATCGGCTATCACACCTCAACTCACGATAACCTAGCCTATCTCTCTCAATCGATCTCATCTTTTCTTTTACTTTATTGCTTTCTAGTTTAGTTATTAGTTAAACTCCTTTAATCCTTTAATTGTGTTTTTACTTTTCACAGTGCAGTAACTTAAGCAAAGTGGCCCAAACCAATCCCTGTGGAGACGATACTCGATACTCATATCACTTTATTACTTGCGACGTGTATACTTGCACAATTGCGTAGCACTTATCACACGCAACAGGTATGATGTATTAGTGGATAAAGTGTATCAAATGTGTCCGATTAAGGTCTACGGTTCAATCTTTCTGGCTGATTTGATGGTGTTACTATTTTAGGAGTTTGATGCTATCCTAAGGATGGATTGGCTGTTTGAATATGATGTGCGTTTGGGTTGTAGAGTGAAAATCCTTAAGCTTCATGGTTTGGATAAGACGTGAAGAGTGAGAGAAATCCTTTCCTTTCTAATGTAGTGCTGGCTTTGGTGGCATAGAGGATAATCCAAAAAGGTTGCAAGGCCTTCCTAGCTCGCGTGGTAGACACAAATGTTAAGGGTCCGACGCTTGAGAGATTTTAAACTATTAGAGAGTTTATCGTTGTATTTCCAGAAGAGTTACCTAGACTTTTTCCAAATTGAGAGCTAGAGTTTCAGATTGATATGATGCTTGGCAAGACACCTGTATTAATTGCTCCGTATCGCATGCCACCCACAGAGTTGAGGAAGTTAAAGAATCAAATCCAAGATTTATTGGAAAAAGGTTTTATTCGACCAAGCATCTCACCTTGGGGTGTACGGTCTTGTTTTTTAAGAAGAATGATGGGTCGTTGAGGATGTGTATTGACTATCGTCAGCTCAACAAGGTAACTGTGAGAACCGTTATCTCCTACCAAGAATTGATGACCTATTTGATCAATTGAGAGGTGATCGCGTGTTCTCAAAGATCGACTTGAGGTCGGATTACTACTAGTTGAAATTAATGGATAAGGACATTGAGCAAATCGCGTTCAGGACGCGATATGAAACTATGAATTTTTGGTGATGCCTTTCGGGCTTACCAATACACCAGTGACTATTATGGATTTGATGAACCAGATTTTCCAGCCCTACCTAGATCAATTTGTAGTGGTCTTCATAGATGATATCTTGGTCTATTCGAGCTCGGAGGAGGAGCACGATTATCATCTTCGTATCGTTCTTCAGACCTTGAGGGAGAGACAACTTTTTGCCAAGTTTAGTTAGTGTGAATTTTGGCTCTCTGAGGTGGTGTTTTTGGGACACATTGTTGCGGTTGATGGGATTCGAGTTTATCCGCAAAAGATTCAAGCCGTGGTGGAGTAGAAACCACCTAGAAATATTGCAGAAGTCTGTAGTTTTCTTGGGCTTGTCGGATATTATGGTTGTTTTGTTAAGGGCTTCTCCATCATAGCGGCACTTGTGACCAAGTTGTTGAAAAAAAGGGTTCTGTTTGAGTGGAATGAGAGAACAAAACAAAGCTTCGAGTAGTTGAGGGCTTATTTTACGGAGGCCTCGATGTTGATACAACTCAAACCGAGAAAGGATTATATTGTGTTTAGTGATGATTTTTTGAATGGGCTTGGTTGTGTTCTCATGCAAGAGGGCAAGATGGTTGCTTATGCCTCTAGACAACTTAATCCTCATGAACGAAATTATCCTAGGCATGTTTTGGAGCTTGCTGATCGCTTTGAAGATTTGGAGACATTATATATATAGGGAAAAGTGCTACATTTACACCGATCATAAGAATTTAAAGTATCTACTCACCCAAAAGGAATTGAATTTGAGGCAAAGACGATGAATTGAGTTGTTAAAGAAATATGATTGCATCATAGAGTATCATCCTGGTAAAGCTAACATGATGGCCAATGCTTTGAGCCAAAAGTCCATGTCTGATTTGAGGGCAATATTTTCCCGGTTGAGGATGACTGAGGATCGTAGGTTGCTATTGAGCTTCGCGTGGAGCCTACCTTGGTGTAAGAGATCAAGAGGATTCAAGTGTTAGATGAAGAGTTGATGGCAAATATAAAGTTGGTTCAAGGAGGTGAGACATCTGATTTTGAAGTAAGAGAGGGTGGGATCTTTTACTTCAAGGGTCGGTTGTGTGTTTCGTCTTTGGAAGACTTGCATTATCGTATCCTTGGTGAGGCTCATCGGAATCCATTTTTCGTGTATCCGGCCAGCAAAAAAATGTACCATGACCTTCGTACTTTTTATTGGTGGCCTAGTATGAAAAGATATGTATCCAAGTTTGTGAAAAGATACTTATCTTGTTAACAAGTTAAGGCTGAACATCAGGTTCATTGTAACACCCCTTCTCGGTCTTGTAGAGAACTGAGTCAAAAAGTGTTATCGAAAACTTTTTCGGAGATCAAAAGTTTAACCAGGTTAGAAATCTTATTCAGAATGTCTTATTAATCTCTTTTAAGGCTTATCAAACTAACTTGTTAATAGCTAATTCAGTTTGGGGTCAATTTTAAACTTTTTCAGATTTAGGGACTAAATTGTAAATTTCACAACTTGAGGGACTTGATCAGAATTTTATTTCACAAATATTTAATTAAACTTACCAATTATTAAACTGTGAAATTTCGTTATTAATAGAGGTCGTTCACTTATCCAATTAGACCATTTAAAGATTAGTGACCAATCTGTAAACTATTTAAAACTATAGTTTAAGTCTTTTAAAGGAATTAACTGACACCGTACCGATACGCCTAAGACCATATCGATACACTAAGTCGAATTTCAAAAATTCCAAATTCAAGGATAACGAGTCTGTACCGGCACATCTAAGTTCATATCGGTACGCGTTGACTAGGGTTGACTTGTTTCGATACACCCAATGTCGTACCGATGCAATTAATTTTCCAAACCTTACTACCGAGGTCCGTATCGGTACAATCTCTAGCGTATCAATACGCCCTATCTTACCAAGTCTAAATATGCAAGGCCGTATCGGTACAGCTTGACCCGTGTTGATACGCCTACCTTGTAATGATAGATTTTATCTGGTGTTTAGCAAATTTAACCTATTGAACGATGTCCAAATACCATGAAATTTTACCAGAAAATTATTAATCTATAAATCTAATAGTATACAAAATATTAGGGCGATTTGAATCTGTTAACCCCACTTTCACCTCTTAGTACCTTAAAGCTAATTTTAACTAGTTTTACCATTCCAAAACATTCCAATTTTCACATGCAACACCTAGGCACTATTAGGCAATTACACACATAACAAAATATACAAAAATGACCTGTTTGAGCCATATTCCACCTTACTAGTAGTTCAAAGCAAAATTTAAGCATACATATGATTGGTGGAAGTGACTTGCAACCGCAACTACACGCTTGAGGCTCAAATTGCTTCAAGGTCTTGAAATGCATAAGACACACGAATGTTAGGCTCACATAGCCTAGTGAGGTAGTTATAACAAATGCACAATAATTAATCAAATACATGAATGACATGTAGGCATGCTTTGGGTATCAATTTACATGGCATGAATCACATAAAAACATATTCAAGCCAATAGTCATGATTCCATATAACAATTATAAATCATATAAACATGTCATTTCCCTTAGACATAGTAACCAATGGATACATGGATCCCCTATACACCACACATATCAGAAATAGGTCGTAGCCTTGAGCCATAGCTTCAGAAAATATATCCCTTACACAAACCAACCTTATCTCACCACATATAGGCCGTAGCCCCGGACCGTAGTCCAATCCCTTACTTAGTGAGCTCGAATAACCCTATGGAATACCATAACATATCCGATCACAAATTGAGCCTTAGCTCCACATATCATATTCACATCAAAATTTACACATAGCATGCTTCAAATGTCATATACGAACTTTACAACGTACCACAATGTTGAGAACTGATCATGCTTACCATTAGCACCCACATATGCTTGCTCTACTTGAGCCCTTAAACAAATGCAATTATAATCACAAAAAAATGCAATGGGGATGGAACCTAGCCTATCCCTTGACACAACCACACTCACCTAGTGCATAGAAGCTTTTAGGGTTCCCAGATTTCGATTCCTTTGCTTCTAGACTTGGTTGGGGATGATGGATTGGTTTCCTTCAATTCTTGAGGTAGGAAATAACACAAGGAATCGTCAACATAACGATATCAATACTCATTTCAAAGATTAGGCTTAGTAATTCGACTTGAAATTAAAATCCAAATATTCATGGAATTCAATAATTGATTGAGGGTTTTTACTTACCCAATCGATAGCTATGAAATGATAACTTTGAATAAAAGAAAACTTGGACTTAAGAGGCTCAATAGGAGAGGTGTATGCTTGAGTTCAACGGACAAGACAACAATGGAGGTGTGTGCTTGTTTTAAAAGACAAGAGGGATTTTGGTTTCAGTGGATATCATAGACAAGGAAGAAGCTTATAATCTCAATCATTTCCCACCTCTAAAGGAGCCAATGGAAAGCTTTCCTATACCTAAGGGTTTTCTTAAACTAATAATAACATCTTTTCCCAATCATTTCTCAACTATTGACATTGGATGACTAATTGTCATCTTTTCAGATCAATTCCACATCATGGGAGGCAAGCAAGGTAGTGACTCAACACCCTATTTTCCATTTCTTTCAATTTAGTCACCAAAACAGATTTTTGTAGCGACCTGTATCGATACACCTTATGGTCGTATTGATACGATTAAGCTAAAACAAGTAAGTTAGTTATGGATAGTTAGGCAGTATCGATACTGGTATTACCGTATCGATACGCCTAGTTCATTTTCAACATTTTCAACTTTGAATTTCTTACAAAAAGATCCCATAATTCAATTTAAGTCCCAATAGCTTCCATTACCTCACAATGGAGTACAAAGGTTTGAGAAATTACATCATTCGGCTTGGCCGGTTACAAAATTTCCAATCATCGAAACAAAATTCTGACTATGCCGGTTTTAGGGATATGACAACTCTCCCCTTAAGAAAATTCGTCCTTGAATTTTTATTCTAGTTGAATAAATGAGGGTACTGCTTTTGCATCGCCTCTTTCGGTTCCCAGGTTGCTTCCTCAACCGAATGACTTCTCCAAAGGACTTTTACTAGGGGCACAGATTTGTTTCGAAGCCTCTTGACTTCTCGTGCGAGGATCTCCACTGGTTCCTCTTTGTACGTTAGATTGGATTGAATCTCCACAGATTTTGGCTTAATCACATGGGAGGGATTAGACCGGTACTTCCATAGCATAGATTCGTGAAAGACATTATGAATTCAACTTAACTCATTAGGAGAGCTAGTCGGTAAGCAATAGGTCCAACTCTTTCAATCACCTCAAACGGGCCAATGAAACGAGGACTCAGCTTCCCCTTTTTGCTAAAGCGAAGGATCTTCTTCCACTGACATACTTTAAGGAAGGCTTTCTCACCAACCTTATATTGGATGTCCCCCTTCTCAAGTCAGCGTAGGCCTTTTGCCGATCGAATGCAACTTTGAGCTAGTCACGAATGATGGTTACCCTTTTTTTAGTTTCTCGAAGTAAGTTAGGGCCTAACACTTTGCCTTTACCAAGCTCGGTCCAACAGAGAGGGGTTCTACATCTCCTCCCATAAAGGGCTTCATAGGGTGCCATTTGAATCGAGGCTTGGTAGCTATTGTTGTAAGCAAATTCCACCAAAGGCAGGGATTTCTCCTACGTATTCCCGAAGTCAATAACACAGGCTCGAAGCATATCTTCCAGAATCTACAAGGAATAATCGGGATTGGTACAAAATACTTACATGCATAGATAGAAGGAATTTAAGGTTACCTGAATAACCCTTTCAAATTGACCATCGGTTTGAGGATGAAAGGTAGTTCTTAGGTGCACTCGAGTTCCCAAAGCCTCTTGTAGGGTCCTCCAAAATCGGGATGCAAAGCGTGAATCACGGTCGGAAATAATGGACTTAAGAACTCTGTGCAAACGAATAACTTCTCGAATGTACAACTCAGCAAGCTTAGGCAAACCAAGTCCATTCTCACCGAAATAAAATGAGTAGATTTGGTGAATCGGTCCTCAATGACCCGAATAGCATCATTCTTCTTCGGTGTCACTAGCAATCCACTTACGAAGTCCATCATAATACGCTCTCATTTCCACTATGGAAGCTTGATAGGTTGGAAAATACTAGTAGGCACCTTGTGCTCGGCTTTAACCCATTGGCAAATCAAGCACCTAGCCACGAAGTCTGTGATCTCACCTTTCATACCAGGTCACCAATACAGCTCTTTCAAGTTTTTATACATTTTGATGGCTCCAGGATGTATAGAAAAAGGGTTTGAATGAGCTTCAATCAAGATTTGATCTCGAAGATCATCATCATCGGAGACACAAATACGGTTTCAGAAATACAACAGACCTTTAAAATTCATAGCAAAGTCAGGATCCGGCTTATCCTTGATCTTTTCAATAAGAGTTCGCAACTCCTTATCAGTTTCTTGGAGTGCTTTGATTTGAGACACAATGGTTGACTGAACTCTCAATTCAGCCAATAACTTGTCATGCTTCTTGAGCCAAAAGTGAACATTCAAACATCTCAGGAAGGGAGTGGGCTTCCGACTTAGAGCGTTAGCCACAACATTGGCCCTACCAGGATGGTAATCAATGACCAAGTCATAATCTTTCAAAAGCTCCTTCTATCGACGTTGACAAAGATTTAACTCTTTCTGAGTCAGAAAATACTTCAGGCTCTTATGATTAGTGTACAAGTAACACTTCTCACTGTAAAGATAGTGTTGCCAAATCTTCAAGGTAAACACAATGGCGGCTAATTCCAGATCGTGCGTCGGATAGTTTAGCTCGTGAGGTTTAAGCTGACGTAAGGCATAAGCAATGACTCTTCCTTCTTGCATAAGTATACAACCTAATCCCAAGTGGGATGCATCACTGTATACAATGAAGTTTTTACCTGACTCGGGTTGCACCAAAATAGGGGCATGTGTTAGGACTTGCTTAAGTTGATCAAAACTCCTTTGTTGCTCGGCTGTCCATACAAATGAGGTTTCTTTATGGAGAAGCTTCGTCAAGGGTGCATCAATTATCGAGAACCCTTTGATGAATTTAACATAGTAGCCTACAAGGCTCAGAAAGCTACGAACTTCTCCAACATTCTTCAAATATGGAAGCTTGATAGGTTGCAAATTACTAGTAGGCACTTTGTGCTCGGCTGTCCATACAAAGGGGGTTTCTTTATGGATGCATCACTGTATATGGTGAAGTTTTTGCTTGACTCGGGTTGCACCAAAATAGGGGCATGTTTTAGGACTTGTTTAAGATGATCAAAACTCCTTTGTTGCTCGGCTATCCATACAAATGAGGTTTCTTTATGGAGAAGCTTCGTCAAGGGTGCATCAATTATCGAGAACCCTTTGATGAATTTAAGATAGTAGCCTACAAGGCTCAGAAAGCTACGAACTTCTCCAACATTCTTCAAAGGAATCCAGTCAAGAATTGCTTGAATCTTCTTTGGGTCCACCTGAATTCTCGCAGAAGAAATCACATGAACCTGAAAGGATACTTTAGATAGCCAGAACTCATATTTACTAAACTTAGCATACAACTGCTTCTCCCGAAGAGTCTGAAGCACAATTCGGAGATGTTCTTCATGGGTGTCAGAGTCCTTGGAATAGATCAAGATGTCATCTATGAACACAACCACGAATCCATCTAGGTATTAGATAGAGGTTGGCATGGTTGTACAACCAAGAGATAGTGAGGTTGTATGGAGTGTCATCATTGATCATATCAAATAGAGATCCGCGTTTCAAGGTAAGATTATGAAAGAAGATACACGAGGCTTTGGATACCATGTTGCACTTTAGTACAACTTTCCACTCTCAAATTGATGGACAGTCTGAGCGAGTTATCCAGACCTTAGAGGATATGCTCCGATGTTGTATTATTGATTTTGAGAAGAGTTGGGAAGAGCAACTAATGCTTGTTGAGTTTGCCTACAACAATAGTTTCCAAGCGAACATCAAGATGGCTCCTTTTGAGGCATTGTATGGGCGTAAGTGTAAGACACCCTTGTGTTGGACCGAGCTTAATAAGAGAAGGATTGTGGAGTCAGATTTGATCAGGCAAACTGAAGAGAAAGTTCAGATAATCAAGGAAAGATTGCAAGCGAATTTTGACCGTCAGAAAGCTTATATAGATCGGAAACATAAGTGTAACACCCTCGACCCGAAGTCACATTTGGGCCTCAAGCCCAAACCAAAATCCAAAAAATTTATCAAATTGGTTTAGCCCAACAAGGTATTACTCAAAACATTTAAAGCCAACAATTGAAAACATAGATAATTAATCAAAACAGTACAAAGGAGCTCCAATTTAAATTTTAAACATTTGAACATTCGATTTGATAAATACAATTACAAAATAATAATTACAGACTCCACCATGTAAGGTCCTAGGAATACATAGCCCGCTAAACACAAGTACCATACTCTAGAGATCACTACATGCTGGAACCTCGTACCAATAGTTCTCTTCGATCCCACGATCCAACGATCAACCTACGCACGGAAACAACGATTCCGAGCGCTGAGCTTACAAAGCTCAATGGTACACATCTACTCTACTATACTTCATGCTAATCATAAACTTAAGCATGCAAGTTAGTACAAGCAATAAGGAGAGATAAATAAATGCGTGGCGCTACTACTAGCTGCCTAAACACATGCTCTTAACCATAGCAAAACATCACACATGGCACACAAGGCCCAACCAAGCCTGAGATCTCAACAGATCATCTAGGTAAAAACACATATCAATAACAACAACTCTAGAGTGAGGCCGAGTCACGTAGCATCAAACATACACGGGTGAGGTTGGGTCACGTAGCATCGAAATATACACCTTTTCTCATAATCCCCTCTCGAGCATCTACACACTGGGTGAGGCTGGGTCACCTAGCATCAGAATATACATACATACTTGGAATCACCCATCGAGTATCTTTGAATGAGGCATGAGTCACATAGCATTAGTAACCTCTATTCGGTATCTATAACTATGGTGTTACATCACTCATTCACTGGGTATCTAGATCCCAACAATCAAAAGACTCAACCACTCAAATGCCTACCTGGCATACAAGCAACGTGATCTCAAGTATTACTCGATCGTTGCTAAACGTCACCGCATCATTTATTTTACATTACCAAGTTGTTAATACATTATGGAAGAGTATATAATTAATCTCATTCATTGCCTTCATTGATCCTCATTATCTTACTTATCATGGCATAATTTGATTATTAATATACACATCAATTTCTACATTTAATTTACATTTATTGATTATTTAGCGTATCGGGTACCGGTATTCGAACACGGGTATTGATACAACACCCTCGGGTATCGGTACTTACATTTGTACCGATACAAAAAATGCTTACTAGAATTCATGGATTTCCACAAGTATCGATATGGGTCGACCTGTACCGATATGACCCCCAAACACATTTTGATATGAAGAAAGCTCATTCGATACCCTATTTACGGGTTCATATCATTTTCTTGAATTACGATTTTACAACGCTTACTCAATCCCTAAAGCTTATAAAAGTTATTAGGGTTTGTTTATTAACGTATTTAATCAATTAATATTAATTACCGGCTTCATGACAATTTATTTGAATAATTAACCATTAAGCACGATTCTCATCAAATCTCATCAATCTATTCCAACAAACATAAAAGGCATCACAATTATCTCAATCAATAAAAAAATGACCAATTAATCATACGAGCATCTCAAATGAACCTACACGGTCTCTAAAGCCTCCACGAGTCTCATCATATTCATGGCATCATCATGCATTTCATAATTATCGAGTCTTATAATATCAGTCCCAAAACATGGTTATTTATTGTCTACCTATTTTTCAGATTCTAATACACAAAGTAATCACATTTATGATGCTCATGAAGCAATAGGATTTTGAGGTGTACTAACCTTAAGCCGATATCGCTAAAATCCTCATCCAAGCTTCCCAAATATTCTAATTGATCAGATATTCGATCTAGATTCAAATTTAGCAAAACAAGCTACTCCAATGGATCTGGAACACCGAGAAACCCCCAGGTAGGGTTCCCTAGAAAAAGTAAACAGCCGGTCAACTCTAGTCAACGGAGGCTTAGCTCGTGAACCCGGTCTAGATCGTCTGGCTTGGCAAATGGCCCAACCGGCTTGGCCCAGTTGGTTATAAAGCCCCAACATTGCTAGAGACTCCCAAGCGCAGACCGCAGTGTGTGTGGCGTGTGCGGCGGCTTCCGGCAGCGGGAAATAGGCGGCAAGCTCTAGACCACCATTTTGATACTGCTAAGGACGATAATGATGGCTAAATTCGACAGAGAGTGACAGAACACCCCGTTTAAGCTTCTCTAATTCTTATCACTTTAGTGAGTGACGGTGTTGAGGCAACGTGGTGATCACCGACGGACGCGTTTCAGTGAGCTCTATCTGAAAACGATGGTAGTATCGATAGTGGCAGCTCGAATGTCGGTAAATCGGGTTCCAAACCCATCTCCTTCACTTTTCTCCCCCTTTTCTCTCTCTTCTGAAATATCTCATCCAATCTTATCCTCCACCTTTTTCTCTCCCCTTATCAAATCACTAGCCACCCCTTTTTAGATAACCTTATCCTCTGAATTCCATTATAACCTTATGAGATCCTTGAGAGGGGTGGAACCGTGTCTTATCGATTAGCCTTACCTTCGGAGATGGCGTGCATCCACAATGTGTTTCATGTATCCATGTTGAAGGGTTATCATTCCGACCCTTCGCATGTTATTCCGCTTGAGGAGATTGAAATCAACACCGACTTGACATATGAGGAAGAACTAGTAAGAGTTTTGGACAAATAAGTTTAGGAGTTGTGTAGTGCATACCCTTGGTGAAGATGTTGTGGAGAAACCACAGAGTCAAAGAGCCTACGTGGGAAGTCCAGAAAGGCATGAAGTTGCTATATCTGCATTTGTTTCCAAAAGGTAAATTTCAAGGATAAAATTTCATTAAGGGGGAAGAGTTGTAACGACCTAGGTTTTAGAATCTGAGGGTCGGTTTAACTTGAAGCATGGGCTTCACGTTTGGGCTTAGATGTTTAGGCCTGGAGATCCTTGGTGGGCTTCCCACTTGTAGTTGGACTAAGGGTTTTGGGCTAATAGGTGAATGGCGAGATAAGAGAGAGGCAAGGAAGTAAAATCCTAAATTTTGAAAAGGAAGAGGTTGGTTTTTATTTATGTAGCAGTAAAAAAGTGGAGAGGATGATCTTACCTTTTCCCCAATCGCATCCCATCTCTCTCTTCTTCATTCTTCCTTTTGACCCAATAAAAAGATCAAATCTGTAATACCCTAAAAGTAGGCCTAATAGAATATTACCAAATCGATACAAATTAAGTGCCATTGCCTTGTCCCTAATCCTTTATTATTGAAAAAAATAAGTGACCAAATTGGAAGGAAATAATAAGGTGGTAACCAAATCAATAAGAACCAAATAGAAATGTTTTAAAAACTTTGTGATTGCATGTTAAACAAAATAAAGATTATGGACATAACACATGTCACTTAGAGAATTGAATGGAAGGATTTAAACCGGCCACATGGAAAAATTAGTTTTCCTTGAGTCATCTTCCCCAAGTGGTTAACCGAATCTAAGAGTGAGAAAGAGAGAATGAGAGCTCAATTGAATGTTATGGAAAATTTGAAGGATTAAAGCTTCGTTAACCAATTTTGTGTGTAGTTTGTAATCAAAACAAGAAGGGTAAGTATTCTTGATGTATTTCTCTTAAGATGGAAGTTTTGCATGATGCTTTAGTGTACACATTTGGTGGTAAATTCTTTGTGAATTAGATTGATTCACATACATGTTTCGAATCTGCCCAATTTTGATGTGTAAAGGTTTTAAGAAAACTATTTTAAATGATTAATTACACATTGTTTTGGATAGCTCTATTTTAAGGAAAATAAGCATGACAATGGTCATGAAATGAATCACTTTGGATATTGTTGTAACATGGAATTGTTTATGGAAAATAGATTGGGGGCTGTTGTGGGTGTTCTAGTGAATTAAGGGATTGTTTTGTGTGTTTAATGGAATACTTTGCTTGATAGGTGAATTGCTAAGTGATTACATGTATAATGTTAATATATAGAGCTGTATTGGTGAAATAAATGTTAATATGGGACTGTTTAGGATCAATAATCTAAATTGTATATGGCTGCACTGTTTTTGGATTAAGTAAATGTATAATTGTGTTCAAAAGTGTAATTGTGGATATGGAATAGTTGTTAATGCTTTTGAACGGGTGCAATGTTATATAAAGATTATCTTATGAATGTGTGTAACCATGTGTAATTGGTGTTCTGTTTTATGAATATAAGAACTCAAAAATAGTTTTTAATGAGAGTTTAACCTTTGAAATATATTAGACAAAGAAGGAATTAATCAAGAGGGGCATAGAGTGGATTCGGTTGAATAAAGACAAAAGGGGATCGTAATCTGGAATCAAGATTAACACGAAAATATTTGTGAGTGTAGTTAAAGTCTCGAGAAAGGCTAACAACCTTCCCGGGCACTTTTTGCTAGTTGTGAATGTTTTTAAAATTGATTTAATTCTTGATGTGAATGTGTAAGCTTGGATGCCAGGAAAGTTTCCAGTTGAAGATATACTTTGGATATGAATATGTGATTAAAAGCATTGCTGTGAATTGAAATACCATGATATCTTGAGATGTGAAGTGATTCAAATTGTTTATATAATTTGAATGATTGGTTGCTGTTAGTTAAAAACGAATCTTGCTCATGCTTGCTTCGTATATGAAATTTGACACATAGTATGTAAAGATAGTTATGAATGAATTGCTCATGCTTGCTATGTATATGAAATTTGACACATAGTGTGTAAAGAAAGTTATGAATGAATTAAGAAGTGAAATTTTGGCTATTAAGCCATTCGAACAAGCATGTATGGGACTTGAAATTCATAGTGGTGAATATATGCCCTAAATGAAAAAAGGGTTAATGAAATCTTGATATGAAATCAATATGGATTTGAAATCATGGTGATTAGTAAGGATGAAATGTAATAAAGCCTTGTCTCGAGTTAGTCTTAGGTATAGTTGGCATGTCATATAGTCCATAGAGCTCAGGTTCGGGGTGGACTACGATCCGGGACAGTGGTCCCGTTTAGCGACAGTAGGAGGGATTGACCGGCACTGCAAGTACCAAATGATATTTATGGGCGACATTTGGTTGGAGACTCGTGTACCTAGACTGGTAATTCGAAACTCAAGGCTATATTAACAATCCGAAATGAATGAAATTGCTAAGTTAAATAAGAAACATGGTAACTTGTCTGTTAAGAAATATATACCTTGTTATTTGTGAGTAACCTTGAAATGTTATGTGCATGTTTCAATGAGTATTCATGTGATTTTGGAAGTTGATAATGACTTGTAGTTTCTATGTTTGTTGATTTTGAGCCATGATTGTAACCTTTATTCCGTAGCTTCAAATGGTTGGATTTTGATGATGATGGTTGAATGCTTGAATGATGATTGTTGGATAGATATGCTATCGAAATGTGGTGTCTTTAAGTATGTTTTTGGATTGTATGAAGTGTCTTTAAAATAAAAGTTTAATGCTTGACAAATTGGGAGTCATGAATGTTATGGTCTTGCCATTTTGAATATGTATAAGGAGTAATTGGTTCCTTGATGATGTTGTTGAATCAATTTGCTATGTACTTAGATTAAAATGGGTAAACAATTATAAGTGAAACCCCTTATATGTTTGGTATAAACTTGAGAATTTTAATGATACTACTTGTTTAAATCGGTTGTGATTCATAAAGTGTAAACCTTAGATGAAATATGGATCATGTAACCCCCTTGACCCGGTCTAGTTGCAAGACCGAACCGAACGGTTACACGAGATTTACTGAAGAAACTCGTGAAGGTTCGCTTCGGTACACGACCTTTTTTTCTTTTTTATCTTTTCTAGATGCAAAATTATTAACCTAAATGTACATACTGGCAGCGGGTGAAATTACAACTCAATCAGGCGTTGCTGTGAAATTAAAGTTACCAATATTCAATTAGTCAGGTTTCATACTCACATGTCAAATTTTAGCTCAAAATGATCATCCAAACTCACTCAATTGCATTCACATCAATCAGGGACCAAAACGTAAAGGTACGAAACATCAGAAGATTCCAAATAACCAACTTACCTAACACCGTATCGGTAAACTTGGGCACTGTATCGGTACGCCCTTGTTGGTTCATAATTCCCAAATTCCTGTGGCACAAAATAGTACCGATACGGTTCTGTGTACCGAAACACCTAGCCAATTTGGCCTTGGCCCATACCGATACGCACCAACTCGTACCGATACGCTGAGCTTTTCTGGGCTTAATCGTACCGATACGCCTGGACCCAGAATGACATCTTTTGCTGGTTTAACATACAATAAAGCTAAGCAAACCACTTAATCATGCTTCTAGGACATAAGCAACATAAACTAGGATCAAACCTCAGCCAAAACACAAGAAACATCAACCATACGTGTTATCTTGCCTCCAAAAGGAAACTATAGGCATGCAACCTATGAACCAAGACAAACGAGATACTAAAAACCATACCAAGGCATAAACCAAATATAACAGGCCATTTACAAGACCAAAACAACAATATAAACTTGCTCAAACAGGGAGTTCACAACATCTCCCAAAACCATAAGGAATCCTCCATTGCCCTTATTAAACATAGTCTACTTTGGAAACATACGTTCGTATAAGAAGTCCTTGGATCACCTTCACTTGCTTGCTGCCTCCAAACCTTTAATTCTCTGCATTGATGGACAAAGAGCGTAAGCACACTAGGCTTAGTGAGGAGTGCTCAAAAACAACACACCATCAATGCATTTTAAAACCGATTTCTATACCACATTGAAAACATTTTTCAATCCATGATTAAATCATCATTTAAAAACATCATGCCTTTAAAACCATGCACTTTAAGCATTCAAAAACTAACATATTAAATCATATGCAACATGTATCATTATACCAATAGCAACTCACATTGTTAACCTCAATTTAAGCCTTCCCAAGCATAACATACCATATGCAAAGCTTAAAGAGTAAACATGTATAAATCCATTATACAACACATGATACATTAACAATTATATTGGCTCACAAGTGATCATCAACAAGTTCCATTTACAAAACTCAACATCGGATACGTGGATTCATAAGTGTTCTCCCAACACTTCATACATTCTCACCGACAACACAAGGTTCACACATGCGAGTATTCAGTACACTATATAAACCCCTCAACCATTGTGACACCCGTGGTGGAGTATTCGGTACCCATATCAACCTCTCAACACCACTCATTGGTAGATGTATAACCACTAACGAGAGTTTTCGGTACCACAAACCCCTCAATCGTTACTGTACTTGGACAGAGTATTCGGTACCCATATCAACCTTCTACGTCCAAGACAACTTATTTTACAGTGCACTCAATCCTATAGCCAGCTAAATATATCCGATTAGGTTTTAAAACCATTTTCATACCATCACTTGCCAATATAATTTCACCATTAGCCATGAACCTCACTATTTTTAAAAGCAATTTACCAAAACATACCCAATCATCAAACCGTACTTTCACAAGTATAAATCATACTTACAAGGATCATTTACCAATGCATCCTTCATCAATACTTTATCAAAAATAGTAGCATTATATTTGAAATCATGCTTCAATAGTGGAAATCATGTAAATCAAAACAAGTGCATAAATCATTTCGTAAAACAAGCACGACCGAGAGAGAAAACCGTTGTACTTATTTCCGAGTTTAAACCAGCTTTTGAAACTAGATTTAAACTCCCTTAAACCACCTTTTAAACCATTCCAAAGTTGGAAAACACATTCTCACTCACTGACACACGAAACCTCGATTCGCCGACGTACAATCAAGCGTCTGAAGCCTCCAAACTTCACCGGTAACTTCCCAAACGTTCTCCCCTATTTTAACCATATTATAACAGAGGATTAATGCATCATAATGCATTCAAAACACTAGCAAGCAATTCCTCAACATTGCCTTGCTTAAAACCATCAAAACACCTATATGAAACAACTGAAACAACTTCGATTCACATCCAAAACTTAACTCAGCCATAACCTAACACTTCCAAACATCAATTAACATTAAAAGACATCTAAAAATCATCTCATAACATCCTTATACCTCCAGCAAGCAATAAACACCCACAACACCTCAAAAACTCATAACTAGCAACTTAAACAACTAAAGATTCATTTGATTTTGGGATTCTATTCATAAAACCAATCCATTCTCATCATAAGAAATCAAAATCATGATATAACATCATCATAAACTCAGCAAAACAGATCTAAAACGAAGATCTCATAATTACCTCAATTAAACCTCAATTAAATCATTTCTCTTCAATTAAATTCACAACACTAATTAGAAATCAGTTGTAAAGGATTAAGAACTTGTGAATTTCAATAAAGAACCATCATTAAAGGAGAAGAGCAAACCTCACCTCCAAAGATTGAAAACTCTCTCAATTGGATGATTTTTACACTAAAGAAACAAATGAAAATCAATGAGATTTTGAAGAAACAAGTTGAGAAATCCATTAGAAAACATTAGCTCAAGAAAACAAGATCATTACCTCAAATCTTTGCTGAGAAAATAGATGTTTGGCTGAAGAGATTTTGAGAGAAACTCAAGAGAGAAAAGTTACGTCAATTTTGTTTTTAGGAAATAACTACCATCCTTTTAATAAATCCCTTTTAATCATTTAATTAAAACACTTTAAAACTAATCTAATTAAGAGAGGAATCTGATAAAAACATTTAGGCTTAATAACTCCTTAGAGATTCTAAGTTTTAAACCTTTTACAAAAAGTCACTAAAAACAGTTTTCACTTTTTATATTTTGGTCACTAACACGAAATGTCCAATTTTCAAATCTTATTTTTCGAAATTGACTTTACGAAAAATAAATATATACTTAATAAAGATTTTAGAGCATTTTTCTATATTTTTATCCCTTGTAAAAATATACGATCCTGAAATCAACTCGAATCTCTGACTTGGTCCAGCATACCGTCTAATCTAACCCTCAAAACCACTAGGCCCAAAACTGGAGCATTATAGATCATGTTGTGAATGGTTCAATTACTTGTTTTTGTGTCCTTAGGAGGAGTTCTAATGCCATTAGATTCTATGTTTAAGAAATGAAGTAAACTTCTTTGAACGTAGACTATAATTCGATTACATGGATGACTTGGGGTCTTGATCTTGTATGTTTCTAGTATAAATTTTATGCCTTAAATAGTTGGGTTAATCAACTAACTTGCAGTTCAAGTTAGTTCTTGTATGTTTCGAATGAAACCTTGAAGTATAAGTATGTGTTTTGATGTTTTGTTCGAATACCAACTTGGGATTCAAGCTGGTTGTTTGTTTGTTTCTTTAACATCCTAACTTGGTTTACTCCTAAGTCGTATTAAGGATGTTTCATTTTGGTAATTAGAGCAAAGGTTATTTGATCTGAAGTTAAATGCATTGCATCTTTGTTAGTTACCTTGTGCCACCTAGGAGTTATATGAATAAATACTTGTGATCCATATCTGATTAAGCTCTTTTCTTATATTTTAGAATGTCTAAAACAAGGTTGGGTAAAGATAATGAAAGCCCGATGGGTTCCTCCACTAAAGGAAGAAGTGTGAGAATGAACCAAAATCCACAAGAACCCCCAAAGAATGTTGAACCTCAACAGGTTCAGCAAGAAGCTCCTACAATTCACATTGTCCAAAGGGAATGCTTTTCCACCATGAAAGAAATGTTTGATCAATTAATCGTCTCTATGAGACAGAATACCCCAATTCCTCTCAATCCCCCAGCTATGGCTCCAGAAAGAGCCCCGATCGATAAATTAGCTAAGCATATAGCTTATACGTTCATTGGTGCCAATGAAGAAAAGCCAAAAGAGGCTGAATTTTGGTTAGAAACTACTACTAGAATTCTAAACAAACAACTAAAATGCTCAGAAAATTATAAGTTGGAGTGTGCTATAGATCTTTTTGCGGTCGAATCACTTAGTTGGTGGGAAACTACAACTCTTACCTCCCCAACAAATGCTATTACTTGGGAATTCTTTCTCAAGGATTTTTGAAAGAAGTATATCAGTGAACAATACCTTGCCGAGCATAGAAATCATTTCTTGTATTTGAAGCAAGGGGGTAAACCTATCGAGCAGTATGTTAGTGAATTCTACAAGTATTGCAAGTATGGGTCTGAGTTCATTAAGAAGGATGAAGAAAGTGTCAGATGTTCATATACGGGATCAATGATGAATTAAGCCCTATGTTCACAGCTTGGGGAATCATTGACTTTCATGATTTAGTAAACTGAGTTATAGCCACTGAAGCTAAGATGAAAAATTTTGAAAGAAGAAAGGGGAACCATTCTAAGAGCGATAAAAGGTCGAGGGATGATTATAAACCACTTTGGCAAAAAAAGAAGCAGAAGAATCAAGAGGGAGTTCTTATAGCCATAACAATTCTTCAAGGGGTAACTTCTTACCCAAGTCACATAAAGTGGTTAAAACTTCTGCACCTTCGGTTTCCCTTAATATCAAGGGGAATACTAGAAAAGAGTCACAAGTTCCTACCTGTAATATTTTTTAGAAACATCATGTGGGTTAATGTAGAAAACAATCGAGTGATTGCTTCCTGTGTGAGGAAACTACTCACTTCATTAAAGACTATCCCCAGAACCCGAACAAATTACCCTCTCATATATCTAAGAACTCGAATCAAGCACAGTCACAAAGAGGTAAATGGCCGAAACAAGCTCAATTTGGGAATAATAGAAATAATAGAGATCAGGGTTCAAACACCATTTATTAGGAATTTCGAGCATCTGCTCGAATATACCATGTGTGGGGCCGCGAAGAAGAAAATTCTCCTGATATAATTACAGGTACAGTTCAATTAGATGCACATCCTTTTTATGCTCTATTTGATTCGGGATCAACCCATTCCTTTATATGCTCTTCTTTAGTTGAAAATTTCAATTTAAATTCTGAACCCACAAACAGTAACTTAATAGCTACCAATCCTTTAGGAGATAAAGTGCTTGTAAACTGAGTATGTAAGAACCGCCCTTTGTTTATTCAGGGCATTCATTTCTCTGTCGATTTGTTAGCTTTTCCCTTTAATGAATTTGATCTTATTTTGGGCTTAGATTAGTTAGGGAAACACCAAGATTGGGTAGATTGTTCTAAGAAGAGATTGTTTCTCCTTGGGTTAGGAAATAAATTAATAACCTTGTTAGAAAAGAAATCTTCTGAACCCATTTCATTGTTTGCTGCTATACCTAATTTAAATGAATCTAAGCTTCCTCTTGAATCTATTTTAACTATCTCTGAATTTCCTGATGTATTTCCCGATGAATTGTCGTGTTTACCACTAACAAGGGAAGTTGAATTTGGAATTGAAGTTCAACCGGGATCAATTCCAATTTCCATCACACCTTATTGTATGGCCCCAATCGAACTCAAGGAGCTCAGTTATAGGAATTACAAGACAAATGCTTTATTAGGCCTAGTTCCTCTCCCTAGGGAGCCCTGGTTTTGTTTGTGAAGAAGAAGGATGGATCGATGAGGCTCTGTATTGACTACCAACAATTAAACCAGCTTACCATCAAGAACAAATATCTGTTACCAAGGATCGAATAATTATTTGATCAGCTAAAGGATGCCATGATACTTTCCAAGATTGATCTTCGAACGAGATATTATCAGATGAAAGTCAAAGAAATTGACGTTCCTAAAACTATTTTTCGAACTCGGTATGGTCACTATGAATTTCTAGTAATGCCTTTCAGTTTAACCAATGCCCCAGAGGCTTTCATGGACCTTATGAACCGAATTTTCAAACCTTATTTGGACAAGTTTTTTTAGTCTTTATAGATGACATTCTTGTTTACTCTAAAAGCAAGGAAGAACACTCGAATCATTTGTAAGTTGTGTTACAAACTCTTTGGGATAAGCAACTATATGCTAAATTCAACAAATGTGAATTTTGGCTCCCTGAAGTATCTTTTGTCAGACATGTAATATCTGCTGAAGGGATAAAGGTTAACCCGAAGAAAATTCAGTCTGTTGTTGATTAGAAGCCTCCGAAGAATGTTGGTGAGGTTAGAAGTTTTCTCGGCCTAGTCGGTTACTACAGAAGATTTGTAAAAGGGTTTTTGATGTTAGCTGCCCAATTAACATAGCTTCTTCGAAAAGATGAACCCTTCAATTGGTTAGAAAATCAACAACGAAGTTTCGATTGGTTGAAACAAGTTCTTACTCAGGCCCCAATTTTGACCCAACCTGAATCGAGGAATGATTTTACCGTCTTCAGTGATGCCCCTCACCTTGGGTTAGGTTGTGTACTTATGCAAGATGAAAGAGTGGTAGCCTATGCCTCTAGGCAATTAAAGCCACACGAATTAAACTATCCAACATATGATTTGGAATTGGCTGCAGTTGTGTTTGCTTTAAAATTTTGGAGGCATTACTTATATGGAGAGAAGTGTCACTTATTCATAGATCATAAAAGCTTAAAATATCTCCTCACACAAAAAGAATTAAATCTTAGGCAAAGAAGATGGATGGAATTGCTTAAAGACTACGATTTAGTTATCGACTATCACCCAGGGAAAACGAACATGGTGGTTGATGCACTCAATCACAAACGTTCTATTGGTAAGACCTTAAATAAAACCTACCCAGTTTCTTCTTTTTCTAATACTTAAGCTTGACTGTCTAATAATTTAACATTAAATTGTAGCCCTCACTGCAATCAATTCACACTTTAGGCTTCAAAAAGATCAGAAGCATTTAGCCGAACTTCAAATTCAATCTAAATTGAATTCAAGAATTAGGGCACTTCAACAATCCGATCCCGATCTCTAGAAGGTTTTGAAGAAGATCGAATCTGATTTAGATACAGATTTTTCTTTAAAGCCGAATGGCTTACTTTATTTCAGAAATCAAGTTTGTGTGCCCAACAACCAGGTTTTGAGGAAAGAAATGCTTCAAGAAGCTCATAATAGCCATTTTCTCGATGCATCCAGGATCAATCAAAATGTACAAATATTTGAAAGAAGTGTTTTGGTGGCCGGGAATAAAGTCAGACATCACTGAATTTGTGTTTAAATGTTTAACTTGATAAAAGGTTAAGGCAGAACATCAAGTACCTATGGAACTTCTTCAACCTATTGAGTTACCTCAATGAAAGTGGGAGCGGATAACTATGGATTTTGTATCTGAATTACCCCTTTCACTAAGAAAGAATGATGTTGTTTGGATGATTGTTGACAGATTTTCTAAATCAGCACACTTTCTACCTGTTCGAATGAACATGAACTTGGACCAATTAGCCGAGTTGTACATAAGGGAGGTGATTAGATTGCACGATGTTCCCATATCTATTATCTCTGACTGAGACCCTCAGTTTACATCTAGATTTTGGAATTCACTATAGAAGGCTTTGGGAATGAAGTTAAACCTCAGTACTGCCTTTCATCCTGAAACAGATGGACAATCTGAAAAACTAATTCAAGTCCTAAAAGATATGCTCAGAACTTGTGTGATTGATTTGGGAAAAAGCTGGGAAAATCCTTTCCTATAGATGAATTTACTTACAACAATAGCTATCAAGCATCAATTAAGATGGCTCCTTTTGAGGTCTTGTATGGGAGAAAATGCAGGACACCTAGTGTTGGTCTGAATTAGGTGAAAGCAAAGCTTTAGGGCTAGAATTTCTTCGAGAAACTGAAGACCTGATATAAATAGTGCACAATCGACTAAAAGAAGCCTTTGACAGACAAAAAGCATATGTCAATCTCAAGAGGAGAGATATTTAATATAATGTGGGAGATAGAGTGTTACTGAAGGTATCCTCGTGGAAGAAAGTATTTAGATTCAGAAAGAAAAGGAAGCTACGGACCCTTCAAGATTGTAGAAATAATTGGCCATGTTGCTTATAGACTAGCTCTTCCTAATGAATTTAAGATTCACAACGTGTTCCATGTGTCTATGTTACGAAAGTATCGTTAGGATCCTTCACGCGTATTAGAACCAGAAGAAGTTGAGCTCAATCTGGATTTTTCATACGAGGAAGAAGCAGTTCAAATGTTAGATAGTATAGTTAAAAGACTTCGTAATAAGTCGATTCCTCTGGTTAAAGTTCTCTGGAGAAATCATAAGATTGAAAAAGCTACATGAGAACCATAGTCTATTATGAAAAAGCAATATCCTCAACTCTTTTCATTAGGTAAATTCGGGGATGAATTTCTTTAAGGGGGAGGGAATTGTAATACCCTAAAAGTAGGCCTAATAGAATATTACCAAATCGATACAAATTAAGTTCCATTGCCTTGTCCCTAATCCTTTATTATTAAAAAAATAAGTGACCAAATTGGAAGGAAAGAATAAGGTGGTAACCAAATTAATAAGAATTAAATAGAAATGTTTTAAAAACTTTGTGATTGCATGTTAAACAAAATAAAGATTATGGACATACCACATGTCACTTAGAGAATTGAATGGAAGGATTTGAACCGGCCACATGGAAAAATTAGTTTTCCTTGAGTCATCTTCCCCAAGTGGTTAACCGAATCTAAGAGTGAGAAAGAGAGAATGAGAGCTCGATTGAATGTTATGGAAATTTTGAAGGATTAAAGCTTCATTAACCAATTTTGTGTGTAGTTTGTAATCAAAGCAAGAAGGGTAAGTATTCTTGATGTATTTCTCTTATGATGGAAGTTTTGCATGATGCTTTAGTGTACAAATTTGGTGGTAAATTCTTTGTGAATTAGATTGATTCACATACATGTTTTGAATAAGCCCAATTTTGATGTGTAAAGGTTGTAAGAAAACTATTTTAAATGATTAATTACACACTATTTTGGACTGCTCCGTTTTAAGTAAAATAAGTATGACAATGGTCATGAAATAAATCACTTGGATATTGTTGTAACATGGGACTATTTATGGAAAATAGATTGGGGGTTGTTGTGGGTGTTCTAGTGAATTAAGGGACTGCTTTGTGTGTTTAATGGATCACTTTGCTTGATGGGTGAATTGCTAAGTGATTACATGTGTAATGTTAATATATAGAGTTGTATTAGTGAAATAAAGGTTAATATGGGACTGTTTAGGATCAATAATCTAAATTGTATAAGGCTGCCCTATTTTTGGATTAATTAAATGTATAATTGTGTTCAAGAGTGTAATTGTGGATATGGAATAGTTGTTAATGCTTTTGAATGGGTACAATGTTATATAAAGATTATCTTGTGAATGTGTGTAACCATGCATAATTGGTGTTATGTTTTATGAATATAAGAACTCAAAAATAGTTTCCAATGAGAGTTTAACCTTTGAAATATATTAGAAAAAGAAGAAATTAACCAAGAGGGGCATAAAGTGGATTCGATTGGAGAAAGACAAAAGGGGATCGTAATCCAGAATCAAGATTAACATGGAAAGATCTGTGAGTGTATTTAAAGTCTCGGGAAAGGCTAACAACCTTCTCGAGCACTTTTTTCTAGTTATGAATGTTTTTAAAATTGATTTAATTCTTGACGTGAATGCGCAAGCTTGGATGCTAAGTAAGTTTCCAGTTGAAGATATACTTTGGATATGAATATGTAATTAAAAACATTGTTGTGAATTAAAATACCATGATATCTTAAGATGTGAAGTGATTCGAATGGTTTATATAATTTGAATGATTAGTTATTGTTAGTTAAAAACAAATCTTGCTCATGCTTGCTTCGTATATGAAATTTGACACATAGTATGTAAAGATAGTTATGAATGAATTGTTCATGCTTGCTATGTATATAAAATTTGACACATAGTGTGTAAAGAAAGTTCTGAATGAATTAACAAGTGCAATTTTAGCTACTAAGCCATTCGAACAAGCTTGTATGGGACTTGAAATTCACAGTGGTGAATATATGCCCTAAATGAGAAAAGGGTTAATGAAATCTTGATATGAAATTAATATGGAGTTGAAATCATGGTGATTAATAAGAATGAAATGTAATAAAGCCTTGGTATCGAGTCAGTCTTAGGTATAGTTGGCATGTCATAGAGTCTATAGAGCTCAAGTTCGGGGTGGACTACGGTCCGGGATAGTGGTCCCTTTTGGTGACAGTAGGAGGGAAGTATGTGTGGTCACTTGGTTACAATAGGAGGGATTGACCGATACTGGGAGTACCAAATGATATATTAACAAACCGAAATAAATGAAATTCAAGGCTATATTAACAAACCGAAATAAATGAAATTGCTAAGTTAAATAAAAACATGGTAACTTGTCTGTTAAGAAATGTATACCTTGTTATTTGTAAGTAACCTCAAAATGTTATATGCATGTTTCAATGAGTATTCATGTGATTTTAGAAGTTGAGAATGACTTGTAGTTTCTATGTTTGTTGATTATTGTCATGAAGAGTGATTACTCATGAAACTAGATAATTCTTTTGAATGTACAATTGGAATTGATTGATTTATTTGGATATTCCTTGCTTTATGCGATTTATATGATCACATTTGTAGTGAAAGAAACCTTGCCTAATGACTAATTTAGAATGCTATAAACTACCTCACTAAGCATTTGCTTATAAAATCTTTCACTACCTGTTAGGTTGAATTTTGAAGCCATTATCACAAGGAGCTTAATTTGGATCGCGAGAAGACCTTAAATGTATGTTTTGTTACCTTAGTACTAACTCCTAGGAATGTGGCACTTGGTATTTTGTTTATGCATATAGTTTTGTTATAATGGGGGTTTGTATAACTTAAATGATTGTAAACTTTATTCCATAGCTTCGAATTGTTGGATTTTGATGATGATGGTTGAATGCTTGAATGATGATTGTTGGATAGATATGCTATAGGAATGTGGTGTCTTTAAGTATGTTTTTTTGATATGAAGGGTCTTTAAAATCAAAGTTTGATGCTTGACAAATTGGGAGTCATGAATTTTATGGTCTTGCCATGTTGAATATGTAAAAGGAGTAATCAGTTCCTTGATGATGTTGTTGAATCAATTTGCTATGTACTTGGATTAAAATGGGTAAACAATTATAAGTGAAATTCGTTACATGTTATAAACTTGATAATTTTAATGATACTACTTGTTGAAATCGGTTGTGATTCATAAACAGTAAACCTTAGATGAAATATGGATCATGTTGTGAACGGTTCAATTACCTATTTTTGTGTCCTTAGGAGGAGTTCTAATGCCATTAGATTCTATGTTTAAGAAATGAAGTAAACTTCTTTAAACGCAGACTATAATTCGATTACATGGATGACTTGGGGTCTTGATCTCTTATGTTTCTAGTATAAATTTTAAGCTTTAAATAGTTGGGTTAATCAACTAACTTGCAGTTCAAGTTAGTTTTTCTATGTGGAACCTTGGAGTATAAGTATGTGTTTTGATGTTTTATTCAGATACCAACTTTGGATTCAAGCTGGTTGTTGGTTTGTTTGTTTATTTATTTCTTTAACATCCTAACTTGGTTTACTCCTAAGCCGGGTTAAGGATGTTTCAAAATCATTGTTGTTTTGAGTGATCTATCTTTCTAGGTAAGTATTATGGGTTTTGGTGGTGGTTGGAAATGAGTGTTTGGGTGGGGGTGAAGAGAAATAATGGGGATGGGGAATTTGACTATATTTCTTTTTGTAGGATTCTTTCTTTATCTTATCTTAAGTTTCCAGCATCGGTTTATAAAACTTTCTTATAGTGAAAGAGGTTGGGAGCTCATCTAAGGAGTTTGGGAAGAAAAAGGTTTGGGAGCTTGTCTTTGAGACTTCTTTCTCAGCAAGGAAATCAAGGTTTGTACACTACTAACTCCCTTGTATTCCTGAAAATTATAAAGTTAGATTGCTTGTGCTTGGTTTGATGTTTTGGTTGGTTGAGAGCATGAAACCCCATTAATGGTGAAATCTGAATTTGATGTTAAAATGATGTAAAATTGATAGGAAACCACCTAAACCACCTTCCATAACTTGTATTTTTGTTTTGGGGCTTTAACATAGGTTAGGGGTGGTTTGCGAGCTCCAAAAACTGGGTTCTAGGCTCATGTACCAATATCAGATGAACTGGTATCTGTACCCCATTATTTTTATGGCAAAACTCAAGCAAAGTTTGAAGAGGGTATCGATACGCATAGGTGAGTACAAATACCCTCTGTTCTACCCAAATTTCAGTAGCATTTTTGGGTACCGATATGCTTGGGGGTGTATCGATACCTATGGAGTATCGATACATGACCTCGTGTATCAGTACCGGGTGTTGGGTAAACCCATGCTATATGCAAGTAGGGTATCGATACTTATTGGGCAATTTGTCTGAAAAATAAGATTTGAGTTCGAGGGACCTATAATTCAAAGACTAAGGACCAATGGGCTTCTAATGGGGTAAAATGAATAGTAAAACTAAGAAACTAAGAATTTAACCTCATATACAAGCCTAATGAGTAATAACTTGATAAATGGCAAGTGACTTGTTGTAAATAGCTATCATGAGGATCCTTGGTGGATCATGTATGGTTACGTGCTAAATAAAGGCGCTTGTGTGTTTGGTTCAGTTTGTTTGGTGGGATCTGAATACCTAGTGTGAGTGTTACAACACCAAGAGATGTACTCTCGGATATACTCTTCTGAGGCTATGTGAAATTGGGTCTCACCCGATAATACTCGATGAGAGATTTTGAGTATGAGTGCATGTTCCTGAAGCTGTGTGACACCGGGCCTCACTTTGGGTGTATGTTCCCGAGGCTGTATGACATCATGCCTCACTCTAAGTTTGTTGATATGATGCATACGTGTTGTGTGAGATTATTATATCTTTTGCTTGTTTTGTGTTTAGGCGGCTAGAGGTAGCGCCAATATTGTTATGTTATGCCATTATATCATTCTTTAGCTACATGCGCATATTTATGATTTGCATGAAGCATGTTTGAGTGGAAGTGTATCCACTGAGCTTCGTTAGCTCATCGTTCGAAATTGTTGTTTTTGTTCGCAGGTTTGTAGGTTGACGTGCATCGTTGGGGCACCATCGGAGTAGGACCTCAACATCGACTTGTTGTCCGAGTACAATACTTTTGTTTGGGTTGTGTATTCATCGGACCCTATGTGTATTGTAACTCTTATTTTGAGATTTAACTTATGAGTCGAATATTTTAATTATGTATTTAAATGAAGCTCCCATCTAATGTTTTAGATCGGTTTATTTACTTCAAATACTCAAACTTTATGGATTTTATGAAATGATGTGTTTGGCTAAATCTAGTGTACAATTCTGTGGTTTTTGGGTTGGGATTGAGGCCCAATTGTAACATCCGGGTTGGGGTGTTTTAATTCGGGCTAAGTATAAATGTGGTGAGAGGGTACCAATGGTGCTGCGCAACTCAAATTGTTCGCGCCTATGAAAAGAACTAAACGTTGTTTGGAATGATGTCTGTAGTAATTTAATTTAGTCCATTGGTCACGGCATGGATGTTGCTTTTTGGCATGATGCTTGGATAGAAGCTATTGGTCCTTTGGTAAATTATGTCGACCCCACTGTGGTACCCTATCTTGGGAGAGAATCGGTAGCAAGTTTGGCATCTACATCAGGGGAATGTGACTGGGATCAGTTTTTACATTTGTTGCCATGGGATATCTTATTGAGGGTTACGGCAGTGAAAGGTCCTAGCCATTTGATTGCTCAAGATTCGTTGGGATGGAGAGGCTCGCAGGATTTGGAGTTCACAGTCAAATCCACTTATAAAATTAGATGTGGAGGTAGCTTAATTGGTCCGACACATGAGATTTGGCGTATAGTACATCGATTCCAAGGTTTACCGAAGGTAAAATTGTTTTTGTGGCTTATTTGCTGGGGTTGAGTATTGACGAATGGAAAGCGCGTGCGACGTCATATGACGAATGATGGTAGTTAATTTGTTTGTGGGGCCGCTGTCGAGACCAATGGCCATATTCTCCAAAGATGTCCTCTTGCAATGTTAGTTTGGTCTGAGCTGATTAAAGCGAATGTGCTATCAACGTTTTTGAACTTGGATTTATGGGAATGAATTTTGATTAACCTTTCGAATGTGACTCGATTTCTGAAAGATGATACAAAATGGGATTTGCTTTTTGGTACCATCTTAATCAAACCTTTGGATAGCAAGGAATGCTTTAGTGTTTGATGCGACTCTTGAAGATGGTCGTGGGGTGATAGTTTGCAGCAAGTGTCTTGTGGAGACTACATTCCAAGAACAAGCAGAGCAGCGAGATGGCCAAAAAATTGTGGCTAGTCCCGTTTGTGGCCCTTCATCTTGGATCCCACCATCCGGCTGTTGGACCAAGATCAATACTGATTGGGTGCATCGAGAGTCGGATGGAAATGTATCGTGCGGTGGTGTTGCTAGGGACATTAGTGGGTCTTGGAAATTTGGCTTCACGAAGTTCATCAGGGTATGCTCAGTGGTTGATGCAGAAGTATGGGGTGCCTATATGGGTCTTGTGTTTGCATGGGAGGCAGGATTACGACACGTTTATTGTTGAATTAGATAGTTTGGAGGCGATCCAGATTATTCGGAAGGACTACACTAGTAATCATGGATTGCATGGACATTTGGTGGAACTTTGGCGCCGTCCATGGGATATTCAGATTCAACATGTGCGAAGGGATGAGAATCAGTTCGTGGATAGACTTGCTCAGGTGGCTAACTTTGATAGTGTAGCGCCTGTCTTTCTAGATACCCCTCCAATCTCGATTCTTTCTTGCTTATAGAAGGATTGCCCAAGTGTTTAAGGGTTTGAGTGCTTTGGTTTAGTTTTGGTTAGTGTTTTATGTTGTGGTTCTTTCCTGGATTGTTGTTTTGTTCGTGGTATCATAGGTACTCTTTTTTTCCATTTAGGTTAAGGAAGTTTTTAATGAGGCATGTGATATCACCACATGTATGATTATCCATATATGAAATCATACCTTTTTACCAAAAAGTCAAAGAAAAAGGCTGAGATTTTTATATAAAAAATAATATAAAATTTTGGTTGTAAACTAAAATATAAAGAATAAATTTTAAATATAACATTCAAATCGATCAAATTCAACTCGACAATTATTAACTCCGAAAAGAACCCAAACATATCCAAATATCATACCTTAGGCAATATAATTAATAATTTTAAGTAAATCAGGTCAGACAGAATTACTCATTAATACTTTTATTTTAAATTAAATTATAATAATTTATAAAATAATAAAATGGAGTTTAGACCCACGAAAACCTCTTTTAAAGGATTGAATGGATGAGATAAAAATCTTTTGTCCTTTTTCTGTGTCATTTTCTATATTCCAATACTAAAAAATTAAATTCTAAATTTTAACTTTAAATTATAAACTCTAAACTATAAAAAAATACATCATACTCCTCTAAAGCAGATGAAAGAATTACCGGTGGACAAGGTCCTTGATTGATTTGATCACGATAATCACGGACTGTGCGCCCCAACTCTAAAGCTTGACCTTACTAACTTAAACCCTGTGAATATAAATGTCTTATGAACCGTGTCTTGAATGCTTAACCATACAACATATATCTTTTAGGATACCAAAAGCATCGTTGCAGATCATGCTTTTGCTTCACACAATGCTACTATTGGTCTTGACAATGCTAATTGCTGCAGCACTCATAAGCAACAAAGCTCACTTTGTCCATGCCGATATCGACACTGCATCCTTTTATAACCCTCCCTATATTCGTGAGTATCTTTCCTTTCTTTCCTTCGATCTTTTCTCCAACTTTGCTCAAAATCTCTCCTGTTGGAAGAGCAATGCATCTACTCTGTCTTGCAGCTACGAAATACGACGGTAATAGGGAAGAACAGTTTCCACCTAGGAATATGTTTGTTGTCGTCAGCGAGGGATTATGGGAAAATGGTGCTGCTTTTGGGAGGCGCTATAGGTTAATAAGCCTCAGTGGACCCAAGAGACCATGCAAGCACAGAACTATTGATGTCAAAGAGTTGGATTTCTGCCCTGCCTCGTCGTGCCCCTCTATAATGTTGAAAAAATTATATATATTGGTTCAATAATATTTTGATGTTATGCCATGTCACTTGGTGAATAGACATACTAATAATAAGTCGTGTCACTTGGTGAATAGAATTATTAATTTGTAGTTTAAAGTTACATATATTCAATCGTAACTATTAACTTTTTAACAAATCTTTCCATCAAAAGATTTAATCTTTTCATCAAATAGTTTAATTTTCAATCACAATATAAATTCTAGTTGATATTCATTTTCACAACATATTTGAAATTCAACACATCACATCAATTTTGAAATTAACATAAAAAAATGTTTTTTGCTTTCGGTGATAGAGGAATGCAAGATTGTATTCGATTGTTCACTGCAATTGTGCTACTGTTATAAATGTTTGTTGTTATATCATGGGAGATAGACGTTCAACGTTGCTCAAGCACCGAGAGAGGACGAATCTGTCTTACGAAAACTGGTTATACAAGCCTCAACAAATTCTTCTGATTTTTAATTCTGTTTGATTTCAAGTTCTGTTTTTAATTTGTTATTATTTATTCTTCTTACAGTATTCTATTATACTTAGATTATTATTGTACCATTTTTCTAATAATCTTAAGATAAATTTAATGTTTTAATCCAAAGTGAATAGATTGTCGTGACTAACATAATTATGTTGATAAATACAATGTTAATCTAGGGTACACCGTTAATTTCTCGTGAATACATTCGGTATGGTTTACGTATAGCATTTCTCAATGCGAATACATTCGTGAATCCATTTATTTTGGTGCTATTTTTTGAATAATTACGTAAAGCTAAATATTGACAAAAGCTTTCTGTTCAATTTTTATGTGAATAAATTTGAAATAGCAAAAGTACGCTGACAAGGTTTAAAAGTAATGGAGTTGTTTTTTTTTTTAAGAAAAACCATTGTATATACATTTGACATATGTATCAGGTGCTTTCACTAATTATGAAATTTACGGTACTAATAATTTTCTTGAAAACTTTGTCAAGATAACAAAATAATTGCAGCTTTGGAGAATTAAGGAGATGATGGTGGAATGAGAAATTTTTCAAATCAAATAACTCTCAAATTCTGGTTTGATCCTCACGATCTGTTGAAAAGTAAAGATAAGAAAAAATTTATTATTGTTAATAAATTATTTCTAAGAGTGTGTTTAGAGTTGAACAAAATTGTGTTGGCTTTATATTTCCTTTTCGAGTTTTTAGTTTTACTAAATTTCTTTCATTCAACAGAAGTTGATTAATTATTTTTTTGGTTTTGGTTTTTAGTTTCTGACTTCCTAACATTTAAAAATATTATAAAAATTATGGCATGGCATTAGCTCATGATTTTGCCGTGGCATAAGCCAAGAACTCGTTTAGTTCTCAGTACGATGTTATAGTCACTATTCTGACTCCGGCTTTGAACGAAAGTTCAAACGTTGCCAATGACTATAAAAACAGTGAAAAGCTTGTAGAGAAAATTTCAAAACATGGTAACAGGAAAATGTTGTCCTATTGTTAGAGAGGATGATGTAGATGTTGCTACCGCCTTCAATGATGTCGAGACATGGAAGTACTCATGTTGCTACCACCTTTAACGTTGCTAAGGCATGGAAGCACTATGATTTCTATACCGTAACTACATTCTCAAAGATGCATTTGATGCACGTTATGAAGTGCAAAATATTATGAGAACAATGAGAAGTTATGGGTTATCACAGAACATGTGGGGGAAGTTGTATTATCAGTAAATTACTTTTTAAATAAGGTGTCCCACAATAAAAAAGAAAAGACACCATACGGATTGTGGAATGGTAGAAAACCTTCTTACAACTACTTGAACGTGTGGGGGTGTCTTGCCAAAGTAATGACTCTTTCATCGAAGAATATGAAAATAGATCCTAAAACGGCGGATTGTATTTTCATTGGTTATGCTTGTCATAACAATAATGGTATTAATGGTGGAAAACAAAAGAATTTTGTTACCATGGATTATCCTCCTAATGTGTTTATTTTTGTGATAATTGGTTATGTTTTTTCATAACAATGCATAACGATTTCTTGTGTATGAATCAAATAATCTTAAAATTCACAAGAATACGATATTGGAATCTAAAATTGCCTCATTCTTTTGTAAGACTAAGGAAGTTGGTCAAGTTTAATGAAACAAACTATAAAGACTATTGATGAAAATTGTCAAGACTTTTAACAAGATGTTGATGTCGAGGCAAAACCAAAATAAGTAAAATGACAATGGTGAAAGTCTTTTAGATCGGATTTTTTAACCTATATGCTAGAGGCTAAATGACTATGAAATTTCTTGGAGGATATTCCATAATGAACAAAGCTTGTGCTCGCAATATGTATATATTGTGATAACCAAGCAACATTTGGTAGAGCACATAATGTAACGGTAAGTCGAGGCACTTACGTCGTCAACATAATATCGTTAGACAACTGATCTCAACTGGAGTTATCTCTATTGATTTTGTAAGATCAAAAGATAATTGCGGGTCTGTTAACCAAATGGTTGAATTGAGATCAAGTTGCTAAAACATCTAAAGGATTGAAACTAAAGCCTGTGAAAATTTAAGGCGCTATGTGAAGGAAAATCCAGCCTAGTTGACTGGAGATCCCAATATCTAGGTTCGAAGAGACAACCTATTTGTATAGACCTTGTGCGATCATTGTGGGAGTTCTTATCCCAAGTCCATTCATAATATGTAAACAATAACTAAAATGTGGAAAAGGTTAAGTAATGCTTTTAATGACCATTGTGTGTTCTTGTAAATCGAACAACATAAGTCACCTATGTGAGAGTGAGGCGGAACCGCTTCAAGGAGACTATTGGAGCATAGTTTTCTAAGCCTTTGCAAAACCGGGAGATGTCCAAGACTATATGGACATAACCATGAGAACCAAATTCTTGTTAGTGAGGTACGTAGGACAGTTCAAGGACATCACGTCTACTGGACAACCAATAAGGTAAACATATTTTCACAAGGGAAGGTTCAAAGAGGGGCGCCTACCTATCCTATGCAAATACCGAACGTAGCATCTATCACCACCTCGAGTCAATGTTTTCGAACCGTCAATTTTATTCATGAGGGGTTGTTGAAAAAATATCATATTGGTTGAATAATATTGATGTTAAGTCATGTCACTCGGTGAATAAACATACTAATAATAAATCGTGCCACTTGGTGAATAGACTTATTAATTTTTGGTTTAAAGTTGCATCTATCTAATCGTATCTATTAACTTTTCAACAAATCTTTCCATCAAATGGTTTAATTTTCAATCACTATATAAAGACTAGTTGAGATTCATTTTCACAATATCTTTGAAATTCAACCCATCACATCAATTTTGAAAATTAGCATATAAAAATATTTTTTTTTCAGTGATAGAGGAATGCAATATTGTGTTCGATTGTTCACTGCAATTGTGCTATTGCTGTGAACCTTTGTTGTTGTATCCTGGGAGATAGATGTCCAACATTACTCAAGCACCGAGGAGGGGACGAATCTGTCTTAAGGAAACTATTCATACATGTATCAACAAAAAATTTTCTAATTTTCAACTTTGTATGATTCAAGTTCTATTTTTAATTTTTTATTATTTATTTCTTACAGCATTCTATAATATTTGGATTATTACTGCACCCATTTTCGTAACATTCAATTCTGCTGTCCAGGGATGCTTTTGCAGCTATTGCACATGAACATGGAAGGAAAATCAATATAGAATATAATCCCTTTTTCATTTCCTTAATTGAAAATATAGCACACAAACCTATGTCAAACTTGTGTCTCTGAATTTAACCCTGATGAATCATGATGTTGCAGGATCTGAGAATGTAGCAAGCACGCGTCTACTTGTGTAAGATTAAAATTACACAAGTGTGATAAAAGATGTTCACATCTAAGTTGGCTAATTATTTCTTTCATAGACAAAACGATATTGATGTTGTTTACAAGTAATGCATATATTGATGATATTGGTAGAGAATGAGAAACTCTTTTATGCTTTAAACAAATTTGAATTAGAGTAAGGGCCCATCCTAATTTTTAAAGTTGAATGCTTAATAAACTCTTGTCCATCCTAATTTCGTCCGTAGCTACAATAATACTGCATGCATGAATTAGAGTAAGGGCCCTTGTTTCAATTATCGTCGACGCCAAAAACTATAACTTTAACATTTTAGAAGATAACTCAAGTAATTCGAGTTTGGGTTTTTTAATAAATTAACATTCAAAAACTAATGAAATATTAAGAATAATAATATTTTTACATTGAAACCTGTTTTGTTCGACCAAGAAAGTAAGAAGAATCGAGATTTGCAAGCCAAATAAAATGCAAGTAATTTAATATTGAAAAACATCGAGAGCCCAGTTTTTTTTTTTTTTGTGGTTGGGTGGTTAACCTCCCCAACTAAAGCTACCAAATTTAGATAAATAAAAAAAACTCTCTGGTTGATTTCTTATCGAATAATGATTTAATGAATAAAGAAAAGCTGCAAAGATCAGAAACGTAGTGCATTGGTGGGGATTTCAAAGAGGTGAATTATTCTCATCAATTATTAATATTATCATATCACGTATTGTATAAAAGTTGGGAAATTCTAAAAGAACAGCTTAATTTAGAATAAAAAAGCAGATGAATTGTAACTAAAAATATTATAAAAATTGTGACATTTTAAATTAAGTGTAAATAACATTTAAGTTACAATTAAAAATATTATTAAAATATATAATATTTTAAGTTTAATATTTTTAAGTGTCACACAACAAAATTATCTATAAAAGTTTGATACGTTTAGGTATCAAATTTATGGACAATATAGTAAGTTTTTCTACATGATTTTTTTATCATCACTTTTAGTAAGTTTTTATTGGATGTGTGTTAAAATGAGTTAATAATCCTTTGTGAAAAATCTTCTTTTTAAAAATAGTAATACTTCAATACAAGGACGGAGCAACATCAGGAATGAGAAGAATTATTGCCAAAAACAACTGAATTTACCTACCTTTAAAAACTTATATTTTACGTTACATCCTTAAATCTTGGTTCGGTCTCTCCTTTCAGATAAATATTCAGTTTTTCACTCGTCTGTTTTTCTTTAGGTAGGCCTTACCTTGGAAAAGTCAATTTCTCCACCTTCAAGTTTGTGAGATGCCAAAGCATTAATCTTTTCCTTTCTTTTATATTCGGTGGCAATGCCTATGCTTAAAAGAGATCAAAAGAAATAAATTAAATATCAAACCAAAAAATTATTTACAAATTTGGAAGTTATTAAATTATTGTTAAAAGCAAATATGGATATTAGATTAGGGTTGTCGATATCTAATGATTACAATATTTCTTTTTGTTTGAAATATATGATTAATATGCTAACCTATATATCTGGTAAAATTGGTGGAATAATTCATTCTCAAATTATATTTTGGTTTATAGAGGACGTTGACCTATATTTTAGAAACTAGGCTAAAAACTACAGTAACGGGTGAAGTTGTCCTTTGCAAATGGCGTCCCGCATTGAACATAGACATCGCCATTTGCATATAGCGTTGTGCTGTTAAGATAGCTTTTGGCTCGTCTTTAACTCAACGAATGCCAGCTTTAATCAATGGTCAGCATTGAGACAGGTCGCCATTTGCACATGTCGATGTCCTGTAACTGGTTAGCCTTGCCATGCATGCACACATACCAACTTTCATGTGAAAGCTGGTAAGGTAAGGGTTCTTTTCTTAAATGTTATATATATATATAGGATATTTAAGGAGAAGGGAAGTGTATAGGATTTGAGAGAAAAAAATGATAGAGTTTTAGTTGAAAATTGAGAGAACTTGAGTTAAAAATTCAAAGACGGTAAAAATTGTTGAAGTAAGTAATTTGTTTGCTTAAATCTGTATTTTAGTTAGAGAGGAGTTTGTAGATTTTTTTGTGATTAAAAGCACATGTACACAGTTTCTCGTCTAATCTGGTAAAATTTTGTATTTTTTAAATTGTAATTAGTTATTATTTTTAATTTTTAATGTTGTTGTTACATCTATATATATATAGAGTTTTTTTATTTACAATTTTAATAAGAAAAATTTACTATATGCTTATGACTGTTTTTTAATATGTAGATAGAATGAGTTCATCAACATATTGTAACACTGGAAACATAGTTGGTCGTTGGGGTGAATCGTTTGATGATTTCAGTGAAGATGAAGAAAATATTGTACCTATTTCGGAAGATGATGACGTGCAATTACTCGATGCTGATGATGTTGCAAATGTTATGACAAATGCGACTGAGGGTAATGGTCTGGATGTTGAAGATGATGTTTGGGCCGCGACTGTCACTAGGCTTGGGTTGCAAAATGAGAAGATAGTTTGGGGATATGTTGAACTCGAGCCCAAGCAATCGAAACCCATTTATCCAGCTTATAAACCTCTAACCCGCATGCATGAGATGGACTATACTGCAATGTGAGATCCGGAACATCAAGCCTGCGTATATTCCATCTTACTACAAGGTATGGATGGAAAAGCAAAAGGTGGTGACGCATGTGTATGGAGATTGGGATAAATCGCATAATGAGCTACCAGCTCTTATACGAGCAATGCAAATATTCATCACAGGAACCATTATAGAGTACAAAACAAAGCCGACGTACACCTTACAAGGCGAAATATTCTTGGTAAATGGATATTCAGTAAGTTGTTCTAGCATTCAAGGCGTGCATTGAAGGGTTCTTATTCTGCAAACGCACGATTCAAGTGGATGGTACCTGGCTGTATGAGAAGTACTGTCATATATTACTAGTGGTTGTTTCACAAGGTGGAGACAATAATATATTCCCAATTGCCTTTGCCATAGTTGAAAAGGAAGACACGGATGGATGAGAATTCTTTTTAAAGCATTTACGCAACCATGTAGTAAAAGAAGACGGGGTTTGTATGATTTTTGATAGAGGAACTGCGCTCTTATCAATAATTAACAGATAGGAAAGTTTATAGGCTCCTCCGCATATATATCCAGCATATTGTGTACGACATATTACGACAAATGCGAAAACTAGTTTTGGAAACAATGAGATCCAAAGAGAGATTTTACGCGCAAGTAAATTGTTACTCGTTGTTTATAAAAATTATTCATTGTGATGTATTGTTTTCTTATTTGATTTAACAAACTATTTTTTGAAATAGGGTATGAACTAGTTCAACCCAAATTTGACGTGAAGATAAAAAGGTTGAAGCGGCATGGATGACGTGTATTTAAGTTTGCAAATGACATCTCCAAGGAAAGATGGTCACAAGCCTATGATGAAAGGAGACGTTACAGCCATATGCCAACAAACCTTGCTGAGGCTATAAACTCGATGCTTAAAAGAACACGCCATCTCTCAACTGCAAGTATTGTATGGGAGACCTATTTTAATATTGGGTAAAGCTTGGTCCGACAAAGGGCGTGAAGTTAATGCCCAAATAAATAGTAGACAAAATTGGTCTGAAACCCTGCAAAATAGAATGGTCACTTTTCAAGCGGAAGCATCAACTATGAGAGTCAGAACATTCGACCCAAGTGGTGCAAAATTTACTGTCGAAGCTATGGTCTGAGGTGAGCAAAGAATGTTTGGTGTAAACCTTCAGCGGACATGGTGTGATTGTGGTTAATTTCAAGCATTTAGATACTCATACTCTCACCCACACGCCGCATGTATGTATATTTATATGGATCCTTACAAGTTTGCGGATTCGTATTATAACTTGTAAACTATGGCAAATATATACAAAATTCAGTTCAACACGATCCTGAACCAAGATTATTGGCTGGTAAAGCCAATATACGAAGAATGGTTACCAAATCCAGAGCTTCGTAGAAAGATAAAGGGTTGACCGGCGTCTACTCGCATTCATACAAATATGGATGATTTAGATTAAAAAGAGAGGGAGTTCTAGTTAAGCATTGCACTCTTTGCAGGGTACCAGGTCACACCAGAAACAAGTGTTTGAACAAATCCAATCTTTCCAACTATCTTGCTAGACCATCAACCTAAATTTTGTGTTAATGTAAATTCCTCATGTAGACTTAATATGACAAAATTGGCACAATAAATACAAATTTTTCCGTTATTTACCCTTACAATCTCTTTAATAACCATTTAATATTCAAAATTAATACCCAATACATAATTTAAAATATTTTTTTAATACCCAATTACCATAAATATTACCTCATTCCTGAAAAAAATACACCAATTACACTATTTTTTAACCCTGCTACTCTACCCTCCCCAACCAGCCTACCAACCCACCCACCCCCTAGCCTGCACCAATTCCCTGCCACCCCTCAGCAATCATTGAATTCAATGAAATCAATTCGACTTTTTCTTTTTAAATTGATTGTGCACTGATTTGAGGGAATTGGCCAGATATTCCCTTTTGGGTAAAAAATTGGAGAAATACCCCCAAAATAGAAGATTTGGAAAAATACCCCCATTCGGCCCAGGTAGGAACGACTCGCGTCATTCAGAACGCGAACTTTGAAATCGCGTTACGCAACACGCAAGTTGCTGCTTATGTGGCATGTCTTATCCTTTGGCGTCTTTTAAATATTCGTTTAAAGGAACTCACACCCACAAGAAGCGAGTTCTGCGAGATAATCAGACAAAACAATAAGATTTTATCGCAGTAAATACGGACGATTGAATGTGCAGAACTCACATTGCACGAAATGTGAGTTCCAAAGGATGCGACTTTTGTGTAATTATGTTGTTAAAACAAGGCTCGATAAGCACGTTTATGCTGAATTTGCATAGTGTTGGGGAATAAGTTTTCGTAGGTATTTACTTTTACAACGTACTACTGATACATCTCTTGAAAATGGTATGAAAATTGACATGTATAATGCATTGTAAAGACCGTAGAAATTGCATTAAAAATGATATATTACCATGTTTCTTTGCATGAAGAACAAGGAAACTTGGGTCGGTAGTCATGTTTTAGTCGATATTGTGCTACGTTGCGAGTTATTTTTTCGTGTTAATTAACTTTCACGTCGTAGTATGGGAACACATGCTTACAATTGTTTAGAAAATGAAGCGTATAAGGCACCCTAAAGGATGTAGGAATCGCGTTAAAAATGCTATTTAGGCTTGTTCAAAATCCTTGTAAACATGGGTTGTAGTAAATTGGAATCGATTTTGTGGTATGTTGGGGATATTTTTTTGTTATTTAACTTTCACATGGTAGTTCGGGTACACATGCTGAAAATGGTTCAGAAATCGGAGCGTATAAGGCATCTTAAAGGCTGCAGAAACCGCGTTAAAAATGCTATCTAACCATGTTGAAAAGCCTTAAGAAACATGGGAACATGGGTTGTAGTCTAGTTTGAGTCAATTTTGTAGTATGTTGGGGGATATTTTTCTAGTTATTTAACTTTCACATCGTAGTACGGGGACATATGCTTAAAATGGTTAGATTATTAGCGAAAATATGAAAACGAAGGAACTTAAGAATTATTAAATTTTTTTACTTAATAAAATATGTTCATAGTTAGATTATTATTGTGTTAATTTAATTCTTATATTTTGGTAAATAGGAAAAAAATCGGAGCATATAAGGCATCTTATTATGATAATTAGGAATAAAACAATTTATTTAGAAGTACAATTAGTTCAATCGAGGGAGAGTCTTATGAGGATATTTTCTGATGTCGTGTCTAGGGTTCTTACAATTATTGCACAACCTAGGTTGTTCGGTTTGTTCTCGAGGAACCACATCCTCGGCACAATGAATCCTAGTTAACCTTGGGTGACCTTTTTTGTTGTGTCGCAGGGATTCATCTAGCCATATCTTAGGTTCATCGTCAACCACTTCAAAATCACGTTCATTTTCGATTAGAGGAAACTTGAATCGGTATACCTTGAATATGTTTTGAAGTGGGTATAAAGGATCAAAGAGTGTCATTACGTCAAAATGAGCATATGCACATACAGAAAAGACGTGCGCACACATGTACTTGAATGTCTGGAAGACACCGCAATCGCATCTTTTTTGTCGTAGATTAACAAGTAATTGTTCTGCGGTATTCCTTGCAGAGGCCAAGAAAATTCATTAACCGTAAAGTGATGTTCATGACAAGAGGAGCATATTGCACCCATCGCGTTTATGTGTGCACGGTATATTTGAAATCTTTGGTGGAGATCTGGATGGAATGTATGGCCACCTGCCATCCAATTCGTTGCTTGTTTTCCGAGGTTTACAAAAAATGTAGCAAGTCGATAATATGTTGACTTGACAATGGATGTGATAGGTAAATGACATGTTTCCTTCAGAGAAGAATTGATCGCCTCATCCAAGTTCATTGTCATGTGACCATATCGACGACTTCTATCATAACATTGCAACCATTTCTCCCTTGGGATATCAAGAAGATAGTTATATCCAGCTAAATTTCTATCTCTCAACTCTTCCAGCAGCTCCTAAACCTCATCTACTCGGTGTGCGTTGCCTATTCAATAAAAGACGGAATAATTAACAAGCAATAATAGTAAAAGGCATATTAATTAATAATTTTGAGAGTGAAAGGCCTACTCATGCGAAGAACCATTAAATGCTTATCATCATTATTATATCTCTAGTAGTAATTGGCAGCAATGTGTCATAGACAGTACTGGTGATGAATATACGGAGGTTCCCAAGAGTGGCCCAAACGTTCGATTGATCCTTATATCCTTGCGCCTCTGTCTGAAATAATACATATCCCGTCTTCTCTTGAACGTAGAACCCAGCGGAAGACATGCGTACACAGGTTGGTGAGAAAAAATGTCCACGAAGGGATATCTTCCTTTTTAACTATTGTGAATGCTACAAGAATGCATTTTCTATTACTATCTTGTGCAACTGCCAGTAGAAGGATCTAGATGTATCTGCCATACAAGAATGTGCCATCGGTTTGCAGCATCAGCTTGCAGTGTTAGAAAGCCTTAACGCATTGCGGGAATGTCCAGAAAATGTAGAAAAATTGGTACTCTCCAGCTACAACTCGATCATTGTAGTATCTTGGTTTTGTCTCTAGTTGCACAATCATTCATGGGTTGTATTTCTGCATCACCTTCAGCCACGTTCGTAGCTCGCTATATGATTCCTCCCACTGCCCATACAGTTTTTGGATGGCATGATACTTACAAACCATGCCTTATCGTATTTAACCATGTATGTGAAATGATCTTTAATCAAAGTTATACATACATGTATAGATACACATAGATTTGCTTTAATGTGTGGGATGATATGATCAACAAGCACGTGCACATCCAAGTTAGGATGATCTTGACTCAGGCTTGTCGCAGAGCATGTATGAGGTCCATCGTATCTCGTTATCTGCCAGAGGTTGTTCATCCTCTTCAAACGTGATACACGGACACTCCAATTACATCCTTCATACTTGTGAGGGCATTCAACGATGTATTTGTTCGCTTCAGTTTTCCTAACTACATACGTAACTGAGTTGCGTATGTTGTAATTCTTGGTCGCAGCCTCCGTCATTTTTTTTAGTCATGAAGACCATTCCACTTCTGAGTTCACCATCATTCCGTTCGTTAAACATCTCCAACTGTGGAAATTCTGTAGTGTAGAATCCTTCCATACCCACTATTTTGAAGTGGCATGGTGGATCGTAATACGCTACGCGGTTGCATGGTCCAGTAGAAATGTGTGGGGTAGTAACTTCCACAGGTTCTTCCTCCATATCATCCTTCGAAGCAGTGTTTGCATCATCCTCCAGATTGACAGGCTTGTCAAGGTCTGCTGGTTTTTCAGAAAATAAACCAATCTCGTCACCTTCAGGCCCGGGCTCCCTAAACGGTTCTTTATCAGAAATATCCTCTTCATAACTGTATAGTTCTAATTTATCGGCAACATGTACCCTACTAGGTTCTACGGTCGTAACCTGATTAGGAGACCGCTGACAAGGCCTATGTCCAATATCTAGGTCCACACCAGCAGCGCATGAATGTCTTCCCATCGATGCGAAATCATATATCTTTGCATCATTAACGATATAAGTTAGTGGCATTCGAAAAAAAACTATTGAACTGGAAAAACTCTTTATGGTAGGATGACCCCGTAGATGATGATGGCTCTATATCGGGGATATAAGTTGGGTGTTATCTGTTTGAGAAATCAACTACGTTTGCCTCACTGGGGATATAAGTTGAGTGCCGCCCGACTAATGAAGAATCCAATGGGTTAAACTCTTCACGATAGGACGACCCCATAGATGATGACGCTCCTACACCCGCACTGTATGGATTGTACGTTGAGTGATGTGTTGGTGGCATGTTCAGGTCTAACTCGAACCTGGCTGCTCAAGAATGCCTTGGCCTAGAGGCAGAAGACGATGAAGCCTTGTCATTGCCCGTACTTAATAAGTTGAAGCCTTGTCGCAAACTTGATGTTGGACTATTAGCATTTGGGTCGAAGTCAAGATTTGCTCAAAGCCAATTTGGCACCGCAGTCTCCCCTCTGATGTTTTGTTCAGAAAATGTTACAAAGAGCTCTATGGGCCATCTCATGAAACAGTCATTATGGGTCTCCAGCATCATTTGGAAATCTCCTTCGTCCCGAACATCGAATATTGTAAAATACAACAGATCTAGCGACGAAGGTAGTCGATACCTCAATGACTGTAATTTCATCCTGGAAGCATGTGGAACTTTCCTTGTTAGCGTTCGCTTCAGCCTTTCATATGCTACTCCCCTCAGAATCTATATGGTAACATTGTTGGGGGATTGGAATATAACACCAATTTTGGCATCAAGGATCATCTCACCATCGTAGTATACTAGAGTTGCCACTCTTTTGCCATTGTTGAAAATAACAAGCGGTCTTTCTTGTTTACAGACAAAGTGCTTTGAAGTTGTGTAATTTCTCCATTTCATATACCTGTTTATCGGAGGTAACTTAAGTGACGTGTTAACCACGTTATAGGAACTCGTGTTCTACACAACGCAAGTTTGGCCACTTTTGCAAGAACTCGCTTTCTATAGAACACGAATTTGGCCAGCTTTGTAGGATTCCTAATATGTCAGCTGAACTCGTGTCTTGTAGGACACGAGTACCTTAAGATTTTATAGGAAGACAACTTCATAAACATGTTACATTATTCCAAAATTCGTTTCCTCGGCTTACAAAATATAAAGTACAACTTCATCAACTTGTTACGTTATTCCCAAATTCGTTTCCTCGGCTTACAAAATACAAAGTATGACCCAATTTTCTACTACCATTTTCTTCCATGGAACTTACACCTACACATCTTTCAATGAAAAAATCACAAAAGATGCGCTACTTGACTTGATTTCAAAACGGGTCAGCGAGTCAACAAACCAAAATTTTTTTGCCTTGCATGTCAAAGTCCCAGTCGTTGAGCCCAACCCAAAAGAACATTACATGCTAACACTATCGAATGAGAGAGATATGTGCAAGATGTTTGGGTCATACAAACATGTCGGGTGTAAAAACATCGAGCTCACTGTACAATTTGATGAGGGCTCCAGTTCATCAACTAGGGCGTCAACTACCCCTCATTTCCAAGACAAAAACGTAGGCGCGTTGCCAACATGGAATTATAGGAGGCGCCAAAAGAAAGAACAAATAATGGAGGAACTAAAATTAAAATTTGACATAAGTACAGATTACGAGGACACGAAATTAGATTCCTCATCCAATCATTTTAACTAGCCTTTAGTAATTTAATGTTGGTGTAGTTATTTCAATTAACTATCGTGTAACATGTTTCTTCAATCTATTTTTTCTGCATCCCACGAATTAACAAAATCACCAGAAGAATTAACATTTCGATTAATATGCAAATTTAATTAGAAAGACGTATGAACCATTCAATTACATTGCAATAACTAACATGTATAAGGTTCGTCGTATCTTACTATCTGACACACATTGTTTAGCCTCTTCATTTGTGATACACGGATCCTCCAGCTAGATCGTAGTCCTTTTGGACACATTCTGCAATATGGGTGTCCGCATTCGTTCTCTTCACTTTCGACAGAACTGAACAGTGTATGTTGTAATGCTTAATTGCATCCTCCGCTAGTTTCTTTTTCGCGAGTATCATTCCAACTTCTAATTCACCATCGCAATAGACAGAAGCATCACATGACTGTCTCTCAATACATGGGAAACCATCAACGTTACCAGCCATTGTAGAGCGGATTAGTAAGAAATTGAGTAAGAAGAATATATAGCAAAAGAAAATTTGAATGAGTGATTTATTGCAGAAGTATGGAGGGGTATTTATAGGGTTGGCGATTTAATGAGTTAATTTTTGACGAACGTGACCATCAAAGTGTTGCTCAACGTGTTCGATTTAAAGGGGTATAAATGAACAGGTGTTCTTTCATTTATTTTAGAAACTAATCGTTTATTTTTTTAGGTGTTCGTTCATTTATTTTAGAAACTATTTATAGGGGGTAAATCATCTACATTTTCGGAATATTTATGAAGCTGTAAACACGTAAAATTAAACACAATCCAATTACATTAGCTTATAACAGAAAGAAAACGCGTACATTACTATAGTGTTTATAGCAGACATTATACAAACATAAAAGATCCTCTATTTGTTTATAGCAGACATTATACAAACATAAAAGATCTTCAACTTATTTTGCTCTCTTACCCCGATTAAAACGGTAACCCTAGACATGACAGATGAAGAAGTAGCTTTTTGGATTTCGTGGTACCAATCATTTGAGGTCGGCATCAAAACAAAAGCATTGCTATGCATTATCAGCTGTCAAGTCCGAGTTGCATCTTATTTGCAGTTCTGACCCCATCAAAGATGGCCCACGACCAAAGAGGGCATCTTGTACATTATCAGGCCAGGGTCAGCAACATTGTAACCGGTCAATTGTACCCCTTCACATGCCCATTCTTCATCGGTGAACGTGATCATGGATTTTGAGATTTACCTCATTACACTACATTTTGTACCCATTTTCATCATCATCGGACATGGTAGGAGCTTTGACTACTGTTACATGCGATGGTCTTCACCTAGCCTCCATCATGATGGCGTAAAAAGAAGTAACTCACACCTTTGAGCAGATCCTCAAAGGATTCATGCACTTTTAAAAGACCATGCGTTTTCAGATATTGTGATTTGTCGTTCATCTTAAAAAAAAACACGGTACATACATCGCATCACTACTGCTAACCTACCAAAACTCGCGTACTTATCATGCAACTACATATAACAACAAATCACAATACCCGGGAAATCTCTTTGAGGAAATATTTTTTGGGTACACGATTTGTTGTCATTAATAGATATAACAGAAGCAAAATATCCAATAAATCTCTCTGATTGGAATCTCGATTTGTTTGGGGTTATTTATTGACCAAATTTGAGTTTTGTAGAATACGAGTTTGCCCAAGATTCCTAATGTGTTTGGAAAGTCGTGTTTTGTAGAATGCGAGTTTTTCTAGGAATTCCTAACGTGTCAGGAAAGTCGCGTTCTATAGAATGCGAGTTTGGCAAGGATTCCTGACGTGTCAAGAAAGTCGCGTTTTATAGTATAAATATACTAATTAAAAATAATAAATATCAGAATATATTAATAATTAAAAATATATATATACTAATTAAAAACATATATCACTTCGTACTTAGTACATAATAATTAAAAACTAAATAAAAATTAGAGTTCATTTTTTCAAATACAATAAACTACTAATGACGCCTATGTCCACCAGTACCTGAACGCGATGGACGCCGAGCTCGATCGGGATTGCGTCGGGGGTGAGTAACATCAATCGGCTTATCTTCGTCATCATCATCATCATCATCATCATCATCATCGACAGTACCACTCATTCCAGCTCCAGTAGTACCACTTGTTCCACCGGGCTCGCTAAGGTAGCAAAAGGACTGTAGCGGCGTTTGTTAGACAATTTCGGTTCCAAATATGGCCCCACCGGTGGAAACTGCATGAAGGGCATGTAGGCTAGAAGATAGCTTGAGGTCTCACTCATCCTCGCCACAAACTGACCAAAGAGGTCTAACACAGAAGGCGTGAAAAAACCTTCGCTCGGACTCGGGCATGGCTGGAATGATGACTGCATCGAATGCATGAAGTTCAGCGGCCGTATCGGTGGTGGGGTGGTATGTAATGGTGGCGGTAATTGTGACGGTATTTTAGAGGCAACATCATAGCTTCGATTCGATGATGACGCACCGCTAGAGGTGTTCCGTGCTCCCCTCGTACGTTGAGACCGTGGGAGGTTGCGTTGCTGATGCCAGTTGACGACCGATTGCTCCTCCACAGTCAGAATAAATGGCTTCTTATTCACCAAAAACCAGTCCTCGTAGTCATGGTTGACCATCGTATCAAACATACGATACTCACGTTGGGGTTGCTATTATGGATTCGCCCTGTCCCTCTAGTGAGCGATATAGCTTTGGTGGTGCACCGACCAATCAACCTATCAGACAATATAAAAATTTATTATTCTTTTTAGATATGAATTACTCTCGAGTTAGTAAAAGAATGTGGTAAGTATATCAATATTACCTTGGGCTTCCTTTGTCACGTGAGTTTATGCAACTCGTCCAGATTTGGAAGGACCGTTGGAAACAACCAAACTGTCGTAAGACGCAGTCAATCAGGTGCCACTCAATTGTAGCTTAGTAGACGACTGGTACAGTGGCCGTCCAAAGAAGCCTCGTCTCATTCGAAAATTTCGGGATACACTCGTGCACTTTCGGATCCTCGTACGGTGTCCATAAAAATTGTAAAATATATAATTAAAGTTAAATATAATTTTTTTAAATAAATACACCAAAGTGTTACCTGATTATTCGCGGATTCATTCTCAATATCCTGTCTAATAACGTCCAGACCGCGAGCAACACGAACATGGGTTAAAGGATCGGTCCATCTACAAAACAAGACACATAAAACAAAATATGTATATTAAAAAATGAATTTTAATTATAAAAAATCGTATATTTAAAAAACAAACTCTTTTCTTACCTCTGGCCGAGCAGAAAAACATATGGAGTAAGTTGTCTGAGCTGAGGGCGTAAAAACATCATTCTCCACCACGCCCAAGACTGGAGCAACGTCAAACAACCTCCAATCTGACACTTCTCAGGATAGGTGTTCTTACACAGCTCCCTAAATAGACATGCCAGAACTGCGGATCCCCAGCTCAGTTTACCGGTATCTTCAAAATCCACCAAATACCGCAACCAGATTGTGTGCACTTTGTTGTGGGATTTGTCAGGCATCAATACCCCACCAATCATCTGTAAAATATGAGCGCAAGCATATGCCTACAACATGAAAGCATATATATTACATATGTAAAGATTTTAATTATTTCAATAATATTCAAAAAAATATCTTTTATCTTCCTCAGTTTTTCGTTCGCGTCAGCGAGTAAATTTTTAAAATTGTCCCGCAACCACTTCAATTTCACTTTTCCACCATCAAAACTCTTCGGCGCAACCCCTAGCCAATCGAAACATAGGGCATGCAAATCAAAAGTATCGGGACCGCTGATCACCTCTCCATCAATACGCAAATCCAGGATATAGGAAACATCCTGCAGGGTGATCGTCGTCTCACCACAAGGAAGGTGGAATGTGTGTGTCTCTAGCCTCCACCTCTCCAAAAGAGAGTTGATCAAATCAACATCTAATTTTGCACCTCCAATAATTTTGGATGCGTTCAGAAATCCAGCCTCCTCTAAATACGGTTCGATCAATGAATTCGGTAAATTTGACACTCGGTTATAAGACATCTCCAACGTCGTTCCTCACATCCCTAAAAAATTAAACACACGTAAGTTAAATTAAACTACATAAAAAAATTAAATAACATGTATGTAAAATTAGAATATATAATAAAATAAAAAAATAAACAAAATTAAAGTGAATCCCGCTATGAGATAAAAAATTACATGTCTCCGATGATAATCGAACACGTGCTTGTGATCCAACCTTATCAATCCCGCCATTAGATCAAACATGTGAAATCAAACGAAAATCTGAAAGAAATAAGATTTGATAGAGTGAATTTGTGTTTGTTGTGGTCGGGTAAAAAGGGGGTGGGACCAATTTATAGTGGTAATCGCACCGGTTGGGGTGCGAAGATTGAATGAAACTCGCACCCTATAGGACGCGAGTTCCATTGCTCGCATCACATAGAATGCGAGTTCTTCGTAACCCTAACACCGTCAATAAATTTTTGAGGAAGTCGCGTTCTACGGGATAAAACTTTTGTTAATTTTTCTAAAATAATAAAAAACGTATAATTTATTAATAAATCAAATCAAAATTATATTAAAAAGTAAGTATTTATTGGATATTTCTTTTAATCATTTGATATCTACACCATATAATATCTACACGAAAATATCGCGACTTTTTAAATTCTCGTGGAAGTCGCGTTCTACAGGATGCGACTTCCGTAATTTTTTTTATAATAACATATAATATAATCCACATCGGAATGAAGTCGCGTCCTGTGAGAAACGAGTATGGAGAACGCATCCTACAGGATGCGAGTCGTTTCTACTTTGGCTGAATGGGGGGTATTTTTTGAATCTTCTTTTGGGACAGTATTTCTCCAATTTTTTTCCCAAAAGAGAATATCTGGCCAAATCTGCCCACTGATCCCCCCCTTCACACCATTTTCAATCCAATCTTCTTCTTTATTAATTTTGATTGCATTTTTTTTTCAAATTCAATCTTTACTTTTCTTTTCTTTTATTAAATTGAGATTAATTTTTAATTTCAATTGTAGATTTTATTTTTTTTAATTTTTTGAAATTGCAATTATTATATTATATGTATAACATACAATTAAAGAAATTATAAAACAAAAATAAAGTATTAAATTTGAATTTAAATTGGAAAAATAAATTGGAATTGAAATTGAAATTAACATTTGAATTGGAATTGGAAATATAGAAATATTTTACAAATAACAATAAATAAACTCTATTTCCTATTTTCGCCTACTCCTCGATTATTCCTATCGGTGTAAGGATGATTTTTGATCGTACCGTCTAGGGAGTTGAACCATTCTTCGTGGTTGATCCAGAGTCTGCTCATCGTGAAAAAATTGATCATCCATTATTTGCATAGAAGGTGGTCTACCATACATATCTTCCAGATGAAATGATGAGCTACTAATAGTCATAGTCGACAATAAAGATGTCATACTACCAACACCCATACCTTCCCCATATACAGATGTTTGAGGATAATGAAATTGTGGTATGTATCCTCCATCATCATTGTAAGCTGGCTAAGAAGATGAGCTGCCACCAATTGGAAAATTCATTGGTGATTGTTCTGGAACATTACCAAATCCAAATGTTTGATGAAATGATGAGCTGTCTCCAAATAGTGGTTGTTTCGAAACATTACCAAATGGTGGATACCTATGTTGTATTTGTTCTTTCCAAGGATCATTGCTTACAGGTATTGGGGGGGATTGCATCGCAGACCACGAAGAACGCCAACCCCTAGAATAATCCAAGTTTGGTTCATCTGTTGGTTTTTGAGAGCTCTGACCAAACTCGGATGAGAAGTTTACGTGTTTTGAGCACCACGGATCTTCAAGCCATTTATTTACAGCTTCAAGAGATACTATGAACGGTTTTCCATTTTTCAAAAACCACAAATAGTACTCTATATTAAATTCAAAATCACTGGCTTCAATTGGACTCAATCGCATCCATCTTTCCCCCCACAACGAAATAAAATCAGCTTGCTTCCCAGCCCAATTCTCATCGAATCTACCTCTACGAACAATATGGATATGTCCAATACCAGGTGGGGCTCTAGGAAAGGGTTGATGGAAGTTTAAGTGTCGCAACACTCTATCAGCATAATGATACTCAACAATAGAAAATGGATCAAAGGCACAATTGCACCCTAGAATGTTGAACAGTGAAGCACAGTTTCTAGTATGCAAGCCTTGATTGTTGTATTTGTGTACGATAGCCAAATAAATTGTAAAACACAGATATTAATATACATACACAAACAAACATATCACTTTAAAAAACTAAAAACTCAAAAAATTAATTTAAAAATAATATTATGATACCTATTTTTTTCTATTGTTTGGATCTTTAGTCTTATATCTCTAACAGTGTTGTGTGCCACCCTCGCATTCTTCAACTTATGTCTCCATCTGCAAAGAGATTGAACTTATATTTCTAAGTCATTGCAGATAAATATTAGATCAATAAAATAGCCATATACGACTCTAATCACAATATTACCTTCCAGCAAGCGGAAACTCTATGGGTACGGGTACTTCCACAATGGGCGTTAGATAAGGCAGCCTATACCACGCCCACGATTGCAATAAGATTTAACATCCACCCATATCTGAATTCTTCTCCTCACCATCCATAATTGCGGCATTGCACATTTCATTGTATAAGAATGCCAATATTGCATATCCCAAGCTATATGCACCAGTTGTGTCAAAATCAGCCAACATCGGTAGATATTGTGTGTGAACCAGATTACCAGATGTATCTGGCATCAATATCCCATCAATGATTTGCAGTATATATGCTTGAGCCGCATACATAAGCTCTTGGCGAGCAAACCCATCTATTACAATGAGTTCATTCTGCAACCATGAAATTCTCAGACGTAGACCGTTCACACATTCCTCGAGAGGAACTTTGCGGAGGTACTGCCTACAAAGCTCAAATACATTATACTTTTTTTTTCCAACCAACGGATTCCCATTTATTGGGACACAAAGCTGTATTGCTACATCCTCTAGAGTTATTGTGCATTTGCGAAATGGAAAATGAAAAGTGTGAGTCTCTAGTCTCCACCGTTCAATCAATCCGGTAATCAAATCGGAAACAATCTTAAATCCACATAGAAATAAAGTAGTATAAAAATCGGCGCCCTATAAGTAATAAACTAACTATGCAGTCGAAAGGTTCCTTGATCTTCACTTCTCAATAACATATGCTATGCTTCACACCCTATAATTAATTTATTATTATAAACTATTTCGTTTTACACATGACATAATAAATTTTAAATTACTTACTTGCTCTTCATGAATATGGGACGAAATGTGCTCATGGTCACGGTACGACAAAACTCCTCCAGATGCCATTTTCTAACAAATCTGCAAAACAATTATCATTGAATATATATACAACAAAAAAATGTATTAACTTCAAAAATTTTGATCTATACGAATATATTTTTAAAAAATACAACAACTTATCAGATTCGACTAGAAACCATGTAAATGTTCTCTAAAGACTTCAACAATAAAAAAGTAATTATCATTCGAATATATCTTCAATCACATAAAAAATCTACAAACTCTAATTTAAAAAAACAACAGAATAATGAATAAAAACCAATTACTTACTAACTCTTCGAATATCACTCAACTCTTCGAATATATCTTCAAACAAACTCTTCGACAATCACCAACTCTTCGAATATATCCTCAAAAAATATCACTCAAATTTTCAACTCAAACTCTCTTAATTTTTTTCTCAACCCCTATACACTCATCTTCTTCTCTATATCCTATATACATACAAAATTTACACACACAAAATTTACTAGACTAGCTTTCACGTGAAAGCTAGTCTGTGCATGCATGCGCATAGTACAACGCCACCCGGAGGTGGCGTTCTACCCTTAAATCAGCTTTAATCGAGCTAATAAAAGCTGCATGGCAGCGCACAGCGATGCAGGCCTGGCTCGCTGAGCCAAAGCTGACTATCTCAAAGCACAACGCCATGTGCAAATGGCGTGGTCCCACAATGCCATGTGAAAATGGCCTCTTACCCCCGTTCACTGTAGTTTTTGGTCTAGTTTCCAAAATATGGGGGATCTCTATATTCCAAAATATAATTTGGGAAAGGATTATCCCACAAATTTTGCCTATATATCTTCTCAAACACCAATTACAATCATTAAGGGGCCATGTCTTGCTGCCAATAAAGTTAAATTAAATAATAATAAATCATTAGAACCCAAGTAGAAAATATGTTGGTGTCCATTATATGAAGTTCGATTTTTAGAAATAAAGATGAACATCATCTTAAGAGATTCAGGTTTGAGTACATATATGTGTAAAGTGTATAAATTATCAAACGCTTAAGAAAAAGTATGAGCATATACTACTATGCAATCACACAAATATGTTTAAAAATAATAATAATACATGATCAAATCTCAAATTTTATAACTAATTAAATTAATTAAAGTAAACTTCGAATATTGTAATGGTATTTACAATATTTTATATATTTTTTGCTCAAAACATATGATTTTATTAGAAGAATCAAACAACGTAAACTGACCGATGCCTCGTTAAACCCCCCTAAACGTAGTCGGAGGAAAATAATACACATGTCGATCAAAAACAAAGGGAGCAAAGGCATAACACATGTAGCTAAAACAAAAAAAATTAAAACACCTTCCATGCCTACTGCCAACACTCTCGACCAGCAAACAGCTCAAGTAGCACCCCACACACTATCCGCCACTTGACACAAACCCAAGACAACACCCCACCCACCATGACACCAACATCTCACATCCACAACGGTCTAACTCAGTATGGTACGCAGCAACACGCAACCACAAAACGCGACCGCAACAAAACAAAGTTACATGCTAGCCTAAAAAACTGACACCCGGTCCACACTGTCCTTGGCCAAAACATCGGCAATCCCATTCGCCTCCCGAAAAATATGAACAAAACACACATCACTCAACTCTGCACATGCCAAGTCAATATCTACGAAGACTTCCTATAATTTCCAAGGCCATCTATCCAACTGTGAAATCCATCCAAGGGCAATTTTAGAATTCGATTCCGCAACCAAATGAATAGTATTATTCCATTGTGAAAAACCAAAAATAACAAGCGCAAATGCAATTTCATGAAGCTCAGTCTTATTCGAATCCATAATACCCAATGGACCAGAGAAAAGAGCCAAAATTTTACACAAATCATCCCGCAAAACACCCCCAAAACCTTTCAGACTCAGCTTGCCACGAGCAGACCCATCAACATTAAACTTAACACTACCCGAAATAGGAGGGGTCCAACATACACTTACATGACTTATCAAAACACCATACTGCACACCACACAAACGGGGATAACTCCACCATTGCGCCTAGTCCACTAATCAGACTCTGATGAAACCCGAAATCTCAACTTGACCAGAAAGAACAATTCATTCACTGCCATCCACTTACCGTTAAACCCAACCTCGTTCTGACCAAGCCAAAGGGACCAAAGCAACGCAGCCACACTCGATATCCACCAATGATGCACGGTGCCTTAAAACATACAATGTAAGTCATTCCCAACCATCTCTCGTAGTGTGCGTGAAAATGAAAAACAAATATCCCATCACCGTATAAACCAGTCACATACACTATGCACCTCAGGACACGAGAACAAGATATGATCGATCACCTCATTCGTATCCTCATACCACACGCACAGGCCTTGCCCCTCCTACAACACCACGCCTCGTTGCTGCAAGAAAACAAAAGTTGGCAACCGTTCAAGCCACACAAACCATAGGAAATTTCGAATTTTTGGTGGAACCATCACTTTCCACACAAAACTTGAGTCGCTCATTAACACACCAACATTATCTAACATCAACTTATTTGAAAAAATTCAGACTGAAAAATTATCTCTTGAATCCAACCTCTAAATAAGTCTATCGTGTACTTCAATAAGCAACCAGAACATGAGCAAAAATGACCACAACTCCCGAAGAGAACGATGCTCAAAACTCTGAAGCTATTGCCAGAAATAACCATCCCAATTTGGATGATCAAACGACCCATATTGAGCATAGTCCTGAACTAGTGCTAGCTTATTTATAGTGATTGAGAATAATTGTGGCAATACATCCTTCAAAGGCTCATCTAAATACCATGAATAAAGACAAAATAAAACCATATCCCTCGCTTCTATCTTTTAAATAAAAATTTCCATATCAAAACACAATCCCACTAGCAGTTGTGATGTGATGCTCACAATCTGTTTCCAAACTGAGGACATCGCATGTATCCCATATGTATTAAAGCACCACCATGGGACTGTTTTGCCATATTTTTCCATGAGAAATGCTCGCCATAGAAAAGAGAATATCGTGGCGTAATGCCACGACCATTTAGGTAACAAGGCCAGATTCCAAATTCGGAAATCCACAATGCCCAAGCCCTCTAAACAATGTGGATGAAAAGCCATACTCCAACTAACACAATGCATTTTCTTCTTCATCTCCACTTCGCCCCAAAGAAAAGCTCTGCGGATCCTATCAATTTTAGCTATCACTCTCTTAGGCACCACAAAAAGCTCCATATAGTAAATCGGGGGTAAGGACAAGACTGAATTCACAAGTGTCAATCTAGCCGCGAAAGACATCGAGGAACTTTTTCACCCATCCAATTTACACCCGAATCTAGCAATTACCGGATCCCACATTTCCTTTCTTGGATTAACCCCCAACGTCAAACCCAAGTAGACAAACGATAGCTCATCTTGTCGACAATGCAACACATCGGCAACTTCATCAAATAAAACCAGATCCACCCCAAACGTGAAGAGAGAGGACTTTTAAAAATTAATTTTCAAGCCCGAACATGCCTCAAAACAATGTAACAACCGTTGCACAGTAAGAGCCACTTCTAAAGATGCTTCAAAAAATGGTGTCATCAACGAACTGCAAATGAGAAGTTGATAACCCAGTAGTCACACTAATCCCATTATTTATGCCAGCCTCTCGTGCATTCTCTAACAACATATACATAGATTTCGCAATAATTACAAATAACAACGGTGAAAAGGGGTCTTCTTTCCGCAATCCACGTCCCATGCCAAATTCTTCCATAACAGACCCATTAAAAAAATAGCCAATCGTGTCGTCGACACACATTCACGAATCCACCGGCACCAAACACAATCAAAACCCATTCAAAACATGATATCATTTAGAAAAGATCATCGTACGCAATTGTTGTGACCAAAATATGGTTGGAAAAAGGTATAAAAATGAATATTGGAAATGTATGAAACAATGCCAAGTTGAGTCTTTTTTTGTGCAAGTATACACGGTAGACAAGTAATACAGCAGTTAAGATGAGTATCTAGTCCACGGGGATTATCTTGGAATTTAATTATTCAATTGTTAGTTGTCTTTGGGGTGAAAATGATTGTTTTGGAAAGTGATTTTAAAGAAAAGAAAATAAAAGGAAACAACGTTAGCAATGAGAGCTTGAAAAGTGGATGATGGGCGTTGGCTGGGAATGCATGGTTTTCACGTTGTTTATAACATGCCAGCCTTTAATAATGTCATGCTTTGGCAATGTTTTACTGAGCAGATTCAAAAGATGGTCATTGTCTCCGTCGATAGCAATGCCTTAAACTAATCATGTAAAATCCCTATATGTTTATAGTGTATGTTTCCCATTAATTAATTTGGTTTAATTTCGATATTTACTCTCTAAGGGGTAGACTCACTCCCGAAATAAGTTCATCTACTTGAACATCTTCTGCTGAAGCTTCTCACCTTAGAATTTGGTAAGTAATCGTTGCCTCCCAAGTCAGTTATGATATTGAGTTGCAATAAGCAAGCTATGCTAGCCGTCGTTTGGCATAGAAGTTTTGGAAAAAGTAAAGACATTGCCAAATGAATAAAACTTTATGCTGAAACATTCTTAATTAATAAAAGCAAGCAAAAAACAACATTTCATCCATCCACCCCTCACCAACTATTAAATTAGTTCATGATGAGGGTGTTAACCAGAAAATAAACTTCATCGTTTACAAACATCATCTTCAAAATTAAAATAAACCAAGGAAAAAGGGAAGAAAAGGGGTCGATCGATGCAACCTCTCTTGCTCCAGCCCTTTTTGGTGTGGCTACTCCAGCCGGTGGTGGAAGTGATCAGAGATGATCCTAGCTAGCTCGCTTCAAGTGCGCGATACCTCATGCTTAGAAATTATCTATTTATATAGATGAGTGAGGAGAAAACCCTAAGAGAAATTCAAATTTTAAATTTCGGCTAAGGCTCCTTGATACGTGCTTGATCTTCTTATTCCTTTTGCCATGCCATCTGGCATAAAACCTGTGCCAAAAAACATAAAAGCCCTTCAAACCGTAAGGGGGAACATGCTAAACTCATTTTTATACAAAATGCATGAATCTAATACTAAATGCAAACATGTAGTACTTTTGAGGAGTTATCACTCCCCCAAACCTGGCTCATTGCTTGTCCTCAAGTAATGCAAGAAAATAGTAAAACAAAATGGTATATCAGCAGAAATGAATGACTTCCCAAAACATGCCAGCAAGCTGTAATTGACTCTAGGTCTGTCCTCATAATCTAGTATATCAATGCCAACATTTCAACAATTCAAGTGCAAAAAATAAAGACCTAGTCTAAGGTTCTGAAGTGTGCATCAGTACGGGCAACATGCATCAAGCTCACATCAATTACCTTAAGGTTCCTTACTGCCCAAACTCAGATGTATTTATATAATTTTTTATACTGCCAAGGGTATTCTAATGCTGGTATAAAAGTGGGGTCGCGTCATGCACTGTTTGGCGTGAGTCATAAGAAGGAGCATACCACGAATGCTAGTGTTAGTCCAGACTACATCACTAAGCTAACCTATTTACACTCATACCCTAGGGTTTTTGACTAGAGTACTAAGAGGAGCATACCACGAAGCCCCAAGTAACCTATCATCCCTAAGGCAGATGAGTGCCTAATTTTTCAGCTATTGACAGAACATGGATGCCTTATTAATATTTTTTCTTTTTTTTTTCTTTTCTTATATATATACCTTGACACTGATTTATTTTTTATTTATTTATTTACACTGAGTTCAGCTTCAAGAAGTCCTAAGTTCATTTCAGCAAACTAGATACATGCCACGTGTAAAGTGAAACTAAAGTTCCAAAGATTAGAGTTTATTGTCAAACAAACATGAGCATTGAAGTTTTACTGCCATACAATTTCATAGGACAAGTTCATCACCAGACATGTTAACTAGTTACAAGTTCAAGCATGCTAACAGTATGCTGGCAATTTATTCACAATTCAGCTGAGATACAAACAATTTTTTTTGGGTTTTGTGTGCAAGGCAAACAAATTGCAAATTAAACATGAATAATGCATGATTTCGAAGGTATGACAGAAATGGAGAGAACACTACATACCTCCAAACCTAAAATGTGCATAGTCCTTAATGCATGAAAAACAACAGATATATACATAAACAAATAATGCATGATTATGAAAAAAAATGAAATGTAGTAAAGGAGTTTAAGGGGAAGAAGACTCCCCTTCGGTTGAAGGTTCTGGCCTAGAAACGCATGTCTTTCTCTTGACAAAATTGCCCCTATTGGGGGCCATATGCTTCTTGCACTTGAGGCTCTTCTTTGGTTCTGTTGTAGTAGCTTGTAAAGTCCGTAGGACTTCTTCGATCGACTTGTCGATGCTTGATATTGCAGGAGCAGACTTTGGCGTAGCAGGTGTGGCGGCGGCTTGGTTTTCTTCCTCTTCAGATTCTATGGGGAAATCAGCGCTGGCGGTTTCAACATGTACCGTTGATGTTAGGACTGGAGAGACTAGAGTAGGGGAGATTGGAACTGTATCCTCTGATTGTGAAGTTTTTGCTCGAGAAGATTAGGGGATTGCCGGCATTGTCCCCTTGCTAAGGAGACTAGCAGGGAACTCAAGAAAAACGGGCACCGGGAGCGTAGCTACTTCATCAAGGGCCTGTTTCAACACCTTGTCTCTGGTTTGAATATATTGCCAAAATAGAGTATTTTTCTTCTTTGCGTCCTCAATTTTGGCAATGATCAACTCAAGTTGTTTGCTGATCGAGGACAATGTGGCCACGAATGCTGCTGGCACAGAGGTTGCAGCAGCAGCCTTGGATGGTTTGGCCTTTGGTGTTGCGGTCGATCACTTTCCCTTCTCTTTGGTTTCAATGGTTTTTAATTGTCTCCACAAAATAGGAATGGTGGTAGATCCCTTTTTGTGCTGGATGCTATCGGTATCTAGGGTAAGGACATCATGCTGCGCACAAACATTTGAGATCAGTAATGGAAAAATCAAACTACATGTTGGTCTACCTACGCACTTATATGTCTCGTCCACTATGGTTTTGCCAACATCAATTTTTCTTCCGGTCATAATAGAGTGAAGAAGCGCCATTCTTTCCTCATAAATAGTTTCATTGTGGGTCGTGGGCATCAAGTTGGCTTTGAGGAAGTGGTCCCATCCTCGCGGTTGTACTCAACGCCAAGCGCTTCACTGTCCGGCTCCCCTTGGTGGAGATGTTCTATTTTGTACCGGTTTGGAATAGGTCCTTCAAGATCATTCTCTTCTTTGAATCATCGAGTGAGTCGGTGAACGCTAAGTGTTGTTCCTGCTCGTCATCCAAAGAAAACAAGTCATTAATATATTTGGCATCAAATCGAACACACTTACCACGTATCATAAGAAAAGGTGAATCTTTAGTGGTCATGTGGGCATAAAATTCTCGGACAATAGTGTTATTGATGTCACCGATTTGCTGGCAAAATTTTTCCCGACCATGTTTCTTTACAATCTCGGTGAACTCGATGGTATAGCCAAAATTTGGCTCATCCTTCAACTCGAATCCCTTCTCGTAGCAGAAGTTTCTCGAAGCAAAATTTTCATCATGCCTTTTCTCGATTTCAGCAGTAAAGAAACATTTGAATGGAAGGGATGAAGACGCCATTGATTCTTGAAAGAAAGAAGGTGAAAAGATGATGAACGAGGATGGTTTTTAGGGTACTTGGTTCTTTTGAGCAAAAGAGAGAAAGTGTTGAGTAAAGAAAGAAAGAAAATCAGCTAGAGTGTTCAAGTAGGAAAGAAAGAGAAAAAAAATGTTGAGTGTTTGAATGAGGTCATCGATTTATTGGGGTATAATGATGAAAGAATTTGAATTAGATTGGATTTGTGAAAAGATAATGATGATGAGAGGTGAATCGGCGGGGAAGTCAAAAGGATAAGGAGGAAAAGTTTGAATTTTTTATTTACCCTAGGGCGGCTAGGGTTTTAACTTATCCCAACCAATTATAATTTTTTTTCTTTTCTCTTTTATCAACCGTGCTAGCCTCTCTTTGGTTTGTCACTGGCGATCTAAAAATTTGCTGACAAGAAAAATCCTGCATTCACTCAAAGAACCCTTTCAAGATGGAAGAATAAATAAAATAAAGGAAATCAACAAAACAACACATAAAATACTGTAAGAAAAAAAACTAAACCTAATATTTACAAATAAGTCAAACCATTTTGGAAATTGATAAATTTCTGCCAAAAGGATAACCTATTTGGCATCTTTTTGAATACCTTCCACATAATGCTTAAGTCTCTGACCATTTACTTTGAAAATTGTCCTGTTCTTCAAATCTCGAATATCAACTGCTCCATGAGCATAAGGTTGAACAACTTCAAATGGTCCTGACCATCTTGACTTGAGCTTCCCTGAAAAAAATTTAAGCCGTGAGTTAAATAGAAGAACATGTTGACCTACCATAAATTGCCTTGGCAAAATTCTTCTATAATGACAGCGTTTTTTCCTTTCATTGTAGAGTTTGGAATTCTCATAAGCTTGTAATCTGAATTCCTCCAACACGTTGAGGTCTAGCAACCTCTTCTCTCCAACATTTCTCCATGCCATGTCAAGTTTCCGAATTGCCCAATAGGCTTCATATTCCATTTCTACTGGAAAATGACATGATTTTCCAAAAACGAGTCAAAAAAGAGAACATCATAGAGGTGTTTTAAAGGATGTTCTGTATGCCCGCAAAGATTCTTCTAGCCGTTGTGACTAATCCTTCCTTTATGGGATTTACAGCTTTTTCCAGAATGTTTATGATTTCCCTATTCGATATCTCAGCTTGACCGTTCGTTTGAAGGTGGTAGGTATGCTGTAGCAATCCGTTGCTGAATTTCGTACCTGCACAAAGCTCTAGATATTAAACGACATTTAAAATAAGTGCCCTCATCATGTATAATAGCTCTCAGGGCACCAAATCTAGTAAAAATGCTTTTGTGCAAAAATTTAGCAACAGCCTTCACATCATTGGGTGGCAAGGCCACGGCCTCAACCCATTTGGAAACATAGTCAACCGCCACCAATATATACAATTTACCAAATGAATGGGTGAATGGGCTCATAAAGTATATCCCCCAAATATCAAATAAGTCTACAGGCATTATGTTTTGAAGTGGCATTTGTTGTCCGCCATAAATGTTCCTTGTTCGTTGGCATCGATCACATGCCTTGGCAAAATTGTGAGCATCTTGGTACAGTGTAGGCCAAAAGAGACCTGACTGCAACAGCTTGGAAGCAGTCTTCATTTCAGCAAAATGACCTTCGTATGGTGTTGCATGGCATAGTTGTAAAATACTATGTTGTTCTTCTTCTAGCACACACCGGCGAATTACTTGGTCGGCACATTGCTTAAATAGTATGAGCTCATCCCAATAGTACTGTCGAGCCTCTCTCAGGAAATGATTTTGCAAATTATATGCCAAGTCTGGTGGCATCAAATTGCTTACCAGGTAGTTGACAATATCAGCGTACCATGGCATAGCACTAACTGCAAGTAGGGACTCGTGAAGAAATTCATCCCTTATGGCATCATACTTACAATCTTCCAAATGATGTTCTAGGCGTGATAGGTGGTCGGCTACTGCATTTTCACTCCCATTCTTATCTCGAATTTCAAGATCAAATTCCTGTAGTAAGAGTGTCTATCAGATCAGTCTTAGTTTGGCATCCTTTTTTGCCAAGAGGTATTTCAGAGCTGAATGATCTGTAGAAACCACAACTTTGTTAATAGTAAGATAAGATCTAAATTTTTCAAAAGTAAAGATAACAGCAAGAAACTCTTTTCTCAATTGTAGAGTAGTTAAGTTGTGCTCTATTCATTGTTCGGCTGGCATAATAGATGTTGTGAAAAACCTTACCATGTCGTTGTCCTAGGACTGCTCCTACGACATGGTCGCTGGCATCGCATATGAGCTTAAATGGCTCATTCCGATCAGGGACCAAGGCTATAGGTGCGTTAATTAATTTCTCCTTCAGTTCCTGAAAAGCTCTTAAACAAGAATCGTCAAAATCAAAAGTTGTATTATTCTGTAAAAGTAAACACAAAGGCTTAGAAATTTTTGAAAAGTCTTTAATGAGTCGGCAACAAAAACCAGCATGACCTAAAACACTTCTTATACCTTTCACATTGGTAGGTGGAGGCAACTGCTTAATTACCTCAACTTTTGCTTGATCGACTTCTAAACCTCTCATGGTAACCTTGAGACCGAGAACAATGCCCTCCTTTACCATGAAGTGGCATTTCTCTCAGTTCAACACTAGGTTCGTCTCTATGCACCTTCTCAGGACCCGCTCTAAACTCAGAAGACATTCCTCAAATATTTTGCCAAACACTAAGAAATCGTCCATAAACACTTCCAGGTTATACTTAATCGTGTCAGAAAAAATAGACATCATACACCGTTGAAACATTGTCGGCGCATTACACAGCCTAAATGACATTCTTCTGAAGGCAAACGTACCGTAAGGACAGGTAAAGGTGGTCTTCCCTTGATCATCAGGGGCAATGGCAATCTGGTTATATCCAGACTAGCCATATAAAAAATAATAAAATACTTTACCTGCTAGCTTGTCTAAAATTTGGTCGATGAAAGGCATTGGGAAGTGGTCCTTCCTTGTGACACTATTTAGTCTTCGGTAATCCATGCACACCCTCCATCTTGTGATAATCTTGGAAGGAATCAATTCATCATTGTTGTTCTGGACTACAGTCATGCCACCCTTCTTTGTCATACACTGTACTGGGCTAACCCATGAGCTGTTAGAAATGGGATAAATGATCTCGGCATCTAACCATTTAATGATTTCTTTCTTTACTACCTCTTTTATACTAGGGTTTAGCTGTCTTTGTCCTTCAATAGTCTTGTCATGATATTCCTCAAGTACGATCTTGTGCATGCAAATAGTTGGGCTGATACCTAGGATGTCTGCCAAGGTCCACCCCAAAGCTTGCTTATAGGTTGATAGTATTCCCAATAATCTTTCCTCTTGACCATTAGTGAGATTAGCAGCAATGATTACATGCAAAGTCGAGTGTTTACCTAAATAAGCGTACTTTAGGTGCTCTGGCAATGTTTTTAGCTCCAATGTTGGTGGCTCCTCAATGGATGGATTGGGTGCCACATTCTCTCTTCCAGCCAACTTAAATGGCTCTGGTTGTTCAAAATAATTCACATTTTTAGCCTCCAAGGCTGTTTCATCAACCAACTCAAGTGGCTCTGGTTGTTCAAAATAACTCTAGGCTCTTGCTAGCATTGCATTCTGAAAGAATGCTGGCATTGCATTATTATTTTGCCTCTGGTTGTTCTACCGCTGAGCATTGTTGTTCTATTGCTGAGCATTATTATTCTGTTGCTGAGCATTGTACTAATTGCCTTCTTGATTTCCCCAAGCCAAATTAGGGTGTTGTCGTCAACCTGCATTATAAGTGGTGGAATTAGAAATGTAATTTCGATTATAATTGCCAACATAATTTACCGACTGAGGGTTGGCAGGGCAATCTTCTGAACGATGATTTTCTCCACAGATTCTGAAAAATGGATCTAACATTTGAGCTTCTTGGGACTCGTTGTTCTTTGGCAAAGATTTCACCATGTTGGTGAGATTTGCAATTTCAACATGAAGAGATGTCAGCTCATCCACTTTCAATATTCCACTGGTTTTGGTTCCAATCCCAAGTCTAGTAATAGGGTACTCAAAATCATTGATTGAGATCATCTCAAGGATTTCTACAGCCTCTGAGTATTTCTTATCGAGTAATGAACCGATTGCTGAAGCATCAACAATAGTACATGTTTATGCATTCAACCTATTATAGAAAGTTTGTATTTGGGTCCAATTTGGAAATCCGTGCATAGGAAACCTTCTCAGCAAGTCTTTAAATCTCTCTCATGCATCATATAATGTTTCATCATCAGCCTACCTGAATGTAATGATCTCACCCCTCAACTTGGCAATGAGTGTAGGCGTCTGAAATCTTGTCAAGAACTTTTGGCATAGGTCTGCCCATGAACTTACCGAACCTGGTGGCAATGAATTAATCCATGTCTTGGCTCTATCTCTCAAGGAAAATGCGAATAGCCTTAATTTCACAATATTATCAGGCACTCTAGTTTGTTAGAATAATTGGCAAATCTCCATGAACTGCTTCAAATGTTGTCTTAGGTCTCCAGTGAGTGCTCCATCGAATTGACCTACATCTAAAATAGTAGAAATCATCACCGACTTAAATTCGAAATTGACAGCATTTACTTCTGTGCCAACGAATCCTGGCATCAAATTGTCAATATTGGGTGCTAAATGTTCTCTAATAGGTCTCTCCTCCTCTTCATTTGGGGCAACAAGTGGTGCTGGTGGATTATTTTTTTGGTAAATTCCCTTCATTATTCACCACACCATTCCCTTGATTACCTTGATTATTCATTTCTCAAAATCTTTTCTTTAACCTCCTTAAGGTTTTCTCAATTTTCGGATCGTATGGCCACTCGTCCACCACATGGCGGCTTCTGGTCATATACCGGTTAAAACAACAGAAAAGCAAAAGAACAGACAATAAATTTTTTAAAACAATTAACTCTGTTGTAATCCCCGGCAACGGAACCAAAAACTTGTTGTGACCGAAATATGCTTGGCAAAAGGTATAAAATGAATATTGGAAATGTATGAAACAATGCAAGTCGAGTCTTTTTTCTTGCAAGTATACACGGTCGACAAGTAATACAATGGTTAAGCTGAGTATCGATCCCACAGGGATTGTCTTAGAATTTAATTGTTCAATTGTTACTGGTCTTTGGGGTGAAAATGATTGTTTTGGAAAGTGATTTTAAAGAAAAAAATAAAAGGAAACAACGTTGGCAAGGAGAGCTTGAAAAAGTGGATGATGGGCGTTGGTAGGAAATGTATGGTTTTCATGTTGTTTATAACATGCCAGCCTTTAATAATGTCATGCTTTGGCAATGTTTTACTGAGCGGATTCAAAAGATGGCCATTGCCTCAGTCGATAGCAATGCCTTAAACTAATCATGTAAAACCCCTATATGTCTATAGTTTATGTTTCCTATTAATTAATTTGGTTTAAGTCCAATCTTTACTCTCTAAGGGGTAGACTCACTCTCGAAGTAAGTTCATCTACTTGAATATCTTCTGTCGAAGCTTCTCACCTTAGAATTTGGCAAGTAACCGTTGCCTCCCAAGTCAGTTATGATATTGAGTTGCAATAAACAAGCTATGCCAGTCGTCGCTTGGCATAGAAGTTTTGGAAAAAGTAAAGACATTGTCAAATGAATAAAACTTTATGCCGAAACATTCTTAATTAATAAAATCAAGCAAAAAACAACGTTTCACCCATCCACTCCTCACCAACTATTAAATTAATTCATGATGAGGGGGTTAACCACAAAGTAAACTTCATCGTTTGCAAACATCATCTTCAAAATTAAAATAAACCAAGGAAAAAGGGAAGAAAAAAGGGTCGATCGACGCAGCCTCTCTTGCTCCAGCCCTCCTCGGTGTGGCTACTCCAGCCGGTGGTGGAAGTGATCGGAGATGATCCTAAGCTAGCTCGCTTGAAGTGCGCGATACCTCATGCTTGGAAATGATCTTTATATATAGATAAGCGAGGGGAAAACCCTAGGAGAAAATCAAATTTTAAAATTTGGCTAAGGCTCCTTGATACGTGCTTGATCTCCTTATCAGCTTATCACCGAGTAGGGCTGACATGTGATGGTCTAGGGCTGACGTCATCATTCACCACTGTGATGCCAAAGGTCGTGGAAGAAAACTCCTGCCGACTAGCCGCTCTTGATTTTTTAGATTAGGTCCATTCGCGTGTCCTTCGGAACCTTATCATTTCCTATTTTTTCGGGCTGTCTATCTTTGTCAAGGGGCTTGGCATGCAACTGCTGGTCCATCTGCATTGCACTGCTAGCCGCGCCTCAAAAACCTTTCCTGGCATTGACCTTTGCTTTCCTTTATTCCTTTTTCCACGCCATCTGGCATAAAACTTGCTCCAAAAAACATAAAAACCCTTCAAACCGTAAAGGGGCACCTGCTAAACTCCTTTTTATGCAAAATGCATGAAACTAAGACTAAATGCAAACATGTGTACTCGAAAACTAGCAAAAAGTATTGTAAAATAGATGAAAAATGTAGTACTTTTGAGGAGTTATCAGCAATCATACGCTTTGGAGAAATATAGATTCAAAATAAAACCTGACTGTCGAGAACCTGTTTTACGAAGGGAATGAATAATTTCATTCGCCAACAACACACCATCGACAATTTTTCGTCCCCATACAAAAGTTGTCTGAGTTTCGCTGATAACATCATCTAACACCCCTTGTAAACGACTGGCTAAAACCTTCGCCAAGATTTTATACATAGAATTAAGCAAACTGATAGGCCTAAAATCACCAAGCACTCTCGGATTATCCTTTTTTGGAAGTAAAACCAAAAAAGTGGAATTAAAACCCTTTGGTAACCGCTTGTTTCATGAAACTACATCACATATTTCATCACATCCCTTTTAATGAACTCCCAACCCTTTCGAAAGAACTCGAAACTGAAACCATCAGGACTCGGTGCCTTCGAACCTTCATAACTCCAAATAACAACTCACGCCTCCTCCTCGGAAAAAGGCTGCACCATTCTCAACGCGTCACTAGGTTCACTTCTCTTGAACCTACCCGTCACCTCCCATCCACCCAAACGTGCATCCTGCAAAAAATGAGATTTAAATTCCCGAACTACAAAATGGTGTAGCCTACTCACATCGTTTTTCCCAACGCCCATTAATTTGTAAACTTGGTATATTATTCCGTAACGCCCTAACCTTCGTTGTCCTATAGAAATATGTCATCAAACATAGCATCGGAGCCTGCGACCGCATCTACCCCTCAAACTTTTTTTGTAAGTCCGAAATTGATTTTTCCACATCACCAAACTCACTGTGATTCCATACGAACAAAAATTATTTCAAAAGGCGCAATTTCTCAACCACACTCACTTGGTCCATGTTCAACTCAGAAATATGATGCCACTCCCTTGCCATACGGTTCAAATTAGCTTTATAATCCAACCAACAGTTCAAGAAACGAAATGACCTAGGACCCCAATCATTCTCACCTCCCACCAACACTAACAATGCAGGATCTGATATCGAACAAGATAAATTCAACTGCTGTAAATGTTGAAAGTGATCCACCCAAAGTGGTGACACTAGAAACCTATCAAGTCTCATACATCTATTACCTTAACCAAACCATGTAAATCTTTTCCCTTGAAGAGGTAAGTCAACTAGCCCGCCTCTTCGATAAAATTAGAGAAATCTTCCATACCATTAGGGATCGAGTTACAACCCAACCTCTCACATGGCCAAGGAACAACATTAAAGTCACCTCTAATACACCATGACACTCCCTCATGGATCCTTATAAATGCCCGAATGTTATCCCATAACACTCTTTGGTCCTCAAGGCCACACAGCGCGTAGACGACAATAATGCCACACGAGAAATCATCCTGCAACCAAAGTCCCTGCACTGCCACAAAACTGTGAAAAACATATGACAACTCCAAATGAAAACGAGCATCATTCCACATTATAATAGTCCCTCCCGAAGCTCTTGCATTACCAACCACACTTACCGACACCTCTTCAAGCTTTGATTCTTGCAATAACACCATGTCACAATGTTGTTGTCGAAGAACATCACGTATCCCTCTACTTTTGGCCACATTCCCCAAACCACGTGTGTTCCACAACATGATCTTCATCGATCACGCGATCCTTCTACTATCCCTAATGATTCGGGAAATATCGTGAATGATGTCTTCCTCTCGCCCAGATGTGCTAACCCCTACCAACTATCCCAATTTAAACGTAGCCTCTACCTCCCCCAATATCTCACTCTGTAGATTCCGGCTATTAGAAGCAATGTGAGAATCATCCCCAACACCCTCCCCCTCCTTACTCTCTTGCCTTGGTGTTTGTTTTCAAGGCCTGCCTCTTTTCTTCTTACCAGTTTTCTCAATCATCCCCAACACCCTCCCCTCCTTACTCTCTAGTGCTTCATCTATCATTCCCAATACCCTAGTCTCAATAAAAATTCGACTCTGTTCAAAAGATAACGATTTCTTAGTCGTCAAATCTATTCGGATAAACGATCCCTCCACCCTAGCAACGTTTTGGAATGTTTCTACCGATCAAACATGCATTGGCAGTCTAACAATCGATAGCCAGGCACATCGAGTCTCGTAAACCAAATTGGGCGCCCATTTCTCTACCCTATCGAGCCACCACTCCAGATTTCCTTGTTCCGACGCAAAACGTCTATCCTCCACACTAGAAAACATCAAGAGCATTGTTTTACCAGCAATGCGCATAATGGAACATCCTTTTACGTTCACTTTATTCATTTCTGTGCCTAACTCCACCCCTCCTAATTGCCCTTTGCACCAGCCCACAGCACTAGTGTGCAACACCTCCATCGTCGCCGCATCAATGACCCCCTCTACTTGTTTGTAATCGTTGTTGTCTTGTCCTTTCCCAATTAGAACCCTTTGTTCTGGCACTTTCTGTTGTAGGTTCTTTCCTGCACCGCCAAAATGATTCACGCCCACCCCTTCGTGTCAAAGTCACACTAATCCGAGAGCCATATAACCAGAAATTATGCAACCGCTCTATTGCACGCAACGCATTCGATCGATTCGCCATTCTAACAAAACCAAACCTTGATCCATCAAATGGTCATTTCGCTGAGATAAACACATCGATGACTTGCCCTTGTCTGTTAATAAATATTTGAATGTAAAGTTCGTATATTTATATCAATTCATATTATTTTTTCTTAAAATATTTAAATTAATTTTATATTATATTTTACTATATAATTATATCGTGTTCAATATATCACGATAGTTACTCTCATCAATAAATTAAAGTATGGGAAAATAATGGAAAAAATGAAAAATGTGTTGTAAACTATGTTATCATTTGATAGTTTCAAAAGTTCTTCGTGTATATTTTAGTATAAAAGCTGTGAGAATGATTTCTTATCTTAGTATAGAAGAAACCAATTTAATTAATTAATTAATTAACTCCCACGGGATATAGTGGTAGATTACTGACAACGGGTTTATTTTTATTTTTGTAATAACAATTATTCCTTTGAATTTAAAATTTCATTCTAAACTCCAAAATATTTAAATAAAAGTATTAAAATTATAAATAAATTTGAAAAAGACAACTAAAGTTTTAACTCCAAAATCAAGGGATACTTTAAATCTGGTCGGTTCCATAGACAGAAAATGGGATCCCTACTCATTGAAGTAATCTCCTCCAAACCGACCAAACAAAATAAAATAAATGAAACAAACATGGCTGACATTTTCTAAACATTTGTCTTTATGATTAATAAAGGCTCCCAAAATAATAAATCAATAAATAAATTTGTATATCAAGAAAATATATATATTCCAAGGGTAGATTTCTTTTTAATTTATTTTGAGTTAAATTTTCATCTTGTGTACGTTCTATTCGAATAATTTCAATTTTTAATCCAACTTTGTCTTGTAATATTCGAGTCAAATTTTACAGTTATATATACATGATTTATGATTGTATCTATACTTATTAACTACAAAAGTATGTACATGATTTATGATTTATGATAAAGAGGATGTGATTTTCTTGGACGGCTCTCTGAATCTTGAGAGACCTGGTTCCCCCTGGCTAAGGATAAGCAACGAGTTGTTAAAAAAGGGCATAATATTGAGAACCCTACTGGGGAAGAGGAGAGTGCAACGCCGATTGTCACTGCTGGTTCTGACATCTATATGGGCGATGCTGGTGTGGAAGCTTCCCATGTGATCACTCAAGGGCATGTTGTTCAAAATCTGAGCGGGTCGACTGCCTCCTTCGCTACAGACACTGTTGTTGGTTCTAGTTCGAAAACAGGCACAACCAAGGCTTCCTTCCGAGACAAGCTTCTGGGAGACATGGTTGCTGAGGTTCAAGCACGCCAGTTTGGTGATCTGGATGTGGAGGTTACCGAGGCTGGTGTTCGTTTGGGAGGTGATGGATTTTTGCCTAAGATCATGTTCTCGGATAGAGTCCATGATGCAATTGATGCAAAACTTGCGAACTCGATCATCGTTAGGTTATTGGGCAACTCTATTGGGTATCGTGCGTTGCTGAATCGAATCCAAACTCTTTGGAATCCGAGTAGGGAGATGCGTCTAATTGACCTGGACAATGAATATTATCTCACCCACTTTGCACTAGAGGAGGACTTTTCGAAGGTTTTAACCAGTGTCTTTGGGTGATCTATAGGGCGTATTTGACCGTTCAACCTTGGAGTCGAAGCTTTTCTCCTGTGGCTGATTACCCGTCGACGATTACGGCATGGGTCAGGCTTCCGAAGCTGCCTTACCGTTACTACACCAAAAGCTTATTTCGTTATATCGCAAGTGCAATTGGGCAAGTTGAATGTATTGATTATAACATGATAGAAGGGAGGAGGGGTCGTTTTGCTCGGTTAGCGGTTATTGTGGATTTTAATAAGCTGTTGAATTCAGGGATTATTATCGATGGCCAATGCCAAGAAATGATAAGAGTGGTTCGAGGAAGCCTGAGGATCTTTACGGACCATGGATGCAGGTTGTTAACCGGAAAAGGAGGCCGGTGGTGAGCAGAAATGAGAAGAGTGGTGCACAGTCTGGTCCTTCTATAGTTAGAAAGTCAGGCTCACGTTTTGAGTCCTTGTCCAAGGCTCTCATTGAGAAGGAAGCAACAGAGCAGGTGCTCTCGGAACCGAACCCTGTAAGAAATAATGAGGGTCAATCCATTCGACAAGCTAATGCTGAATCTAGTAGGGATGGAGAAGTCTATGAATCTGGCCGAGTCAACTTGGTGGCGTTTGATACTTACTAGTCGGGTGGTTGTTCAACAAGGCCTCATCTCGAAGGTGGACAAGGGTTCGAAGAAGAGCCAGGGGATCCCAACAACATGATGGTGCCTCAGTGGCCTCGGTTGATAAGGTTGTTCCATTCAAACCATCGTTACACAAGGAGAATCATACTGCTGTGCAGGTTGGGGGAAGTGGGGAGAGCCCGATGCTCTGTGAGAAGAATGGAAAGTTCTCCCTAGTTCAATTCGTGTTTCATCGAACAAGGATAAGGCTAAAGGTATTCAAGGGCTGTGGGGTATACAAAAGTCAGGCTCAATAACAAAGAAACGGGACGAGCGAGGAGCTTCAAGAGCGGCTCTAGCAGATTGCTTTTCTTCTTTAGTCTCAGACTTGAATCAGGCAGCGGCTGCGGGCAAGCATTCGTTATCTGCGGGGTCTCAGCATGAGCGTGGGGGGTTGACGTCCAGTGGTGCGAGAACATGGTTTTCGATCAGCATGTCAAGGATGATATGCATGCTTCATTCAGGTGATTCTTCTCCTTTCTCTTTTGTTTAATGGTTAAGTTATTATTTTGGAACATACAAGGGGCTCTCAACCCTGAGTTTTATCGTTATTTTATGATGCTTTTTAGGACCAGAAGCTGGATATCGTTGATTTGTTTGAACCACGGGTGTGTGGTAGTTCTGCGGATGATTTTATTCGGTGATCGGGTTTTGAATTCTCCTACAAAGTTGAAGCGAACGGTTTCTCGGGTGGTATTTGGATTCTATGGAAGAGTTCGATACGGTTTGACGTTTTTGTTGTTTCCCGTAACCCCTCGATTCGGCCTAGATGCCTGACCGAACCGAGTGAGCTACATTGGGTTTGCCGAAAAAACCCGAGAACGATTACACAAGTTTAGGTCCTTTTTTATCTTAACTAGATGCACATTTTTAACCTAAGGTGAACATGCTGGCAATGGGTGACATCTCGAAGGAACGGACAACAGAAAGGAAACCGTTTACATAGATACGCACTTTAGGGACTAAAACGTAAATTTGGAAAATTATAAAGACTTAGTTAAAATTTAGGTTATCAATCCTTAATTAATCAGATTACATGCATGCTTGCTAAATTTCATCTCAAAACGATCATTCAAAACCATACAATTGCATTCACATTTGCAATCCCTCCATTTAAGCTTTCTCATGCATAACAACTCATATGCAAAGGTTAAAGAGTAAAGATGTATAAACTAACATTATACAACATAATCTATCAACATGATACATTATAAATTATATTGGCTTTCAAGTGATCATAAACCAAGTTTAACTTGACAAAATATTACATCAGATACACGGATTCAACAAGTGTCCTCGCAACACTTCATACTATCTCAACCGGAATTAAGGTACCATCACAACCCAGTAATCAGTTAGATGTATAATCCACTAACGGGAGTTTTTGGTACCATATAACCCTCCGACCGCTAGGTCACTCATGGTGGAGTATTCGGTACACATAAACCCCTCAACACCTGAAGCGACTTATTATAGTGCACTATCAATCCTATGGCCGGCCAACTATATCCGATAACATTTTAAAGCACATCACTTGCCAATATAATTCATTATTAACCATGTACCTCACTATTTCTATATGCAACATTCAAAACCATTCCAATGCATTAAACCATGCATTTACAAGTATTCCTCATACTTGTAGCGATGGCCCTTCTAATTTTTTTTTTCTCATCGCTAAAATAAAAACGATTGATTTTTGGAAGGTGTTTTTGAAAGGCGCTCGAGATTTTTTTTATATAAAATATTTATTCCATGGGGGTTTTAAAGAAACCGTATTTTTGAAAAATGGAGTCGTCACCGGCCACTTAGGTAGGCCGGACACCACAAAACCAGAGATTCAAAAAGACAGGGTTCGGGAGTCGGTTACGGATGGGGAAGGATTAGCACCCCCACACCGCCCAAAAATTGGTACTTTAATAATTACCGCTTTATTAATATTGGATTTTCCGGATTAGAGTGACGATTATTTTAAAATTCGGTCCTAATTGCGAATAAATTTTAAGGGCCCCGTTATCCGAGAGTAAACGTCCAACCACTATCACTACGCCTGATACTGGCCCCGTTTACGCTCGGATAAAAGAGCACCGCATTAACAATTTATATATCATATGCAACTTTAGTGACAAAAATATAAAACATGGCAAAATATTTAAATGCAATAAGTATTGACATAACAGAATACTAATCTAACATAAATAAGATACTAAACTAAAACATACATATACATGTAAACTTAAAATACGAGGTACGTATGAGGGATATATAATAGGGCAAAAGACTACATCAACATACACGATTATAATACGAAATAAATATTTACATGAAAACAGGACTGAAATGAAAAGAAATAAACATCAGTGACAGAAATTAAAGGATAATAATATGCAATTTAAGGACGAAAATGCAATCATGATCAAACTTGAAAGGACTGGAACTGTAATTAGACCAAGGGGCAGACCCGAAATGAAAAATTCAAAAACGCGGGATGGTTAAGGGGGTAATTTTACCATTTAAAATCTGAATTCGGCTAATTTAGTGATCAAAACGAAATAAAATGGAAAAGAAAAAGGACCAGAATCGTGATTAACCCATGCGGAAAACTCAAAACGAAAATATAGGGGACAAGGGAGGATTTATGATGTAATTAGACCATTTTTATTTTATTTTAGGTCTATAAGACCCGATAATCAGACCCCCACTTTCATTTTTCCTTTCATTTTTTTTAGAGCAAAAGCTCTCGTTTTCTCTCTAATGTACCAGAAAAAACCCAAGCCCCGACCCTTCAGCCGCCATGGTTCTCGAGGCCGGTGATGGTCCGGCTACTCCGGCCACCACCCTCTACGCTCTATCGGTTCTAAGACCTAACCTCGACCCCTCTTCGAGAACAAAAACCCCATCTTTGAAAGACCGAACCCCAAAATCCTCACAAAAACCGTCACGCTTTTATTTTGAGACCACCAAAACCCTAGATCTATGGTATTTCGAAGCTAAAGGACAAAGAAGAACCCCCTTTTTTGTGGCTCACTCCTCAGAGCTTATCGCCGGCAAAGGAAAGGTTCTTTCTTTTTACGTAAACTCTCCATTTTTTATGCATGTAAGTAAGAAAGAAAGACAAGAAGTTTTTTCTTTTACCACTGAACTTGCGTTGCTTTCTTTGTATTTCTGAAGACTTTGGTGATAATACAACAATTTTTTTGGATCTTCTCTGCCCTCCTTTTTTTTTTCTTAGCGTCTATTACATGAAATATATATCAGATCTGATTTTTTGGTACTGACAATCCATCTTTTTGGTGCTTTTGCACGTCCTCTGAGCGCGGTGGTTGAACTGGCAGTACGGCGGAGTGGTGTCGGCATGGGGAAGTCATGGTGGTGGTGTCTTCTGCCAGATCCACTCACGGCCGTTGGATCAGATCTGATCCAACGGCTGTGATTACATGGGGGATGAATGGCCTAGATCGAGCCTTGAAATGCGTGGTACTTGCTGGAGATGACGACACGTGGCAGAGGGGTAATGAACGGTCTCGCGCGTGTGTTGCACGCGCGAGTGAGCATTCGAACGGTCTGGAGAGTGACATCACACGCGCCAGCTGGATTATCTTGGACTGATCTGGACCGTTGGATCAAGACTTGATCCAACGGTCCAAATGACGGCGGCTGCAAGATAAAAGAGGGGTATCAGACTTAGTTTTTAGGGTTTTTAATATACTGGGTCAGACCAATATGGGCCTTGTAATATATTTTTGAGTTTTTGTAATAAATTGGATTGGACTGTTAATTAATATTTGGGTTTTATATTTTAGATTTTATTTTACACTAGTCCAATAATAATAATAATAATAATAATAATAATAATAATAATAATAATAATAATAATAATACAACGTTACATATATACGTACACTTGCACACCCATATAAGTGTAACATACGAATACACATGCAAATATTAATGTAACATACTAACATAACATCTACACACATTAAACAAATACGCTCGTACTCTATAGATACATACGCGACACACATACACCATTAGTACGTATACATACATAGCTTATAATATACACACACACCACACCTTATATATACTAGTAACACTCATGCAAATAATAAACATATAATATAGTAAGTATACATGCAATACTAATATGTATTAGTGAAATGAGTGATTACAGTTGCCCCTCTTTGCTTGTTCTCATGGAATGAGAAACAAAGCAAAGATTCATAAGCACTCATTTTATCAGACTTCCCTTTTTGGTTTGCAGCCTTGGAAAAGCGAAATTTTTTTGGACATCTCCGCTCTTCCTTGGTTGAATCTTCAGGCTCGTAAGTTCTTCCTATATAGAGCTTTCGTCACCTTCCGATCTTGGAGCTATAGGCTCTTTCGACATTGAACCCTTCGCTCTGATTTTTATCAGACTTCCCTGTTTGTAGCTTTGGAAAAACGAATTCTTTTGGACATCTCCGCTCTTCCTTGGCTGAATCTTCAGGCTCGTAAGTTCTTCCTATATAGAGCTTCGTCACCTTCCGATCTTGGAGCTACAGGCTCTTTCGACATAGAACCTTTCGCTCTCATTTTTATCAGACTTCCCTGTTTGTAGCTTTGGAAAAACGAATTCTTTTGGACATCTCCGCTCTTCCTTGGCTGAATCTTCAGGCTCGTAAGTTCTTCCTATATAGAACTTTTTATGCTCGAAGTCTCAGAGCTGCAGAGTTCTTCCTATATAGAACCTTTCACTCTAAGACAATGAAGTTTGGAGCCTTTCCTATATAAGACTCTTCTTTCGACGACACAACAGTTTCCTATATAACCCCGTGTCATAGGTGAATTGCTTTGACTGGGAGTTCTTCCTATATAGAACTACGAGTCTTCACCTTGGAGCCATCAGTCCCTCCTATATAGAACTTTTTGGCGTCTGGAATCTCAGAGCTACAGGTTCTTCCTATATAGAACCTTTTACTCTAAGACAATAAAGCTCGGAGCCCTTCCTATATAGAACTCTTCGCTTTCGACACAGCAGGATTTCCTATATAATCTTGTGTGTCATGGGTGAATTACTTTGACTGGGAGTCCTTCCTATATAGAACTGCGAGTCTTCACCCTGGAGCTGTCAGTCCTTCCTATATAGAACTTTCAGCTTCTGAAGCCTTGGAGAGGAGGATTCTTCCTATATAGAATCTCTCTCTAGAGCTTGAAAACATGTGTCTTTTGTATGTAAAACATTGTTTTCTCATTTGGGATTCACACCGTGACGGCCTTCGATGTCTCTTCGGATCTGCAGATACCTGTCTGAGACAAAAACGAAATGCTATGACAAATGAATGAATTGACATGCTCCTAATCCTAGTGATGTCTGACTATTCATGATGCATGAGATTTAATATCTTGGTGGGCTTGTCCTGGTCCTTATTTGATCTTGATGTTCGCTTTATCCTTTCTTACGGGCATCGATACCCCGCTTCACTGCCAAGTTCAACCATCTCGACCTTTCTCTTTTTTCCAATCATGATTTGGAATTTTAAAGCGCCCTTTCGGGTTTTCACTTTAGAGAGATTTTTTTTTTTTGAGATGGGTGCCCTTCTGGTTTTCACCCAGGAGATTTCTTTTGTTATCTCGTATGCCTTTCCTGAATAGATATGACATGTGCCATTGGTTATTCTACCAGGTTTGTCTCAAGCTTCCGCCTTCTCTATCGGCAGTCATTATGTAGGGAACTAAAGGACGGAGTTAACATCGTCTTCTTTGATCACCTGCATTTCCAAGGTCAAATCATAGTAATGCTCCGAAATCTCTTGTTTCATTATAAGCCTATGTTATCTTATTTGACTGAAATTGACAAGAAGGCCAGGAATGGATGCTCAAAAACACGGTTTTATTATGATTAAGGGTTTGGGATATCTTAAAAAGAAAGGTATGACACGTATAAGTTAAATACAAGATCTCTCATTATCTTTGATATGAATGATACATGATCCTGTCAAACGGTGTAGAATTTTTTGCTCAAGCTTCCTCTTCATGATGCTCATGGGGATACCCTTCTCCTCAGATATTCAAATTTTCAATTTACCCAAGCCGCCCTTTACGAGTTTTCAACTTGGGTCCTTCCTTTGCTTCAAGACGCCCGATTTCGGGTTTTCGCCCTGAGCTCTCCATTTTTTTTTAGAGATAGTATTTCTTGACGGCATCAGAATTTACGGGATTTTTTAGCTCGTCCCCGTCCATTTCTGTTAGGATCAGGGCTCCTCCTGAGAAGGCCTTTTTTACGACGTACGGTCCTTCCCAGTTGGGCATCCATTTTCCCCGGGAATCTTTTTGGATAGGGAGGATTCTCTTGAGTACCAGATCCCCTTCTTTGAATTCTCTTGGGCGCACCTTTTTGTTGTAAGCCTGCACCATCCGCTTTTGGTACATCTGACCATGACAAATGGCCTTTAGTCCTTTTTTCGTCAATGAGATTTAGTTGGTCGAATCTGGCCTGCACCCATTCAGCTTCTTCCAGTTTTACTTCGTTTAAGACCGGAGGGATGTAATCTCTCCTCAATTGGGAGTACTGCCTCGGTACCATACACCAAGGAGTAGGGTGTTGCCCCCGTTGATGTGCGAATGGACGTCCTATAGGCGAAAAGGGCAAAAGGCAACTTCTCATGCCAATCCTTGTAGGTATCCGTAGTCTTTGCTATGATCTTCTTTATATTCTTGTTTGCTGCTTCCACTGCTCCATTCATTTTAGGACGATAGACTGTGGAATTATGGTGTGTTATCTTGAATTGAGTGCACACGTCCTTCATCATCTTGTTGTTTAGATTGGAAGCGTTGTCGGTGATGATCCTCTCTGGCAATCCGTATCGACAAATAATTTCCTTCTTTAAGAACTTACAAACTGTAGTCCTGGTGATATTGGCGTAAGACGCTGCCTCTACCCATTTAGAGAAGTAGTCTATGGCGACCAAAATGAAACGGTGCCCATTGAGGCTTTCGGATGGATCGCGCCGATGACGTCCATGCCCCATGCTGCGAAAGGCCACGGAGAATTCATGGTGTGTAGAGGTGATGGGGGTGCATGAATCTTGTCAGCGTAAATTTGGCATTTGTGACATTTCCTGGCGTAATCGATGCAATCTCCCTCCATGGTCAACCAGAAATAACCGTACCTCATAATTTTTCGGGCTATAGACAGCCCGTTGGCGTGCGTTCCACAGATCCCGTTATGTACTTCGGCTAAGATTTCCTTCGCCTCCCGGGCATCCACACATCTCAGCAATGTTTGATCATGACTTTTCCTATATAGGATTTCCCCATCTAGGACATATTTTGTTGCCATTTTCGAGCGCTTTTTCGTCATTGTCGTTTGCCCTTCTCGGATACTTTTGAAGCTTGACATATTGCGTGGATATCATAGTAGCATGGATTCCGTCAATCTCTTCCTGTACATTACAACAATGAGCAGGCTTTTCAAACGTCTCGCATCTCAATGGGTCTCATTTACGCCTGGTGTTTGTTTTAAACATGGACGCCAAGGTTGCCAATGCATCCGCCATCCGATTTTTTCTCGGGTAGGTACGTAAGTGAAGTGACCTTTTCGAACTCTTTGACGAGCTCTTGGATCCATTCGTGATATTTGACCAACCGGGTCTCTGGTTTCCCACTCCCGCGCAATTGGTAAATGACTAGGGACGAATCTCGAACACTCGAAGTTCCTTAACCTTTCTTTCGATGGCTGAGTTCAGTCCCATGATGCAAGCTTCAGTATTCAGCTATATTGTTTGTGCAGAAGAATTCCAATCTCTTTGGTGAAAGGGTAATAGACGTCCTCGGTGAAATTAGCACCGCCCTATCCCATGCCCGAGGGCGTTGGAGGCTCCATCAAGTAAAGTTTCCATGACATACATCTCAAATCTCTTCTTCGGTTGTAATGCACATCAAGTCTTCGTCCTGGGAAACTAAAGTTCAATGTCTCATAGTCATCCAAGCACGACTAGCCAGGAAATCTGCTACGGCGCTCCCTTTACTGACTTTCGATTAACATATACGATGTCGAATTCGGATAATAGCATCCGCCATCGAGCCATCCTTCCCGTTAGTGCTTTGGCGCTTCCATTAAGAACTTTAATGGGTCTAGCTTGGATATCAACCAGGTAGTATGGTACAACATGTACCGTCTCGAGCCGCTTGGTAGCCCAAACTAGAGCACAACACAGCTCTGCCTTTGGCGGGTATCGTGTTTCGCAATCATTGAATTTCCTACTTAGGTAATAGATGGCTTGCTCTCTTTTTTTCTTGACTCATCGTGTTGCCCCAAGACACATCCCATTGAATTCTCAAGACCGTTAAGTAGAGAATTAGTGGTCACTGTGTCTTCGTGTGCGACTAAAATTGGAGCATTTGTCAGGTACTTTTTGATCTTTTCTAGGGCTTTTTGACATTCTTCATCCCACACGCCAGGATTATTCTTTCTAAGAAGTCTGAAGACCGGGTCGCATTGATTGGTTAATTGGGAAATGAAACGAGAGATATAATTCAGCCTCCCCAGGAAACCGCGGACTTCCTTTTGCGTGCGGGGTGGTGAAAGGTCCTGGATCGCTTTCACTTTATCGGGATCAATCTCAATCCCTCTTCTGCTTACTACGAACCCTAGGAGTTTTCCAGAAGTAACGGCGAAGGTACACTTGGTAGGATTGAGCCTCAGTTGGTACTTCCGTAGTCTTTGGAATAGTTTTCTCAAGTTCTGTAGGTGCTCTTCTTCCGTTCGGGATTTGGCAATCATGTCATCCACGTATACTTCTATTTCTTTGTGCATCATGTCATGGAAAAGAGTCACAATTGCTCTTTGGTATGTTGCCCCTGCGTTCTTTAGCCCAAACGGCATTACTTGATAACAAAAAGTCCCCCACATGGTTATGAATGTGGTTTTCTCCATGTCGTTAGGATCCATCTTTATCTGGTTGTACCCTGAGAAGCCGTCCATAAAGGAAAACCATGAATGTCCTGCGGTGTTGTCAACCAGCGTGTCAATATATGGCAAAGGGAAGTTGTCTTTAGGGCTAGCTCGGTTCAGATCCCTATAATCTACACACATACGAACTTTCCCGTCTTTCTTTGGTACTGGTACAATGTTTGCAACCCATTCAGGGTATTTGGCTACCTCCAAGAATCCAGCATCAAATTGCTTTTTCACTTCTTCTCGGATCTTTAACAACATATCTGGCCTCATTCTCCGAAGTTTTTGCTGTACTGGTTTGCACTCCGATTTTGTTGGCAATTTGTGCACCACTATGTCGGTGTTCAATCCCGGCATATCTTGATAAGTCCAGGCGAAGACATCCTTGAATTCCTGAAGTATGGCTATCAGTTCATGCTTGGTTTTTGAGGAAATAGTCGTTCCTATTTTTATTTCTTTTCTCGCTTCTTCAGTCCCCAAGTTGACGATTTCTGTTTCTTCTTGGTGGGGCATAATCTGTCTTTCTTCGTTGTCCACCATTCTCTTTAACTCTTCCGGGACCTCAATTTCTTTTTCATCATATCCTTCCTCAATTTCCTCCGAGACCTCAGGGCATTCGAAATTTACTCCAGGATTGGATCCGGTATCATTCATATCGTCAATCATGAGCGACTGCATTAAACGAGAATGAATTGTATTGGGAAAAAGATGGCTTTACATGAAGGGAATGAATATGAAGAATGCATGAATGGAATAAATGAGACTTTGGTCATTTTTAAGAAAGTGGGGATATTTTCATTTCAATCAAAAAGTTAACATAGGTGCCCCATACAAGAGATCCCCATTGTTTATGGGCAAAAACAAAAGGTTGATTCGAGCATTACTCGATCTATTCCTAAAAACTACGGGTAGATCAATGCAGCTCCAGTTATCGAGTGTTTCCCCGGGATGGCAAGGGCGGATGTTGGTCAACATTTTGCTGCCGCGGTCCTTTTCAGCTACCATGTTGATGTACATCCCTTCAAATGATTCTCTCGAGTACTTCCTCCCTGGTTAAGTTCATCATTTTTTCTTCATTGCCTCTCCAATATCTTGACTGGCTGGTAGAACCCTCCGGAGACAAAAGTGGCTTTCAAACTAGGAAAGGGTATCGGTCTCCATGGAATGTCTTCTCCTTTAGATCTGGCTTTTCTTTGTTCTTCCTTCCTCTTATATTCCTCTTTCTTCTGTTGGACACTTGGTTGGTAACCCAGCCCGAAACGATCCTTCTTGGTTGTCATATTCTTGGGTCTCAGGTTTCCTTGTAATTTCTTCCCCAACCCTTTTCCTATTTTGGCTCATCGGCCCAGAGTTTCTGCGACGGTCATCTTGGTATAATTAGATAACCTGGGGTAGGGGATCCGGTTTCCCTCTGAAACGAATGTGGCATTTACTAGTTCTAATGCTCGAACGAGCATTCTGCAAACATCTTCATCATTTTGAATGTAGGGGGTGTCTGATGTCACGGAAGCAACAAATTCATGCTCTGCCTCTACTGTGACCAATTTGCCTTCAACTACAAATTTTAATTTCTGATGCAATGATGATGGGACAACTCTTGCAGAGTGGATCCACGGTCTTCCCAACAAGCAGCTGTAAGATGGTTTTATGTCCATCACCACAAAATCGATCACATATTGGTTGGTCCGATCAATAGGGGTATCTCAATTTTCCCCATTGTTTCTTTTTTTGCGTACCATCGAAAGCTCTTACCGAGTTGTAGCAAGGCTTTTAGGTGCGAACTATCTATTGGTAATTTTTTGCAGGGTTACCATAGGCAAGACATTCAATGCTGACCCGTTGTCGATCAAGACGCTGGTAATACATACCCTTTGCGGTGGGTAGTGATGTTAAGGGCTTTAGTGACCCCATTCCTCCTTCCGGGATCTCATCATCACTAAACGTGATATGATTATAGGCGATAATATGCCCCACTATCATGTCAGGTTTGTTGAGAAATGTCCCGGGGCACAAAAGTTTGATTCAAGACTTTCAATAGTGTCTCCCGATGCTTCTCTCGAACTCAAGAGTAATTCCAAACTTTGTGATCTGGCCGGTTGTTTCGTAGTTGTTCCACTATCTTTGTACTCGCTATGTCTCAAGAACTTTAGAAATTCTTTGGCATGGGCCTCGCCACGGTTCATTTATCTTTTTGGGAGGTTCTTCTCCAAATATCTGTGCAGGGCTAATCGCTGTACTCTTCCCCTATCTTTTCATTTTGCTCTCAAAGCCTCGAAGGAATAACATCGGCCGCTCTGGTGAAATGGCCTGCCTCACCAACGTTCACATTGTTTTGGCTTTGTTGGTCTTCCAGCGTAGGCTCTTTTACCTGTTCGTGTTTTGATTTTTCTGGTATGGTCACATTCGCGGCATAATTCCAGGGAATTTGTCGCATGTCTTTGAATGAGAATGGAGATAGTCTTTGAAATGACGATCTTGGGATTTATCTTGCTGGTTTCTCCTTGGGAGACACTGCATTCCCTACCCGGGGAGAGATGATAAAAGGTCTATCCTTCCCGTATCTAGTTTTGGGGGGGTATCATCATGTGTACGCGTCGATCCCTTCCCCATGGGTTCCTCAAAGAATTCAATTTGTTTTCCATCCATCAACTTCTGCACCAATTTCTTGAACTCATCACATTCTTGGATATCATGCCCTTCAGTCTGATGGAATTCGCAATACTTTCCACATTCTTTCTGCCTTATTATCATGCCTTTATTGATCATACGAGCCATGCATAACTGTTGAAATACCCACCGTAAAGGAGACTTGACTTCTGACACGTCATTCTTTATCCTCCTGGTAAAACCTTCTTCTATAGCATTTACCCCTCTGCTCCCATGATTAGGCAGCGGGTTGTTGGCTACGCTAGGCTCTTCAAACTTCAATATCCCGGAATCAATTAAGTTCTGCACAAGCTTTTTGAAGGCAAGGCAGTTCTCAGTGGGGTATCCAGGGGTACCGCCGTGATAGTCGCAATGTGCGCTTGGATTATAGCAAGGCGGGAAGGGTGGATTGACAGGATTAACGATGTATGGTCGGACCAAGTCTGCTTCATACAACTGGGAATAAAGCTCTGAGTATGAAACCGGTAGGGGAGTGAAAGTTCTCCTCTCTTTATCCTTTTTCGTGACTCTCTCATCTCTTTGATTCGAATTTTGCGTTTTCCCCAGGTGCTTGGGGCTGTGAGACTGTGAAGTTCTTCGAGGCGGTATAGGTGCTGGTGGCGTTTACTTCACTTCTCTTGTTGTACTTTCGAGACCCTTCCTCACCATCAATTCGCCGCTCTTGATTGCAGTTCGAGAGACTCCCGATCCTGATCAAGTCGGCGAAAACACTGTGTTGTGTTATTGATGAGGCGATCGAAGAGTGCCCCTTTCGAGTATTGACAAATAATGGCGTGATTTCATGCTCGGGATAGGTGGCTGGATTTGGGCGGCCACTTCTCTCCACCTTTGGGCATATTGTCGCAAGCTTTCATTGGACTTCGCCCCATATTTTCTAGCATAATTCTGCTAGGGATCATGTACATTACATGTTTGTATTGCTCGGAAAATGCTTTAGACAAATCTTTCCATGTCTTGACATTTGCTTTGCTTAACCGAGTATACCAACGTAATGCCGCTCAGTTAGACTATCCCGAAACAAGTGGATCAATAGCTTTTCATCTTTATGGTAAGCGCCATTTTTACGCAATACATCGTTATGTGTGCGAGAAGGACATGTGGTTCCGTCATATTTATCAAACTCCGCGTTTTGAATTTTGGTGGCAAGACAAGATCGGACACGGACTTAGATCACTAGCGTTGTTTTCGATTCTTCATTTGATTGTAACGCTTTAAATTTTTCTTCCATGAGGCGAAATCTTTCTTCCCACTTTCTTTCTACCTCATTCCCGATCTTTTCGACCATGTTTAGGTCCGCACTTCTTCTTCATACAAAGGCTTCGGTATCAAGGGGTTGAGTCTCAGGTGCCCCTACTTGAAAGCTGGAAGACATTCCTGTAGGGTCAATATACACCTTCCTAGCCTGGTTTGGTGTAGTTGGTTGAACCTTGAAGTGAGCCGGGGTACCTTCTGGCTCTGGGATATTTTCTCCTTCTACTCGTTTTCCGAGACTTTTTGCCCAGCAATGTCGTTATGTCGATACTATTGAAGTTTGTGACTGTGCAATCTGATCACTAAGGCTTCTCTGGGCCTCTTCAAGCCTTGACTCGAGCTCTCTCTGCCCTCTTTCTAGATTGATTATTCTTTCTTCCATGAGCTTTCTTTGTAGCCGGGTAAAGTATATGTGATGAATGATTGCGGGTTAACACACTGGAATGCCACAATATGCATCTTTGTTAATATGGTTGTAAAAAATAAATGCATGTACAATGATGCAAATGTTATGATGCAAATGCAAGAATGCATGCGGACAAGGTATCTTGGTTCGCTGGTAATCACCCTTTTGAATTACTTTTACAGGAATTAAAGGGTCTTGATTACAACAAAATTCGTGTTACAAAGTAAAGATCCCTAGTACAAAAGATCTAATTATAACACAGAGTCCTATAGATAGACTCTAGCTCTATCCCCTAACTTTCCAATTGCCTTGAGTAGCTTGAGGAACCTAGGAGCTTCTTCCATTCTCGGGGCTATAAAAGGTCGGAGTGTCTCAGCCTCGACAGCTAAATCATTTACGTGTCGGCGACTCATTGTATGTCCACCATTAGATTTGCGTAGTAATCTTGGTCTCTCTGTCTGTACCATTCGAGCAGCGTCGCGTAATCTCTTCTGCCAATAGGTGTCCCCCCCGGCTGCAGCTTCCTTGAACACATTAATTCTTTCCTTGTAATCCTCCACAACTGCTTCGAGGGATCCGATTTGTGCTTGTAACACACCCACTTCACGTTCTCTTTCTTGCAGCTCAGCGAAATTATTCCTACGGCAGTACATTCGAAGTGAGTGTTCGGCTTCCGCCATCTTTTCTTTTAATTCATCATTTTGACTTTGGCTTTGCCCCAAACTTTGAAGAGTGTCATCGTACAGTTTCTGCATTTCTAACAGTCTGTTTCGGCTATTCATGGATTTTCTTTTCCATACGGCGACACTTTCTCTCTCATGATGAACAGCCTGTTTTCCTTTGCTGATTTCTTGTCTGAATCTTTCTCTCTCTTGATCAATGGCCTTCTTGGCAGACCGTTTTTCTTCCTCCATAGCCAAACGACAGCTTTCAATCTCTTTCTCGATCGCTCTTTTGTTAACTTCTCGTTCTTCTTCCACCAAACGGATGCCGTTCATTCTTTCTCTTTCCACAGCTATGAACTGACTCCGGCCGGCCTTTTGTATTTTTGCCTGTAATAGGAGGGCATCTTTTTGATAAAGAGTATTTTTGTCACTTAAATCTGCATTCAATTTCTTCAATTGCTCGATGATCTGTCCCGCTCATCAACTTCTAAGCTTGCCTTATAGTGTTCGCCGCATGTTGGGTGCATTGAATGTCCATTTTCCATTTAACTTCTTCGAGTTCACTCCTTAAGATGTCGGCCGGACGGTACCACCCTTGTAAGCTCTCTTCGAGTGACTTTGTTGGTCCTTGATCGATTCGGGAATCACATTATTAACCCTCAAACGTCTCCAAATATCGTAATCTGGGGTAGTCATGTGCTCGGTGTCTCCTTCCACCCTGATCCGATAACAATGATCCCAGGCCCTCATGATGGTCTGAATTTTTCCTTTGAACTCTCTTTTGAAAAGAAATTCAATTTGGCTTAATCCGGCGGTATTGGGAATGAACTACCGTGATCCGAACTGCCGAGACACTAAAAGTGGAGCACAAGCGATCCCTCCATGTAATCCTAACATCATCAGCCAGTTGAAGTCACCACAACTGTATAGAAAATAATTAACTTTACCGAGCCATGGGACCCTCCATGTTATGTCTTCATCTTGAATGTTCCTGAAGAAACTGGTCCACATTTTTGTTTTTAAATCTTCTCGCCATTCCTTTGCTAAGTATTCTCGTAAAGGCGAAAAACCTTGGAAGGATATCCCCGGCAGGACCCGCGTCGGCGTCTTCCACATGTGACTCTGGATCCATACTTGTAATAGCTGTGCGCATCCTCGAAAACGTCCTTCTTCATGCTTCCGGCTAGCGTTTAAAGAAATGAAAGTCTCGACCAAGATTGCTGGTACGGGTTTGCTCTCCGTTTCACCCGCTCAAACAAATCCGAATGGCTATGTCAATGTTCCCAGTACTACGGGAAAGATCACCAAGCCATATATTCCTAAAGCGAATAAGTCCATTTTCTTTGCCTCGTGCGGATGTGTCGATATGATGTCCCGAATACTCTCCCATGCAAAGATCGTATTATCTCCTCGGATTTGAAGGAGGCCACTAACCCAATCATCACTCATTCCCGCAAAGGCTTTGAGTTTCGCAGTGTAATCTGATTCCTTGGAGGCTTCGCGTAGATCCAATCTTCTGAATATTTTTCTGGTTAAGTAAAGCAGTGTACTCTTCTACCGTAGGCGTCATGTCTTGCCCATTGAAGGTGAAGCGACAAAAAGCCCGATTCCAAAACGGACTATAGCTCGGAGTAGGGGCTGGTTAATCCGAACATATAATAGCTGCGCGATGTCGCCATAACTATCGCTAAATAAGTCTTGTAGCCTTCGGTCCCATCTTTCCCAAATGCTTTGAAGATCCCACAAGTCGTTCTGTTGGAGACTCACATAGGTGTATCCAGCTATTACGCGCGTTCGTTAGGCGGTGTCCCCTTGGATTTTCTGGTTGACCTCTGACCAATGTCTGACTGACAAATTAAGCTCTTCTTTCCTAAGACACCTTTTTTCCATAGTGAAAGACTTTCTGATCAGGCAAACCACTTGATCCAGTACCTTTATGCGATGCAAATGCAATGATGTATGAGAAAAAGCGAAAAGAAAACAAGTCATGCAGATAAAATTGATAAATATATAAATAAAATGACAAAATTAATCGAATAAACACACAAAACAACCCTATTTATCCCGTCTAAAACCTAAGGTTATCCGCATGGCTCTAACAGGGTAGGTTTCTATGTTCTCTACATGCAGTGTTGGTGCTAGGAGGTACCCGAATTGTCCTTGTTGTCCTCTACTAAGAGTAGCATGGCCCCGATCATCACCCATTATAGGCTCCTTTCAACGGGTTCAATCTGGGGGACCCATTCGCTTATGCCCGCATTTGAAGGAACGATATCCTTTAAAGCATAAGGTACTCGAGCCCCGAAGGTACTTGCTAGGCCCATACGGGAGAACGATATCTCCACGAAAGCATTAGCGTTTTCCCCCCACTTAAAAATACGGGTTTATATGCCATATTTTAAATGCGTTAAAATAAACGCGCAATTATGACCGAATGTTAATTTAATAGTCACTTTAATCCGGAACTTCCAATATTAGTAAAGCGGTAATTATTTTAAAAGCTTGACTCTCATTTGTTTTTGAAAAACAAAAAAAATTTCCCCAGCGGAGTCGCCATCTGTAGCGATGGCCCTTCTAATTTTTTTTTCTCATCGCTAAAATAAAAACGATTGATTTTTGGAAGGTGTTTTTGAAAGGCGTTCGAGATTTTTTTTTATATAAAATATTTATTCCATGGGGGTTTTAAAGAAACCGTATTTTTGAAAAATGGAGTCGCCACCGGCCACTTAGGTAGGCGGACACCACAAAAACCAGAGATTCAAAAAGACGAGGGTTCGGGAGTCGGTTACGGATGGGGAAGGATTAGCACCCCCACACCGCCCAAAAATTGGTACTTTAATAATTACCGCTTTATTAATATTGGATTTTCCAGATTAGAGTGACGATTATTTTAAAATTCGGTCCTAATTGCGAATAAATTTTAAGGGCCCCATTATCCGAGAGTAAACGTCCAACCACTATCACTACGCCTGATACTGGCCCCGTTTACGCTTGGATAAAAGAGCACCGCATTAACAATTTATATATCATATGCAACTTTAGTGACAAAAATATAAAACATGGCAAAATATTTAAATGCAATAAGTATTGACATAACAGAATACTAATCTAACATAAATAAGATACTAAACTAAAATATACATATACATGTAAACTTAAAATACGAGGTACGTATGAGGGATATATAATAGGGCAAAAGACTACATCAACATACACGATTATAATACGAAATAAATATTTATATGAAAACATGACTGAAATGAAAAGAAATAAACATCAGTGACAGAAATTAAAGGATAATAATATGCAATTTAAGGACGAAAATGCAATCATGATCAAACTTGAAAGGACTGGAACTGTAATTAGACCAAGGGGCAGACCCGAAATGAAAAATTCAAAAACGCGGGATGGTTAAGGGGGTAATTTTACCATTTAAAATCTGAATTCGGCTAATTTAGTGATCAAAACGAAATAAAATGGAAAAGAAAAAGGACCAGAATCGTGATTAACCCATGCGGAAAACTCAAAACGAAAATATAGGGGACAAGGGAGGATTTATGATGTAATTAGACCATTTTTATTTTATTTTAGGTCTATAAGACCCGATAATCAGACCCCCACTTTCATTTTTCCTTTCATTTTTTTTAGAGCAAAAGCTCTCGTTTTCTCTCTAATATACCATAAAAAACCCAAGCCCCGACCCTTCAGCCGCCATAGTTCTCGAGGCCGGTGATGGTCCGGCTACTCCGGCCACCACCCTCTACGCTCTATCGGTTCTAAGACCTAACCTCAACCCCTCTTCGAGAACAAAAACCCCATCTTTGAAAGACCGAACCCCAAAACCCTCACAAAAACCGTCACGCTTTTATTTTGAGACCACCAAAACCCTAGATCTATGGTATTTCGAAGCTAAAGGACAAAGAAGAACCCATTTTTTGTGGCTCACTCCTCAGAGCTTATCGCCGGCAAAGGAAAGGTTCTTTCTTTTTACGTAAACTCTCCATTTTTATGCATGTAAGTAAGAAAGAAAGACAAGAAGTTTTTTCTTTTACCACTGAACTTGCGTTGCTTTCTTTGTATTTCTGAAGACTTTGGTGATAATACAACAATTTTTTTGGATCTTCTCTGCCCTCTTTTTTTTTTCTTAGCGTCTATTACATGAAATATATATCAGATCTGATTTTTTGGTACTGACAATCCATCTTTTTGGTGCTTTTGCACGTCCTCTGAGCGCGGTGGTTGAACCTGGCGATGGCAGTGGTGTCGGCATGGGGAAGTCATGGTGGTGGTGTCTTCGCCAGATCCACTCACGGCCGTTGGATCAGATCTGATCCAACGGGCTGTGATTACATGGGGATGAACGGCCTAGATCGAGCCTTGAAATGCGTGGTACTTGCTGGAGATGACGACACGTGGCAGAGGGGTAATGAACGGTCTCGCGCGTGTGTTGCACGCGCGAGTGAGCATTCGAACGGTCTGGAGAGTGACATCACACGCGCCAGCTGGATTATCTTGACTGATCCGGACCGTTGGATCAAGACTTGATCCAACGGTCCAAAAATGACGGCGGCTGCAAGATAAAAGAGGGGTATCGGACTTAGTTTTTAGGTTTTTTTAATATACGGGTCAGACCAATATGGGCCTTGTAATATATTTTTGAGTTTTTGTAATAAATTGGATTGGACTGTTAATTAATATTTGGGTTTTATATTTTAGATTTTATTTTACACTAGTCCAATAATAATAATAATAATAATAATAATAATAATAATACAACGTTACATATATACGTACACTTGCACACCCATATAAGTGTAACATACGAATACACATGCAAATATTAATGTAACATACTAACATAACATCTACACACATTAAACAAATACGCTCGTACTCTATAGATACATACGCGACACACATACACCATTAGTACGTATACATACATAGCTTATAATATACACACACACCACACCTTATATATACTAGTAACACTCATGCAAATAATAAACATATAATATAGTAAGTATACATGCAATACTAATATGTATTAGTGAAAATGAGTGATTACAATACTTACATGGACCATTTTCCTAATGCATGCATCTTCAATATGTGATCAAAATCAGTATAAAGCATACTTAAAACATTCTTAACCAGTAGATACCATGTAATTCAAAAATAAGTGCATAAAACCAATTTTGTCAAAACACAACCGAGGGAGAAATCTCATCATACTTACTTCCGAGTTTAAACAAGCGTTTCAAGCTTAATTTAAACTCCCAAAATAACCTTTAAACCATTTCAAATCTGAATTTCACGTTCTCACTCACTGACTACATAAAACCTCATCCACCGATGCTAACTACTCATTCAAAGTTTCCTAAATGGTACCACAAACTTGAGGATCAACCACCTCTGATTTAACCACACAAAAATAGAGGATTCAATGCAACTAAATGCATTCAAAGACTCGGCAACATTAATCCACAACAACTCTAACCAAAACCCCTCCACAACGACCGATATCAACATCAAACATCTTCCAAACTTAACTCAGTCAAAACCTAAAGGTTTAATCCATCAATTACCACCAAATTACATCCAAAAACAACCTAACATCATCCTTATTCTTCCAGCGTTCATAAAACATCCATAACTCCTCAAAAACTCATAACTAACAACCTAGAAATTTAGAGATTCACTTAGTTTCCAGATTCTAATGTTAAAACCAACTAATTAACATCATAAAACACCAAAATCACAATCAAGAACTCAGCAAAATAGATCTAAAACGAAAATCACTTAATATCGTCAATTAAACCTTGATTTAACCAATTTCTCATAATTAAATCATTAAAACTCATTTGAAAACATTAAATAAGGATAAACTACTTGAAAATTTCAGTAAAAAACCATTCATTAAAAGAGAAGAACGAACCTTGCCTCTAATGAGTGAATTTCCTCTCAATTGGATGTTTTACTCTTGAAAGACAAAGGAAAACAATGAGATTTTGGAAAATAAGATTGAAGAATCCAATAGAAATCAAGAATTTAAGAAATCAAGAACATTACCTAAATTTTTGAGAGAAAAGTTTTAGAGAAAAAAGTTACGTCAAAAGTGGATTTAGGAAAATAACTACATTTCCTTAATTAAATTCCCTTTAATTCACTAATTAAAACTCATTTAAAATAATCCAAATTGAGAGAAAATCAGATTAAAACATTTGGTAAATTAGCTCCTTGATTCTAAGATTTGAAAATCATATCAAAACAATCACTAAAAATAGTTTTTCACTCTTTACATTTTGGTCACTAGCCAAAATGTCCAATTTCCAAATTCCACTTTTCAAAATTGAATTTACTAAAAATACACATATATTAAATAATGATTTTAAGATACTTTTTCCATAAATTTTCTCACACGGAAATATTTATTACTATATTTATCTCAAATCCGACTCGAATCTCTAATCCCGGTCTATCAGACCGTCTAATCAACCTAGAAACTCCTAGGCCCAAAACCGGAGCATTACAACTCTCCCCCACTTAGGAAGTTTCGTCGACAAAATTTACCTAAAGGAAATAAATGCGAAAACTGGTTCATCATGTCCGCTTTACTCTTCCATGTGGCCTCCTCAACTCTACCGTGTCGCCACAACACCTTCACAAGCTCGATCGTTTTACCACGAAGAACCTTACTACTAGAATCAAGGATCTCTACAAGTTCCTCGTCATAGGATAAATCTGGTTGTAATTCAATGTCCTCCACCGACATAACATGCGATGGATCCGACCAATACTTCTGCAACATCGACAAATGAAACACATCATGAATCTTCTCCAACTCAGGAGGCAACCTCAAACGATAAGCTACATGACCTACCCACTCCACAACGTATACGGTCTAATGAATCTTGGATTGAACTTTCCTTTATGCCCGAACCACATCACCTTCTTCCAAGGTGACACCTTCAAGAATACGCGATCACCAATAGCATACTCAATCTCCCTACGCTTCAAATCCGTATAGGATTTCTGACGATCTGAGGCTGCTTTCAAGCGATCACAAATAAGCTTCACTTTCTCATCCATGCCTTTCAACATGTCTGGTATATAAACATACTTTTTCCCCAACCTCAGCCCAACATAAAGGCGTATGACACTTTTACCATTCAAGGCCTCATATGACACCATTTGTATACTAGCCTGATAACTATTGTTATAAGCGAACTCCACCAAAGGCAACTGTTTCTCCCAGGTTCCTTGGAACTCAATAATGCAACACCTAACATATCCTTCAAGACCTGGATCACTTGTTCGGACTGACTATCCGTCTAAGGATGATACGAAGTACTAAAATTCAGTTAGGTACCCAAAGCTCGATGCAAACACTCTCAAAACCTCGTTGTAAACTATGAATCCCTATCCAAAACTATGGACTTGGACACCCCGTGCAAACGCACAATCTCAACAACATATAGATCCACCAATTTATCTAAGGTATACATTGTATGTACTGGCACAAAATATGCTCACTTCGTAAACCGATCAACAATCACCCAAATGGAATCCTTCTTAGTTGGCGTCAACAGCAGCCCAGACACAAAATTCATGGTGATTCTCTCCCACTTCTATTCTGGTATCCTCAACGGTTGCAACAACCCGAAAGAAAACTGATGCTCAGCCTTGACACGCTGACATACCATACATCTAGCAACAAAATCAGCCACATCTTTCTTCAAACTAACCCATGATATACTTAACATGCGGTACCAACGCCTCATCAAAAGGTTGCTTGTCCTTAATCAATAGTGACAAAGATGGCTTTACTTGCAACTCGGCCAATAAGCCTTCATCCCGCGTCATACTAACTGTGCAAACATTACCCTCAACTCCACCGTAACCTTCCTACTTAAGGCATCAGCCACAATATTAGCCTTTCCCAGATAATACTCAATCGGCAAATCATAATCGTTAAGTAACTCCAACCATCTACGTTACCTAAGATTCAAATCCTTTTGCGTCATCAAGTATTTCAAACTCTTGTGATCCGTGTACACAACACACTTCTCATCATAGAGATAGTGCCTTCAAGTCTTTAATGCAAACACAACTGCGACAAGCTCAAGATCATGTATAGGATAATTGTGCTCGTGCACCTTCAACTGTCTAGATGCATAAGCCACAACTTTTCCTCCTTGCATCTACACACAACCCAAGCCTACATATGATGCATCACTATAAACAACAAACTCCTTACCCGACTTCGGTTGAATCAAGATTGAAGCTCACGTCAAAGCCTCCTTCAACTTTTTAAAAGCATATATGTTATCCTTTGTCCACTCAAAGCGGACATTTTTCTACAACAACCTGGTCAAAGGAGCAGCAATCCTTGAAAAACCATCCACAAACTAATGGTAATAACCAGCCAACCTAAGGAAACTACGAATCTCTAACACGGACTTAGGTGACTTCTAATCTATCAATGCCTCAATCTTGTGTAGGTCAACCTGAATTCCTTCAACTGGCACAACATGCCCAAGAAAGACAACCTCCCTAAGCCAAAACTCACACTTGCTTAACTTGACATACAACTGATTATCCAACAATATCTGAAGCACAATCCAAAACTCATGGAATACCTGATTCATCATATCCATGAATATTGCCGGTGAATTAGTCAAACCAAACAACATCACCAAGAACTCGTAATGCACGTACCTCGTACGAAAGGTACTCTTAGGCATATCCACATCCTTTACTTTCAACTGATAATAATCAAACCTCAAATAAATCTTAGAAAACATAGAAGTACCTCTAAATTGATCAAACAAATCATTAGTTCGCAGCAAAGGATACTTATTCTTAATCGTCAACTTGTTCAGTTGCCTATAATCAATGCACATACGTATCGTGTCATCCTTCTTTTTCACAAACAACACTAACGTACCCCACTGTGAAATGCTAGGCCTAATAAACCCTCGAAAAACAACTCTTGAAGTTGCGTCTTTAATTCCTTCAACTCTTTCGGTGCCATGCAATAAGGAACAATAGACACTAGAGTTGTATTTGCATATAACTCAATACCAAACTCTACTTCCCTATCCAATGGCAAACCCGGCAAATCCTCTGAAAAACACCTAGAAATTCACATATATTGTATGGATGTCTTGAACTCGCACCTTTGATCCTAGATTCATGACATAGGCTAAGAACGCCTGAGAATCAGAATCCATCATACAACTCGCTTCCAGAGCCGAAACAACATTGGACAAGAACTTAGCATTCTCACCCACAACTACCACTTCATAATCATTAGCAAGTTTCAAGGTGAACATGCTAGCAGCGGGTGACATCTCGAAGGAATAGACAACAGAAAAGCAACCATTTACACAGATGTGCACTTTAGGGACTAAAACATAAAATTGGAAAATTACAATGACTTAGTTAAAATTTGGGTTACCAATCCTCAATTAATCAGATTACACACTTGCTTGCAAAATTTCAGCTCAAATCGATCATTCAAAATCATACAATTACATTCACCAATATTAGGAACCAAAACATGCATATTAAACCATATGCGACATGTATCATAGATTAACAACAAAATCCCATTTGCAATCCCTCAATTTAAGCTTTCTTATGCCTAACAACCTATATGCAAGGCTTAAAGAGTAAACATGTATAAACCATCATTATTCAACATAATCTATCAACATGATACATTATCAATCATGTTGGCTTTGAAGTGGTCACAAACCAAGTTCCACTTTACAAAATATTACATCAGATATAGGGATTCAACAAGTGTCCTCTCAACACTTCATACTATCTCAACCGAAATTAAGGTACGATCACAACCCAATCATCGGTTAGATGTATAATCCATTAACGGGAGTTTTTGGTACCATATAACCCCTCGACCGTTAGGGTACTCGCGGTGGAGTATTCGGTACACATAAACTTTTCAACACCCGAGGTGACTTATTATAGTGCACTATCAATCCTATGGCTGGCCAGTTATATCTGATAACATTTTAAACCACATCACTTGCCAATATAATTCATTATTAACCATGTACCTCACTATTTTTTATATGCAACATTCAAAATCATTTCCAATGCATTTACATGTATTCCTCATACTTAAATGGATCATTTTCCTAATCCATCCATTATCAATATGTGATCAAAATCAGTATAAAGCATACTTAAAACATGCTTAACCAATAGATACCATGTAATTCAAAAGCAATTACATAAAACCAATTTTCCAAAACACAATCGATGGAGAAATCTCATCATACTTACTTCCGAGTTTAAATCAGCGTTTCAAGCTTAATTTAATCTCCCAAAATAATCTTTAAACCATTTCAAAGCTGAATTCTACGTTCTCACTCACCGAATACTCCTGATTTAACCATACAAAAATAGAGGATTCAATGCATCTAAATGTATTCAAAGACTCGGCAATATTAATCCACAACAACTCTAACCAAAACCCCTCAACAACAACCGAAATCAACATCAAACACCTTCCAAACTTAACCCAGCCAAAACCTAAAGGTTTATTCCATCAATTACCACCAAATCACATCAAAAAATAACCTAACATCATCCTTATTCTTCCAGCGTTCATAAAACATCCATAACTCATCAAAAACTCATAACTAACAACCTAGAAAATTAGAGATTCACTTAGTTTCGGGATTTTAATGTTAAAACTAACTTATTAACATCATAAACACCAAAATCATATTCTAATCCAATCAAGAACTCGAAAAAATAGATCCAAAACGAAAATCACTTAATCTCGTCAAATAAACCTTGATTTAATTAATTTCTCATAATTAAATCATTAAAACTCATTAGAAAATATTAAACGATGATCAAATACTTGGGAATTTCAGTAAAAAACCATTCATTAGAGAAGAAGAACGAACCTCACCTCTAATGAGTGAATTTCCTCTCAATTGGATGTTTTACTCTTGAAAGACAAAGAAAAACAATGAGATTTTGGAAAACAAGATTGAAGAGTCTATTATAAATCAAGAATTTAAGAAATCAAGAACATTACCTGAAATCTTTGATGAAAAAAAGAGTGTTTGGCTGAAAAAAAAATTGAGAGAAAAGTTTTAGAGAAAAAAGTTACGTCAAAAGTGGATTTAGGAAAATAACTATCTTTCCTTAATTAAATTTCCTTTAATTCACTAATTAAAAATCATTTAAAATAATATAAATTGAGAGAAAAATTAGATTAAAAAATTTGGTAAATTAGCTCCTTAAAGATTCTAAGATTTGACCCTTTTTCAAAATAGTTTTTCACTCTTTACATTTTGGTCACTAGCCAAAATGTTCAAATTCCACTTTTCGAAATTAACTTTACCAAAATATATGTATATTAAATAATGATTTTAGGTACTATTCCCATATATTTTCTCACACAAAAATATTTATTCTAGTTTTTATCTCGAATCTGACTCAAATATCTATCAGACCGTCTAATCAACCTATAAACTCCTAGGTCCAAACAGGGCGCTACACATCATTTTTTTCATGGTATTTGTTCACCCGCTATTGGTTAGAAGAGTTTTTTTGTGACTTTTACTTATGCTAGTCCGTATGTGAATATAATGAGACATCTTTGGGAGCAGCTCAAGAGTCTGGAACCTGATATGGGTTGGCCGTGGGTTGTTGATGGCAATCTTAATGTTATTGGAAGCCCCTCAGAAAATCAAGGGGGCTCTTCCCAAAGGATTTGTATATGTCAGCGCTTTTGTGATTTCTTGCTTGAACCGGGTTTGATTGATATGGGGTACTCTGGTCCTAAATTCACTTGGAGGCGTGGCATTTTGTCATAAAGATTAGATCGATGTCTTTGTAGCTCGGTGTGGTATAATGTGTTTCCTATTTTTGAGGTTGTCTACTTACCGAAATTGGGATCCGATCATCGCCCGATGTTACTAGATACAGGCAACTTAGATTCTACTACACAGGTCCGACCATTTCGTTATCTTGCGGCTTGGAGTGACCATCCTGATTTTCCAAATCTTCTTAAGGATGCTTGGTAGGGGAATCGTTCTTTTCATGATAATATTGTGGACTTCCAACACAAGAGCAGGGTATGGAATCATGATGTTTTTTGGGCACATTGGTCGCCGTAAGACTCTACTCATTGCTTACATTAGAGGGATTGAAAAAGCTTTGAAGCGTGCAAATATTCCTTATCTTATTGACTTGGAAGTAGGTTTGAAGAAGGAGCTAGATTGTGTGCTTGCTTAAGAGGAAAGCTTATGACATCGAAAGGCGCACTCGAATTGGATTGAAAAAGGAGATCACAATACTGCTTATTTTCATGCGGCTACAATGATACGATGTAAGCGTAATTTGATCCGGCGTCTTAAACTACCAGACGATTCTTAGGGTAATGATTCTCACGTCCTCAAAGCACATGTGGTGGCCTATTTCTGGCGATTGTTTGCTAGTGAGCCGCGACAAAGTTCTATTGCGGACCTTGAGTGCAATTTCCATCAATATAGTGAAAATAAGCTTCGTCCTCTTTTTAGCTAATGTCACGTTAGATGAAGTTCGTGATTTTGTTTTCAGCATGGCTCCTTTAAAGGCTCCTGGGTAGATGGTATTCATGTCGTGTTCTATCAACAGAATTAGGAGACGGTGGGAGACTGTGTCTTTCATTTTGTTTGGAAGTTATTTGAGACCAGTCAGTTGGAGGAATAGGTTAATCAGACACTCATTGTCCTAATTCCAAAGGTGGAAAATCCTGAGATGGTCAGTTAGTTGCGGCCAATCAGTCTTTGCACGATTCTCTATAAAATCGTAACCAAAATCCTTATGAACCGTTTAAAGTCGTTCTTAGGGAAATGGGTTGATGGTACATAGGCAAGCTTTATTCCAGGGAGACAAATTACTGATATCATTATTATCGTCCAGGAAGTTATGCATTCCATGGCTATTACAAGTGGTCGAAAGGCGTGGATGGCTATCACAGTGGATTTAGAGAAGGCTTATGATCACCTCGAATGGGACTATCTCGAAGAGACTCTGTATGCCTTTGGTTTACCTGATAGGTTTATTGGTCTCATCATGACGTGTGTTTGATCGGTTTAGACCCAAATTCTTTGGAAAAGAGAGGTCACCGAGGGTTTTAAGCCTATCAGAGGGATTCGCCAATGGGATCTTATGTCCCCGTACCTCTTTGTTTTGTGCATGGAGAGGTTGTCACAAGTTATTAAGGAGAAAGTGGAGATGTGAGCTTGGAAGAAGAATAAACTTGGGTGCAATGGTCCAGGGCTGTCACACTTATTTTTCGCTGATGACTTAATTTTATTCGCGGAGGCAAGTATGGACCAACTTTCGGTTATTCGAGCAGTCATAGAGGATTTATATGGTGCTTTAGGTCACCAGGTGAGTGTTTCTAAGACTCGAATTTTTTTTCTAAGAATTGCCAACCGAGGCTTGGTAATACTTTGGCTCAGTTGTTTGGTTTTGAGAAGGTCGCAGACTTGGGAAATACCTTGGAGTTCTTTTACTTCACAGAAGAGTGACGAAGGCCACTTTTGCTTACTTGCTCGATAGGATTTCAGCACGTTTGTCCAGATGGGCGACTCGGACTCTGTCTTTAGCCGGTCGAATTACTTTGGCAAAGTCTGTGCTACAAGCCCTTCTAGCATATGTGATGCAGTCGACTCTGATCCTGAAAGGGGTGTGTAAGGAGATGGAAAAACTTATCCGGAAATTTGTGTGGGGTTTTAGTAATGGTGGATCGGGCTTGGCTTTGGTAAAATAGGAAACTACTGGAAAACCTTAAGAGAACGGGGGCTTAGGATTCAAGAATCTCTATCAGTAAAATAAGGCATTTATGATGAAGATCGGATATCAACTTGTTGTGAACAGGAATAGTTTATGGGTTCAAGTGCTCAAATGGAAGTATGGTTGGCCTGAGCAAATGCCTTTGTCGTTGCGTAGAGCTAACTCATCGAGGCTGTGGAAAGGTTTATGTGATATATGGGAAGAGCTGAAGGAGAGCATATGTAGGCATGTTCAGGATAGTGATAGTACAGATTTCTGGTATGATCATTGGGAAAACTCAGAAAGTAGATTGGTCTTCTCGTGTACTGCACCTGAGCCTCAGACTCTAATTACTATATGTGGTATGGTCGATAGTAGTGGGGAATGGGATTGACCTCACTTCTCTACCCTGCTTCCTCAGGTCGTGCTTGACAGAATTGTTGCGGTTAAGCGTCCTTGTGTCGAGCTTGGACAGGACCTCCCTGGTTGGCGTTGGGAGCAGGACCACAATTTCTCCTCTAAGTCGGCTTATACCGCTGTTGATATTGAAGTGTCGAATGATCGTAGCTTTGATTGGAAGATGTTATAGAGTATAAAGCTTTCTCAGCGTATCAGGGTCCTTTTTCTTGCCATTCATGATCGGTTATTAACCAATGTTGAACGGAAGCGACGACATATTGTGGATTCTGATGTGTGTGATCTTCGTCAAGGCAATGTGGAAACTATAATTCTGATGTGTGTGAGCGCGCACGTGTGCGTGTGCATGTGCATGTGCATGTTTTGGTACTTTCCCATGTTAACATTCCAATGAAATGTGATTACCAAAAACTAATATTATAACTTCTAGTGTGTGTTCTCCGATGAAATGTGATTACCAAAAACTAACATTATAACTTCTAGTGTGTGAGTGGGGGGTGTATGCGCGCGTGCACGCATGTGTGTGCGTGTGGGTGTACGTGTGCGCGTACGCGTGCGTGCATGTGCGTGTAGGCAGGCGTGCGTGCATGTGCGTGTGTGCGTATGCGTGCGTGCGGGAGATTTGGATTAGAATTATGATTTGTCATAAAAATCTTTTTTTAATGATATTTTTTACATTTATTATTAATAAAAAACAGTTTATTATTAACTAATATTAATTAATTTTAAATAAAAATAATTAATTTCAACATTAATATACGATTAAATTTAAAATAAATATTTAACATTTAATATGTATTTAAATAGGATATAGCTTAACATTTAATTGACAGTATTTAAAATAAATTAAATAATAATAATTTTGATTATTTTATAATTAAAATATATTAAAAATAATGAAAAATAAAGAGGTTGTTTATGCCTCAAAGATATTTTTTAATTTTCCACATACATGAAAATGTTAATTATCCACTTGTAGTTCAAATAAATCACATTCCCATATTTGAGGGAGAGTATTGTCATAGGAAAGTTATATTCCCATGAAAGTTAACATGTTTAATATACCAAGCATGAGAATTATTTCTCACCAATTAAATTCCTTAGAAAATGATGACGTTTTTGTTTGAATATTCCTTTTTGGAAAAAAAAATGGAAAATTACCCCCTCAAGATATCATTTGAAAAAATACCCCTCATTCGGTCCACGTAAAGGCGACTCATATTCAGAGAGGCGTGAGTACTAAAGTCACGCTCTGCCAGACGTGAGTTGAATATGATGTGGCACGCCCGATACCCTGGCCTCATTTTATATTTAATAAAAAAACTCGCGCCTAGCAGGACGCGAGTTCCAGGCGCAAATTTATCACATACATTATACATGGAACTCGCATTTGGTACAACATGAGTTTTATGTGTTCCTGTTGTTAAAATAAGCTTTAGTATGCATGTTTTACGGGAATTTACGGGGTGTTAGGGGGTAATTTTTTATATTTTTGAGGTTTCACGTCGTAGTACTGGAACATCTGTTGAAAATGGTGTAAAGATCGGCGCGTATAAGACATCCTAAAGGGTGTAAAAATAGCGTTAAAAACACTATCTAGCCATGTTTTTTGGCATGAAGAAGCAAACATGAGTCCTTAAGCATGTTTAAATAGATTTTGTGGTATGTTGGGGGTATTTTTCCTTGGTGTTTAACTTTCACATCGTAGTACTGAAATATATGTTTACAATGATGTAAAGATCGACGTGTATAAAGCATCCTAAAGGGTGTAGAAATCACGTTAAAATGCTAGCTAGCCATAATTTTTGTTCCATGAAGAACAATCAAAGATGGGTTGATAGGCATGTTAAGTGGATTTTGTGGTATGTTGGGGGATATTTTTTGTTGTTGTTTAACTTTGACGTCATAGTACTGAAACATATGTTTACAGTGGTGCAAAAATTGTCGCGTATAAGGCATCCTAGACAGTGTAGAAATCGGAATAAAAATGATACGAAAAAAATGAAGCTTGGAATATCGTTTATGATATTTAGAAATAAAACATTAGACTCATAATTAAAACTAGTCGATTTGAGGGCTGGTTCTGAGAGGACATTTTCTCCTGTCGTGTCTAGTGTTCCTACATTTAGTGCATCATCTAGGTTGTTCGGTACATTCTCGAAGAACCATATCCTCGGTACAGTCAATCCTAGTTGAACGTGAACAACATTTATTCTTGCGTCGTAGGGAAAGATCTAGGCGTATCTTTGGTTCATCGTCAATTATATCACGTTCATTTTCGATTAGAGGAAACTCGTATCGGTATACCTTGAATACCTTTTCAAGGTATTACGACATCAAAATGAACGGATACACATGCAGCGAAGGTGTACGTACATGGGTACTTAAATGTCTGGAGGACTTCGCAATCGCACGTTCTTTAGCGTAAATCAATGAAGTAATTGCTTTGCATTATTCCTTCAAGCATTCGTGAATATTCACATACCTGAAAATGATGTTGGCGACGAGAGAAGCATATCGTACCCATCGTGTTTGCGTACACGCTCTAATTTTGATATTTTTTCTGGAGATTTGGATGAAACTTGTGGCCACCTGCCATCCAATCCATTGTTTGTTTTCTGAGGGTTGCAAAAAGGGTAGCCAATTGGTAATATGTCGCCTTGACAATGAACGTGATAGGTAAATGACGCGTTCCCTTTAGAGATGAATTGATCGCCTCAGCCCAGTTCGTTGTCATGTGACCATATCGATGACCCCCCATCAAAACATCACAGGCATTTCTCCCTCGGGATATCAAGAAGATAGTCATATCTATCTGAATTTCTTACGCTCAACTCTTCAAGCAGCTCCTAAACCTGATCTACTCGGTGTGTGTTTCCTATTCAATAAAAAGAAGGAATAGTTAATGAGAAATATTAATAAAAGTAATGATAATTAAAATTGTACAAAGCAGAATGCGTACCCATGCGAAGAACCATTATACCTTTATCATCATTCTTATATCTCTGGTAGTAATTTGCAACAATGTGTCGTAAACAGTACCGGTGATGTATATATGGGGGTTTCCAAGACGTGCCTATATGCTCGATTGCTCCCTATATCCCTGCGCCTCTATTTGAAATAATACATATCCCATCTTCTATTTCTCGTAGAACTCGGCGTAGGACATGTTTGCGCAGGTTGGTGAGGAAAAACGTCCAAGAAATGATATCTTCCTTTTCAACGATTGCGAAAGCAACTGAAATCCATTTTCTATTCTTATCTTGTGCAACTACCAGTAGTAAGATCTGGGTGTATCTACCATACAAGAATGTGTCGTCGATCTGGAGCATCGGCTTGCAGTGGCGAAAAGCCTTAACGCATTACAGAAATGTCCAAAAAAGCCAGAAAAAAATCGCACTCCCTAGGTACAATATGATCATTATAGTATGACGGTTTAGTTTCCAGTTGCACAACCATTCTAAGGTTGTATTTTTGCATCATCTTCAGCCATATGCGCAACTCGTTGTACAATTCCTCCCACTGCCCATACAGTTGTTGGATGGCGCGATATCTTGCAAACCATGCTTTGTCATATTTACCTAAGTGTATTGGGATTTAATGGCAACTATACATACCGGCACACTTACACGTGGATTTGCTTTCACGAGTGGAAGGATGGCATCACAAAGCACGTGCACAGAAGGTGGGATGTGTGTGTCTTTGGCCTCCACTTCTCTACAAGAGCGTTGATCAAACCAACATCCAATTTTGCACCTCCAACGATTTTGGGTACGTGCATAAATCCAGCCTTCTCAATATATTCTTGTAAAGGCGGGTGGGGTTCACTCATCATCCGAGTGATATAAACTTCCAAACGATGTTCCATCTCATTCTAAAAAATTAAAACAATCGCAAATTAAATTCAAACTACCCAAATATTTATTTATAAAATATAACACAATAAGAAAATAAAAATACAAAATTTAAATAAATTAAATAAATATAACTTACATTTCTTTGCCAAAAATCGAAAACGTGTTTATGATCCAACCGTATCAGCCCCGCCATAATTTATTGACCGAGAAATTATAAAGAGAGAAATTGATAGAGATAAATTGAGAGTGATAACTTTTGTGTGGGAATAAAAGGGTGGGGTAGGGTCCTCTTTATAATGCAACTCGCATCGGTTCTAGAGCGAGTATTAAAGGAAACTCACGTTGCACAGAATATGAGTTATGTGTAAATTTAACGCGATCATTAATTTTCGAACGGTCGGATTATTTTCCTTCCAATGGTTAAATTATTATCCCAGAACTCGCGCTACACAGAACGCGAGTTCTGTGTTAATCTCCAGCGATAAAATCGCGCCGTTTCATCTCAAATTCTCGCAGATAAGACCTGCCACATCAAACTGAACTCGTGTCCTACTGGGCGCGAATTTTTTATTTATTATTAAAATACGCCAACGGATAAGACGCACTACATCAGCTGTAATTCGCGCCTGATCGAGCGCGAGTTTAAAAGTCATGTATGTCAGAACGCGAGTCGCTTTTACGTGAACTAAATGAGAAGTATTTTTTCAAATGATATCTTGAGGGATACTTTTTAAATTTTTTTCCTAAAAGGAAATATTCAAACAAAAATGCAGAAAATGATTACGTTCCACCATACCAAATGTCCCTTTACCTCAATAATTAGATTGGGGCTTCGTCCACGCTAATGCCACCTTTTTCATATTGGAGTTGGCTAGTAAAAAATCTTGCCTTTTTAATTTCTCTCTTCCTTCTAAAGTCAAATCTAAATTTATTTTTTAAAAGATCTATTCAATTATGGTTAGATCTAAGCTTTTAGTTTCAAAATAAACTCTCACATTCGTCATTTTCTATTGTTGTATCAATTTGATTCTCATTTATGTAGATTTTGACCTCTCTAATCTAGATTTGTGAGAATCTGGATCTTATTTCAAACTTTGATATTTTCAAGTCTTTTTTCGGGTGTTTTTGAATGAATCCTTATGTTTAAAATCTCCTACATGTTGGTTTGTCCCTTGCCAGAATAATTTTAGATCTAATTTTTATCCGGTCTATAAAAGGGTGTATATTACTTGTAGTGTGGTGGATGACAGTCTGGTGGTGACGTTTTTTCCCCAGGAATTTTTAACATCAACTTGACGGATGTCGTGTGGTGAAGGATATTTGACGTTAAAGTCAAACTATGAATGTGTAGTGGCTAAGCAGAACCCTTGAGCAAGTAGCGAGTATGCGCATCACAACGACCGAAGGAACATTTCAAATTATATTTGATCCATCTTTTTTTCACAAGGAAATTATCTTTATTAGGAAAAGCTCGAAAACAAATTTGAGAATGCAACAATAAGCTAAAATACGAAAACAAATCACACCATACACCTAAGACTCAAGACTCAAGACTCAAGCAAGCCTAACAAAAAAACGACTTCTTACATCATACAAACAACAATCCAAATTATTGACGCAAATACGATCACCACTCACCCTCACCAGTGCAACCTACTCACCTAAATAAAATCAAAGCAACAATGAATGACAAACTGAAACATATCAACATCCCATACAAATAAAGTCTGAAAAAGACCGTTTTACGTCCAAATAACCTTTTCAAAGCAATTCATTTTACCAATTTATTTCTTAAATTTTTTTTATTATCCAAGTATGTTTGGCGTTTATATTTTAATTATGTAATCGATGATTATATACTATCTTTATTTCAATTTAATGAAAATTATTCTTTTTATCTTAAAAAATCTGATATTTTTAAGAAGATTTGTACTTAAAATAAAGAAAAAGATTTATATATCCACATTCAAACTTTAAATCTATTAAATAAAAATACATGCATTTTCACACAAAGAATCATAATATAAAGTTTTAAGATTCTTTATGAACCTAAGAAAACAATTAAGAATTACAATTTAGGTAATATAGTAATATAAAAAACTTAAAAGAATGCTTTTGTGTGTGTGTGTTTTTTTTTTTAAAAAAAAATCATTGAAGGGTTAATTTCCTTGATTAGGACAACTCCACACAACTAGCACGTTATATAAAATGTCTTCACTTTTGACATATGTCACGGGCCGCCAGTCAAGGCCCGAGTCATTGGCACCACGGGGTGCACACCAGGGTTCCCAAGAGGTTCAGATAGAGATCTTGGGCCCAAAGAGACCACCAGACTTAGCCCGATCCGTGGGAGATTCTAGAAGGCATATCCATCCACTTTGACCTATGTAAACTTGCCTTGTATACATAGGATTTGTTACCATAGATAGATGGGAATATTCCCAGAATTGTACCATTGTGGTTGGTGGGCTTTGATCTTAGCCGTCGATGTAAATTTGTATAGACCATCGGATTAGGGGGAACTCAACTATAAATAGAGGCCTTCCTCTCCTTATTTCATGTATCCAAGTTTCCAAGGAATAAAGGCATTTACTCTAAATCCTCTGAGTGTTCTTGTGTTCTTTCTTTGTTCTTGAGCGTTCTTTCGAAGTTCTTCTTCGCTCATCTCGTTTGATCCGATTCCGCGTAGAACGCTTTGCGTTTGTCGGTGCTTGGGAAGTTTGATCTTCCGAGAGGGTTGAAAAGGCTTACTTAGGCGTTTGTCTTGAGTCACATCGCCTAAGGCCGCACGGTGGGCTGGTTGGAACTCTAGCCACGTGACAGTTGGTATCAAAGCCTTGTTCGAGCGACGTGAGCTAGTTCGAGGCACAAAGCATCGAGTTGAGATGGCACCAAAGAAGGGAGAGAATGCTGCTGCAAGCCAGAAGGGTGTGGAGACCCAGACGGACAAAGGAAGTCGAGCAAACTCGATGAACAAGAGTTCGGCACTCGAGGAGAGGGTCACCAGGCTTGAGGGATCTATGAAGGATTCTGCGGAGCGACTCGACGTGGTGGATACACGGCTCGATGAGCTGGATGACCAGGGTGATCAGTCGAGGGAAAGAGAAATGCTCTCGAAGCCATGCTGAAGGCATTGAGGGTGGAAATGGTGGATCTGAAGGCGGAAGTGATGGTTTATCAGGCTGCCATGCGGAACGGTGTGTTAACCACGACGACACCTAAACCAATGAAGGACATTCTTAAGCCAAAAGAGTTCAAGGGGAACCGGTTGGCGAAAGATGTTGAGAACTTCATTTAGTGCATGGAGCGGTACTTCTGGGCAATGAGCATCACAGAAGATGTCGAGAAGGTAAATACTGCTGTTATTTACTTGACTGACATTGCTTTGTTATAGTGGTGACGTAGGTGCCTTGATGAGAATAGTGGAGGCACGGGCGTTGGAACATGGGAGGAGTCCCAAGCGGAGTTCAAGCAGCAGTTTTGCCCGAGTAACACGGAGAAAGAAGCCAGGACCAAGTTTATAAGGCTTCGACACGATGGGTCCATTGCGGATTACATCCAGGAGTTTAGTGAGCTACAACTCCTTATCCCCGGCTTGTGTGAGAAGGATGCGCTTTTTACGTTTATGGATGGATTGAAGCCATGGGCCAGGACTGAGTTAGAGCGGAAGGATGTACAGGAACTTTCCAAAGCCCTAGCCATTGCGGAGTCCTTGACCGACTACAGTGCTTACAAGTCCATGGAGTCCAAGTCTTCCAAGCCCCATGGCAAGGGTATTGGTGGGAGAGACGAGGACGTGTCTGGAGATAGCAGTGATGATGGCAAGGAGAGGCCATCGACCAAGCCAAACCGGTATGCGAAACCAGATGATCAAAAGGATCGATGATCCATAAGGTGCTACCATTGTGATGGTCCACACGTAGTGAAAGACTGTCCCAAGAAGAGGAGCCGCCTCAATGCCATTGTCCAGGAGGACGACGAGTCAGATGGAGAACCCGGTAGAGTTGGTGCAATCGCTAGCATCAAAGGAGGGAAGCCGAGGGTGGAAAAAGTACATCGAAAGTGTTACCGATGTAAGGGGCCGCATTTAGCGCGAGAATGCCCTGATCGAGTCAAGAAGTCCAAGGAGGACGAGCCCGAGAGTGATGAGGCTGCGATGCTTGGCTCGATGATATTGGATTCTATCAAGGCGAGGAAGGGCCAGAAGCAGAATGGTTGATGTTTGTTGACATCAATGTGGCGGGACGATCGAGGAGTGCTTTGGTGGACACCGGGGCAAGCGATCTGTTCATGTCCAGGAAGGCCGCCGAGAAGCTTGGTCTTAAAGTTGTGGACTCAACCGGTAAGATCAAGGCGGTGAATTCAAGGGAAGTTCCAGTTGTGGGGACAGTGCGGAAGATCGAGTTACAGATTGGGGATTAGAAGGCCAAGGAGAATTTTGAGGTAATCGAGTTAGATGACTTTGATTTTATTTTGGGACTAAACTTCCTTGACCGTATTGAAGCTCTCATCATTCCGTTTGCCAACGTCGTGTGCATCTTGGATCCGAGACAACGGTGCGTTGTGCCTGTGTGCCGAGACAGCGGGTGAAGAACCAAGAAGCTGACAGCCATTTAGCTTGTCAAAGATGCTCCAAGCCAAGGAGGCATCGAGTTAGAGGCGACAGTTGGGGACACTACCTTGGATGGGCGAGAGTTGGCATGAAGGCCGTCGAGGAGCCATCCATAAGCGAGGTGGCCGAGGCATCAAACTTCAATGAGAGAGAAGTGTCGATGGGATTTGCATTGCCGAGGAGCAGTGGGGCATTAAACTTCAGGGACGAAGGATTGATGTGTAGAGTAAATGCCGGGAAAATGAGTGAGGTACGTCTTGAACACAGTGATAGTGTTTTACAGTTTGATTTACCGGATTTGTTGGGTGTAGGGCACAGAAAACCTAACCCATCAGATGGAGTTGCCAAGACTTGGTGGGGGCCGAAGCAACCTTTCAGAGTTCTGAGGGTTTGTTCGGTGTTTAACGTGAAGGCATCCAAGTATGTGCACAAGGATCGGGAGAGTCCAGATCGGGGCAAGTCAGAACTGGTAGGAAAGAGTTCCTACGATCAAGATGTGTCTGGGACGGGAAATTTTGCATGGCGGTGCGAGCCAAGGCGAGTCCTTATGGGGGACATCCGAATCAGAGTCCGGTGCTCTATATGGGAGAGCGGTCCTTATGGGGGATAATCAAGCCAGATTCCGAGTTGGGAGCAAGCCAAGGTGAGCGGAAGGAAGCTCCAAGATTGATCTCAACGTTGTTCGAGAGGCACGACGAGGGCTTCGCCAGGTTTGGTGGGGGAGATTGTCACGGGCCGCCATCCAACGCCCGAGTCATTGGCACCACGGGGTGCACACCAGGGTTCCCAAGAGGTTCAGATAGAGATCTTGGGCCCAAAGAGACCACCAGACTTAGCTCGATCCGTGGGAGATTCTAGAAGGCATATCCATCCACTTTGACCTATGTAAACTTGCCTTGTATACATAGGATTTGTTATCATAGATAGATGGGAATATTCCCAGAATTGTACCATTGTGGTTGGTGGGCTTTGATCTTAGCCATCGATGTAAAGTTGTATAGACCGTCGGATTATGGGGAACTCAACTATAAATAGAGGCATTCCCCTCCTCATTTCATGTATCCAAGTTTCCAAGGAATAAAGGCATTTACTCTAAATCCTCCGAGTGTTCTTGTGTTCTTTCTTTCGAAGTTCTTCTTCGCTCATCTCGTTTGATCCGATTCCGCGTAGAACGCTTTGCGTTTGTCGGTGCTTGGGAAGTTTGATCTTCCGAGAGGGTTGAAAAGGCTTACTTAGGCGTTTGTCTTGAGTCACGTCGCCTAAGGCCGCACGGTGGGCTGGTTGGAACTCTAGCCACGTGACAGATATCAACCCTAATACTTAATTTAATTTATTTTCTTTAACCACCAACAATTATAATAATTTATTTCTTTGACAACCAACAATTATAAATAATAAGTTAAATTCTCCGTTTACCTATTGTCTTTCAACCAAGGTAGATGACCGTATCTCCCAACCACAATTCATTTGATTCGAGTATAATAATGTAAATAGATCAATAAAATTGTTTAAATAAGAAAAACTAATTGGACCTTTACTCACCTCTAATTTCAGTTACATTGCAATGGATTTGGAGAAGACCTTTGAAAAGACCTGGATATTTAACTTTCGTATATTCGACCCAATGAGTGATTTCAGTGAAAAGATGATGATATTCATTTTAAGGGATTCAAGTTTGAGCACATGAGTCTGTGTGTGAAAGGTGTGTGTTTGTGGTCAAAGGGTTAAAAAAATATCATATAATCACACTAGTATATTAAAAAAGAAAAATAATTTGATACACAAGCTTGTATAACTTTTAGTTTATACAAGTTTCTTAATTTAGGGCTAGATTGGTTCTTTTGTATGATTCATTCATCTAGCAGTCCTTTTCATGCATTTATCTAGTCTACAATATAGTGTTGGTTGGTTTCCAGGACCATCTGTTTTCTTAACTTTGATTTGCTCGTATTTGATGGACGGGGAGAGCATCAGTTCACCGGTGACACTAGATATTTCCAGGCCAGATTGGGGCAGTTCGAGAAGGAAGTCCTTGGCGGGAGCAGATTCATTGAGCAGCAGAAAGAAAACAATTCCTCATTATCTGAGAGCTTCTACCGGTTCGTGTCATGATTTCTGCAAATATGGAAAGAAACACGAATCTGAAGAGAACCGTAAACATCCCTTCCGGAAGAGGAATATAAAAAAGCCATCTGATGAGCCAAATTTATTTCGGAGCTTAGACTTACAGCAGAGGAAGAAGACAGCTGCAACTGAATCCAAATCTTTCCCCAATTCCCGATCTCATACACCTGATATGTCTGAGTCCATCAAGCTTCAGCTGTCCACCCACTCTCCTGATGGAAATAGTTCTACAACTCATGGTGTTCTGTTAGATAAAGAAAAGTCATCAGCCGCAAAGCTTAAGCCCGAACATCCACCCAATTCCAGTAGTTGCCATGACACATCCGATGTCCTCAAGTTTCAAGTGTCAACAAATACTTCGGACAGCCAAGCTTCTAGGAAGCCTGGAATACTGTCAGAGGAAAAAAAGACATCTACGGCAAAGCTTAGATCTAATTTGAAATCCCACTTATCCGATGCCCCGAAAGTCAAGCAGAAGGGTGGATCACCATCTTCTAAGAAAGTAGGAGTCTCTTCAAAAGAAATCTCATTGAAAGCTAAAGAGAAAAGCTTTTCTAGATCGCGCAATACTTCTCCGAAACAGAATTCTCACACAGAAAAGCTTCCTTTCGCTTCTGTCCTATCAGAAGGTTTTGTTAAGAGGAACAATGGAATTAGTGATGTGAAGACTGGAAAAAGGACCAATACTTCCAAAGTTCCTATAAAGAAAGCATTGTCATTGCCGAGAACCTCTTTGTCTCCGAGAGCATCTCTTGCGAGAGCTACGACTCTAACTGCTAGAAAGAACCGGAACCTAAAAGTGGTGCCTCTACAGAAGAATCAGGACAAGGTTGAAAAGGCTGAAACTAAGCAACCTCTCGATGAACATGATGTACACAATAACAATGCACTTGAAGAGAAAACCTTGTATGTTATCAAGACGGAAAATATATTGTTGGAATCTGATAAAAATGAAAATTGTGCTGCCGAATTGTCTCCACCCATTGCTTCATCTCCCAAGTCATCGACTCTCCCAATGTCTCCACCCTTGTCATCACATGGAGCAAAAGATGAAAACGAGTCTGAGTATACAGAGGATGACTCCAACTCTGAATATTATGAGGATGACGAAGATGAAACTCTAAATGTGGAAGAAGTGGAAATTCTAGAGGGAGAAAATGGAGGAAGGCCCAGAAATTGCAGGACGGTATTCTCCGATGAAAAGAATTGCCAACCTGTGAAATTATCTTTTAGGAGAGGAAAGGTTGTTGACATTCAATCCGAGAATAATGGTCCAAGGAGGCTCAAGTTCAGGAGAGGAAGACTACTTGGGGGAAACCAAAATGTTAAGGGCGAGCAGAGAACCTTTAGGACAAGAGAACTTGATGGTTCCATGAATGACAACCAACCCGGTGGGGAAAAAGTTGTCTTGAGAGACCAAGATTGCAGGGGAAGAAAGACGAACAGGGTTTGTTTAACAACGTCATCGAGGAAACTGCTAGTAAACTGGTTGAAACCCGAAAAAGTAAGGTTAAGGCCTTGGTTGGTGCGTTTGAAACTGTCATCTCCCTCCAAGACGGAAAACCTTCGGCAAACACTGTCACTTGAGCTGCGACGAACCGTCTCCCGGGAATAAACCTAAAATTTCAAGAGGTAACTATGAGCTTACACAGATGTGGCAGTTTAACAGTAGATTTCACCGTTTTGACTTCAGAAATCCCAGATCCTTATTTGAATTTGAGATCCTGTGTGTACTGATATTGACATGACATGCTTCACATACAGTCGTGCGAAGGGTACGCTTCTTCATTTTTACTTTTTCGAAGTTATACCATGATTGATTCTATATTATGTGAATAAAGCAATATACTCGAGACTCTCGGTTACTTTTAGGAGGATGCCTGGTAACTGCAATGTATGTAGTGTTTTTTAATGGCTTAGTTGGTGTTTTTGTGTTCTAAATGCCATGACTGATTCTGTTTTTGCTGGTTTATCATATATATATATATATATTGTGTTCATTGTTGGTTATCATTTTTTTCGGATAACAGTATATAGTCCTTTCAAGGATCCTTCAAATACATAATGGCAGGTACTTCACACTTATTTGGTAGTAAAGTATATTGTAGAATTGTCATTCTCTAAAAATAACCCATACAATTCCATTTCTAAGCTAACTCTTTGCTGTTTCAAACCTCTTTCATTAAACAATGTTGTTAATTGTTATGCACTGGATACACTCTTCTATTTTTCAAAAATAATGAATATATGTGGTATATGGTATTTATACTTTGATAAAATATGTTATAATATTTGTACTTTTAGAATGTGTAATATAATGTGTGTTCCTAATAACGTCTTAATGCTATAACTATATTTTGATGCAAAGTCAAATTTGAGAAAAAAAAAAGAAAGGTTTTTAACTAGATTGCAAAAGGTAACTCTCAAATGTACAATACTTTACAGAAGGTGTCTAAAATTAAAGTATATCAATGTGCTTTTAAACATCCAGTAAAAGGGGAAAATACAATTCTAAAGAAAGTGAACATAGTCAACTCGATAAAAGAATACTATCACGTCGGAATGACTTGAACTTGATGAAGTTGTCCAAAATTTATTTGATTTTCAACCAAAGCAAACACACTCCGTGAAATAAGAAGAATAATTTACCAAATTGCAATTCTTGATCCATACATGTGGATGTAGTTATAGAGCACACGACATTCTTTGTGTTTCTTTAACAAACTGCTCAAGTTTGTCAAACAATTAATTGAAGTCCTATGCAACCCTCATTTCTCCCAATGTGTATGTAAAAATAGAAAGATGGTGGTTGGATTTGAGTTAAAGTTATTACCTTGTTCGATCATTTTTAGGTGAACTTTTAAGAACCGAATAGCAAATTTAGCTAATCTAAAATTTTTGGTTGCATATTTGATTTTTATGTTGAATTTTGATCAGAATTGTCTTAAAATCAGTAGTATAAGAACTAACTTAGTTGGATCATGGTTTGGTAACTAGAATGTACATCAAAATGAATCATCTACCGTTAAGAAATTGATATAAGGCAAAATAACCAAAACACTAACAACATAAATCAAGATATACACAGAAAATAAAATTTAACCTAGTGAAGATGACAGAGACAAGAGTGCCGGTGATAGGGAGAGAGACAGTGAAAAGTGTTTACGGTCGATGGAATAAGAGAGAGTGAGATGGTGAGACAAGAGTAGAGGGATTTGAGAACAAAAAGTGAATAGCTTTGAAAAAGTGACTTACCGTCAAATTTTCCGTTAGTCATTTTACAAGGATCCTTTGTTCTTTTTTTTCATTGACCGTAGTTTATATTACATTGACTGTAATTGATTTTACTCAACCAATCATTGAAAAAGGAAGAAAGTGTTTTCCTGAAAATGAACTATTTCAAACAAACAGACCCTTTTTTAGATAATTAAGTATTTTGAAAGTCTAATATATTGGACATTCTACAAAAAAAAATTAAAGAATAATATTTCTTTTTAAAGCATTTATTATCATATCATTTATTTTAGGGGTAGTGGACAAAGTTTTCGCTATATTTCGTTAGGATGTTGAAATATGTCATTATATTTTATTTGTTTTTTTTTCACTCTTTAAAATATACACAATTTTACTATCATGTAATTAAATTTTGTAATTACAATTTGATTTTAATTGAATTTTGCCTTTCAATTTTAATTAAATTGTATACTAAACATTGATTTTGGATGATTTCAAGATAAAATTCAACCAAACATACCATTCAAGTATTTTATTTTAATGATTTGTTATAAATTGATTTATAAAAATTTATTGAAACTTAAAGAATTACCGTATAGTTTTACTGCTATGAAATAAATAGTCTTTGAAAATTACAAAAATAGAAAAATTATATTATTCAATTAACTTATTATTTTAATTATTAAAGTATGTTTTAATTTTTTTAAAAAGAAAAGAATATCATTATTATGAAATTAATATTTTAATTTGGCATCATTTTTTTAACTATTTAATGAAAACTCGTCTGGTTGATAGGATGAGTTCCCTAAATTTTCTTTTAAAAAAAAATAAAGGGAACTCCTCACTCTATCCGCGGGTTTTTAAAATTTCAACCAAACATGCATGTAAATTAATGATTTTTTTCATGAGGTGTGTGCATGTTTTTAATGATGTTCGATGATGTTTTTTCGTGATGTTTGAGCATATGTTGTTATAATGACATTGTTCATTGGTGTGAGTTTACTTTGTTAATAACGTATACATTAGAAATAATTAAAAAGTTGTGTTAAAGTGCTTCAAAACCATGCTTGTACCTATAAAAAAACAATGCAAAATTATTGATTTTTTCATGATGTTTGAGAATTTTTTATGATGGTCGATGATATATTTTTCGTGATGTTTGAGTCATGTGGTTATAGTGACATTGTTCATTGATATGTGTTTGATTTGATAACATCGTAGTCGAAAGGATGATTTGGTAGGTAATTGAAAAGAGAGAATGTAGAAAGCAAATGTTACGTCTTTATTTTTTTTGAACAATTCTTACTTGGGAGAAGGAAATTTTGCTCTTAATAGGTATTGAGTCCACAACATAAGAGAGAGGGAAGTGTATCAACTAAAAGATTTTAACCACCTGTTTTAAAAATTATTGACTTGTGATTTTACTTATTGAGAAAGTATCAGACTGACACAAAAATTAACATGTATAATGTGATACATCATTAAAAATTCAAGTTGGATGGCACAGAAAATAAAATGATGTGATATATCAATGCAAATGTGTGTAAGATAGCATAATTGATAACTGAAAGTAAATAATATAAAAAGTAAGATGTCGTGCCTTTACTTATTGAAAATGATTTGATATATCAATGCAAATGTGTAAAATGGTGTGATTGATAAATGAAAGTAAATAATATAAAAAGTAAGATGTCGTGTCTTTACTTATTGAGAAAGTAATCAGATTGACACAAATTAATATGCATGATGTGTCTTCCATTGTTCTTTTTCTTCTTCTGTCGTAAAGTACGATTTCTCATTAGCCATATAATAGCGATGATACTTGGATATCGGCAAATTAGAATCATCATCTTGAATGAGATCACAATTTGACTGTAATTCATTCTTTTTTGCCATCTGTTGATGTGTTGACATGTTGCACAACCCAATTCACACTATGTTTATCTCGTCGATCTATTTTGTGCAAGCGGTACATATTGTGCATAACTGTCGGAACTAGTTGTTGGAATCTAAATTGTTTGAGAACTTGATCCGCAGGTGTCGCAGCCAAGACTCACAAAATAATGAAGTCACCACCAATCTTTTAATTAGGTAGATCAGAAACTTAAGAAAATCTAAAGGTTTAAAATTTTGGGTTCGAGGGCACAATTACGTGTGAGGAAGGATTAGCACCCCCACAATGCCCGTAAAATGGTTCTTACTTGATCACTAATATTTTTTTTCTCGTAACTCAGATGTATGCTTGCATAAGATTAATATAAAAATTCTCAAAAAAATCTAAAGTCTAGGCTCTCTAATCCTAAAGGCACATATTAAGAGAAAGGTTAATCCTAACAGACTATTCAATATTAATATAATTCCAAGACTAATGACTGAATGAGAGTCCAAGGTTATTTACTATGTCAGTTATTAAAGATCTTAAACCTACGGTTCTAGCTAAGAGACTAAGTTATGAAGAATCTAACCTAAGGATTCAAATTCAATTTTTAAGAGAAACTTATGCTATAAACCTAAATTGATTAAACTATGAATCTAGTTAAAGAAACTAAGACTAAGGGTCGGTTTACACAACATGTAACGACCCGGATTTTAGAATCCAAGGGTCGGTTTAACGTGAGTCATGAGCCTCGGGTGTTAAGCCGAGTGTTGGGTCGTGAAGGCCTATATGGGGGTTCTCGTGGGCTTTCATGTGTTGTTGGGCTTGGGGTTGGGTTTATGGTTGGTCGGGGAAGAAGAAATAAAGGGTAATAGGGTAAATTACCCTTCAAAGAAGAGAAAGGCTAATCCCTTTTTATTTTCTACAAATTGAAGGATGGTGAGATCACCCTTGTCTCTCATCTCCTTTTCCTACCTTCTTTCTCCTTCAACACCCACCCCAACTCAAAGTTAAAAGTGTAAACTTTATTGTTGTTGTATCGAATCCCGAATTTTGGGTTTAAGGTAAGTTGATCAACTAGTAAGGATCTACGTTTTGAGGTAAGGATCACTAAGTTCGGTGGTGGATGAAAAGTATGGGTTTAGTGGGGCTTTTGAGGAAAATGGGTTGGAGAAGAGTCAATCTCGTTTTTCTAGCTTAAGAGTAAGTTTCAGTTGCCCTTTCATCGCTTACATGTTGTAATCCGAATTTACAACCCCCTTGTATAGTGAAAGAGGTAGGAGAATCTTCCAAGGAGCATGGGAAGAGGAAGGCTTAAGAAGCTTGGCTAGAGGAATCTTTTTCAGCTTAAAATCAAGGTTAGTACACTACTAACTCCTATGTATTCTTGGAAATCATCAATGTGATTGCCTTTTTGCTAGATTGATAAATTGGTTGTTTGAAATGCTTGAGTCTTTATTAGTGGCAAATCTTAAATTTGGTGGTAATATGGCTTAAAATGGTAGGAAACCTTTTAAACTACCTTCCATGTAACATCCTCAACCCGAATGCCACAAATTGGGCCTCAAACTCAATGCATAAAAATTCCGCGACTAGATTTAGCCCAACAAATACATTTCATAAAAGTACATTAAGTCTGAATATTTCAAGTTGATAAACCAATTAAAGTGTTACATGAGAGCTCCATTTAGAAACAAATAATTTAAAAGAATTTGACACATAAGTTAAAATCCAAAATAAGAGTTACAATACAACCCATAGGGTCCTACGAATACATAGCCCAAATAGTCTAAGTATTGTACTCTGACAATCGGTCGATGCTAAAGTCCTACTCCGATGGTGCTCCAACAATGCACGCCAACCTACTAACCTGCGAACGAAAATAACAATTCTGAACGCTGAGGTAACGAAGCTCAATGGATACACTTCCACTCAACTATGCTTCATTGAAACATGAATATGAGCAAATAGATAAGAATGACATCATGGCATGAAATAATAACATTAGCGCTACCTCTAGCCGCCTAAACACATAGCAAAACAATAGAAGATATTATTAAATTACACATCACATTGTTGCTTAAACACATTGTAACAATGTGGTTAATTGGATTCAATATCCTCAAACAGCTCCAAGTTCCTTTAAACACATTGTTGCTTCATGCATTAGCTTATGTGTTGGTTTTGTCTAGAGTATTCACCATATTCCAAGAGACTCCAACATTCTAGCAGACAACTTGGCAAAAAGGGGTATCGCTCGTGCTAAAGATGTGATTATTATTGACCCTAGTTGAGTACTTAGTGAGAACTGGAGAGCTGGCGCAATTGTGCTTCACCGTGGTTGGGATCCTCTATGCCTTTTCTGTTTTACATCTTAGATTTTGCTCTTTTAGTTTGCTGCTACTTTTGAGTTCCATGTCAATGCTCAATTGGGTGTTTGGGTTGTATTCAGCTTAGTCACTCAAGGGGTGTTTATTCGTGTATTATTGGGTTTAGTTTATGTGGTGAATCTATGTACTTACTGTTTAATTGTTTAATAGTAATGTTGGGTACTTTTTTTTCCCTTTCGCGAAAGTGATCAATTCTTGGATTGATCGTGTTTACGAAGGGATTTAACGAGGCTTATTTTCTTTTCTAAAAAAAATCATGCATTTATCTCTAATTTCATATGCATTTCAATAAATGCATGTTTACTTATGAATTAAAATAAGAAAATTACCTTGCAACAACGGGGAACTCAACCGGTTTGCGGGTTATTGTTGTAAGAATTAAAAGCCTATATCATGCCCATGATTGCAATAAAATCAAACATCCACCAATTTTTTCTTTTCTCAACTCATTCGACATGAATGTTTTGGACATATCGTTGTACAAAAAAGCCAAAACTGTCGACCATCAACTATAATGTATGGGCTTCAAAAAATTCCAAGAATAGGAGGTACTGCGTGTGAACCATATCCTCAGATTTCTCTGGCTTCAATATCCCATCGATAAGTTATAGAATATATGCTTGAGCAACATATTTTATTTTTTCTGGGTGGAATCGTTTGTGATGTTTAACTCATGCTCCAACCATGTCATTCTCATACGCAAACCTTCTACCACATCTTCAGGTGGCACCTTCCCCAAGAACTTATAGCAAATTTCATCAACATTATAATTATTTTGAGCCACAACTGACATACGGCTTACTGAAACACCGAGTTGTGTCACTGCATCTTCTAGACTTATCGTACATTTCTTGCACGAGAAAAAGAACATATACATCTTGAGTCTCCAATGTTCTGTCAACCCACTAGTCACCATCGGAACAAGCTTATAGCCACGAAGTGAGGTCGCATCGTAAAACTTGGCTTGTTCCAAAAACCAAACTATTCGTAGTTGTGGCTTTAGGTTCTTCATCCCTCAATGATGAAAGTCATGTTCCACCTTCTACAAAAAAAAGTCATTCAATTATTTTTAATAATGTTGCTAATACTATAATTAATCTATAAATAATTAAATAATTATAAATTTATATACTAGATTTACTATGCTGGTGCTTATCTTGAAGTCGTAATAACAGTTCTTGAGGTAACGTCGTCTTTAAAAAACTATGTAAAAGTACTCGGTTCACAACAACTATTTTCAAATGTTTTAAAACAAAATCTAAATATTAGGGTATACAAAGAGGTATGGTTAGGAGGTAGAGGGTTTTTGTTTCAATAGGATGGAAATCGTCTGCCTTCTAACCATGCCTCCTTTGGTGCCTCCACTTTAAAAGAGTAGGTTTAGAGTTTAATGTTATGGTTTAGGGGTAGGATGTATTTTTAGGGTATAGGGTTTATGATGTGAAAATTAGGGTTAGGGTTTAGAATTTAATTTTTAAGTGTTTTTTAGTGTGAGGTATATAAGGAGGCATTGTTAGGAGGCAAAAAATTTTTGTTCCAATAGGACGGAAATCGTTTGCCTCCTAACCATGCCTCCTTTGGTGCCTCCACTTCAAAATAGTGGGTTTAAGGTTTAGGGTTAGAGTTTAGGGAATTAAGGGTATGGTGTATTTTTAGGGTTTAGGGTTTAAGATGTGGAAATTAGGGGTAGGTTTAGAATTTAATTTGAAGTGTTTTTTTAGTGTGAGGTATATAAGGAGCCATGGTTAGGAGAGGATTTTTGTTTCAATAGGATGGAAATCGTCTGCCTCCTAACCACGCCTCCTTTGGTGCCTCCACTTCAAAATAGTAGGTTTAGGGTTTAGGTTGTGTTTTAGGAAATTAGGAGCATGGTGTTTTTTAGGGAGTAGGGTTTAGGGTGTAGAAATTAGGGTTAGGGTTTAGAATTTAATTTTTAAGTGTTTTTTTAGTGTGAGGTATATAAGGAGGCATGGTTAGGAGGCAAAGGATTTTTGTTTCAATACGATAGAAATCGCATGCCTCGTAACCATGCCTCCTTTGGTGCCTCCACTTTAAAATAGTGGGTTTAGGGTTTAGGATTAAAGATGTAAAAATTAGGGTTAAGGTTTAGAATTTAATTTTTAAATGTTTTTTAGTTTGGTGTATATAATGAGGCATGATTAGAAGGCAGAAGATTTTTGTTCTAAACAATAACGATTCAACTACTAATATTCTACTACATTAGAAACATTTTCAAATATTACACTACTAATATATAGTATTTTTAACAATTCACTTAAAAACATACAAATTCAACTAGACTACTAATATTATAGTAGATAATAATATAGACAAATAAATAATACCATACCAGTTCAACTAAACTACTAAGTACTAATATTATACTGGATAATTATTAGGTATTCAAATTAATTTCCCAAATAATCTAAAAAATATCAACTCGTATCAACTATAACAATTAAAACACACATAAAATATAAACATAATTGTTTCAAACTTAGTTGAAATAAAAAGCGCTCCTCCCATTGAAAAGGCAAATTAAGTTGAACTTTTATTCGAGATTATACCAAACATATCTAACCACCATAACACCTCATAAAAATTAAAATTCATAATCAATTAGATAAGCTAAATTTTGTGGATTAAGAACAACGTTGAATTAGTTTACACCAAAAATCATGACAAATAAATGCAAAAGATATGGTAAAACAATAAATCAAGGAGTTATGTTTAAAGGCAATCAAGTCAGTGTAGCAAACCAAGATCTCCTTAGTCCTTGGTTGCCTTCACTTCCTTTATGGGTTATCCACACCATCTTTACTTTTAATTTTTTTTGATAAATTCTTTGCTTTTAATTTTTTTTTGATAAATTCTTTGCTTTTAATTTTGAAATATATTGATCGTAATTGTTTTTATAATTACACGTATTTGCTTCAATATATATGGGTGGTCAAAGCAAATTAAGAATTTATTGGGTGGACCAACCGTTTGATTGATTGGATTTTATGCAGTGGTCCCAAATTCCAAGTGGTGGAGTGATTTGGACCATCCACATTAGGGGACCATATGACACAGGCTAGGCCTACCTGGATAACAAATGGACCAACTTGTAAATGTATTTTGATTTTCTTGGTTGATAGAAGAAAATGACACATGGGATTTTCACTCCATAAAATTCGTGTTCTTCGTTTCTCGTATAATTTAAAACGATCGTTTTATTAGTTCTATATTTTACAAGTATAAATTATATACATTCATTTTTGAATAAATTAAAAATGTTTTCTTGATGAACTCTTAAATGGTAGCATATGATCTAAACATGTCAGTTGTATTATGATAAACATAATTTTGGATGATATTATGATTGGATTAAATGGTCGATAATGGAACTATGAGGAATTGAATGCTTGATTATGATTCCATGATAATCTAATTATATGAACGAGTTTTAAAACAAATGAGAAATAAACGGATCACATGTAATAGACTTCATATTTATGTTTGGTGGTAAATTTATAAGGGTAAAACTTTGATACAGAGGCTGTGTAAAATTAATTTTACACAAGCTTGTGTATTTACATTATAAAAACCCAAATCCTAAATTCCTAACCTTAACCCTAAAAAACTAAACCCTAAACCTTAAACCTTATCCACTAAATTCTAAACACTAACCTTAAATTCTAAACCCTACAACCTAAACCCTAAACTAAAACCCTAACCCCTAAAATTAAAAAGCGCGCATAAAGTAAAGTTTACACGGCTTGTGTATCAAAGTTTTTTCCAATTTATAATATGCTTAGTTTGGTTAGGTTTTGCTAAGCTTTGTTAAACCTAAAAGTACAACTAAAGTGTTGCTAACTGCTAAGTCAAGATATGCTTAGGGAAATGTGATATGTCTTGTATGCATGATATGATAAAGTATAAGTTTGAATCATAAGTTATGAAAAAGTCATAACTATAACTAGAAGTTGTTTTGAAGTACACATTGTCCTTTAAATTATGTATCTTTGAAACATTAGACTAAGAACATAGGATTTTATAAAGGCCAATACATGACTAATTTACCTCAGTAAGTATAAATCGATGGCACCGTGTTAAGAATGATTTTAAATCTCTTGGAAAGGAATCAAAAATGGAATTTGGATTTTAGATATGCAATATGGTGCAGAGCGTATCGGTACGGCTGGACTAAAATGAACCTTTATGTTCAGGGTGTATCGATACTAAAATTAGTTACTGGAAAATATTTGGTCATGGTGTATCGGTACGATGTCCATAGTACTAGTATGGTGCTTGCTCAGTACCGGTACAAATACTAGTACCTGTACGAGGTTAGGTTACTGAAATTTGAATTTTTAATTGGAACCGGTACGGACCATCGAGTATGGGTACAGAAGACAGTTAATCTGTAACGATCCAAATTGTGGACTTTGCAAAATTGGGCCCAGGCCCAATTTATTTGGTCCTTATGTTTGGAAGCCCAAATTAAGGATAGTTTGATTTGAGCTTTGTGATAAATTAAAAGAGATAATATGTGTGGGGATGATTTAAAAAGAAAGGAAAAGAAAAGTATAAGGTTTTAAAATAATAATAATAATAAATAAATAAATAAATAAAAGAGGGCTAATGATTTGATGGAGGGAGAAAGAAAAGGAGAGAAATAAGATATTTTAGGAAAGAGAAAAAAAAGGGAAAAGAGAAAAAGTAAGGGGGAAGTTTTGAGGCTCGATCTACTGCCGCTGAAGCCGTTGTGCATGACACCTCCTACACCATCGCGTTCATCTCGTCGAAACGAGTTGGTTGGTAGTTTCTGAATCGCCGTCGGAGTTGTCGTTGGAGGGGTGAAGAAAAAGAAGATTTGAGTTATTCGAGTTAGCCATATTCTAGTGTTCAAAATCAAAAATGAAGTTCACTATCGAATTCCCCAACCAAAAATATGTCGGACTGGAGCTTGCCGCCACCGGAAGCCGCAACATGCGCCGCACTCTCCGGCGGTTGAGAGTGAGTGTTGTCCAGGTAGCTAGTGTGCACCATGCTCCTCTGCACATGCGCACACTGGATCTAGGCTCGCAAGCGCACCATAGCTGTTGTGCACCTGCGTCGCACAGATCAGCCAGCATCCTTGACCACTTTTGACTAGCCGTTGACCGAGCGTTGACTTTTTTTGGGGGAACCCTACCCTGGGGTTTCTCGACATTTCAAATCCAATGACGCATTCCATTTTGCCAAATTCGAACCCGGTAAGCTATTTTGTGCATTTGACCTTGTGAGTTGAATAGGGGATACATAAATTAATGTAATTTCGTATTTGTTGATATACAAGGATTATTCGGGATCGGAAATTGGATAAAGTGGAATATTCGGGAAGCTCGGATGAGGATTTTAGTGAAATCAACTTAAGGTTAGTACACCTCAAACTCATATTGCTTTATGAGCATCATAAATGTGATTACCTTGCTTGTTAGTGTTCGCAAAATAGGTAGATGATGAATACGCATGTTATGGACCGATATCATGAGACTTGATATATTTTGAGATGCATGATGATGTTACGGATATGATGAGACTAGTGGAGACTTTAGAGACAGTGTAGGTCGTTTGTGATGCTTGTGTGATATTGGATGATTGTTGATTTATTGATAATCGTGATACCTTATTTACTTGCTCGAATAGATTAATGTATTTGATGGAAACTGTGTAAGAGATGAATAATGGTAATATTCGAATAAATGAGTATAAAGTCGGTAAGTAATGTTAATTGAATGAATACATTAATAAACAAACCCTAATAACTTTTATAAAACTTAAGGATCGAATAAGCATTGTAATATTGTAATTCAAGGAAATTATATGAACCTGTGAATAGGGTATCGATATGAGCTTTGGCTGTATCGGTACGCGATTTGGGGTTGAATCGGTACCGATACTTTTAGAAATTAAAGATTTCCAGTAGCAAATTTAAGCATCGGTATGCTTGTGGGCGTATCGGTGCCAATGGTGTATCGATATACGGCCTCGTGTATCGGTACAGGGTTTGGATTAAACCTCTTAACGTGCAAGTCGAGTATCGATACGCATAGGTGGGTATCGGTAACCATAGAAGCGTATCGATACCCTTAAGCGATTATCGATACTCGTTGGGCAATCTGCTCAGAAATTACGTTTGAGTTTGGGGTCCCACAATTCGAGGACTAAGGCCCAATGGGCTACTAACGAGGTAAAATAAAAAGTAAAACTGAGAAACTGAGAATTTAACTTCATATAAGAGCCTAATGAGTAATAAATTGGTAAATGTTGAGTGTCTTGTTTGTAATAACAACCATAGGGGTCCTTGGTGGATCGTGTGTGGTTATGTGCCAAGTAAGAGCACTTGTGTGGTTGGGTCTTGTTGATTGGTGGAATCCAGATACCTAGTGAGAGTTTGAGTGTGTTGCAACACCATGGTTGTAGACTTCCAAATGTAAGATCCCTATGTCGTGTGGACGTGAGCCTTATTCGAAGATGTTTGATGAAAGATCCCGACCATGGTTGTAGGGTCCCGGTGTTGTGTAGACGCATGTCTCATCCCTACAAGTATAGGATCCCAATGTTGTGCGGACGCGAGCCTTACTCAGAGTGTAGGATCCTGATATTGTGTGGACGCGGGCCCCACTCAGAGTGTACAATCCCAAAGCTATGTGGATGCGGGCGTCACTCTATGTTTGTGGTATGACTTGTGTGCTTTCACTCAGATGATTTAGTGAGATCCCGAGTATGGTTGGGCCTTGTGGGCCATGTATAATGATTTATATGATGAGAACATGTGTGTTAAGCGACTGGTGGTAGGGCCATGTGTTTATTTATCTCTCTTTATTGCTCGTACTAGCTTGCATGCTTATGTTTATGATTAACATGAAGTATAGTAGATTAGATGTGTACCACTGAACTTTGTAAGCTCAGCGCTCGAAATAGTTGTTTCCGTGCGTAGGTTGATCGTCGGATTGTGGGATCAAAGAGCACTATTAGTACGAGATTCCAACATGTGGAGGCTTTCTGAGTACGGTACTTATGTTTAGTGGGCTATGTATTCATATGACCTTACATGGTTGAGTCTGTAATTCTTACTTTTGAAATTTTATTTATAAAGTTGAATGTTTAAATGATTTAATTTAAAGTGGAGCTCTTTTGTAACTAAAAAACCTTGTTGCTCCCTTTCGATCTTGTGTTAAGAGGGTTGAAGTTCTCCTTTGATGAATTGGCTAAAACTGATAAAAAGATTGACAAATAGCACGATGATTTTAGAGTGGTTCGGTTTCTAAACTAAGCCTACATCCACTACCTTAGCACACAACTAAGGATTTCTCAATTCACTATGAATTCGTCCCCTTTTCAAAGCTTATGAGGAAACCTTTACAATCCTATCTTTTAATGGCTAAGATAGAACCACTCTAGTTTTTGTCTAAGGCTAAACTAGAACCTCTCCTTTTACAAGGGATTTGTTTGGTAAACTAAGTACCTCACTAGGTGGGTGTTTACACAAATTGAAGCTCACAAGAGTGTACAAAGATTTACAATTTAAGCACTCTATAAAACTATGTAAAAGAGAAATGAAGAATAAGATTTGGTATCAAATTCTCTTGATCATTTTGCTTGGACGTATTCTATAACCCTCTTCAAGTGTTCCAAGGCTTGTATTTATGTTTGTAATGAGTTCCTAGCTATTGGTGACCATTGGAATTGAATTGGAGTCGTTGGGACTGATTTCCATACTGAAATTTTAGTTCTGGTGTAGCTCGTATCGATACGCGGGGTAACGTATCGGTACGTCTACTAGCCGTTGTAGACGTTGTGCGCGCTTCAGGCTTTGTGTATCGGTACGACCTGTCATGAAAATAGCCGTTGGGGGTTTTGCAAACATAGCGTATCGGTATGCTACATTGTGTATCAAAGCACGCCCTTCCGTAACCAAGCTTGTACCGGTACGAGTTTTGGCTACTGGAAATTTTTTGTAGTTGAAACCCTAAAGTGTATCGATACGGGGTATACCGTATCGGTACAGTCAAGCTGAAAACTTGATTTTAGCTACTTTAAAAATGTTTTAAACCTTTCCAAAACCTTATAAAACCCATCAAACAATATTTTCAAGTTGTTTGGACTTAAAATCATTTTTGAAATCTTTTCAATTTAGTCCAAAACTAATTTTTAATTATTTTATCAAAATAAATATCCTAACAATCTCTCCCTTTTTGATATAATAAAACCAACTTGAAATTTTTTTTTGGGATTCCCCCTTTGTAAAAATAAGTTTTGAATAAGATTTTAAAATTTAAATGTAGTTAAAGCTCCCCCTTATTCATTTGAAAATTCTATTTTTCAAACCATTCTCCCCCTTTTTGTTATATCAAAAATGGTTCAAACCAAAGTTTGAAAACTTTTTAAATCCATAACAATGGAGAGTTTTTTTAATGAAAATTACGAGTTTTGTTTTAAAATAGGCTCCTCCTTACTCAAAGCATTCCACTTTAAATCAAATTAAGGCACAAATGCTTGACACTTTAAGAAAATATTGAATTTCAAGATAAAATTAAATTAAGAGCAAAAGAAATTCAATTGTATCCAAGACTTTAAACATCTTTATGCAAACACATGAATAAAATCATTAGACTCATGTGCATAAAGAACTCAAGTAATGTCATGCCATTTAGATATTGAAATAAAAGCTCAAATGCATGATTATTAGTCAAACAAAAATTAGATAACCAAAGATATAGACAATAAAAGCATTAAGCTTAGAGGTTACCCAATTTCTTCACTTGTGTGACTAGAGCATTTCCATATCTTTGCATTGTTTTCCATTTCTCCAACACACCTACAAAAGACATTTACTTGGTTTTTGGTATCCAAATTGCTTTGGATTCATTTACATTAGTCACAATGTCTTTAGTTCCCTTAGAAACCCATACTTTTATAATCATATAAGATTTTTTCTTCTTTATAGGGTAAGTATGTATAGAATGACCATGATAATGGCAATGTGAGCATTTTTCCATTATGTGACAAGATGAATTATTGAAAATAATTTCATTATCTTTTGTTAAGCTTTCAAGCTTAACTTTCAAATCAAGATTTTTTTTCTAAAACATCATTGCTTGTTTTTGAAAACTCTAAATCATTTTTCAAAATTTCATTTTGGTTTTCAAAATCCACTTTTGTTTTCAGAAGAAAATCATTTTCAATTTCGAGTTTTGAAATTATTTTCCTAAATTTAGAATTCATGGTCTCAAATTCCAAAAATAATTCATCGAAAGCATCTTGCAACTCATCAAATGAATATGCATTTGGATTATTAGAGTTAGAAGATACCTTGGGCTCATCGAGAGCCAAAACACCATCCACCTTGGGTGATTAGAGGAGGTTAACACAAAATGGAACACCATCTTTCTTCTCTTCTTTGCCATATAGTTTCTCAAGCTTCTCCTACATTTCTTTGGCTCTTTTGCATGTGGAAACCTTTTTGGAAACTTCTTCATTGGGGCCACAAAGAAGGATGTGCATCGCTTTTGCGCTTAGCTTTGCCTTCGTGTCCTTTGATAAAGACCAAGCTCTGATACCAATTGAAAAACCTTGTTGCTCTCTTCTGATCTTGTGTTAAGAAGGTTGAAATACTCATTTGATGAATTGGCTAAAATCGATAAAAAGATGGACAAATAGCACGATGATTTTAGAGTGGTTCAGATTCTAAACTAAGCCTACATCCACTATATTAGCACACCACTAAGGATTTTCCAATTCACTATGAATTTGTCCCTTTTTCAAGGCTTTGGAGGAAGCCTTTACAACCTTATCTTTTAATGGCTAAGATAGAACCACTCTAGTTTTTGTCTAAGGCTAAACTAGAACCTCTTCTTTTACAAGGGATTTGTTTGGTAAACTAAGTACCTCACTAGGTGGGTGTTTACACAAATTGAAGCTCACAAGAGTGTACAAAGATTTACAATTTAAGCATTCTCTAAAACTATGTAAAAGAGAAATGAAGAAATAAGATTTGGACTCAAATTCTCTTGATCATTTTGCTTGGATGTGTTCCTTAACCCTCTTCAAGTGTTCCAAGGCTTGTATTTATGTTTGGAATGGGTTTCTAGCCATTGCTGACCATTGGGAGTGAATTGGAGCCGTTGGAACTGATTTCTATGCTAAAATTTCAGTTCTAGTGCAGCTCGTATCAATACGCGGGTTACCCGTATTGGTACGCCTACTAGCCATTATAGACGTTGTGTGTGCTTCATGTTTTGTGTATCGATACGCCTTAAGGGGCGTATCGATATGACCTGTCATGGAAATAGTCGTTGGGGTTTTGCAAACATAGCGTATCGGTACGCTACATAGCGTATCGAAGCATGCCATTCTGTATCGGTACGGCCAAGCCTATACCGATACAGGTTTTGGCTACTGCAAATTTTTTATAGCTAAAACCCTAAAGTGTATCGATACAAGGTATACCGTATCGGTACGGTCAAGCTAAAAACTTGACTTTGGCTACTTTAAAAACATTTTAAACCTTTCCAAAGCTTTATAAAACCCATCAAACAATATTTTCAAGTTGTTTGGACTTAAAATCATTTTTGAAATCTTTTCAATTTAGTCCAAAACTATTTTTCAATTATTATAACAAAACAAATATCCTAGCAGTAACAATTTAATTTATTTATCTATGTTTTCAACTATTGATTCTAAATGTTTTGGAAAATAACTTGTTTTGGCTAAACTCAGTTTGTGAAATTTTATGGTTTTTGGTTTGGGCTTAAGGACTAATTGTGACATCTGGGTCGAGGGTGTTACAACAGTGGTATCAGAACATAGGTTTAGCCGATTCTAGGAAACCTCGAGGTGGTATAGGTGTTTTAGTAAGGTGTCTAGTGAATACAAGCCCTTAAATTAAGTTTGTACTCCTTAAGACTAGAAATCTTGATGATGTGTCCAATGTTACGATGCTAAGATGATTACGACTGTGGCCGAGAGGGCCGAGTTATGTGTTAAGTCGCTCATAGGAGCGAGTATGGTGGCAAGTTCACCCTGGATTATTGATATACGAGTTAGTTGAATGATCCGAAGTTGAGGATGTGTCATCATTCCGCCACCTAAATGGTGTCTTCATTGCATGGTCGTTCTAGAGCTTTTAGTTGCCGAAGTTGAGGATGTGTCATCCTTCCACCACCTAAACGGTGTCTTTATTGCATGTTGTGGTCGTTCTAGAGCCTTCAGATACATTATAAGAGTTTATGGCAAGAAATCTTCATTGTTATACATGAATAACAGTTGTGTTGCGGGTATAGATAACCCGTTTTTGGCATCTAGGTCAGGGGTGTTACAACAGTGGTATCAAAACCTAGGTTTAGCCAGTTCTAAGAAACCCCGAGGTGGTATAGGTGTTTTAGTAAGGTTTCTAGTGAATACAAGCCTTTAAAAATTAAGTTTGTACTTCTTAAGACTAGAAATCTTGATGATGTGTCCAATGTTACGACACTAAGATGATTACGATCGTGACCGAGATGGCCGAGTAATGTGTTAAGCCGCTCATAGGAGCAATTTTGGTGGTGAGTTCGGCCCGGATTGTTGAGATACGAGTTATTTGAATGATGCTGAAGTTGAGGATGTGTCCTCCTCCCACCCCTAAATGATGTCTTCGTTGCATGTTATGGTCATTCCAGAGCCATCAGATACATTATGAGAGTTTGTGGCAATAAATCTTCATCATTATACGTGAATAACAGTTGTGTTGCGAGTATGGATAACCCACTTTTAAAATTGATCAGTGGATGCACGTTGGTTGGAGGACCCTTGTTCGCTTAAAAATGAGTATCGTTGATACTTGAGAAGTATCATCGCCCTTCTCAAAGGGCATTTCTCAGAGATAGTGGGTTTGAGACCCACTAATTTTTTAGAGTGTGACCAAAGTCGACATTCTACGGGTTTGATAGAGCTACCTTCTTGAGAGTTCTTGCAACTCAAAAGTTGTTTGGGTTAATTAAGTGTAATGCTAGCTAGTAACGTCAAGAGTTGTGCTCACGACTATGAGGCCCCGAGGGAACCTAACTATTGGTGATAGAATGTTAAACCGTTACCTTCTATCAGGTTTTTCGTTGTGGTTGTTTGGAGAATGGCACGATAGGTTTTGGGATATGTTTAACCGTTTGGCGGGTGCCAATATGTGTAGTTCGATGCTAGAGAGCTTTTCAGACAATTAGAGTGTTTGTTTATGTTTCTTGGATGAGTCGTCAGGACTTATTCCCTGTCACAGACATGAGTAGATGTTGAGGTAAGGTCGAGTGAGACATCAGTGCCCATCACCCTTGTTAGAGGACATCGACCCATTTAAGAAAGTAAGAGGTTTAGTTGCGAAAGCGCAACCCGAACGAGGTTTCTTTTGTCTAAGTGTTTTGCCAATAGAGAACCGGGCATATTCACTTCCAAGTAGTTGGTTTGTAGAGGTGACGTTTAAAACATTGATAGCTTGTTAAGTAATAGCGAGGGACTATTACTTGTCTCCTAAGATGGATGACTCGTTTAATTGTTTGCAAAGTACCGTGTGTTTTCTCAGATTGGCTTGAGATTAAGATGGTTATGGTTAAAGTGTTAAAGGCTTGTAGTTTTAAAATAAAATTTGAAATAAAAATTTCTCTCTTTAGGGTATGTTGTGGTAACGTTCGATGTTTGCAATGACTTTTGAGGTGTTTCATCTTTGATAAGATGGAGGCCACTATGTTGTCTCTCGAGTGTAAGTTGATGCTTTGCGTGACGCGTGTGAATGTATAAGGAAATATGGGAACATGAGCGTTGGCAAGATAATTACCTTTAATGACCTTTTGTGTGGGAAAGGTTAGCTATCGTGTGATTAGTTAAGGAGGCAAGGGTTTGAGACTTTGTAAATGCTTTTTTTTAAATCACAATTTCTTTGAGGTAAGACGAGGAACATTGGTGGAAATCCAAGCTGTGTGAGACTATTTTGTTGTGAATGTAGTGCTGACTCAATTAAAGTCGAGTAAGGTTTTGACATATTTAAGGATGTTTTATTGTTTCGTTGAGACTACATTCTTGTGCAAGAAGAGGGAAGGGTGTGTCTACCCTAGTAGTGTAAATTTTGGGTGCTTGATCGTTAAGGAATTTGAGATTTGGAGAACGACGTAAGTAAAGTAATTAAGGGTTGTTGACCATGTGTGATTGATCACCACCTAAGTAAAGTGAATTTGTTAAGTAATAGATTGTAAGGAGAAATTTTGGGTTAGAGTATCATGTTTCCCATGTGGGGTGGTCAAGGATCGTAAGTGATGGTCGTGTAAAAAAGTACCGGTGCTAGCTCCATGCAGTATTGATACTTGATGCATCTGGTGTCGGTACTGATTGATCAATACTAGTATACTTATATTTCATTAGTTAAGCTTCGAGTTAAGGTTTGATTTGCATTGGAAGTCGCAAGAAGTAGCATTTGATTGCAATTAAAAGGATATACAGTGTTGTGATTGAATTTAGGTTTGGTGGTTTCTGATGGACTTTGAAATCTTGTTGCGGGTGTTTTAGAGAAAGACATGTCAAGGGAAGAGATTCTTCTTGTAAAGGTATAGTGGTCAAATTTTGGTGAATTTTGAGAGCGACAATTTATACCTAACTTTCGTCGCATGCTTTGGAGGTAGTATGGAGTCGTGAATTTGAGATAGTGATACATGTTTGACTTGCCATCAGTTTGGAGTCAAACAATCAGTTCCAGATTTCTTGTGATGTTTTGATGTTCTTGAGTGGAAATTAAATGGATGATCGTGGAATTTTTTTACAGGATTGGTGAATGCATAATTTTGATGGGATTTCATTAAGCAATGATATAGTCCTAGGTGGGTACCGTTTGATATTTTCGGCAAGGTGAGATCCAGATAAAAAGTCTGCTTAGTTTGTTTGCGGGTTTGGTTGTACAACACTATAGTGTGTACATATTACCTTTTGGCATGAGATTCGAGATTTGTGATGGAACTTTATCCCTTGGTAGGATTTTATGCGATAAAAGATATGAGTGAGGGTATAAATGGCATGTTTTCCAAACACATTATAGTTTGAAGTGTAAGACTCTTGCATGAACTGATTTAATGAGAGATACTTTAGTTTTCGATATGAGATATCATGTCGAGTTTAAGGTAAGTGCTTGAGGCGAGTTGAGACGCCGTTCATTTTCAAAAGTCTTGCATCGAGCAAGCAATGATTGGATAAAGGATGTCATCGGAGTTAGACTCTCATTTAGGGAAGTCACCACAAGAAGAATTATTTCATTTTGGAAGCAACAATTGTTTAATACCTTATTCTGTTTAGATTGTACGTTGTTGTGAAAGGATTTTTGTGTGAAACAATCTTTTGGGTTCTACATCGTAAGTTAAGTTCCTTTGATGTCGTAGTCGTGTGATAGCTTTGTCAGGGTACCGTTGAGTTCTGCTTGTTGTCTGTAATGTACCAAGTGAAGATGGATTCCTTCTGCGAGAAAAAATCAGTCGAGATTATGTTTGTATTTGAAGTCAATGATTATATTTGACAAGTGTTGTGAAAGATCAGAGTAGCGCAGTGGGATATGTTTGAGAATGTTGGAGAGTTGTAAAAGTTTTAATATCTTAATTGCTTTTCTGGTATAAATTTCAAAGACGAAATTTCTTTTAAGGTGGGAAGAGTTGTAACGACCCAAATTGTGAGCTTCGACAAATTGGGCCTCGAACCCAATTTTTTGGAAGCCTAAATCAAGGATAGTTGGATTTAGGATTTGTGATAAATTAAAATAGTTAATATCTTTGTTCAAAAAAAGATAATATGTGTGGGATAATTTAAAAAGAAAAGAAAAGAAAAGTAGAAGGTTTTTAAAATAATAATAATAAATAAATAAAAGAGGGTTAATGATTTGATGGGGGAGAGAGAAAATAAGAGAAATGAGATATTTTGGGAGAAAAAAAAAAGAGAAAAAAGAAAAAGTAAGGGCTCGATCTACAGCTGCCGAAGTCATCGTGCACGACACCTCTTACACCATCGCGTTTATCTCATCGAGATAGGTCGGACGGTAGTCTCAGAATTGTAGTCAGATTTGTCGTTGGAGAGGGTGAAGAAAAAGAAGATTCAGGGTGTTCCAGTTAGCCATATTCTAGTGATCAAAATAAGAAACGAATGTCACCATCGAATTCCTAATGTCGGACTCGAGTCGTCGGAGTTGTCGTTGGAGAGGGTGAAGAAAAAGAAGATTTGGGGTGTTCTAGTTAGCCATATTCGAGTAATCAAAATCAAAAACAGAGGTCACCATTGAATTCCTAAGTCGAAAATATGTAGGACTGGAGTTTGCCGCTGTCGTCCAGCCATAGAAAGTCGCAACATGCGCCACACTCTCCGGCTGCTGAGAGTGGGCGTTGTCCAGGAAGCTAGAGTGCACCATGCTCCCCTCCACATGTGTACACTGGATCTGGGCCCGTGGGTGCACCATAGTTGTTGTACACCTGCATCACACTAGATCGACCAACACTCTTTACCACATTTGATCGACATTGACCGGCCATTGACCAAGCATTTACTTTTTCGAGGGACCCTAGGGTCCCGAGGGTTTCTCGACGTTATGGATCCAATGGCATAGTCCATTTTGCCAAATTCAAACCCAATAAGCTATTTTTACATGTTTGACCTTGTGAGTTGAATAAGGGATGCATGAATTAATGTAGTTTTGTATTTGTTGATATACGAGGATTATTCTCGGATGAGGATTTTAGCGATATCAGCTCAAGGTTAGTACACCTTGAACTCCTATTGCTTCATGAGCATCATAAATGTGATTGTCTTGCTTGTTAGTATTCGCAAAATAGGTAGATGATGAATAAGAATATTGTGGACCGGTATCATGAGACTTGATATATTATAAGATGCATGATGATGTTACGGTTATGATGAGACTAGTGGAGACTTTAGAGACCGTGTAAGGTCGTTTGTGATGCTTGTATGATATTGGATGGTTTTTGATTTATTGATAATCGTAATGCCTTGTTTACTTGTTCATATAAATTGATGTATTTGATGGAAACTGTATAAGAGATGAATAATGGTAATATTCGAATAAATGAGTATAAAGCCGGTAAGTAATGTTAATTGAATGAATGCATTAGTAAACATACCCTAATGACTTTCATAAGACTTAGGGATCAAATAAGCATTGCAATATTGTAATTCGAGGAAATTATACGAACTTGTGAATAGGGTATCGATACGAGCTTTAGCTGTACCGGTATACGATTGGAGGTTGTATCGGTATGGGTCAACCCGTATCGGTACTTGTGGAAATTAACGATTTCCAATAGCGAATTTGAGTATCGGTATACTTGTGGGCGTATCGGTGCCAATGGTGTATCGATACACGGCCCTTGTATTGGTACGGGGTTTGGATTAAACCTCTTAACGTGCAAGCTGAGTATCAATATGCATAGGTGGGTATTGGTACCCATAGAAACGTATTGATACCCTTAAGCAAGTATCGATACTCGTTGGACAATCTACTCAAAAATTACATTTGAGTTCGAGGGTCTCATAATTCGAGGATTAAGACCCAATAGACTTCTAATATGGTAAAATAAATAGTAAAACTGAGAAACTGAGAATTTAACTTCATATAAGAGCTTAATGAGTAATAAATCGGTAAATGTTGAGTGACTGGTTTGTAATAGCAACCATAAGGATTCTTGGTGTATTGTATGTGGTTATGTGCCAAGTAAGGGCACTTGTATGGTTGGGTCTTGTTGATTGGTGGGATCTGGATACCCATGAGAGTTTGAGTATGTTGCAACACCATGGTTGAAGACTTCCGAATGTAGGATCCTGATGTTGTGTGGACGCATGCCTTATCATTACGAGTATAGGATTCCGATGTTGTTTGGACTCAAGCCTTACTCGGAGTGTAGGATCCCGATGCTGTGTGGACGCGGGCCTCACTCGGAGTGTAGGATCTAGATGTTGTATGGACTCGGGCTTCACTCCATGTTTTTGGTATGAATTGTCTGCTTTCGCTCAGATGATCTAGTGAGATCCCGAGTATGGTTAGGCCTTGTGGGTCATGTATAATAATTTCTATGATGAGAGCATGTGTTTAGGCGACTAGTGGTAGCGCCACGCGTTTATTTATCTCTCCTTATTGCTCGTACTAGCTTGCATGCTTATGTTTATGATTAGCATAAAGTATAGAATATTAGATGTGTACCATTGAGCTTTGTAAGCTCAATGCTCGAAATCGTTGTTTCTGTGCGTAGGTTGATCATCAAATCGTGGGATCAAAGAGTACTATTAGTACGGGATTCCAGCACTATTAGTGGGCTATGTATTTGCAAGACCTTACGTAGTCGAGTATGTAATTCTTACTTTTGAAATTGTATTTATAAAGTCGAATGTTTAAATGATTTAATTTAAAGTGGAGCTCCTTTGTAACAATTTAATTTATTTATCTATGTTTTCAACTATTGAATCTAAATGTTTTGGAAAGTAACTTGTTTGGGCTAAACCCAGTTTGAGAAATTTTATGGTTTTTGGTTTGGGCTTGAGGCCCAATTGTGACATCCGGGTCGGGGGTGTTACATAATCGGTTACATATTCGATAGACCATTAAGCATGAATCTCTATGAATTTCATAAGTATCTCCTCAATTTTATTGAAAAGGGGTTAAATTCTCAAAATTTACATTTTGGTCCCCAATGGCTAAAAACCAGAATTGAATGGATCATGAGCTCTGATGGTAAATAATTTTCTCGAAAATATTGTGTTCTGATTATTGGGTTGTAATTTGATTTTCCAATCTCTATTTTGTATTCTGGTGACGTCCTTGATCTGGTTTTCTTCCAGACTGGGTAGGGGGTGTTACAGGAAAATCATAGACAATACAAGTTATCGCTCCTCAAACTATGACTTATTCTAAATTTTATAATATTATATTTCTGTCCTCAAACTATGACACATTCTAAATTGGTCCTTAAACTTTAAAACATTCTATATAACTCCTCAAATTATCAATATCATTTCATTTTGGGCTTAACAATGTAATCAATAGGGATCGTGTAGTATCAATTTGGTTTTGGCTTGTAGATGTAGCATGTTTAGATTTTTGTTCTCCATCAGTCAATGGCATGGACACGGTGCACTCTTTTTCCTCCACCTAAGTTCAGGGAGGTTTTTTAATGAGGTCTTTGTCCTTGTTTCGCATTGTATGTCATCTAGTAATAAAATCATACAACATTTATCTTTCAAAAAAAATATCATTCCATTTTGAACCTTATATTAACCTCTCATTAGCTCTATTAGTTAAAAAATGTTTTTGAAGTTCCCTAGAATTGAACTTGTTTCCATCTAAAAAAATATAACCTGTTTTAGAAGGTTCTGAGAATTTTTTAGAAGATTGCAGGTTCAATTTCTAGGTCATTCAAAAACAAACTAAATTTTAACCATTAAAAGTTATGACATGCTAACGAAATGATCAAAATGGAATGATATTGATTGTTTGAGGATTGGTATAGAATGTTTTAAATCTTAGGGATCAGTTTAGAATGATATTGTAGTTTGGAGACTTAAATAGAATGTTTTAAAGTTTATAGATCACTTAAGAATTATGTTATAGTTTTGGGCATCTCTTGTGCAATTAACTCAAAAAATAAAAGGGTAAAATACATCACATGTCACTTAATTATTTGTTTGGTAACAAACGTGTCTCATTTCTTCTAAAAGTAATAATTTAGTTACTCAATTAAAATTGACTTAAGGGTGTTTGAAATCCTTGAACTTTTGAAAAAAATCAATTAAGCCCCTGAATTTTTTCTGCACCCAATTAATCCCTTGAACCAATAAATTAAATCAATTAAGCTATTTTGACCATTAATTTCTGGCGGTTTTTTCTTGATATAATATTGTCATGTGACACACTACATTTTTGTCATGTGACATTTATAGATTTTTTAGAAAATTATTTTTTATAATTTTTACAAATTTTTAGAACTACTAAAGAATTTTTTAAATAAAAATAAAAAAATTAAAAATGCCAAGTGATAACACCGTAAGACAACACATTGCACCAATTGGTCCAAAAACTATTAAATTTAATAGTCAACGTTAGTCGAAGGGATGAATTGGTGAAATTTTGGGTATAAGAGTTTTAATTAGGTGAAAAATGTTCAGTGGCTTAACTAATTTTTTTCTCAAAATTTCGAGGGCTTTAAGCACCCTTAAACCATTAAAATGTTGTTACACCATATCACTCTGCCATTAAAATTGAAACATACAATTTTGCATAATAATAATTTTAATCCCCAAAGCTTATACATTCTATTATTTAGGTCATAATTCAAGACAATTCAATAAATTTATCCCTTCATATTTAAACAATTCTATTAGTGAAGTGGTTGTATCTACTACCAGACACGTTAAGATCATAATAGACATGTTCCATTAGTTTGTCAGTTATCTAATAGTGAAGTGACTGTGTTTGTCGAGTTATCACATTTTTCGGTTATTGAAATGATAGAAAATAGCATGAAGTGTGACAAACTGGTCAAAGTGTATGTTAGGAGGGTGCAATTCAATAAATTTATCCTTAAAGCTTATACATTCTATTATTTAGGTCATAATTCAAAACAATTCAATAAATTTAACCCTTCATATTAAAAAATTCTATTAGTGAAGTGACTGCGTCTACTACCAAACACGTTAAGGTCATAATAGCCATATTTCATTAGTTTGTCAGTTATTTAATAGTGAAGTGACTGTGTTTGTTGAGTTATCATATTTTTCGGTTATTGAAATAATGAAGAATAACAAGAAGTGTGACAAACTGGTCAAAGTGTATGTCAGAGGGTGCAATGTCAAAAATTTTAAATATGAATGTTATTTTTTAAAATTAAGACTAAATTAATAGAATATATAAATTTTAAAGATTAATATTGTTATTATACCATATTATTTTTTAATTTTAGCGGTAGAGTAATATGTTTATAATAAAATTTTAATTATATTATTAAGTTATTATTTTTAGAAGAAAATTAATATCTTTGTTATCGAAACTAAAATCAGGTAAGATTTGGTGTATTTTATCCCCCAAAAATAAATATATAAAATCGAACAATAATCGAAAGAGAACTATTGACAATGAACAGCCAGTCATTCGGTGCCACCTAAGCAAAACATCCGCAAATTAAATTCCAATAAATTCTATATTTCCACGTGGCGAAACTTAAGTGGTGGAGAATCTTTGTATACTTCTTTGTCATTTTACCTTTTTTAAAGTCCCGACACGAAATTTCAAACAAATTAACAGTGCTAAATTTTCAAAACCGCGGATGTATCCTTTAAAAATCACTTCCAATGGATCAACGCCACGTAGTGAAAAGTGGTCCAGCTAAAACTGTATAGACGTCCTAGGATCAACGTGTGTCAATATAATTAGTCGGTGACGTGCTGGAAAAAAAAGCATGGTTGTACGATTAAAGTTTCTGAAAATATTTAATGATTTTCCTTTTCTTGTATTTGAAAACCCCAAAGCTTCTTTCTTTGCTTCTTCTTCAGTCTTCTCTCACCGCCGTATCTCTGCAATTTCTATTCTTTTGGGGATTTTCTCTCTGCTACTAAAACCAGAGTTTTATTTTACCGAAATACCCTTCTTCTTACGTTAAAACCCAGATTTTTAAATTTCTCATTTAAACTCTTTTTTAAAATAAAATAAAATAAAATTATTAGACAGCTTTTTCCTCTTCATTTGTAGGGTTGGGTTTTGTTACCAGGTGAAGGAAAACCCTAATTTATTATGTTTTTTCAGAGTACTTTTCTCTATTTTTAAAGGTCTAAGGACGATGTAAAGAAAGAATCTTCAAGGTGAAGGTGAGCGCTTTGGCTTTGATCTCATAATTCTTTGTTCTTTTTTTTTTTTTTTCTTAACTTTTGGTTAATTTGTAATGGTTTAGTTCTTGCGGGGGGGTAATTTTTGATGTGGATTTTGGAAATTTTAGTGAAGAAGTGAAGTGGGTTTTGTTTGGATTAAGCATTTCAGTTGAATTTGTAGATTTTTTTTCTTTTCTTTGGATCTGAGCTTTGATAAATTTAATGGCATGCATTGGTCGAATAAATCAACTTCTTTATATTAGCTGTATTTATCTAAGAATCCAAGTTAAGCTTCATTGAGAATAAAATTGACTATGCCAGTATAAAGTAAACAACTGGTTTGGCTAATATGGAAAGATGAATAAATGTTGTGATTGTTTTGTGCATTATGAGGAATTTTGAAGTTGAAACGGAAATTCTAATTTAATAGAAGTATGATTCTTCATTCGTATTTATTGTCTGAATATTCATTCCACTTATATGGTACATTGCATATCTGTGGTTCAGGTTTCCCCACCCTTTGATAGGTCCTCAAACTAGCATATTAAGTTAACTTTCTTAATCTAGTATTTCTGTGTTTAGAGGCACATTTGACATGTATTCAAGATAAGATATTTATTCATTTATGCTTGAAATCTAGCTCTGAGAGCTCTCTACGATGTTGTTACAATATCTTTGTCTCTTAGTAGACAAAACAACAGAACTTGGAGACAGTTGAAAACTAGCTCTTAGAGCTCTCTACCATATTGCAGATTATGGATTATACTCTGACATCTCACTTTTTGTTTGTGGGAAAGTATAATTTTCATTTAAAATAGTTATTGAGAGCCAGCAGTTGATCCGCTCCCCCGACTTTCCCTGCTTGATTTTGTTCTAAAAAAGTAATTTAGACTTCAAGCTATTTGTTTTCAAGGTTCATTATGCTGTCAGTCTCCATCCCTGAATGTTTATGCCAGGCTTTCTGGTTCATAAACTGGATATTCAAGTTCAAGATACTGAAACATGGTGTGTAATTGTAATGTTTTGTTGTTTTGTATAACCAGGATATAGGATCTTTGTTTCTTTTGCTTGTGGAGAATGGGAACAATGATCCTAACAAAGCAGTATCGTTGCATACACTCATCTAGTTGTCAATGCAGAAAGGGTCATCTAAGTGAAGATGTGATTTTCCTAGTGTTTCAACAACTCAACTGGAATCCTAAGTTGATTGCCGCTCTTTCCTGCGTATGCAAATGGTTTGATGATCTTGCCAAGAGAGTACTGTGGAAAGAATTCTGCAAAACGAGGGCCCCAAAGATGATGCTTGATCTGCAGTCTAGTGGAAGTCACAGTGTTGATGGGAACTGGAGAGCACTCGGAAAAATGCTTATCTATTGTTCGGGTTGTAGTGGTGGTCGCTTGTTCAACAATGTTCAAATACCTGGCCATTTTGTTTATAGGACCAGGTTCTCGAGGACTTCAGGCAAGAGTTTCCTTTTACCACAATGCAGGACCGATATTTTATATGTGTCCGACCCTTGTGAACATCTGGACCAAGGGGATGAGGGTGATGTGGGATTTTTTCGAGGAGTTTTCAAGTCATTCTTTGTTTCAAAGGTTAGGAAGATGTTGATTGACAGGGCAGCAAAGCTTCATCCGACAGCTGCGTGCCCTTATTGTAAGGCAAAATTGTGGGACATGCTGCAAGCTAAAATGATACCACAAAGTGCAAGCTGCAGGTTGGGTGCATATGAGGATTGCATCGAGTATTATGTGTGCCTTAATGGACATATGCTTGGCGTCTGCACTCTCTTACCCTTGTCTGATACTGAAGAGGCATCTGAATCAGAGTGATTGTTTGAATGCAAACCAGGTAATCTCATGCAGCAAGAATTCATATTTTATTGAAAAGGAATCGGGTTAAAACATTTTAGAAAATTGGCAATGATTGTGTGTGGTTAGTTCATGGTTGCAAGCCTATACCCCCAGGCAGACTTCTCCATGTAACTCCTTGGGGCAAATGTACATCCTTACTGAGCTTAATTAGATTTTTGCGAAAATCACATTAACTATCCTTTGTCATATGGCGAGCAATGGATATGGTGTAGGTTAATAATCTATTCTTAGGAGTTTATGTGAATTCTTAGTCGACAAAATATGCCTATATCTGACTAAATGTACCATGTTCTTGGCAGTTTGTGTGGAGACAAGGACTGCACTAACTTGGCATCTCCGGACCTGAAATCAACCATCATTACGCGGCCTCTTCTCTCTAGTGTTTTGCTACTTTATCTAAAGCCCTCGCCGGATGTTTTCCAGAAGGGTTAGAAGCTATGCTAACCATTTGCCTTTTCCCGTTATCCATTGGATCGACAGTGGTCAGTGTGAAACATGTAATACCCTGTACTTTGTACATTTATCATGTATGGCTCATACGTGTTTTGAATAGCTGGCTGGCATGTCCAGTAATTCATTCCCCTCTTTGTTTACATGCTTAACCCTTTGTTGAGGGGAAAAGAAAGCTAAGAAAAGTAAGGGAAATGATTATGATTTTCTTTGTTCGGATATAATTTTTAATTTAAGGGAAAGTAAAAGTTAAATTTTGATTCAACTCGATTTGAGGAGAAAACTTGGAAAGAAAAATAATAACTAGTTTTATTAATAAGTTATAATTGTAAAAATTCATTAAATCTAATTATTTCTTCTTCTTATTATTAAAATTATTTTCTTTTAATTTCATTAACTAATTTTAACTACCCAAACTGAATAACATGTAGTCATTAACTTTCTTTAGCTTCCCTCTCCTTTTTTTTTTTAAATGTGCTTAGTGAATTTTATTAAAAATTAAAATAGAAAAATAATCCGAAAGAAATAAAATTATAATTGAAAAAATAAAATACAATAAATCTAAATTTAAAAAAATTAAAATTGAAATAAAGTCAACAAAATAATTTTAGTGGGCTGTAGAACAGTAATAAAGATGAAATGCTGGAAAAATAAGACTTCTTTAGCTTCCCTCTCCTTCTTTGCTGTCCTTTCCTTTTAATCCAAACATTGTTTTACAAATTCGGTAAAATTTTAGTACACAGTGGTATAAAATTTATTTTAAATAAACTTGTATATTTACGTCATAAAACTCAATTCCTAATTTTAATTTTAAAAAACTAAACTTTAAATTATATACCCTAAACTCTAAACCCTACCCTAAAACTTAAACCTGAAAACTTTAAATCTTAATCTAAATCCATATCCTCTAAAACTAAAAGACTTGCATAAACTAATTCTTACGCAACTTATGTATCAAAATTTTTTCCTTACAAATTTACCTTATATTTGAAAGAATTCGAACTTATTACATAAAATGTAAGCTCGTTTTAAGAATTGGTCATACAAACTTTAAAATTTAAAACTCAAATTTTAATAAAAATATTAATAACATTAATACTACCATAAATTCATCTCACAAACACTTGTAGGCTTAATTATCTCCTTGGTCACTATTTCTTTTCAAACGTGCTAAATGGAAGAATAAGGGGGTGAATTCTTCTTCTTTCTTTTTTTCATTCTGATATGTCCAGTGTTTTGGAGTCTGAATTCATTATCCATGTATATGGGGTTTGTCTAAAAGAAAATGGCTTAAAATAAGATTAATATAAGGTTTTGTGTTATAGACCCTTGGATCAAGTTGAATCATTAATAGATGTTGGATTAAAAAAAATAGTATCCGGTGAACCGGTTACTTTAGGAATAGAGTAAAAAGCAAGTCAAAAGCTGCATCAGGCCTTAATTGAGCGGGGAAAAACTGGAGAGTTAGGGTATTTTCATTCTCAAACACGTTGAAAGCATTCAAGGGGTGATTGTACGAGATTTTAACTTCTGAAGGAGATTTAGAAAGAAGCAAGTTGTCAAGTAAGAATCTTGTTCCTATACATTCTTAAAATTTCTTCTCAAGAAGTCTACATAAAGAAATGAAAATTTTTTCGAGGGATTTGAAAGAAGTTATGGTTTGGGATGAGTATGTTATTTTTTGGTGAAAATAGGGTTTCTATTCAGATGTAAAAATTATTTTACGATATTTTATTTTTTCTAAAAGAGAGCTTTGAATTTAAGAAAAACACTATTATATTATGGAATGGTTGGTTTTGAACTTAGTTTTTTATTTAGTTTTAAGAGTCTCTTTTGCTTCAGTGATGATATGTTCTCGTTTCAACTAATCAATGCTATATGGGTTAATTTGTATGTTCTTGTCTCAACTAATCAATAGTTGGTTTTGAAGTTATGTTCGTGTAGCTTTCGCGTTAATTTTTTATAGAATGGTTTATATTGTTTCTGCTACAATATTTAAAATGTTTACCGTTTTGTTCATTTGTAAAGCAATAAGCTTTACGCTTCAATTTTTTTAATCTACTATGTATTAAGATTTAGGGTTAATCTTGTAACAACTGTGATGTAGTATGTACTTATTTATATTACTTGGGCGAGCCTTTTTTGTGTATGTGTCTTGCATGTAAAGATATATATGGAAGTGTTAGTGCCTAAATTGTGCATGGCATCCTTGACAACCCCGAGCAAAATAGAAATTGCCAAAAGCATCAAGCAAGTGGAGCTTTAGTATCTTTTTACTTTATTACATAACAGAACTAGATCATGAAACAATTTGGTGTTTTTTTTGTTGTTGTATTAGATAAAAAAGTTTCGAAATTTGAATGTTGCTCTTCCTTATTTCAGTGTTACCCAAGTAAATAATATAGGTAGAAATTTGAATGTTACTTGATTGAATATATTGTAGGGAAAAATAATTTTATATATTAGTTTATTGTTTTTATTATTTATTTTGCATTGAAGTTAATGTAAGATTACTTATAATGCATGTTAAGCATGAACGCAATCGACCCATATTAAATTTGATTGAATAAATACATAGGTAGCAATTAGAATAGAAGTATATCGAAGGACAACAAAATGTTACTTGATTTAATATATCTATTATTAGGGTACCACCTATATTACATTGTTCCTGATATGATGACAGAATCATACATTCCTGCAAGTAATGTGAAACTACCTGTATGCAACATCTATTTGGCTTGAGGGCTTAATTGTCTTGATGCATTTAACCCATACAATTTGTTTAATTTCTCATCATTGTTCACATTCGTTATTAAACAAAATTCTCTATTGTCTCACTCCTACTCTCACTATTAATGCATCCTTCTAATTAAGCCCTTCTTAAATCATGGATTCGTGAATGTATTCGGCAAAATTGTAGACGCTTGTCTTAGCATTGTGGCCGAAAAATTGAGTGTGCAGCCTATCACTGTAAAAATATGTCACCTAGTTTTCCTGCAACTAGTCTCCAGTTGCACCAAATGAGAAGTCCCCCAAAATCTTGAAACTTCTGTACAAATGTGACCTAGAAATTGTTGTTCTTTGATCCCTATAAATAAGAATCTTATTATCTTAACAACTAAGCGGTTTTACATTATTTTAAACTTTGGCAAAATCTTAATTTTGATTTAGGTGCAAATTTTTGTGAATCTTGTGTTTTCTCTTATGAGAAATTTTATTTGACCTTGTCTACTGTAGAGATGATCAATTTCTTTTAGCTTTTTATTCTATTGAGAAGGTTGATCAGTTTTGTAGGTGAGTTAATACTCTAATGCTAATCAGTATTTTGTGTAAGTTCATCATTTGAGTGAACTATGTTGTTAAGTTTTTCATGGTTGTGTTCTAGTCAATTTTTCTTGTTCTCTTTCTATGTTTTCTCCATTGAATGAATCTTCTTGTTTCAGCTATGTATTTGTTACAATGTAGATTTTATGGTTGCGGATATAAATGGAAAACTAACTAGGCTGATTATTTTAAGTTTTGGCTGACTTTTCTTGCTCCTTTACAAGTGTATGCCTTATTTTTCTTTAAATTTTTATTTGCAGTTCAGGCGTCTAAAATTTTTTTTTTTGTTATTGAACTACTTATCTTTTTTATCATTTATTCCTTTCCTCCTCCCCTCATTTATTAATTGCTTTACGTGGATTGTTTATGCCAATAATAGAGAAGTTAACAATACTTGTTGTCGATAAATGATGTAACTAGTTCGGAAACTGAATTTTTTGGTCGTCCAATAGTGTATGGTGTAACTAATAATTAGTTGTTTGAAAGAAGTTAGGAATATTTGTTGTCTGTATTTGATGTAAGTAGTAAAGAAATTGAATTTATTTTGGTCTATTAGTATAAGATGTTGAGTATTATCTAATTCTAAAAACTAATATGACGTTCATTTCAGATCGAAGTAGTTGAAAATGGATGAAAGTAGCAATGTCGACGTAGAAGGGGTGAATGATGACACAATTGCGGTGGATGAGGAAGAAAATGCCACTTACCTTGTACCTACGAATGGTAGTGTTGAATAGTACAAAATATATTGTTTAGATGGTTCTTGTGTGTGGATAGAGTGAAAAAAATGCCACTACTTCCCACGCATATGGTGAAGGGAAGTTGAGGAAGAAAATATGCTTGCTGCAAATTATTGTTGGGTGTTTGTATAACCATTTAATGGTGGTTGTAAGAATTTATTGTAGCAATAAATGTGATGGTTCAAATAGTAATTGCACAAATTATTTATTGCAACGTATGCAATTTCTCAGTTTTATTACCGAATATGTAGTAGTTACTTTAACAAAATGTACGAAACCATTTGCGACACCTGGATTTTTTTACGAGACAATATCACCTTTTGAGGTCCTGGTTTCGAAACCACCATGGGGGTTCGAAACTTGTAACCAAATAATGTTTTCAAACAAGTCTGCCTTAGTGGTCTCGAAACCACCATTTGAGTTTCGAAACCATTAATCAAATATTCTTTCCAGACCATTTTACCTTCGTGGTTTCGATAGTACCAGGGTGGCTTCGAAACCTTTTACCAAATGTTTCTTCCAAGCCATTCTTCACTAATGGTTCCAATACTACCAGGGTTTCGAAACCTTTTACCCAATTTTGTTAGCCATAATTAGTAAGCTGTAGTTCAGTAAAATTTACACCGGTGTAAGTTAGTCATAGTTATTTAGTTAGCTGTAGCCATAGTTATTTAGTTAGCTGTAGTTCAATAGAATTTACACCGGTGTAAGTTAGTAGTAATTAGTTAGTTGTACACAAAAAGAATTTATACCGGTGTAAATGTGTTATATATATGAACTTATACATCAATAAAATATGAAAAGTTTTACTTTTCTTTACAAAAGTATGATTTATTCTATATAATTCGATAATTATCCTGTTCATGAAAGCCGATAAATGAGAATTTAAGATTCAAAAACGATTGCATTGGATGAAGTACCGAAGTTGATAGTGTTTCCCAATAAGAAACCTTTTACAAGTGGTGAAAAGATGAAGAAGTATCATTTCAAATTTGATAATTAGTTAAATTAGTAGAATTTACATAGGTGTAAGTTAGCCATAATTAGTAAGCTGTAGTTCAGTAGAATTTACACCAGTGTAAGTTAGCCATAGTTATTTAATTAGCTGTATTTCAGTAGAATTTACACCGGTGTAAGTTAGTCATAGTTAGTTGAAGTTAAGAAGAATTTATACCGGTATAAATGTGTTATATATATGCACTTATACATCAATAAAATATGCAAAGTTTTACTTTTTTTTACAAAAGCATGATTTATTCTATATAATTCGATAATTATCCTGCTCATGAAAGCCGACAAATGAGAATTTAAGATTAAAAAAAGATTGGATTAGATGAAGTATCGAAGTTGATAGTGTTTCCCAGTAAGAATATATGTAGCTCTCCTTGAAAGGATAAGCTTTGATAGCTTCATTCGAATATTTTCAAAATTAATAATTATGAACATTATTTAAAAACATAGGATTAAAATACTAATTAAATTAACAATGTCTGATATATATATATATATATTAAAATTAGATATTGTCATTCAAATATGTATGTACCTTTTTTTTATTACCTTTATTGTAACAAATTATGTATATTCTATAATAATTTATGTACCTACTCAAATTCTCATCATTTTTGTACTAAAATAGGTTTTCTTATAACCCAGTATGTATGTACACAAATGCTTACCGTAAGTTGAGCTCCTTTTGAATTGGGAGATCTCGGGTAAGGATTTCTGTACGTACAATTTTTATTACCTTTACTGTAACAAATTATGTATATTCTATAATAAATTGTGTACCTACTTAAATTTTCATCCTTTTTGTAAGCAAATAGGTTATCTTGTAGCCCAATATGTATGTACACAAATGCTTACCGTCAGTTGAGCTCCTTTTGTATTTGGGTGATCTCGGATAAGGATTTCTATACGTACAATTTTTCTTACCCTTTCTATACCAACTTATGTATATTCTGTAATAGTTTGTGTACCTACTCAAATTCTCATCTTTTTGTAAGAAAATAGGTTTTCTTGTAGCCCAATTTGTATGTACACAAATGCTTATCATAAGTTGAGCTCTTTTTGGTTTTGGTGATCTTGGGTAAGGATTTCGGTACATACATTTTTTATTACACTTTCAGTAACAAATTATGTATATTATGTAATAATTTTTGTACCTACTAAAGTTATCATCGTTCTAGTAAGAAAATAGGTTTTCTTGTAGGCCAATATATATGTACACAAATGCTTACACTAAGTTGAGCTCCTTTTGGTTTGGGTGATCTCGGGTAAGATTTTTGGCACGTACCTTTTTTCTTATCCTTCTTGTAGCAAACTATGTATATTCCGTAATAATTTCTGTACCTACTGAAATTATAATCGTTCTTGTAAGAAAATACGTTTTCTTGTAAGCAAATTTGTATGTACACAAATGCTTACCCTAAGTTGAGCTCCTTTTGGTTTTGGTGATCTTGGGTAAGGATCTCAGTACGTACGTTTTTTGTTACCATTTTTTGTAATAATTTATGTATATTTTGTAATAATTTCGGTACCTACAAAAATTCTCATCGTTCTTGTAAGAAAATACGTTTTCTTGTAGGCCAATCTGTATGTACATAAATGCTTACCCTAAGTTGAGCTCCTTTTGGTTTTGGTGATCCCGGGTAAGGATTTCAGTACGTACGTTTTTTATTACCATTTCTGTAACAATTTATGTATATTATATAATAATTTCTGTACCTACTGAAATTCTTATCGTTCTTGAAAGAAAATAGGTTTTCTTGTAGGTCAACCTGTACGTACACAAACGCTTACCCTAAGTTGAGCTCCTTTTGGTTTTGGTGATCTCAGGTAAGGATTTCGGTATGTATTTTTTTTATTACCATTTCTATAACAATTTATGTATGTTTTGTAATAATTTATGTACCTACTAAAATTCTCATCATTCTTTTAAGAAAATAGGTTTTCTTGTAGGTTAATATATATGTACACAAATGCTTACCTTGAGTTGAGCTTCTTTTGGTTTTGGTGATCTCGGGTAAAGATTTTGGTACGTACCTTTTTTATTACCATTTTCGTAACAAATTATGTATAATACGTAATAATTTAGGTTCCTACTGAAATTCTCATTGTTCATGTAAGAAAATTGGTTTTTCTTGTAGGCCAATCTGTATGTATACAAATGCTTACCCTAAGTTGAGCTTCTTTTGGTTTTGGTGATCTCGGGTAAGTATTTCGGTTCGTACGTTTTGTATTACTATTTCTGTAACAATTTATGTATATTATGTAATAATTTATGTACATACTAAAATTCTCATCGTTCATGTAAGAAAATAGGTTTTCTTGTAGGCGAATCTGTATGTACACAAATGCTTACCCTAAGTTGAGCTCCTTTTAGTTTTGACGATCTCGGGTAAGGATTTCGGTACGTACGTTTTTTGTTACCATTCTTGTAACAATTTATGTATATTTTGTAATAATTTCTGTACCTACTAAAATTCTTATCGTTCTTGTAAGAAAATAGGTTTTTTTAGGCTAATCTGTACGTACAGAAATGCTTACATTAAGTTGAGCTCCTTTTGGTTTTGGTGATCTCGACTAAGGATTTCAGTACGTACGTGTTTTGTTACCATATTTGTACCAATTTATGTATATTTTGTAATAATTTGGGTACCTACTGAAATTTTCATCATTCTTGTACGAAAATAGATTTTTTTGTAGGTTAATTTATATGTACACAAATGTTTACCCTAAATTGAGCTCTTTTGGTTTTGATGATTTCGGATAAATATTTCGGTACGTACATTTTTATTACAATTTTCGTAACAATTTTTGTATATTTTGTTATAATTTCGGTACCTACTGAAATTTTCATCGTTCTTGTAAGAAAATAAAATTTTTTGTAGGCCAATCTATATGTACACAAATGCTTACTCTAAGTTGAGCTCATTTTGGTTTTAGTGATCTCGGGTAAGAGTTTCGGTACGTACGTTTTTATTATTATTTTTGCAACAATTTATGTATATTATGTAATAATTTCTGTACATACTAAAATTCTCATTGTTAATGTAAGAAAATAATTTTTTCTATAGGCCAATATATATGTCCACAAATGCTTACCTTAAGTTGAGTTCCTTTTAATTTCGGTGTCTCAGGTAAAAATTTTGGTACACATCTTTTATTATCATTTCTACAACAATTTATATATATTATGTAATAATTTTGATTCTTTCTAAAATTTTTATCGTTTATCGTTCTTGTAAGAAAATATATTTTCTTAATATTTATGTTAGTACACAAATTTTTACCTCGTAAAATTTTATGTATATATCATTTTTATATAATTACTATAAATATTTATGTATAAACTTCGTAAAATCTACGTACAAATTTGCTGCCTGTAAAACATGTCAGGGTTCACCGCAGAACTACCCATGTGCATGCCATACTGTCATCGTATGTTATGGGCATGGCAATCTGTCAATCTTTGTTTCATTCATACTATCCACTGCATTTGCAAGTGCATTAATGTTACATCTGACAAGGAATAAAGGTAACTTGGGACATCCAAGTGGATTCTGAAAACAAAGTAATCATTCTTGTATTCCACATCTTAAGCCACAGTGGAGTTAGATCACCAAAGAAAACACTGAGACCATCACTTCTGGAAAAGAAAATGTCATGCACAATATAAGAGAAATTCTAAACTGAGCTAAGGTATTCCCTTGCTCAAAACTGATGAGTCCAACTCTCAGACAGTCTGAGATACAGCTTTGTGACCATCCATGGCTCGAGTATCCATATCACCGTCGACTCTCTTGAAGACTAGCTTCTGCTGGGGACGCTGGCCATTCGGAGACGCTGTTACCTCCGTGTCTACTAAAATGGTGTCCTCATCTTTGAACTCCCCTCTTAAGATGCCCTTGGCAAGTTTATTTTCAACATTCTGTTGAATCACTCTTTTCACGGGTCTAGCACCGTAGTTTGGATCGTAACCAAGGTTACCAAGAAGCTGAACAGAGGCATCCGTGACCTGGATTCTTATTTTCCTATCTGAAACCCTCTTTTGCACACGTTCCAGCTGTAAAATAGACACAGAAGTTGGAGTCACAAACTATAAGAGAAACAATGTAAGCTCGGCAACATGACAAGGATTGGTGCTTCTCTTGCAACAGAAATAAAAATCCTATATTATTCGTACTCCGCTATTTGTCCAACATGGATATATTAACTTTTAAGGATTCTCATATATATGAAGAATCCTTATAGGATCCTATATCTGGGTATGTGTCAAAAACATGCATAAAAATCTATCAAGTGAGATCTACCTAATGAGCATAAATTTGATTATTTGAAGAAAGTAGTAAAACATAAAGAGCACATTTCGTAACTTGCTGGATCAAAATCTAGTCTAGAGAAGAAATCAAATCAAGCAATATCAGATTCATGGATGACCAACCAAAACATCATCTCATTCTAAAAATTAACATTTAAGAATTAACATCAGAATCATAAGATAACTGTAGTTTTTTAGTTAATCATTTGCTATTGTTATAGTAGTTTATTTTTTGAGATTTTTTTCATAGTTGAATAAAGTCATTAATATCCTTATCACATTCTATAATGGATAAGGACATGGTTGAGAATTCGGAAACACTCAATTATAATAAAATCCACATCATATAAATACTCATGCAAGCAATTATGCCAAGAGGTAGTCATCAGAGAAACTTACCTGTAACCTCACGATACTGCTGATTTCTTTGCGGTCCAAAGGCTGGAACACTATGTACTCATCAACACGATTCATGAACTCGGGTCGAAAGATCTCTCTTGCAGCCTCCATCACTCTCTGCTTGATGGTTTCATAAGCTAGATCTTTAGGCTTTTCTTCATCCGAGTTTAGAATGTACTGTGAACCCACATTGGAAGTCATAATGATAACGGTGTTGGTAAAGCTCACAGTCCGACCCTGTGAATCAGTGACTCTCCCGTCATCCAAAATTTGAAGGAAAACATTAAATACATCACCATGAGCTTTCTCTATCTCATCAAAAAGAATTACAGCATATGGCCTACGGCGAACAGTCTCTGTGAGCTGTCCTCCTTCTTCATACCCCACATAACCAGGTGGAGCACCTATAAGTCTCGAAACTGCATGTTTTTCCATATACTCGCTCATATCAATGCGGACATGTGCTTCCTCAGCATTAAACAAGTAGGACGCAAGGGCCTTCGCAAGTTCGGTTTTCCCTACACCAGCTGGACCCATAAACATAAAACTGGCAATTGGTCGGCGGGGGTCTGAGAGACCAGCTCGTGATCGCTGAATGGCCTCAGCTACAGATCTAACAGCAGGATCTTGACCAACGACACGTTTATGCAGCACTTCTTCCAAATGTAATAGTTTCTCCCTCCCTGATTCTTGAAGCTTGGAAACTGGTATGCCAGTCCATTTACTAACTACTTCAGCAATATTATTTCCTGTAACTTCTTCTCTCAGCATGGATTTTCCAGATTTCATATACTCATCTAATTCATTTTCTGCATCAGAAAGTTGACGCTGCAAAGAGTTCAAACTCCCATATTTCAGCTCAGCTGCACGATTGAGATCATACTCCCGCTCAGCCTGCTGGATCTCCACATTCACCCTGTCAATCTATATAAGTAAAGAAGTTAGTGGAATACATCATTTTGTCTTCAATTGATATAAAATAAAGGTCAGTCCTGTCATTGGCTTCAACATTACTGTTACATCTGAAGATGCAGTTGCAGTCTTCACTCTCGCAAGATGAGAAATTACAAAATATGTGATGGCAGGGAAAACAAAGCTTTCAGAGTAATTTCTAGAGAAATATGAGCATACTTCTTCCTTTATTGACTGAATGCGTGTCATGACAGTCTTCTCATGCTCCCATTGCTCAGTCAACGCAGCCTGTCTATCCTTTAAGAGGGACAACTCAGACTCAAGGCGGCTCAATCTATCCCTTGAAGCTTTGTCAGTATCATTTGTGAGAGACAGCCTCTCCATCTCCAGCTTCAATACTGAACGATTAATCTCATCAAGGGCGGTGGGTTTTGAAGTGATTTCCATTTTCAATTTAGCAGCTGCTTCATCAACTAAGTCAATAGCTGCAATATGATTATATGAAAACATATATTAGTAAAATTGAATTCCGGAAACATGTGGAGCCAGAACATATTAAGAAACTTGAGCATATAATTGTCTTAACCTAGCTACTATCCCTGTATAACTGGGAAAATAGAAAACATAAAGAGTTAATTTGTTACTAGTCAGAGGCAATATTTCCGGCTCTTGCCATTACTCAATAACATTCCTAATCTCAAGTTGCATCTTGTATGACCGACACCAATTCCCAGCTGTTACCTTTGTCAGGTAAAAATCGACCACTAATATAACGGTCAGACAGGATTGCGGCTTCTACAAGTGCACTGTCAGAAATACGGACTCCATGATGCAACTCATATCTCTCACGAAGTCCCCGGAGTATAGAAACTGTATCTTCTACTGTTGGCTGATCAACATAAACCTGCTGGAAACGGCGCTCCAGAGCTGGATCTTTCTCAATGTATTTCTGATATTCATCTAGTGTTGTTGCGCCGATGCAACGCAGTTCTCCTCGACCAAGCATAGGCTTCAGAAGATTGCCTGCATCCATTGCACCATTTGTGGCACCTGAAACAGAGATCATATCAACAGGAAATAAAACAAAGTACTATCAGCCAATCAGCCTAAGAAATTTATAGAAAAGCATAAATCCATGCAGAACGACCATCTCCAATATAGAAAGGTTAAACTCTAACAAGCTGATCTAAACCCATAGACAGGCTCTTAAAGGTAAGCCCACTTTACAGATATCAGACAACAAACCTATATAAACTAGAAACATAACAAAACATCACCTGCCCCCACAACCGTGTGAATCTCATCAATGAAGAGGATAATTTGTCCATCAGATTCTGTTACTTCCTTAAGTACTGCCTTCAGTCTGTCCTCAAATTCTCCCCGATATTTAGCCCCGGCTATGAGTGCACCCATGTCAAGGGATATAAGCTGTGAACAAAACAGGATTCAATCAGTATCCATAATTTGATCAAGCCAGGATAGCACGCCCAGCCATCACTCACCTCCAAAATAAAATTGTATAAAAACAAAATTTAACTTTTCATGAAAAAAATCAAATATATATACATGGTAGTTAACTTCAATGCATAGCACACACCTTACGATCCGTCAAAGCTTGAGGCACATCCCCCTGCACAATTCTCTGGGCAAGCCTGTTAAAAGACACAATGAGAATATGTACATAATTAGTTATTGAGATAAGACTGATTACAACTAACCAGTAGCGGAAGCGCAAGAGGTAGTTATTGCAAGTGGCTTATAACATGTTACTGACCAAATTCAACTCAACATAGTAACACTGAGGCCTAAGTTAATAGCGGTAGCACCAAAACACTCGTAACATTGAATATCAGCAATATACTGTGTAATTATTCTGATAAGCCAGGAATTTAAAGAAGAGCAGTCTTGAAACATACATCATCCTGTTAACTTGCAAAGTTATTTAAATGATCATGCATGAAGCAAAACCTAAGCATTTATTGCTTACCCTTCAGAGATTGCAGTTTTTCCGACACCCGGTTCACCAATCAGCACAGGATTGTTCTTGGTTCTCCTAGAGAGGATCTGGATGCACCTGCGTATTTCATCATCTCTTCCTATCACAGGGTCAAGCTTTCCTGCTCTTGCCATTGCTGTTAAATCTTTCCCATACTTTTCCAATGCTTCATATTTTCCTTCAGGATCTATAGTCAAAAACTCAGTGTCAGTTAAAAGGTGAAGCGACCAGAAAAAATTATCATTAAAACCCAAGAAAACAAAGACAACAAAATACAATGAAGCCTCAAGAAGCAGAATTATGACAAGGAGCATTAATTAAGCCTAGAAAACAGCAGACGTGTACACGTGAAATCATTACAAAATTTGGTCCATCGGCTTATGAATCAAACACCTGGTTCAAATTTGTAACCAGAAACCTAAATATCTGACCAGTTTTCACCCTCTTTCTGTTAAGCTGTCTCCATAAACTCCAAGTACAAAAGGTGGATAGCAAAACTGTGTAAACAGCATCTAATTCGGACAAAGGAAAGGCACCAATACAAGGGAAAAAAAGGCAATATATGTCATCTCTCAAGGAAGGAAAAAATGCATCTTTACAGTAAAACTCACATAATCCTCGTATTTCTGCATGTGCCAAATTCATTCAAACAACTACCAAGTAGTAAAATGTATGAAAAGGAAAATTCCGCTACCTTGGTCAATAACTGATTGACGTCCCCTAATGGATTCTAATGCAGATTTCAAGGATTGGTTGGATATTTTAAAATCACTGAACAACTGTTTCCCAAAACGTTGATCTTGTGTAAATCCAAGAACCAAATGCTCAACAGAAACAAAGGAATCCCCATACTCCTTCTTGTACTCCCTAGCGCGCTGGATCAGAGCTTCCAGGTCACGTCCTAACATTGAACCAGCTGAATCACCGAGAACCTATTATAATTGCACAGCATAGAAGATATATAATCAGGATATGTAACTTTGTAATCCAGAAAGGGGATATAGTTAACATCCAATAAACAATATTGTCAAGAGCCATAGAGGCAAACAATGCATCAAAGTTCAATCACATGTAAACAAATGCATCAAAGTTCAATCACATGTAAACAAATGCACCAAAAACAAACAAGAATAAGAGAATTATAGTCAATGTTGAAGGCAATTTATAAAACATGGAAGAGACTATATCAGAATGTGGTAGAGGTCACCTTTGGTTGCCGTTGGATGAACTTATCAGTGGCTTCAAGAAGGCGAGTGTTGTCAACTCCGAGTTTAGAAAATATCCGACGAGCAAGACCATTCTTCTGCTCCAAGAGAGCCTTCATCAAGTGTTCTGTTTCAACTATTTGATGCTTGTTCTCTCTAGCCACATCTGGAGAAGAAACAATGGCTTGCCAGGCCATTTCTGTAAACTCTTGTTGAGTAATCTGTAATAACATCCCAACACTGACTCAATATTGACAACTCCAAATTAATACAGATCCAATCTCCTTAACACCAACAAAACTAAATTCATTAAAAGAATCTAAAAACATTTTTTTTTCTTTTACTCGGGATTGGGTCGGCAAACAAGATGATAAAGTTATTATCTAACTAAATATCTACAGTCGATGAGACGACACCCATCAAAAAACTAACGAACTTACCCTTCCCGCTGAAGCTTCACAACGAACAACAAAAGGTATCGAAGAAGTCCTTGAAAACCTCTCAAGAGCCCCATCTTTCCTTAACTGAAGCGGTTTAAAGGATTTTAAAGAGTTGGGTTTTGAAAGAAAGCTCGAAGAAATGCATGGGTGAGTCGAAGCGAGACTGTTCTTATTAGAAATGGAACGCATAGCACATAAACTGACGCCACTAAAGGACGCCATTGAAGAAGAAGAAGCCGTTGTCGGGTCAAGGAGAAGTGATCAAGATGAAAAACCAATGGCTTTGCGTGAGAATTAAGGGGGGAATGGAAAAACAAAGAAAAGGGTGAGTCTCTCCTTTTCCCTGTTGTTGTCTATCTGCTCTTTTCTCGGAGCTTCTCGTTTTCGAATGTGACCTTTATTTTCTTTTTAGTGACGGTTGGTTTCTGTTTTAGTGAGGAAAGAAAAGAAAAGAAATCCGTCGGGGATTTGGTTTGTTCAGTCAGAGGTTTAAGCGGAGAGAGTTCAGGAAATGTCGTGAAATCATCCAAAACCCTTTCTGTTCATACACGTGTCTTCCTTTGTGATTAATAATATGATGGGAAATGAATAAAATAATTCAGCCTTTTTTTTCATTTTATTAAAACAAATAATTTAAAGGGTAAATATTACCATCGGTCACTAAATGTTTTTACTTTCCTGTTTTAGTCACTAAATTATTATTTTTAACAAAATAATTTATTAATATTATGTTTTTTTATTTTGGTCGTATGCCGTTAAAAAAACTCATGAAAAAAATAAAAAAGTATAAATAATGACCAAAATAAGAAAGAAACAACATATTAGTGTCCAAAATAAAAAAAGTAACATTAATGACCAAAATAAAAAAACAAAACATAATATTAATAATGATTTTATACAAATAATAATTTAATAGCCAAAACAGGAAAGTATATATAATTTAGTGACTAGTTGTGATATTCACCATAATTTAGAACATATTGGTTGAGGAGCCCAACAAGGCGGTCCATGATCCAAGATTCACCTTGAGATGCCACTAAATGAGAAAAAGATACATATTTTAAAATTCATATTATTATTTGGTACATAATAATTAAAAATAGAGTGAATTACTCCTTATTTTATTTAGTTATAGATTTATTAACAATTAAGTTAATTTTTATTAAAAGAAATAATTTTTTTAGTTAATTAAAATTTTGTGACAAATATATTACTTTTCTTTAAAACTGACAATTTAATTATTCAATTAAAAAGTTGTTACAAACATATCACTCTATGATTAAAATTGAAACATGGTATGCTATAACAACATTTTTAATCTCCTTATACATTCTATCAATTTGATTTTAATTAAAAATAATTCAATAAATTTAACCCTCCATAGTTAAAAATTTCGACATTGCACCCTCTTAACGCACCCTCCGAAAACTTGATGCACTCTATGCTACTGTCTCTCAGCTCAATAATCCTAAGATGTGATTGGTCGACAGACACAATTTCTTCACTACTCGACAGTTGATAGACTAATGGAATATACACATAATGACCTTAATGTCGCATGCTAGTAGACATAGTTACTTCACTAATGGAATTTTTGAATAAGAAAAGTTAAATTTATTGAATTATTTTGAATTGGGACCAATTAATATAATGTATATATTTTGATGACTAAAATTGTTATTAATACCAAGCCGTATGTTTTAATTTTAATGGCAGAGTAGCCTAATTGCCATAAAATTTTAATTGAATGACTAAAATGTTACTTTTAGAAGAAAAGTGACATATTTGCTACCAAACATGTAATTAAGTGACTTGTTTGTTGCAAGATTTTAATTGAATGACTAAATTGTTACTTTTAGAAGAAAAATGACTTTTTTGTTACTAAATTTATAATTAAGTAATTTGTAGTGTATTTTATCCTAAAAATATTAGTTTAAATTTTATGTTTCGTATACGTACTATGTATAAGTTGTGAATTAGTTATTCTACTTTAATTTGGTAAATTTTAATCTTTATATTTTTAAATTTAAAATTTTAATCCTAACTCAAATAATACATAAGAAAGCATTACATGAGAGGGTAAACTACACTCAATATCACTTTTGCTTTTGCCTTTTTTTAGCCACCGATTTTAAAAAATTATGTTTCGGTTACTTACGTTATCGGCTCATTGCGTTTTTTATTATCAAGTTGTCAACTCTCGTTAGTTTGATGATGTGACACATTAAATATGATTAATTTATAATTTGACCTTTAAACTTTAGATGAAATATGAATGGTCTATGAACGCTAAATAACATATTAATTTAACTTTTGAGCTTTAGCTAAAGTCTTACGTAGCAGATGATGGTTGAATCCCAAAATTTTTAATTTTATCCTTTTTGACATCCTAAGCACGAATTCAACTATACGGTGTGACATTTTTCTTTAAAAAATGCATATATCAGTGATTTAACTCTATTAAAATTATTGTTTTAGAGTATTTAACTACATGTATTTATTCTCTGGAAGAGATGCATATGTCAAAACAAAACTAAGGGTTGGTACTGTTTTATGTTTGTGCGGTTGTTGTGAACTTGTGACATCAATCCCAGTGTCTCATCCCATTGTCGCTACTTTTTGTTCAGATTAAGCAATCATGTAGGAAAGAAATGAAATAGAAAGGACAGGTGCTCACTGATTGGCCAACCAAACCAAACTAGTGGTATTACTAACAATAGTGGTGGTGTGCGCAGTGTCACAGGCATGTCGTCTAGGCTCGGGTCGGCACGCCGTGCGGCACTTGAAAATGGACTCCACCCAGACAAGTCAGCCTTCAACAAGCCCTTTATCCAAGTACTTAACTCGAAAGCGTCATCTCATGATCCATCAGGCAACATGCGCGTCGAATACGTATCCTGCGGGGCCTAGCGAATGCTAGCTGCCAACCCCTGACTCTCGCGACGAGTGCAATATGGGGCCCTCTGGCCCCAAACCGTCCCTAAGAGGTCCTCCTAGAGAGACATTGTGCCATCCGCTTGGCTCCAATGCCCGCACACCTAGGCCCCATGTGGCCTAGGAGAAGGTCACTTACACCAAGGCAGCTCGGCTGCTAGCGCTTGGAGAGGGGGATGGTGGAGACCCAACACCAGACCACTTCCCCCTAAAGAGCTAAATAAACTTACCAAGTATGACGCGAGTAGACGTTGCTTTGTCCCAAACGAGGACACTTTCTGAACAGGGCCTTCATCGCCTTCCCAAAGCATCCTAACTTGCATCCTCGACATGGTAGCTCTTCAGGGATTGCTCATATCATCGCTCGGTCTACCTTTTCTCGGTCCCAAACAGGCTTGTCAAGGCAGGATCGCAATACAATAAGGGACAGCCTTGACATTCTCCCACACTTCCTATTATCGATGTCCTCATCGATGCTGACACTCGTTCTTCATCACTTGATGAGTCGATATGGACATCGAAGGTAGTTCCTCTTTGATCTGTGCTTGACTTAATACGCTTCTCTAGCCTATCATATGAACATTCAAGCGAATAATTCAAGCCCCAATCTTGGGTTCCCTCAATTCCTTTATGACCATATCGCATATACGTGGCCATCTAGTCCGAATATGAACTCATTATGACCCAGTTCCGCTATATCAACGTCGAGTTCTAGATTTATGCTCCCACACTTTTACTCTGATTATGGCTCGAGCAAAACATAAGTAGCGAATCTTTGACTCAACCAAGACGTGCCTTGTAGTGTCTTCGTGTCCCACGATCTGGCCATAGACCTACAAAACACAAGATAGCATATCTGCCCATATGCAAGAGAACTATGACTCGCCACATAATGGCTTGCTCTATGGCACCAAGCCCATTCGCCAACTGTGTCCCATCGTATAGTGAGATCTTCAAAGCAATGAATGTGTCACCATCTGGCCACTATCCAAGCGGGCGAGTACAGGTTCACCTTGCACTTAATTGCTTAATGATGTAAAATTTTCTCTGGTTACCAACATGATACAAGAATGTACTTCGTCTCTTCGTCTTTCTTTATATGGCCTGTACTATAAGACATACAAGCAAATACATTAGTGATAACCTGTTCACACAAGTCTCGAACGATACCTGGTTGGTAAATATTGCCTTACGCATTCACCATTTGCCAAGTGAATGTACATCTATGCCCACTCAAACAACCTTGCTCTCATGAACTCATGTATCTCGGCTTTTCAGCGGCTAATAACACTTTTCCCACAAGCTAACCCGCCTTTAAGGTTATCCAACGTAATGTACAACTTGTCTCGCTTCTCTCTGCATCATCTTGTCGACGTCCTCGGTGACTGAACAGAAAGAATTCCTTCGCTAGTTAGAGGTACCATTGTAACCTGCAAAGACTAACATTCTTCTTTTCAACACAACAAGCGCCTCTGTGCTAAACATAAATGAGCCCCGTAGTGGGTTACTTCCCGCGCGACATCATGCTAGGATAATCATTTTGGTTAACGACATGCACCTCTGTGCACTGTTTGCAATATGATTTCCAAGCATGTATCATCGATTCACAAGTAGTAAGCTTCTCAATACTGAGGTAACCATAGTGATTAACGTCAGACACCTCTTGTGTACTGATTTCACTATTACGACCCAGCTAAGACTTCAAGACATATTAAGTGCCTCTGCACCAAAACAACCATAGTGCGTAACGTCAGTCACCTTCGTGAACTGATGACACTATGTTTGAACTCGTTTGCACCTCTGTGCGATAAATGATAAGTGCCTCCGCACTGAAACAACCATAGTGGTTAGCATCAGTCACCTCCGTGTACTGATCCCACCAGGTCCAACTCGTTAGCACCTCTGTGCAATAAGAAATAAGTGCCTCTTGCACTGAAACAACCATAGTGGTTAGCGTTAGTCACCTCCGTGTACTGATCCCACCAGGTCCAACTCGTTAGCACATCTGTGCAATAAGAAATAAGTGCCTCTTGCACTGAAACAACCATAGTGGTTAGTGTCAGTCACCTCTTGTGTACTGATCCCGCTAGGTTCAACTCGTTAGCACCTCTGTGCAATATAAAGATCAAGCACCGCGTATGCTTCGATCGCTATAGTGGTTACCGACAGGCACCTCTGTGCGTTGGCTCCACTATAAAACTCACATGCACCTCTGTGCCACAAATTCATAATCGAGCATCACTGTGCTAAAAAGAATGAGCGCCACTTCGCGGAGATAATAAGCAAGCACCTCCGTGCCCGAAACAATAGTCAGGCACCTCCGTGCACTAACCAACCTTCAATTTGTTTAACATTGTTGACTCACCCAACCCACTCCTTTTACGAGGGCGCTTGGTGTGGAGTCCAACAACCTAACATCGTACAAAGTTTAAATTCACATCAACCCGGCTTGAAAGCCTTGCTTTGATACCAACTATCACGACCATGTCATCTAGGCTCGGGTCGGCACGCCGTGCGGCACTTGAAAATGGACTCCACCCAGACAAGTCAGCCTTCAACAAGCCATTTATCCAAGGACTTAACTCAGAAGCGTCGTCTCATGATCCATCAGGCAACATGCGCGTCGAATATCGTATCCCGCGGGGCCTAGCGAATACTAGATGCCAACCCCTGACTCTCGTGACGAGCGGATATGGGGCCCTCTGGCCCCAAACCATCCCTAAGAGGTCCTCATAGAGAGACATTGTGCCATCCGCTTGGCTCCACTGCCTGCACACCTAGGCCCCATGTGGCCTAGGAGAAGGTCACTTACACCAAGACAGCTCGGCTGCTAGCGCTTGGCGAGGAGGATGGTGGAGACCCAACACCAGACCACTTCCCCCTAAAGAGCTAAATAAACTTACCAAGTATGACGCGAGTAGACGTTGCTTTGTCTCAAACGAGGACACTTTCTGAACAGGGCCTTCATCGTCTTCCCAAAGCATCCTAACTTGCATCCTCGACTTGGTAGCTCTTCAGGGATTGCTCATATAATCGCTCGGTCCGCCTTTGCTCGGTCCCGAACAGGCTTGTCAAGGCAGGATCGCAATACAATAAGGGACAGCCTTGACACGCAGCATATTAAACAATGATAGAATTTGAGGTAAATTTGGGAATATAATTTAAATATTTAAAAAAAGGTTAGAGGTTTAAACTATAATTTTTAAAAGTTTTAAGAGTTAAATTAAATTTTTTTAGTAATAATTTTGAGATATTTAATAAAAATTCTAAAGATTATAAAAGGAGTTTAATTAAAAATATTTAAAATTTTGAAGCTTAATAAATTTTTTAAAAACTTTTGAGGGACAAATTATTTTTTAAAAAAATTTTAGAGACCATTACCATGTGCTTTTGAGATTACGAATTGCTTCGCATTCCATGGATGTCAAATGGGCAGGGTATATGCGGATACCCATCCACATACTTATGTTCACCTAAAATTTTCATATTCATCACTAACTCACCACCCACGGTAGGTGAAATTTTTAAATCCACACCCGCCCATATAGGTACATTCTCAAATCCACCCCACCCCACTACCCAACTAAATACCCACCACCCAACCCGCACTCGCTTGACAAGCAACCATTAATATCAAATTATGTAAAAACAAACCATAGAATTTTTAAAAGAAGAGTAAAGCTTTGCATGCTTTATTGATTGATCAAGTGCATATAGGCTTAAAGGTCAAATTGGCCTTCAATGAAAATAAAAAAACCAATTAAGTCCTTATGAAAACTTTTCACCCAATTTAGCACTCAAAATTCAAATTGCACCCAATTTAGCTCATATGTTACGTTGACCGCGTTGACTGTTAGAGCCCTTTAACGGTCAAAGATGGAAAGACACATGGCATACTTTGGAAGTGCCACGTCATTAAATTGTATTTTTTTTAAAAAAAAATTAAAAATTCTAAAAAATATATATAAAATTATAAATATATATATATATAAATTTTAAACATTAAAAATATAAAAATATTACATTAATTTAATTTTTTCTTATTTTACTTTAATTTTTTAATAAAAACATAAAATAATATATATTTTTTAAAAACCTCAAAGTTTCATTTCTTTCAAAAAAAGCCTCATAAATCCCTAAATCAAGAATTACCACGGATTCAACCACCAGTCACTCCCCGTTGTAGGAAAACCCATCCTCCCTTCGTTGTCCTACTACCATCACCAGTGCCCACTGCCACCCTTGCACCCATTCTCATCGTTTGACACCCATTGCATCACCTGTAATACCCCAAAATTTACTAAGTTGATTAAGGGTCATTTAGTACTAAGATAATAGCTTAAAAGCCAACTTAGTGACTAAAATGACAAAAATGCGAAAGTTGGGATTTCTTTAATTATGGGTTTTGAAAGGAAATTTCTAAGGTTTAAAGGTATCATGTGATAGATAGAGAATTGAATAAGTTATTCTTAAAGTTTGGTTGAATACCAAGGAAAATTGGAATGGAATTGAAGTTTAAAAGTTTAGTGACCAAAATGTAAATTTTGAAAATTTTATGGCTAAAGTATAAACTTTGGAAAAGTTTGAGGACTAAAGTTTTAATTTCCCAAAAGTTGAGGGTTTTTATTTCATAAATAAATAGATCACCTAAGGGTGTGAATCGAATGCGGGATTTTTGGTTCGATCTGATACTTCGATTATTGGGAAAATCGCAGTTAAAGTTTAAGTGGAATTCGTATACCCGGATCGAACTGGAAAATTTTGAAATTTTACCATATGATAGAGAAAGGTTATAAAAGTCATTTCCAAGTGTTGGAAATATTTTTAGTTTGATTCAAGATGAATCCTACAGTTTATTTCTGAGTAAGGGATTATTTATCAGTATATTGGATCGAATGGAAATTTTGGAGACTGATCCAAAAGATATGGAAAAATTCATAAAATATTACTTTATGAATATTTTATTATAGTTGGTTGGATTCCAACTAGATTTAGTTGAATTTTTACAAGAATGGCAAACTAGTAAATAAAAACTAGTTGGAGGGCAAATTGGTCATTTGACCCCAATGGCAATTTTGAAATATTTTAAAAGTTATAAGGGAAATTTTGGAAAGAGAAAATGGAATATTAAATCTTGGCTCTTGATTGATGATAAAATCAATCTCAACCATTGGATAAAAAGGGCAAAATTGTAATTTCACTATTAAATAAATTTAATATTCATTTAATAGATATATGTGTAAAATAATGGTGAAAAGATGGTTCATCTTTTCCAGCAACAAACGTGAGGTCTAGGGAAAAAAAGAGAAGAATTTTTCCAAGCTCGATTCAAGCCCCAAAATTCGGTTTTCAGGTAATCTCTTCAACTACAAAGTTGTTTTACTCTTCAAGCTGTATCCTTTGATATCAATAATTCATGGAATCCATGCTTGATTCATGAGAATTTACATGATAAAGAAATTAGGGTTTATGGATCAATTTGGGGCTTTTGAGATTTTATGATTCCATGATTGAATTCAAGCTGAAATCAAGCTAGTATGATGTCAAAAATCATGATATTGAGTTGGGATTTAAGTTTTACATGTTTTGATTATTATGAAGATGATTATGGTTTATGGATTCAAGTTTAATTTAGGGTTTGTGATGTTGAAATAATGATCTAGTAAGCTTGAATTATTGTTTGGAAGCAAAATCCTAAGTTAAATTGTGTAGGGACCATTTTGGAAAATTGAAAAGTTGAAGGACCAAATCTGAATTTTTAGAATTTGGAGTGTAATTATGTTATTAATGATGTTAGAGATAAGAAAATGAAGTTAGAATGCCAAATTGATGTTGAATTGAATTAATGACCATTTTGACAATTTGTCAAAGTTAAGTGACCAAATCGAAATGGAAGTTTTGTATGGGGGATAAATCTGATTTTTAGTTGTAATGATGGAATTAAGGTAGTAATGTTGAATTGAGGACTAAATTGCAAAGTTAAGAAGCATGAATCCTTATCTTTGCATTTTAGTACCTATTTCGGTAAATAAGGAAAATTAGGGAGAATTATTGTGAATAATTATTTGGTGAAGAACGCGATGAGTTGGTGGTTTAAAGCTAGTGATTTGACTAAATTGAAAAGTAGAGAAGTAAGGAGAAGTTAGTATAAAAGTTGAAGTTGTTTATGGAAGTTGTGTAGAAAAACTAGTTTATATTAGTAACTTTGAAAATTCACCATAAATTCTACAAAAATGTTTAGAAGGTGAATTTTATACCGATGTAATGATTTGTTCGTCTAGTTTTGTTTCCAACAAACGGAAACTGATTTCGAGTTCCGAGTAAAAAGATATGAATTTTTAAGTGGTGAAAGGTCAGAAAACAGTATAGCAGGCTGTTACGAAATTCAATACTGGAAATTGACATTGAAAATTCTCCATAAATCGTACAAGTTGAATTTGGGATATTAATTTATATGGTTGAAAATCTTATTGAATCTAGTTTCTATCAGAACAAACGGAATCGAATTCCTAGTTGTATATTATTTTATAGAAATATTTCTTTGGAGGTACTGCAAACTGCTAGAAAATAAGAATTGATACACTTTGTATCTAAGTTTGATTAGTAAGCTTGAAAATGGTTAATGGAAGTTCAAATTGTCACTAAGGACCATAATGAGTTTTTGAATAATACAAGGAAGAAAATAAAAATGTTTGGAGATTTTGCATTCGAATGATTATATTGGACAATATGTAACATATTGTTAGATTGTGATCTAACAAATATTTTACTTATTTGAATTATGAATTTAAGTTCGAATCAAGGGAGGTTCAAGGTACAATGAAGGAAATGATCGAAGAGGACTTAGGGAGGCATACTAATACATGGCCCAGGTGAGTGCAATGCATACATAACATTATACATAGATGTTTTATACATCACCGGTAAGACTTGCGATGAGTTTACCTGGTTTATATATTGTCATGATAATTATGTCATTGATCATACATTTGACATACTTTAAATATGTCAAAGGTTGAAAATAAATGCATTGATCACTAGCTATTGATGATGATTTACTATTAATGTTATTCGGTTATGAACTGCTTCATGTTAATATAAATTGATGTACATTGCCATGGATGAAATATTTGATGATATAAAGCCCAAGTATGATATCAAAGGTATAGTTGGCTAGCCATAGAGTTATAAACAGCTGTATAAAGATTCTAAGCACTTCAGGTAAAGTGCAAATTTTATAAATACTCATTGAGGAGTATACTCGTACATAGTTTGAGTATAAGGACTTATTACGGGTGCTAAGCACTTCAGAGTAATTTCATAAAAACTCAATGAGGGATATATTGTATACTCCGGTAAGTATACAGAAGCACTTCGGTGCTAAGCACTCTCGGTAGAGTGCAAATAATATACATACTCAAGAAAGGTTGGGTATGGGGGATGACTCGTGTACATAGAATCTCTTAATTCGATACCTTGGGCTAAGTAAACTGAATTGAAATAAAAAAATAGAATGATAAGCTTGAAAAGTTGCAAACAGAGTTGGAAAAAGGTATTGGCAAGCATTGAAAGCTTACGAATGGAAATGGCACCAATATTGGTAAGATCTAATCTTATCACTTTGATATACATATATGCTATTACATATTTAATTATGTTAATGAGGATGTAATGGTAAGGTGATCATATGCATTATTAATAATTAATATTGAGATTGATATTATGCCAATTGCACTTAAATTTGAATTATTGTCTCACTAAGTAAATACTTAGTGTGTAACTATTTTACACGTAGGAAAGAAGAAATGGTTGGAGTAAGGAGCATATACGGACATCATCAATCAATAACAGGTACATCAGTATTAGTAAGATATCTTTTAATACTGTTTGATATTTATTAGTTGGCATGTATATTAAAAGGGTATGTCTGGTCTGATAGAATTTGTATTTTAATTGGTATCTGGATGAATTTTAAATCAGGCAGTTTTATTAATTATATCAAGACAAATTAAATTGATAAGTTGTTGCCTGAAAATAAATTCGATTTGAAGATGAAATATTATTTTTAAACTTTACGCGAATAACTAGATTTGTAAATAAAAACTAAATACATTGTAATGTTTTTAAAGAAATAAAATTTTACCGAGTTACAAATGTAGAGGGTTTTACAAATGTTTTGTGATATCTCTGACTCGTATTCAGCTATGAATACGGGAAATGAGTATTACATTTATTGGTATCAGAGCTACAAGTTTAGCCGATTCTCGGCCTAAATGAAAATGGTTTTATGTTAAAAAGAGTATTCATGCCACTAGGATATCAATATTACTGATATGATGTTTTTACGATTTGATTGATGTCGCTCCTTACTAATGTAAATTGGGAGGAATTATAAGAAATATTTGAGTCAAGAAAGCGTGATGAACTGGTAAATTGGAAGCTTTGGAAGGAATCAAGAGTAGTAACATTAAGGTTAATAATAACTCTTCGGATAAATATTAACAAGAAAGGGGCACTGGTACAACAAGAAGTGCCTGTGCCGGATTAAGGAATTGAAACGTTTAGAAACACCTGAATTGAAAGAAAAAGCAGATTTAGGTCCAGTGATTGTTGATTTGTAACTGAATAATCTAAGGATTACACTGGATGGATACCGAGAAATTGGATGGAGCTATTTTGTTGCACCGAGATTTAAGCTAGATTAGAAAACCATCTGAATTTGCTTCATAGCCAGGATTGCACATATCAGTTCGAGTTTATAACATCAAGACTGATAAAGATTGGGATGATTCGAAAATCATAGAAGGTACATCTTATCTTTTTGGATAAACATGTATTGATGTTGATGGGTCCTAGCTTTACACATTCATATATAAGTACGAAGTTGAATGGTGAATGAGATATCCTTATAGAACCCATTTCAAGTAATATAGCGGTCACGAATTTGTTGGGTTGTAATGTAAGGGCGAGCTGAACATGTGGAATTTCTCGATAAAAACATAAAAAATAGAGTTCCCAATAAACTTAATGGAATTATCTTTTGAGGAGTCTAAGATGATTGTGGGCATGAATTGATTACCTTCCCATCAGGCCATGATGAATTCTCGCATAAAACGATTAGTATTGAAAAACACGGAAGGTACAAAAATAGTAGCAGTTGATAAAAGGGTAAATCCCTCCTCCAATGTAATTTTAGTTATTTTATTAAGGAAATTGTTGTTATAAGGTTGTTAAGTTTTCTTAGTAAATATATTGGATACTCGGGCTGTTGAAGTTAAATTGGAAAATAACTCGACTGTCCAAAAATATATGGATGTATGCCCAGATGGGTTACTCGGAATTACCTCTAGATTGAGAAGTGAAATTCAAAATAAAGATGATACCAGGTATTGCGCCTAAATTAATGGCCCCGTATAAAATGGCTTCGACCGAACTTCGAGATTTAAAGGTACAAATTGCAAGGAATATTAGGTCGATGTTTTATAAAGTCAAGTGTGTCATCTTGAGTGCACACCCGTGTTAATTGTGAAAGAGAAAGACTGATTTCTATCAGCTCGAGAAGGTAGTAGTAAAGAATAAATATCTTCTTCTGAAGACTGATGATCTTTTGATTAGTTAAAAAAATCAAGGAAGAAGAAATTCTAAAGATAGCTTTTCGGACTCGATATGAATACTATGAGTTCGTGATGATGCCTACGACATTTATAGGCCTAATGAACCAGGTATTTTAATTTTGCTTGGACCAATTTTTGGTATAGTTCACTGAGTATATTTTGGTCTATTCGAAGGAAAAAGGAAGAATAAGATACCCATTTTTGCATTGTTTTTCAGACCTTTCGAGAAAAGAAGTTATATGCTAAATTGTTAAAGTATGAATTTGGTTGTCAAAGGCTGTTTTATTAGATCTGTGGATTTGGCAGTGGGAATAAGAGTAGACCCCAAGAAAGTACAAATTATAGTTGAATGGAAACCTTTGAAGAATGTTTTAGAGGTTCATAATTTCTTGATGATTGCCTCCCCATTGACCAAGCTATTGAGGAAAGAAATGCCATTCAGTTGAATAGATAAATGCCAAGAAAACTTTGAGACATTAAAGGAGCTCTTAATAGAAGCCACGGTACTAGTACAACCTGAATCGGGTAAAGATTATGTAGTATATAGAGATGCTTCTCATAACGGTTTGGGATGCATACTTGTGCAAAAAGGAAAAGTAATGGTATATGCTTGAGACAACTTAAGATATATGAGAGCAATTACCTTACTTGGAATTTGGAGCTGGTAATGGTTGTATTTGCTTTAAAAGATATAGCATCATTATTTATACAGTGAACGATGCTATATTTATATAGGTTATAAAAGTTTAAAGTATATGCTTACTAAAGAAGAGTTGAACTTGACGCAAAGAAGTTGGATCGAGTTTCTTAAGAATTATGATATGGTCATTGACTATCGTCCAAAAAAGCTAATGTAGTAGCTGGCGCTCTCAGTCGAAAGACAATTGTTGTCTTAAGAGTTATGAATGCAAGATTTGCATTAAAAGAAGATGGTGTTTTGATTACCAAGTTAAGAATAAAATTTACCATATTGGATTAAATAAGATATCTTTAAAGCAAGGATGAGAAATTTTGTCAAGGTTCAAACAAGTGGAAAAGAGTGAAACTGAAAACTTGGAAGTTAGGTTTGATAGATATTTGTATTATCAAGGAAGAATTTCTATCTCACTGATGGAAACTATATGTTGGCCCTGAAAGGAAAGATATTTAATATGAAGTTAAGGATAAAGTATTCCTTAAAAGTTTCACCTTGGAAGAAGGTGTTATGGTTTAGACAAAGAGATAGTGAAGTTCAAAATTTATTGGGCTATAAGAAATTGTGAAAGGAGTTAGTCTGATAGTTAAGCTTAATAGTTAGCTTTATCTTTGGAAATGAACAAGATTCATAATGTATCGATGCTCTGGAAATATTGATTAGACCCCTCACATGTTGTTACTCTAGAGAAAATAGAGATTCAGCCGAATTTAAGCTATGAAAAAGAACTGGTAAAGATCCTAGCACATAGAGTCAAAGAATTAAGAAAACAAGACAATCCTGTTTGTTAGAGTTCTTTGACAAAAAAATCATAATATTAAAGAAACGATTTGAGAGAAATAAGAAGAAAATATAAGAAAATAGTTTCCTCACCTTTTGAATCAGGTGCGTGTTGAAAATTCGAGGACGAATTTTTTTAAGGGGAGAGAATTGTAATACCACAAAATTTACTAAGTTGATTAAGGGTCATTTAGTACTAAGATAATAGCTTAAAAGCTAACTTGGTGACTAAAATGACAAAAATGCGAAAGTTGAGATTTCTTTAATTATGGGTTTTGGAAAGGAAATTTCTAAGGTTTAAAGGTATCATGTGATAGATAGTGAATTGAATAAGGTATTCTTAAGTTTTGGTTGAATACCAAGGAAAATTGGAGTGGAAATTGAAGTTTAAAAGTTTAGTGACCAAAATGTAAATTTTGAAAATTTTATGGCTAAAGTATAAACTTTGGAAAAGTTTGGGGACTAAAGTTATAATTCCCCAAAAGTTAAGGGTTTTTATTTCATAAATAAATAGATCACCTAAGGGTGTGAATCGAATGTGGAATTTTTGGTTCGATCTGATACTTCGATTATTGGGAAAATCACAGTTAAAGTTTAAGTGGAATTCGTATACCTGGATCGAACTGGAAAATTTTGAAATTTTACCATATGATAGAGAAATGTTATAAAAGTCATTTCCAAGTGTTGGAAATATTTTTAGTTCGGTTCAAGATGAATCTTACGGTTTATTTCTGAGTAAAGGATTATTTATCAGTATATTGGATCAAATAGAAATTTTGGAGACTGATCCAAAAGATATGGAAAAATTCATAAAATATTACTTTATGAATATTTTATTATAGTTGGTTGGATTCCAACTAGATTTAGTTAAATTTTTACAAGAATGGCAAACTAGTAAATAAAAACTAGTTGGAGGGCAAATTGGTCATTTGGCCCCAATGACAATTTTGAAATATTTAAAAAGTTATAAGGGCAATTTTGGAAAGAGAAAATGGAATATTAAATCTTGGCCCTTGATTGATGATAAAATCAATCACAACCATTGGATAAAAGGGCAAGATTGTAATTTCACTATTAAATGAATTCATTTAATAGATATATGTGTAAAATAATGGTGAAAAGATGGTTCATCTTTTCCAGCAACAAACGTGAGGTCTAGGTAAAGAAAGAGAAAAAAATTTTCCAAGCTCGATTCAAGCCCCAAAACTCGGTTTTCAGGTAATCTCTTCAACTACAAAGTTGTTCTACTCTTCAAGCTCTATCTTTTGATATCAATAATTCATGGAATCCATGCTTGATTGATGAGAATTTACATGAGAAAGAAATTAGGGTTTATGGATCAAATTGGGGCTTTTGAGATTTTATGATTCCATGATTGAATTCAAGTTGAAATCAAGCTAGTATGATGTTAAAAATCATGATATTGAGTTCGGATTTAAGTTTTACATGTTTTGATTATTATGAAGATGATTAGGGTTTATGGATTCAAGTTTAATTTAGGGTTTGTGATGTTGAAATAATGATCTAGTAAGCTTGAATTGTTGTTTGGAAGCAAAACTCTAAGTTAAATTGTGTAGGGACAATTTTGGCAAAATGAAAAGTTGAAGGACCAAATATGAATTTTTAGAATTTGGAGTGTATTTATGTTATTAATGATGTTAGAGATAAGAAAATGAAATTAGAATTCCAAATTGATGTTGAATTGAATTAGTGACCATTTTGACAATTTGTCAAAGTTAAGTGACCAAATCGAAATGGAAGTTTTGTATGGGGGCTAAATCTGATTTTTAGTTGTAATGATGGAATTAAGGTAGTAATGTTGAATTGAGGACTAAATTGCAAAGTTAAGAAGCATGAATCCTTATCTTTGCATTTTTAGTACCTATTTCGGTAAATAAGGAAAATTAGGGAGAATTACTGTGAATAATTATTTGGTGAATAATGTGATGAGTTGGTGGTTTAAAGCTAGTGATTGGACTAAATTGAAAAGTAGAGAAGTATGGAGAAGTTAGTATAAAAGTTTAAGTTGTTTATGGAAGTTGTGTAGAAAAACTGGTTTATGGCAGTAACTTTGAAAATTCACCATAAATTCTAAAAAATGGTTGGAATGTGAATTTTATACCGATGTAAATATTTGTTCGTCTAGTTTCGTGTCCAACAAACGGAAACTGATTTCGAGTTCCGAATAAAAAGATATGAATATTTAAGTGGTGAAAGGTCAGAAAACAGTATAGCATATTGTTCCGAAATTCAATACTAGAAATTGACTTTGAAAATTCTCCATGAATCGTACAAGTTAATGATGTCATTGATCATACATTTGACATACTTTAAATATGTCAAAGGTTGAAAATAAATGCATTGATCACTAGTTATTGATGATGATTTACTATTAATGTTATTCGGTTATGAACTGCTTCATGTTAATATAAATTGATGTACATTGCCATGGATGAAATATTTGATGATATAAAGCCCAAGTATGATATCAAAGGTATAGTTGGCTAGCCATAGAGTCATAAACAGCTGTATAAAGATTCTAAGCACTTCAGGTAAAGTGCAAATTTTATAAATACTCATTGAGGAGTATACTCATGCATGGTTTGAGTATACGGACTTATTACGGGTGCTAAGCACTTCATAGTAATTTCATAAAAACTAAATGAGGGATATATTGTACATTCCGGTAAGTATACAGAAGCACTTCGGTGCTAAGCACTCCCGGTAGAGTGCAAATAATATACATACTCAAGAAAGGTTGGGTATGGGGGGATGACTCGTGTACATAGAATCTCTTAATTCGATACCTTGGGCTAAGTAAACTGAATTGAAATAAAAAAATAGAATGATAAGCTTGAAAGCTTGCAGACAGAGTTGGAAAAAGGTATTGATAAGCATTGAAAGCTTACGGATGGAAATGGCACCAATATTGGTAAGATCTAATCTTATCACTTTGATATACATATATGCTATTACATATTTAATTATGTTAATGAACATGTAATGGTAAGGTGATCATATGTATTATTAATAATTAATAATTAATATTGAGATTGGTATTATGACAATTGCACTTAAATTTGAATTATTGCCTCACTAATTAAATACTTAGCGTGTAACTGTTTTACACGTAGGAAAGAAGAAATGGTTGGAGTAAGGAGTATATACGGACATCATCAATCAATAACAGGTACATCAGTATCTGTAAGATATCTTTTGATATTGTTCGATATTTACAAGTTGGCATGTATATTAAAAGGGTATGCATGCTCTGATAGAATTTGTATTTTATTTGGTTTCTGGATGAATTTTAAATCAGGCAGTTTTTAGGCAGTTTTATTAATTATATCAAGACAAATTAAATTGATAAGTTGATGCTTGAAAATAAATTCGATTTGAAGATGAAAATATTATTTTTAAACTTTACGTGAATAACTAGATTTGTAAATAAAAACTAAATACATTGTAACATTTTTAAAGAAATAAAATTTTACCGAGTTACAAATGTAGAGGGTTTTACAAATGGTTTGTGATATCTCTGACTCGTATTCAGCTATGAATACGGGAAAAGGGTATTACATTTTTGGTTTCAGAGCTACAGGTTTAGCCGATTCTCGGCCTAAATGAAAATGATTTTGTATTAAAAAGAGTATACATGCCACTAGGATATCAATATTACTGATATGATGTTTTTACGAATTGATTGATGTCGCTCCTTACTAATGTAAATTGGGAGGAATTATAAGAAATATTTGAGTCAAGAAAGCGTGATGAACTGGTAAATTGGAAGATTTGGAAGGAATCAATTGTAGTAACAATAAGGTTAATAATAACCCTTCGGATAAATCTGAACAAGAAAGGGGCACTGATAAAACAAGAAGTGCTTGTGCCGGATTAAGGAACTGAAAAGTTTAGAAACACCTGAATTGAAAGGAAAAGCAGATTAAGGTCTAGTGATTGTTGATTTGCAACTGAATAATCTAAGGATTACACTGGATGGATACCGAGAAATTGGATAGAGCTATTTTGTTGCTCCGAGGTTTAAGCTAGATTAGAAAACCATCTGAATTTTCTTAATAGCCAGGATTGCACATATCAGTTCGAGTTTATAACATCAGGACTGATAAAGATTAGGATGATTTGAAAATCATAGAAGGTACATCTCATCTTTTTGGATAAACCTGTATTGATGTTGATGAGTCCTAGCTTTACACATTCATATATAAGTACGAAGTTGAACGGTGAATGAGATATCCTTATAGAACCCATTTCAAGTAATATAGCGGTCATGAATTTGTTGGGTTGTAATGTAAGGGAGAGCTGAACATGTGGAATTGCTCGATAAAAACATAAGAAATAGAGTTACCGATAAACTTAATAGGATTATCTTTTGAGGAGTCTAAGATGATTGTGGGCATGAATTGGTTACCTTCCTATCAGGCCATGATGAATTGTCGCATAAAGCGATTAGTATTGAAAAACACGGAAGGTACAAAAATAGTAGTAGTTGATAAAAGGGTAAATCCCTTCTCCAATATAATTTCAGTTATTTTATTAAGGAAATTGTTGTTATAAGGTTGTTAAGTTTTCTTAGCAAATATAGTGGATACTCGGGCTGTTGAAGTTAAATTGGAAAATAACTCGACTGTCCAAAAATATCTGGATGTATGCCCAGATGAGTTACTCGGAATTACCTCTAGATTGAGAAGTGAAATTCAAAATAAAGATGATACCAGGTATTGCACCTAAATTAATGGCCCCGTATAAAATGGGATCGAGAAAGGCACCGAGCCTATCTCGAAACTCCGACTACACTCACCTTGATAATCCGATGCTCCTACAGCTCCCGGATGGCAATTCCTTTGTTCCTAGCTTTCGTCGGTGATGGTGGATGATCTCTATCTAATTCTTGAGCTAGGTTAAACAATAGGAATCCATTATAATCGATAATACGATATCAAAATCAATATAACGATATCAAATTCAATATCAAAGCTTAAAATAGCTATTTAGCTATCAATTCCCATGGATAGTCAAAACCTTAACTTGAGATTGTAATCACTAATTTTGTTCGGGATAGACCGGTTTTATTTTTGGGTTCTTTACAATAACAAGCTTATATATATATATATATATATGTTATTACTTTTTAAATAATGTTATGGGCTTTGCTTACTTTATCCTTTTTATTAAAACTTAAAAACCCAAAAAAATTAATTAGTTACTAATTCTATTTTAATTAAACATTCATATCTACTATCGTAGTATGCTATTTATTATCATATTATTGTCTTATCTTATTATCATATTATTATTACCTTGTTATTATTATTATATATTACTATCATTCGTATTATATGTTACCATTATTATTACTTGCTATTATCTATTATTATTATTATTATTATTATATATTATTACTATCAAACTAAATTAAATTAAAAGAGAGACTAAGTAAAAAATATACATGCTCAACTATAAGAATACAAGCCCAATACCACTTTAATTAAATAATAAAAGTCTATTTACACAAAAAAATCTTAAAAAAATAAACAATACATAATATTACACTCAGCCCATTTAGGGCCCTAAATAATTAAAACCCTAATGCCTATATTCCTCTTGCAGTAGCCCAACCAGCCCATATTTGTGGCCTTCCTTGCCACCATGGAGGCCACGTCACACTGTTGGCCACTCATTCTGCACCACATCAGCAGAGGACGGACACATCGACAAACACGTGGCAGCCACGTCGGATCGAGCCTTTGGACTCCCTCACATGCGCATCTCTCCCGCTCCCACATGCCATAACCACTTTGCTGGTCCCCTCTTCCTCCATCACCCTCACAGGCACCAACCAACACAGACAAACAGCAACAACCATGTTAGAAAGGGCATGAATACAAACAAATTACAGAGGCAGCCAATCAGTAATTTTATGTCTTTTATATATATATGTAAATTCACTGTAATTTTTGGCTATAAGATTCGAAATAATGTAATGGAAGAGAATTCAACTATCAATAGAGAGAACAGAGAATTCCTAAATTTTGGTTCTTCTATTTTCCATTCGGTTCAAAATAAGAGAGAGAGGATATTCAGGAATCAATACAAAGAAAAGCATTTCAGAACTTCCTCCTTTTTCTTTTCGATTCAAACAGCAAAACAAGTGCAATTTTTACAATCAATAGCGAGGCAGATTCAAGCACCAATAGAAAAGGCAACATTTTCAGATTCCCTATTCTCTAGTTTTTCCTCTTTTCCGAATCAACAAAGCAAAACACAAAAGAGAGTTTTTTATCAGCATACAAAGAATATATTTCTAGGTACTTCAATTGTTCTGTTTTTTGGGTTCGAATCAAAAAGGAAGAAAGAAAAATGAAGCTTTACCTTCGGTCTTCAGCAGCTGCCGGCGGTCGGAGGATTAATCGGCGAATCCCAATAGTGGGTAGGCTTCTCCAGGTGAGGGGAACAATATATCCCAAGATCACGATGATCCAACGACAGAGTGGGTAGATCGGCAGTGAAGAACTTGGAATGTTTTGATGGTCACCCGCCTCGGCTTTCGGCATTCTCCGGCGACCGGAGCTTTATTTTGGCAATCCCAACGGCGGGCTAGCTCCTCTTGACGTGGGGAACCATATATCTCGGGTCTGCCACGATCCAACAGCAGACGGAGACAGATCGTGCTTCCAAAACCTCTCGGGTTCGGTCTCGATTTGTAGTGCGTGCAGTTGTTTTGGGCGATATCTAAACCGATAGAAGGAAAGAGGGAGGCGTTTGTTTTGTCGTGGTGGTGTTGGTTGGACGGAATGACCACCGGAGCAGAGACGACCGATAGATTTAAGCCTCGGCGGATGGCTAGGGTTCTGTTGGAGAATAAGGCCCTCACCTGCAAAAAGAAGAAGAAGCAAATGAAATAAAAAGGGAAGCCTTCCTTTATTATCAGACCCGTACGGTTTGGGTGCACCGAACACGGATCCCATGCTGACCCGGTCCAGCAAAGGAGGACCCAGCTTGCTGGCCCAGATTAGGTGCTTAAGTCCAATGTTTTGGACTTTGGGTATATTTTCCTCATTTCATCTTGTAAATATATATTTGTTATGTTGTGTTTTATTATGCTTTTTTTATATATACATATATATTCGACACATACATACTGTTATTGGTATGATATGTAATATACATTAATGTTTTATGATGTATATATATATATATGGTGCATATAACATATAGTTTTAAAGAATATATAATACACAGTTTTTCATATATATCGTATAAGTTCTTTCTTTCATATAATACATATCATATAAGTTTTTTTTATAAAGTATATAATACATAGTTGTTATAATATATATAATATAGTGTTAAATACATATAATATGTTTTTGGTATAGAATATATACTAAATACATTTGTATTTATGTTTTAGGCCTAGTGTTAGTAGTTTAGGGCCCTAGGTTTTGAATAGTTTGAGCTTTTGTCTTGGGCTTTAGATTGTTAGGCCTAGTTATTAGCTTTTGGGTTTTAGATTAGATTTAGGTTAATTATTTTAATTAATTTTAAATCGTGTGCTCGTATCATAGTGGCACGATTTTAAATTAATTAAGTTAATTCTAGAGTTTAGGTCTTCTTAAGGTTTTAATCAAGTCAGGGTTAAATATTAGATTCACTTAGATTAATTAGATCATTAATTGAACTTCCATAATTTGGGCCTTTTAGGTTTGGACTTTTAGTGGGCCTTTGTGCGGTTAATTTTCAAGTCTTTGTTTGACATTCATTTTATTTGTCATCATTTACCCCATTTAGTTTACACGTTAATTAATTTAAACAATAAAAGGGGAGGTATTCATTAATTCCGATACATGTGTTGTAACAGCCTGAACTTAAAGGATGCTGACCAAATATTTGAATTAATCCTTACCGACTTAAGGTAGAATTAAAACTTGATAAAGTCATTGCATCATTCCTTAACTGCTTGCACCATGCATAAAGGTGACGTGCGAGATTCGAACTATAAATTAACACGGCAGTCAGGCTTATTCGATGTCGGTTTAATCTAGGGTCCGATGTATCGTCAACCTTATTAGTTAAATGTCCAATTAATTTGAACCCACCAAATTGATAAAGCCCGTTCAATTAAGGTCACCAAATTAAATTCTTTTCAAATTTCAACAATTTCCTTCGATTAAGAGCAACAAATATTTCGGTAGCGATTTTCAGGCATGATGGGGGTGCTAATCCTTCCCCACACGTAACCAACTCCCGAGCCCTTTCAAATTGAATCTCTGGTTTTGTGGTGTCCGGCCCACCTTATCCAAGTGGCCGGTGGCGACTCCAAATCTTATCTTAAATAAGAACCACATTTTCAATCGTTTTTCAAAGGATTATAATTTTTCAAAAGGAATTCCCTTTAAGCAAACCTTCTCCAAAAGGTGGGATATATTAGTAGTTTTTTTTCTTCAAAAAACGTCGTTATAGAGATTACACTCAATTTATCCATGGATTTCAACAATAAATTAAGGATCCTAGCTTACCCGATCGAGAGCAATGATTTGATATCGATAAACCGAAAAAATTTCAAGCTTTTCTAACCTCAACAATGAAGGTGCTTGCTTAGAGGTAGGAGATGAGATAGAAGTGTTCGCTTCCTCATAACCCAGGTAAGCTTCCAATCCTTCCCTTCGTTCTTTTATTTATTATAACCTTAAGATTTCCTTAAGGTGAATGAATCTATTTCTGATCACCCACGTAAGTGGTGATTTTAATTGAGGAGGGGCTAATCGCAAGGTTAGTCCCTCAACTCTCAATTTTCTATACTTGTATCCCTAAACTTTCAATTTCTATATTTTAGTCACTAAAAGATTTTTGATAATTTCAATAAGGTCCATAATCAATAATTTGACTCAATTGGAGTCTAATATCGATATAATTGACCTTACAGTCAAAGTCAAAACAATATTTGGACCTTTTCGATTTAGGGTTTCTGATCGCTAGAACCCATTTCCGACTAATTCGAATTTCAGGATGTTACAACTTTCCCCCTTAAGAAAAATTTGTCCTCAAATTTTTTTACCTGAAGCAAAGAGATGAGGATATTACTTCTTCATCGATTCCTCTGGTTCCCAGGCTGCTTCTTTATTATAGTGACTCCTCCAGAGCACTTTAACCAAAGGAACAGACTTGTTGCGAAGTCTTTTGACTTCCTTTGCTAGAATTTGAACCTGTTCTTCCTCATAGGACAGATCTGGTTGAAGTTCCACTTATTCAAGTTTAATGATATGCGAAGGGTCGGAACGACACTTTTGGAGCATTGATACATAAAACACATCATGAATCTTACTCAACTCTGGGGGTAACAATAAGCAGTAAGCCACAGGGCCAATTTTTTCAGTAACTTCGAAAGGTCCAATGAATCGGGGACTCGGCTTCTTTTTTCTTCCGAACCTCAGAACTTTCTTCCTAGGTGAGACTTTAAGAAAAGCTTTCTCACCAACTTCGTACTGTATATCCTTTCGCTTAAGATCAACATAGGCTTTCTACTGGTTAAAGATAACTTTTAATCGATCATGGATGATGGTAACCCGTTCCTCGGTTTCTCAAAGTAAGTCAGGGCCTAACACATTTCCTTCACCAAGTTTAGACCAACACAACGGAGTTCTGCAATGTCTGCCATACAAAGCTTCATACGGTGCCATCTTGATGGAAGCTTGGTAATTGTTGTTGTAGGCAAACTCGATAAAGGTAGGGATTTCTCCAAGGAGCCTCCGAAATCAATGATACAATCATAGAGCATGTCTTCCAAAACTTGGATTACCCTTTCCGATTGGCCGTCAAATTGAGGGTGAAAAGTAGTACTGAGGTTAACTCTGGTGCCTAGAGCTCATTGCAACAACTTCCAGAATCGAGATACAAATCGTGGATCTCGATCAGAAATGATTGACTGAGGCACTCTGTGGATTCGGATAACTTCCTTGATATACAAGTTAGCTAGTTTAGGAAGACCATAGTCCATCCGAACTGGCAAGAAATAGGCTGACTTGGTGAAACGGTCTACAATGACCCAAATGGCATCATGTTTAGTAGGAGTCAAAGTTAGACCACTAACAAAATCCATACTGATCTTCTCCTACTTCTATTGCGGTAGATCGATGGGTTGTAATAAGCCGGTAGGAACACGATGTTTAGCTTTAACACGCTAACACATGAGGCACTTTGACACGAATTCAACTATAGCTTGTTTTATGCCTAGCCACCAGAAAAGCTCTCGTAGGTCCTTGTACGTCTATACCGACCCTGGATGGATAGAGAAAGAACTCGAATGAGCTTCCCTGAGGATATCGGTACGAAGAGATTCATTATTGGGTACACAGACCCGATCACAAAAACATAAGAGCCCTTCAAAATTTATTCTGAAGTCGGGGTTGTCTTGCAGCTTGGAAAAGATAACTTGAAGCTTAGGGTATTACTTTTGTAAAGCTTGAATTATCGATATGATGGTAGATTGAACTTGAAGTTTAGCTACGAGATAGAGATGCTGCTAAAGACGGAAGTGAGCATCGATAGCTTGAGGAGCTGCAATACAAGGACTTTGCAATGAGTCGATACACTAATCAACATATTAGACTCAATAATCAATAACAATACTTACTAGGTAGAGGTTTGCGGCTGAGTGCATCATCTACAACATTGACCTTGCCTGGATGGTAATCAATAACAAGATCGTAGTCCTTGAGGAGTTCCATCCATCTCCTTTACCGAAGATTCAACTCCTTCTAGGTCAAAAGGTACTTGAGACTCTTATGATCAGTGAAAAGGTATCATTTCTCTCCATAGAGATAATGTCTCTAGATTTTCAATGCAAAGACAATTGCATCCAACTCCAGGTCATGAGTAGGATAATTCATTTTATGGGGCTTTAGTTGCCTCGACGCATAGGCAATGACCCTACCTTCTTGCATCAATATGCATCCTAACCCGATATGCAAGGCATCACTATAAACGGTGTAGTCTTTTCCAAACTTGGGTTGGGTTAAGACTGGTGCGTGTGTCAACACTTGCTTCAATTGATCAAAACTTCTTTGTTGATCCGCAGACCAAACAAATGGAGCTTTCTTTCTCAACAACTTAGTTAGAGGAGCTACTATCATAGAGAACCCTTTGACGAATCTTCTATAATAGCCAGCGAGACCAAGAAAACTTCTCACCTTACCAATGTTCTCCAGTGGGTGTCAATCAACGATGGCTTGGATCTTCTTCAGATCTACTTGTATGCCCGAAGCCGATACAATGCGCCTAAGGAAGACAACTTTGGTGAGCTAGAACTCACATTTGGAAAACTTAGCAAACAATTGCTTCTCCCGAAGGATCTGAAGCACAATGCGAAGGTGATCTCGATTCTCTGTAGGCTTTTTAGAATAAATCAATATGTCGTCAATGAACACTAATACGAATTTATCAAGGTAGGGTTTGAAAACCCAATTCATTAGATCTATGAAAGCTGTCGATGCATTGGTTAGCCCAAAAGGCATCACTAAGAATTCGTCGTGTCTGTATCTTGTTCGAAAGGCCGTCTTGGGTACATTACATTCTTTGACTCTCATATGGTAATACCCGGACCTTAAATCGATATTGGAAAACATAGAGGCATTCTTAAGTTGATCGAATAGTCATCTATCTTTGGCAAATGATACTTATTCTTGATGGTTACCTTGTTTAAATGTCGGTAGTTGATACAAAATCTCATGGAACCATCATTCTTCTTAACAAAAAGAACTGATGCTCCCTAAGGATAGAAATTCGATCGAATGAAACCTTTATTCAAAAGGTCTTGAATTTGACCCTTTAGCTCCTTGAGCTCAATGGCTGCCATGCGGTAAGGTGCAATAGAAACTAGGGTAGTTCCAGGTTGCACTTCAATGCCGAATTTAACTTCACGAGTTGGAGTAAAACTAGAAGTTTATCAGGGAAGACATCAGAGAATTCATATAGGATGTCAACATCCACAAAACGTGGTCTATTCTTGGCTTCCAATGTCAAAGCGTATAAGGAAGGATTTCCTGAATTCATCAACACTATACTTTCCTTTCCAAGGCCTCGAAAGTATAGCTTCCTCTTACTACAATCTACCCACACTTGATGCTCACTAAGCCAGTCTAGACCCAGTATAACATCAAACTCATGGATCGATAGGGCCAATAGATTGTCCATAAAAGGAATCCTTTGATTCACTAAGGGACAATTCTTGCACATAAGATTTATGGTGACACAATCACCTAAATGATTTGTTACAAAAATTCTCGGTACTATAGGTTCAGACAATAATATTTGCTTTTAACCAACACGGTGCTTATAAAAGAGTGGGTAGAACCAGGATCAATCAATGCATATAAAGTATAGGAATACAATTCAATGGTACCTCCAATGACATCGGGTTTATCCCCTTCTTCCCTACTCCTCACATGATACATTTGGGCAGGTACCTCTGATTCTTGCTTGCTCGATGCCTTCCCAAAGCCGCTAGGTCTCCCTACAGCTCATGGTGAACCTTGCCTTGACCCTTTACCTCGGAAGGACTGATTAGGGGTTGTAACATTAGCCGGTGTAGCAGTAGACTTGGTTGCATTCAGTTGACAATCACAGATAAAATGGCCTTGCTCGCCACAAAAGAAACAAGATCTAGTCTGTTTATGGCATGGACCTGTTGGATGCATGTTCTGATAGTAGTTACAAACAGGGTGTTGTGAACCTCTATTAGAGCCTCTAGTGCTCTCAACCGAGGCTGCCTTGGAAAGAGACTAAGTCATAGTCTGAGGCTTCTTAATGTTCCTAGAACGAGATTGCTGCGGATAGACATGTTGCTTAGGGCCTTGATACTTTCCATTCTTGTTCCATCTAAGAGGTCGAGAATCATCTCTGAACCTTTTCTCAACTTTGCCCGACCCAATGGTCTTTTGGGCTTTCAACAACGCTTCAGTAGCTTTGACTCAATTCACCAAGTCTTGGAAGTCGATGCCTAGTGCAGTAAACATGGGGCGAAGCTTATCACTTAGCCCGATAATGAACATACGACACTTTTCTTTCTCTTTCTTGATATATTTAGCACCATATCGGTAATACTTACAAAAATCATAGATGTATTGCTCAATTGGCTGCCCACCTTGCTTGAGGTGGAGGAAGATGCTACGTCTTTCTGCGAGATCAAACTCGCTAATGTACTTCTTGTGAAACTCTCGAAGAAAGAATTCCTAGGTTATAGTGTCTTCGGAGATCGTAATGGTAGAAGTCTCCCACCAATGCAAAGCTTCATCGGTTAGTAATGCAAGGGCGCATTCTAGCTTGTGCTCATCCAAACACTACATCTGCTTATTCAATATTTGTAGGGTATTGTCCAGCCAATATTCAGTAATTTTAGGATTGTCATCATCCTGACCGTAAGGGTAGAAGTCTCCCACCAACTGTTTATTCCTAGGTTATAGTGTCTTCGGAGATCGTAAGGGTAGAAGTCTCCCACCAATGCAAAGCTTCATCGGTTAGTAATGCAAGGGCGCATTCTAGCTTGTGCTCATCCAAACACTACAACTGCTTATTCCTAGGTTATAGTGTCTTCGGAGATCGTAAGGGTAGAAGTCTCCCACCAATGCAAAGCTTCATCGGTTAGTAATGCAAGGGCGCATTCTAGCTTGTGCTCATCCAAACACTACAACTGCTTATTCAATATTTGTAGGGTATTGTCCAGCCAATATTCAGTAATTTTAGGATTGTCATCATCCTGACCAGTGAAAGTATAAGCCCGGTACTGTGAAAGCTTATCAATAGGGGCTTGAGTGTGCTGGACAACTGGTGCGGTAGGCTGCGCTACTGGTTCGACCCTCGTCGCAGTCATAAACTGCTTAAACATATTGGCCAAATTTTGATAACATTCGGCCTGAGCAGTAAGCATCTCAGGTCCGGCGCCTCGTGCAGAGGCTTCTTATGGATTAGGAGGATCTCCCCCTAATTTCCTCGCAGTGTGTCGAGGAACCAATGGCAGGCTCATTGATGTGAGCTTCATTAGTTTCAGACATAACTATAAGATAATGAGAGATCAGATTAGTCAACAAGTCACAGTATATACAATATATAACTCCTAAGCGGTAAAGTAACTCAATAACAATGCAATAGCCTTCGGTTTAGTCCTAAAATCGACTAAGTTCTAGCTCTGATACCACAAATATAACACCCATTCCCAATCTGGTAGAAAATCGAGTCAGAAAGCTTTATTGGTGAACGATACAGAAAATTCGGAGCAACAATTACATCAGTAAGTCACACGATGCGATGCAATAACAATATGCAACTAAAACAAAGCGGTACGAGGTTTGCTAATCTGAATTAGGACCAATTTTAAACTTCTCAAGCCCGTAGGGACCAAACTATAAATTTGATATTTTATAGAGCTTTCTTAAAAATTTATCAAATGACCATCTAATTCGAGAAGTAATTGATGACTCTGTGAAGTTTCATGTCAATCGAAATTCATTTCCTTATTCAATTTAGCAAACAAGATTCAGTGACTGATATGTAAACAATGCAAAACTGTGTTCAACAGCCCCTAACTGATATAACAGACACCGTAACAAAATACCTTGGTGTCGTATCGGTACGCTTATACATGGATTTGATCTCCAAATGAAACTGTCCAACTTTGTTTTGATGCAGCTTAACCTGTATCGATATGGGTTGACTAATGTTGACTTTAACTAGGACCCGTTTTGATACACCATGTACTCGTACCGATACCATTGATTTTCCAGACCTCACTGCCCAAAGTCGAATCGAAATGCCTTGAAGCCGTATCTATACACCTGGGTTAACCTACACTTTGACTGTCCCAAATATGCACTACCATACCGAAATAGGTGAACCCGTGTTGGTACGACTTGCACTGTAATGTCAAATTTTATCTGGTTTTTAACCAAATTAACCTGTTGAACAATGTTCAAATGCAATGAAATTTTACCAGCAAGTTTATTAAGCTATAATCTATAAGCATGTCAAATTTCAAGGCTATCCGAATCTGTTTGCTAGGTTTCACCTTTTAAGGCCAAATATGCATTATTAGCCAATTTTAAATAATGCAAAAAGGTCAATTAGAGCCATAGTGACTTTTACAAGCCATGCATAATACACACATATCAAAAGAGTCATAAATGACTAGTTCAACTACTTTGCCACCATCCTAGGAGTTCATAAAGGCAAATCACATTACTTGGGGTTTGTAGTGACTTGTCAACAACGTCAATTCTCCGATCTTCAACGGTGAAATCCTTAACCTAAAATGTATAGAATGAAATGCATTAGGCATACTTTGCCTAGTGAGGTAGTCATAAACAATGTCAATATTAATGTAATGCATTTCATGTCATATATCAATAACAATGATGATATGAACCAATGCTATCAATGCGATGTTCATGTTTAATAATAATAATATCATGTCTCATACATTAACCCTTGGATCGATTCTCGAATAGTGGATACGCGAATTTCTACGCCTTGCCAAATCAATGAATGGTCTATTCCCTCTGCCTCGCCAATATGACCAATATCACAATACATCCTTCTGCCTCTCCAAATCAATATAGGCTGTAGCCCAAGGACCGTAGTCCACCCGTACACTGAGCTTATGAATTCTATGGCATGCCAATTGTATCCAATGTCCTTTCGAATCCAAGATTCGGTAACAATATTAATAAATGGTGTTCGATGAAAATAGAAATGTTTAATATTCTTGTCAATAAGCAACGATTCGATATCAATGTTCAGTAACAATTTCAATAACAATGTCAGTGCTCAATAATCTCAATGACAATGGCAATGATCGATGCTTCATTTATGATATTTCGATAACAATAACTACATCAATAACAATACTTAGTGACAATAACAATGATGATAGCAATGACTATGCTCTATGATCAATGTTCTATGTTTCTATAATTCAATGAAGAGGACAATAGCAAAATCGATAGCAAAGTCCAACAACAATGTTGATGCTCAATAATCTATACTATACTTACCGGTGCTTACCAATAGTATCCTCAAAGTGATTCGGTGCAATATTCCGTAATAATGATGTTAGAAATACAATAATCAATGACAATGGGATCAGGAAAGGCACCTAGCCTATCTCGAGACTCCGACTACACTCACCTTGATAATCTGATGTTCCTACGGCTCCCGGATGGCAATTCCTTTGTTCCTAGCTTTCCTCGGTGATGGTGGATGATCTCTATCCAATTCTTGAGCTAGGTTATACAATAGGAATCGATTAGAATCGATAATACGATATTGAAATTAGTATAACGATATCAAATTCAATATCAAAGTTGAAAATAGCCATTTAGCTATCAATTCCCATGGATAGTCAAAACCTTAACTTGAGATTACACTTAATTTGTCCATGGATTTCAACAATAAATTAAAGATCCTTGCTTACCCGATTGATAGCAATGATTCGATATCGATAAATCGAAGAAATCTCAAGCTTTTCCAACCTCAACAATGGAGGTGCTTGCTTGGAGGTAGGAGGTGAGATAGAAATGCTTCCTTCCTCATAACCCGGGTAAGCTTCAAAACCTTCCCTCCCTTCTTTTATTTATTTTAACCTTAAGATTTCCTTAAGGTGAAGGAATCTATTTTTGATCACCCACGTATGCGGTGATTTTAATTGAGGAGAGGCTAATTGAAAGATTAGTCCCTCAACTTTCAATTCTCTATACTTGTACTCGTAAACCTTCAATTCCTATAGTTTAGTCACTAAAAGATTTTCGATAATTTCAATAAGGCCCATAATCAATAATTTGACTCAGTTGGAGTCTAATATCAATACAATTGACCTTGCGGTCAAAGTTAATACAGTATTTGGACCTTTTCGATGTAGGTTTTTCGATCGTCGAAACCCATTTTGGACTAAGTCAAATTTCGGGATGTTACATAGAGAAAGTGAAATTCATTGGAAGAAGTGAAAGGAATAGAAACAACGCGCTCACGACGGATTTTGAAATTTTGGTATTGTTTAAAACGATCCATGGCACGAAGTTATTGAGGTTCATTAAAATACTGTTGAAAAATATGGCTTAGTTTAAGTTTTGTACCACTATTGTCGGAATTAGGATTTTGATTTGAAGAACTAGACCCGATCTCTTTTCTCTCTCTTTTCTTAAGACCCATGGCAAAAACCTAAAAAAATCAAACTATAAAAATAATGTATGCATAAACATCACATTAAATCCAATGATCAAGGTATTATGAAAACCTATATTGTATAGTTTAAAAGCAGATACAAGTATAAAAAGAATTTTTGGTGAAAGAAAAACTAAAAAACAATGTAGAAAAATATACCAGTATAATTTTATATTCGAACAAAAAAATTTCAGTGTTGAATGAATTTTTGTAAAATCTTTAAAACCCAATATATATATATATATATATATATATCCTAAATATATAATTTTTGATGGAAAAACAATATACAAGTATAAAAGAAATTGAAAATAAAAGAAAGTATATACCTTGAGAATGTGGATTATGGATGAATGAAGAGATGATTGTGCACAAAGCTTGATGAAATTGCTCGGGGTTTGATGTTAAAACCAAAAGCCCCCAAAGAATTGATGATGATTTGTGAGAAAAACAAAGGGTTTTAAGGTTTTAAATAGGGAAAACTCAACGTAGGGTTTTAAAGAAAAAGTAGGGTTTGTTTTAAATTAGAAAAAACCCTTTTAATGCTTATTTAAGACTCCAGCTACTACGCGTATCGATACGCTATAGTAGCGTACCAGAACTGCATACCGATATGGAATGTACCTGTACCGATCCCTAACTGTGTACAAGTTTACTTGTACCGAAACACTACCTAATGATACCCGTATTGATACGCGATACCCCGTATCGATACCCCTAAGCAAAAAATGTCATTTTCGGTAGGAATGAGCTCAAAAATTCAAACTTAATCAAATCAGTATGCATGTGTATGATATGAGATCATCATGTATGAGCAAAAATAGATGCATACTCCCCTAGCAACAAGAATAAATGCATATAGGAGCAAAAACACAAGAGCATGGAAATTAACCAAATTCAAGCTAGTTTTAAACACCAAAAAGGCTCTAAAGTTTAGAAAGGCTAGTAAACCCTAACTCTCTTCTAAGAGACCAAAAACGCTCTTTATCTAAAGGTTTGGTGAAGATATCCGCTAGTTGGTTTAAGGTGTCAACATATTCTAGAACAACGTCATTTTTCAAGACATAATCTCAAATAAAATGATGCCTTATCTCTATGTGCTTGGTTCTAGAGTGTTGGATGAGATTCTTAGTGAGACAAATGGCACTAGTATTGTCACACTTTAGATGGATGGTACCTACTTCAATTCCATAATCTAAGAGTTGTTACTTCATCTAAAGAATTTGAGCATAATAACTTCTGGGTGAAATATATTTCGCCTCAGTGGTAGATAATGCTACACTATTTTGTTTCTTAGAAAATCATAATATGAGCATACTACCTAGGAATTGACAAGTACCGGAGGTACTCTTTCTATCTATCTTACAACCTTCATAATCCGTATTTGAATAAGCATGCAAACTAAAGGAAGAGTTTCTAGGATACCAAAGACCTAAACAAGGTGTGTCTCTAAGGTATTTAAAGATTCTCTTAATGGCTTGTAGTTGTGATTCTCTAGGACTAGCTTGAAATCGAGCACACAGACAAACACTAAACATTATATCCGGTCTACTTGCAGTAAGATAAAGCAAATATCCTATCATTGATCTATAAAGCTTTAAATCAACACGCTTACCTTCTTCATCTTTGTCAAGCTTTGTAGATGAACTCATTGGTGTGGCTTGAGGTTTCACATTCTCCAAGCCAAACTTCTTGAGCATGTCTTTGATGTACTTAGCTTGATTGATGAAGATGTCATCCTTCATTTGTTTGATTTGGAGCCCCAAGAATAATGAGAGCTCCCCCTTCATACTCATCTCAAACTCACCTTGCATCAACTTAGCAAAATCTTGGCAAAGTAATTCATTAGTAGAACCAAATATAATATCATCAACATAAATTTGAACTACTAAGATGTCTTTGCCTTTTATTTTAATAAATAGAGTAGTATCCGCCTTTCCTTTGTCAAAACCATTTTTAATCAAAAAATTTGACAATCTTTCATACAAAGCTCTAGGAGTTTGTTTCAATCCATATAAAGCTTTTGAAAGTTTAAAAACATGGTTTGGGTATTTTAGATCTTCAAAATTGGGTGATTTTGTTACATATACTTCTTCATTTATGAAACCATTTAGAAAAGCACTTTTTACATCCATTTGAAAAAGCTTGAATTCATGATAACATGCAAATGCAAGAAGCATCCTAATAACTTCGATTCTAGCTATAGGTGCATAGGTTTCATCAAAATCAATTTCTTCTTCTTGAGTGTAACCTTGAGCAACAAGTCTAGCCTTGTTCCTCATTATATTACCACTCTCATCTAGTTTGTTTCTAAAAGCCCATTTAGTTCCTATGGTAGATTTATTACTTGGCCTATCAACTAGTGTCCATACTTTACTTTTCTCAAATTGATTTAACTCTTCTTACATAGCAAATATTCAATAATCACCATTTAATGCTTCTTTGATATTTTTAGGCTCTAAGCATGAGATAAATGCAACGAAATTACATGTATTTCTAAGAGAAGATCTAGTAGTTACCCCTTTGGATGGATCACTCAAAATCTCACCACCTTTGACATAGTTGAACTCCCTTGGGTAGGTGACCTCTTTTTCCTCTAGAGACATGTCCTTCAAGGCTTTTAAAGGTAGATCTTGTGCTTATTATTTAGTTGGAACTTCATCCACCTTTGATGATTGTTCTCCACCATCATTAACATAAAAAATTCATACATCATCATCATCACAAGAATCCTTCTTTGGAATGAGGTTATCATCAAAAACCATATGTATAGACTCTTCGACTACTAAAGTCCTCTTATTAAATACTCGATAGGCTTTAGAGTTTAAAGAATAGCCAAGAAAATTGCTTCATCACTTTTAACATCAAATTTGCCTAAATTGTCTTTTCCATTTTTTAAAACTAAACATTTACATCCAAAAGGATGAAAGTATCTAATGTTAGGCTTTTTGTTTTTGAAAAGTTCATAAGGTTTTTTCTTTAAAATAGACCTAACCATTACACGGTTGACAATATAACAAGCGGTATTAGTGGCTTCCGCCCAAAAATACTTAGGTAATTTATTTTCACAAAACATGGTTCTAGCCATTTATTCTAAAGTTAGATTTCTTCTCTCAACAACCCCATTTTGTTGAGGTGTGCGAGGAGCAGAAAAAGTATGGCTAATCCCATTTGAATTACAAAACTCCTCAAAACCTAAAATTTGAAATTTGATTACATGGTTACTCCTAATATGAGAAGTGGAGTTACCAACATCATTTTGAGTTACTTTTGAAAATGTGATAAAGTTTTCTAAAGCCTCATCCTTGGTACTTAAAAATAGAACCCAAATATTTCTAGAGTAGTCATCAACTAAGACAAATACATATGATTTTCCACCCAAACTCATTGTTCTAATAGGGCCAAAAAGATCCATGTGAATCAATTATAAAACTCTACTTGTGGAAGTACCATTAATAGGTTTAAAAGAAACTCTTTTGTGTTTGCCTTTTGCACAAGCATCACAAATTTTGTCATACGAAAACTTTATTTTTGGTAAACCTCTTACAAGATCATTTGAAATCAATTTTTCTAAAACACTCATGCTTGCATGCCCTAATTTTCTATGCCATAACCATGAGTCATGCTCATCTTTAGCTACAAAATATGCATTGGACATATGAATGTCATATATATGCACCATGTATATGTTTCCTATGCGATGACCAATAAGCACAATTTTGTTAGTTTCAATGTTGATAATTTTACAACCATATAAATCAAAAAGCAGATTAAAACCTTTATCACAAAGTTGACTTATGCACAAAAGATTATGCTTAAGACTGTTGACATATAAGACTTCAACAATAAGGATAGAAGAGTGATTACCAATGGAACCAATTCCTTTAATGTGGCCTTTGGAGTTGTCACCAAATGTCACTACTCCTCCACTATTTGGTTTTAGCTCCAAGAACCGACTTTTGTCACCGGTTATGTGTCTCTAGCATCCACTATCAAGGTACCACAAATTTGCACATGAAGCTTTGGCCTTGTAGCAATGTTCCCCCTACAAACAAAGAATTATGTCTTGATTTTTGGTACCCAAATCTTTTTGGGTCCATGAGTATTAGCTCCCAAAATTTTGATTCCCTTGGAAATCCAATAAGAAATAGCACTAATGTCATTAGAAGTGACAAGTTACTTAGGAACTCACACACTCCTAATTCTCTTACCATATGAGGGCCTTTGGAAGCCTCTTTGTTTGTATCCTCCAAAGTTTAGTTTAACATAGTTGGATTTTGAAGAATTTCACTTTTCAAAACTATATTTCTCAACTTTGTTCAAAGAAGCTTTGAGATCACCAACTTCCTTTTGGTGATCATCATGAAGTTTGGAGAGAAGGTTACGTAAATCTTGTTTTTTTTCTTTTCAAAATCATTTTGTTTTGTTTGTAAATCCAAAACCTTCTTCTCAAGTTCCAAGTTGGTTTTAGATAAATAATCATTTTGATTTTTCAAATTTGAAATTGTTTTCTTGTTTTTCAAAAGAGATTCTTTATACTTCTCCACCAACTCATCACATACCTCTTGCAACTCATCATAAGCTTCTTAAAGTTCATCAAATGTAAAATCAAAATTGGATGAGTTAGAGGTTGCCTTTGGATCATATTATAGTGCCATGAGACAAAATTTGACCACTTCTTGCTCCTCTTCATCGAATGATTCCTCATCACTCCAAGTAGCAACATGAGCCTTGAGCTTCTTCTTCTTTCTGAAGCTCTTCCTCTTTAGTTGGGGACAATCAATCTTGATGTGCCCTGGCTTCTTGCACTCATAGCAAACTATTTGACCCTTCTCTTCCTCCTTATTCTTGTTCTTGAAATCCCCTTTTCGATGGAACTTTCTTCCCCAGTTGGATTTTATGAACCGGGTGAACCATAGTCTTTCTTCATATTCCTCCTCACTAGAATCGCTTTACTCTTGTGAAGCTTTGAGAGCAATTCTTATCTTCTTATTCTCTACTTCTTTCTTCTCCACCTTCTTTTCTCCTATCTTCTTCTCTTCCTTTCTTCATTATCTCATGAGTGAGAAGAGACCCAATAATAGCATCGAGCTTCAAGGTCTTGAGATCATTGGCTTCTATGATGGCAGTCCTCTTTCCATCCCATGACTTGGGAAGAGAGTAGATGGCTTCCGAACAAGCTTGTCTTCTAGAATGACTTCTCAAAAACACTTAAGCCCATTGACGATTATGGAGAATCTATCGGACATGATGCCAACATCCGGTTCTATTTTGAAGTTCTCATAACTCAAGTTAAGGAGTCCAATCTTGATCTCCTTGTCATCATTGGTGCCCTCGTATGTAACTTCAAGCTTGTCTCATATCTCCTTTGGACTTGTACAAAAAGACATCTTCGAATACTCATTTAGTCCAAGAGCAAGAAGAGCACGTTTACTTGCAACTTCCTCTGATCTTAATCGGTCATCTCTTGCTTGGACTTGGGAACGAGCCGGTCTCTTTCTCTTTTTATTGGAATGAATGGTCTATCTTCTACTACACCTCAAATGAGGTAGACGTTGGATTTGATGAAGAGCCTCATACGACTCTTCTAATGAGGATAGTTATCCTCATTGAAATAAGGCAGTTTGGAAATGGATTGAGACTCATAGAGGTTGGTGCTGAAAGTAGAGGTCATGACTTGATTATTTGTTGATTGAATCACCTTCGGATCGTCTCAAAAGGATGTTAATCCTTCCAATGAGTGTGGCTCTGATACCAATTGCTAGGATGATCAATCAATGGTGAAATTGGCCAAGAGGGAGTGAATTAGCAATTTAAAAAGATGTGGAAGCAAATTGGAAAATAAAAAGATTGAGAGACAATGAGTTATAGTGGTTCAACCTTCTAACAAGGTTTACATCTACTACATTAGCTTCCCACTAAGGATTTTCCCAAATTCACTAAGAATTTTTCCCCTTTTTATAGGCTCAAGAGGAAACATTTTACAAACTCAAAGCTCTTTACCCCAAAGCTTTGAGAAAAACTCTCTTTTACAAGAAGAAGTTTAGCAAACTGAAAATCCTCTCAAAGGTAATGAGTTTTCCCAAATACAAGTTCACTCAAACCTAATACTTGAATAAAAATAATTACAAATATGAACACTCAAGTGGGTTACAAGGATATGACTCTAAAAGCTCAAAGATTGTTGGATAATTGCTTGAATGCTTAAGACTTGATCAATAATAATTGTTGTAGCTTTGGAGACTTGATTTTATACTCCCTCATTGATTTCTAACTTTTGGGTAGTTAAGATCATAAATACAATCGTTGGGCTGCATTCTTTCCACAATAAATGTTGTTTGATAGCCAGGCATATCGATACATGAACAGTTATATCAGTAGCTACCATAAGAGGAAAGAGCCGTTGTACAAAAGGGTATCGATACGCGGGAGGGAGTATCGGTACGAAGAGTGTATTTAACAAAAGGGTATCTATACGGACTAAGCTGTATCGATACGGGTTTCACTCACTGGAATCTGAGAAAGTTGAGAATGAAAAAAGGTTTTGGTATGCCTAAGGGCTTATCGGTACAATATAACAACTTTTTAAAATTTATGGTTCCAATAAACTGACAACGCAACGATCATAAAATTTATTACAAAGATTTGAAAATCTCAACACTTCGTATCAGTACGCGTAATGTAATACCTCAAAGTTTTTTATAGTGACCAAAATGAATAAATAAAAATTTGAGGACTAAAGTATAAACTTAGGAAAAGTTTAGGGACTAAATTGTAATTTTCAAAAGTTATGTATTTTAGTCTCGTAAATGAATAGTTTACCCCTAAGAATGATGTTTTCATGTTACTCAGTTTTTTGGTATGAAATTTATGTTAAAAGCTATAAAGAGTTAAAGTTCGAGAAGAATTCAGATAATCAGATCGAATTGAATAATTGAGATATTTCGTTAAAAGATAAGGCAAGTTTAAAAATATCTTTTCCATGCCTTATTTTAGAAGAATTTAATATGGACCATTGGATTAAATTATATTTTCCATGTTAAATATGAGTCGTTGGATGAAAAATGGCAAGATTGTAATTTTGGAAAATTACAAGGGCAAAGTTGGTAACTACTAACTTATTGGTTTATTTTTTACCCTTGGATGAATAAAGTGACATTTGGAAAGCTTTGGAGCATTGGATATCAAGGGTAAAATAATCATTTAACTATTAAGAAGACTTTTATTATAAATAAGACTAATATAAGCCATTTGGCATAAACAAAGAAATAGAAAAGTATGGAAATTTCTTCATCTCTCTTCATCTTGTCGTGATTTTCTCCTAAGGTAAGGAAACATTTTATTTTTGATTTTCAAGTCATTCTATTAGGAATTTTAATGAAAGCATGGAATATAAAATTGATCTACATGAAATTCTCTATCATTCGGTATTAATTCTTCACGTTTTCCATGCTTGATTCTTGAGCTACTGAATTTGATTTGTAACACCCTCAATCCAGTTCAGGAGAAAACTTAAATTGAAGATATTACTGAAAACACATTCCAGAAATTATGTGACCAAATTATTATAATTTGGTCAAGCTTCAATCTTTTCAACCAAGAAAGCTAGATTTACACGTTCAAGACTTTTATTCGGGCCTTCCAAAAAGATTGAGGTTATTCAAAGCACATAGAGGAACAATGATCAATTTTTAATTTTCCTCAACTAGATTAGGCATAACTAACAAGCAACCTTCCGTACATCATATCAAGCTTAACCTAGCCAATAAGCAAACATTCGAGCGACATACAAGGATTGTCTTGCAACAAAGATCAAAAGGTTTATGGTCATTTATTCATAGAAGAGTAATTTGATCCAATTACACCGTAATGTTCGAACAAAAAGGGTAAATAGGTGTTCCAGTCAGTTTCTTGTAACTTAAATAAAATTGATCAGGGCTAAGTTAACTAAGCCAAGCTATATTCATCCTATTCAAAGATGCGCCAAAACATAGCTTATACATCAATAGATTATAAGACCTTATTAACATGATAGACACCAATCGGACATGATATATTTTGGTTCAATTCGTTTTTTTAAACACATTTCATATTACAAATACACAATATGGAGTATTCCCAATTTCATCCATTTTACTAAATTACTAGTTGTAGTGACTTTCAAATTAGACATGATAGGTATTTTCTATGTCCATATCATATGAGCAATCACCTCAAGATCATAACAAGCATTAGGCATATACAAAGGTTTCAATTAATCTAAACTTAGAAATTCTCAATTAAACGTGATAAGAGCTTTCATTACACACAACATACAAGAGACCAACTAAAAATTTAACAAGTATATATACACATACATAGGTTTCGTACCTCCTACTTAATAATCACCTTCATGAAATCAAGATTTTAATTCTTTAATTGATAACATAATTACTACTAAGCTGTACTCGATGTACCTTTCGTTCGAAGGTGGGACAAAAATGCAAATCTAATCAACCAACAATTTATTTAACTTTGTTATCATATTAGACTCTATTCGGAATATGAGCTAATTGGTTCACTACACTTTTATATCACACAGCAGATTGAATCACACCATTTAGTAGCATCTAATACCTGGATTTCACAAATTAAAACTCTTAGAAATTCGGATTAACCATGTCAAGAATCTCTACGACGACCTAAGCATACAAACAATCATTACATGATAAGCTATCATTTAAAATTTCACACTAGTCTCATTCGAGCCATTTAGTTAATTAATACATTCATCTATGATATAAACTCATTAATAAACCAAATTGAGCAAACCACAACAATTATTTAAACATTATCAAGAATAGATGGGCCAATTACAACTTTGCAGTGAATAAAACAATACTACAACAAACTATTTGACATGCTTCTTAACTAACACTATGCCACCATCTATGGAGTTTTAAATAAAGAAAATCTAGATTCTACTTGAGACTTTAGGTAGTGACAACAAAACAACAAAGCATAAGGTCCATGATATTAAATGGAAATCCAAAAGAAGTTCAAGCATATAATTACACTAGGATTTTATATCTTAATGTTAGCTTAGACACGGCTTTGTTTATTAGAAGCTTAACCAGAGTTCATATTCTTTCATGTCTTATTCGAAATTCCTTCAGAGATTAAGCTGAGTTCTTTAAAAAATCTTATCGAACTTGTCAGAGTTTATGGCTTATCTTATCACAGCCTTAGTAAAGCTTATTGAAATTCTTATTAGAACTTTTGAAGCTCTTGTTAAATCTTATCAGAGTTTCCTTTTCAAACTTAGTATCTGAGTTTGTATCTTTTATAACATTTGCCTTGGATCACATTTGGACATGAGTAGCATTGGTCCGAGTTTGACTATATTGGTCCATGTTACACATAGCCCAAAGCACATAACAATGTCTAGTGTCGAAAATATAACAATCCTAACTTCTCAACTATCCAACCAAACTGTCACCAATCTCTTTATCATCTCCCTTGTTACCTCCTACTGTCGCCAATATATCAAATATATAAAGGGGCATCCCCCGAGCCGTAGCTCATGGACCGTAATCCCTGAAATATATACCTCAGCACCATGCCAAATTGTCCAAGGTCTTCCATTACTCAGGCAACTTACGTATTTTATACTTTAAAGTTAGGGGGTATCTTATGACACAAGTATCTTACTTGTTTCTTTTCTTAGTATCTTATAGCAAAAGATGAGTTTTTAGCTCCTTAGAGTGCGAATTCTTATAGCTTAAAGCTTGATGTTGTTTCTTGTATTTTATGCTTTCAAGGATTAAGGGTCGATACCAGTTCAAGCAACGTTCATACATAAATATACTTCAATTCTATAATCAATAAACATCATAATAAAGCATACAATACATTCATGATGCATATGTAATGCATACCTTAACTATGAGACTTCAATGTCATGTATGTAACCCAATCCCAGATGATCTATGTGAGCCTTATGCAAAATGATCATATATGATCCCTACTTTAACATTTAAGACAACAATTCAATAGAAGTAAAGATCGGAGTGACTCCGTGTCACCCGAACAAATGCAACTACACTCACCTCTTATCCCGAAGTTACGGGATACCTGAATCCACAATTTCCCCTAGCTTTCAACTACACTTTCTCCCACTCTTCCATAACATGCCATGTACCTCAAACATAACAACAAACCATTAAAAAGCAAATTAATTTGTTCAATTTACAAAACAGTCTCTAAACACACACACACATATATATATTCACATTCCCTAATACATTAGTATTGGATCATATTTGTACAAACAGCCCGTGACACACTTATACACTTACATACACATCAAAAACACTCCATTAACTTTCACATTTAATCAAATCTGCCCAGCCAAACATGTGTACACAAATACATATCAAAAACAGTCCAACAAACATCTAATTTAATAGCAGAACAGTCCCTAACTTGTAAAACAGTTCTTATATTCATTCTTAAAGCTTTCCCACTGTTTTGATTATTCAAAACAGTCCATTATTGATCTTTAAACATATACAACAGTCCCAATTTTATTCATATACACTTACCTACAAATCAGTCCATTATACTTACATACGTATTTTATTACGTCAAAACAGTTCTCCATGTTTGTATATAAACACAACAGTTTGTTCATAAGCATAACATTTCAAAACAAACTTCTAGTGTTCGTATTTTCAGTTTTATAGACACAAAACAGTTTACTAGTTTCACCTAATTATACAAAACAACCTTTAATACATTCTTATACATACATATATATATATATATATATATATATATCACTCCAAAACAGCCCATTATGCAAATTTCTTCATGAAGAACAGTCCCTAAACTCATGAAACAATCTTTATGCATTTAGAAACATTTCCCCTGTTTTAATTTCACCCAATCCAGCCCTTTTATTTTTGTGTTGAAGCAAGGAAGCACCCCAAGATATATAAATACATTCTTATCAAATCACAGCATCCTGAAATATTTTAAACACTCATGGGAATCCTTAATCTATTATACGAGTTCAAAAACAGTCTCCTGCATTCAACTATGCTGGTACATGATCGAAATAAGTCACTAGAGTTCAAATAGTTGAAATTTGTGCTTTTTACATGCACAGTCAAACACCTAAAACAGTTCCTTCCTTAAAATCAGTTTCTTCTTTATAAAATTCTGCTCTGTTTTATAATCTCATTCATACATGCTTCAAAACAGCCCTTACGGTCCAATTATGACTAAAACATTCTCAAACATTAGTGTACGTTCAGGGGTAACTTTAAATCCATCTATCAAATTCTTAGACAACTTATGATTTGTGAAATTGGTCCTTCCTCTGAATTTAGTCCTACAAAACAGTTTCAAGCAAATTTTCTATTCACATAACAGTCCCTTTTACATTAATCATACCTATTCAATATATTCGACTCAAAATATATTATCTCCATAACAAATCCTTCTAAATATAAAGGATTCAACTAATATCCTAATCAATTTTATCATTTCAAGCAACAAGAATTAAATCAAACACAACATTTGAACATCACCTACATTCTACAATATAAATTAGTCTCAATTAACACTAGTAATCGATGAACCAAGATGATTCTCAAGCAATTTCTTATATGTCAAGAAATTAGAAAGAGACAAGAAGAATGTATTACCTCCTTCCTCAAGAAAGACCTATTAAATTTCAAAATTGAGAATCATCGATGCTTTGCTTCAAGCTTTCAAAGATAGCTCACTCTCTCTCACTCTCTAAAATGGTGGATCGGTCCTTTTGGGGAAGATGGGGATTAACTTCTACTATTTTCTTCCCCTAACTGAGAGTTTAGGACGAGCTCCCCTAAGGTTAACACATGGACATATCCTTAATAATTTAGGGAGCTTACATGCAAACCTTGCATGATTCAAGGTTTCTGATTTGGTCATTTAAAATTGGTTAACAACTTCTAAAAACTCCTAATTTGTCCCCTTAAGACTTTAATTGATATAACAAGGATTATATATAAACCAATTCAAATTGCAAGTAATGTGGTAACATGCTACTAGTCTATACTTTGGGGTATTACATGATGGATGAAGAGGATTTTAGATTTTGATATGAAAATGATTGATTATGGTTAGAAATGATGTTTTAAAGTTTAATTCATGCTTGAATCAAGTTGGAAATAAAGTCTATAGTGACCTTTCATATTCGGTCAAAGTGAAGAGATTAGAGAAAATTATGGAAGAATATTATTAAGGTTAGATATATGGAGTTGATGATTCTACAAGTTTTAGAATGTTGTTAGGACCAATTCGGAAGTACGTTAAGGTTAAAGGATTAAATCGGATAGTATGGAAATTAAGGGGATTAAAATGGAAGTTGGTTAAATTGAGGTAGCATGCTTGAATAATTGTTAGAATGATTTATGAATCATTCTTTGATTTGGATATGAAAGGAAATTTGAAGTATTGATATTGGTATGAAATGAATTAGTATCGAATAAACTTTGAAAGAATTTATAGGAATTTCTTTTCCTATTACGTACCTATGTTAGTATGGTACTAAAATGTATTTTTTTTAAAAATATACATGTGTTATAAATGATGCACGTATAGATCGTGATCAAAATCAGAATCGAGCTAGCAACCAAGGAAAAGAAAAGGATTAAAAGTAAAGCTTAGTGAGGATTTAAATTTTGACATATATAAAGTGTCAAGGTGAGTGCAATGCATACATAACATGATACATGGATATTTGGAAGACTTGCGATAAGTCTACCTTGTTTATATTAGCATGATATTTATGTCATTAATTATATATTTGACATGTTCTAAATATGTCAAAAGTTGAATATAAATGCATGGACCACTAGTTATATATGATGTTATATTCTGAATGTTATTTCGAGTATGAACTGCCCAATGTTAAATTATGTTGATATACATTGTCGTGAATAAAATAAATATGGAATATATGCCTAAGTATGTCATTGAGGGATAGGGTATAGTTAGCATGCCATAGAGTCCAGCAGCACGATGCATACTTGGTTTAGCACTATAGTGTATATAAAGGACACTTAGTGCATATGGTGGGCACGACCTTATGTGTATTATGCTGGGCACGACCTTATGTGTATTAGAACTTCGGTGCATATTTGACTCATGTACCCAGGGTCCTCATAGGCTTATATTTGGGCTATGGTTTATTGATTAATAAATGATAAACAGGTAAAAGAGTTTATGAACTCTCAAAGTGAATGGCAAGTATATTGGTAAGAAAGTTATATCTGATTTATATTATGTTAATATATGATTAACATGATGGTAATACATATCTAGTGATCTTGATGCATGATTATGGTTACATCTTTATATTTATAAGTATGTAGTATTGCACTGGATTTTATTATTGCCTCACTAAGTGTATACTTAGCGTGTGATGATTTTCACGCGTAGGTAAAAAGAAGGAATCGGAGTAAGGAGCGGTTGGCATCTTATCAGCAGAGAGTATAACTACGGTAACAATAATAACATGTTTTGATGTATTTTGATGTTACTAGATGACATGTATATGTTAATATTAGTCAGCTTTAATCTAGTCTTAATATGGTTTGTAATAACTTATAAACCGGTTTATGTTGATAATGAAGGGTGAGTAGTTATATTAAAATTAAAAAGGGTTAGATGGATTACTAGTATATAAATCGGATAACTTTTTGAAAAAGAATAAATAGAACTATTAATTGGATTTTTTTTAAATTAGGCAGTTCTTAGGTAGTTATATTGCTTATAGGTTGTAGATATAAACTGCTAAGTTGCTGTCTAGAATTGAAATTAATTTGGTTGATTAAAAATTAGATAAAGCGATTATGTTAGGATAAAAAATGGTTTAATGGTGTTTTCTAAATAAATGATTATTATGGATTGTTAGAAATTCATTATGTGTCGCTCTAACTAGTATTTGAGATTAAATACTGGTAAGGGTGTTACATTTATTGGTATCAGAGCTACAGGTTTAGATGGTTCTGGAAATGAATCGAACCTATAGGGAGTCAGGATTATATACATGCCACAAGGATATCAAAATTACTGATTTTTGTATAAATATACTTTGATGCCTACTAACTAGTAATGTTGCTCCTTACTTATGAGGGATGATTGTGACATTAACAGATGTCAGATCATCAGGAATCCCGTTAGGGAGCTAAGGGTGATATCTTTGCTCAAAGCAGGAGTAATGAGGTGAATTAGAATCTACCTCCTGTTCAGTAGAATGTAGAGCAACCATCTTAAGAACAACGAAATATGCATGTACAAGATCAAAGCTTATTTCTTCAGGCATTGTATACTATTTTAAATCGTCGAGCACCAATATCAGTTGCAAAGGAATTAAGGAAGATGAAAGTACCAGAATTTCGAAGTGATAGTGATGCAGAACCAATGGCTGCTGATTATTGGTTAAATGATGTCAAAATCATGCTAAGCAGAATCCCTTGTGATGATCAAGGGAAGTGGGAGGGAGTTGTATCTTTACTGATAGAGCAAGCTAGTGTGTGGTGGAATGTAGTCACTACACGAGTTCCTCTAGAGCAGATTACGTGGGAATTCTTTCTAAAAGAATTCAAAGAAAAATATATTGGGGACGTGTTTATTGAAAAAATGAGATAACAATTTTTGGATCTAAAATAGTATGACAGGTCAGTCTATGAATACGAATGCGAGTTCAATAGATTGAGCCGATTTGCAACAGAGTTTCTTCCAACCAAAAAATCTAGAATTGATAAATTCATAACTAGGTTGGATCCTCAATATAAAAGGATAATGGCCTCTAACAATTTCACTGCTTTTCAAGAAGCAATAAATCTAGTAGAGGCTATAGTAAAATTAGACCTCGAGGATAAAGTAGAGAAGCAGGCTCAGACAGGAAAAAGGTTTGGAAGTTCTCTTACTGCGTGATCATTTAAACGCATTAAAGGATTTCTGTAGCAAAATCTAGTAACATCAGATTCTTCAAAAAGGGATATTTTTGGAGAGGAAAGTCAAAACAGGCTCAAAATTACTAAGGTGTACTCGAGGCTCAGATTTCGTCCTATTCGAATCGCGAACACTATGGAAAGAGGCATTTTTTGGTGAGTCTTGGTTTCTTTGGTGGGGCATGCTACCATTGTAGGCAAACTGGTCATTTTAAAAGAATTGTCGAGCTTCACCCGGATCGGTCGGTTGCAGCACCTCGGAAAAATAGAAGAAACAAAGGTGGCAAACTAGGAGTTTCAACAACCACATCTAATCGAGAAAACATGATTCTTTGCTCGAGTATATAATATCAAGACTGCTAATGATCAAGATGACTCAAAGACCATAGCGAGGCATGATCGAACTCTTTGGAAGACCTATTTTTACATTGATTGATCCAGGCTCTACCTATTCTTATATTAGTTCTAAAATAATACTTGAAGGAATATCCTGGTAGAACCAATTTCGAATAGGGTAGTTGCTATTAATCCAATAGGAAAAATTGCCAAAGTAAATCGAATATGCAAAAAAGTGTCCTATAAAGATTCAAGAAAATGAGTTTCCAGCTGACCTTATGGAATTACTCTTCCAAGAGTTTAAATTCGTTCTTGGAATGGATTGGTTGTCGACATATGATGCTACGATTGAATGTCGATTAACAAGAGTAATTTTAAAAGGACCAGATGGCTCAGAAATAATACTTGTAGGTGGAAGGTTGAATTATCTAAGTAACGTAGTATCAGTTGTAACTGCTGGGAAGTTATTATCACGTGAGTGTGAAGCATATTTAGCTCATGTGATAAATACTCAGGAAACAAAGATAGATCTAAAAAATATACCAACGATGTAGGAATTTCCAGATGTTTTCCCAGATGAATTATCAGGATTACCTCTAGATCGAGAGGTGGAATTTGGTATTGATGTGCTTCCTAGAATAGTACCAATATCAATGGCACCTTACAGGATGGCTCCTACAGAACTTAGAGAGCTAAAGGCTAAATTACAAGAATTATTAGATCGAGTTTTTATATGACCTAGTATATCACCTTGGGGAGCTACAATCTTGTTTGTGAAAACGAAAGATGGATCAATGAGGTTATGTGTCGATTATCCTCAACTTAATAAAGTAACGGTGAAGAATAAATATCCTTTGCCAAGGATTGATGATCTCTTTGATCAACTTAAAGAAGCAACAGTATTTTTAAAAATTGATCTCCGATCAGGGTATCATCAATTGAAGATCAAAGAAGTAGATATACCAAAGACAGCTCTCAGAACTAGATATGGGCATTATGAGTTTGTAGTAATGCCTTTTGGACTTACAAATGCACCAGCATCATTTATGGATCTAATGAATCATGTATTTTAGCCATATTTAGACCAATTTGTAGTGGTATTCATAGATGATATATTGGTTTATTCAAAAACCAAAGAGGATCATGATACTCGCCTCCGAGTAGTTCTTCAGATCCTCCGAGAAAAGAAATTATATGCAAAGCTATCAAAGTGTGGATTTTGGTTGTCTGAGGTAGCTTTCCTTGGACATATAGTTTCAGCTGAAGGGATTCGAGTCAACCCTAAAAAGATTCAAGCAATCCTAGAATGGAAAATCCCTAAGAATGTCTCCAAAGTGAGAAGTTTCTTGGGATTAGCTGGTTATTATCGGTGGTTCGTGAAAGAATTTTCAATGATTGCCGCTCCAATAACTAAGTTATTAAGAAAGGGTGTGCCATTTGTTTGGACAGATAAATGTCAGGAAAGTTTTGAAAAATTAAAGAAGATATTAACAAAAGCTCCTATTTTGGTACAACCAGAATTGGGGAAGGATTTTATAATATATAGTGATGTATCTCATAATGGTTTGGGATGCGTATTAATGCAAGAAGGGAAGGTGGTATCATACGCTTCTCGACAACTCAAAACTCAGGAAAAAAATTATCGTACCCATGATTTAGAGTTATTTTGTAGTAGTGTTTGCTTTAAAGATTTGGCGTCACTACTTATTTGGTGAAAAGTGCTATATCTACACTAATCATAAAAGTTTGAAATACTTGTTATCTCAAAAAGAGCTTAATTTGAGGCAAAGAAGGTGGATAGAACTGATCAAGGATTATGATGTAATTATTGATTATCATCCAGGGAAGGCTAATATGGTAGCAGATTTACTTAGCCAAAAGACATTTTATGCTTTGAGAGCATTGAATGCTCGTTGAAATTACAGGAAAATGGTGTAATAATGCCTGAACTTAAAATTAAGCCTACTTTGATAGGAAGAATTAAAGAGTTACAAGAAAAGGATGAAGAATGCTTGGAAAAGAATAAGCAAGTTGAACATGGAGAATCGAAAGATTTTGAATAAAACCAAATGGATTCCTATACTAAAAGGGATGTGTATACATTCCTAAAGATGAGGAATTAAAGAGGGAAATACTTTCGGAGGCACATTACAGTCCTTTAACTATGCATCTAGAAGGCAAAAAAATGTATCAAGATATAAAGAGTTAATTTTGGTGGCCTGGCATGAAACGAGCTATCACCGATTTCATTGCTAAATATTTAACTTGCCAACAAGTAAAGGCAGAACATCAAGTTCCATCAGGATTACTTCAACCAATTTCAATTACACAATGGAATTGGGAAAATGTTACTATGGATTTTGTAACAGGCTTACCGCTGACGCCAAGTAAGAAAGATTCAATTTGGGTGATTGTGGATCGACTGACTAAATTGGCACATTTTATACCAGTTCGAACAAGCTATTCCTTAAACAAGTTAGTGGAGTTATATATTAAGGAAATTGTTAGATTACATGGTGTTCCTATGTCTATTATCTCGGGTAGAGATCCAAAGTTTACTACAAGGTTTTGGAGTGCATTGCATGAAACATTGGGAACTCGGCTACACTTCAGTACTACTTTTCATCTTTAAACGGATGGACAATCAGAGAGGACTATTCAGATACTCGAAGATATGCTCAGAGTGTGTATAATGAAATTTGCAGGCTCATGGGAAAAATATCTTCCATTAGCTGAGTTTTCTTATAACAATAGTTACCAATCAAGTATAAAGATGGCATCTTATGAGGCATTATATGGAAGGAAATGGCGAACACCTTTGAATTGGTTTGAACTAGAGGATTGAAAAATTATTGGACCGATCTTGTGTAAGAAATGGAGGACAAGGTAAAAATAATTCAAGATAATCTCAAGGCCGCTTCTGACAGACAAAATTCATACTCAAATCTTAAAAGAAAATGTGTTAAGTTTGAAGTTGGAGACAAAGTATTTTTAAAGGTTTCACCCTGGAAAAAGATATTATAATTTGGACAAAAAGGCAAACTTAGTCCAAGATTCATTGGCCCTTAAGAAATTTTTAAAAGGGTTGGTCCAAAGTGGCATATCAACTAGCATTACCACAGGAAATGAGTAAGGTTCATGATGTGTTTCATGTATCCATGTTTGAAAATATCGATAAGATCCTTTGCATGTCATTACACGGAAGAAATTGAAATTCAACCGAATTTGACATACGATGAGGAACCTATAAGAATTCTAGCTTGAGGAGAAAAGCAGTTAAAGAACAAAAAGATTCCTCTAGTTAAAATCATGTGGAGAAACCACAAAGTGGAAGAAGCTACTTGGGAAATGGAGGAAGCAATGAAAAAGCAGTATCCGTATTTTTCTGAACCAAGTACGTAAAGAAAATTTGAGGACAAATTTTCTTAAGAGGGAGAATTGTAATACCTCAAAATTTTGGGTAGTGACCAAAATGAATAAAATGAAAGTTTGAGTACTAAAGTATAAACTTAGAAAAAGTTTAGGGACTAAATTGTAATTTTAAAAAGTTATGTATTTTAGTCTCGTAAATGAATAGTTTACCACCATGATTGACGTTTTCTTATTACTCAGATTTTTGGTACGGAATTTGTGTTAAAAGCTATAAATAGTTAGAGTTCGAGAAGAATTCAGATAATCGGATCGAATTGAATAATTGAGATATTTTGTTAAAAGATAAGGCAAGTTTAAAAATATCTTTTCCATGCCTTATTTTAGAAGAATTTAATATGGACCATTGGATTAAATTAGATTTTCCATGTTAAATATGAGCCGTTGGATGGAAAATGGCAAGATTGTAATTTTGGAAAATTACAAGGGCAAACCAACTTATTGGTTTATTTTTTACCCTTGGATGAATAAAGTGACATGTGGAAAGCTTTGGAGCATTGGATATCAAGGGTAAAATAGTCATTTAACTGTTAAGAAGACTTTTATTATAAATAAGACTAATATAATGCCATTTGGCATTAATCAAAGAAATAGAAAGTATAGAAATTTCTTCATCTCTCTTCATCTTGCCGTGAGATTCTCCTAAGGTAAGGAAACATTTTCTTTTTGATTTTTAAGTCATTCTATTAGGAATTTTAATGAAAGCATGAAATATAAAATTAATCTACATGAAATTCTCTATCATTTGGTATTAATTGTTCATGTTTTCCATGCTTGATTCCTCAGGTATTGAATTTGATGGACGAAAAGGATTTTGGATTTTGATATGGGAATGATTGATTATGCTTAGAAATGATGTTTTGAAGTTTAATCCATGCTTGAATCAAGTTGGAAATCAAGTCTATAGTGACCTTTCATATTCGGTCAAAGTGAAAAGATTAGAGAAAATTATGGAAGAATTTATTAAGGTTAGATATATGGAGTTGATGATTCTACAAGTTTTAGAATGTTGTTAGGACCAATTTGGAATTTTGTTAAGGTTAAAGGATTAAATTGGATAGTATGGAAATTAAGGGGTTTAAAATGGAAGTTGGTTAAATTGAGGTATCATGCTTGAATAATTGTTAGAATGATTTATGAATCATTCTTTGATTTGGATATAAAAGGAAATTTGAAGTATTGATATTGGTATGAAATGAATTAGTATCGAATAAACTTTGAAAGAATTTATAGGAATTTCTTTTCCTATTACGTACCTATGTTAGTATGGTACTAAAATGTGTTTTTTTAAAAATATACATGTGTTATAAATGATGCACGTATAGATCGTGATCAAAATCAGAATCGAGCTAGCAACCAAGGAAAAGAAAAGGATTAAAAGTAAAGCTTAGTGAAGATTTAAATTTTGACATATATAAAGTGTCAAGGTGAGTGCAATGCATACATAACATGATACATGGATATTTGGAAGACTTGCGATAAGTCTACCTTGTTTATATTAGCATGATATTTATGTCATTAATTATATATTTGACATGTTCTAAATATGTCAAAAGTTGAATATAAATGCATGGACCACTAGTTATATATGATGTTATATTCTGAATGTTATTTCGAGTATGAACTGCCCAATGTTAAATTATGTTGATATACATTGTCGTGAATAAAACAAATATGGAATATATGCCCAAGTATGTATTGAGGGACAAGGTATAATTGGCATGCCATAGAGCCCAGCAGCATGATGCATACTTGGTTTAGCACTATAGTGTATATAAAGGACACTTAGTGCATATGGTGGGCACGACCTTATGTGTATTATGGTGGGCACGACCTTATGTGTATTAGCACTTCGGTGCATATTTGACTCATGTACCCAGGGTCCTCATAGGCTTATATTTGGGCTATGGTTTATTGATTAATAAATGATAAACAGGTAAAAGAGTTTATGAACTCTCAAAGTAAATGGCAAGTATATTGGTAAGAAAGTTATATCCGGTTTATATTATGTTAATATATGATTAACATGATGGTAATACATATCTAGTGATCTTGATGCATGATTATGGTTACATCTTTATATTTATAAGTATGTAGTATTGCACTGGATTTTATTATTGCCTCACTAAGTGTATACTTAGCGTGTGATGATTTTCACGCGTAGGTAAAAAGAAGGAATCAGAGTAAGGAGCAGTTGGCATCTTATCAACAGAGAGTATAACTACGGTATCAATAATAACATCTTTTGATGTATTTTGATGTTACTAGATGGCATGTATATGTTAATATTAGTCAGTTTTAATCTAGTCTTAATATGGTTTGTAATAACTTATAAACTGGTTTATGTTGATAATGAAGGGTGAGTAGTTATATTAAAATTAAAAAGGGTTAGATGGATTACTAGTATATAAATCGGATAACTTTTTGAAAAAGAATAAATAGAACTATTAATTAGATTTTTAAATTAGGCAGTTTTTAGGCAGTTATATTGCTTATAGGTTGTAGTTATAAACTGCTAAGTTGCTGTCTAGAATTGAAATTAATTTGGTTGATTAAAAATTAGATAAAGCGATTATGTTAGGATAAAAAATGGTTTAATGGTGTTTTCTAAATAAATGATTATTATGGATTGTTAGAAATTCATTATGTGTCGCTCTAACTAGTATTTGAGATTAAATACTGGTAAGGGTGTTACATTTATTGGTATCAGAGCTACAGGTTTAGATGGTTCTGGAAATGAATCGAACCTATAGGGAGTCAGGATTATATACATGCCACAAGGATATCAAAATTACTGATTTTTGTATAAATATACTTTGATGCCTACTAACTAGTAATGTTGCTCCTTACTTATGAGGGATGATTGTGACATTAACAGATGTCAGATCATCAGGAATCCCGTTAGGGAGCTAAGGGTGATATCTTTGCTCAAAGCAGGAGTAATGAGGTGAATTAGAATCTACCTCCTGTTCAGTAGAATGTAGAGCAACCATCTTAAGAACAACGAAATATGCATGTACAAGATCAAAGCTTATTTCTTCAGGCATTGTATACTATTTTAAATCGTCGAGCACCAATATCAGTTGCAAAGGAATTAAGGAAGATGAAAGTACCAGAATTTCGAAGTGATAGTGATGCAGAACCAATGGCTGCTGATTATTGGTTAAATGATGTCAAAATCATGCTAAGCAGAATCCCTTGTGATGATCAAGGGAAGTGGGAGGGAGTTGTATCTTTACTGATAGAGCAAGCTAGTGTGTGGTGGAATGTAGTCACTACACGAGTTCCTCTAGAGCAGATTACGTGGGAATTCTTTCTAAAAGAATTCAAAGAAAAATATATTGGGGACGTGTTTATTGAAAAAATGAGATAACAATTTTTGGATCTAAAATAGTATGACAGGTCAGTCTATGAATACGAATGCGAGTTCAATAGATTGAGCCGATTTGCAACAGAGTTTCTTCCAACCAAAAAATCTAGAATTGATAAATTCATAACTAGGTTGGATCCTCAATATAAAAGGATAATGGCCTCTAACAATTTCACTGCTTTTCAAGAAGCAATAAATCTAGTAGAGGCTATAGTAAAATTAGACCTCGAGGATAAAGTAGAGAAGCAGGCTCAGACAGGAAAAAGGTTTGGAAGTTCTCTTACTGCGTGATCATTTAAACGCATTAAAGGATTTCTGTAGCAAAATCTAGTAACATCAGATTCTTCAGCCAAAAAGGGATATTTCAGAGGAAAGTCAAAACAGGCTCAAACTGTTACTACAGGTACTCGAGGCTCCAGATTTCGTCCTATTCCAGAATGCGAACACTATGGAAAGAGGCATTTTGGTCAGTGCTGGTTTGCTGGTGGGGCATGCTACCATTGTAGGCAAACTGGTCATTTTAAAAAGAATTGTCCAGAGCTTCACCCAGATCAGTCAGTTGCAGCACCTCAGAAAAATAGAAGAAACAAAGGTGGCAAACTAGGAGTTTCAACAACCACATCTAATCGAGAAAACATGATTGCTGCTCGAGTATATAATATCAAGACTGCTAATGATCAAGATGACTCAAAGACCATAGCAGGCATGATCGAACTCTTTGGAAGACCTATTTTTACATTGATTGATCCAGGCTCTACCTATTCTTATATTAGTTCTAAAATAATACTTGAAGGAATATCCTGGTAGAACCAATTTCGAATAGGGTAGTTGCTATTAATCCAATAGGAAAAATTGCCAAAGTAAATCGAATATGCAAAAAAGTGTCCTATAAAGATTCAAGAAAATGAGTTTCCAGCTGACCTTATGGAATTACTCTTCCAAGAGTTTAAATTCGTTCTTGGAATGGATTGGTTGTCGACATATGATGCTACGATTGAATGTCGATTAACAAGAGTAATTTTAAAAGGACCAGATGGCTCAGAAATAATACTTGTAGGTGGAAGGTTGAATTATCTAAGTAACGTAGTATCAGTTGTAACTGCTGGGAAGTTATTATCACGTGAGTGTGAAGCATATTTAGCTCATGTGATAAATACTCAGGAAACAAAGATAGATCTAAAAAATATACCAACGATGTAGGAATTTCCAGATGTTTTCCCGGATGAATTATCGGGATTACCTCTAGATCGAGAGGTGGAATTTGGTATTGATGTGCTTCCTAGAATAGTACCAATATCAATGGCACCTTACAGGATGGCTCCTCAGAACTTAGAGAGCTAAAGGCTAAATTACAAGAATTATTAGATCGAGTTTTTTTATATGACCTAGTATATCACCTTGGGGAGCTACAATCTTGTTTGTGAAAACGAAAGATGGATCAATGAGGTTATGTGTCGATTATCCTCAACTTAATAAAGTAACGGTGAAGAATAAATATCCTTTGCCAAGGATTGATGATCTCTTTGATCAACTTAAAGAACAACAATGATATTTTTAAAAATTGATCTCCGATCGAGGGTATCATCAATTGAAGATCAAAAAGTAGATATACAAAAAGACACTCTCGAGAACTAGATATGGGCATTATGAGTTTGTAGTAATGCCTTTTGGACTTACAAATGCACCAGCATCATTTATGGATCTAATGAATCATGTATTTTAGCCATATTTAGACCAATTTGTAGTGGTATTCATAGATGATATATTGGTTTATTCAAAAACCAAAGAGGATCATGATACTCGCCTCCGAGTAGTTCTTCAGATCCTCCGAGAAAAGAAATTATATGCAAAGCTATCAAAGTGTGGATTTTGGTTGTCTGAGGTAGCTTTCCTTGGACATATAGTTTCATTGAAGGATTCGAGTCAACCCTAAAAGATTCAAGCAATCCTAGAATGGAAAATCCCTAAGAATGTCTCCAAAGTGAGAAGTTTCTTGGGATTAGCTGGTTATTATCGGTGGTTCGTGAAAGAATTTTCAATGATTGCCGCTCCAATAACTAAGTTATTAAGAAAGGGTGTGCCATTTGTTTGGACAGATAAATGTCAGGAAAGTTTTGAAAAATTAAAGAAGATATTAACAAAAGCTCCTATTTTGGTACAACCAGAATTGGGGAAGGATTTTATAATATATAGTGATGTATCTCATAATGGTTTGGGATGCGTATTAATGCAAGAAGGGAAGGTGGTATCATACGCTTCTCGACAACTCAAAACTCAGGAAAAAAATTATCGTACCCATGATTTAGAGTTAGCTGTAGTAGTGTTTGCTTTAAAGATTTGGCGTCACTACTTATATGGTGAAAAGTGCTATATCTACACTGATCATAGAAGTTTGAAATACTTGTTATCTCAAAAAGAGCTTAATTTGAGGCAAAGAAGGTGGATAGAACTGATCAAGGATTATGATGTAATTATTGATTATCATCCAGGGAAGGCTAATATGGTAGCAGACGCACTTAGCCAAAAGACATTTTATGCTTTGAGAGCATTGAATGCTCAGTTGAAATTACAGGAAAATGGTGTAATAATGCCTGAACTTAAAATTAAGCCTACTTTGATAGGAAGAATTAAAGAGTTACAAGAAAAGGATGAAGAATGCTTGGAAAAGAATAAGCAAGTTGAACATGGAGAATCGAAAGATTTTGAATAAAACCAAATGGATTCCTATACTAAAAGGGATGTGTATACATTCCTAAAGATGAGGAATTAAAGAGGGAAATACTTTCGGAGGCACATTACAGTCCTTTAACTATGCATCTAGAAGGCAAAAAAATGTATCAAGATATAAAGAGTTAATTTTGGTGGCCTGGCATGAAACGAGCTATCACCGATTTCATTGCTAAATATTTAACTTGCCAACAAGTAAAGGCAGAACATCAAGTTCCATCAGGATTACTTCAACCAATTTCAATTACACAATGGAATTGGGAAAATGTTACTATGGATTTTGTAACAGGCTTATCACGACGCCAAAGTAAGAAAGATTCAATTTGGGTGATTGTGGATCGACTGACTAAATTGGCACATTTTATACCAGTTCGAACAAGCTATTCCTTAAACAAGTTAGTGGAGTTATATATTAAGGAAATTGTTAGATTACATGGTGTTCCTATGTCTATTATCTCGGGTAGAGATCCAAAGTTTACTACAAGGTTTTGGAGTGCATTGCATGAAACATTGGGAACTCGGCTACACTTCAGTACTACTTTTCATCTTTAAACGGATGGACAATCAGAGAGGACTATTCAGATACTCGAAGATATGCTCGAGAGTGTGTATAATGAAATTTGCAGGCTCATGGGAAAAATATCTTCCATTAGCTGAGTTTTCTTATAACAATAGTTACCAATCAAGTATAAAGATGGCATCTTATGAGGCATTATATGGAAGGAAATGGCGAACACCTTTGAATTGGTTTGAACTAGAGGATTGAAAAATTATTGGACCGATCTTGTGTAAGAAATGGAGGACAAGGTAAAAATAATTCAAGATAATCTCAAGGCCGCTTCTGACAGACAAAATTCATACTCAAATCTTAAAAGAAAATGTGTTAAGTTTGAAGTTGGAGACAAAGTATTTTTAAAGGTTTCACCCTGGAAAAAGATATTATAATTTGGACAAAAAGGCAAACTTAGTCCAAGATTCATTGGCCCTTAAGAAATTTTTAAAAAGGGTTGGTCCAGTGGCATATCAACTAGCATTACCACCGGAAATGAGTAAGGTTCATGATGTGTTTCATGTATCCATGTTTCGAAAATATCGATAAGATCCTTTGCATGTCATTACACCAGAAGAAATTGAAATTCAACCGAATTTGACATACGATGAGGAACCTATAAGAATTCTAGCTTGAGGAGAAAAGCAGTTAAAGAACAAAAAGATTCCTCTAGTTAAAATCATGTGGAGAAACCACAAAGTGGAAGAAGCTACTTGGGAAATGGAGGAAGCAATGAAAAAGCAGTATCCGTATTTTTCTGAACCAAGTACGTAAAGAAAATTTGAGGACAAATTTTCTTAAGAGGGAGAATTGTAATACCTCAAAATTTTGGGTAGTGACCAAAATGAATAAAATGAAAGTTTGAGTACTAAAGTATAAACTTAGAAAAAGTTTAGGGACTAAATTGTAATTTTAAAAAGTTATGTATTTTAGTCTCGTAAATGAATAGTTTACCACCATGATTGACGTTTTCTTATTACTCAGATTTTTGGTACGGAATTTGTGTTAAAAGCTATAAATAGTTAGAGTTCGAGAAGAATTCAGATAATCGGATCGAATTGAATAATTGAGATATTTTGTTAAAAGATAAGGCAAGTTTAAAAATATCTTTTCCATGCCTTATTTTAGAAGAATTTAATATGGACCATTGGATTAAATTAGATTTTCCATGTTAAATATGAGCCGTTGGATGGAAAATGGCAAGATTGTAATTTTGGAAAATTACAAGGGCAAACCAACTTATTGGTTTATTTTTTACCCTTGGATGAATAAAGTGACATGTGGAAAGCTTTGGAGCATTGGATATCAAGGGTAAAATAGTCATTTAACTGTTAAGAAGACTTTTATTATAAATAAGACTAATATAATGCCATTTGGCATTAATCAAAGAAATAGAAAGTATAGAAATTTCTTCATCTCTCTTCATCTTGCCGTGAGATTCTCCTAAGGTAAGGAAACATTTTCTTTTTGATTTTTAAGTCATTCTATTAGGAATTTTAATGAAAGCATGAAATATAAAATTAATCTACATGAAATTCTCTATCATTTGGTATTAATTGTTCATGTTTTCCATGCTTGATTCCTCAGGTATTGAATTTGATGGACGAAAAGGATTTTGGATTTTGATATGGGAATGATTGATTATGCTTAGAAATGATGTTTTGAAGTTTAATCCATGCTTGAATCAAGTTGGAAATCAAGTCTATAGTGACCTTTCATATTCGGTCAAAGTGAAAAGATTAGAGAAAATTATGGAAGAATTTTATTAAGGTTAGATATGTGGAGTTGATGATTCTACAAGTTTTAGAATGTTGTTAGGACCAATTTGGAATTTTGTTAAGGTTAAAGGATTAAATTGGATAGTATGGAAATTAAGGGGTTTAAAATGGAAGTTGGTTAAACCGAGGTATCATGCTTGAATAATTGTTAGAATGATTTATGAATCATTCTTTGATTTGGATATAAAAAGGAAATTTGAAGTATTGAGATTGGTATGAATTGCATGAAGCGAATTAGTAACGAATAAACTTTGAAAGAATTTATAGGAATTTATTTTCCTATTACGTACCTATGTTAGCATGATACTAAAATGTATTTTTTAAATATACATGTGTTGTAAATGATGCACGTATAGATCGTGATCAAAATCAGAATCGAGCTAGCAACCAAGGAAAGAAAAAGGATCAAAAGTAAAGCTTAGTGAAGATTTAAATTTTGACATATATAAAGTGTCAAGGTGAGTGCAATGCATACATAACATGATACATGGATATTAGGAAGACTTGCGATAACTCTACCTTGTTTATATTAGCATGATATTTATGACATTAATTATATATTTGACATGTTCTAAATATGTTAAAAGTTGAATATAAATGCAATAATCACTAGTTATATATGATGCTATATTATGAATGTTATTTCGGGTATGAACTGCCCAATGTTAAATTATGTTGATATACATTGTCGTGGCTAAAATAAATATGGAATATATGCCCAAGTATGTCATTGAGGGACATGATGTAGTTGAAATTCTATAGAGTCCAGCAGCTCGCTGTATACTCGGTTTAGCACTATTGTGTATGTAAAGGACACTTAGTGCATATAGTGGGCACGACCTTATGTGTATTATGGTGGGCACGACCTTATGTGTATTAGCACTTCAGTGCATATTTGACTTGTGTACCCAGGGTCCTCATAGGCTTATATTTGGGCTATGGTTTATTGATTAATAAATGATAAACAGGTAAAAGAGTTTATGAACTCTCAAAGTGAATGGCAAGTATATTGGTAAGAAAGTTATATCCGGTTTATATTATGTTAATATATGATTAACATGATGGTAATTCATATCTAGTTATCTTGATGCATGATTATGGTTACATCTTTATATTTATAAGTATGTAGTATTGCACTAGATTTTATTATTGCCTCACTAAGTGTATACTTAGCGTGTGATGATTTTCACGCGTAGGTAAAAAGAAGGAATCATAGTAAGGAGCAGTTGGCATCTTATCAACATAGAGTTTAACTACGGTTTTAGTAATAACATCTTTTGATGTATTTTGATGTTACTAGATGACATGCATATGTTAATATTAGTCGGCTTTAATCTAGTCTTAATATGATTTGTAATAACTTATAAACTAGTTTATGTTGATAATGAAGGGTGAGTAGTTATATTAAAATTAAAAAAGGGTTAGATGGATTACTAGTATATAAATCGGATAACTTTTTGAAAAAGAATAAATAGAACTCTTAATTAGATTTTTTAATTAGATAGTTATATTGCTTATAGGTTGTAGATATAAAATGCTAAGTTGCTGCCTAGAATTGGAATTAATTTTGTTGATTAAAAATTAGATAAAGCGATTCTGTTAGGATAAAAAATGGTAAAATAGTGTTTTCTAAATAAATGATTGTTATGGATTGTTAGCAATTCATTATGTGACACTCTAACTAATATTGGAGATTAAATACTGGTAAGGGTGTTACACGTAAAGTCGTACCGATACTCAAAGGCCATTTGGTTCCCAAGTATGGATGGCGTACATATATGGCTACATACGTGTCAATACCCAATAGCCATTAAGTATAAATCATTTTACATTAGCTAAAATATGTATCGATACTCTTGGGCCAAAGTTGGCTATTTGAGTACAAAAACACTTAGAAAATATTTGGGTTTTAGTTTTTGACTTAGGAACAATTTGAAGTTCGAATCCTTATCATTTTGTGAGTCTTTTTGAGTACTTAAAAATTTATCCAATTTTACAAATTGATCCTTCAAATCCTTGTTATATTAAAATCAAAATATATGTTTTACAATCTGGAGGCAAATTAAGGGGGGAAAACAAACAGAAGAAAGACAACATTAGAGTATATTTGCAATAGCCCAAAAATTTCCCCTTTTTAAAAGCCTTAATTTGGAATCCCTAATTTAGAAACCCTAGGAATTGGGACTTTCTAATTTGAAAATCCTATTTTATTAAAGGACTAAATTGAGCTCTGATTATAATTTAATGGCATAATTGAGAATTTTAGGGATCGTTTTGTGAAACGAGTAAAGATTTGGTGCTCTTTTGAAAACCCTTATTGAGTCCAATGACCTTTTGCGTGTTTTACCTATTCATCTGGGTATTTAAACCCTTGGCTAAAGGGGTTATTTTGCCCCCGAGTTCAACCCAACTTAGCAATGTTGCCCCTCGCGCGAAAATACGTTCAATTAGGTCCTCCAGTTCGCACATTGCATCAAATTAGCCCCTTGGCCAATGTTGACCGTTACGATGCTGACATGGTAGTTAATGGTGCTGATGTGGCAGTCAACTGTGCTGACATGGCAGAGGGGCTGAATTGATTTTTTAAACTGAATTCGAGGGCATAATTGATTTTTTTGTTCAGTTCAGGGGCATAATTCATTTTAATTGAAAGTTCGATAATTTTCTTAATCTTTAAGCTAAAAAATAATAAATTACAAAAAATTTAAAAATATTTAAATACTCATAATATATTAAAAAATAAAAATACTATAATGAGTTTAAAAAATTAAGTAAAAACATAAAATTAAAAAAATATGAAAATTTATACATATAAAAACTTAAAATTCTAAAATATTTATAAACCATCAGAAAAGTCTTCAGCTGTTTCTTGCTATGCTAAGCCAATTAATGTTCCTAGAGCATATTTTTAATGGAATCATCCTTGTATTAAAGTAGAAAAAAATTTCCTTCGTTTGTATACATCAAATATTAATGAGCATCAATTTGATGTAGAAATCCGAAATAAAATTTGAGTTTTATTATTACTTTAATACAATGCTGATTCTACTGAAAATTTGTTTAACAAATGGTAATACTCAAACGGACGAAGTCAAATACTTTTTTTATTAAAGTGTTCGATTTTTAATACTTTATAAACATTTTTTTTAATTTTTATATTTATATTTTATCATTTTTAATCTCAAATAAATTTTAATTTCTTATATTAGTTTTTATTTTCAATAATTTTTAAAATATTTTATTTATTTTTATTAAGTTTATAGATTTTTTTAAAATTGAAGAATATTTTTATTTTTTGTGAGAGTTCTCACTTTGCTTATTTTAAAATTATTAGGAACCCAAAGGATATTTACATCAATTTGTTAATCGACTTTTCATATATTCCATTTGTAAAAGTTCAACTTGAAAAACCAAATTATTTATCTAATTTTATTCAAAAACTAAATAAATCGATTAAATTAACTTAAAATTTAAACAAATTATTTATCCATTTTTAAATTTTTTGGTGAAAAAGGTATGATTATATTAATATAAATCATACACAAGGGATGCTACCATATGCCTCACTAAAAAAACCTCCCTAAACCTAAATGGAGGAAAAAGAGTACATACGATAGCACATAAAAATCAAATCAACTGAAACTAAACAAGTAACCAACTAAAAATGAATTATGCCCCTGAACTCGGCAAAAAATTCAATTATTCCCTTGAATTCGGTTTAAAAAATCAATTTAGCCCATCTGAAACATCATCATCACACATACACTGCCACATGAGCATCATGGATCGCCACGCCAACACAATTGATTCCCACGTCAGCACCGTAATGGTCAACGTTGGTCAATGGGCTAATTTGTTGCAATGTGCGAAGTGGAGGACCTAATTGAACGTGTTTCGCATGAGGGGCAACATTGGTAATTTGAGTCAAACTCGGGGCAAAATAACTCATTTAGCCTAAACCCTTTTATCAGCAAAAGAAACCCTTTTAGATCCCTACAGCCACTCCCAAGTTTCTTTCTCGTGATATCCCTCATCATTTCAATCAAGCACCGATAGCCACCCAAAAGTCGTTCGTTTACCGATCTGAGACCACCAGTGTGCTCGTCTTCCCTTCGCGATCAAAATCCACCCAACCGTCACCTTTCGTCATCGGTCATTTATTCAGAAATAGTAGAAGACCCTTCGAAAAACATTTCCCTTTCATCGGCAGTTTTGTTTTGGTTATTGGGTGATTACATCTTTGAGGCCGACGAGTTACCTCCAGTTGTTTTGATCGGCGGTGCATGTTCTTTGAGGCCTATACCTAGACCTGAATGTGAGTTACGTCCTTCTTGATATTAGAGCTTTAGCCCGCTAAAGGTGTGTTTCTTATTGTACTATATATTTGTGTGGAATGAGATTTTTACATCTTGTGTGATATATATTCTGTGTTGTGATTTATGAAAGTTTCCACATATTATGCATAACATATCAGATTATGTTTTAACTAAAAATCAGATTTACCAAATTGTAAAATACCAAATTTACAAAATCGTAAAATATCAGATTTATAGAATGGTACAACTTGAATTTTTATAATTCAAGTTTCGGATGAGATTCAAATTTTAAAATTAGCATCAGATCATTGTGTGTACATGGATTGGGATTGTACGTGGAAGTTTAGTGGTTTCACCCTTAAGGCTAAATTTCGCTTCAGATCAGTGGTTCTACCCTTCGGGCTGAGTTTCACTTTGGATGGTGACGATGTAGAGATTGATTATGGGGAACCTTACTCTTCAAACGGTGCAACGGAGATTGGGTATTGTGTTTCATCTGCATCAGACATCATATCATTATGATTCAGATTTATTTTAATTTAATATGTTTTCAAAAAACTTTATCAGAAAATAAAAATATTATTTTGCTTTTGTGGTTGCTTGCACTTTAGAGACACACTAAGCTCTTTAGCTTACACCCCCTTAGTTTCTCTTTCAGATACTCAGACCCTTTAGGCGACTTGGTACTTAGAGCATCTTGTATTTTACTCAAATAATTTATCATCAGTATGAACTCTATTTTAGATTATCAGATTATTATTATTTTATGTTTTTGAACATTTAATTATTTCAGACTGTGAGACTTTATATTTTTGGGATTATATTTTCGCATGTATTTACAGACTTTATTTCAAATATTTTATTAAATGATCAAAATATTTTTATAACATTTGAGTTTTGTAAAAAAATTGTGGTGTTTGTAATTATTATTATTTAACAATTATTTTGTTTTATAAATTATTTAAACTTAAAATTTGTTACTTGAGAGAAAAGTTTTCAACAATGACCTTTCTAGATTTGGCATTTTCTTTTAAGCTGAGTTTAAGGGTACAAGATTATGAGCGAGGTAAATGAACTTTAATTACCTTCATCTTTAGCCCTTTGAGTAGCTTAAAATATTGACAAATGAAGTAAAAATCAGAAAGTGGACTTAATAGTAAATTGTTTTGTGTATGAGCAAACTAAGTACCAACGGTAAACCTATATGAAGAAACCTATATGAAGATATTAGTTTAATATTTAGGAGTCAATACTTAGCCAATTTTTGAGTTTTTAAATGATGATTTCGATACCTTTTAAGAGGTCTCGAAACCTTTTGGATAGTAAGATTTTGGAATCAAAGCATGAGCCATGGTTTTGAGACCATGCACAAGGTTTGAAGACCATGTGTAATGGTTTTCATACCATTGGCCCCGTAACGAATAATTTTTATAAATTTCCTCATAAACGTTTCGAAAACATTACAAATGTTTCTAAACCTCGATGCAGATGAGCATTAAATTCTTAGTTTTAATGACTTTCAACGGCTCCAAAATTCCCTCCAAAGTCCCATAACAATTTTGAAGAATCAAGAAAGCCAATCCAAATATTCAAGTAATCAGAATCCAATTTGTACTAAATTTTTACCTTTTTGTGAACATTAATTTTGTTTTTCATTATAATTCATGTTCCTAGTGTTCTTGGGTGTGTGAGAGATCCATTGGTGAGGTTTCCTTAAGTTTGTTCTTTGTAGTTATCTTTTGGAAATGATTCATAAGATTTTGGGTATAAATCTTGTTGAATTGCGTAAGGTTATTTATTGTCCTAAACGAAAAGACAAGTTAGCAAATTTGTGAAATTCTTATTGTGGTAACTAAGATAATGAATGCATATTTCATTTAGAAAGTTGAACTACTCTAAATCTCTCTTGTAATTTCTCATTCTTTACAGTTAGTTTCCACAAAAATTTTAAATTGTGAATTTACCCCTTTTGACCATATTCAATGTAAAGGATTTGTATATTTGATAATTCACAATGTTTACAATTGGGATATATATAGGCTTACAATTAAATATACAAGGATAAGGGAAATCAAATATTAAATACAACATAAGATTTAGTTAAAGATAAGATTTTGATAGAGATAATATAAGATAGGATTTGAATGAGATTTGACTAAGATTTATCTCATATTATTTTTATCCTTGATACGTCCCCGCAAGATAGAGGATCCATCGGAGACACCAATCTTGGACCGAAAATGGATGAAGAGATTTCGACCAAGCGATTTGGTGAGAGTGTAGAGGATCCAGTAGTTGATCTGTCGTCCATAGAGGATCCACCCCAGTTCGCATCAGCAAAGGCAGTGAGATGAAGTGAAGATGCCGAACGAAAAAGAATGCCATGGCATAATGTTTCTTTTAGATAACGCAGGATGCGCTTAGCTACTGTCCAATGTGCAAGTGAAGGACCATGTATGTATTGCGATAGATGATTCACGGAAAAAGAAATATCTGGACGAGTAAGTGTGAGATAATAAAGGAGACCAAGTAACCGATGATAACTAGAAATATCAAGCGTTGTGGATGGCTTTGGCGGAGGTAGTTTGTTGGAAGAGGACATAAATGTGGAAATTGCTTTGGCATTTTCCATCTAAAACTAAGTCAAGATGTCAGAGATGTATTGCGCCTGAGATAGAAACAACCCAGTTGGAGTAGAAATAGCCTCAATTCCAAGAAAATGGCTGAGCAAGCCCATATCCTTTAGAGCAAACTTCGCAGATAATAAGTTGGTGAAATGATCAATTAAATCAGTGTTATTACCAGTAAGCACAATATCATCCACGTAGACTAGAAAGTATAAAATAACTCCCTTTACATTATAGATGAAGAGGGAGGCATCAGCCTTTGATTTTGTAAAACCAAAGTGAATGAGAAATTGAGAGAGTTTAATATACCATGCCCTTGGGGCCTACTTGAGTCCATACAAGGCTTTACACAACCGACAAATATGAGATGGTTTATTAGAGTCAACATACCTCGAAGGTTGTTCTAGATAGACTTTCTCATGTAAGGTGCCATCTAAAAAGGCATTATTAATGTCAAGTTGCTTGATAGGTCATGCATGATGTAGTGCAAGAGTGAAAATAATACACACCGTAACAGGTTTCATCACAGGGCTAAAAGTCTCAAAATAGTCGCGACCAGCTTCTTAAGAATAACCTTTTGCTACTATTCAAGCTTTGTATCGATCAACAGAGCCATCAGCACGCCATTTTACATGGAATAACCATTTGCATCCTACGACAAATTGTGTAGACCGTGGAACAAGATCTCATGTATGGTTGCGTAGCAAGGCATTAAACTCATCATCCATGGCTTGTCTCCATAATGGATCTTTGAGAGCTTGAGTGTAACACCCCAGTTTTGGGCCTAGGAGTTTCTAGGTTGATTAAACGGTCCGATAGACTGGGATTAAAGATTCGAGTCAGATTCAGGACTAAAATAGGAATAAATATTTTTGGTGCAAGAAAAATATGGGATCTAAAAATCATTATTTATTATTTGGATATTTTTGGTAAAGTCAATTTCAGAAAACGAAATTCGGTAAGTTGACATCTTGGCTAGTGACCAAAATGTAAATAATGTAAAACTATTTTTAGTGATTGTTTTGTAAAAGGGTCATATCTTATAATCTTTAAGGAGCTATTTTACCTAAATTTTTTATTAGACTTTTCTCTCAATTGGGAATATTTTAATAAGTTTTGATTAAAGGTTAAAAGAGATTTAATTAAGGAGAGGTGGTTATTTTCCCTAAAAACTACTTTGACGTAACTTTCTTTCTCTCAAGTTTTCTCTCAAAATCTCTTCAGCCAAATATTCTCTTTTTCTTCAAATATTTTAGGTAATGCTCTTGATTAATTGAACTCTTGATTTCTAAATGATTCTTATCTCTTTTTTCCGAAATCTTATTGTCTTCTTTTGTTTTTCAAGAGTAAAACATCCAATAGAGAGGAAATTCACTCATTAGAGGTAAGGTTCATTCTTCTCCTCTAACGAGTGGTTCTTTATTGAAATTCTCAAGTATTTGATCATTGTTTTATGTTTTCTAATGAGTTTTAATGATTTAATTATGGAAATTGGTTAAATCAAGGTTTAATTGATAAGATTGAGTAATTTTCGATTCAAATCTATTTTGCTGAGTCCTTGATTGATTATAATCACAATTTTGATGTTTAATAACGTTAATAAGTTGGTTTTAACATTGGAATCCCAAAACTATGTGGATCTCTAATTTCCTAGGTTGCTAGTGTGGTGTTTTGGCGAGTTTTGGTTGTTTAATGAATGTTGAAAGTATAAGGATGATAATAGGTTGTTTTTGGATGTTAATTGAAGTTAATAGATGGATTAAACCTTTAGGTTTTGCTGGGTTAAGTTTGGAGGATGGTTGATGTTGTTTTCGGTTGGTGCGGAAAGGTTTTTGGATAGCAATGTTGGGGATAAATGTTGTTGTGTCTTCGAATGCATTTTGATGCATTGAATCCCTTGTTTTTGTGTGGTTAAATAAAGGGTGATTGATCCTCAAGCGCGTGGCACCTTTTGGGAAGCTTTGAAGGAGTAGTTCGCATTAACGAACGAGGCTTTGCGAAGTCGGTGAGTGAGAACATGGATTTCAACTTTGAAATGGTTCAAAGGTTATTTTGGGAGTTTAAATTAAGCTTGAAATGCTGGTTTAAACTCAGAAGTAAGTATGATGAGATTTCTCCCTCGGTCGTACTTTGGCGAAATTGTTTTATGCACTTGTTTTTGAATTACATGGTATCTACTATTTATGCATGATTTAAAGCATGTTTTATACTGTTTTTGATTATATATTGACGATGGATGCATTGAGAAATGATCTATGTAAGTATGTGAAATACTTGTGAATGCATGGTTTAATGCATTAAAAAAGGTTTTGATGTTGCATCTAAAAACAACGAGGTACATGGTTAATAATGAATTATATTGGCAAGTGATGTGATTTAAAATGTTATCAGATATAGTTGGTCGGCCATAGGATTGATAGTGCACTATAAAAAGTCGCATTGGGTGTTGAAGGGTTTTTGTGTACAGAATACTCTACCCGAGTACCCTAATGGTTGAAGGGTTATATGGTACTGAAAACTCTCGTTAATAGATTATTCACCTAATCGATGATTCGGGTTATGATTGTTCCCGGTTGTGATTGTACCACGGTTGTGATTGTACCGTTATTTCAGTTGAGGTTGTATGAAGTGTTGAGATGACACTTGTTGAATCTGTGTATCCGATGTAATATTTTGTAAAGTGAAACTAGGTTTATGATCACTTTAAATCCAATATAATTGATGATGTATCATGTTGATGGATTATGTTGTATAATGTTTATTTATACATGTTTACTCTTTAAGCCTTGCATATGAGTTGTTATGCATAGGAAAGCTTAAATGAGGGTTAGCAAATGGGATTTTGCTATTGATTCATGATACATGTTGCATATGGTTTAATATGCATGTTTTGGGAATGTTAAAGTGCATAGTTTGAAAGGCATGATGTTTTGAAAGATGTTTTATAATGTTGAACTCATGTGAGTTAGAAAATAGTTTTAAATGCATTGATAGTGTTGTGGTTTGAGCACTCCTCACTAAGCCTTGTGTGCTTACGCTCTTTTTGTCCATCAATGCAGAGAATTAAAGGTTGGTGGCAGCGAACAAGCGAGGGGAAATCTAAGGACTTGAATAACTCAAGAGTATGATTTTTGAACTAGGCTAGTAGTAATAAAGGCAATGGGGTTCATTGTTGTTTTGGGAGGGTTTTTGCTAAACTCCTTGCTTGAGCAAGTTTGTTATGTTGTTTTGGAGTTATAATTGGTCTTATACGTTTGGTTGTTTCTTTGGATTTATGATTCGTGCGGTGGTTGGTTGTTTTCTAGAAAGCATGCCTCTAGATTTCTGTTTGAAGTATGATGCCATGATTTGATCATGTCTCTACGATGTTTTAATATGGTTTGATCTTTAGAATTATTGTGTATATGTTTGGGGTTTGATAAAGCATGTTTGGATCCTTGATTGTATGAAAAACCAACAAAATTGGATATTTTGGGTCCAGATGTATCGGTACATGTAGAGGTGTATCGATATAGGTAAGTGTATTTTTGGCTTGAGTATCGGTACGGGTAGATGTGTACCGATACAATCTTGAGCTACTAGAATTGTGGGAAAATGTTTTGTAACACACGTATCGATACACTTAAGGGTCGTATCGGTATGCCTCTGCGTATTTGTGCACTTTGAGACTATATATGTACGCCTGATCATTATGTCTGTTATTATTGATATTAAAGGTTTTGGATTCTTCCGTCTTAATCCCAAATTGTTGTATATGCAATTGGATGAGTTTAGATGGTTGTTTGAAGCTGGTTTTTGACATGTGAGCATGAAACTTGACTAATTAAGGATCGGTAACTTCAAACTAGAATAAGTCCCTGTAATTTTCTAGAATTGCAATTTGGTCCCTAAATTGCAATCGAGTGCAATTGGATGTTGACTCAACGCCCGATTGAGTTGAGTTTTCACCCGTTGCCTTCTCACTCACCCTATGATATAATATTGCATCTAGATAAGATAAAAGAAAAAATAGACGTAATTCGAGTTAAACCTTTATAGGTTTGTTTCGGCAAACCCAATGTAGCTCACTCGGTTCGGTTTTGCGTCTAGACCGGGTCAAGTGGGTTACATTGAGTAACAGTCTTCGGCTCTAATGTGGAAGACGAATGATGACATGTAGTAGCATTAACAAATAAAGGACCAAAGTACCTCAGATTTGACTGGCGAATTCGTTGTTACGGAAGATTATGTTGTGGAAAGTTAAAGGAGACATCTTGCTGTGACAAGTCAGGGGAGACATCTTGTTGTGGCAGATCAGCCAAGAGAACTAGTGTGGCAATGAGATCATCAGGTTGTCGTGGCAGATTAGCCAAGGAAATTAGTATGGCAATGGAATCATCAGGTTGCCGTGACATATTAGACAATTAAGCATCAGGTTGTTGTGGCATAGTAGACAATGAAACATCATGTTGTCGTGGTAAAGTAGGTAATGAAGCATCAGGTTGTCGTGGCATAATAAGAAAAAGAGGTGTGGAAGATGATGTTGATGTAGCAGGAGACAATACTAGAAGAGGATGTCGTGGCACAGGGAGGACATGTCAAGTAGCAAAAGGGAAGATGTGAGGAACAAACCGAACATGGCGAGAGACATAAATTCTATTGGTGTTCGGCTCCAAGCATTTATAAGTAGACTGCGTCACAAAGTATCCAAGGAAAACACATTCAGTGGATTTTGGCTCAAGTTTATGCTTCGTGTATGGTCGCAACCAAGGAAAGCACAAGCATCTGAATGGTTGAAGCTTGCCATTGTTCAGTGCTTATTGATGAATTAGAAGATAAGGCGGCACATTATCTAGTATTGGTGTTGGTATCCGATTAATAAGATAAGTAGCTGCCTGAAAAACATGAGGCCAATACTTTGTTGGGAGGGATGAAAAGTGAAGTAGAGTGAGTCCAGTCTCCACTATATAAAGATGTCTCCATTCAGCAGTCTTGTTGTGTTCTAGAGTATGAGGCGGTGAAGTAAAATGGGAAATACCTTCCAAATTCAAAATGGGCAAGAGCTTAACAAACTCACCTCCATTATCAGAGAATAGAGACACAATGGTTTGATGAAAAAAACATTCAACAAGACTTTTAAACTGAGGAAATATCGCCGCAACATTGAATTTCTTCTTCATCTGGTATAGCCAGATATACTTGGTAAAATGATCAACAAACACCACATAGTATGAATATCCATCATAAGACATATGTTTAGTGCTCCAAATATCAGAATAAAGCAATTCAAGAGAACGAGAGCTTGACATAGTATTTTGACCAAATGGAAATTTATGAATCATATTAATAAGACATAAAGAACAACGATAGTTTTTCAAACTAGTTAGGTCATAAGATATATTACAAGTGCATAATATAGAAGCTAAGACTTTATCGGATGGATGACCAAACTTGTGATGGAGCTGATGCATGGGCAAGCAATTGACTAAGTTGACTTGGGGATAAAAGGATCGTGGAGCATAGTAGACACCACTAATTTTATTGCCTCGAAGAAGAGGAGTTCCTGTGGGTCGATCCTTAACAAGAAAATAAGAGTCAAAGAATTCAACAGACATATGATTAGTCTGACATGATTTAGAAACCGACACTAAATTTGTATGTAACTGAGGAACACATATGACATTTGTGAGAGAAAGAGGCTTGGTAGCAGTGGGAACAGTGCATCGGCCAATATGAGATATAGGTAGAGAGTTACCATTACCCAAATGAACTGTATCAGGAACATTATAAGAGGAGATATCCTGAAGAGACGCAGTGGTCATTGTGGTGTGATGCGAGGCACCACTGTCAAACATCCAAGGAGTAGGTTCTGATGATGAAAGATCAGTAGCAGTGTTGACAACCGGTGAATCAGATGATGATTGCTGATAAAAGTTATTGTTGTGAAGAAAATGAACAAGCTTACGAAAATCCTAAACAATATGCCCTAGCAAATTACAGAACATGCACACAACATCTTGTCGTCTAGAATGACTAGATTGAGGAACAGGAGTACGACTGCCACCAGAAAATAAGTGACTAGAGCGGCCACCCTTCCTTTAAGAACGGTTGGTGGAATAACCATGATTTGATTTAGCTCGTTGCGCAGAATATGTCGTGGCAAGAGCTATAGTTTGTTCAGATTCTTGAAGGAGTCTCTCATGATCAGTTAAGATCTCAGACAACTCAAGCATGGTTGTCGATGTGTTACGCACACGAAGGGCAGCAACTATTGGACGATAATCATCACCTAATTAATTGACAATAGAAATCAAGAGATCTGTATCAGAGACATGACAGTTTGCCAAGGGAAGATCAGAGGCAATATCCTGCGTGTCTTTCATGTAGTCGAAGATAGGACCTGGAACCACCAATTATTTCATCCGTTGTCACCACTTATTCCATCCAACGGTCATTTGAATTGCATGCAGTACCGATATACTCCTAAGTGTATCGATACACACAACCTGGAAATAGCATAACGACTAGTTTCTGAAGAACACGTACCGATACGGCTACTCGTGTATCGATACGGACAGCTTTAGAACTGCATTTATTGCGGGAAATAAAAGCCGCAACGGCTTCAATTCAATCTCAACAGTCTCCAACGACTAGAAACTCAATTGAGAGTATAAAAGACTTCAAGAAGCATCTGAAGCAACTAATGACCCTCAAGTCAACAATCATTTGATTAGAAAATGTTTTAGTGCTCAAATTGTACATTCTTTCATAGACAAACACTTGTGAGCTCAATTGTCAATGTATGCTCAAGTGTCTTAGGTTTGGGTGAGTGCTTAAAGAGTGCAAACATCAACCTTGTAATAGGAATTTTTAGTTTGCTTTTGTTTTTCTCTTATAAAAAAGGTTTACTCAAGCTTTAGGATATAAAGCTTTGAGTGTGTAAGGGTTGCTTCCTAAGCCTAGAAAATGGGAAGAAATTCAAGAGTGAATTTGGTGAAATCCTTGGTGAGGAGCTAAGGTAGTGGATGTAGGGTTTGGTTAGAAATCTGAACCACTCTAAATCTTATGTCAAATTTTTCCAAATTTTTACTTCCACCACAAACACTCAAAAATCAATCTTCTCCACCACTTGGCAAGCAATTCGGTTGAGGATATTAGGCTTAACAAATTTGATCATGATGATACCATTGCAGATATTCAGGATTAGCAATTGTTGTCGCGACCTCGGTAAACTGAGATGGGAAAGACTACAAACCATTAATATAACTGAGTAGCCTAAAACCAATGAGAGTAGCCTCCACTTGGAGACGTCAAACATGAAAATTGACATACGTAAGTTTGATTGGGAAGTTGGTCAGTGCAGTAAGATGCACAAGATCGTTGGCAGTAGAAGACAGAGCCATGAGAGAAGATCCGTTTAAAGAATAGTGGAAGGAAGAGGGAAAAATGAGTAGAGAACTTCTACTTGACTCTGATTACCATATAAAGGATTTGTATATTTAATAATTCACAATGTTTACAATTAGGGTATATATAGGCTTACAATTAAATATACAAGGATAAGAGAAATCAAATATTAAATATAAGATAAAATCTAGTTAAAGATAAGATTTTGATAAAAATATAATAAAATAGAATTTGAATGAAATTTGACTTAAATTTATCTCATCTTATCTTTATCCTTGATATTCAATTGATTGTTTCCCTCCATAATGTTGTCTTTGTATTTTATCTCTCTCGCAGTGGGAGGAAAATACTTTTTTATGAACAAAACAAAATAATGAATTTGAGTGAGAAACTTGTCTCAGCTTAGCTATAATGACTTCGTTTTTGAATTTGAGTGAGGAAAATACTGTTGTCTCATCTTTTCTTATTACATTGAGGATGATAGTAATTTACTACCGCTGCTCTCTCTCTCTCTCTAAATGATTTCTTTTTTGTTTACAAGAGCTGGCTCATTTTTCCAAGCAAAAGGCTGTATATTAGCTTGCAGAATAATCGGATCTAGTAGAAAAAGAAGTGCCGAGGAAACATTGGAATTTGTAATCTATGCTATTAATATAGCGTAAAAATAAGTATATTTAGTTAGTTAGTTAAATTATTAGTCTTAATTTTTTTATTTTATTAAATTAAGAGTTTTAAACTTATTAAAAACACTTTATTTTTTTTTTGTTTTCTCTTCTTGAATTAAAATTAGATAGAATTTGTTAAAAAAATAATCTTTATTTCTCAGCTTGATGAAGAAAGCTAAGGAGAACAAACCCTAAGTTGCAGATAAATTCAACTACATGGTTCAAGATTGTATTTAGATTTTCCTTCCATTTTAACAGAAACCCTTCCGAGAGAAAGGTATCTAAAGTTTACGATTTTATAGTCAAATTAATATTATATCTAACGTTCAGAAATAAATTGATATTTTATCTAAAAGTTAAGAATTAAATTAAAAAATAACTCCTTTAATCAACGTGTCACGTTATTAAACTAACGAGAGTTAATGATTTAGTGGCTAAAATGTATAAATAGATAACATAAGTGATCGAACATAAATTAAATTAGTTACCAAAATAAAATAGATGGAAAACCAAGATAACATGGAGGTAGTTTACCCTACTTAAAATTACGAAATTAGAGAACAAGACTTAGATCTACAACTAATTTGTAATATGGTGACTGATGACATAATTTAATGAGATTTTACAGTTAGTATATGGATCATAAATAAAATTTTAAAAATATGAAAATATTAGGACTAAAAATGATGAAATTAAAGTAGAAAATAACCAAAATATATGGATCTGCAACTAGAAGTATTGATATTAGAAATTAGCCAAAACATTAAATCTGCAAATAGTTTTAAAATGATTGAGTGAACTACCCCAATGTTCACACCTTAATCGAACATAAACTTAAGTATATATATGCACACAACCACTAAACCAAACTAAATATTTATTTTATAGTTGACAAAAGTTATATAGGCTAAACTTTGTTTGATGCAAAATTTTATATTTTCATTTTTTAAATTATATATATAACCATTGAACTAAGTTCTTAAATTTAATTAATATTTTTAAATTTTTATATTTGAATATAAATATATTTTTTTATATGTAATAGCAGTATATTTTATTGAAAATAGAAAATAAAGTATTTATATATATATATATATGTTTTTATAAAAATATAAACTAAATATATATATTTATGTGCAGTTTAATTTATATAAAAAAATTGTCAGACAAATATTAAATATTACACTTAATTATGTTCCAGGTTTGAATAGGACTAACTTGTACATAAAAGCTTGTCAACCAAATATCGAATATGTTATTCTTGGTTGAGCAATTAGGGCATGTTTATACTCTTTTACATGTCTAAGGTTTGATTCTACCCTTCATCATATTTTTCTTGATTTGTCACCCATAGGAATCAATTTAACTTATATAAAAGTTTATCAACCAAATATTAAATATAGTATTCAGTTCAACGGTTAAGGTGTGCTCATTCACCCCATAGTTTTTTCTTTGCTCGCGAATCTAATTTTTTAAATTTTAATCAATTGATAGAATACGTAAATAATAAAAAGCAAATGTATTATTATCCAAACTTAATTATATCAAGAATTATGTTCAAAGTTAATAGTCAACGACTTAATTAGAACCAAATTGAAAGTCTAATGACGTGTAAGATTAATGGGAGGAAAATGTTGGAGATGTGAGGAAAGAAGTTAATTTTTGTGGGAGATTCTTTGAATAGTAACATGTAGAATCATTGGTATGCTTGTTGAGAGATGAGACGTAAAGTTTTTAGCAAGAATGAGTTTAGACTAGACCTGACAAATTTGATCTGAGATTTGAAAACTGAACCGATTTACCTGAATCGAAACCCAAAATTATCCCGAACATGATGACCCGAAATTTGATTCGAAACTGAAACAAATCGAACCAAAACCGATTCGAATTTTAGTTGAACTGAAATGGACCCGAACTGATTTTCAACCGAACCAAATAGACCCGAACCGAATAGACCCGAAATATAGAAAATATATTAATAGAAATAAATAAAGATAGGATATGAACATCCGCACAACTCACCAAAAAGTTAAATATATTGACTTTATAAATCTATATATAGGGTGTAAAAAACTGACCGGCCTAAAAACTCGATTAAAACCGACCGATCTCCCATTGACCTGAACCGGAATCAACCGAACCGAAAATAACCGAACCAAAAATCAACCGACCCGAAAAAACCCAAATCACAATAGACCCGAACTAAAACCGAACTGAACCGAAACCGAATTTGAACCGAATAATATCAGACCCGAAATGACCCAAACCGAAATGACCCGAACCGAAACCAAACCGAATGGGTCGTTTGCCACCTCGAGTTCAGACTTCAAACTTTATGGATTCTTTTTTGGTGTGTTGCTGTTGAAAACAGAAATAAACGTAAGAGAGGAGAGAAGGATAATATAATTTTATAGTAAGAAAAAATAATATGCCACATCAGCTTCTTTTAACATCAACCGATGACAAGCACGTTAACTTATTTTAACAACAGTGACCGTAATAAAAATGAATTAAGAGTTCAGCAGCTGTAATGAAAGTTTTAAAATTTTGATAACCACATTGAAATCGCTCTAAAAGTTCATGGAATACCTATGTAGTTTACCCTTATTTTTATTAGTATATATCAAATAATGAACCTTTTAAAACTGTTTTGGGTAATTTTTTTCATTTGATTGCTAAAGAAAGTCCAATTAATAGGTGGGATACCTGGGGCTAAAAATATAATATAATATAAAAATAAAAATGAAATTGTTGAATATAACAGTCTTTCAATAGACATTGAAGCCAGACTAAGTCGCCATATTAGACTATGTAAAGTACAATATGACACAACATAATATAAACAAATAAACTATGTTCTAAATTGAGTCATTATTTTAATTCAAATTAAATATTTCATTCTTACGCACTTTTTGAATGAGGAGATAAGTGATATCACGACAATCGTACAAAAATAAATTGCAGATCATTAACTTGTAAAAGAAGACAGAATTAGGTGGTGGTCATGAAGGCCAGAATGAAAGGAACCATCCTTCACTATGTTGATCAAACTCTTAATTTTTCGTGTTCAACACCTATTCGAATATGGATGTAAATATGGTCATCCAAATATCCTCTAAATACACATATTTGACACTAACGCTTAAGTCCGAGTAGCAAAGATTCCAAGTTACTAATTCATTTCCGGCTCTCAGCATTTATACTATGACCAACAACATGAACTCTGAGAACCATGACTCGATAAAAATGATATTATACAGACGGAAGACGAATTCAAAACATTGAAACGTGGAAAAAGAGTTCAGTGAGACATTCGAATGTAAAATCTGAGGTCCAATTGCTCGACAGCGAGTCTAATTAATGTGAAACAAACAAAGTAAACAAAACAGATGGACAATCATTGGCTATGCGAATTTGGCATAGAAAAGCAGAAAACAACACATTCTAAATATTAAATGTGCATAATACCAACCGGATTCATCGATCAAAAAGCCCACAACTTCTTTTTCTATACCGGTTCCGCCATTCTTTCATCTGCAGAAAATTTTGTGAAAGCATAACTTAGTTTAAAGTCGATGATTAGGTTAGCAGCGAAATGAATGGTCGATTAGCAAAATCCACCTGAAAATAATGTCAGCCCCCATTCAAGCTGCTGATTATAATATGACACAAACACATTTGTTCTGCTTCGGTTCTTTTATTATTTTCTTTTCTGCACATTACAGAAAAAAATGTTACTTCACGGAACCACATGGATTGTAGTTTTTGGACCATGGAGTGTATCATTATTGATTATTATGAAAACTTCAGATTATTATTTGTGGATTTGCATGAATAGTAATTGTACCTTTCTCCAAAGGAGGAGGTTGAACAACAACGTGCATAGTCGTTACTCCGCCAGGAACATCACAAAGAGGGCTCTGGCACTCCCCTAGTGTTCTATTGTTCTCCAATATTTTCCCGGCACTAATTAACTTCACATCCTTCACTGTCCTTGGACCATTCTCCTTCTCTGCCCAAAGTTAAATAACGAGTATAATTGATCAGACAAATGTTAATATGGCTTGAACTAAATAAAATGCCAGAGAGATCATGTCATATGCAGGAATAACAAAAGACCATTCGATCAGATACAAAAGTCGAGATTTCCCCACAACTGCAGTAAAAAACTAATGCAAGCAATCCATTCCTTATTATCTTGTATGACGGTGTATGTACACAACCGTTCACTTTCTCTTTTCTTTCTTTTGTTAAATAAAAAGTAGGTCACTGCATTTGCCGCTTTCCTACAATGTGAATTGCATAACTTACCTCAAACCATGGTTTAAGTTGAACCAAGCAAAAAATAATTCATACTTAAAACTACCCGCAAAACTTCCATATGCGGGACCAAGTACATATAAATGCAAAACACTAGAGAAAGAATCCAGAGTGAGACGGAGGGAAAAGATGAAAGCAGATAAAACTGATAAAAACTATACACTAGCATAAATCTTAAAAATTCTATCTAGATCATCTCATTTCGGAAATCAATTATAAATTGTTTAACAAAATGCCTCAACTGTGCCTCACTCCACATAGGTTGAAAGCCAGCATTCGAGACATACACAGGTTTCAATCAGAAAAAAGAAAAGAAAAAACGCCCATGATGCTACAAAGAAAATCATACAATTTATAGTATGTTGGTTTAAATGTACTATGTTTACCTACTTCGGATGAATACAAATATCAGTTATCCATAAAAGAAGATATGAGAGAGCAGTAGTCAACCACAATCTTCTCCCAATACAAATTCAAGAGCTAATAATCTTATAACGGAAAAGGCCTGAACCGGTTTCTGTTCATATTTGTGACCATAATCAAGCATTTCTAATGCATTTACTGCTCAAAGCATTCCAGTTACTGTGCTACGGAGGGTTGAATTTTTGGTCCTAATAATGATTCTATTTTATTGCATAGTTTCACAAATCTGAAAATTAAACCAGCAATATGAATAAACCACGAAAGCATCAAAAACCAATGTCATGAATATGATCCAGGATTCCAATCCTTCAAGTTCAAATCAAATGGTATAATAAAAACGTAAGCAAAAACAAATTATCAAGTGAAAATACTGTGAAATAAAGCTGAAAGATTGACAGCAAAAATGCAATTGCATTTCATCAAACACCTAACCAACCTTTAGGCCATTGAGCAATAACACTTTCTTTCAGAGTTGCAACACTTGTAGCAGCCGGAAAGGTCTTCGGACCGATATCGGATCCATCAATCAATCGAAATTTGATCTCCAACTGATCTTGAACACTAGCCATCTCCAGAAACCTTACAGATTCCAAATCTAAACCCTCCCCAAGATCTTTACTTGGGACTTATCCTCAAATCTATACAAAAATCTCAATCTAGAAGGCTGCAACGATGCCAAGATTCCTCTGAAATACCCGGTTTCCTATATTTACAGTAATCGCACACCCTTCAAGAATTTTCAATTGGATATTCTGCAGAACTGAAATTATAAAAAGAAAAAAGATGATTTACATATGCAGGCAATCTATTTAAGGAAGAGGGCAGAAGAAGTTCCCAAGTAACCCAATATAAATAGATCCGCCAATATAAAAATAGAACGGAAAATCTTCAAGTTATAGTCTCTAGATGACAGAATCTGCTAAAAAACCCTAAAAACTGCTCTCACCAAAACCAAATAAATAGAGAAAAAGAAGAGCAAAAGCTGGATGGGTAATCTTACTTGAGTCGAAAACTGATGTGGGTTGGCTTCTTTTGGGTGAAAAGTCCAAGTTTTGAACAAGGAAAAAAGAGAAACTGATGGTGGCGGCTTTGATGAAATCAACAATAAGAGAGGAAGCGAGATGAAGACGAAGAAGAAGACTAAATCAAAAGAGAAATCAATGTGCACAGAAGATCAGAGAGGAGGCGATTTCAGAGTTTTCAAAGTCTTCTAAAATCTAAATCTAAATCTAAATCTAAATCTAAATCTAAATCTAAATCTAGGGTCAATGCATCCATCCATTCCTTCTTCCTCTTCCAATCTCCTATGCTATTGAAATTTACGCATCCTTCTTTTTTGGCTTTATCTCGTAAAGGTATATAAACTATATTAAGTTTTACTTGGTGTCTAAACTTTATGACAAAATTACTACAATATTGGTTCAATTTTCTTTTCTAAATATAGTTTTCTCTTGTTTAATTTTAAATTTATGGTTGTTTATTGTTCAAGTTAAAAGTCGGATTAACTTCTACCTGACTTTAAACATTAAATTTTTTTAAAAAATAAATTAATCGGGCTAAAGTCGGAGGGTCCTATGTCCGACTTCAAATAGGGACAATGGCCTCCAGCTTCGGTCACGTGGCAACACCGTAGAGAACCAACAACTATTGAAAGTAGGGTTGTCCTCCATCCGACTTCAAACAGTATTAGCAGAGGGCAGTGTAGGGGTGACAGTGCTTCAGCGTGATTTTACAGTGAGAGGGTGGCATGCATGCACCAGCCATGTATGCCTCAGGAAGGTAAGGTTTTTTATTTAATTGTTATAATTTTGATTGGACGGTTGGTATGTAGGTGGTTGGGTGGTTGAAATTTAAAGTAGTTGGGTTAAATAGGGGTTGAAAGTATGTATATTTTGTAATGAAATTTTTGAGAAAATAAAGTAAAGAAGAAGAAGATTTAGAGGAAATTTTGTAAGTATAAGATATGTATTTTATTTTTGAATATTATTTCAAGTTAATAATTTTATTTTAGGGAAAATATACCTTGCATTGGCGGTGGAAACTTTTAATTTTCATAAGCGCCTTAATTTTAGGGTTTAGGGGCTCAGTTTAGGGTTTATGTGTAGGGATAGTGGTTAGAATTTAGGGTTCAAGGTTAGAATTTAAGGTTTAGGGGTTAGGGTTTAGTTTGTAGGGTAATATGGTGAGGATTTAGGTTTTAATCTATAAACCCTAAATTGTAAATTTCAACCATGATCCCTAAATTCAAAACTCATACACCTAAACCCCTAAATCATACACCCTAAACTAAGTTCCTAAACCCTAAAACTAAGGCGCTTGTGGAAACTTTTAGTTTCCACTGCAGTGCATCAAATAATTACCTTTTATTTTAATGTATGTATGTTTTCGTAGTTACGAATTTTTAATATTTTTTCAGTTAAATTTTTTAAATTTTATATCGTTATTTTTTTGAAATTTTTGAAGTTGATGTTTGAATTTTTGATATTTCAAATTTTTGTATTAAATAGGTGGTTGAAGAGAAGAAAAATTGTGAAGAGATTGAGTAAAGAAAGGAAGATTTGAAGAAATATAGTAAGTATGACAAAATATTAGGTTGATGTTTGAATTTTTTAAATTTGTTAAGAGATTTAAGTTCTTGTTTCTTTTTTAATTTTTAATTTTATGTTTCGTGGATTTTTATGTTTGAATATTTGTATTGTTTAATTAATGGTTTATTAGATTTTATTTATAATGCTTTTTGAAAAAAAAAACGAGTATAGTAGGACAAAAATGAGTATTTTGGGACTTGAATGAAAAAATTAGTAAATTAGTGAGTATTTTGTAAAAATCGTAAAATTGAAGGGTTAAATTGAGTTGGCAATTAGTAAAAAAAATATTAATGTTTGAATGAGTCTTTTAATTTAGGAGTTTTTTAAATTGTATGTAGTTAGTAGTAGTGGAATTGAAATTTAAACTAATAAGTTGATTTAGTTATGTAATTTAAACGTATTAGAGTTAAAATTTAAATTTCGTAGAATTTTAGCTAATTAGAAACTAAACTAAAATATTATGATAAATTTTGGGACTTGAATGAAAAAATTTAGTAAATTAGTGAGTACTTTGTAAAAATCTTAAAATTGAAGGGTTTTAAAGGCAAATTGTCGAATGATATAGGGACTAAGGATAACAGTTATATTAGTAGTAGTAGTAAAAAAATGTTTTTTTAAATTTTATTTTTAATTTTGAAGAAAATTTTTTGAATTTAGGAGTTGAGTTGGCAATTAGTAAAAAAAATATTAATGTTTCAATTAGTCTTTTAGTTTAGAAGTTTTTTAAATTGTATGTAGTTAGTAGTAGTAGAATTGAAATTCAAACTAATAAGCTGATTTAGTTATGTAATTTAAACGTATTAGAGTTAAAATTTAAATTTCGTAGAATTTTAGCAAATTAGAAACTAAACTAAAATATTATGATAAATTTTGGGACTTGAATGAAAAATTAGTAAATTAGTGAGTACTTTGTAAAATTCTTAAAATTAAAGGGTTTTAAAGGCAAATTGCCGAATGATATAGGGACTAAGGATAACAGTTATATTAGTAGTTGTAGTAGTAAAAAATGTTTTTTAAATTTTATTTGTAATTTTGAAGATTTTTTTTTTGAATTTAGGAGTTGATTTGGCAATTAGTAAAAAAAATATTAATGTTTGAATTAATCTTTTAATTTAAACTAATAAGTTGATTTAGTTATGTAACTTAAACGTATTAGAGTTAAAATTTAAATTTCGTAGAATTTTAGCAAATTAGAAACTAAACTAAAATATTATTATAAATTTTGTTTGTTTAGTTTATTATGTTTATTATTTTTTAATGTAGTAGATTTAGTCTCGAGTCCTAATATATTATTACTTGTCCTGTAGGATGGCTGAGCAAACTCCTCTTTTGCGATTACAGGATCGACACATTTCTAGTCTCACAGTTTATGAGATGGTACAAATTTTTTAATAATTTATTTATTAGAAATTCAATTACTTTTTTGTTTGTTCATAATATTTATTGGCTATTAATATGTTAATTACAGGATGTGGAGGATACATTTTAATATGTTAATTACAGGATGTGGAGGATACATTTAAGCATCATCTGACCATGGCCAAAAATCCTCCGGATGAGTGAATCACTAAATGGTTGCAAGTTTCCAGATTTTATTATGCGGCCTTCATTTGAGGTACAAGTTGGTGCCCGAGTTGATTACCGCTCTAATTGAGCGTTGGAGGCCGAAAACCCATACATTCCATATGCCGTGTGGTGAATGCATGATCACACTTGAAGACGTGGTCATGCTTATCTGGGTCCCAATAAACGGGGCACCATTGATCAGGGCACCATTGACCATTGATTGACCAGACGGAAGCTACACCTCAAGAAATTTGCTCATTTTACCTTGGGAAGGTGCCGAATAAATCAAATTTGAAAGGATCTCATGTGAAAATGAGTTAGTTGCAAAGTGAATTTAAACTCGGTGAATATAATTCAGTTGATGCGATTTATAATGCTAGTCGAGCCTATATTCTGCAACTCATTAGAGGTATACTGATGCCGGATAAATCTGACAATCTTGTTCATACACGGTATCTACGATTTTTGAGGTATCCGTGGGAAGCTGCTAAATATAGTTGGGGATCGGCCATATTAGCGTTCTTGTATCGTGAGTTGTGCAAGGGTGCTAAAATAGAAAACGGTCATAAGGTTCGGGGTATTGGTGGATGTTTGTTGTTGCTGCAAGCGTGGGCTTGGCAGCGACTTCCCTTTTGGACACTGATGACTCGAACACCGATACAGTTTCCTCTTGTCGCCAAGTAATTATCCTGATTTTGAATTTAATTTTTAAATTAAATTTATTTATTTTTAAAACATTATTGTGATTTGTATGCAAATGGTGCGAGAAAAAAGCACACACGATATTGGAAAATAACAACTTAAGAGTATTTAGAGCTCATATTGATTTGTATTGTCAAGAGCAGGTATCATGTTAAATGTATTGTTTAAAATTTAGTTAAATATTTACAGTTTATTATTTACATTATAGTTAGATGTCTTATTATTATAATAATCCATATTTTGCAGTTTATTTGGATGACGTATAACGATGATCGTATTTTTGTATCGGATGATCTAATATGACATTCTAATAAGTGGTGTAGTGTTACACCGTTGATCCATTTTGCGATTGTCGAGTTCCACTTTGCCGACAGGGTGGTGAGACAATTTGGCTTCCACGAGCCCATTTCGTATATTCACATTGATCATGACTATTTGCACGATTTTGATGGACGCGGCAGGGTAGAAGTAAATTGGGAAGCCACACACGCCGAGTACCTTAATATGTGGAACAACGGAGCTTCAAGGTTACCGCTTCGCGCTCCAATCCAAGAGGATGATTTTGATTTTGAGAGGTCAGAGTACCCGATCTATTTTCTTGATAATGGAATGTCGTACTTAACTACGGGCGATGGACGAGAAGAATGTCAAAAATATAAGAAAAATATGATGGTAAGGGTGAATCCTCTAAGTGTGCAGCGGGCGCATCTCAAAATCCCGTTTGGAGTAGAAACCTCGAAGGTTGGCCAACCACGTGGGAACAACCAGAAGTGGGCCCGCTAGTTATATGAGAAAATGAACTGGCTCCTGCATATGTACAACCAGAAATGGGCCTGAGCTCCTCAGATACTCACGGGTTTGATGATGCTATTTTACACACACCCGAGTTTTGTCCTCCACAATCACCTCTTTACTCGAACTTTGGACAAAGAATGGATTTTCAGGAAATGCAAAATTTTATGAATTCACTAGAGATTATGGGAGGGCAGAGCGGTTACATGAACTTGTTCACAACACCGCCTCCTATGCCCTCGGTGACTGAGGAGGTGAGCTACACTGAAGAGGATGCTGAAGAGGATCCCGAGGTAGCATAGAGGCCACGGCATGCTCGACGACCACCACCATCTTATCTTTCGACCACATCCGCTCATGGCCAGAAATTATGTAAGAAAAAATAATTTTATGTATTTTGTGTAATACATTAGAGGCATTTGAGTTTGAATTTGGATTTCATTGTTTTTTATTTGTCGCTGTTTTTTTTATTATTCACTTAATCTAAAACTAATTAAAAAATAATTGTTAAGTCAACAACTAACTCAGCTTAAGCTTTTTTTTTAATCAAAAACTCAACTTAATCTAACTTAATAAAATAACTAATCACACATGATTTATACAAAATTAAAACTTAAATTATCACAAAAATCGAAACCACAAATTTTGTGAATTGTACTAAATTCTCGTTGTAAATGAACTTTTTATTTTATAATTTCTTTAATTTTATGTTATGCATATAATTTGCAATTGCAATTTGAAAAGGTTTTAAAAAATTAAAATTTACAATTGAAATTAAAATTAATCTCACTTAAAAGAAAAGAAAAGAAAAGAAAAGGGAGATTGAATTTGAAAAAAATGGTGGAATGCAATAAAAAAAGGCATGTGCATGAATTTAAAAAAAAAACGTTGAATTCAAGGTTAGGTGGGTGGGTGTGTATTAATTTCGGTTTAAGTTCGATATAGTTCGTTTTTTAATATTTTGTTTCGATATTTAACTCGATTCAAGAATTTAAATTCAAACTCAAGTTCCAATTCCAATTCAAATTTCAATTCCGATTAAAATTAATATTTAGCTTAGAATTAATATTTAGCTTTATCTACGATTAAAATTCAAAATCAAAGTAGATTCGAATTAATATTTAGCTGTGATTAAAATTAAAAATCAAAGTAGATTCAAATTAATATTTAGCTACATCTGAAATCGACTTTCTTAAATTTCAATTCCAAGCTTCCCCGTATTAATTATTATATTTATTTGTTCAAGCTCAAATCACCTTAACGGCTATTTTTTCATTTGATCCATTTCAACGATTCGAGCGTGCTACGAGCCTAAGTAAAACTACCAAACATTTGGACATTTTCAAATTCAAACATAATATCGTCAAATACAAACATAATATTTTCAAATACAAACATAAGAAATCATTAAGGCATAGGCACATATCTTGGTTCATTTGGACATTTTGATTTCGAATGGCCTTTAACCCTACAAATGGTACATCTCGTTCGTTGTTCCTTCTCTCTGTGATGAAGATCCATACTGGTGTAGATGCAAGTCGATCTAGGTCGTCTAGTTGGATTTCTACGGAGTGTAGGATCCGGTAACCATTTTTCATGCCCCACTGATGGCCAATACATTGAATTCGGGATTGGTGGTAACTCAATTCTGTAAATATCTAACATCTGGTTAAGACTGAAGCATTCATCAACATATGTGTACGAGTCAACATTGGCGAACATACATGCTGTAACTGCATGAGCACATGGATATCGCCACACCTGGAATTCACCACAATCACACCACCTACGTCTGAAATCTACTCAAAATACATTTGAATAGGGTGCTCCGTGTCAGGTTCTGGAACCAACAACATCGAAAGTCTCATTCATTTGGTCGATTGTGTGAACGGTCAGCGATGTTGCACTATTCACATTATCATCCATTTTTGTCACAATAGTAGGAGCCCAACGTTGTCCCCTGTTTATTAAGGTCTGGACATGCTTCCCTTTAAGGGACCAAACCTTAGCCAAATGGTAGTATGTCTCTGTCACCAAGCTTGCTATTGGGAGATGACGTGATCCTTTTAGTACACCATTATGCACTCCACAAGGTTGGTTGTCATTTTCCCGTATCGTTTACCATCTTCGTCATATGATTGGGCCCATCTTTCTCTCTCGATACGGTTGGCCTAACTCTAAATACGCTCACCGTATTTCTGTAAATTCACCATCTTCTTCTCAAATAGTTGATACCCTGTGCCATAATATATTCTGTTAGCATCAACAAAAATCAAAGCACATAACTGCATAGGCATATATAACATATTTTGAAAGAATGATACTTACCCATGTTTAAAATCTCACTACGAAGGTATTGATTTTTGAACTGCTCGTAGCTATTCTTACCGATGTGATGAACACAGTATGCAGGGTATGCGTGTGGTGGTGTCTAACGACTTCCCTCTCGATTAATTGCTACTTTGATACTTGTCCCTCGATCAGAGATAATGCAGACCCCATCTTCTCGGACGACATGGTCACGCAAATTGGGCAAAAAGAAATTCCAAGCTTCCGCCGTCTCCCCCTCAATAGTTGCGAATGCAATTGAAATGACATTGCTCTCACCATCTTGCACAATGGCAACCAACAGTATATGAGAGTATCTCCCGTAAAGCCACGTTCCATCGACTTGGATCATATGTTTACAAAATGGAAAGCCTTCAATGCATGGCTTGAACACCCAGAATAGTTGATGGAAAATTGATACCCTTAAAGCAGTTGGCCTTGCCAGTCATATGCACCCTTTGTTTGATACCTCACTATGGTTCCCGGGATGAAATGTGTCATTGCTATCAATAAAGACGGTAGTTTCTTATATAATTTATCATAATCACCATACACTGAATGTAATGCCTTATCCCTTGCACACCACCCCTTCTTGTATTTTATTTGATATTCAAATTATTGCACAATGGTTGCTTGAATCGCTGAAACTGGAACCCTTGGATTTGCTTCGACCAACTTCATCACGTGATGGCTTATACCATCGAGTCCAATTTGGTGTGATCCTGGTTGATGGATGTTCGTAAACATGTGTGATCGCCGTTGTACTTTGTGACCTCCCAACGATCTATCTTCTTAAGCTTCGTTACTCAAATATTCCAATTGCACCCTTCTCCATATTTCACACACTTCGCAAAGAAAGTCATCGGGGTGGATTTTGCAACCGCGTAGTCCACATGTTGCATGATGCTATACTCTTTAATTGCCAATATAGCTTTATCATTTTTATTAAATTGAAGTCCTTCAAATAATTCATCACCCTGACTCGAAGTTAATTGGGGCATATCTGGGAATTACGGCACCCTCATCGGATCAAAATCCACCGAGTTCATGTGAGTAGGAGGTTCATAGAATGTAATGTCACCTACGGTCAAAATGAATTCTCCAACACCAAAATTAGGGGCATCACCAACATCATCAGGGAACAAATTGGGGTCCCCAATTCTTCATCTTCGCTTGAATCTTCAAGTGATTCTCCCCATCGACCTCGTAAGCTCTCAATATTAGCATCAACAGTTGACCCGTGTGATGTTGCATATGTCGATGACCCACCTTGATGAAATCCACTAGATGTCCCACTTGCCAACATTACGACAAAACTGTCTCCGGACTTATCAAATTCGTTACCGAAACTCATTTGACTAGATTCCCCAACTGCATTTCTGGATGGGCCGTGAATATCACACACCTCAGCAAACAACTCGACATTTAGAATATCCATAGAGTCATGCTCTACGATCATTACTCCCACATATGCATTATCTTCAAGAGCTATGGCGGAATATCTGATTAGATTGCGACATGTCAGCCACTGATACCACAATCCATGAATCTGAGCTCCAATTTTCTCGGATATTTTCTCCTTCATTACTCGAAGCGTGATTTCTTTTTCAAATCTCATCTTCGTAGGGCTTTCATATTCAAATACAATATCGACATCAGTTTTCACCATTTTTCCATTATAATGAACAATCGCCACAAATCTGTTGTTGCTCATTTTCTCTGCATGTTCAGAAAAAATATTTTTAATAATAATACACAAATCAAAATGAACAACTACAATGTCACTAAACCTAATTTTAAACTATAAATAACAATAATTTTAGAACATACTACTTATTTACAAAATTATTTTGAATATATATATATATATTCGAATACACTTTAAAAAACTATACTAATTTCTCAAAAATACTAATTACGATTTTTTCCACTACTATAATCATAAAAAATAAAACATTCATCGTTCTAACACAAAAAATAAATTTCAAACCGACTTACAATATTTTTTCCCACAACTTTCTTCTTTTGCTTCTTCTTCTCATTCTTTGCTCAAATTTTTACTTAGTTTTTCTCTAACAAATTACCTCCAACAATACTTATCTAAATATATATATATATATAATTTTCCCCCTTAAATACCCCTACATATGATTTATCTGCACTAATAAGTTTCAAATCAAAAAAATTTATACTACCCCTATATAATTTAAAATTATTATAACAATTAAAAACAAAAAAACTCACCTTTCTTACCTGCCCGAGGCATGCATGGCTGGTGCATGTAGGTTTGTCTAAATCACGTTGAATCACTCTGAAACACTACCACCCCTGCCACCCCTCCATCCGATCATTGTTTGAAATCGGATGGAGGGCTCCCCGACTTTCAACAGTGGATGGCTTTTTACGGTGCTACCCCATGGCAGAAGCTAGAGGCCATTGTCCCTATTTGAAGTCAGACAGAGGACCCTCCGACTTTGGGTTGATTTTTTATTATTTTTTTGAGAATCACTGTTCAAAGTCGGATAGAAGTCAATCCGACTTCCGACTTGAACAGTAAACAACCATAGATTGGGAAATAAACATGGTTCAACCATATTTTAGGGGAAAAATTCAACTTCAATATTGTGGTCTTTTCCCAAAACTTTATTTTGAATTAAGTAGGTGATTAACTTTTATTTCCATAATTCAAATAAAGATTTTTTTAACAACCATTCTTTTTTGTCACAATAATAACATGACACGTGACATGGTTATTTATTTATTTATTTAATCTTTTATTTTAAAAAAACATAAAAGTTTTAATTCCTATCAACCAAACTCTCAAATCACATCTCCCTCACAGTTTGACATACTCACACATCAGTGGTTCACAGTTACCGTTCAAACGGCACGTACCTCACTATTCGACATCCACACCCTTTAGTTGTCGGTCACAAATTGAAGCAACATATTTTTTCTTCATTGTTGAATGTTCGTTGACAGGACAATCAACGATTCACTCGTTAGTTTTTAACGATAGGATGATGGAGTTTTTATTTGTGGAGGTTCGAGAAAGGCAAAAGTGACAGGTAGTGGTTGAATCGGTGGTCGAATGAGAGAAATGTAGGAATTTAAGTATTTAGAGTTAGAGTTAGAGTTTGAGGGTTTTAGAAAAATCAAATGTTTTGGGTTTTTTTAGATAAAATTAAAGATTTTCTGATTTTTAAAAATAAAATTAAAGAAAATTACATAAATATGCCATGTGTCGCATTTTTATTGGATGACAAAATTTTTTTAATGTATATCACAGAAAAATCTTATTTGAGTTATAGAATGAAACATTATATGTCAATTTGGCCCGAAACAAAATTTAGGCACCTAACTAGAAAAAAAAATAGTTTGGGCATATTTTCCTGATGGATTTATATTCTTTTTTCCCTTTCCTTTGTAATATATAGGCTTATATCACAAATAAGTACATAAAGTATATTAATTTTTTTATTCATGCTTAAAATGACTTGACGGAATGACACATTAGTAGAAAAATTATTTTATATTTTATATAATTTTATAAAATTATTTTTTGACTGATGTGATATTCTTTCAAGTCAACACCTAAAATGAAACAATGAGGGTTAAATTGCTTCAAAAAAAGAATAGGGGCCAAAGTGACTATTCAGTCAAATGCTATTTTTTAGCTTTATGTGTATTTTTTATAGGTAAAGGTGAATATTCGAAGCATGGCTTCATATTCTACTGCATGAGACCTTTACAACGATATCTCATTTGCTCAAACTGGTTGAGTGATGAATGAAAAATTGATGCTCAAAATAGGCACTTTGTGAATTGCGTACAAAAAAATGAGAAACCCATATCTCACATTAATAGGATATCAAGTATGAAAAGTGTTTAAATACACCCACACACTTGCTGGTCATTGAATAACTTGGGTTGAGATTGTGCCTCTCGCGTGGGCACATAGGTGCAAATTAAAGCTTGTCTAACTCATCAAGTTGGGGTTGCACCCGTACGACGTGGGAGGCAAATGTCTTAACCGATCAGGCCTTCCATGGGCCTGCAAATATTTTAGCTAGCCTAATATGAAATAATTTCTCCTTAATTGTTCCAAGGCAGTATTTCATACCATAACGAGTTTTACCACTTTCAAAGAGCTTTGGGCCATTCTTTCACTTTAGGAATTTCGACCAACCATCAAATTAACACTGCTAATTTTGGTAAGATTTTGTCCATATTAATTTTCATTCCTATTTTAAAAATCTGACTTTCATAATTAGGTATTTATTATGAAATATATTGCGTCTTTTACTAATAATTTTTTTGAGAAAAGTTTTAGGAAGAACAAAATACCAATGCGAAATCTTGATATATTTTGATAGTAGTCCATATTGATTTCTCTTTAATTGTTCCAAGGTAGTAGTTCATACCATAACGAGTTTTACCTCTTTCCAAGAGCTTTGAACCCTTTTTTCACTTTAGGAATTTCGGTCAACCATCAAATTAACACATTTAATTTTGGTAAGATTTCGTCCATATTGACTTTATTCATATTTTAAAAGTCTGACTTTTATAATTAGGCATTTATTATGGAATATTTTGTGTCTTTTACTAATAATTTCTTTTGAGAAATTTATTCGGATGAACAAAATTCCGATGTGAAATCTTGATATATTTTGGAAACTAAGATCTTGTAAATAACTTGTTTCAAAATTTAATTTATGTTGTTTCAACGAGTTTACTTGATCTTCTTTTCCAAACAAGAATCAACTAAATATGTATCAATTTGCAAACTCAGATCTCATAAATAATTCGTTTCAAGATTTAATTCATGTGATTTTAACGGGTTTACTTGATCTCTTTTTCCATGAAGCAATCTGAATAAATATGTTTATTCATTTTTGCTGTGGACAAATCTGTTTTAACAAAAATTTGTTGTTGGAAGTAACATTGGTTATTGATTTTGTTTCAGAATTTTAATTCTATTAGATAAAAAATCAAAATAAATAAGAATTATTTTTTTGGTTATTACAGAATTCTTGTTAATTCTGGTTCGGAAAAGAAAAAACACTCTTAAGCGGATAATTAAAAATCTAATTGAAAGTGGATGTCTAGGATTGATTTCTTGAAAGATTTGGTATTTAAGCATGCCTAGTGCACCTCATCTATTTCACGCTAACCTACATGATGCATTGTTCATTATTGAGAATTCTCTTATATCGTGTGAACTTTGTTTTCATGTTTTCAGTTTCAGTTGTGACTATGAGTCATAATAAAAGTGCAACAAAAAGGCTCAACAAAGCTGCCAACCTTAATAATATTTCCAAGGATCAAGGCAAATGTGATGGAAGTCAATAAGGAATTCAAAAGAGGCATAATAAACAAGGTCAATGTTGTGGAAGAAATTTCCAAGCAAGTATCCGATATGTATTTATGTTCTATGATTTCTGAAGTTAACATGGCTGACTCGATTTAAGAGAATGACGGCGTGATACTGGTGCCACACGTCACATATATAGTAACAAAGACTCCTTTGTTGAGTTGGTTCCTAATGAGAATGAATAGAAGCTCTACATGGCAACGATGTAACTTCCAAGATCAAGGGGGAAGGAACTGTAGTTTTGAAGATAATTTTGGGCAAATAACTGAAGCTCCAAAACATGTTGTATACACCTGACATACAAAAGAACCTTGTTTCTGGAACACTCCTAAGTATGCATAATAGCTTTAGGAAGGTGTTCGAATCTAGAAGTTGATTTTATCAAAAATGAGAATATTTGTGGGTAAATGATATGTATTGAATGAAATATGGAAACTCAATGTTATCTCTATAAAATATAAAACAATGAATAAGTAAAACGATTCCTAATATGGAAACACATGATTTATGACATGGTAGTCTCAAGCATGTTAATTATGATACATTGCGTAGGTTAATTAACTCCATGCATATTCCCTTATTTCACATTAATTATAACCACAAATGTGAACCTTGTGTTCAAGCAAAATTAACAAGGTCTTCATTTTAAACTGTTGAAAGAAGTATAAAACCTCTTGATCCAATACATAATGATGTTTGTGACTTAAAGTTTTTCCAAAATGGAGGAGGGAATAAATATTTTATTACATTTATTGATGATAGAAAAAAAAATAATGTTATGTATATTTCCTTAAAAGAAAAGATGAAGCCATGGAGAAATTTTTACTCTATTAGCATGAGGTTGAAAACCAACATAATAAAAAGACTAAGATGGTAAGAAATAATCGTGGTGGTGAATACTGTGCACAACATGATATTATTTATGAAGTAACACCACTATACTCTCCTCAATTCAATAGAGTAGTTGAACGGAAAATTCAGGCTCTAAAGGAAATGATGAACGTTTTGCTAGGAAGCTCTGGGTTATCACAGAACATGTGTGGGGGAAGCTATTCTATTAGCTAATTATCATTTAAATAAGGTTCTCCACAAGAAAATAGATAAGACACCATATGAGTTATGGAAAGGAATAAAACCTTCCTACAACCACTTGAAAGTTTGAGCGTTTCTTGCGAAGGTAATGGCCCTATTATCGGAATAAATAAAAATAGGTCGTAAAATTGTACACCGTATTTTCATTGGCTATGCAGAACATAACAACGCATATCAATTTCTTGTGTATAAATCAAAGACCCCTCAAATTCACAAGAATATGATATTGGAATCATATAATGTCTCTTTCTTTGAAAATGTATTCCCTTGTAAAGCCATTGGTCCAAGTTCAACGAAATGAACTTTAGAGACTATTGATGAAGATAGATCAAATGATCAACAATGGATTAAGCTTGAATTAGAGCCACAAAGAAGTAAACAAGCAAGGTTGAAAAAATCCTTTGGATATAATTTTCTAACATTTATGCTAGAGGCAAAACCTCAAACATATAATGATGTTATATTTCCATCTCAAAGAACCTTATGGATGAATGCCATTAAAAGTAAAAATGATTTTATCTTGCAAAACTATACGTGGGATTTTGTGGATATTCCTCTAGGAATTGAACCATTAAATTCTTCTTTTAAATGTAAAATGAAAGTAGATAGAACAATTGATAAATATCAGGCCAGATTGGGTTATAAAAGGTTACCAAAAATGAAAGCCTTGACTATTTTGATATATATTCTCATTTATTAAGAATAACCTTTATAAGGATGATACTTGCGATTTCTGCTTTACAGAATCTAGAAGTACATCAAATGGATGTTAAAACAACTTTTCTAAATGGAGATCTTGATGAAGAAATTACATGGAACAACCTGAGAGACATGTAGTTTTAGGTTAAGAGAGGAAAATCTATAAATTGGTGAAGTCATTGTATGAACATAAACAAGCACGAAAGGAATGACACGAAAAGTTTAATAGTATCATGATGACAAATAGCTTTAAGATTAATGAGTGTGACAAATGTGTGCATGTAAAAACTACCAACATTGAATATATTATTCTATGTTTGTATGTTGTTGACATACTCATTGTTGGAAACAACATTGAAATGGTAAAATGCACCAAAAATATGTTAGATTCAAGATTTGACATGAAAGATATGAGACTAGCCGATACGATTTTGGGCATCCAAATTAAGTGGTCACCTAAATGACTCATATTGACTTAGTCACACTATGTGGAAATGATTCATGTGAAATTTGTTAAGGATGATTATGTTATAGCCAGAAATCCAATAGACACAAGCCAACACTTGTCCAATAACAAATGTCAAAATGTTGATCAAGTGGAATATGCAATAGTCATAGGCAGTCTAATGAAACTTATGAGTTGCATTAGACCAGATATTGCTTTTACTATGAGTAGTTTAAGGAGATTCACAAGCAATCTGGGTGAAAACCACTGAAAAGTGATTGTAAGAATATTAATATATCTTAGATATACTCGGGACTATGGATTGCATTATTTCGTAGATCTTGTTGTTTTAGAAAGATACTCTGCTGCTAGTTGGATATTTGATATTCAAGATACCAAAGACACAAGTGGATATCTTTTCACTTTGGGAAGGGGAGTCGTGTTATGGAAATCCTTAAGACAAATGGTTATAACCAGATCCACAATAGAATGAGTTTGTGGCTCTAGACAAGTTTTGGGCATCCAAATCAAGTGTTCACCTAAATGACTCATATTGGCTTAGTCACACTATGTGGAAATGATTCATGTGAAATTTTTTAAGGATGATTATGTTATAGCCAGAAATCCAATAGACACAAGCCAACACTTGTCCAATAACAAATGTCAAAATGTTGATCAAGTGGAATATACAATAGTCATAGGCAGTCTAATGAAACTTATGAGTTGCATTAGACCAGATATTACTTTTACTATGAGTAGTTTAAGGAGATTCACAAGCAATTTGGGTGAAAACCACTGGAAAGTGATTGTGAGAATATTAATACATCTTAGATATACTCGGGACTATGGATTGCATTATTCCATAGATCTTGTTGTTTTAGAAAGATACTCTGCTGCTAGTTGGATATTTGATATTCAAGCTACCAAAGGCACAAGTGGATATCTTTTTGCTTTGGGAAGGAGAGTTGTGTTATGGAAATCCTTAAGACAAATGGTTATAACCAGATCCACAATAGAATGAGTTTGCAGCTCTAGACAAGTTTGGAGAAGAAGCTGAATGGCTTTGAAATTTCATAGAGGATATTATTGAATGTCTAAAGCCAATGCCCACAATATGCATATATTGTGATAACCAAGAAATAATTGGTAGAGAACAAAACTTTATGTATAATGGTAAGTTGAGACATATGCATTATCGACAAAATATCATTAGACAACTGATCTCAAATGGAGTTATCTCTATTGATTTTGTAAGATTAAAAGATAATGTTGTGGATCTACTAACCAAAAAGTTAAATCGAGATCATGCTGAGAAAACATTGAAAGGAATATGACTAAAGCCTAGGAAAATTTAAGGCGCCATGTGAAAGAAAACCCTACCTAGTTTACTAAAGACCCCAAGATCTGGGTTTAAAGGGACAACCTACTTGCATAGACCTTGTACAGTTACTGTGGGGGTTCTTCTCCCTAGTTCGTTCCTATGACGTAAACAATGATCAAAACTGGAATAGGCTAAGCAATGTTTTTAATGATCGTTGTGTGTTTCAGTAAGCTGAACAACGTAAGTCACCTATGTGAGAGTGAAATGGGGGCACTTCAAGGAAACTATTAGAGCATAGTTCTCTCAAACTCTTTCATAACTAGGGAGATGTTCACAACCATATGAACATAACCATGATAACTAAAAAACCTCACCACGGAGGTAGTTGTGTGAGGTATATCATCGCTTACACAAACGGTAGAATAGTTCAAGGATATCACGTCTATTAGTCAGCTAGTAAAGTAAATATACTTAACCATTTTGATCTTATGAGATATTTCTATAAATTTTCATACATGTCCTATATAGCTATCGATCGTAGAATCTATCGCCACATCAAGTCAAAATGTTTTGATTAAATGATCAATTTCATTCATGTGGGAGATTATTGCAAAAATATGATAAATTGGAGACTTTGGGCATATTTTCTATGGGTAAATGTGGTTATTTAAATAATGAAATCATGGCTTCATATTCTACTATATGAGACATTTACAACAACATCTTATAAGCTCAAAATGGTTAAGTGATAAATGAAAATTTGATGCTCCAAGTAAGGTACTTATGAATTGTGTAAGGAAAATGAGGAACTCTTAAACCATATTGGTAGGATATCAAGTATGAGAAGTGTTTATGTATACCAACCAACTTTCTAGTTATTGAATGACTTGGGTTGAAATTGTGCCTCACACGCATGCGTAGGGGTACAAATTGAAGCTCGCAAAACCCATCGGGGTTGGGGGCGTACCCACATGACGTGGGCGACGTGAATGTCTGAACTGATTGATCCCTTCATGGGATGACTCTTTTAATTTTGATATTGTTTTGGTAATATCTTACAATTCATGAAATATATATTCGAATATATCGGTGTTGAGGGCGTACCCACATAACATGGACGACATGAATGTCCAAACCGATCGATACCTTCATGGGCCTCCGAATATTTAAGCCCAATCTAAAATATTTTTTCCTTAAATATGGCATATCTTTTTGAATATTCTGAATTAAAACAATAAGTATATGGCAAGGTATTGTATTAATGACTCCTTTAATTTGGATACTATTTTGATAATGTCTTATAGTTCATGAAATATATATATTCGAATATATACGGTATTAATGACTTATTCCTATATTTATTCATTTACAATATTGATGATCTTAATTTCAGAATATATTATTTCCAATTATTCTCCCATGTGAAACCCCTATAAATACCGTGTAAACCTACTAGGTTTAACAACACATAGAGAATTTTCAATTACTTTTACTATGTGATTTTCGAAGCTATTTTTTTGGTGATAGAGGAAGATGATTTTACAGTTCATTGATCAATGTAGATGTGCTACTAATGAGCTCATTCTGTTGTTTTATCTTGGGAAATAGACGCCCAATGTTTCTCAAGCACCATAGGAGCATGCGAATCTATCTTAAAGAAACTGTGATTTCCTAGGCCTCAAAAAATATGTTCGTCCAAATTGTTATCTGAATACAAGTAAACAATTTCAATTTTTGTTATTGTTTTTTCAATTTTAATTTCAAATTATTAATTTTATTCTGTTCGATTCAACAAATTCAATATTTCATGTTATTGTCTATTTTATTTCTTGGATTAATGCTTATTTTCTAACAATCTTAAGACATAATCCCTTTTAAGTTTTAATCCAAAGAGAACAGATTATCGGTCCAAGGTAATGGCTCATTCCATGACAAGTTTTACCTCTTTCCAAGAGTTTTGTCCCCTTTTCCGTTTAGGAATTTCGGCCAACCATCAAACTAACACTATTAATTTTGGTAAGATTTTGCCCATGTTGATTTTTATTCAAATTTTAAATGTTTGACTTTTATAACTAGACATTTATTATAGAATATCTTGTATCTTTTACTAATAATTTCTTTTGAGAAATTTATAGAGATGAGCATGATACCTAAATCTTGATCTATTTTTAAAACTAAAATCTTGTAAATAATTTGTTTCGGGACTTAATTCTTGTCATTTCAATGGGTTTACTTGATCTTCTTTCCCAAACAAGAATCAATAAAATGTTTGTTGGTTTGCAAACTGAGATCTCGTAAATAATTCATTTTAGGATTCAATTTTTGTCATTTTAATGGTTTTACTTGATCTCTATTTTCAAACAAAAGGCAATATGAATAAATTTGTTTATTCAATTTTATTGTGCACAAATCTTTTTTAATAGACTTTGTTAACATTGTTTACTGATTTAGTTTTAGAATTTAGATTGTGTGAGATAACAAAATCAAAGTAACCTAGAATTGATTTTCTGATTATTACAGAATTATTGTTAATTCTGGTTCGAAAAAGAAAAAATCGTAAACAGATAATTGGAAATCTAATTGAAAGTGCATATCTAGGACTATTTCTTAAAAGACTTGGTATTTAAGCGTGCCTACTACACCTCTTCTATTTCACGCTAACCTACTTGATGCATTGTTCATTATTGATATTTCTGTTATACTTTGTGAACTTTGTTTTCATGTTTTTGGTTTAAGTTATGACTATGAGTCACAATAGAGGTGCTGCAAAAAGGCTCAACAAAGATGTCAACCCTAATATTGTCAAAAAAACTACCAAGAAAAATGTGATGGAAGTCAATAAGGACTTCAAAAGAGGCATAACAAACAAGGCTAATGTTATGAAAGAAATTTCCAAGGAAGTATCTGACTTAGATTTATGTGTTGTGATTTTTGAAGTTAACATGCTTGACTCAGGTCCAAGAGAACAATGGCTTGATACTGGTGCCACACGTCACATTTTTGGTGAAAAGGCTCATTTGTTGAGTTGGTTCCTAGTGAGAACGAGGAGAAGCTATACATGGGCAATGATGTAACTTCCAAGATCAAGGGGAAATGAATAGTAATTTTGAAGATGTCTTCGAGCAAAGAGTTGAAGCTTCAAAACGTGTTGTATGTACCTGACATATAAAAGAACCTTGTTTATGGGACATTCCTAAATATGCATTTCTTTAGGATGGTGTTTGAATCCTAGAAGTTGATTTTGTCAAAAGGGTAGAATATTTGTGGGAAAAAGATATGTATTGAATGACATGTGGAAACTCAATGCTATCTCTGTAAAAACTAAAACAGTGAATGATTTGGGTTGAGATTGTGCCTCACACGCAAGAGCACGAGTGGAAATCGAAGATCGCTGAACCTATCGGGGTTGGGGGTGTACCCATACGACATGGGTGATGTTAATGTCTGGACCAGTCGAGCCTTCTATAGGTCTATGGACATTTTAGCCTAATTTGAAATAATTTTTCCATAAATGTAGCATATCTTTTTTGATAGGATAAATTACATAAATCATCACCGAACTTTAGTCTCAGACCTATTTTGGTCATTGAAATTTCAAAACATTCAATTTACTCATTGAATTTTAGACATTGAACTTTTCTGGTCACTCCTTGATGAAATAGATTATTTAATTATTTTTTATTATGACATGTCATTTTTATTAATATTAAATTCTGATATCTGATATTTTTATATGAACGATGTTGTGTTTTCTTATTCTATCTGGGAATGTTTGTGTTTCGCAATTGTTCCTTTCCTAAGAATGATCTGTTGTCCTCTATCCTTTGAAAATTTATAGGGTAAGTAACGGTGTATACGGTTTGAGGGTTAGATACACTTAGTAACATATTATCCATCATTTGTTTTCTTGGAAGTGGCAGATATCTAGCCCTTTCTCTAGATTATGAGTGTAATTCAGGGATGGTTTGACTTTCTTCGGATCAATAGTTGATGGTACCCTATAATTATCTTTGATAGACATGTAGCTCATTCTCATTGTCCCTTGTGATGAAAAACTCACAGAGAATAAGTTATAAAGTTATGCTTATATTCTGGTGTATGTATTGCTTTGTACAGTGGCACATAAATGTAAACTTCCAACTCTTGCAAGTTTGCGAAGTGCATGAATTGTGAATGTTTGTCCCCTTGTGAGGATAATTCGTAGGAGCTTCCATTTTTTGTTGTTTTTCTTATGTAATTATGTCGTTCTCCTAAGCGGGTTGCATAATTACGTAGCTTCTTTGAGTTGCAGGGGTTCTTGCCCCCCGAGGTGAAATAACTTTGATCATTATATACGGTTATTCACATGTTCACTATTTAGTCACTTAATTATTTTTGCACACTCTGCTTGGAAGTGACTAGCGAACCTTTTATCTATGTAGTTGCTCTACTATGCACACTCTGCTGGGAAGTGGATAGCGAACCTTTTATTTTATGGTCTCTCTATTATGCACACTCTGCTTGGAAGTGGCTAGCGAACCTTTTATCTTGCATTCACTCTACTATGCAAACTCTTCTTAGAAGTGGCTAGCGAACCTTTTATTTTGTAGTCGTTCTACTATGCACACTCTTCTTGGAAGTGGCTAGCAAACCTTTTATTTTTCGGTCGCTCTCTATTCACACTCTGCTTGGAAGTGGCTAGCGAACCTTTTATCTTTCCTTCGCTCTACTATGCACACTCTTCTTGGAAGTGGCTAGAGAGCCTTTTATTTTGTGGTCGCTCTACTATGCACACTCTGCTTGGAAGTGGCTAGCGAACCTTTTATCTTGCAATCGCTTTACTATGCACACTCTGTATGGAAGTGGCTAGTGAACCTTTTATCTTGCGGTCACTCTACTACGTACATTCTGCTTGGAAATAGCTGGCGAACCTTTTATTTTGCGGTTGCTCTATTATGCACACTCTACTTGGAAGTGGCTGGCAAACCTTCGATCTTGCGGTCGCTCTACTATGTACACTTTTCTTGGAAATGGCTAGCGAGCACACTCTGCTTGGAAGTGGCTAGTGAACCTTTTATCTTGCAATCGAGGGAACTAAGGATTAAAAAGTATTAGCAGGAGAAGTATTTTCATTAACCAGTAGTCACACACAACGTGCAATAGAATATACACAATAATGAAAGATTATAACGAAATGCATGCTAAACAGTGTAAGTTAGGTCACATATTTGCCTATTTGGTGCGTATTTGCTTCGTGGCAAGTTGTCGTTCTCTCGTACCCTTGCTATTGTATTTAGCACCACATTCTTCTTTTCAAAGTATTGTAGCTTCAAATTTTATCAGTAGAGATCACTTCTTCTCTTTACGCAGAAAAACTGTGGGGGCTCTTTACATCCCTCGTCCGGGCTTCCTGCCTCTTATGCTTCTCTCCACCATGTCACTTGTGGCACTCTTAGTTTTACATCTCTCATCATGACCTCTATATGCTGGTGAGTCTCCCCCTTTCTTTACTGCATACATGTATCTTATCTTGACTATTCTGGCTGATTCTCTTCGTGCTCCCATAATTTTCATTCTGCTTTGCATGTTGTTCAGTTGGTTGCTTTCGCCTTGAAAGAAGGCATTTTCCTTTTTCTTTCTTTACCCTTTTTTTCTATCTTCGTCCATTACTTTATATGTGCTTTCTTCGGGGGGTTGTTTTTCGTTGTTTCTAGGGATCATACTAAAGAGTTAAAGTATCCACACTCTCTGCACCATTGTTGATCACGAATGTGTTCAACATTCTCTGATTTTGACTTGTAGTTGTGTCTTTGGTGGAGATGAGAGAGTTGTTGGCCTTTTTGTCTCATGAGTTGGAGAGACTCCTGGAGGAGAGGGAGGGAGATACTAGAGAGAACCCTCTCTTTAGAGGTGGATGGTCCTTTATAAAGGGTTAGAGAGGGTATACATACGTGTCAATTAAGGAAGACAGATGTGTTAGTGAGTTGAGCTTCCGCAACTCGGGTGTCGGTGCAAATCACGTTCATTGCCAGGTGGTTTAGAGTTATGTTCACAGTTTGGTCGTTCGCATGTGATTTTTCGATTAGGTGTTTGCGAGGTAATGGTTCACAGGTACTAACACCAGATAAAAGCGTTGTGATTACTAATAACAACAAAAATCAAGCAACACTCTGAAAACATAAGTAGATGGCTTATTTTCTTTAATGATGTGCTAATATGAAGGGAAACAAAAAGACAATAAAGATAATCCAGCATACTCAGGTGGAAAATGAAACCAAAACATTCAATCATAAAAAAGAATCATGGTACGAGGACTATAACCAATTTTATGTTGAATTTGAGGGGAAATAGGTACTTTTTTTTTATTTCAAACACAATTAAATCCATGAAAGCACAGAAACCGGAGTATTATGTCTCATAAGGAACCCGAAAGATTTTACATTTGGAAATACTCAGTAAGTTGAAGAAGATGGGTTTGATTTGAGATTTTAGGTGTGTGGTGTTTGGGGTTTTAAGTGTTTGGATTTTATTTTTATTTTTAAATTATATTTTAAATTTAATATTAAAAAATGACATATCATAATAAAATAATAATAATAAAACAATCCATATCAATGAGGAGTGACTAAAAATGCTCAATGTCTAAATTTTAGTGAATAAATTTTGAACGCTTTGAAACTTCAATGACCAACATAGATCATAGAGTAAAGTTTAGTGATGATTTATGTAATTTACTCTTTTTGATATTTTGAATTAAAATGATAAGTACATGGTAAGATATTGTATTAATGGTTCATTTAATTCAGTTATTATTTTGGTAATCCCTTGTAGTTCATGAAATATAGATTCAAATATATATAATATTAATGACTTATTTTCGAATTTATTTGAATACAATATTAATGACTTTAATTTTAAAGTATAGTATTTCCAATTATTCTCTCATATGAAGCCTCTATACTTACCGTGTAAACCTACTAGGTTTAACACAACACACAAAGAATTTTCAATTGCTTTTACTCTTTGATTTTTGGGAAAAAAATTATAATACAAGAAGATGAGGTTACGGTTTGCTGATTACTACAAGTGTGCTACTGATGTGCTAAATCTAATGGTAAATCTTGGGATATAGACGTCCAATGTCTCTCAAGCACCATAAGAGCGGACGAATCTGTCTTAAAGAAACTATGATTTCACAAACCTCAGCAAATCTATTCATCCAAATTGATGTCTAGATACAAGTAAATGGTTTTAATTTTTGTTATTTTTTCAATCTCAATTTCAAATTATTAATTATATTATGTTCGATTCAATAAATTAAGTATTTCATGTTATTGTCTATTTTATTTCTTGGATTAATGCCTATTTTCTAACAACATGCATGAACCAATCGTGTTTTTGTTTTGTCAACAACTGAATGGGCCTGTAAAAGAAAAAAATAAGACCGAAGGAAAAGAAAATATTTTTGAAGTTTCAACTTGAGAGGGAAAAAATATTTTAGTGTAAAAGATAACTGAGATATTACACCAGAGAAGTTGACAACAAAGATGGATATCAGCGGTATGGTTTCTAAGTGAAGAAGATGATTATTTTTGAAGGGAAGTAAAAGTGATAAGGTCAAATTATAAAAAAAAGGTCAAAAAAATAAGTTAAAACTCTTGAAAATGAGGAAGAAGTTGATGAAATGTATATGTTTTGGGAATAAATTTTCTGTTTTACAATGTAATATCACCATCTTCGTTAAAACTTAACGAAAACTTATTGATCAAATACCAAAATAGAAAAAACATGTAACATTACTACGTAAGTGATGGTTTTTTTTCAAAAAAATAGTTTGATGACTAAAATGAGAAGAAAAAAATAATAGTTCAGTAACTATTGGAGTAGTTTATTTACTCTATATTTTTATATTATTCACCCATTTACAAAAAATTATTAATATTATTAATATTTTTTGTCCTGCCTATGAGAAATTATATCATAGAATATCACAGATATTTTTACCACATCAGTCATTGTCCCAACTAAGAATGTAAAATTGGATATTTGGTTGGATTCCAGGTCAGGTCAGATTAGATTCGGGTTATGTCGGGTCAATATAATTGTTTGAATCGAGTTGGGTCGAGTCCATGTCAACTTGTGTTCGGGTCAATGCCAAGTTGATCACAACTCAGATTCGGTTCGGGTTTGGGTCGAGTCATTACCATGTTCAGGTCAAATGGTTTAGGTCCGAGCAATTAATTCTTAGGTTAATTCTAGTTCAGATGGACTTTGTGTCGAGTCATTCTGAGTATCAATTCAAGTTTAGATCGGGTCACATCGATTTCGGATAAAATTCAGGTCATGTTAATTCGAGTTTGGATGGACTTCGTGTTGGTTCATTACTAGTATTAGATTAAGTTCAAGTTGAGTCACATCAGTTTCGAACCAAGTGCAGGTCATGTCAAGTCAATTTCGGATGAAACTCGAGTATGATAATATCAGTTTCAAGTGAACTTCAGATCAAGTCTTAACTAGGTTCGAGTGAACTTTAGGTCATCTAATGAAATGGTGGTTCCACTTCTATGAAAGACGACTTGTAGTAATAATACATCCCCATTTTCTTCTTTTTCATATTTATTTGGTGATGCCTAAAACATGAGGACTTTTTGGTATGTCATTAATTTTAGTATTTTTCTCGTTCTAACAAACTCAATTATAGAATTCTGATGAGATCTAGTACATTAATATGAGATAATCACACACCATATAAACATAACATGTTCACTTTCATCCCATCATAAAAACATAAATTTGAATGTGGATATTTTTTTTGTAATTTAGCCTCTCAACTTTATATTCTATTTAATTTAGTTATTTGACTATAATTCTATACAAATTTTTCTTTCCATTAATTCTTTTGTAGCGACCTTTTTCTATCTTTTTCTTCTCGCTACGGGTTATCCCCATATTTTCTGAAATTTGGTTTAATGGGGGATTTCTTTTCGAAAATTCGTATTTATTGAAAATAGTGAAGATTTGGAGTCTCCACTGGCCACTCGGATAAGGTAGGCCGGAAACCATAAACTAGAGTCTCATTTTGAAAGGGTTCAGGAGTTGGTTACGTGTGGGGAAGGATTAGCACCCCCATCACGCCCGGAAACCAGCACCAAAATATTTGTTTCTTTTAATCGATGGAATTTGTTGAAATTTAAATTGAATTTAACTAAGTTTACTTAATTGAAATTGACCTTAATTGAACGGGCTTTATCAAATTGGGGGTTTTAAATTAATTGGACATTTAATTAATAAGGTTGACGATGCATTAGACCATAGATTAACCGACATCATATAAGTCTGACTGTCGTATTAATTTATGGTTCGAATTTCGTACGTCACCTTATGCATGGTGCAAGCATTTAGATATGATGTTACGACTTGTCAATTTTTAATTATTATTTACCTTGGGGCGGTAAGGATTAATTCAAATATTTGGTCAACATCCATTAAGCCAGAACTATTACGACACAAATATCAGAATTAGTAAATACCTTCTTTTTATGGTTTAAATTAATTAGTTATGCAATCAAAATACTAAAGGTCATATGAATGACAATTATAAACATGTCACATAAGGGCTTAAAGTATACACATAAAAGACCCACAAGAGTCCTAACCTAAAAGGCCCAAATTATGGAAGTTCAATTAGTGACCTAATTATTAGCTAGGCGAGTCTAATATTAACTCTAAATTACTTAAACCCTAAAAACTAGAAAACCCTAACAAGTTATAGATTATCTTGCAACATGATAATTAATTTGATCAATTTTAAACTAGTATCCCAATGAGTTAAGGATACTATTTAAAACGAATCAAGTTAATTAATCACAATTTTAACTTAAATGCCCATCTAAGCCCAATATCATTTTTTTTCCTAAAAGGTAATTAAGTGGTGTTCAACTAATTTAACGAATTTAACATCCATCTCAATAAGCCAAGGGTAAACTTAAATTCATTAAACTAATTCGAACCCTAAGTCTAACTACGGCTCCAAAAAGCTAACCCTAAATTTAATTTAATTAATTTAAAGATTATGCCTCTATAAGTCGAGCGCACACTTTAAATTAATTAAATCAAATTACCTTAAGCTAACCCTAAAGTCTAACCTAACCAAACAAAAAGAGAACAACAAATCTAAAACGACCTATGTACACATAAATAAACACCACACGTATGTGTGTAAATATATCCATACTTTAACTATATATTATATAAAGCGTAAAACATATAATATGCATTAAAACTATATGTTATGTACATATATATATTAAACTATATTATAAATATATACACATATTAAACCATATATTAATATATATATATAGGAAAACCATAGGTTATATACTATAAAAAATATATATTTATATACTATGTAAAAACTATATATTATATGTGTTATAAAAACTATATATTATATAAAAACATATATTTTATTCAATATATAAAACTATATATTATATACTATAGAGAACTATATACTATATAAAAACCATTTATTATGTATATTATGAAAACTGTAGGTTACATAAAATCATATATTATATTATATAAAAAATCTATATGTTATATTAAAATCATATATTATATATAAACTATACATTATATACTAGCCATGTATTGTACATCATATCAAAACATACATTATGCATACATCTACAAATCAAACAAAAACTAACATTAGACAATAAGAACTGAAAATAAAAGATGCTAGACCAAAATCAAATATGCAAGATAAAAATTTACAAAGAGTTTTAAACACTGGAAACGAGACCAAATTAACAAAAACTAAAAACTTTGGGGGGGGGGAGGGCTCGAAAAGGATTTAACCGTTTAAAATCATATTAAATTTCAGGGGCAAAATTGTAAGCGATTTAAAATTCTGATGACCAGGGGTGTGATTAAAGAGGCAGAATGGCCTGAGATGTGATTAAACGGAGCGGAGGGATTAAAGGGGCTATTTAGAAAGGCGGAGACCCTTACTGAGGTAATTAAGAGGACACGAAGGTCATTAAAAGGGGATTATCCCATTTGCTTTTAAAATAGGTATAAAACCCACTTTTTATCCTAAAAGAGATTTTTTAGTTAACTTTCAAAAAAACCTCTGATACTCTCCCCTTTTCTCTCTCGTTTCCGCTCGACCCAGATGAACACTGCCATGCCGGTGTAGAAAACCCAAAAACCGCCACTTGGCACCTTGTTGGCCCACCATTCTCCTATCGCACAACAACTGTATGAGCCACAGTCCTCTGATCGTCATCACGCTCCGAAAATTACCCATGCCACGGCCTTGGCCACTAGCAGGTGTAGCAGCTTGAACCAGTGCATCTCTCACAACATGAGGACAATCACACTTTAGATGATCAGGCGATCGACACTCCCAACAAGATCCAGAAGATCCCTAACACGCACCCGCATGGCGTCTACCACAACGCTCACAATCAGCATCAATCTGCACTCCCTGATTACAGCCACAGCCACTGCCACCACACTTATGATCCGACTTGAATTCTTATCATGCGACCTCTTGTTCTGCCTTCAAAAAAACCTAGAATCCGCAGTTCTCTTTCCCGAACCCATACTTACAACTTGTGCAGAACCACCCAAGGATTGCTCAATATCCTTAGCCCTGTTGACTAATACATCAAAATCCATATAATCTGCGGGCAACAAGTATGTCTTGATATCCTTAACAAGCCCATAACAGAACCTGTCACACCTTTTTCTATCATTCAAAACCAGCTCAAGGGCATACTGGCTCAACCGTACAAACTTAACCTCATACTCAGACACAGTCATGCCATCTTGCACCAATGATATAAACTCATGCTTCTTAGCATCTTGATACTACGGACCGAGATACTTCCTATTGAAAACTGTCCGAAAGAACTCCCAGTTCACATCTACCTCGGGAACTCCCGCAATCGTGGTTACCTACCAATGATATGCATCACCGTGCAGCAAGGACACGGTACAACCCAACTTACGCACATCATTACAGTCCATCTGAATAAGAATACAGATAATGCTCTCAAGACTCTCTTCCGCCACCTCAGGATTCAATCCTCTAAATTTCGTACCTCCCAAGCCACGAAGACGCTCAAGAGGTAACCCATGATTAACAGCTACAGTAGGCGTTGGTGCTTGCACATGCACCCCAACTATCGTAGCCTGGAAAGCTCCCGTCATTGCTTGAATTAATGATGTCATATCGCCAAACACTGGCCCTTGTTGAACCTAAGGGCCACCACCCACCCCAACTCCAGCACCAACAGGAGAATAGGTGGAGGATGAGGTAATCCGTTAAGAGGAATCACACCATCCTTAGGATTCTGAACATTACTTGCGTTAGCACGCGTCTCACGTCAAGGAACCATACTTACAAAGGCCTATTCACACAACATAACTCAATAAAGTCAGGCTAGCATTCGGCGAAGGATCCAAGACAACTTCACAAAACATTTTAAATCTACGGTAATAGGTAATGTGTTCCCCAAATATACACCAACATAACAATAAATATAGGCAACACTCATAACAAGCGTTCAAACAAAATGATATCAACTAAGCATACAACAACAACACCCAACAATCGCAAACCTGGCTCTAATACCACCAAATGTAACCCCTTTGACCCGACCTAGACGCCAGACTAAATCGAACGAGCTACATTGGGTTTACCGAAACAAACCCGTGAAGAGATAACTCGAATTACATCTATTTTTCTTATCTTGTCTAGATGCATATTATTAACCTAAGGTGTGTATACTATCAGCAGGTGAAAACTTAACTCAATATGGCGTCGGGTCGACATCCAATTACACGCTATTGCAATTTAGGGACCAAGTTGCAATTCTGGAAAACTACAGGGACTTAATCACATAAAACCAGAGGAAAAATACATCATTATGCATTCAACTCGTCGCTAGACAAGGATCCCATGCATCCTTGACATAAACCCTCCAAAAACTAGCCGAAACTACCAAAATCATCACCAAACTTCGCTCCACCAACTCTTAACCTCAAACCAGCAATTCAAAATTTCAAACCACAACAAAACATACCCAAAAACACCTTCCAAATATCATTATACCTTCAGCAACTCAAAAACACATAGAATAGCCCCAAAACCCACTAAAAACACCTCTAACCATTAGCCAATCTAATAGTTTCGGGGTTCATTCTCAAAATCTCATTTCACATTATGATTACCTTATTAAAACATGAATCTACCCAATTAAAATCTCCAAGTTTCATCAAGTTAAACAAATCTTTAAGGAAATCATCAAAATTACCATTAATAGATCAAATCTTAAAATCCAATGCAAAACCATGTTAATATCAATCCATAATCAGCCAACTACTAGGGAATATCAATAAAGAACCTTAAAGAAAGGAAAAGAAATTTACCTTTGAAGAAGCTTCCACCAAAATTGACGTAAGATTTTCTTGAAACTTGATTTTGAAATAGATGAAATCCTTGAGGAAATCTTGTAAGGTTTTGTTAAGAAACAAATGTATACTCAAATGATAAATGCTCCATTGAAAACCAGTAAAGAATTTTGGACAATCTTGTTTGGAAGTTGAAATAGAAAGTGAGGAAAAATAAGGAGAGAAAATGAAGGAAAATCCAAACAATTGTAAAATGATTTAGGAAAAATAATTAATCGTCAATTCTTACTCAATTAAGGTGGATATTTTCATATTAAAACCTTTGAAAAATATAGCTCTCTAAGGATTCTTAGTATTGGCCCATTTACAAAATAGTCGCTAACATAGTTTTGCATATTTTACAATCTAGTCACTAAAACGTAATTCTACTTAATTCGACTTATTAAACCCTCAATTAAATTACCAAATTACTTGATAACATTTATAACCCCTTTTAAAACCCTCAACTCATTTTAATTTCCACCCCTCATATTTTTAAAATATTAAATCCCCCACTACTCAAATCAGCCAATTTGGTTCGAACCAAACTTGGTCGAACCCCTAAACGTCCAACCCTATTTTTGGGGTGTTAAAAAGACACAAATTTGAAATTAAAGCTTTTTTATCACTTGAAAGCAGCCTTAGATTGTCAGAAATCCTATGCGAATTTGAAGCGTAGGGAGATTGAGTATGATGTTGGTGATCGTGTATTTTTGAATGTGTCACCTTGGAAGAAGATGATGCGGTTCATGCGTAAGGGAAAGCTCAGTCTGAGATTCATTGGACCTTTTTGTGTGTAGATCCTCTAGCTTATCGTTTGAGGTTGCCTCCTGAGTTGGAGAAGATTCATGATATATTTCATGTGTCGATGTTGCGGAAGTACCAACCGGATCCATCACATGTTATGCTAGTGGAGGACATTGAGTTACATCCGAAATTATCTTATGACAAGAACCTGTAGAGATCCTTGATTCTAGCAGTAAGGTTCTTCATGGCAAAAGGATCGAGCTGGTGAAGGTGTTGTGGCGACATCGTGGAGTTGAGGAGGCCACGTAGGAGAGTAAGTCGGACATGATGAAACAGTTTTCGCATTTATTTCCTTCAGGTAAATCTCAAGGGCAAAATTTCCTAAGTGGGGGAGAGTTGTAAAGCCCTAATTTTGAGCCTAGGAGTTTCTAGGTTGATTAGACGGTTCAGTAGGTTAGGATTAGAGATTCCAGTTAAATTCAGGATAAAAATCAAAATAAATATTTTTGTGTGAGAAAATATATGGGGGGAAACATCCTAAAATCATTATTTAATATATGGATATTTTTGGTAAAGTCAATTTTGAAAAGTGGAAGTTGGAAATTAGACATCTTGGGCTAGTGACCAAAATGTAAAGAGTGAAAACTATTTTTAGTGACTGGTTTGAAAAGGGTCAAATCTTAGAATATTTAAGGAGATAATTTACAAATGTTTTAGTCTGATTTTTTTCTCTCAATTTGGATTATTTTAAATGATTTTTAATTAGTGAATTAAAGAGGATTTAATTAAAGGAAAGTAGTTATTTTCCTAAAAAAATACTTTTTACGTAACTTTTTCTCTCAAAGTTTATTCAGCCAAAACCTCTATTTTGCACCAAATATTTCAGGTAATGTTATTGATTTCTTAAATTCTTGATTTCTAATGGATTCTTCAATCTTCTTTTCCAAAATCTCATTATTTTCCTTTGTCTTTCAAGAGTAAAACATCCAATTGAGAGGAAATCCACTCATTAGATATAAGGTTCATTCTTATCCTCTAATGAATGGTTCTTTACTGAAATTTCCAAGTATTTGATCCTTTTTAATGTTTTCTAATGAGTTTTAATGATTTAATTATGCAAAATTGGTTAAATCAAGGTTTAATTGATGAGAGTAAGTGATTTTCATTTTGGATCGGTTTTGCTGAGTTCTTGATTGGTTCTAATCATAATTTTGATGGTTAATAGTGTTAATAAGTGAGTTTTAACATTGGAATCCTGAAACTAAGTAAATCTCTAAGGTTGTTAGTTTTGTGTTTTTGGTGAGTTATGGGTGTTTTATGAATGCTGAAGGTATAAGGATGATGTTAGGTTGTTTTTGGATGTTAATTGAAGGTAATTGATGGATTGAATCTTTAGGTTTTGGCTGGGTTAAGTTTGGAAGGATGATGTTAGCTTGTGGCACCGTTTCGGAAGCTTTGTAGGGGTAATTTGCATCAGCGGATCAAGTTTTACATAGTCAGTGAGTGAGAACATGGGATCTAGCTTTGAAATGGTTTAAAGGTTATTTTGGGAGTTTAAATTTAGCTTGAAACATTGGTTTAAACTCAAAAGTAAGTATGATGAGATTTCTCCCTTGGTTGCATTTTGGCAAAATTAGTTTTATGCACTTGTTTTTGAATTACGTTGTACCTACTGTTTAAACATGTTTTAAGTATGTTTTATGATGATTTTGATCACGTGTTGATGATGGATACATTTGGTAAATGGTTCATGTAAGTATGAGGAATACTTGTAAATGCATGGTTTAATGCATTGGAAATGGTTTTGGAATGTTGCATATAAGAATAGTGAGGTACATGGTTAAAAATGAATTATATTGGCAAATGATGTGGTTTAAAATGTTATCGGATATAGTTGGCCGGCCAAAGAATTGACAGTGCACTATAATGAGTCGCCTCGGATGTTGAGGGGTTTATGTGTATCGAATACTCCACCACGAGTACCCTAACGGTTGAGGGATTATATGGTACCGAAAACTCCCGTTGGTGGATTATATATCTAACTGATAATTGGGTTGTGATGGTACCCAGTTGTGATCATACCTTAATTCTGGTTGAGATAGTATGAAGTGTTAAGAGGACACTTGTTGAATTCGTGTACCTGATGTAATGTTTTGTAAAATGGAAATTTGTTTATGATCACTTGAAAGCCAATATAATTGATAATGTATCATGTTGATGGATTATGTTGTATAATGTTGGTTTATACATGTTTACTCTTTAAGCCTTGTATATGGGTTGTTATGCATGGGAAAGCTTAAATTGAGGGATTGTAAATGGGGATTTTGTTGTTGATCCATAATACATGTTCCATATGGTTTAATATGCATATTTTTCAAAATGTTAAGTGCATGGTTTGCAAGGCATGATGTCTTGAAAGATGTTTTATATGAGATTTTCAAAATGGTTGATAACCGGTTTTAATTGCATTGATGGTGGTTTGTTTTTTAGCACTCTTCACTATGCCTAGAGTGTTTACGCTCTCTTTGTCCATCAATGCAAAGAATTAAGGGTTGGGAGGCAGCGAGCAAGCGAAGGGGGAAATCTAAGGACTTGAACTATTTGAAAGTATGGTTTTTAAACTAGACTAGTAGTAATAAAGGCAATGGGGTTTATTGTTGTTTGGGAGGGGTATTTGCTAAACTCCCGATATGTGCAAGTTTATAATGTTGTTGTGCAATTGTGTGAGGCTTTATATGTTCGATTTTAATGTGGATTTACATTTTGTACGTTGGATGGATTAGTTTCTAGGGAGCATGCCTCTAGACCTATGATTGAAGTATGTTGCTATGATTTGATCACGTTTTTTTGATATTCTAGCATGGTTTGATCTTTAGTTTAGTGGTGTACATGTTTATGGTTTGTTAAAGCATGATTGAATCCATGATTGTATGAAAAACTAGCAAAATTAGGCATTATAGGTCAGAGGGTACCGATACGTGGGGCCTCGTACCGGTAAGGATAAGAGGGAAATAAGCCTGGGATCGGTATACGAGAAGTCGTATTGGTACGAGCTTAATGTTTTTACAAGGGGTACCGATACAAGCTCAAGCGTATCGATACATGTTTTAGCCATTGGAATCCATGGTTTTGCAAATAGTGCATGCGTACAAAGTGATTCTTAAGGTTTATGATTCTTTCAGTACGACCTTGCTGGAATAAAGCTTTGTATCGGTACGGGTGCCCGCATACCAATACCAACTGTCTTTTATTAGGTTAAAGTGATTCTTAAGGTTTCTGATTCTTTTATTTTTGGTCTTTGATGTTCGTGAATAAAATTGTACGATTTTGAATGATCTATTTGAGCTGGAATTTAGCAAGCAAGCATGTAATTTGATTAATTGAGGATTGGTAACCCAAATTTTAACTAGTCCTTGTAATTTTCTAAATTTACATTTTAGTCCCTAAAGTGTGTATCTGTGTAATCGGTTGTCTTTCTATTGTTCGTTCCTTTGAGATTTCACCCGCTACCAGCATGTTCACCTTAGGCTAATAATGTGCATCTAGATAAAATAATAATAAAATAAAGACCTAAAGTTGTGTAATCGTTCTCGTGTTTGTTTCGAAAAACTCAATGTAGCTCACTCAGTTCGATCGGGTGTCTAGGCTGGGTCGAGGGGGTTACATTCAAAATTTAAGAAACCCACCCTCTTAGAGCCATGGACTGCCCTAGAGAACTAGAATGCATTCTAATCAGGATTTAGTTTTTGTAATATTTTTTGTATTTATAATTTATTATCACGTATTGACCCATTTTCTATGTTATGTGTATTTTCAGAGCATACATCGCATTGCATCCAGTTGATATTCTGAAACATCAGTTAGTCAGAGATCATGAGTGTTCGGGTTGCATTATCCAGCTCTGGGGTCCCTTGTTCGAACACCGACATTCGAAGTGAATCCTTAGAACTTCAGCGCCAACATGTAGATAGCGTGCGGAAAGAAACCACTATCGATTTACCGAAGCAAGTGCACATGGGTTTGCCTCATAATCATCTGTAAGGATTAGTCACTGTTTGGGAGAGCCTAGAAGCCCAAGACTGAGCCATATTCACCAAGAGGTATGGAGACATAGCTCTTCAACTTGGGGTGGAGATAGACGATCCCATAATACTAGCAGCGGTTAAATTCTGGGATCCGACCTATCGTTGCTTTTTCTTCAATTAGGAAGACATGACTCGCACAATAGAAGAGTACATGGTCCTATTACGTTTAGAGTTGGAGAATCCTGGCAAAATATACTAGAAAAAGAAGAACTCTGGCTATTGGGGAAAATTTGTCAAGCTTGTTGGTCTAAGTGTGAAAAAGGTAGAGGCCCATCTTACCGAAAAAAAACAATATCCCTTGCTTTACGTGGAAATTCATTTACACCCAGGTCATGAAAGATGTGAAGCACAGAAGGGTCCTCTATTTGCTCGCCTTAGCCATATAGGGGTTAGTAATCTTCCCTAAGGTCCTAGGGCACGTTGAGATAACCCTAGTAGATTTGCTAGCCCAGAAGAATGTGAATCCAGTCTTAGCAATTCTGGCAGAAACTTTTAGGTCCCTAAAGTTTTGTCAAACTTGAGGAAGAGTTCGCTTCACCGGATGCTCACAACTCATTTACTTATGGTTGCGCAGTTATTTCTGGGAAAACGAGAAAAGAAGCAAACTCCCAACATCAAGAGATTTAGTCCTGATCAAAGAGGTTACCAGGAAGCAGTGACCACGGAATAGGAAGCAATAGCAGTGGGTAGCCTTCTTCAAAAATCTTGTTGATGCTGACGTCATATGGAGAGCTCCATGGATATATCTAGTGCTGATCCTATACAAGTGCGGAAAGATGGAGTGGGTTTCTCTCATAGGCCTGTGGGGAGCTACCAGTTATGCCCTTTTGCTTGTGCAATGCCAATACGGGTCACGACAGTTCATTCTTGTTACTCATGGGCTGTGGGAAGAAGAGTTCTCCTACACGGACCACAATTCCACAAAGCGAGTCATAGAGTTGGCTAGTGAGTGGAAACAAACATACCGAACGAAGGTAGCCCTTTTTGCTGGCGTTGTACCCCGAGCATACAAGTTGAAGAAGGCAAAAGATCGACAATATAGACATTCTAGTCTTGTTCGGCCCATCAGATAACCCCTAGCCTGACATCATGTTAACTGATCTAGAGATCTATAAGCAAGAGTTTAAGAAAGAGAAGAAAAAGTTGTAGGGCAAAATTACTGAACTTGAGGGCAAGCTCATCACCGAATAGTACCAAAGAGAGGGTTACCACAAAGAGGCGAAAACCCTGCTATCCGAGCAAGAGATTCACCTAAAAGATGTGCAAGAACTGACACAAGAAAATAACTGCTTAAAAGCTTGAGGGGCATGTGCTAGTAGTTCCAAAGCCTCGAAGAAAGAAAAGACATAACTCAAAGAAATAAAGAAAGAGCTAAAGATCTGGCAGCATGAGGTAAAAAAAGAGGAAGCATACCAACTTGCTGGAGAAAAGAAACGCTTAGAGGGGCAATATTCAAAAACACATCGTAGCCTGAGAAAATTTTGAGTTCATAATCAAGAACTCCAAGAGAAATTGAAGGAAGAGGAGATCAAGGGCGCCGAAACTGAAATGCTTCATTACGATATTGAAGACTTGAAGAAGCAACTGCAAGCACATAAGGACCATATTTGTACCCTTATTGACGACTGAGACTATGAGAAGATCCAGTGGGCCGATACTAAGTAGGTTGTGGATGTTGTATGCTTGGTCAGGCAGCTATATATTGACTATCTAAAACGTCAAATCCATAAGGCAGTTTCTAAGGCTCGTGAGATGAAGGATCGGGCCAGAGATTTGAGAGTGAGATTCATCCTAACTGGAGAGGATGAGAAGCATTTGTTAGACTTCTTGGATGAGGCAATTGGGTTAGCCAATTTTTCAGCCGAGTTCAGAGAAAGGCAGCTCTAGTTGGAGGATTCGAGCAGTCAGCACTGAAGCGCATTAAGGGATGAGAGCAGTCAGAACAATGGATTATTTTCTTTATGTTATGGAAATAATGTGTAGTCGAAACTTTATGATCTATAAAGTGCACTTTTGATTTCGGAATACCACTAGTCTTACATCATTTGCATTTGCATTCATACATTTATCTCACTTAATAATTTTTGTTAAATAAAATCATTAACTATAGGAAGTTTGATCGCAATTGACTAAATTACGCATCCGTATGGAACATGCTCCCAAACTCAGAAAATAGACATGGAAAACAAAATGACAACAGTAGAAGTCAGCCTGAAAGGTTCCCAGAACAAGCTTGAGAAGATTGAAGTAGATTTGAAGGGCGAAATCACAAATGCCCAAGAGAACATTGTACTACATATAGCAACCATGCTTGGCTACAAAAACCCTGAAGCTATCAAAACCCTCAAAAATGCAAAGGCGGTGATACCTCCGCAAGAGTTAAATTGTGAGGCCCTCAAAAGAAAGGTTCAAATTCATCTTCCAAGAACGTCGACCAATACCCTAGTGGAGTTTGGGACATGTCAAGGTGATGATCAAGACTTCGAACTGCCTGACATCAACGAGATGGCTGACAAGGGCAGGGCAGACAAGAAATTGGAAGACCATTATAATAAGCTCAAGGGGATTGTCAAAGCCCTACAAGGAGTTACCATCAACCGTGGCCTAAATGCTAGAGACCTTAGCCTGGTGATTGATTTGGCCATTCCCCTAAAGTTCAAGACACTGGATTTCGAGAAGCACGAGGGAATGTCCTATCCTTCAGCACACTTAACGATGTAATGCATGAAGATGTCCTATTATCTCAATAATGAGAAGTTGTTCATACATTGTTTCCAGGACAGTTTGTCAGAATCAGCCGCCCGTTGGTATATGCAACTAAGTCGAGCCAACATAAAAACATGGATAGACCTGTCAAGCGCTTTCGTTGATTAGTACAAGCATGTGAGGGATATGATCCCAAACCGGCTGGTGTTGTAAGGGATGGAACAGAGGGCCAATGAGAGTTCTTGCCAATATGCCCAAAGATGGAGAGACGTTGCCGCCCAAGTTCAGCCACCACTATTGGAGAACAAGACCAAACCCATGTTTGTAGAGACACTGAAGGGACATTTCTACGATTGGATGATAAATCACGCAACCAAAAGTTTTTGTAGATATGCTAATGAATGGAGAGCTAATCTTGGCGGCTATAAAGAGTAGGAAGCTCGGCGGGGGTTAGTCGAAGAAGCCCTACAAGAAAAGAGAAAGTAAAGTAAACATGAATGTGACATACAATTCAAATTTTTCTTAGGGAATAGCGATGAAAAAACCTAGCACAACAAACACGAGTCCGACAGTACAAAATCCACCAAAGGTCGAGGTAAAAAATTGTGTAAACATGCCATACTTTGCACCTATACTCGTGACTTATGCGGAATTATTCCATCAGTTGGTCGAGTCCGAACTTGTGGTGCCCCAACACCTCACCCCAATGTTGCCACCATACCCTCCATCGTATGACGTAAATGCTCATTGTGAATACCATGCCGGGATCATAGGATATATGATCTAAAACTACACAGCCTCAAAGAATGTGGTGGAAAACTTACAAAAAGTGGGCATGTTACCATTCGAAGCGACAGAAGAGAAGAGAAAATCCACACCATATCATCAAGGCACGGGGATAAATGCCATAATTGAGGAAGATGAGAAGTGGGTGAAACAACATGTAGCTAATGTCAAAGCCCTTTTGAAATGTGTATGGTCCAAGATGATTGACGCCAGAATGTTGGTTGCGAACATCGAAGCCAAGCATTTAGGAAATGGGCCCCACTATGAATATCATAGGGTTGAAAGGCACAAGATACAATGCTACCTAAAGTTCAAACATTTGGTCCAGACCAAGATAGACAACAACGAGCTCAAATTTTTTTGAGAAGAAAGACGCGTGCAAGACAATGGAAGTATGCGCATCTGAAGAGTCCCCAATAAAGAGTTTTACCGGAATTAAGCCCTTGGTAATCAAAACCAAGTCAAGAGCTGATGAAGCAGTAAAAGAGGTGGTGTCGTGGCTAGTGATAAAAGCACCAGCCTTTTTTCCTTACGATGATAGCAAGAGAGTACCGTGGAATTATGCCTGCACTATGGTGACCTAGGAAGATCCAAAGCTGGTCAATGATGAGTCCAAAGAGGAGGCCATAAATGAAGTTGGCCATTTCACAAGAAGCGAGAGGTGTTATGTACCACCCATCACGAAGGATCGAGATGAAGCCCAACGAAAGAATATCGTAGACAATGAGCCACTGAAGGATTTCTATGAAGAGCATCCGGTAGCATTACACGAGCCTGTAAAGGGATTCGAGGCTTAGGAATTTTTGAAGATCTTCAAGCATAGTGAGTATAGCATGGGGGAGTAGCTCTACAAGCTCTCAGCATGTATCTCTATGCTATCACTCCTGCTAAGTTCCGATGGGCACCATAACACTTTGCTCAAGATCCTCAACTAGATGTTTGTGCCGAATGAAATAACCACTGACAAGGTGGATAGGTTGGTTGGTAATATTGTCGTCGATAACTTTATTTCTTTCAGTGACAAGGGAATTCCAAAAGGAGCAAGGGGATCATCATGTCTCTACTCGCTGCAAAGGACACATGTTAACGGGGGTCCTCATAGACAACAGTTCGGCCTTTAACGTCTTACCCATGGTCACGTTGAAGAAAGTACTCGTAGACGAATCCCATATGAAGGCATACCAGAATATGGTCAGGGTTTTCGACAGAACTCAGAGGGATATGCTAGGAAAGATAGATGTCTTTCTACAAATTGGGTCTTCCACCTTCGAGGTTGACTTTGTGGTGATGGATATTCGACCCACCTATATTTTCCTTCTAGGTTGTCCTTGGACTCATTCAGTTGGTGCAGTCCTTTCCACGCTATATCAGAAATTAAAGTTTATGGTTGATGGACAACTTGTGACCATCGGCACCGAAAAAGATATCATTACCTCGATGTTGACTGTTGCACCCTATATTGAGATTGACGCGGGGGAATTAGAATGTTCTTTCAAGCCATTGGAGCTTGTAAGCTGACCTTTGTGTCCAAGGGAAGCAAGATACGAAAGCCAAGCTTGTCCAATGTGCAAAAATGCAGGTGAAGTAAACTTTAGGCATGGGTGCCAAACTAGGAAAATGATTTGGAAAAAGTCACCAAGGCATGTTGTACCCGGTGATCATACCTGAAAGGAAAGACCGATTCGAGATAGGGTTTAAGCCCAACGCAGCGCAAAAAAGGGCCGTCATGATGAAAAACCAAGAGAGAAGAAAAATTAGACTTTAAAGGGAGAAGATTGCGTGGGATCCGATAACATTTTCACCCTTAAATTTCAATTTTGTTTTAGGGGGATTTGTGAACCCCGGTATAACCCAGGGATGAGATCGCCGAAATGTTCAGTAATTTGAGCATCAATGCACAACTGGAATAAGAAGAAGGTGGTGGATATTTGCATATGATCTGCCCTTGTGAAGAGCTTAATAATTGGACTGCAGAAGAACTTCATGTAGTTTTTAAATGTCTTTCAGAGCAATTCTCAAAACTAACCCTCTATTTTAGCCCGAAAATAGTTAGGGATCTTTTATGTAAGGGCATATGCTAAAACCATTTGGCTCTTAGTCAAAAAATGTTACATCTCTAAAATCGGCCTAACCGAAATTTAGTTTCGGTGACCAAAAATTTTGTATCAGATATGCTCGGAACTGTAATCTTCCAATCCTAGTACTCAATTTGAAGCAATGAAAGATGTTTTGACTTGATTTAAGTTTTGATGACCTTTTTGTAAGAAATTCAAAGTTGGAAATGTTGTTTTCAAGCTAGGAATATCGGTATGGTGGGTATCGGTATGGTTTTGGCTAGGCGTTTCGATACAGCCATACCTATATCGGTACGGCCTAACTGCCATAGCAAACTTACCCATTTTAGATTGGTCGTATCGATACGGCCATAAGGTGTATCGATACGGGTCTTTGCAAAAATTTACTATGAATATTAAATTGAAAGATAAAAGGTAATAGGTGATGAATCACCACCTCGATTGCCCCTCCCACGTGAAACACCTCAGAAAAGGTGACTAATTGTCATCCAATTGACAATTGAATGAAAGGAAGGAAAGATGATTGAATTGGGTTTAGCAAACCCTCAAGGATATGAAAGCTCCCTATTGGTCCATATGTTGGTGGAGAATGATTAAAGATAAAAAATGGTTTTAAAATGAGAAACAAAATCTCTCTTCCTCACTTTGAACCTCCTGTAAACTAAACCCCACCCTTGTCTCCCAACAAGCAAGCACCACCATTGTTGTCCTCAACCTCAAGCTTAAGCAAGCACCTCAATTCAATCCTTGACCTTTGTTTATTCTCTATATAGCGTTTGAAAGCTTGTATCTCGATAAGTAAAAGTCCCCAATCAATTTTCAAAATCCATGGATGATTGGAGTTTAATTTCAAATCAAAATTCTAAGCCTAATCTTCAAAGTGAGTACTATATTGTGATTATAATGATTCATTGTATTTCTTCCTAGCCCAAAAACTGGAAGGAAATAATCTGTCATCTCCAAGAAAGCCTAAGAGCAAAGGAATCAAAATATGATAACCTTGAAGTCTCCGAATACTAGGTGGGTGTTGTCGTGTAAGGAATTGGCACGAAGCCATCCCGTTCCATTTGTTTTGTGTTATGATTGCATTGGTGTTTAAGGGCTCAAGTCGAGCAAGAATATGTAGACTCTAACGGTAAGAATGGTAAGCTTCAATAATGTTTGATATATTTATAAGTTCAAATGTGACATCCGATTCATGCTTGTATATGGATTTGAAATAATGGTGCTATGATATACTTTGTGGAGTTAAGGCTCGATTTGTTATCCGATAATGATGTGATCTGAATGGTAAGAATTATGATGAAATATGTGATCTTGGACATTGTGGACATTGGATACAATTGGCATGCCATAGGGTTATTCGAGCTCAGCAAGTAAGAGATTGGACTACGGTCCGGGGTTACGGCCTATATGTGTGGTGAAATAAGGATGGATTGTGTAAGGGACTATCCAGAGCCACGGCTCAAGGCTACGACCTATTTCCGATATGTGAGATGTATAGGGGAATCCGCGTATCCATTGGTTACCATGTCCAAGGAAATGATGAGTTATTATGATTTACAATTGCTATATGAAATCATGACTAATGGTTTGAATATGTTCTTATATGATTAATGCTATGTGAATTGTTGATCAAGCATCCCCATATGTCATTCATGTAGTTAATAAGTTTATTGTGCATTGTTATGACTACCTCACTAGATTATGTAAGCCTAACATTCGTGTGTCTCATGCATTTCAGGATCTTAAAGAATTCCGGCCTTCGATAGTGTGTTGCGGTTGCAAGTCATTCCTACGAGCCATATGTATGTTTATCTTTTGCCTTAAACTCCTAGTAAGGTGGCATATGGTCTAAACATGTTATAAATGTGCTCTAGTATGTATGTGTAATAGCCTAAAGGTGACCAAATTCTTAATGGTTAATATGGTATGATTGGGAGTTAGTTAAACTAGTAAAATGAGCCCAAAAGCCCTAAAGGGTTAAACTAGGTAAATGGACTTATAATGCTCTAAAATTTTCTATGCTATTAAAATTATGGATATTGGACTTGCTGGTAAAATATGGTTAAGTTTGGACAACGTTCAACAAGTTAAATTGATTAAAAACCAGCTAAAATCTATCATTACAGGGTAGCCATACTCGGTACGGGTGATGGCGTATCGATACGACCTTGGATAATTGGACCAAGTGAAACAGGGCATGTCGATACATTAAGGGGGTGTATCGGTACGGATCTTGACAGTAAGGTCTGAAAAATAAATTACACTGGTACGGTCTATAGGGAGTATCGAAACGGTCAACCCTAGTCAACGCGAATCGATATGGGGCTGGGTGTAACGATACATGCATGTTACCTTCAAATTTGGGAAATGAAAATTTGGCTTTGCGTACCGATACGGTCCCTAGGGTAACGGTACGGAGTTAGTTAATTCTGTTAAAAGACATAGAAACCAGTTTTAAGAAGTTTGCAAAACGGTCACTGAAACTTGTACAACCTAATTGGATGGGTAAACGATCTCCGTTAATAATGAAACTTCACAGGTTAATAATCAATAGGTTTAATTGTAGGATAACAGAAAGAAATTTCGATAAGGACTATCAACATGTAAGAATTATGAATTAGTTCCTAAGTTCAAAAAGAATTAAAACTGGCCCTAAATTGTGTAAGTCTTAATAAGATAATTTCGTTAAGCCTTAAAAGAGATTAATAAACGATCCAAATAAGTTTTTCGAACTCCAATTAAGCCTCCAAATCTCTGATATGTTTTCCAGTAGCATTTTCTGACCCGGTTCTCTATCAGGCCGGGAAAGGGGTGTTACAATTGTGGTATCAGTGCTTAGGTTTAGTTGGTTCTAGGACTAAACTGAAGTTTGTTATGAGTCTACATCTGTGTATGCTACCTAGGAGTTTATTTTGTATATGTTATTTGTGACTTGAAACTTACACGATTAAATCTTTATGTATGAATAGATCTGAAAATGTCTGTACCCACCGATAGACGTGCTGAGAATGAACCATACCCTGGCTCCTCCTCGAATTAGGGGACAATTTGGAAGCCGAAGTTAGACCCGAGCAAGTGGGACAGAATGACCCGCTGCATCCTCCTCCGATGCCTCCCGCTTAGTAGGAGTATCTGATGTCTATGGCTGAAATGATCAAACATGTGGTCGCATCTCTCAAGCAAGAACCACCACCTCAGCTTGCTAAAGCGTCTTCTTCTGTTCTGAAAGCTCCCATTAGCGAGCTCCGTCAGTATCCAGTTTACACCTTCACTGGTCAGGACCTGGATAATCCTGAAATAGCAGAGTATTGGCTGGATAATACTCTTAAAGTTCTGAATAAGCAAATGAAGTGCTCCAAGGAACACAAACTGGTGTGCGCTCTGGCGTTGATCACTGAAGAAGCTCAGAGCTGGTGGGACACTATGACGCTCACGGTACCAGAGCATAAAGTCACATGGGACTTCTTTCTTTAAGAGTTCCGCAAGAAATACATTAGTGAGCACTACATTGCCGAAAAACGTAAGAAGTTCCTCCACCTAAGACAATGAGGAAAACCTGTAGAGTAATATATTCACGATTTTTGCAAGTATGCGAGGTATGGTACTGAGATCATACACACGAAAAGGAGAAATATGGAATGTTCATTGATGGTCTTTGTGATGAATTACGTCCTCTCTTCACTGCTTTGGAGATAGAGAATTTCTAGACTTTGTTCAATCGAGCCATCACTATCGAAGCCTCCTACAAGGCTTATGAAAGAAGAAATGGGAACCAAGCCCGGTCCGATAAGAGGTTTCGAGATGACTCCAAGCCTCGTGTACCTCAAAAGAAGGGCAAACAGTGGATCAGAAGTCTGTCACCTACCAAGAACTGGATATGTGCCACAATCTCAATCTCTGGGAACATCTGTTGCTCGTACAGCCTCAGTCGACAGTACAAGTGGTTCTGCAAAAGGTTCTCAGATTTTTTTATTCAACTTTTGTCAGAAGAGGCACCCTGGACAGTATCACAGACAGTCTGGATCTTGTTACCTTCGCGATGAGTCTGGCTACTTTATCAGGCAGTACTCGCAAAATCCAAACACCTCTACCACTGTGGCTTCTTAGAATAATACAAACAGGGGAAGAGGAACAAAACCAGTTCTGTCTGGATCAACGGGGAGACCTCGTAACACCAACGCTCCTTCGGTTGGACGTGACCCGTAGACGTCAGCCCAGATGTATCATGTTCGAGGCCAAGAGCAAGAAGATGATTCTAATGTGATAGCAGGTATGGTGGAATTATGTTCTGATCTTGTTTATGCTTTGGTAGACCCAGGCTAGACGCATTCCTTCATTAGTGAACCATTGATTGAAAAATATGCTATAGAATCTGAACCAGTTACTTTTAAGATTATTGTCTCTAACCCACTAGGAGATGGTGTGGTTACAGTTGGTTTGTAGAGCTTGTCCTCTGAGGATCCAAGGGATCCCATTTCCAGCTAATTTGATGGCCTTACCTTTCCATGAGTTTGATCTTATCCTAGGCCCCGATTGGCTAGCCAAGCATCAAGCCTGGGTAGATTGCTCGAAGAATAAGTTGTACCTTTGTGGACTCGGTAAGGAGAGCATGACCTTAATGAAATCTAAACCTGAGCCTAAAAAAATACTTATGTGTGCCATGGAGTCGAAGAAAGAGTTGAAACTTGAAGATGTGCCAGTTATGAAAAAATTCCATGATGTGTTTCTCGATCAACTTCTGGGACTCCCTCCAACTCGAAAAGTAGAATTCGGAATTAAAGTGCAACCGGGGACTACCCCAGTCTCCATTGCTCCGTACCGAATGGCTCCAGTTGAGTTGAAGGAGTTAAAGGCCCAAATCCAAGACCTTTTGGATAATGGATTCATACGACCGAGTTCCTCACCTTGGGGAGCACCAGTTTTGTTTGTCAAAAAGAATGATGGGTCGATGTGTCTGTGTATTGACTATCGTTAGTTGAATAGAGTGACCATTAAGAACAAGTATCCGTTACCAAGGATTGATGATCTCTTTGATCAATTGAAAGATGCTTATGTCTTCTCTAAGATATACTTGCGATCTAGATACTATCAAATGCAAGTGAAGGAGTCTGACATTCCAAAGACTGCCTTCCAAACTAGATACAGCCACTATGAGTTCTTGGTTATGCTTTGGGCTTATTACCGCACCTGTCGCCTTTATGGACTTGATGAATTGTGTGTTCTGGCCCTATCTAGATAGATTCATGGTTGTGTTCATAGATGACATCTTGATCTACTCTAAAGACACAGCCACCCATGAAGAATATCTCCAGATTGTGCTTCAGACTCTCCGAGACAAACGGCTGTATGCCAAATTCAGCAAATGCGAGTTCTGGCTATCCGAAGTATCCTTTCTGGGACATGTGATTTTTTTTGTGGGAATTCAAGTTGAACCAAAGAAGATTCAAGCGATCCTTGATTGGATTCCTCCAATGAATATTAGAGAAATTCGTATCATTATGGGCCTTACAGGCTACTATCGTAGATTCGTTAAGGGATTCTCGATGATTGTTGCACCCTTGACGAAGCTTCTCCGTAAAGAAACCCCTTTCGTGTGGACTGTAGAACAACAAAGAAGTTTTGATCAGCTTAAGCGAGTTCTGACCCATGCCCTTGTCTTGGTGCAACCTGAGTTAAGCAAGAACTTCACCGTATACAATGATGCATCTTACTTGGGATTGGGCTGTATATTGATGTAGGAAGGAAAAGTCATTGCTTATGCTTCACGTCAGCTTAAACCTCATGAGTTAAACTATCCAACGCATGATCTGGAATTGGACGCTGTTGTGTTTACCATAAAATTTTTGAGGTACTACCTTTATGGTGATAAGTGTTATTTATACACGAATCAGAAAAGTCTGAAATACCTTTTGACTCAGAAAGAGTTGAATCTCCGTCAACGTCAGTGGATAGAGCTTCTGAAGGACTACGACTTGGTTACTGATTACCACTCCGGTAAAGCCAATGTCGTAGCTGATGCTCTTAGTCGAAAACCTACTCTCTCTCCAAAGTGTTTGAAAGGTCATTTCCGACTCAAGAAGCATGGCAAGTTATTGGCTAAATTGAGAGTTCAATCGACCATCGTGTCCCGAATCAAAGCACTCCATGAATCTGATGAGGAGTTGCGAACTCTTATTGAAAATATCAAGGATAAGCTGGATCCTGACTTTGCTATGAACTCTGAAGGTTTGTTGTGTTTCCGAAATTGTGTATGTATCCCTAATGATGATGTTCTTCAGGATCAAATCCTAAATAAAGCTTATTTGAGCCCATTTTCTATTCATCTTGGAGCTATTAAGATGTATAAAGACCTGAAAGAATTGTACTGGTGGTCTGGCATAAAAAGTGAGATCACAGACTTTGTGGCTAGGTGCTTGACTTGCCAATAGGTTAAAGCTGAGCACAAGGTGCCTACGGGTCTCTTACAACCTATTAAACTTCCACAATGGAAATGGGAATGTATTACGATGGACTTCATAAGTGGCTTGTCGTTGACACCGAAGAAGCACGACGCTATTTGGGTCATTGTAGACTGATTTACCAAATCTTCTCATTTTATTTCAATGAGAATAGACTTTAGTTTGACTAAGCTAGCTGAGTTATACATCCGGAAAGTTATCCGTTTGCACAGAGTTCCTATGTCCATCATTTCTGATCGTGATCCACGCTTTGCATCACGATTTTGGAGAACCCTACAAAAGGCTTTGGGAACTCGAGTGCACCTAAGCATTGCTTTCCATCCTCATACCGATGGTCAATCTAAAAGGGTTATTCAAGTAACCTTATATCTTCCTTCGATTCGTGTGTATAAGTAATCCATATGAATTCTGATTCTTCCTTGTAGATTCTAGAAGATATGCTTCGAGCCTGTGTTATTGACTTCAGGAATACGTGGGAGAAATCACTGCCTTTGGTGGAATTTGCTTACAACAATAGCTACCTAGCCTTAATTCAAATGGCACCCTATGAGGCCCTTTACGGGAGAAGATGTAGAACCCCTCTCTGTTGGACCGGGCTTGGTGAAGGTAAGGTGTTAGGCCCTGACTTACTTCGGGAAATTGAAGAAAGGGTGACCATCATCTGTGATCGGCTCAAAGCTGCATTTGACCGACAGAAAACCTATGCTGATTTGAGAATGAGGGACATTCGGTATGAAGTTGGTGAGAAAGCCTTCCTTAAATTATCTTTGTGGAAGAAGATCATTCGCTTTGGCAAAAAGGAGAAACTAAGTCATCATTTTATTGGTCCATTCGAGGTGATCGAGAGAGTTGGACCTGTTGCTTACCTATTAGCTCTCCCTAAAGAGTTAAGTCGAATCCATAATGTCTTCCATGTGTCTATGCTGCGGAAGTATCGGTCAGATCCTTCCCATGTGATCGAGCCGAAGTCAGTGGAGATTTAGCCTAATCTGACGTACGTGGAAGAACCTGTGTAGATCCTCACCCGAAAAGTCAAGAGACTTCGAAACAAATTTGTACCTTTAGTGAAAGTTTTCTGGAGAAGTCATTCGATGGAAGAAGCCACGTGGGAGCCAGCAGAAATGATACAGAGACAGTACCCCCATCTATTCAACTAAAGTGAAAATTCGAGGACGAATTTTCTTAAGGGGGAGAGTTGTCACATCTCTAAAACCGACATAGTCGAAATTTGATTCCAGAGATCGAAAATTTTTTATCGGATATGCTCGAAACTATAATCTTCCAATCCTTGTACTCAATTTGAAGTAATGAAAGTTGCTTGGACTTTATTTAAGTTGTGGGGGCCTTTTTGTAAGAAATTCAAAGTCAGAAATGTTGTTTTCAAGCTAGGAATATCGATACGGTATGACTAGTATCGGTACGGTTTTGGCTAGGCATTTTGATACAGCCAGACCTATATCGGTACGACCTAACTGCCATAACGAACTTACCCATTTTAGATTGGTCATATCGATACGGCCATAAAGTGTATCGATACGGGTCTCTACAAAAATTTACTATGAATATTAAATTGAAAAATAAAAGGGAATAAGTGATGAATCACCACCTTGCTTGCCCCTCCCACGTAAAACACCTCAGAAAAGGTGACTAATTGTCATCCAATTGACAATTGAATGAAAGGAAGGAAAGATGATTGAATTGGGTTTAGCAAACCCTCAAGGATAGGAAGCTCACTATTGGTCCATATGTTGGTGGGGGAATAATTAAAGATGAAAAATAGTTTTAAAATGAGAAATAAAAGCTCTCTTCCTCACTTTGAACCTCCCATAAACTAAACCCCATCCTTGCCTTCCAACAAGAAAGCACCCCCAGTGTTTTCCTCAACCTCAAGCTTAAGCAAGCACCTCGATTCAATCCTTAACCTTTGTTTATTCTCGATATAGCGTTTGAAAGCTTGTATCTCGATAAGTAAAAGTCCCCAATCAATTTTCAAAATCCATGGACGATTAAAGTTTAATTTCAAATCAAAATTCTAAGCCTAATCTTTGAAGTGAGTACTATATTGTGATTATAATAATTCATTGTGTTTCTCCCTAGCCCAAAAATTGGAAGGAAACAACCCGTCATCTCCAAGTAAGCCTAGGAGCAAAGGAATCGAAATCTGAAAACCTTGAAGTATCTGAATACTAGGTGAGTGTAGTCGTGTCAAGGGATTGGCACAGAGCCATCTCGTTGTATTTGTTTTGTGTTATGATTGCATTGGTATTTAAGGGCTCAAGTAGAGCAAGCATATGTGGACTCTAACGGTAAGAATGGTAAGCTTCAATATTGTTTGATATATTTGTAAGTTCATATGTGACATCTGATTCATGCTTGTATATGGATTTGAAATTATGGTGCTATGATATGCTATGGATAGCTAAGGCTCGATTTGCTATCCGATATGATGTGATCCGAACGGTAAGAATTATGATGAAATATGTGATCTTGGACATTGTGGACATTGTGTACAATTGGCTTACCATAGGGTTATTCGAGCTCACCAAGTAAGGGATTAGACTACGGTCCGGGGCTACGGCCTATATGTGTGGTGAAATAAGGATGGAATATGTATAGGACTATCCGGAGCCACGGCTTAAGGCTACGACCTATTTCCGATATGTGAGGTGTATAGGGGAATCCGCGTATCCATTGGTTACCATGTCCAAGGAAATGATGTGTTAATATGATTTACAATTGCTATATGAAATCATGACTAATGGTTTGAATATGTTCTTATATGATTAATGCTATGTGAATTGTTCATCAAGCATCCCCATATGTCATTCATGTAGTTAATAATTTTATTGTGCATTGTTATGACTACCTCACTAGGCTATGTAAGCCTAACATTCGTGTGTCTCATGCATTTCATGATCTTAAAGAATTACGGCCTTCGATCGTGTGTTGCGGTTGCAAGTCACTCCTACTAGCCATATGTATGCTAATCTTTTGCCTTAAACTCCTAGTAAGGTGGAATATGGTCTAAACATGTTATAAATGTTCTCTACTATGAATGTGTAATAGCCTAAAGGTGACCAAATACTTAATGGTTAATATGGTATGATTGGGAGTTAGTTAAACTAGTAAAATGAGCCTAAAAGCCCTAAAGGGTGAAAATTAGGTAAATGGACTTAGAACGCTCCAATATTTTCTATGCTATTAAATTTATGGATATTGGACTTGCTGGTAAAATTTGGTTAAGTTCGGACAACGTTCAACAGGTTAAATCGATTAAAAACCAACTAAAATATGTCATTATAGGGCAGACGTATCGGTACGGGTGATGGCGTATATATACGGCCTTGCATAATTGGACCAAGTGAAATAGGGCGTGTTGATACAATAAGGGGGTGTATCGGTATGGATCTTGACAACAAGGTCTGAATAATAAATTGCATAGATACGGTCTATAGGGAGTATCAAAACGGTCAACCCTAGTCAACGCGAATCGATACGTGGCTGGGTGTATCGATACAGGCATGTTACCTTCGAATCTAGGAAATGAAAATTTGGCTTAGCGTACAGATACGGTCCCTAGGGTATCGGTACGGAGTTAGTTAATTCTGTTAAAAGACATAGAAACCAGTTTTAAGAAGTTTGCAAAACGGTCACTGAAACTTGTACAACCTAATTGGATGGGTAAACGACCTTCGTTAATAACAAAACTTTACAATTTAATAATCAATAGGTTTAATTGTACGATAACAAAAAGAAATTTTGATTAGGACCATCAACTTGTAAGAATTATGAATTAGTCCCTAAGTTCAAAAAGAATTAAAACTGACCCCGAATTGTGTAAGTCTTAATAAGATAATTCCATTAAGCGTTAAAAGAGATTAATAAATGATCCGAATAAGTTTTTGAACTCCAATTAAGCCTCTGAATCTTTGATATGTTTTTCGGCAGCATTTTTCGACCCGATTCTCTACCAGGCCGGGAATGGGGTGTTACATAAAATGTATTTTTCTTCAATAAACCTTGTGTGGCAAGCAATATTTAAACACAAAAATATACAAAAAAAACAAATAAAAAAAGCATTTCATTTTTCTTATTGCAAACATCAATGTATGTTCATGTTCTTTTCCTTTACAAGTCCCCGGATATTAATGACATAAGTAATTTTGGGTCCGAATCGAGAGTGAATTTTGAGCAACCTATGTGTCTAGAAGGGTTCGAAGATCTTGACGATGAAATTGAGTGTGGTGTCCCAGAAGGCTTGCTTCGATTGATGGAAAGTGAAGAAAAATAGATTGTTCCCCCATAAAGAGCAGTTAGAAATTATGAACCTCAAAACTGAAGAAAAAAGTCACGAAGTAAAGATCGATACCAACACTACCGCTGAAATGCGATAGAGCTTAATTAAATGTTAAGTGTTCAAAAGTACTATTTTATAACCCTTTTTACTCATATTATTGTTAAACTTAGGCTCATTTTAGTTGCATTATTAGGCATTCATGCATGTTTTCATGATTTCCTTCACAGTCATGCTTGATTTCATAATCTAGTTGTTTTTGTGGAAAAAGATATTGCTTTGGTGTGCTTTTGTGTGCAGGATCTAATTGCCCAAATAGTCGGGAAATTGCCAAGGCAATTGAGGATAAGATGAAGTGGCAGCCAACTTGATGATTGGATAAATCTAACATGTTCGAGATAAATGGCGTGAAGCAAAGGAGTTGGAGTTCTATGCAGAGATCAAAAGGAGATTAAATTGTAAGAGTTTTATGAGGAGTTTTTGGTGGAATAAAAATATAATAATACAAGCTGTAGCGACCGCTTTTTCCTTTTTCCTTTTTTTTAAAAAAAATTGGTAGCCGCGTTAAGGGCATTTGTTTAGAAAAAAAGTCAGCTACTAATTATCCCCTAAATTATTAATGAAAATCCTTTGGGAGATTGGGAATTTCTTTTGAAAACTTTAAATTTTCCAAAACAATGAAAATTTGGAGTTGCCACCGGCCACTTGGGTAAGGTAGGCCGGACACCATAAAGCTAGAGATTCATTGCGAAAAGGTCCAGGAGTTGGTTACGCGTGGGGAAGGATTAGCACCCTCATCATGCCCGGAGATCGGTACCAGAAAATTTGTTGCTCTTAAAAGAATGAAAGTTATTGAAATTTAAATTGAGTTTAATTCGAAATTCTTAGATGAAAATTAACCTTGACTACACGGACTTTATCGAATTGGTGGGTTTAAATTAATTAGACATTTAATAATAAGTTTGACGATATATCGGACCATAGATTAAATCGACGTCGAATAAGCCCGACTGTCGTGTTAATTCATGGTTCGACCCTCGTACGTCACCTTTATACATGATGCAAACATTTAAGTATGATGTGATGATTTTGTTAATTTTTAATCCATTTACTTCGGGATGGTAAAAATTAATTCGAATATTTGGTCAACATCCTTTAAGCTCGGACTGTTACGACACAAATGTTTGAATTAATAAATACCTCCCCTTTTGTGATTTAGGTTTATTGGAGATGCAATTAAGATTAAAAGTTATATGGATGTCAATTAATATATGACAATCAAGGGCATGAATGTAAACATTTAAAAAGAAAGGCCCAATTTGATATATATAGCCCAATTATGTATTTAGCCCTAAAAGATTAAGAAGCCCAATTTATGGAAACTAAATTGTAATTTAATGATAAATTAAACTTAAATTTGATTTTGATTTTTTCCTAAAGTAATTAAGAATTGTTCAATTAACTTAATGAATTTAATACTTACCCCAATAAGCCGATGATAAATTTAAATTCACTAACTTAATCTGAACTCTAATCTAATTAAGGCTAAAAGAAAAAACTAAGGCTAATCCAATTCTAGGACCGTGCCCCCATACGACGAGCACACGATCTGGATTAATTGAGTTAATTTACTTAATTTAGACAAAAGCCCAAGGTGCAAAACGAGGCCTAAGGCCTAAATTATTATTATGTAAAAAGGCCCAAAAGATTTAGGGTACCATCGTATATTCAAAAAAATATAGCATAAAGAAAACTTATTATTTAAAAATATACATTGGAGTACATTATGTATTAAAGTTATGTAATGTATATAAAAAAACCTATTATTTAAAAGTATACATCAAAACAAATTATGTATCAAAGTTATAATATATATATATATAAACCTAGTGTTTAAAAATATACATTATTCATTTTTTGCCAAAATCTTCTATATACTTTAAACCATATCGTGAATCATATATTATCTCATTTTCACATTACATTAGCATACATTTCAAAATAAACTATATATTTTATGCACCAAAAATTGTATTCTTCAAAATCACACTATATACCTTGAAAACTATACACAATTTTCAAAACATGTATGTATTATTTTATAAGATCATATTGTGCTTTGAAAAATATGTATATATTATGTGTCATGGGTATATATTATATTTTACAAAATTTTATCTTATTCCTTAAAGCCATCATATTGAAAGTGTCTATTTTATAAAACAATTATATACTAAAATATATTATATATTAAAACATTTCAATTTTTATTTATATATTACCAATTCCTATTTTATTCTAAAACGTATCATAAATTGAAAAACATTTACAATATTTTACTAATTTCTAATTTACCAACAAATGCATATTAGACGTAAAATTACACATCACGTTTTTTATTTATGCTAAACCTAAGTACACATTAAATTCCTAAAATACATTCAATTTGAACTAATTTTATCCATAAAATTACCATCACAACTTAGCAAAATAACATCAAAATTAAATTGCGAATATTAAACATAAATATGCAAAATTTAAACTAAAAAAACAAGAAAAAGAATAAATAGAAATACTTAATTTAAAACTGGAAAGATGGCATAATTGTGAGAAAATAAAATACCAAGGCAAAATTAAAAGAAATGGCAGGGACATAATTAAAACTTTTGAAAAAATACGAAGGACCCCAGGGGTAATTTAAAAAAGGCGGAATGGCTTCCCATGATAATTATCCCCATACAGAGGGACCAATAGTGTAATTGGACCATGCGAAAGCCCTTCCGGCGTAATTATTTTAGGGCAGAGGGACTAAAAGTAATATTATACCCTTTTAAAAATTATAACGTTATATATACCCCCATTTATCCGAATAACAGATTTTTTGGCCATTTCTGTGTTATAACGATTTTCTCCCAACCCTAAAAGCTCTGAACTTTTTCATCAAGTTCATCTGGGTTCATGATAAACCCAGATTCCGGCGGCCTCTTCCGCCGTAAATCCTAGAAACCGGCCATCCTACCGCCCGGCGGCGACCGGCGAACTTAAACCTACCCAAAAAACACCCATTTTTTTAGCTAAAACCTCAAAAACCCAAAACTAGAATGAGATCCCGGCCTCGTTACACTCACACCGTTTCACTCATTCAGCCTGGAGGATGCCGAAGATTATCAACGGCGGAGCTACGGCAGCGAGAAGGTAAACCCTAGTCTGTTTTCTTATATATATATATATACACATATGTTTATGCATGTTTCGAATACATATGAGAGAAAAATAATGTACCTGGAAAGGTTTTTCTGCTTTTTTATTTGCTTCTAGATTTTCCCCGTTCGAAACTTGGTTTACAAAAAGTGGTTGATTACATCTTATATCTGATTTGTTTGTTTACAATCTTAAGCAAACATTAATTGAAAAAAACTGTTGATGATGCCTAGGATTAGCTTCTGACATTCTTTAATATTTCTCTGTCTTGCATGGTGGGTGGAGAGCCGGTAAAAAGGACGGCGTGAGCGGAATTTCCGGTGACAGGGCCACATGATCAGAGAAGATGAAGGGCTTGGCGCGTCGACACGTGAAAGCCGAACGGTTGCGGCCGTGGAAAACACGCGTGCGTGGGGAAGCTGATGGGGCTCTCGGCTTCATCTGGGGCCATTGGATTATTCTTGATCCAGCGGCTGTGCAGAAGATTAAACAGATTAGGGTTAATTTAAATTGGGCCCTAATCGGGCCAGATGTAATTGTAATAATAATTTTTTGATTTTATAAATGTAATTGGACTTTAATAAACTTGGGCTTGTATTTGATGATACTTATTTTATCTGTTTATATTTTTACTTTTATTATATATATTTTTTAGTTATAAGCCCATGTTAATAATTCTACTTATATAACACATACATACATAACATTCAAACATTAATACACACATAGTATGTACATACAGTCACACATGCGATACACATTCATAGTTAAATATTAATGACATTAAAGTAACATTGAGAATACATACCTATACACACTCACATTAACAATAGTATACACATACAACACACTATCATACATTGATACAAACATATCAAGCCATGGATAATAACCATATATATGATAATCACCTACTAGATATATACCTACAATAACACACATCACTTAATAATGTTTATACATATATAGGCCCATTATTGCAAAATATATAAAGAAATGTGTTAACCCCGGACAAAATTAGTGATTACAGTATCCATGATAAGCTAATCATACCGTTTAATCTAAATAGTTAATTAACCGTTATAGTAGTTATTAATTGTTATTTAACCGTTACTAATCGTTAAGAAATGGTTAACCGTTAATTTTTAAAGGATTAAATATTATAGTAGTTAACCGTTAAGAAATAGTTCGAGGTTAACATGTAACCTATTACAATTTTCTTTTTAAATATTCATTATTTTTTTTAAGAATAATAAATCTATCTCTCCGATAAATATTGTATTAAAAATTTTAAATAGAATTATACTAAAATAGAGAAATTTTAAACACAAACTTTTAAATGTTCCTCATGAAGTGTACATAACAGATATATATAATATATATATGAATATATATACCTAAGAACAGGTCTCCAATTCATGAGAGCTGTAACAAAGCAATCTCCATAATCTAAGTTCTAAAATTCAACAAAATATTTCAAATTAAAAGTAAAAAAAAAATGGGGAACTAGCAAAAATGAAACCAGCATATTTTTTTAATGAAAATAGAATGTTTAAAAAAGAACAGTCTGGGTTTGATGTGGGAGCCTTACCATATGAACTGCCCCAGCCATTGTCTTCCTACACCAGTGACACCAATGGGGAACACTTCCATGTCTCGTGTATTTTTGCACCTTATTCCGAACACGATCAATAAGCCAAGAACCCTTGCAGGAAGAGCAATTGAGTATCCTTCTCCCACACAAAAAAAATAAACATTGATCGATTGCTATGTTACAAACTGAAAAAGAAAGAATTTTCATGGCCCTGCTAGAAATGCAGGTCCTTTCTTGGCTAAACTTTTTTCAGTGACGAATCCAATCCTCAAAATTGCTGCACTCTTTAGCCCGTTTTTCACCCCCTTACCTTTCTGAAATAGATCTCGATATAATTTTCAGGCTGCAATAAATCACTCGACTTGCTAGTGTCTCTTCCACGTCTATATCGTCCCTTCCAACTCCTCTAACTCGATTAACTACAATTCCAAAATGTGACAGTTCCTAACAAAATCATTGGAGTAGTTTACATACTTGGTCCAAAATGGCCGAAGATGCTCAAAGCCAATCTGCAGCCATGGTTTCGATTGGCCATTGTAATGAATAACTGCAGCTCTTTTCACATTCTCGACATTGGTCTTACTCTGATAACCCAAACCGAGTATATGCCATGACTGGTCAATTGGATGAATGTGGCCTTTAAATGCAATCAAAGCAGGTGGCAGAGTTCCAAGTTTCCACATTGTTAGGTTCGACTTCAGATTCTGCCACAAAGAAACCATTAATCAAAGTAAATGAATGAAATAAACTAGTATTTGCCCACAATTTACACGAAAACCTAAATAAAAAATGGATGAAAAGAGAATGACACTCCATCCAAGTAAAAACTGGAAACCTGTGTCTACTTCCGACTTGAAAATAATGTAAAACATAATATAAAAAGATTCTCGATGTATATCGCTAAATGTAAAGGATGACAGTGATGTGACTCAAATTCGAACAAGGGCAAGGTAAAATTATACAAACAATCAGCAAAATTAGTAGCCGATAAGTTACCTCTTTCAGCCAGTAATGATATGTTTCTCTTATATTTGTCTTTCTCCATGCACGAAGATCAAATACATTCATCCCATAAGCCCATGCACATTCATTGGGATCCAAATGCTTAGCTACAAGGGGATGGGAAAAATTGAAGTAGTTTCTGAAATGTTTGGACATCACCCACTCATCCTCGCCTTTACAAGTTTCAACAGCTCCATTAACCTTTCCCCGTAAATCAATCTCCCAAAGAGGTGACAAATCACGCTGAATTACAACATCATCGTCTAGAAACACCACTTTGTCAAGGTTCGGAAAAAGCTGTTCAAATCACACAATCAAAAAATATTTTGGGAGGAAAGATGATGCATGTAAGAGAAGAAATTGTTATGGCCGTCTAGAATTACCTCCGGTAAATATATCCGAAGATGGTTGAGTAAAGATATGTACTTTGGACTTCTAGCTTGCAATTTCAAAGCAAATGTTCGAGGAGTAGTATCGGAGAGATTTGCTCCTGCAATATGATTGCCGTGATAGTAATTTCTGATGCTATGATGGTTCTCCACAGCTTCAAGCACAGGAACATTCTCTCTAGTTAACCACTCAAACTGGTGAACGCCTTTCACTTCGACTATTGCTGGGGACACAGGGTTGAGCGCAAACCAGGCATGCATACCCGCATAAGTCTTCTTGTCTGTGATGATATGGAAGACAATCTTTTCAGGTTTCAGAGATGACTGGACGGCAGAAGTGACGACAACCGATGCAGCCAATATGTTGTCCGTTGACAGGACAAAGTGGTGGTATGAGTTGTTGGAAAGCACAGGGAGTAGCTCTGGAGAAGGCAGTTGTCTGCGTGCATGAGCGTTCGAAGAATATTCATCAGTTAAACGTAGAGAAAGACAGTATAAGCCTTTCGGAATGGAACTTGCGGCGAAGTGTTTGTTCATCAACTCAGAAAATTTAGATTCCCTAATTTCTCTTTCGAGATTCTCCATCTGTGCAGAAAAAGACAAACACTAAGTTCTTCAAACTCACAAAAGTTAGAATTCATACCAAGTGTATATGGATATTTGTGAATGCATAATGTTAACCCTAACAGCACTTTATACATCCATCGAAGAACAAGAATGAGTAGTGTATCAATAGGAAAAAGAAGCATTCTACAGATTTGAAACTGTTAATAGCCCTAGCTTTCACCATTTTTGTTCAAAGCAGCTAGACTAACTATGCCATGCTCATGAATTATAAATTTTGAGAAAAGAATATTGAACCAAAGTAAAGTTCAAAGATCATGTTTGAAACATCTCCATCGTTAGACTCCATTAATAGACTCCATTAAAACTTGGTTTTAAGGCTTAGTTCAAGTCTAAGGCCACGTTTAGCATGCGTTTGAAAACTGCTATGGGGCCAAAAACACTTTTGGAGCCATAGGCAATGGTAAACATATAATTTTTTGAGGGAAAAGCGGGTTTGAAAAGCACTTTTCAACCTAAACACAAAAAGCTAAAATTTATATATTTTGCTTGAAAAGTGCTTTTGGAGTGAAAATTACATTTTTAACCTTCATTCGTTATTCTTTGTCTAGTTTATTTTATAGTTTATGAATTTCTAATTTTTTTATCAAGACATACTTATATGCTTAATAAATTATTTGTAGTTTGAAAATTTTATATCTATCATGCCAATGTTCTTTATTTTTATAGATGAAAGTTATTTAAAATTATAAATTTTATTTATCATAATTTGAGTTGATATATTTCATATTTGTAATATTAAATAATTTAAATGCATATTTTTTACCATGCAACATCATGTCTAAAATATCTTCCCAAAAACACCTCTCATCAGCAATGCTAAACACTCTCAAACCAAACTTTTCAAAAAAAAACTTTCTAAAAGTACTTTCTCACAACACTTTTTCACTGCACTTTTCAAAAGCAATGCAAAACTCGGTTGAACAACAGATATAATTGTTAAATTATTAGGCTGAAGGTTTGTAGATTTGAAAAAAGAGAAAATGGATAAAAGGAGAAGAGAATGAGGGAGGGTGAGAAAATAGATCTAAACAAAACATCTTATAGACATAAACAAATTAACAACTTGAAACTTTCACAAACAACAGCAAAACTTGTCAAATACAAGCATAATCCCATAGAGAAACTCAAGAGCTTGTTCGTAACTCTATCCAAAAAATTAAAAACTAATAACCATGATTAAATGCCGTATAAAAGAGGAAGTCATTATTTTTCTGATTGTGTCATCCGTGATCCCATTTGTTTTTTTAGACCAATGTACCAAATATTACACATATGATAGTTTTCCATCCAGATTATGCCAGTTTCCATTATATGCAACCAAAGGTCCATGAAACCACAAAAGTAAAACAACCATTTAAGATAGGAACTTCTAGGTCCAATATAGTAACAAGAAAATGTTTGCAAGTCTATTCAATAACCCACACCCAATGGGCTTAATATATTAATTGATGCAACGAAAACAATTAAATACCAACCTTAGTTCTAACAATCCTCAACCATATTACCCAAAATAGAAAATAGAGAAAATTAAAAGTAACATAACATGACCGTACCATTGCTCTTAACATGAGTGCAAAGGTCTTTGCATCATACTGGCTGTTCTTCATTTCAGAAACAAGTTGATTAAATGAATCTGGAAGCTTTATACCATCTGGAATATCCTCAGTGTTTATGTGATTGAGGATCTTATATAAGTCCTTAACTAGTCTCTGCTGCAGCATCACCACAAAAGACCAACTCAATTTAAAATCATAAATAAATTGTTGACCACAAAAGACAAATCAAAAAATTTGTTCCAGCATGGAGAGAATGGATAACTTACCCCTGAATCATCTCTACCAAGAAGCCTCGGTCCTAACCGCCTACCTAAACAATCTGGGAATAGTGGAACAAGTAGAAGAAGAGTCATGAACCCAATAACAGCATAATACAAAGATAAATGGATATACCAATCTAGTAAGTTAACTTGGAATACAACATGAAAACAGACCCACTTCATAACCGAACGTGATAAAATTAATTGATATAAACATTGAAAATGAACCAGAAGAACAAAGAACAAAATCAAGAATCAATAAGTGCATAATTATATAAGTTTGAAATAACCGGTTCTAATAAGTTTTCATGGTATTTCCATCAGGAAATTTAAGTGCTCAAAATTATAAGATATCATACATAAATAAACTTCTGAAAACAGAAAGATCTGGTTCCAAGTTGAACAATTCCACAAAAATAGTGTTTGTTAAACCTAAAATTTCACAAAGGCTAAGATATGTAACTCAGTAAATCAAGTGGAGAAAGAAGTCATATGATGATAAATAAAAAGAACAACAAATAAGAATATAAAAAGAACATGACAATAAATCCATAAACCCGGAATGCAACTTCAACTGAAATAGACATCAGAAAGCAAAAAAAAATGCACAAACAGAACTGAGGAGAAGCAAAAGGGTTTTGAACTTTCAATTTTTGAACATCTGTGTAATCTAACTAGTTCAATTGAGCTGATAACCAAAGATTTTATTGATTGAAAGCTAAATTACACTAACTTGAGATTCAGATTCAACCAGCAAAATTAAGGGGAAAAAACCATTGACAAATTCATTTTTGTTATACTAGGATCTTATATTAAGGCAAATAACTTCTTACAATTCAGCATGAGGAACACATTTACAATCAACACAAGCTACAAATTATACATTTATGGACCAAACAAGTCATGCCACATTACAACCACATAACCCAGTCCATCTATAATGCAAAACAAGCTCAATCAGCAAACCAATCAGATAGACAAGAATCTAAAAAAATGGAGCATCATCACATCAACCAAATGAAGTAAAATCAAAAGAGCCCTGAGAAATCAAATGCAGGACCAAATTAGAATCAGAACAAACTAAGATTCCCAAAAAAGTGAAGTAAAAAAAGGTCCATAATATTAATTAAAATCAGATTGATAAAAGAACCAAATTAGCTCCATGAGAACCCCAAATCAGATTGAGATGAATCCAGATATTATCAAATGCATCATAATATTAATTAAAACCAAACGCATAACCAAATAAACACGAACAAAGTATAATTAAGATTTCAAGAAAAGACTAAGAGATAAAAAGAACTAACATCAAATGGCAATAACTACAGAAAACCTACATCAAATCAGGTGCCACCCGAATAGAAAAAAGAAGCCACATCAAATCCAATAAAGATCTATTAGAAAACAATAAAAAAACATGGAAATTCCAAGGGCATACCAAATGAGGAACACTTGTCGACACCTTCAAGGGTAACAAGAGCAGTAAGAATGAAGACAAAAGGCAACAAGAAAGCGAGAATAAGAATGGTATGGAAAAGGGTCCTATATGAAATATGTCTAGCTGCCACCTTGATCTTCATCAATTCAATAAACCCATTGTTGCTTGATATCGTTAAACTTCTCATGCTAGGCGAGACGTGAAGCTGCATCCTTGCCTATGCAGCCCCACCACACCTAAACAAATCCACTGCCTCCAAAAATACGCCACCCTTGTTCTTGTTATCAAATCCCACTCCTCCACGATATCTCTCGCTACTCGGATCTGCACCCAATCCCACCACCATCAGATCCAACCCTTTCCTCTTCTTTTCCTGATTCAATCTTTAATTTCTCGATCCGGGTTCCCTTCAAAACTCTCCCTTTTCAAGTTGGTCTTTCTTAACAAAGACCTTCACTGCATTGAACCACCAAAAATTGGGTTTTTTCCCCTCTTTATCTTCCCCCTTCTTCTTGATTTGTTTTTCGGATCAAGGAATTAAAGTAAGGGTTTTTTTTAGATCTGGGTAATGGTTATTGAAGCGCTCTCCCATAGATCAAGAAAGAATAGGAAGGGAAAACAAAGAGGACCTGGGTCCCTTCTTTTTGAGTTGAAAAAAATGGGTTTATTTTCTCTTTTCCTTCTTTTTGGGTTGAAAATATATTTCTTAAAAAGAAAGAGAATAATTAATTAAAACCAAAAAATAAAAATGATAACTTTGATTTTGATGAGTCAATAACGTGTGGGCTGAGAGAGAGAGAGAGGTGGAAGATTTTGACCTTGATAGAGAGAGAGAGAGGGGGAAGCGAAGCTAAACAAAGGAATTATCTTTAAAAGGTAAACTTAGATGTTTTTCCCCTAAGTTTAAGGGTAAGCATTTGCTCTTGTGGATGTTGTTTTCTTAATTTCACTCCAATATTTTTTAAAATTTCCTCATAATATTTAGAAAATATTAATTTCTTTCTGCTATAGTTATATTTTAAAAATTTAGGTTTGGATTTTTTTAAAAAAAAATTCATTCATTTTTAATTTGAATCATTATTTAAAATTAAATTTAGTTATAGAATATAATAATTTCATTTAATTTTTATGGATTTTTATAGTTTCTAAAGTTTTAAATAAGGCTAGCAACGAGGATTGGTTCAAGTGATAAGCAGTTTGGTATCGCTTAAATAAGTTTCGAGTTTGAGGTGTTGTGTATACAGAAAATTAACATTTAAACTATGTCTTTTGTTTGCTTATAACCCTTGAACTATTTTGGGTCAAAATAAGTACTTAAACTATTATTTTTAATTATTTTAGGTACCTAAACTATTTTTTAGTCAAAATAAGTACCTAAACTATGTCATTTTTAGTTTTTAGTCCCTAAACTATTTCTTGATCAAAAATATTTTGTGACATGTCAACATCTTATTGGCCAAAACAATTTTTTTAACTTAAATAACTACCATGCAAAATGATCAGAAATAATAGTTAGGTAGTTGTTTTAACTAAAAAATAGTTTAAGAGCAAAAAAACAAAGGATATAGCTTAAGGGCTTATTTGTCATTTACGCCTTTAAATAATGATTCAAGTGAAAAAGTTGTTAAGAAGTTTGAGAAGTTTACCCATTTTCAGCACACACAAAACTAAAATATATTATTGTTTTTATAGTGGAAATTTACAAATATTTTTTTGGTATTTTTATTCTAGTATAGCACCTTTCTAGATTATTTACGAAAATCTTTTATCTTATTGTTTATCTTACAACTTTAATATTTTTAAATTGTGTAGTAATCTAATACTTTAATATCAAATCTAATTTTAGTGTTGTTTGCTGGGCAGATAGGCATTATTATGTCAGCTCATAGGAGTATTAAACTTGCAAGTGGTCGAGGTCGTATAAAGATCATTCTCCTACTATGGATCCACCAGTAGCTTAGGATGAGTTACCTTATTCAAGGAGGGTGAACTATTCATTGGGGGTAAAAAAAAAAGAGATGAGAACCTACTTATTCAGTAGACTCGTGACGTGGATCCACATGTTACTGAGAACAATTATATTATTGAGTTGGATGATGTTGTCATAGACCGAGTAGCGTTGTGTATGCTTCGAGGATCAACTAGAGGGTAGCATGAGGGTCCGATGAAGCCCATATCCACTGAGTTTTTTAGTGTAGGACCGATATTGATTCGTCTATCGCAAAGTATTGGATGAAAGATTTAGAAAGACTGATTGATGATATAAATTATCCTACTAGTCAGAGATTGAAGGCAACGGTTCCACTATTGCATGGTGAAGTGGAACGATGAGCGGCAGCCAGTATGAAGGTCTGTTTTGGCTAATCGGATTATGTGATGGTACTTTTAGAAGGTGTTCAGAGTCATTATACAAGAGACCGATATCTTGAGGACTGTCGATAGGAGCTCATGGATCTTAAGCATAATGACATGTCCGTTAATAGTTATGAGATAGAATTATTGAGACTGGGTGAGTATGTATCTGGATTGGTTAGTAATGAGAATGAAAAGTGTGTGGTTCGAGAAGGGACTTTAGATGCCGATCCAAGAGAAGGTAGCTACTCATCAAGATAAAGTGTTTGGCAGCCTGATTAGTCGAACCAGGACTACATAGATGATTAAGGCACTTAGAAGGGACCAAACAACTCAGAACAATTATCGAAATAAAAAGCAACCAAATATATATGTTCAGTCATTCTAGAAGAGGGCTAGAGAGGAGACTGATCATCATAGTGTTCTCAAAGTGAAACCTACATTTTCAACTATTCTGACTGATGGTGTGGGTTGTTCGACAGGTTCTCGTTATATGTCTATTTGTTCTTATTATAATAATAGGGAGTACAGAAGGAAGATAATGAGCATGCTTCAGATGCGGTTCTCAAGATCATTTCGTCAATGGGTGTCCAATCCGCCTATTTGCTTAGGTTGTGCAGAACTAGTCTCAAGCATCAGCGTGGACATCTGTTGGTGCTAGAGTGTAGGGTAGGCATGCTATTTCGAGAATTGCTAGTAGTGGTAGGCATGCTCAAAGTGATGGATCAACTAGATCTAAGGCTAAACAGCCAGTCTTAGAATACATGCAACCAGAGCTCGTGACGATTATGATGATGTGTCCGATGACATAACATGCACATTTATATTCAACTCTTATTAGAGAGAAGATCTGACTATACTTGACCACCGACAAATCAACCAGAAAAAAAAGTCGTGAAAGTCTTTGTGTGAGCACCAAAACGACCACAAAGGTATGCGAAAATCGTACCAAAAGTCATAAGGAATGTACCACAAGAGCAGAGAAAAAACATGCTACAAGAGCAACAGGGAAAAGTGTGTCACAATGACATAGATTCTTATTCAAATGTGAAAAAAATAATCAAGAAAAAAGAAAAGACATAATATAAAAAAACAAGAAAAATAATAACACTGACTGTCAGCAACTAACATTATAATTGGTGCCGCTGCAGACTAAACAAAAATCAAAGGTAAAGAAGAAAGTGACACAAAAATACCAAGAGAAAACCTAAGTTTAAAAAAGAGGAAGGCGATTGTCGACGTTTCTTTTAAATGTGTTTAAATTAATGATTTTTTACTATATACATATTAATGCATATAAATATATTATATTGTATATATATTTATATTAAATAGCTATTCAAAAAATGTTTATATTAAATAGTATCATTTATTAGTATATTTTAATATTACTTTTAATAAATATGGCTAAGTGTTTAATAAATTTATTTTTAGAATATGTAGATTTTCTTGAAATAATTCATATTTATAACAATAATTCAAGGGGTAATCTACGGGCAAATTTATCTAAATATTGTTGTCCAATTCTTTTTCTAACAATATAGTCCTTCTAAGTTTATTTCTAGAAATATGGTTGATTACTGTAGCAGTCAGAAGTAGGACTGTTTTCACCCCATTTTTGAACAATATTTTACCAGAAAAGATTTAAAAAAAATGATGTTGCAGTCGTCCTCCATTGATCCGTGCACGCCATGTGTAAAAAACACCTTTGAAGTCAGATTGTAATCTATCTGAGTTTATTATTTTAATATAAAAATGGAAGTCATTGTTTGAAGTCAGACTGCAATCTATCCGACTTCTGACTTGCTACAGTAAACAACAATATTTCTGAAAATAAACTTGGGAGGACCACATTGTTGGGGGGAGGGGGAAGAACCATATTTAGGTAATTTCCCCGTAATCTACGCTTTTGTCGGAGTACAATCCTATATGATTATTCGAATGAAAGGGTTTATAGTTTCATGTACACTTTATCCTATATTTGATCTCCACCTTCACCCACTTATTTTTCTTTAGTCAGGTGGTGACACATGTCACCATCTGATTGATATATTAAAATTATTTTTCATATTAAAATTAGGATTAAAATGATTATATGTGTAAATGTGAAGGATTGAATGTGTAATTATACGCATTGTTTATAATTCAGGGTCAAAATAGGAGTGGAGTAATAATTTAGTGACCATCTAGGTAATTTATTCTTCTTTTTATTATGTTAACTTAGCAGGCTATCAGTTGTCTAACGGCAATTAACACCCGAGTGACCAATGTTTAGAAAACAAAAATGTGATGACCAAAACGTTAATTTTGAAATCGATGACCGAAAGTGAACAAAATTAAAATGAAAGTGATTATTCTAGTAATATACCTTAAAACAAATTATAGCCAAACAAGGAAATGAGAACCATTTCTCTATCTTCACTTTACCCAATCCAAACATGCTGCTAAGTAGGGGTGTACACGTTTGAGGTCAATACGGTTTGATTTGGTTTTATTAGTTCATCGATTTTCGGTTTAATTAGATTATTTTTTAATTTTTTATATTAATTTTATATTTTGAGATTTTGTATTTATTTTGATGAAAATGATTCTATTTTGATAAAATAATTTTACTTTATAATTTTAAATATTATTTAGTAAAGATTTGGCGTGTTTTTTAAATTAATTTTTTAATGTAAATTAAAATAATTAATAATTGATATATAGTATTTTAAAGTTATTTTACTATTCTTAGGCATAAAATTTTTATTTCTACATTATTGCATCATTAAAATTAAATAAAAAGTTCAATTCAATTTAAAAAATCATAATTTTTAATTTATAAATCATAAAACGTTCAAATATTATTGTGATTTCTTTAATCAACCCTAGTACTAAGTCTTAAATGTATCAAGTTATCAACAAAAGTACAAGATTCTCGATGGAGTCTTTTGAAATAATAAGCTTTATCTCGATACTTTTGATGCGTTAGAACTTATAATGTTTTAGTACCCCAATATCTATGAATATTGAAACCATGAATGTCAAGATCAGAATAAAAAATAGTAGGTGAACCTTAATATCTATGAATGTTGAAATTATTTAACATTAATTGAAATAAAAACAAATAAAAAACATATTTTTTTGAAATATTACATTTTTTTTTGTTTTCCGATAAAAGATTTTTTTTTGTAACAAAGAGAATTAAAAAGAAGCATGAAAAAAATTAATTAATTGGTCAAAAATGTTCATATTGTTCCATTTTATATGCATTTGAATCTCGATATTTATATTGAAAACTTAATATTTGTACTTAATAAAAAAATTGATATGCAAGTCGTATAAACTTTAGTTTACACATGTCTTTTAGTTTTCGGGGTTAGATTGTATGGTTTACGATAGACTCGATATCCCTCAACCGATTTGCTTGCCAAGTGGTGGAGAAGTGCAATTTTGGGTGATGGAAGCAAAAGAAAGAAAAATATACACGACGATTTAGAGTGGCTCGGCTTTCTAACTAAAGTCTACATTCACTACCTTAACATCCCCACTAAGGATTTCAACAATTCACTAAAAATTCTTCCATTTTTCAAGGTTAAGGAGGCAACCCTTTACAACCTAGACTCATTCACTTACAACCTAGACTCACTCACTAAGCCTAGCATCCAAAGCTTACAAACTAAGTTTTGGGAAACCTCTCTAACAAGAGAATTAATAGCAAACTGAAATCCCTCTCTTAAGTAGATGTTTCCACTCTAAAGCACTCACCCAAACCCTAATACACTTGAGCATACATTGAAAATTAAGCTCAACAAGGGTAGTCTATACAAGAATATGAATTTAAGCACTAAGATGCATTTTCAATCATTTTGATGTTGCCAATTTGATCATTAGTTTCTTCAGATGCTTCTTGAGGTCTTTTATATTCTCAATTGAGTTTCTAGCCGTTAGAGACCGTTGGGATTAAATTGGAGCCTTTGAGGACTCTATTTCCCACAATAAATGTTGTTCTAGAGTAGTGCATATCGATACACGGGTGCCTATATCGATACGGTCTTCTTTGGGAAAAAGACATTGAACCTGAAATGATACATGTGTATCGGTACAACACTGTTTGGAAAATAGTCGTTGGGGAGTTTAAACCATAGGCGTATCAAAACGATCCTTCGCATATCGGTACGGACAAGCATGTACCAATACGTTTTTTGGCTATTGGGAAATTACTGTAGCTGAAACCCTAAAGGGTATCGATATGGGTGTATACCGTATCGGTACGATTCTTAATAAAACTTGGGTTTGGCTATTTAAAATCGTTTTGAATCTTTCCAAAGCCTTATAAAAACACATCAAACATATTTTCAAGTTGTTTGGACTTAAAATCATTTTTAAATTTTTTTTAATTTAGTCCAAAACTATTTTTCAATTATTATATCAAAACAAAAATCCTAACAATTTAGAATTTAGGGTTTATGGTTTAGTTTTTTAGGGTTAGGGTTATGAATTTAAGATTTGGATTTTATATTGTAAATAGAGATATGATCCTCTTACACTATGTAAAACTTGAAAGTTTTACACATTTTTTGAACCGTTAAATGAAGGTAAATGAATGTATGAGATTAACAGTAGAAAATATGAAGACTATCACTTGAAAAAAATAAAGAAATAAACTTAGCAATTTACACATTTTTTGGATCGTTAAATGAAGGTAAATGGATGAGTGAGATTAACAGTAAAAATATGAAAATTATCACTTGAAAAAATAAGGAAATAATCTTAGTAATTTATTACCCTCGTCCAACGGTCTAAAAAGGTGTAAAAGTAATTGAATTTTACGTAATGTAAGTGGATCCTAACCCTTGTAAATATGCAGGCTTGTGTTAAATTAGTTTTACACAGCTTGTGTATCAAAATTTTACCCATAAAAATAAGGAAAATACTTTGATACGCAAACTTGTATAAACTATACACAAGCCTTTCAATTTTATGGTTTAGAGATTTAGGTTGTGGTTTAGGGTTTAAGTTGTAGAATTTAAGGTTTATGGTTAGAATTTAAATTTTAGAGTTTAGGGTTTAATGTTTAGGTTTTTTAGTGTTAGAACTAGCAATTTAGGTTTTAGATTGGGTTAACTACTAGAATGGACACTTATATTTTCTCTCAGTACAACTCTGGTCACCGATTTTCAAATTCGACCGATAAGGTGACTTGCATTTTCGATCTGTAAACTTTTAGTCACTCGAAGTTAAGTGTCGTTAAATGGATGATGTAGCTGTTAAAGGGAAATTTATATAATTACATGTATGGTCCCTATTAGTTATCTAATATATCAATTTGATCATAATTTTAATTTAATTAAATAAATTAATCACTTAATTAACTGTCGACACATGTCATCGCCTTATTGGAGGAATTTAATTATTTATTTTTATTTAATAAATTTATTTTCTTCTATTCAAGTTGTGACACATGTCACTTGATTGGATGAGGAAAATAAAACAAAAAGCTACTTTACCTTACATGGGAATTGAACCCAAGTTCACCTAGGTGTAAATGGCCTGAGTTTACCACTAAACCATGTGGCCATTTGTGATATAAATTAAAAATAACAATATATGTTTTAATTTGTTGTTAATAAAAGAAAAATGAAATAAATATGGATTAAGAGGGTCGAACATGATATACTTGAGAGACATAAAAATATTTAAATTACTGTAGAAATATAATATTTAAAATAGTTAATTCATGATTTAAAATAAAATTTTGAAATTATATTAAAAATTATTTAACGAATTTCAAACTCACGAATTTAACTCTAATAATCAGATAAGTTTGGTTTCGTTAAATTAATTTTTAATATAATTTTAAATTAAATTAATTTTCTTAAAAATAAAAATATAATAATTAAATTAAAGTTAATACTATAAAATAGGAAATAAATAAGATTAACAAAAAAATTAAAGTTCACTCAAATATAATTATATATATAAATATATATAATGTTGTTAACTTTAATTTAATTATTATATTTCTATAGTGATTTAAATATTTTTATGTGTCTAAAGTATGTCATATTCGAGCCCTTTAATCCATATTTATTACTTTTTTTTCTTACATTAACAACAAATTAAAACATATATTCTATTTCGTACTTAATATCAAAATATGCTACATGATTTAGTGGTAAATTCATGCCACTTACTATTAGGAGAACATGAGTTTAAATACTTAATCAAGGCAAAATATTTTTTTATTTTATTTAATAAATTTATTAGATAAAATTAAATAAAATCCTAATAAGAATGAAATATGTAATTATATAAACTTTCCTTTACCGCCCAACGCGCGCCACATTTAACCACACTTAATAAAAACAAAACAAGACAACTCCAATCCAATGGCTGTAATTTGATAACTCCGACACCCACCATTTTTTTTGACCTTTTTAATTTTTGCCCAAACCCCACAGGCCATCTCGAAACACTGGAGAAGCCATGGCATCTTACCACCACCAGCTGCTCCTGCTTTTGCAGCCAGCCACCGGCGTCACCACACCCACATCCCCCACAAACTGACCCTCTCCTACAAGCCCTTGCCTTTCTCCTCCTCCAATCCCAATCCCAACTCCAACAAAATCATTATCAAAACCAAACCCATTGTCTCGAATCATTCCAAGATCAAAACTTTGCCACTAAAAAACAACACTTTAATCAGAGACAACACCAACAAGAAGAACCCGACTTTCTACTCTTTTCACTTGTCAGCCGCATCGATGCTCTCGAATCATCACTGCAGCACTTCTCCAGAGCTTCACATTCTTCTTCTTACCCTTCACTCTCTCTTAAAGATGCAGCTGCACGTGTCATACAAACCCATTTCAGAGCTTTCCTTGTCCATAGATCAAGAACACTTAGACAGCTCAAAGATCTTGCCTTTATCAAATCAACTCTCGATTCTCTCAAGCTCTCAGTTTCCAGTAAAACTCATTTTAATAATGTAGTTGTTTCTCGGAAAGCCATGGACTTGCTTCTCAAACTTGACTCTTGCCAGGTATGTCTTCATTGGGATACTTTTTAAAATCTTGGTTACCCTTTTCTTTTCTTGGATTTTAAGTGTTTTTTTTTTTTTTTTGTAGGGTGGTGATCCAATGATTAGAGAAGGAAAAAAGTCTGTTAGTAGAGATTTGCGTCAGTTTGTAGAATATATTCATGGGTTAGCTTTAGAAAGGAATAAGCACTTGTTTAAGACTGCAAAGAATGTGATGGCTTGGGGCAATGGTAGTAAAGCTAGGATTTTGAGCTCAAATTCTAGAGGAACAATGGAGAAACTAAGAGACAGAATTGAAAATCTTGAGAGGCTTTCTATAAACGAAGAGGGAGACGATGAAGATGGAGATGTGGAGCTTGAAGGGTTTCATCAAGTCATAGGTGAAAGACAGAATCCTAGGTTCCCCATTGCTGGAAAAGCTGTGCTTCTGCCTCTCAAAATACACATGGTGGGGTTTTGGTGAAAAGGCAAGGGATTGAACCAAGAGTGAAGAAAACTGTGAGCTTTGCTGAGAATGGGAATATTTATAGGATAATCCGTAGTGGAGATTGAAACCTAGCTGATGAGAGTGTTTCAAGTGATGATCATGGAGGGATAATGGAGGATCTTGTTATTGAAGAAAATGGAAAGGAGATGAACTTGAATGATGAAGAAGCATCTTACGATTATGAGATTCAAGATGGAGATTTTGTGTTTTCTACTCCATTGCCTGTCAAGATGGAATCCAAAGCTGATCTTACGAAGAAGAGAAAGGGTGCCTTTCAAATTGTCTCATAGGCAAAAACATTAACAAGGGATTTGTAATGACCGGGTTCCAGGTAGTCTCCCCGAGGTCGAACCAAGGACCTACCTTGTATGGGAGACCTTTTTTTTGCAGCACAAGCATCGGTTGAACTCTGCAGTGCGTAGGGCGACTCGAGAGAGAGGTCCTGAAACTCCGGTCATCATGGGATTGCATTTTCATTGGTTCTTACTCTTACCACACTAGTTTTTAGTTCAGATTGATGAAAGATTGCACTGATTTGGTTGTAATCCCATTAGAAGGTTTGGGCTTGACTGATCTTGTAACTTGTCATGGATTGTTTGTTTAATGGTTAGATGAACTGATTTGTCATTCTTTCCTCGTCTCATTTCTTCACAAGCATTATTCCATGTCAATTAATACTCTTGGCTAATTATAGAAGAAAAAAAACCCTGATTTTTTAGTTTAAATACTTCTTAAATCCTTGACGGTTTCAAAATTAAGCAATTTGCCCTCATGGAGTCATCCTTGTTCAGTATCTTGATATTCATAACATTAGACACAAATCTCAAACTTGAAATTGGGTGTAAATTAATAATTGAAGGGTTTCCTTGAACCCCAAGCAAGAGTGACAATCATGTGTGGGGAAGTTGCAATCAGTGCATATACCCACTCCACTTAATGAGAGTTGTGATGCATATTTGACATACTTTATTTTCATGGAAAGGAATGAGTTCCCTTCTGAGAATTGCCATGCATTTCCACTGAATTGCTTTAAAATATGATGCGGTGGAAACATCAACATTTTATCACATAATCTGGCAATGGATCCCTTCAAACCCAATAAATAAAGCCACAAAGAACACCATATTTTGTCTTTAACTACAAAATTCTGCAGGGCATATATGCACATGGGCAGAACCAAGTGATTCAGATATAGCATTCATCATGATCAAGAAATCCATTTTGGCCCTTTAAATACATACGAATATTAGAAGAAAAAAATTTGAACATACCGTATCCAACATTCACCCGTATCAGATGACTAACAAGTGAAATTGCTTTCATTTCGTATTTTGTACATTCATCAGGCTACTGAGATTTTCAACACTTCTGAAAATTCAACACAAAAAGAATATATCTCACAAAAATCTCATTTTCTTCTATTCTTCAAATGTATGAAGCAAAAGAATGAAGATACAGAGAGCAATGTTAATGCTATGAAAACTATCGATAAACCGAATCGATGTAACTTTGCCATGCCAAGTATCAGTTGAAAGAAGTGAGTTACCATTGGAAACCAGTAGAAACATCAACGGTAACAGTTATGGCATAGCCTTTCATTAGTTAGCAACTAGGCTCAGTAGAGCCTCACTCTTGCAGTCGGTTCCGAGCCAGCATGACTTGAATCCAGTTTCGCCTTTAGCCTCTTCATTGTGCATAACTGGGAGATTAAGATCAATGACATCAGAAGAGATGTCAGAAAGGTCTAGCTTCTCTGCAGGCTGTTTGTCACTGGTTCCGGGGTCTTTCGACATGTGAGACCTCTTGTGACCACCTAAAGCTTGGCCGGATCCAAAAACCTTTAAGCAGATTAAGCATTTGTGCACCTTATACACCCCTGTTTCAGAAGTAGTCACCTCATTCATTTCCTGGTCCACTGAACTCTCTACATACTCAACTTTCACAAGCTTGCAACTATCATCAATTTCAGGAAAACTGCTAATGTGGGTAGTTTTCTCGTGATCCTCAACCGGCTCTACGGCCCAGGTACTACTTTTTCTATGGATTGTTTGATGACCCCCAAGTGCCTGGTGAGATTTGAAAGTCTTGCTGCAGATCCTGCACTTGTATTTGTTTTTGTTCTGGGAATCATCAGACATCTCAGAATTCAGAGGAGTACCTATTAACTTGTTGAAAGCATCCCCTCCGGGTTCCGAATCGCAAGTATCTAACGTGGCATCTTTGCAAGAAGTAGACTTTGTGGATCCTAAACCATTTAATTCCAGTCCTTCCATCAAATCCTGCCTTGGTTCTACTTCAATAGACCCCAAGTTCATTATTTCACCGGAAAATCTTCCCTTGATCTCAGTTCCATACAATTCGAATCCAGAATCATCATTCTTTCCCTTTTCAGACAAAATCCCAGAATCCAATTCTTTACTTTCACTCATGTTCATCTCACATAAACCATTTATAGAAGCAGAAGGGTATGAATCGAAGCCATCCCCATAACCAAAAGGACTATGCAAAATTCCTTTATTTTGATGAAAAGATTTGACCTCGGAATCAACATTATCACAAGACTCCCAAAAACAATTGAATTCGGTCCAATTCTTTACACCCCTAGACAACATTATCAAACACAAAGCAGCATCTTCAACATCCTGATCAATTTCAACTAAACCAGAAGACTCGTTTTGACCATTATTATCGTACCTCAATCTTTTCGATCTCTTTCTCTTCACTGTTATGCTCTTCAAAGGGTGCAATCTCATATGAGCAGTGAGAGCCCTCAAAGACTTGAACTTTCTGTCACATTCTTGACAGTTAACTTCTTTCCTTTCTTTTGCAGAGTGATGCCTCATATGACCAAACAAAGCTTTCATCGACTCAAACTCTTTGCCGCAAGCTTTGCACTGGAACTCAAGGGCCGAGCTGGTGGAAGCATTATCGTCACCATTAGAGCCCAAAGATTTCCAAGATTTCTTAGGGTTATCCCTCAAGCCATAACCTTGAAAACCCATATCTTGCTTTGCCTTTCTTTTACCAGACTTGTTCTCCATTGAAACGAGACTCGCTTCAGATGACTTGTTCTTAATCAAAAAGAGGGTTCTTTTGGCGAAAAAAGATGGGAAATCTTAGAGCTTACACCAACAAAAGAAGAACCCATTGCTTGTTTGGTTAAGCTGATGAAAAACGAGATCTCGATGAGAGAAAGTGAGGGGTATTGACTCTTTTATAGTTTGAATTGAAGTATAAGCAAGCAACTAGAAGGTCAAACGAAAGTGAAAGAGAGTTGTGGTTAAGCAGATGTTTGGGCTCTTAACATTGGTAAGCAAGAGAATTTGCATCTTTGAAATCCTTGCATGTCAAGCAAAGTTACAAAAGCTTACAGTGTTCCCCATCCTCTTTTAATGGGGTATTGGACCCGAGACCTAAGAAGGGGATGAAATGTTAACGAAGGTTTAATCACTTGTTTTTAGGATCAGCAAAATTTGATTTGAAAAAAATTGAAATTTTTAATTTCACTTCAGGTGAAAAAATTTACTCATTTTGATTTGACTTGAAAATATTTTAAATAAAGTTTGAGTTATAAAATAAAAATTTAAATAATTTAAATTTTTTAATAATTAGTGAATTAATTTTTAAGTTTGAATCTAGTCCCTCAAAAATATAAAAAATGAAAAAATGTATGCCACACAAAAAATATAAAAAAATATATATGTACATATCTTATATGATTAGAGGAAATCGTTTAAATTAGAATCAAACTGTACTATAACATGATAATTAATTGCAACTAAATTTCTATAGGAACTTGAAAACTTGACTCGAATTTCATAAACTTGACTCGAATCGAAAAAATTTCAAATAAAGTTTGAGTTGTAAAATATGGCGTGTCAACTTGAATAATTCAAAATATTTTGACCCGACTCGACCCGATGGAACGCTTACCCCTACTTGTTCCAACATTTATTGATAGAAATTTTGGTCATTATATGTTTGAAAGTAAATATTTTGGTCCAAAATTTTAAATTTATAATTAGTTGGCTTAAATATTTTGGTTTAAACACATTTTAAGATTATGTCAATTTTAAAATTGAGCATATTGGCCTCTCTTTAGAAAGAAGATTAATTTATTCAATGTACATTTTAAAAGTGGTTAAATAAGAGCTATTTACGGTGATGTTGACAGTTCTCGTCAATACATGACAAACACCAATTGTTGTTGGATACTTTTTAAAATAAAAAAGTTTATATAAATTTGTAAGTGAGATTAATTTATTCGTGTTTAAAATTAATGGAGAATAAGGTGTAATAAAGGTTCTAATGCCAACCAAGGAGATGAGAATTACAAGAACAAAGATGAGGAAGAAAGTACAAATTGCTTCAGATTTTTCTTAAAGTCTTCCACTAATGCCCAATCATTTGTTATATAATTCCTCTGCTAGCATTATGTTGTCCTTCGGTGCTGACGTGGATGAAACACAATATCAAAATATTAAGTAGGCCTTCTTGACGAGAAATTATTAGATAGATTCAGTTCATCATGTTAGTTATGGTCCATCTAATAATATATGTACTATATTTTGATACACAAACGGTATAAAAAATTATATAACCATTTTATAAAATTTAAAACTTTAGTTTCCTAAAACCTAAACCTTAAACAGTAAACTTTAAATTCTGACAATAAACCTTAAATTCTACACCCCACACACTAAACTCCTACACTCTAAATCCTAACCTAAAAACTCTATACCATAAAATTGAAAGGCTTGTATAAACTTTAAAATTTTCCGTAATATACATACATCTCAGTGTAACTTTTTGATAACTACTCACTTCTTAATAACAGGGAAGAAATGGGTGGAAATTTTATCTTAAAAATAAAATAAAATAATTTTATTGGATAAAACTATAAATGATATAGTGTGCCAAAGCATATAATAATATTTTTCCTTGTTGACCCCGAAGCCACTCTAAATTGCACGTGGTTGGCCCAAATTTGCTGACAATCCATTAAATTACGTTTTCACCCTTCCATTTTTTTGATTAAGGAGAATGTAAATCTTCATTTAAACCTAAAGAAACATACAAATCATGGCTAAAGAAGCCAAGAACATACATCTGAAAAGAAAAAATAAGGCGGGCACCTGACAAGCCCGAATCCTAGAGCAAAAGGGAAAAGCTGTCACAAACGAGCGGAGGAGGGAATAGCAAGTTGCAATGGCCAACACGAACAAGAAAGAAAAATTGAATTTCAACACCCACAAAAAGCAAACGACGACATAGCGACGAGATCCAGATACACCGATGAGGGATTCAACCGCCGAGCTGAGCAAGACGGCAAATGAAGTTCCATAAAATTAAGTCAACCTCTTCACATGAGAGCCCAACAAAACGTTAAAAATAACCGGCCACATGCAAAAGGAGCACTAGAGAGAGAGTCGTCAAAGCCACTGCCTCCCCTAACATTCTTCGAACATGTAAAATTAAAAAGCGAAAAAAAACTCAACCAAAAATAAAAAAAACAAAGTGCAAAGAGAGACGGGAAGGACCGAGCCTCTCCTCCACTTGCTTATTTCATTTCGAGTCGATAAAGAGGATCGATCGTCCCTCTTCTAAAATTGATGCCGAAATTTGAACCGTAGTGATCGGGGCTCGAAACACCCAACAAAAAATACCAGATAAAACTTAAGAAGCAAAAACTAATCGAAAAAAAAAATCAACTTGCAGCAAAAAGAGAAATTAAAACAAAAGGAGGAGGGATGCTAGCCATCAAAACGGCAGCTGGCCGCCGAGGGAAAAACCAGATATGGTTTCTAGTTCAGTCGGCGTTAGATTTAAGGTCTTTTGGAGGAGAGCTTTTCTGGTTTTGATACATCCTTTTACTTTTTACTTTTTTAATTTTAATCCTTTTAATTTTCTTTCTATTCCACTAAATAATTATAATTTAGGGATATAACTATAAAATTTTAAAATAAGAATTTTAAAACTTAAATTTAACTTGAAATTAAATATGATTATGTAAATCTAATTTTTTTACATTAATAATGTATCAAATATTCACCCGTAACGTACCAAATTTACCATCACATTTCATCATTCCTCCTCTTCTTCGTTATTATCGAACCCCAAATCAACTAAAATAAAACCCTCGAGAGTTTTTCTCTTATTTATCATCATTTTTGTAATTTATATATACTAAAAATTCTTCCTTGCTCTTTTCTTCTTTGGGTTTTCCTCAGATTTCTCTCCCATTTCTTAAGTCTCACCGCCTTCCTCCTTTCATATATAGAGCTGAAATCAGTTCTGGGTTTGCTTTAAACCTCAACAAAAATGGCTTCTTCGCTCTCTGTTCCATGCCCCAAGGTCTCTTCTCTTTTAAAAGCAAACCACCAAACCCAAAATCAAAGGGTTTCTTTGGCTCTTCCTCAAACTTCAAACTTTACCTCCAAATCTTGCTTGTCATTTGGATCTTCAATCCGGGCACCTGCATTTTCGGCATCTCAGGTTAGCTACTTTTATTTCCATGCTACTTTTTTTCCTTCATTTCCCCCTTTATTTCTTTAAAGTTGAATCTCTTGTTTCTGTTTGAATTAAGAATGGGACTACATGTTACAGGTTAAGCTTAGGGATCTGTTTTTTTTTTGTTGCTTTCTTTCTGGTCTTTAGTTTAAAGTCTAAACTATGTATTGATGATTTGTTTTTTCTTTTGGTTTTATGAACTACAAATCCATGGAAAGCGCTTTTTTTTCAATAGAAATTATGCCAAAGTTTTCAACTTATCTTTTTGAATTATCTATATAATGATAATTTATATTCTGGGTTTCCCCCATCTTGAATTGTTATGACCATTTTCTAGGCTTATTTTTGTGTTTTGACTGAAATCTTGACTTGTTATTCATATGTTAGACTTCTTTGCAATTAAAGTGTCTCGAATGCAAAACCATATATGCATAACTGGCATGTATAATCGTTAATGGCGATTTGCACTGAAAATTGTTCGTTTTGGTATACTGTTTAATTCATTGGTTTTACTGATATCTGGCTCTCATTTGCAGTGGCCTAACCGAAAGCAAACTACGGTTTTCACGAGCCATGCGCAGCTTAACAAGGTGTGTTTTTCACTGTGAAGTTGAAATTTTTAATATTTAGATGAGATCTTATCAACTTCCATTAAACCAACTTTGTAAAAATGAAGGTTGCAGAGATGTCGTCGAATTCTGTAGCAGCAGTTGACATGAAACCCAAAGTTGCATTGCCTAAGGAAGATGATAAAAAGTCGGCAGAGAAGGCTATTCCGGATGCTGCAGCAATCTCGGCATTCGTGGCGCAAGTGTCAGACCTTGTTAAGTAAGTTGATTTAAACATTATCGTATTTTTCAGTGGACTTGTGTAAACGTGTGTTTGACGAGAAGAATCTGATTCATATTTGATGATCTTATGTTTGATGAGTAGACTTGTTGATTCACGAGATATTACGGAGTTGCAACTGAAGCAATTGGATTGTCAGCTCGTAATAAGAAAGAAGGAAGCCTTGCAGCCACCGCAATCAGCATCTCCAATGGTCATGCAACAATACATGCCTCAAGCGATGTTTCAAACAACGCCTATGGTAGCCCCAGTAGCAGCTCCTGCTCCTGCTAGCCTGGCCCCTCCAGCACCGGCACCTTCCTCACCTCCCCCTGCTAAAACGAGCAATTCTTCTCACCCACCCCTCAAATGCCCCATGGCTGGAACCTTCTATAGGAGTCCTGCACCTGGTGAACCACCATTTGTCAAGGTAAGTGCCAGTAGATTTCCGTTAATGGCCATCTGCATTTTTTGGCTAATGTACAAAGGTTGTAATACTCCATTGATGGTATTTCAGGTGGGAGATAAAGTGCAGAAAGGTCAAGTTGTCTGCATCATTGAGGCAATGAAATTGATGAACGAAATCGAAGTAAGTTCATGTCCTCGTATTTCCTTAGCTTTGCTCATCTCTTGACTGTTCAAACAAAATTTAATTGGCCACTAACATATATGCATATATAAAAATTAAAATGAATCATTCTAGAATCGATTAGTTGTGTAGTAATCTCTTGATTTTTCTCCTTGTGTTCTTAATTTGTGGGTTCTCAGGCTGATCAATCCGGAACCGTAGCGGAGATATTGGCCGAGGATGGAAAAGCAGTTAGTGTAGACATGGTAACCTCTCATCTCTAATACTCTATAAACATATAATATCATTTATGTTATTATATCGAATAATGTTCATCCATCCCTATCAGATTCTACATTTTAAAAGAAATGTATTTTGGGTTGGAAATCATTTTAATTTGTGAATTTGCAGCCTCTGTTTGTGATTGCGCCTTGAACAAGTTGGGCGGAAGAACTAGAAGGGTTCCAATTCCATGGGAGAAGCAATGTTTTGGTTGAGTGTGTAATGTTTTAAATGGATATAGAAAGAAATAAAATGAATGGGGCTGTGTTGTTTGTTTAAATTACCAACAACAGGATACATGGTTGGGGTTTCAGGTAAGACTACTGTTTGGCCTTACTTTTGGACGTTTACCTATTTCTTACATTTTTTACTTTAGAAACAAAGATGTTTACCCAATATTTCCAACCTACAAAAGTTGGCCTATTTTGTTGCCGTGGCAGTAAGCAAACAGATGAAAGAAATGGATGCGCATATAGCCGAATCAAAATCTACAAAATGGAAACAGCTAACATATCAGGGCTTACAGCATATATTCATTTCCTACGGCTCTACATCAGTTTTGAATTTGAATCTTCATATCCAATTAATACTACGTAATGGCAACTGCATCATTCCCATCTGAATTTTCGCATCAACCCAATATTCCAACAAATTAAATCTGTAATGTTTGTATTTTTCACGTTTGGGAAGAGACGAGAATAGTAATTTCACATCGAAAAGAAAAAAGATCTTTGAATATAAAAACGAAAATAATAATTTCACATCGAAAAGAAAAATGGAGATCTTTGAATATAAAAACGGTAGTGTTGACGTGTTTTGGAAAGAGAGTAGTGACCCAACACCAATGAATGAAGTAGGCAGGGTGGCAAACGGTGTTGCGTTCTTAAGTTCTTGAGGTATAAAAGCACACCCTATCAAAATTTCACCTTAAGAACAACGTTACAACTCTAATATCTCTCCAATGTCCTTTTCCAACATATATCCGAGCTTTACAATTAGAGCAAAGTTGTTACGGTTCTACAAAATGAAATCTTTTGTTTGGAGTTGAATTGTGAACGAAAAACAATAAAAATTGACTGTGATTTAGGGTAAATTATTGGAATGGTCATTTATGTTTAGTAAGTGTACACTTTTGGTCACTGATTTTGAAAATTAACCGTTATGGTCATTTATGTTTTTGGTTTTTTAAACATTTAGTCACTCGGATGTTAATTGCCGTTAGACACTGACGGTGTACTGAGTTGGCACAATGAAAAGGGAGGAAGAATTAATCTAGATAATCCCTAAACTATTACTTCACTCCTATTTTGACCACCGAAATAAAATATATATAATTACACATTTAATCCTCCATATTTATAAATTTATTATTTTTCCCTCCACCATCTTCCCCACTGCTGTTGCTTGCATTTCTGCTGCTTTTTCTAAAAAATTAGAACTTTGAAATCAAGTAAAGAGTTTGTTTGAGTATTTGTTAGATCTAGGCTGTGGCCAAATCTATTTCCCCCTTTCATTTCTTCTTGAACAGGAAAAGTGCAACCATCCATTCTTCTCCATTATTGTATCCAAAGAGTTCCGCAACAGCGATAAAGAAGGTTCACCAATAAACAGTCCATTTCACAGCCTGATCCTTGCCATACGTTGACTCCGTTATTGGTTTAATGGCAACCAAGTTTTGGTCCATCCTCTTGAGCCACTCTTCACTGCAATATAAAAAGTTCTCTTGAGAATGTTTAGATCGTTTACATGGAAAATGTAACAACGGGGAGTCGACGCGTTCTTACGAAAAAATGGATTTGAATGGAGTTGCCACCAATCTTCTTATTTAGGAAAGATTGGATATCTGAATACCCGTTCATTTTAATAAAACTTGTTTTTCTCGTTTTTATTAAAACAAAGAGTTTTAGTCTACGAAACCAGAAAAATAGGTTCGAGAGTCAGTTACGTGTGGGGAAGGAAGAGCACCCCACAACGCCCAAAATTGGTACCTTGATCGATTATTTAGTGTCTAAACGAGGGAAATTAATAATTCAAATTTAATTTTAAATTTGTGATCCCTTTGAAATATTTAAAAACATTTTTTGTATGAAAGAAATTTACACCCAACAACCGGGGCATAATTTCTATTAGATTCCCTAATGAAGGGAACCTATTTTAAAAATTATAATTTAGAAAAAATTATAAAATTTACACCCTAACACCAGGGGCATAATTTGTATTAGGTTCCAAAATGAATAAAATATATTTTAAAAATTATATTTTAGAATAAAAAATCATAGAAATTTACACCCCAATAACGGGGGTATAATTTCTATTAGATTCCCGAACGAGAAAAATCTATTTTGAAAATTATAATTAGAAATAAAAATTTACACCCCAATACCCGGGGTATAATTTCTGTTAGATTCCCGAACGAGGGAAATCTATTTTAAAATTATAATTAGAAATAAAAATTTACACCCCAACACTCGAGACATAATTCCCGTTAGGTTCCCAAATAAAAGGAATCTATTTTTAAAAATTAATTTTAAAATTAAAAATTATATTTGGTGGTAGAGATTATCGGAAAGCAGCACCCCTACGCCCGGGGTACGTTTTTCACGGTAATCCCTAATAAAAGATTTTAATTTAAAATTCAATTAAATAGTGTATATAAATATATTTTATACAAACATGTAATACATACAACACAATCATAACGTATAAAATATAAAAAAAATGCCGGTAATAAAAAAACATAATAAATAACTTGTACAACCTAAAATACACGAATAAACATGGCATATAAAATATATTTATTATAAAAACATGCCAATAATTACATATATATTACCTTATATTTAAGACAACATTAAAAATAAAGATTAAAAGTTACCTTACAAGAAGCCCACATAAAAACTTCGACCGATCCCTAGTAGGATCTCGACATCATCTGGTTGTGGCTCAAAAATTAACTCGAACGGACCTCAACAAAGATCTCTGATCGAACAAAATGTCCAGAGAATAATTCCCCGGTGAGAGCACTACTCTCGAATATAAAGGGGCACTACCCCTACGCCATTTTTTCATGGCTTTCCTTGCCATTTTTATGGTTCATCTTGTGCCTTCAATTGCTTGCCTTCCCCCGACCTTTTATAGGCAATTGGGGAGGGGTGAGTGGAAAGTGTGGATGCATGGATGCCTTACATGGCATCCACGATTGTTTTACCCTTTTTATTGACTTTTGCTTGATTGATTTTTTTAATTAAAAAATAACTATATTTGAAAAAAGTGATTAATGCCCGGACATAAAATGGGTATTACAACTATCCCCTCTTTGCTTTTTGCTGTGTAACAGGAATAGAGCAAAGATAAAAGAATAACCATTTTATGTCCGGTTGGGTCTAGATTCACTTCTCTGGCCACCGCTTTTTCTTGAGCTTCACTTGATTTGCTCAGCCACTCTTTTAGGAAAAATCTTTAAACTGGATGATCCGTTGAGGGAGCAAAATGAGTCCAGCTTGCTACGACTCTAATGATGATGCAATGGTAGGAGAAAATTGGACCTAGCTGCAACACTGCCGAAGAGGCAAGGTCTGCAAAACTTGATCCAGCTGCAATACTAACGGAGAGACAAGATCGAAGGATGAAGGTTCTGATATTTGATCAGGCTACAACATTGACAAAGGGCAGGATCAAGTGATGAAAGTTCTGATATGTGGTCCAGCTGCAACACTGACGAAGAGACGGGATCGAAGGATGAAGGCTCTGATGTTTGATCCAGCTACAACACTGACGAAGAGGCAGGATCGAATAAAGGCTCTGATGTTTGATCCAGTTGCAACACTGACGAAGAGACAGGATCGAATGAAGGCTCTGATGTTTGATCCAGCTGCAACACCGACGAAGAGGCAGGATCGAATGAAGGCTCTGATGTTTGATCAGCTACAACACCGACGAAGAGACATGATCGAATGAAAGCTCTGATGTTTGATCCAACTACAACACTGACGAAGAGGCAGGATCGAATGAAGGCTCTAATGTTTGATCCAGCTACAACACTAACGAAGAGGTAGGATCGAATAAAGGATGTTGATCAAGCTGCAACTCTAACAAAAAGACATGATCAAATAAAGAAAGTTTGATCTGCTTCTAGTCTGACGAAAGAGGCGTGATCTGAATAAGAAAGTTTAATCCGCAACAACTCTGATGAAGTGACAGGATCTTGAAGAAGAAAGTTTGATCCGCAACAACTCTGACGAAGTGACAGGATCTGGAGAAGAAGGTTCGATCTACTACAACTCTGACGAAGTGGCATGATCTTGATAAGAAGGTTCGATCTGCTGACGAAGTGGCATGATTTGAAGTTTTGACTTTGATTTTTTTCTTTTTTAGGATTTTTTTGGAATTTTTCTATTTTTGATTTTTTCCTTTTTGGATTTTTTGCCATTTTTTTTCCAATTTTTTATTTTTCACTCTTTTTCTTTCTTTCTTTTTTGATATTTTTAAATTTTTCTTTAATTTTTTATTATTCTGAATATGAGGTACGAAGAAAATATTTGGTCTAGTCGCATAATCAACGACAAAACTAGACTTGGACAAAAATTTAACGTGACGGTAAAGAAAGATCTGAAAAATATGGGATTTGTTATATCATGGTGGGGAATCACGACCTTTTTGGACTTTGATCACCTTGTCTTCTTCTAAAAGGGCATAGAACTCCTTAATCATTCTTTTATCTGCGTTTGTTCCGCTGCAATTTCAGGGAGATGAACTTATTGTCGTACTCATTCTGCTGCAATTCTAGGGAGATGAAATTATTGTACTAATTTGTTCTACTATTTTTTTGAGGGGCATAATCAATCTCGGGGAAGAAGAATCTGCAAATTTAAGTGATCTGCTCCACCACTGACGGGGAGGCATAATCTAAAAAGACTGATCCGCTATAACACTGGCGAAGAGGCACGATCTTGGAGTTTGATTCTGCTACTATTGACGGAGAGGTAGGGTTTGAGAGTTCAATTTCGATCGAGCTACAACTCTGACGAAGAGGCACGATCTGGGAGTTTGATCATCTACACCACTGACGAAGAGTCATGATCTGAGAGTTCAATTCTGATCGAGCTACAACTCTGACGAAGAGGCATGATCTGAGAGAGTGATCTGCTACACCACTGACGGAGAGACAAGATTTGAGAGTTCAATTTCGGTCAAGCTATAACTCTGACGAAGAGGCACGATCTGAGAGTTTGATCTGCTACACCACTGATAGAGAGACAGTATCTGAGAGTTCAATTCCGACCGAGCTACAACTCTGATGAAGAGGTACGATCTGGGAGTTTGATTTTGATCAAGCTACGACTCAGGCGAAAAAGCGTGATCTGTAGATTTTGTTGGTCAAGCTGCGACTCTAATGAAGAGGCATGATCCAAGAGTTTGTTAATCCGCCACACCATGTTACGGGTGATATAGGATGAGAACAAGTTGGTTGATCCGCTGAGGGTTTTAGCATCGCTTTCGAGGGTGATGTCTCGAGGGTCTTAGCATTTCTCCTAAAGGTGACGCCCCGATGATCTCTTTTTCTAATTCCGCTTTCTTTGGCAGATGGTTCTCTCTTTGGTTAATCTTCTTCTTTTCTCCTCTTTAGGGAAAGACTTGGTCAATCAATCTACTTCACCATTTAGAATTTGTCGACAGCTATCTGCTCCTTCCTGTTTGAGGATATCAAACCTGTAAAGAAATTTATCCTTTAAGAAATGATGGGGTACCTTTTTTAAAAAAGATAGGATTGATTTAAGAAAATCTCTTTTGAGAAAAGATTGGATTAAGAAATTTTGTTTCCAGAAAAACAATATCTTTGTGAAAGGATTAAGACATTCATGTTTTGAGAAAAAATATCCTTATGGAAGGATGAAATAAAAAAACTCATGTTTTTGAGGAACATGTCCTTATAGAAGGACAGAGTTAAGCAATTCCTATTTTGGGAAAATGTCCTTATAAAAGGATAGAGTTAAGAAACTCCTATTTTGAGAAAACTTCTTTAAGAAAGGATGGAGTTTAAAAACTCCTATTTTTGATAAAAATGTCCTTAAAAAGGGACGGAGTTAAAAAACTCCTAAAAATGTTCTTATGAAAGTACGGAGTTAAGAAACTCATGTTTTTAGGAAAATGTTTTTAAGAAAGGACAGAGTTAAGAAACTCCTATTTTTGATGAAAATGTCCTTATATAAGGACTTGTTTTTGGAAATTTTCTTTGAGTAACAAGTGCAAAGTTCGTTTCTGGTAATGTATTTATGCAAATGACATGCATGTGTATGCTTTCATGATGATGCAAAGATGCATGAAATTCTTGTCGAAATCTTAAAGTATAGATGCTCTATGAAAAATTAGATGCCATGATGTATGAACATGTTTGACGATGCACTGATGCATATGCTTTCCTGATGGATGAAAATACATAGACTAGATGTCATGATGCATGAACAAGTTTGGCGAGGCACTGATGCATATGCTTTCCTGATGGATGAAAATGCATGGACTAGATGTCATGATGCATGAACAAGTTCGGTGATGCAATGATGCATATACTTTCATGTATGTCTTCATGATGAATGCATGGAGTCGTTGCAAAAGTCTTTCTCTGGCTCAACTTGGTCTTCTGGTTCATTTTTGTTCAAAATTTGTCTTGGCAAAAGCTTGCCCCCCAAATTTCGTTATTCTTATTCTTGATTCATACTTTTGAGCTGAATGATCTTGACGCCATATCTTTCTTCTTCTCAAGGGAAAACAACTTTGATCGAAGCTTGAATGCCTCTACTTATTTTTGGGTTGTAATACAATTTTTGTTTAATACCTTAGAAGGCTTTTGATCTGAGAGGACATGCCTTAGGTCACTGTACTTTAAATCTCTAAAAGAGTAAAGCAAAAAATCTTTTGTTTCCTAAAAATGCAATATGTTTATAAGAAAAGAACATTTATTCTTTCAAAAGTATGACGATTTTTCAAAAATAGGGGCCCCAAATATCTTGTATAGGAGCATCTTCATACTCACTTGCCGAGGGTCATCCCAAGCGTAATCTGTGTTTAGAGGACTTCGAACGTTGTGTTAATGCCTAAAGATGTGAAGTACCTTTCAAGCTATTAGGCTTTCTAGAAGGTCATTCCCCATATGCCTAATTTTTGACCAGTTTGGGTGGCTCTCTTTGGCTCACGCACTCCTCCCCATTCTAGCTTTCCCTTTTTTCTAATCTCGATCAAGAGTTAGAAGTTTCAAATCTTTGAATAAAGGATAACTCCATAAGGCTGAATATAGTCTGAAGATAATCTCTTCCATTTCAGATACCCATGTATAATCATAATGGTCTTTGGAGACGTATGATGTAGGCCAGAGCTTGCAATTACGAACGAGATGATGTTCCTGTTGTGTTTGCTTTGAATATGCTTAGATATACATTTTTCTTGTTTGTTTTTTTTTCTTTTTTTTTCAGGATCGCTCTAGACTACCTATTTTTGGGTTTTCACCCTAGAGTTTATTTCTTTTCTTTCGCTTAAAAAACTTGCAGTTTAAGCAAACTTGTACTCTGACTGAACATCGGTATTTGCTTCGATTTTGTAAATGAGCAGCCCTCTAAATCTCTTATAGATGAAAGTTTTTGCACTTGCTTCTCCCAAGAAGGCTTCAGTCTTTGACTTTTTATTTCGTATTTCTTCTTTTCTTTTCTTTACTCTGCTCTTTCTTTTTAGAATTTTCCTTTTGATTTGATTTTTTTGATTTTTTTTTGTTTGTTTGTTGTTTTTTTTATGCTTTTGAGTTCAGGACTTCAATTTAATTCGGCATGTTCTTTAAGTACAAACTACCTCTTGGGTCTGATGTGCATCTTATTGTCTCATTGATGGACATTGTTTTTCAGATATGGTCAAGACTATTCATCTTCCACTTGAAGGTGCGTTTCTTCTCTTTTGCCCCCACTATGGTGGTGATCATGTGATACACAGACATCATCGAGGAAAATCATGTCTTCAGTTGGATAGATGTTTGGAGTTAACACAGTATTCAAAAATCCTAGACAACAATGCTTAAGAGGAAATATTCACTCAAAATTTGTGTTTGAGACCTTTCCATTACTCCCTAGGCACTCAGTAATCCTTTTATCGACCAAGTAGTTTGGAAGATAGGTCGCATCCCCCTCATATTCACACTTTTCAATTTCCTCTAGACACATGATTGCTCAGAATTAGCCATTGGATTGGAATCGATGCCGCTCCTGAAAAATAAATATGTATGTATGTGCAAAAAAAAACTCATGACAAATGCATAAATTTTGAGCAAGGAAAGAAAAAGAATGCATCATTTATTAAAAGCAAATAGGCACATGCCCTTTACAAAAGTTGCCTTTTTGCCTTCGGGCTTATGCAATAGGTGCATTATTCAAAAAGAGAGTTAAAATACAAGGACTTCTAGACATGTCAGACATTATCCTCTTTTTAGTTCATCTTAAGGACTCCGTTACTGAATTTCAAAGTGTCGTTTTCAAACTTTGCTCAATGTCATTCTTTATATCTTTGCACGCTTGTCAACCATTTCCAAATGCCCCTCCATTTCTTCAACTTTGCTTCGAATAAAAATCAATGTTGATTCGGCTGACTCAGATGCCCCACAAACACTGTGCTTAAAATTCTCTCGAAATTAGAGGCTCGATGCAGAAATGATTATGCAATATGATATGATGGAAATGTATGAAAAATGAGATGTTAATGGAAAGCAAAACAAGATAAACGAGTTAGTACGGATTAAATAATCAATAATTTAATACAAAAAATTAAAAGGTATAAAACCTATAAGTAGACATGCTTTACTTGGATAAGAGAAATCCTACTCAATCATGCTTTCTACCCGTATATTGGGAAAAAGTGGGTCCTACCCAAACATGTTTTTCTACCCACATACTTGTTTTGCATAAATAAAATATAGACATGATATTTAATTATTGGGAAATAAATAAACAAACAATACAGAAATTGAAGGGCATAATTGAAAGAAATTAAAACCCCTTACTCTCTCTACTATGCACCTATCGGTTGATTCTCTAAACAAAAAGAGGTTCGGTATGGCTCTAAAGGGTAAGCTCTTATGGTTCACTACATGTGGTTTAGGTTCTAAAGTAACGGTACCCGAACTGTCGCTAGGACATCGATTCGGGGGGATACATTTCCCTAGGTCTGGACGGAGATATAAATATCACGAAGACAAAGGGACATATATCCCGGAAGCGATCCACTATCCTACACGGAGGAAGTACCTCACGAAGGAGTAGTTTCTTGCTTCCACTTAAAAGGGACGGAGCTCGGGTGCAGAGCTCATGATATGCAAAACTAGGAAAGTAAAACTTTTAGAAAAACTTGTTTGTAAAAAAAATTAAAAGGAAAAGGGATCACAAAATAAATTAAACCAAATTTATAGTTTCCACTCGTTAAGACAAAAAAATCAACAGGTGGCTCGACTCTCGAAAAAAATAGTCCCCAGCGGAGTCACCAAGCTGTAACAACGGGGAGTCGACGCATTCTTACGAAAAATGGTTTTGAATGGAGTCGCCACCAATCTTCTTATTTAGGTGAGATTGGATCACCTGAAAACCTGGTCATTTTAAAAAAAACTTATTTTTCTCGTTTTTATTAAAACAACGAGTTTTGGTCTACGAAACCAGAAAAATAGGTTCGGGAGTCAGTTACGCGTGGGGAAGGATGAACACCCCACAACGCCCAAGATTGGTACCTTGATCGATTATTTAGTGTCTAAACGAGGGAAATTAATAATTCGAATTTAATTTAAAATTTGTGTTCCCTTTGAAATATTTAAAAACATTTTTTGTATGAAATAAATTTACACCCCAACACCCGGGGCATAATTTCCATTAGATTTCCTAATGAAGGGAACCTATTTTAAAAATTATAATTTAGAAAAATTATGAAATTTACACCCCAACACTCGGGGCATAATTTCTATTAGGTTCCAAAATGAATAAAATATATTTTAAAAATTATAGTTTAGAATAAAAAATCATAGAAATTTACACCCCAATACCCGGGGTATAATTTCTGTTAGATTTCCGAACGAGAAAAAACTATTTTGAAAATTATAATTAGAAATAAAAATTTACACCCCAATACCCGGAGTATAATTTCTATTAGATTACCAAACGAGGGAAATATATTTTGAAAATTGTAATTAGAAATAAAAATTTACATCCCAACACCCAGGACATAATTCCTGTTAGGTTCCCAAATAAAAGGAATCTATTTTTAAAAATTAATTTTAAAATTAAAAATTATATTTGGTGGTAGAGATTATCGGAAAACGGCACCCCTACGCTCGTGGTATGCTTTTTACGGTAATCCCTAATAAAAGGTTTTAATTTAAAATTTAATTAAACATTGTATATAAATATATTTTATTCAAACATGCAATACATACAATACAATCATAACATATAAAATACAAAAAACATGCCGATAATAAAAAACATAATAAATAACTTGTACAACCTAAAATACACGAATAAACATGGCATATAAAATATATTTATTATAAAAACATGCCAATAATTACATATATATTACCCTATATTTAAGACAACATTAAAAATAAAGATTAAAAGTTACCCTACAAGAAGCCCGCATAAAAACTTCAACCGACCCCTAGTAGGATCTCGACATCATCTGGCCATGGCTCAAAAATTAACTCGAACGACCTCAACAAAAATCTCCGATCGAACAAACTTTCCAGAGAATAATTTTCCGGTGAGAGCATTGCTCTCGAATATAAAGGGGCACTGCCTCTACGCCATTTTTTCATGGCTTTCCTTGCCATTTTTATAGCTTATCTTGTGCCTTCAATTGCTTGCCTCCCCGACCTTTTATAGGTAATTGGGGAGGGGGTGAGTGGAAAGTGTGGATGCGCGGATGCCTTGCATGGCATCCACGATTGTTTTACCTTTTTTTATTGATTTTTGCTTGATTGATTTTTTTACTTAAAAAAATAACTATATTTGAAAAAAGTGATTACTGCCCGGACATAAAATGAGTATTATAGAAAGAAATAGTTAAGACTCACAGTTCAGTATTTCTCCAGGAAAGATCGAATATGTTAAAAAGTTAGTGCAGCCATTGTAAAATTTTAATGAATTTTAAGTTGGTATTATAAAACAACTGCTCTCACTTTGTTTGTGCATAATGTTTCCCATTCACAAGCCAATGATTGACAACAGAAACAACATCCTGCACACAAAGGATGGACAAAATGGCTCAAATATGCATATTCCTTTATAAGGTTAGGCAACAGGCATCATGGTCTGTCATTTTTATTTCATACATAAGCCAAGAAGCAGTATGACACCAAAATATATGCCTATTGAATTTCAATTTTCAGTACTCATAGCATATATGGGATGCAAAAAAGGTACAAGGTCTCGAATGTGAAATACAAATCTTATCTGGAAATAGAGAAGCAGATTAGCCGAAGGAGTTGTACTTCCTGTGAAGAAGTACCTAGTTATCCAGTCATCTTCGTTTATGTCCTATACAAAGTAGTTTGACAAGATATTGTTTGATCAGCTAAGATCCCTTATGCTGGTTTGATTTCAAAGTTCTATTTTTTAGAAAATTTGCGGTGGGAAAGATGGTGGGGAAATGTAGATAAACATCATTACAAACTGCTTGAATGTTTGCAAAAATCTGAAATGGTAAATCAAATTCAGAGACAGTCTCGCAAAAGCAGGGATTAATGTATTAGTATAAAGCACCGCTGAATCAGGCAATGAACAGAAAGTGAATCTGCCACGCGTGACGTAGCTCGTGAGACCAGGACACTAAACGAAACGGTAACAAGAATAAGAGGCCCATGCAACATTTTATGGTGTTATGACAGGTACCATGGCTGCCCTAAAGCCTTTCTTTTCACTTGCCATCTTCATAGCCCATTTTGTTTCATCCATGGCGGCCAACAGGCAATTGCTTCTGGATGCTGAAACCAAACGATTCAGACTGGAACGAGGGCCATGCAACATTTAACGGGGACATGACTTGTACGGAAACCATGCGTATGCACATCTACTATTCAATGCAGATGTCCGGGTTTGAATTCTGGACTTCTTTGATTTGTTTACGACCGATTCATGCAACCATGTTTGGTTTTTGCAGAGGGGGCTTGCGGATATGGTGATCTGTTCAAGCAAGGTTACGGAGCCGAGACAGCAGCCCAGAGCCCAGCATTATTCAACAATGGCGGTACCTGTGGAGCTTGTTTCAAGATCAAGTGTTACGATGACCCCGAATGGTGTTATCCAGATGCCTCTATCAAGGTGTAGCAGAACGAATTTTTTCCCTCCCAATTACTTGAAAAAGGAAGAAAATTGGTGCAATCCACCATTAAAGCACTTTGATCTATCGATGGTGGCGTTCACGAAACTGGCGCCTTATAAAGCCGGGATCATCCCCGTCAAGTATCGTCGTGTCCAGTGCTCCAAGGAAGGTGGGGTTAAATTCCATATTAAGGTGAACCCTTGGCGGACAATGGTGTTGTTGTACAACGTTGGTGGTGCTGGTGATATCATTGGTGTTAAAATCAAGGGTTGAGGAGCGAATCCTGGTTAAGTATGGAGCGCAGTTGGGGTATGAATTGGCAGACCGGAGTGGTATTAGCAGGGCAAAGCTTGTCGTTTCAGGTGACTACCAGTGATGGTAAAATGGTGGAGTTCGATAACGTTGCACCGGCTGAATGGAAGTTTCTCCAAACATTTGATGGGGAACTTTTAGGACAAAAAATTAGTTGAACTGATCTCTTTACAGTTGATTGTTGCAGTCCCTTTTGAGTGCATGTTTCTCAATTATGTTTTTTTAATAGACGGGGTGATCAACGCATACTTTTGCACAAAACCATCCTGTTTATTCGACATCTTTTAAAAAAGTTTGATAATTTTGCTAAAAACTTATTCTACTCATCAATATTCAAAGGTAAACAGTAAATTTGAAGGAACTTTTAGATCATATTTCGTACCAATGTCGGACAACGTGATTATGAAAAGCCGATAGAAAATGATGACAAGGCAGCCATAGAAAATGCAGAGGTTAAATACAAGAACAGATCATGTTTATTGATTATAATGAATAAAATAGTTGTGAACAAGCTTAAGAACATAGACGAAAATGATTTACGAAAGCATAGGAGTTGGAATTGTTAGCACTCGAGACGTGTTCGAGCCCAGCTACCAAGCTTCCGCCATTCATTTCCAATCCAGCATGTCTAATAGCCACAACACCTCTTCTTCAGAATTTGCAGCATCGCAGAAATCCATTTCAATGCCAAAGACATCAATGATACAATCGTTTCCGTGTTCCCTGAAAAGCAAAGAGAACCACGCCCTGATCCCCGAAATGAAAGGATAGTAGGGAGAGAAGTCGAGGTAGTCAAAAGCTAGAGCCCTAGAAGCTGTACGGTCTATGTAATCAAACAGTGATTTATTAACTATGCGGGCAACCTTATTGGAGTCATTTCGTCCTACAAGCACCGAAACACTCACAGTCTGGCTCCAGGGAAAATCAAACCTCGGCTCAACAGGTAAGGTCATCTTGTACTCGGTAGGTGGAATCTTGAATCCATTCCGGAGGATAGGGCCTGGGACAACTTCAGAGAAAATCAATTTATCGTCAGTCCAAATGTCGATGAAGAATTCGAGATCGTTGAAGGAAAGTCTTGGAGGGAGGAGAGTTCTTTGATGCTGCCGTTTATAAAAGGTTTGATACAGCTTGTAGTAGGTTGCAGTAGGAGGGCTAGGCCGCTTGCAAACTGAAGGCCATCTCTTAGCACATACACATTTCCAAATGTAATCATCTCTAGCTACGTGTCTCCATTGCTTACATACTGCCATGCAAGCCGCAAGATCCGTGCCATCTAAGAAAGGAAAAACGACCTTCAACACTTCTTCGCATGGCATTTTCGGATTGCAAAACGACCATCAAAAGACGAACGACAGTTCACTCGTGCAGATTGCAGGAAATGTATATCAACAGCAGGTCTGAAGGAACTAACAACTGAAAGATTCCTGTGAAAGAGACGAAACAAAGTTTTTAAGTTCCAACTGCATCTATGGATCAGCACATACATGAAGTGGAAAGTTGCCCATATCATGGAAAATTGAAAACTAAAACAGCAACATGCAATTTTACCGAAAAGATAATATAAGAAGGTATTCTAGCCTCTTTCGAAACTAAAGCATTATATAAAACAGAGAAGTCTGTCCTAAACAATTCACTTAAAACAAGTCCAAAAGACCACTTTTTCACCTTAGCAACTTGCTTATTACACTGAAAAAACTCCCATGAAGCCAGTAACCTCTATTCAACTCGCATCAACAAGCATAACATAAATCTATGATATCAGAGCTCATATAAATTCAACTTACATCGACATGCATAACATTAATCTATGATAAGAGAGATTACCTCTGGCCAATTCAATTACCTTTCCGTCTTGTCAGGAGTCGGGGCCTCAAACCCTTAATATTCACCAAATGGATAATTGGCATGATTGTTCTACTCCATATATACTTATCAAGCTTTATAATCCACATTACTATAACTCAAAAAACATAGATAATTCTTGTTCTTTATAACTCGCATTAATCCAAATCAAAACAGAGATCATTGCTTAAGCCAGGGCTAACAAATTTCCACAGTGAACCCAAGTTACTTATAACAATTACAACTAGACCAAAGTTAAAAATTCCAACAAATTTCATAAAAAAAAAACATAACCCTAAATATAACATCAAGAACAAAAGATCACCAGCTTTAACAAAATTAACCAGAAGTAAATCGAATCCATAAGCATTAACATCAGATTTCGGTATCTCATAATCTGATTAAGAATCCAAGCCCCATATATTGAGACATGAAAATTTTACCCCACCCCCAAAAAGAAAGTTAAAATAGAGAGGAAGGAACAAACCCAGATCGAGAAAAAGCCAAAGGAATGAAGAGAACAAGCGGTAGGAATAAATTAGTTAGAATTACTATATACCCGATTTATCGGTAGGAGATTTCTGAAATTTTGACAAAGTTTGTGTGAAACAAATATACAAAGCCCTCCACCTACATTCTCTATCGGCCAACCGGAGTTAGGTTATGATTTTCATTTTGGCTTAAGGGTAAAATTCGCAAATGGTATCTAAACTTTAGTAAATTATTCAATTTGGTAACCAAACTTTCAATTGCTTCAATGTTGCCATTAAATTTTTAGTTTTTCTTAATATTACCGTTAAATTTTTTTAGTTTTACTCAATTTTACCGCCGAGTCACTGCCCGTTAATAGACGTTACTAACAGTTAAAATATTATTTTATAATAACATATTTAGTCATTCACGTTTGTACATTCAAACAATTTAATCCTAATTCTAAAAAAATAATAAATTCAATTCTCATTATTTAAACATTATTTCAATTTGCCCTATTTTTTTATTAAAATGAAGTAGTTACTCTTGAATTTCGTTTTGGACATCAGCAATGGCATCAACATTCAACATTTTATGTTTAAAAGCCAAAGGAATGAGGAGAATAAGCGGTAGGAATAAATTAGTTAGAATCACTATATACCTGATTTATCGGTAGGAGATTTCAACAAAGAACGAAAAAATCTTAAATTTAGACAAAGTTTATGTGAAACAAATATACAAAGCTCTCCACCTACATTCTCTATGGGCCAAACGGAGTTTGGTTATGAATTTCATTTTGGCTTACAGGTAAAATTCATAAGTGGTTACTGAATTTTGGTAAATTATTCAATTTTGTAATCGAACTTTCAATTGCTTTAATATTATCTCCACCTACATTCTCTATGGGCCAAACGGAGTTTGGTTATGAATTTCATTTTGGCTTACAGGTAAAATTCACAAATGGTTACTGAATTTTGGTAAATTATTTAATTTTGTAACCGAACTTTCAATTGCTTTAATATTACCATTAAATTTTTTAATTTTGCTTTAATATTACCATTAAGTTTTAGACTAAAATTGTTATTTTAAGCCATCACTTTAAAATTTAGTTTTTTTATATTCGGTACCAAAACAGAACAAAAACGTAACGTTATGTACCATTTTTCCAAAAATAATAGTTGTGGTGCAAAAACAATGACGTGAGCATAGTTGGGTACTAAATATGTAGTTTTCCCTATTTTTTATAATGACACATTTAGTCCTTCTTATTTGTACATTCAAACAATTTAGTCTTAATTCAAAAAAATAATAAATTCAACCCTTATTATTTAAACATTATTTCAATTTGATCCTATTTTTTATTATATAAAATTTAACCCTAAACACTTAAACTTTAAACTCTAAATTCAAAACCCTAGATCATGAAAATATACCGATCGATTTTTATGAAAATCGTGAGCTTCGTTATTGTTTAATTAAGATACTGATGAATTGCTAGAACTATTGCGAGGTCTGTCTTCCAAGGGCATTGCAGGTTCTTTCACCATATAGTCTATATTTAAAATCTAGGCATAATACCAAAAAATGTCCCTAATGTTTTATTGAATTGTCATTTTGGCCTATATTTTTTTGAAGCAATTTAGCTATCAACGTTTTATTTTGGGTCAAAATGGCCCCTCTGTGGATAAAAACTATTAGTCAACCAACGGTAAATGGCTTGAAATGATATGAAAAACCTATATGGCAGTGCTCGTCGCTATAGAAGTGTCATATAGGCAAATATACCGACTTTATAGAATGACACAACAATCAAAAAATAATTTTATAAAATTGTATAAAATATAATTTTTTTTCTGACGTGTCATTCTGTCAAGTCATTTCAAGTTGTTTATCGGCAGTTAACTAACAGTTTTTATCTTCAGAGGGGTCATTTTGACCCAAAATAAAATTTTGATGGCTAAATTGCTTCAAAAAAAAGAATAGGAGACAAAGTGACAATTCAATCAAACGTTAGGGGCATTTTTTAGCCTTATGCCTAAAATCTAGTGTTATGATGTTTCTTTATTTCAACATTTTATGTTTAAAAGCTGCAATTTTTATTTGTGCAAATTCATTTTGCTGCGTTTTTTTTTTTTTTTTGCTATCAGCAATGGCATCAACATTTAACAGCAGCAGCATCATCTTCTTCTTTTACTTTGGCTTTTATCACAACTCTCTTTATTTCTCTCTTTCTTCACATTTGATACGGTTAAGGCCTGTAAAGAAATCAGTGAGTTAACTGCAAATGACATATCATAGCTGAGGGCTTCTCTTGATTCTTCTTAATCTGTCTTTATCATATTATGTTGTTGTGAACTCTATTTCCTTGGCTTATGTTTTCCATCTATGTTGCTCTAATTTGTGCGAAAGTTCTGAACATAGGTACAATCTAATTTTTCCCCTAAGATTCTCATATATTTAGAGGGTCTTTGCGGGATCACATCCCCATATTCATATTCGGATATGTGTCGAGCATGGAATTTTTAGTTGTCTGCAAGCAAGGCTTGTCGATTTGCGGATTTGCTTTGCGAGTGTTTTTTTTCCAATCATTAATGCTTCATGTTTTCAGTCCATAAATTTCAATTCTACTGCACTATCTAATGTAATGCATGCTTAGTAAATTTCCCAATCATTAATGCTTCATGTTTCTTCCCCAGTCATTAATGCTACGTGAGTTTAAGGGTTTGGGGTTTAAGAGTTCTGAGTTTTGGGTTTTGCATTTCGCATTGAGAGTTTAAGGTTAAATATTTTTAATAAAAAATAGGGTCAAATTAAAATAATATTTAAATATTGAGGGTTAAATTTATTATTTTTAAATTATGACTAAATGGTTTGAATATACAAACACAAAGGACTAAATTTGTTATCATACAAAATATTTTAACTGTTGTTAATGGGCCAGTGGTAACATTAAAGCAAAACTAAAAGTGTAATGGTAACATTGAAGCAATTGAAAGTTTAGTGACCAGATTGAATTATTTACCAAAGTTCAATTACCATTCACGAACGTTACCCTTGGCTTAATTCACTGTTTTCTCCTAACACTATTAGGGATGTTCAAAAATATTCGATCTGACTATTCGTTGATCCGATCCGAAAATTTGAATATCTGATCCGATTTTTATTTTCGGATCAGATATCTGATCTAATTTAAAATTTTTCGGATCGGATATGGGTCACAATATTTCAAGTTTCGGATTATTTGAAAATCCAAAAATTCAAAATTTCATGAATATTAATCTTGTTATATTTAACAATTCGATGCTTGTTATATCCGAAAATTAAAAAAATCAAAATTTTCATAGATGTGAATCTTATTATATTTAGCAATTTGTTGTTGGTTATATTCGAAATTCCCAAATTTTCAAAAATGACGACCTTCAAATTCGAAAAAATTGTTAAATCAAATTATATTTTCGAATAATCTAATATCCGGATATCCAATTTTTTTGGATTGGATACAGATCACTATATCATTGATCCGAAAAACCGAATATCCAAAAAAATCGGATCGGATCCGATATCCGACAATGAAAACCCCTAAACACTATAGTCAAATTTTCACTTTAGTCCTTTTATTTTGTAAGTAGCCTAAATGAGATTGTTACTAAGAATTGATCCTCATTCTTTTATTAAAATATTAATAAATATTTAATTAATAATTCATTTTTAAAAACCAAACATTTCTTCTACTAAAGAAGAATTTAAATTAACATTTCTTCAAGAAATGAAAAATTGTAAATTAGGCTTGATTTTTATCCATCGTTTTACTATTTTTTATAAGGTTAGATGTTTAAATAAGAGTAATTTTTAAGGGTAAATTACGTAAATCATCACTAAACTTTACTTTCAAACCTAGTTTGGTCACTAAAATTTTAAAAGGTTCAATTTACTCACTGAACTTTATATATTGAATTTTTTATCAGTCTTCTATTAACTTTCTAATGCCGTTATGACGTTCGTTTCATTATTATTTTTATTATGACATAGCAAATTTATGAATATTTAATTACAAATATAACTTAAAATAAAAATAATAATTAAAATCTCTAAAATACCTAAATCTCAATGCCCAATCCCCTCTCATCTCTCTTTCCTTCTTCGACTTCCGCATTTGATTTATATAATACAAAAGAGTTTGTAAAAGGAAACTTGAAAGCTGCCTTTGCAATCATCAACGTTCGAAGTTGGAGTTGGAGCAGCAATAAGCTTAGCCGAGTCCAGAGAGTGAATGACCTGAAAGACTTGGGGAGTCGGAAGTTCAAGCAGAGCCGTGAAGAAACTCGCATTATCGGCTCCCAGAGGCGACATCAAATGGCGAACTCCGTCGATAAATAAGAGCGATTTGAGTGTCGCCACTGCGTCCCTCTCTGACGTCGTTTTATGAGATTCATTTCCAATAGTCCCCACGTTTAAGTCCATGGCATAAAGAAGAAGAGGAACAACAACAAAACGAGCCAAATTCGAAATTCTGAAAAACACCCAGTTCAATTCATTTTTTAGGGTTTATTTCGGGCCGGGTTCTTTTTAGGTCGGGTTCATTTCAGGTCGGATCAAAACGGTTTGGGTCCGAATCAGTTAATTGACGGGTTAATTCGGACTCAAGTAGACTTCAGGTCGGGTTCATTTCAAGTATGGTTTATTTCAGGTCGGGTAATTTCAAGTCGGTTTCATTTTAGGTCAGGTTAATTCGGGTTTCGAATTCGTATTAAGTTTGAGTTTGGTACAAATAGTCAATAGACTTTGGATTGAGTCATTTCACGAACACAAATCACATTAAAAATAAATATTAGGCACTAGAATGAACAAAAATATCATCGTTGTTTAAAATATTGGAGTAAATTACAAAGATTAAAAATAAATAAGGGTCAATTTTGGTGAAAAATAAAATTTTAGGGACTAACATGAATAAAAATATCATCATATTAAAAATATTGGACTAAATTACAAAAATATAAAATAAATAGGGGTTAATTTTGGTTCAAAATAAAATTTTAGGGACTAACATAGACAAGAATTGACCTAAATTGGGACTCAATTGAATTAAAATAAAACCTAAAAGTGAATATTAAGAGCTTAATTGAAAAACATTTAAACTCGGAAGGGCTAAAAAATAATTGGGCCAACCGAGAAATTTGGGCAGGTAGTTTCCCTCCCTTCCACCCATTCATTTTAAATTTTTAATTAAAAAAACAGTTGGTTAAAAAAGGGGAGAAATGAATATGGGTAAATTTGGACTAAAAATTGTCAAATTGATCCCTAATGTTGGTTTATGGCTAAAACTTATATTTCTCCAATTTCAAAAATGAATAGGGGTCAATTTGGACTAAAAATTAAATTTAGCTACTAGAATATACAAAAATATTATTGGACTAAATTATCAAAAATATAAATAAATATGGGGCAATTTTGACTAAAAATTAAATTATAGGGACTAGAATAAAAGATATTATTTAATTGAATTACCAAAAATATAAATATATATGTGTCAATTTCGACTAAAAATAAAGTTTTAGGGACTATAATGAACAAAAATACCATCATATTAAAAATATTGGACTAGATTAGAAAATTTTGAAATAAATAGGGGTCAATTCGGTTAAAAATTAGGGACTAATATGAACAAAAATAAACCCCAAATCCCAAAACTAATTCCATTATCCCAAACATTCCACTTAAAACATTTACCCCTAAAGTAAACCCGAAACATGAACCCCCTAAATCTTACAATCATTATTCAATAATAATTAAAAGGACAAGTCTAATCCCCTAATCCCTAAACTAATCCCATAACCCCAAACACTCAACTTGACACATTTACTCCTAAACCTCAAACCCAACCCCTAAATCTTACAATCACTAATAATTAAAGTGCAAGTCTAATCTCAAAATCCCTTAATCCTTAAACTAATCCCATAACCTCATTTCCAAGCACTCAACTTGAAACGTAAATTGTTTATATCCCTAAACCCCAAACCTCAACACATAAATCTTACAATCACTAATAATTAAAGTGAAAGTCTAATCCCCATAACCCCAAATACTCAACTTGACACATTTACCCTTAAACCCCAAACCTCAACCCCTAAATATTACAATCACTAATAATTAAAAGTGCAAGCTTAATCCTATAATCCTTAAACTAATCCCATAACCTCAAACACTCAACATGTTTACCCCTAAACAACAAACCTCAACCACTAAATATTACAATCACTAGTAATTAAAGTGCAAACCTAATCCCCTAATCCCTAAACTAATCGCATAACCTCAAACACTCTACTTGACAAGTTTACCCTTAAACACCAAACCTTAACCCCTAAATCTTACAATCACTAATAATTAAAGTGCAAGCCTATTCCCTTAATCCATAAACTAATCCCATAACCCAAAACACTCAACTTGACACCTTTTACCCCTAAACCCCAAACCTCAACCCCTAAATCTTACAAACACTAATAATTAAAGTGCAAGCCTAATCCTCGAATCCCTAAACTAATCACATAACCTCAAACACTCTACTTGACACATTTACCCTTAAACACCAAACCTCAACCCCTAAATCTTACAATCACTAATAATTAAAGTGCACGCCTAATCCCTTAATCCATAAACTAATCCCATAACCCAAAACACACAACTTGACACCTTTTACCCCTAAACCCCAAACCTCAACCCCTAAATCTTACAATCACTAATAATTAAAGTGCAAGCCTAATCCTCAAATCCCCTAATCCCTAAACTAATATTATAACCCCAAACACTCAACTTGAAACATATATTATACTCATAAACCCCAAGCCTCAACCCTTAAATCTTACAATCACTAATAATCAAAGTACAAACCTAATCCCTAAACTAATCACATAACCCCAAACATTTAACTTGACATATTTACCCCTAAACCCCGAGCCTCAACACCTAAGTCTTACAATCACTAATAATTAAAGTACAAGCCTAATCTCATAATCCCTAAACTAATCCCATAACCCCAAACACTTAACTTGACATATTTACCCTTAAACCCTAAACACTTAACTTGACATATTTACCCCTAATCCCTAAACAAATCCCATAACCCCAAACACTCAACTTAATAGATTTTACCCATAAACCCCAAACCTCAATCCCTAAAATTTACATTCCCCTAATCCCTAACCCTAAACACTAATGATTTTAATTTAATACATTATAATTGTAAATTCTATTTTTTCATTCGAGCCGAAATAAATTGGGCCTTCAAAATCCCATCAAACATTTGGAGTCGCCATCGGTCGTTTTGAGTTGGGTACGACCGAAATAAGTTGAGTCTTTAAAAAGTTTAATTATCAAATAATTTTATGAAGGAGGATCTATTTAAAAAAAACCTAAACCTAAAGTCTAAGGAAACTAAACTAAAATTACAATTAATAAAACTAAAATTAAAGAATAGAAAAAGAACTAAGTGTAAAGCTCCTAAAACTAAGAACCCCTAAAAATGGGCAGGCAGAATCCCTCCATACTTCGTTCAGCGTGAAAAGATTTGTTTCAGTGTTTATTGACGCTTTCCCTCTTTTTTATTCCCTTTCCCACTTTTTTATTTTACTTTTAAGACTAAAATCCAAAGTGTTGGTGTTTAATGGCGCTTCTTCTGTGATATCTTTATCCTCATCTTCACCACATGTTTCAGTGTAGGATTCAACGATGGCGGAAGATCTGGTTCTCGACACGGCGATCAGAGATCAGGTGCTGATACCTCTTTCGGTGGTGATGGTCCTCATCGGCATCGTCCGCTACTTCGTCTCCAAGCTCATGCGCTCTTTTCAAGTCCCCGATCATAAGATCGTCAAAGAAGGGCACATCTCTCATAACAACTCTATTTTTCATTTTTGTTTTCGTAATTTTAATTATAGGTCTCATATTCACTTATTCTCGAGTTTCTATTTTGCAGACAAGTAATTGTTAGGGCTCGGAATTTACTAGCTGCTGCAAATTTTATCCCTCTGAAGTCTTTTCGCTCTCGTAGAGTTTATTTCAGCAATGAGGTTTGCCTTTTATTTTCTTTTAGAACTTCTATTATCAAAATTTATTCTATAATTGTTTATTTTCTAAATTGGCGCTTATTTCTTCCTTTTTAAAGCTATTTTTGAACTGTTAGCTATGTGATTAAGTATAAGATTTTGTTATCAAGTTCCAGTGAGTTTAGTTTCATTTTTAGAAGCAAATTGCAATTAGTTTAGAAGCTATAAATTTCAGTTTAATTGAGTGTTAAAAGTCCGATTGAATTTGTAAAAATAGCCTCTCTATATGTGTGTGTCTCTCAGAAAAGGAGAAACTTAATGAAGCTAATTTTAAACTTAATGAAAATAGTCTCTTTCTCTCTCTCTGTCTATATATAGTTTCTATTTAGGAAGAAAGTTACAATTAATCAAGAAGATGTGAATTGGAACTAATATTAAACTTAATGGAGTGTTAGAAGTCAGGTTAAATTGATGAAAATGGTGCATTTATGTATATATGTCTCAGAAAATGAGAAGATTAAAGTCTCGCATGTTGTAATCAAGCCTTGGTCAGTTTAGTTTCTGTCTTGGAAGAAAACTTCAATTGATCAAGGTGTGAATTGGAGCTAATATTAAGCTTAAGGGAGTGTTAAAATTCGGGTTAAGTTGATTAAAATGATCCATTTATGTATATATTTGTCACAGAAAAGAAGAAAACTAATGGAATTTATATTGGACTTTGTAGAAAAATGGATTATTGTTCGTCCCCAAGGGTTGACTCTAACATGGCTATGGACATGATTAAGAAAAACCTCTATATTATTATACCTCAGTAGGGATGTAAAAACAGGTAATCGGATGAGTTTCAGGTCGAGTCCTGTCAGGTCGGGTCAAATCGGATACAAGTCATTTTAGGGTGATTTAATGTTTTGACTCGATTCTGGTCGAGTGCGGGTCAGTTTCAGGTCGGGCCAATTTCAGGTTGGGTTCATTTCAGGTCGGGTTTATTTAAGGTCGGGTTCATTTCAAGTCGGGTCGAAACGGTTCGGGTTCGAATCAGTTAATTGACGGGTTAATTCAGGCTTGGGTAGACTTTAGGTCGGGTTCATTTCAGGTCGGTTTAACTTTAGGTCGGGTTCATTTCAAGTCAGGTTCATTTCAGGTTGGGTAATTTCAAGTTGGTTTCATTTTAGGTCGGGTTAATTCGGATTTCGAATTCGTATTAAGTTTGAGTTTGGTACAAATAGTCGATAGAATTTGGGTTTGGTCATTTCAAGTGAATTATTTAACGCCTTTCACGAATACGAATCACTTTAAAAATAAATATTAGGCACTATAATGAACAAAAATATCATTAAATGCTTCATATCTAAAATATTGGAGTAAATTACAAAAAATAGAATTTAATAAGGGTTAATTTCTGTGAAAAATAAAATTTTAGGAACTAACATGAATAAAAATATCATCATATTAAAAACACTAGACTAAATTACAAAAAAATTAATAGGGGTCAATTTGGACTAAAATAAAGTTTTAGGGACTATAATGAACAAAAATATTAAATTAAAATTAAAAATATTGGACTAGATTACAAAAAATAAATAAAGGTCAATGTGGACTAAAAATAAAGTTGTATGGATTATAATGAACAAAAATATCATTATATTAAAAATATTAGACTATATTAAAAAAATTTAAAATATATAGTGGTGAATTTGAATCCTTAAACCCCAAACTTCAACCCCTAAATCTTACAATCACTAATAATTAAAGTGCAAATTGAATCTCTAAACTAATCTCATAACCCCAACCAACCACTCAACTTGACACATTTATCCCTAAACTTCAACCTCTAAATCTTACATTCACTAATAATTAAAGTGCAAGCCTAATCCTCAAATCTCCTAATCCCTAAATAAATTATATAACCTCAAACATTCAACTTGAAACATATATTATACCCATAAACCCCAAACCTCACCTCCTAAATCTTACAATCAATAATAATTAGAGTATAAGCCTAATCACTTAATCCCTAAACTAATCCCATAACCCCAAACACTAAACTTGACACATTTACCATTAAACACTGAACCTCAACACATAAATCTTACAATCATTAATGATTAAAGTGCAAGCATAATCCCCTAATCCCTAAATTAATCTCATAACCCCGAGTACTCAACTTAACACATTTACCCTTAAACCCCGAACTCGAACACCTAAATCTTACAATCACTAATAATTAAAGTGCAAGCATAATCTCTTAATCCCTAAATTAACCCTATAACCCTAACACTCAACTTGACACAATTACCCCTAACCCCTAACCTCGACCCCTTTTTTTCCAGGCCAAAATAAATTGGACCTTTAAAAACCCGTGAACGTTTGGAATCACCATCGGTCGTTTTGGGTTGGGTACAACCGAAATAAGTTTGGTCTTTAAAAGGTTTAATTATTAAATAATTTTATGAAGGATGATCTAATTAAAAAAAAACCTAAACGTAAAGGTATAAGGAAACTAAACTAAAATTGAGACTAAAATGAATCAAATGAAAACTAAAGAATAAAAAGACCTAAATGTAAAGCTCCTAAATTACTAATGACATAGAGTGCAAATAAACCCTAAAAATGGGGGGATTTCCCCTCCATTTGTTAACTTTGATTCAATTTCAAACGAAATTGAATTATCAAACGGTTTGGTTCCTTGGGATTTGGCCGCCAAATCCCTAAAAATGGCTGATTTTTTTTTTAAACTTCGGATTAAATTTAAAAAAGAATAGGAGTTAATTTGGACTAAAAATTAAATTTTAGGGACTAGAATAAATTGGGCTAAATTACAAAAAATATAAATAAATGTGGGGCAATTTTGACTAAAAATTAAATTATAAGGACTAGAATAAACAAAAAAAATTATTCGACTAAATTACCAAAAATATAAATATATGAGTCAATTTTGGCTAAAAATAAAGTTTTAGGGACTATAATGAACAAAAATATCATCATATTAAAAACATTGGATTAGATTAGAAAATTTTGAAATAAATAGGGGTCAATTCGATTAAAAATTAGGGGTTAACATGAACAAAAATAAACCCAAATCCCTAAACTAATCTCATAACTCCAAACATTCAACTTGACACGTTTGCCTCTAAACCCCAAATCTCAACCCTTAAATCTTACAATCACTAATAATTAAAGTAAAGCCTAATTTTCATATCCCTAAACTTTTGTTTTACTCATTTTTAAGTTTACTTTATTTTCACCAAAATTATTTATTATCTGTTTTAATATGTGTACGATAATTAAAATTAACGGTATTATAATTACAACTATGAATTTAAAATATTAGAATAGAAAATGATTAACCTTCTAATATTTTGTTTTTGATCAAATCAACAAAAAAGATTCAATCTTTCCCAATAAAATTTGGTGAAGTCAATCGATAAAATTTGGTTAAGTTAATAAGAAAAAAAGAAAAATGAATATTTATACTTATTTAGTAGCGACTTTAGTGTCAATTAAAAGACATATTGAATTATTACTAAGCATTAAAATATTTAACAAAATTCTAAATTTAGTAGTGTCAAATGAATATCTAAATCTAATCTTTCATTTTTCTTTTGATATTTTAATTGATTATATATGTATATATAACAAAAAGATTATTTAATATTTTAAATTGATTTAAAATATTAATAGTTTACAATTATTAACACTTTAAATTGATTATATATGTATATTTTTTTTCTTATATATAATTTATTTAACAAAAAGATTTTAAATATGAAAATAAATAATTTAAATTGTGAAAATTAGTTTATTATATTGTAATATAATAAATTCGTCAAATCATTAGAACATTGACTTCTTTAATTACATGTCATGTAAATATCAAGTCAGGTCAATACATATTCAGGTCAACAATAGGTCGGGTTCAAAACAAGTCAGGTCAATTAACATGTCGAATTCAAAACAGGTCGGGTAAAATCGGATCTCGGGTCGATTTAGCTGGGTAATATTGGTTATCTGTCAGGTTAATCTCAGGTTCGGGTTCGTTTTAGTCGGGTGCAGGTCGGGTTTCGGGTCTATTGTAACAAGTTCAATTCGAGTTCGGGTCGTTCTCGGTCGGATGTAGGTCGGGTTCGGTTACTACAATAACATGTCCAACTCGGGTTCGGGTCAACAACAGTTGGTTACAGATCGGTTTCGGGTTAAACCAGGTTCTGACTCGAGCATGTTTTAGACGAGTTTTCAGGTCGGGTCAGCTTTTTATATCCCTATACCTCAGGTATTTTTATGGTTCTTAGACTTTTAGTGTTCATATGGTTTGGTTTGATTGCTCTTGTTCTGGAATTTACTGTTTTGTATGAACTGTTATTGCCAAACTCTCACTTTTATCTGAGTCAACTTTTTCTCCTCAGGATTTGTTGCAGGTGTGATTCTTTATTACTGTTTTACTTCCAAGATTTCTGAGCATTTTCCTTTTAATTCTACAATCAAAATTCAATTTATATTTCTATTTATGAAACTGATTTCATGCATCTGATGTTTTGAATTTGCTAAAATATACTCTTTTCTATTAGATTAGATCTGTTTTTTTTTTTCACTCTTTATTGCATGGTCATGAACTTAATCTTCTGTTTTATTGGAATAAAATTTCTCGTAACTGATTTGTTACTGTTACTGGTGTTATTTCACTATTAGTAAACTATAATGCGATTCCTCTTCTATTTTTTTGTGTTCCTATCTTGCAGCCAAAATACCATTCTCATTAACATAGAGGTTCAGATCAATGTTGACAATTATGGAACTGGTGCTCATATATGAGAGCACTCTAGTTAAAAGGCTAAAACAATGAAATCCAACAAAAAAATTGGAAAAGATTGGAGGACGCTTCTCCTTTATGTACTCATTGTCATGTCATCACCTTGATTTATTATTTTCTAATACTTCGAAGAAATCAGACTACTAACGGGTTTTCAACATGGATCTTTTCTTTCTTTAATTCATTTACTTAATAATATAAGAAATCAGACTCAAACAGTTTCCAATTTTCTCTAATAAATTTTGTTCAAGTTAAGTTAATAAGAAAAAAAAGACAATCATTCAAGTTATGGTGTAATTTTAGACCTAAAAGATAATTAAAAATGAATGTCTTTTATGTATAAGAATAGAAGCATAATATAATATATCATTATGTTAATATTTATTAATTTGACAAATTTTTTTGTACTGAATGAGTTAGTACTATTACTATTTAGTATTATTAAGCATATATTGAATTTTTACTAAACATTAACTTAATTGATTATATATATATAAATCTAATCTTATTTTTTACTAAGCATCTACTATTTAGTGTCAAAAGAATATCTAAATCTAATTATACATATATATATATATATTTAATTGATTATATATGTATATATAACAAAAATATTATTTAACATTTTAAATTGATTTAAAAAAATAATAGTTTACATTTATCAACACTTAATACTTTACATTTATCAAAACTTTAAATCCATCAAATCATAGATTTCTTTAAATGTCATGTAAATATCATTATTAACTATCAAGCCAGGTTAATATCAGTTAAAGTCAACATGTTGGGTTCAAAACAAGTCAGGTTCAAAATAAGTCGGGTAAAATCGGATCTCGGGTCGATTCAGTCGAGTAGTATCGGTTATCTGTCAAGTCAGTCTCGAGTTCGGATTTGTTTCAATCGGGTGCAGGTCGGGTTTCAGGTCCATGGTAACAGATTTAATTCGGGTTCAAGTCGTTCTCGGTCGGATGCAGGTCGGGTTCGGTTACTACAGTAATAGGTCCAACTCGGGTTCATGTCAATAACAGTCGGTTACAGATCGAGTTAGGGTCATCGAATCCTCGGGTCAAACCAGGTTCTGACTCGAGCAAGTTTCAGTCGGGTTTTCAGGTCGGATCAACTTTTTACATCACTAGTCTCACGGCTTCCAAATTTTTTAAGCTTTGATTTGCTTCATCAATGGGGGTCGGTCAGGCTAACAAAGAATGAGTTAATTGTCATTCACAAATTATATCAGCTATTTAAAGTATAAGGAAAGCAATGTAGCTGTGTTTGTCTGGTTTAATATTTTGTAATTTATTTAATCCGCGTCATAATAAAGTTAGTAATTTAAGGGATGAGTGACCCAAAATTTTCAATGTATAAAGTTCAATGGATAAATTTGGATGTTTTGAAACTTCAGTGAAAAAATAAGTCTGAAAGTAAAGTTCAATGTAATTTACATAATTTCAAATATTACTTGTATAAGAGTACAACCTTTCAAAACGGTCAAATAAGGGCTTAATATTTAAAAAAATGATCAAATAAAGACTTATTTGTACATTTTTAGTAAACATAAAATTAAAGGTGAGTATTTAATCGAGTCGAGTTAAAAAATTTCAAGTTATTTAAGTTATACAATTCGTACTTAATGATTCAAATTTTATTTGAAATTTTTTCGAGTCAAGTTGAGTTGTTCGAGTTTCTCTTTAAATTTAATTGTAGTTATTTATAATATTATGGTACAAGTTGGTTTCAATTTAAACGACTTTATCTAATCATATAAGATGTATATATATATATATATATTCATATTTTTTCACGCGTGTAGATAAATATAAGGTTATTTAATAAATAAAAAAGTTCTAAATTATAAAACATATTTACAATGCTATTTTAAGCAATGTTTTTGGATAATTATTCCATGTACAAACGCATGTGAAAACAAAGTTTCCACAAGTGCCTTAGTTTGAGAGTTTAGAGACTATGTTTAGGGGTTAGGGGTTTAAGTGTAGTAGTTTTGAATTTAGAAGTTGTTGATAGAATTTTAGGTTTAGTGTTAAAATTTAGGGTTTATAAGTTAAAACCTAGATTCCTAACCATATTACCCTAAAACTAAAACATTAAACCTAACACTAAAATTTAACTCTAAACCTTAAATTCTAATGATGCACCCTAAATTCTAAATTCCTACACTAAAACCCCTAAACTCTAAAATTAATGCGCTTGTAGAAACAAAAAATTTCCGCCGCCTGCGTATGAGATAATAATTCATATTTGTTTTAGGAAAAATATTGGTGGGAGTATAAAGAAGTCAAGAAATTGATGGGAAGAAAGAATTAAAGGTGTAAATAAACCAAGCTTGAACAAACAATGCGCTGTTAGTGTTCATTTATTTATTTTTGAATGTGTTCATGTTTGGTTTGTGTTTGTTTAAATTTTTAATATTATGTTCATTTGTTTATTTTTAAAGGTGTTCGTGTTCGTTTGTTTAGCGTTCACGAACAAGTTCATTTATATGTTTGCAAATAAGTTCTTTTAATGATCGTGAACATGTTCATGTAACGTTCGCGAACATGGTCACCAAAATCGTGAAATTATGCTACTATTATTTAAGCTCCTTAGGCTTCACAATTTGAATTCCAAAGTTTACATTGTGTTCAATTTAGTCCCTACCTTCATCAATATTTAAAGGCATAATGTCAAAAAAATACCCTAATGTTTAACTGAATAGTCATTTTGGTTCATATTCTTTTTTAAGCATTTTAACCCTCAATGTTTCATTTTGTGTCCAAACGGCCCCTCCGTGGATGAAAATTGTCAGTTAGCCGACGATAAACAACTTGAAATGATTTGACTAAATGACATGTCATCAAAAAAATAATTTTATATTTTATACAATTTGATAAAATTATTTTTTAACCGATGTATTATTTTGTAAAGTTAGCATATTTGTCTATATAACACCACCATGTCAGCATACACTGTTATGTAGGTTTGTCACATCATTTCGAGCCATTTAATGCTAGTTGGCTAATAGTTTTCATCCACGGAGAGGCCATTTTGACCCAAAATAAAACGTTGAGGGTTAAAATGCTTCAAAAAAAGAATAGGGGCTTAAATGAATTTGCCCCTCACCCTCATTTTTTTCACCTTTGTCCTCCTATATATGTTTTTAAAATATGATTTATTTATGAATTTGCTCCTCTACTTTAAAGCATTTATGTTTTTTCTCCCAACCTTGAATCATGGCTTCGTCCATGCTCGGAAGAGAAGCTCGAGGGTTCAAGGTTCGTCTCTTGAAAGTCAAAACCTATGTTGGGCAAGAAGACAAGAGCTGCTACAAACATGGTTCGACGAACTGGAACTTCTTGAAGGTTATGAGAATAAGCGAAGAGTCAAAGTATGGGTCTTATTAGAGGATCTTCCTTTATCAGTCCGGGATAAAAAAATTTCTAAGATATGGCAAGCATGTGGGGAGACGTTTTGAGGATTGACGATGAAACGTTGAACCTTGAGCACTTTGATTACGCTAAGGTGTTATTGTCTGTGCAAAAGGTGTCGTTAATCCCAGAGAGTGTTCTCATCATCGTTAATGGCAGCATGTAGAGGATCGGAATAAAGACAGAGGAGTACGACGGGTATCGGTGTTTTATCGATGGGGAGTCCCCGTTCGATCATTCAAAGGGAGAAGGGAGTAACGATGGTGATCGGTTTTTCATCGACCGGGAGTTTCTGAACGGTCAATCAAACGGAGGAGGGAGCAACGTTTTAGTTTCTTCCCTATGTAATCTCGTGGAAAAAAGTTTGGTGTTTCTCGAGGATAAATCTGAGAAGTGGGCGGCGGCGGGAGAAGCCAACATATCACCAGCATTAATTGAAGCCAACAACAATTTCAACGTGTCTTTATCACAACAGAATCGGTCTCATTCTAGTGGAGTTGGGTTATTTGAAGTGCCCATTGCCAGTGGGGAAATGCCTCTTGACAAACGGGAGTATACCCATAGTGGCTCTAGGTTGGGTGGACAGGGAAGCTCGGATTATGGACCAGTCCATTTCCAATGAATCGAGATTGCAAGATGTCTCTATCCATGTGTTGGATACTCATATAGTGCATGAGGTTGTTGACGCAAGCCGTGAGGTGGGTAATACTCCAAACGAAACTAACGGATTTGGGCTCTCTCAGAATTATAGGGGCAGGAACATGGGTTTTAGAGCTGGCCTTGATAAGTTTAACTGGTTTGGTGTCTTTGTATAAAAATAATGGGAAAAGTAGCATTTGTTCGAGGGGAGGGAAGAACTCTAAGAACATGCATGATTCTCCTTTTTTGGTCAAAATCCTCGCTGCAAGAGGGTGGCCATTCCACTTCATCTATCTCGCTCTTAAGTGGACGGTATCTTTTGGAAGCTAAAGCTTGCTAGCCACTGTTTATAATATTGGAGTGGAATTCGATGCGCCTGATAGTACGGTTTAGAAGAAGTTACGGGAATTAGAGAATTTTGATGGGTGCTGACAGGGGTTTCTGGTCCTACTTGTTTGAGCAGGTGCGTGTGTTATTTTCTTTATTTTTATGTCTAATTTTGTTCTACTCACTTGGAACGTCAGAGGATTGGGTCGGCTGGAGAAAATTAAGGCAATGCATTAGGTGTTGAGGAATAGCAAGGCTCGAATGGTTTTTCTACAAGAAACCAAATTATCAATGTTGAAACCGTGGCTACTAAATAGGTTATGAGAGTCCAGGTCTGGAAATCTGGCCTTTTCTCCTTCTGAAGGTGCCTCTGGAGGGCTAATCTCATTATGTGATTCTAATTTTTTCGAGTTGGAAAGAAAGATTAATCATAGAAGGCTCATCCCCTTGCGAGAGAAGAAGCTTAAATGTGGGTTTCTGAATGTTTATGCGCCAAACTAATTGGGTGAAAGGAGGATTTTATTCGAAGCCATCAATGGGATAATTGAATCCATTCAAGTTTTTGTTCTAATGGGAGATGATTTCAATTCTGTAAAATTGATCGATGAAAAGATGGGAGTGGAGATGAATGTCCCAGCTGCGAGTGTTTTTGTTGATTTCATTCAGGATAATGGCTTAGTAGACCTTTCATTGGTAGCCAGTCCCTTCACGTGGTTCAAAGGGGGGCACAAGCATATCGGCATCGAGGTTGGATAGATTCTTAATACCACTAGCATTTCAGTCTATTTTTTCAAGGATGCTACAAAGAGCTCTACCAAGGAGCTTATCCGACCATAATCTAGTGCTTTTGACAGAGGAAAGCAAGAGAGGGGGCTCAAAGCCTTTCAAGTTTTTCTCCCATTTGTTAGACAACCAAGAGCTCAATGAGATGGTGCAGCGACCTCATTTTGAAAATCGATTGCTAAAAAAAAGAGTAATAGGTTTCCTTTAAAAATTTGTGTTTTTAAAAACAATGAAATTTGGAGTCGTCACTAATCACTTGGATTAGGTAGATCGGACATCAAAAATAAAACCAGAGATTCAAAGAGGTTCGAGAGTTTGTTACGAGTGGGGAAGGTTTCGCACCCCCACAACGCCCAGAAATCGGTACCAAATTAAATACCGCTTTTTTAATATTAGATTTTGCGAGTTAAAGTGATGATTAAACTAAAATTTGATTATACATGCGAGCAGATTTTAAGGGCCCGTTATTCAAGAATAAACGAACGGGCCACCACCACTACGACTGGTACTAACCACATTTACTCTTGAAGGGCACCGCATTGACAGTTGATATTCCGGTTGCAAGCCATAACAATATTATGAACATGATGAATATGAATAAAAGGCATAAAATAAATGTACAGAGGATCGCAAACGTTATATGACATGAAAACTATATTATATACGTATGATAAGGTATTATCCATATATCTACATATATGTATATACGCATATAAGTATATATAAAAGGAAATAAGTTTTGGCAACCGTGCACGTATACATTTGAGCTATGTACTATATAATATACAAAGCATATAATATATACACATAGTGGGGTATTATATACATCTATATATATGTACGTATAAACATATGTAGATATAAAAACTTAGGCAGTGATCATATAGGTGTACGGAAATTAGGCTTTATACTATATATATATATAAATAAAACCATATATTGTATATTTTACAAACAAATGCATAATTTGTATAAACCATTTATGTATTATATACTTTATAGCAAAACATGTATTATGTATAAAAAACATGCATGTAACATATATATATATATATATATATAAATACCAACTAAATATCATATCTATATACCATATCAAAACTATACTTAAATTATCGTATATATAATCATATGGTCCATTTAAAAAACTATAGTTTTAATATATATATATATATATACATAATATATTAGCTATATATCATATAATATATAAAAACACATATATAACACAAGCATATATCATGAAAAACATAGACATTAAATAGGACTGAAATATAAAATAAATAAATAAATTACAGAGCGGAAATTAAATATGCATGAAGAAAAGGGCGGAACGACAAAGATTTAAAAAAATAGGGACTGGGAGTGCATTTTAAAAAGGTAGAAGGCCCTCCGTGTTTAAATAAAGGAGGGCAGAGGGGTTTATGAAGGAAATAGGACCATTTTTTTAAAGGACCGAGTATAAAAGATAAGGATTTTTTTAACAAAATTTACAACCCTTTATCCCCCCCCCAAAAAAAAACAAAAGCTATGGAATTTCTCTCACCCTTGTTCTTCATGAACCCAGGACACGGCAGGATAGCCCCATGCTCCGCCGCACCGGCCGCCGCTCGATGGTGACGATAAACCTTAAACAAAATCCCAAAATGCCTGATCTTTTCTTCTTAACCCATATTCGATAACAAATTTTCAAAAACAACCTTGAATCTCTTTAGATCCCCAAAAAAACCGAGACTGACATCACCCATTTTAAAAACCCCCTTTGAAAAAAGGAAGAAATCGAAGAGCCTCGTATCATCGACCCTCAAAGGCGCTCTGCCACGAGAGATGGTGGCCTCGTTGACCAACGACCGTCTGAAGACCTTTAGGTAACCAAAACCCTAGACCCATATATTTTTTAAAAAGGGAAAATATCTCTGAAATTTCTTCTGTTTTGTATTGATTGTTGAATGTCAATGTTTCCCCCTTACAACTGTGTTAGGGTTTGATTTTATACCTCGATAATTACATTGATTTTGAAATTAAAAAAACAGAAGTAAAAATGCTATTGGTCAGTGCCTCTCCTCATTTTTCTGCATTTTGTTTCTTGTCTGTTTGTATCTGCAACTCTGAGCATTGTCCTTGTTTTGTTTGCATGTGGAGAAGGTTGTACGCGAGGGGACCATATCCGGTTCGCGTGGCAAGTGAAGGGCATTGTTCTCTTGGCCAGATTCAAGTGCGCGTCTGGTGTGGCAGAGAGGTGCACGGAGCCTTGCTGGGGAGATGGGACAAGAGAGAGAGAGAGAGAGCATGGGGACCATGGCTCGTGGTTGCTAGCAGAGGGATTTGAAGAGTTGGGCAAGGAGCTGGAAGCGCAGATGCGTGGGGAAGTCGGACCGTCACGCGTAAGCGCGTGGGGAGGCTATTATCCTTTAATTTGGTCCGTCAGATTGTGCCAGATCTGACGATGTGGGTGTGGCTGCACAAAGGGAAGAAGATTAGGGCAAACTTAGGGTTTATGTTTAAATCTGGGCCAATCGGGCCTTATTGTAATATATAACATGTAATGTATATATTTTTGGGTTTTATGTAAATGGACTGAACAATATGGATTGGTTTTCTTTTTTCATCTTATATTTGGGCCTTTATTTAATTAAGTTTAATATATAATATTTTTTGTTTTAAAATTTTAATTCATATTTTAGAATAATAATAATAATCAAACATAGTATGTAATATATTACTGATATGATGATAGCATAGAACTCAAAAGCTACCAATACTTTAGCGATCGCAATCTTTTTTGTTTCTTTGAATTTTAAGGATAATTACACATAATTAATATATAGTGATAATATAACATATAAACACAACCTTTTATTGCAAAATATAAAAATGGGTTAACACCCCAGATAAAATTAGTGATTACAACTGCCCCTCTTTGCTTATTCTTGTGGAACAAGAATAAAGCAAAGATCATAAGCACTAATTTTATCCGACTTTCTTGTTAGACGACTTGCTCCCCCGAAGCGGCAATAAACAAATCCAAATAACTTGCTTCCTCGGAATGGCGAAAACAAACTGGGTAGCGTTGGCATGTCCTTTCGTAGCAGCAACAGACGGACCAGATAACAATTCTTAAACGACTCATTCCTTTGAAACAGAGCGAACAAGTCCAAATGATCCTAAATGGTAGAAGAAATTGTTTCCCTGGAGTGGCGGAAACAAATTGGGTAGAACTGGTATATCCCTCCGGAGCGGTAGTGAATATACCAGATTGCAATTCTTCAAATAAAGGTTCCATTCTTCTTGGGCCTAAGTGGATAGGCCAATATGATAAAATAAAGGTTTTCATCCCCCATGAGCCTGAACAGATAGGCTTTCTGACTTTCTTATCTGAAAATTCCTGAGCTACGAGTATCCACTTCCTTCACTCTGAAATCATGATATTGCAAGTTTGAAATTCCTCGCTCCCAGTCTCTTTTGTGTTTTCACTTTTTTATTTACTCCTTGTCTCAGGAAGTGCCCAATATAACCTTTAAATGCATGTAAAACGAGATGAAATGCTATGATGGAATGAGTTAGTATGCTCATAATATGGGAATGTCTAACTAGGTATGATGTATGAATGGCAACAATTTTAAACTTTCTTAGACACTTTCAATCTTGCCCTCTTACTTTATTCTTCTTTCCTTTATAATGGTGGCACCTCTCCCTCTAACTTGGGTTCAACCCATTTTTTGCCCCTTCACTCTCAAGCTTTTGAGCCTTTTGCTCTAAATCGTTTTTTTGTTTCTCTTTTGTTTCTTTTTTTCTCATTCTCTCTTTAAGAAACATTCTTTTGGAAGGGTCGAGTTAAAAAGTAGCTTCTTTTCATGAAAACATGTCCTTATGAAAATGATTGAATTGGGAAATTATTTTAGTTTTGAGAAAAAGTCCTTAGGAAAGGGCTGAATCGGAAAATTCTCATGTTAACAAAAACATCCTTATGAAAGGATAAAATTGAGAAATTTGGGTTTACAAAAAACTATCTTTTTCAAAATGATCAAATTAAGAAATTTGGCAAAAAATGATGGATGCCTTTTTGAAATTATCAAATTAAGAAAGGACTTATTGAAATTAAAGAAAAATTTTAATAAAAAAATATAAATAGGATGAATTTGATGTCAAGTGCACATGTTTTCTTGGTTCAAGGTGCATGAAATCCTTATGATCATTTCATCTAGATACTACTTGTCCGACTTCTGTGTCTATGTCACAATTAGAAGACTTTGAATTTTTAAGATGCATATGTTCACGTAGAATGATATTCTCAATATTTGTGAAATTCTGCACTTTTTGTTAAATCACTCGGATCATCTAGAGTATGTATTAACACATTGCTGATCGGCATTTCAATGATGGATGCCTTTTTGGATTAACACACAGGACCTTGAAACCAAAATTTTAATAAAAAAATATAGAATATGATATCTTGTTTATTTTGTGGATAAAGATGCGTCTTCGATTCAACCCTTCGCTGATCATTTTAAGCATAACTTGTGTCTATGAAGACTTTGAATGTTGTGGCGATATTTGTGAAATTCTTCCCAAATCGCTCGGTTCATCCTTATAATTAACACATTGCTGATCGGCATTTCAATGATGAATGCCTTTTTGGATTAACACACAGAACCTTGAAACCAAAATTTTAATAGAAAAAATATAGAATAGGATGCCTTGGATGTCAAGTGCAAGAGCGTCTTCGATTCAACCCTTCGGTGATCATTTTAAGCATAGCTTGCGTCTATGAAGACTTTGAATGTTGTGGCGATATTTGTGAAATTCTTCCCAAATCGCTCGGTTCATCCTTATGATTACCACATTGCTTGATCTAGCTAAGAACTAATCTTTTTAGTTCTCATTATTTTTCTTCATTCATAAATGTGTTCAAGCTTCCCGGACTCGTTTAACCAGTGGAGCGCAAAAATATCATTCTAAGAATAAAATTCAAGTACATGTGTGTGCTTTTGATTGTAACTAGCCATTATTGTATCGTTGTTACACATGTCTTAAAAGATACATCTCTAACGCTAGAGTATTGGACAGGTGGAGCATAGCCCCTTATTAGATTTGTCATCCCCCCACAGCTCCCTCAGAATGCTCCGAGACTTATTCATTTATTCGTTCATTTTTTTCATTTTTATTCATTTTTCCATTTTTATTTCTTGGATTTTATATTCATTCATATTTTGGGAGCTATTTACAATCTATGCATTCTTAGTAGGGCATAGAAGACTACGCTTAGAACTTCAATTTCAAGCAACTTCACTTGGTTAAACTTGCCTAGTTCACTTCACTTTTTATGAATTTCGGAGATTTTTTCATCATCGAACATCATCAAAGGAGTAGTAGTCTTATTTCTTGCGCTTTGCCAACCAAAGTTGTAACACCCCCAAAATTGGGCCTAGTAGGATATCACATTAAAAATTTATTATTAGATTGTTTTAGTGTTTAATTTTAATTAAGTGACCTTTGAAGAAGGGACCGAAATGAAAATAAAAGATGAAGCCATGGCTAAATAGATAGACTAAATAAAATGAAGTATAACTTTGTGTGATTGCATGTAAATCAATTGAAAAATGAAGGGTGTGTCCACTTGCTATGATTAGTTGAGGGCCAAGTGTAAAGGAAATTAACCACTCGGCTATGGGAGTGGAAATCCTTTAGGAGTATCATCTCCTTCCTCTCTTCCTTCACCATAGCCGAAGCTTGCATCCTAGTGAGAGGAAAGAAATTTTGGCAAAGAAATTGAAGGATGTGCGTAGGGGGAAATTAAGTTTTAATCGAGACAATTGGTTAGCTTAGGAAAGGGTAAGCTTCATCCTTGGTCTTAAAATATTGTTCAATTGAGACTTGTTTATGCATGCTCTTGATTGTGATATGTTATTGGTTCTTAATGGTTTTTGATTATGGAATTGGGTGCATGAATGTGGAATTATAGTATTGTGTAGTAACAAGTTGTTAAAATGTTTAAGGTGTGACAATAGGTTTTGGTGGGAAGCAAGTTCGATTAGACTTATGAAGTAATTAGTTGAACTTAGACATTTGGAAAAGGAATGATCATCTTGATTATTAATGCCTAATGGTTTGCTATTAATTTAAAATAGGGGACTGCCTTAACAATGGGGAATCAAGTTCGATTAGACTTGTTAAAATGCTTGGGGACTGCCTTAACAATAGGGAAATGAATTGGACCTTTAATCTAAAATAGGGGGCTGGTTTGCTATTAATTTTAGGGCTGATTCGATATAATAGAAACTGTTTTGGATGATTAAAATCTACTATAGACTGTTCTAAATTGTTTAATGAATGCGTTGGAATAGAGGTATATACATAAGTATGCCTAGAAATTTAAATTCTTGTAAGAAGGTGTGAGTGAACTTTAGGGCTGCTATGTATATATTTGAATGTATATGTGAACATTGGTTTACTTGGTGATTATATAGTGGTTCAGTGGACTGTTTTATAAAGCTTATAGCACGAGACTATTGTTACAAATTAGGGGCAGTTTTGTATAATTATAGGTATATTTCGGAATGCCTGAATGTATGTTTGTGGTCATTTGGAAATTTCATTGACTGGTGTTAATATATACTTATGTGTGTGCGAAATTGTTCTTAACAAAGTAATATTTATTTAGAGACACGTACCTTGAAGGGGAAGGGGGAAATAACTAGAAGGCTAGAAAGGAAAATCTAGAGAGAATGCGGATTTAGGTATCCTGTAACATCAGGATAGGAGGTGAGTGTAGCTTTGAAGTCTCGGGATAGGCCTACTACTTACCCGAGTATGTATAATTATCTTAAATCTATAGTTTGGTCACCAAATTAAATATTGGAAAATGGAGGCTCGGATTTGAGGTATGCAATTTAATATGGAATGCTTGATTAATAAAAAGCTTAGATTAAATTCAATTATAGGCTCTAGCTTGTTTCATAAGAAATCTTGTTTGACTAATCTTGGTTGAATCTTGAGCTTGAATTGAGCGTATAAATGATAATGATTTTGTTACTCTAATATTCGAACAAGAGAATGAAAGAATGAATAGCACATGAATCGAATGCATGGAGGGTATGAAAGAACATGAGAATTGTTGTATGGTATAATGAAAACTATGTTTGGATTAGCATATAAAAAGTTAATTAAGGCCTTGAAGATAAGTGTAACCTAGATTAGGGACAATCTTAAGGCTGTCCTAAACTCTTTAAAGTATAAAATTCAATAGGAATTGTTACACTGTTATGCTTGTGTAAAAGAAGATCGAAGGTATGCTAGGTAAAGTAAGTGTTTTGAGGTATGTGTGATCTAGCTAAGTCGATGTGATTTTGGATCGAATAAAATAATGATTTATAGCTTACACTACCTCTTGATTGAATGGATAATAAATTATATTAACATGCCTTGATTCGAGTTAGTTTAGACACAATTGGCATGCCATAGAGCCCATCGAGCTCGCTAGTTGGACTACGGTCCCTTGTTGTTACAGATCAAATGATCTATTGGTACCAGTGGTACCCTTGTTCAATAAAGAAACAGATTCGGTACTTGTGTGCCCTTGTTTCGGTACTTTGTGTACCCTTGTTGTTATTACTTGTGTTGGATTCGAGTGTCTATTTAACTTGCCAATCAAGGCTAAGGTTAAATTAAAATTTGTAAAAATGAATCTTGAGAATGTGAATTGAAAATTTGGATTGTGTTCCCTTGAAGATTGATGGATTTTGATCCCCTGATAAAGGTTGGACTAATTGTCCCTAGCAAAGGTTCGATTTAAGTTCTATTTGCCATGACAATTAGATAAACATGAGTAGTCTTCATCATTTAAAGCTCTTTTGCTATGGAAATGGTTTCGGTCTAGCTTGTATATGATGGAATGTTTATACATTTTCAGACTTGTTCGAGTGTCTATGTAGACACATATATGGTTTGAATGGTTTGCCTTAATCAACTTGGTTGTACAAGCCTAGATTTATGTTTGATTAAGTTAGTAATGGATTATCATGAAATGAATATTGTATGATAAGTAACTAATATTAAAGATATACTCGAAACCTTGGGAATATAGTATCTTATATCTAATAATTACAGTTGTGATGTATGGGTCTAATAGATCTTGAAGGGCAAACTTTTCGAACTCTAGGGTTTGAAGGGCAACATTTGAACAAGGTTGTCATGGTAAAATCTCTTAATAAAGCTTGCACTAGAACTAAAGGAAAAATCTAAATAGCTTTTAAGACAAAAGCCTATACTTACTTTATGAATAAGCTTACTGTCTGACCGACTGATAATAAATATTAAAACAGTTACTTGTTTGATAAGCAATTTGAATCATACTTATAAGCCTTTTGTCATGCCTTGTTTGAATATCCATAAAATTTATGACTAAACTTATCAAATGCCATAATACTTATAATTGGTAACCTATATGCTAAGGCGTCTCGAGTGATGACTTGATAAGGATGATATCCCTCGAGATAAAATAGTTTATGCTTTTGTTGAGATGTGATAGATAAACTAGAAGCAAGCAATGTCGTTCGCTGATTTTCTTTGAAGCTTTTAACTAGAGGAACGAATAAGTTCTTTTGGACTGCTTGGTGAAGAATGCATATGCTATGCGTTGTTTAAATGCTTTCTAGAAGTTTTGTGTAATAATTAACCAAGAATAAGCTAATTCAATAATGAATGTTTAATAAGATTGTTTATTTTATGATACTTGAATAGTTCCAGTCTATTACTTTAGAGTGGTAACCGAACCTCTCAAATACATGGGTTGAAAGTGATTAAACTCGTTTCGTGCATAGAACCGTTATTTATAATAAAAAAAGAAGAGAATGGAAACTAATTTATAAAGACTTGATTCCTGTTTTGATTATCGAGCTACCTCACTAAGTAATTCAATTGCTTAATTATTTTTGTACGTTACATTACAGGGAAATGTACTTTCGGGCTACTCCTGAACTGAGGTGTGATCACAAGTATCAGATTCGGGTACGAAGTTTTATTATAGAACTCCTAGAAGCTGGCACATTATTGTTAAGATGCATGACGCATATAGATCCATGTTTGTTCTTTCTTAAGTGTGTAATATTATTCTCGATTAAGTTTTGTAATGGGCCTTTAAATTAACTGTTGATTGCTTGCTTATTTGATTAGTAAGTAAGTTATATGATAGCATGAATAACTAGAGAAGCTTGATATGGTAATTATCTTGATGCCGTAGATGTTATGCTTTGATTCATGCCTAAATTATCATGTGATAGACTCTAAATACTATTGGTGTGACTTAATGGTTAGTTTATTAGATAAGATAAATAATTGATTTTAGTCAAACAACCAGTTTGGTACGACATGTGAGGTATGTACTTAAACGGCCATGTTTCTCTTAGATGTTAAAGTGATTTTGATATGAGTAAAGTAATATACTTACCATGTTATTGATATTGGAAATAAATATGTATGTCTATGCCATAGGAGGATAAATGGTAATCGTGTGAGCTATGGAAAAGTGATCGATTGTTCTTGATCTATGATCAGTTGTAAATTGTTTGGTTGATAAAGAACCTGTTATAATAAAACTAAAGAGTGTCGTAACATTATGTGTGCTTAAAGAACGCTAATCAATCGTTTAGTATCCTTTTAAATGATTTTAGATAATGGCTTGGATGTTTATATATATTTGGGTATATATAAAGACAAAATTGTAATTTGGAAGTTAATGAAGAATACGAAAAGGCAAGTTCTCTCGTATGATTGTGTAGTGCATATTTGTTGTATGGGATGTATAGGCAAGTGATTGCTTCGCTTATATAAAAGCTTTCAAGAATAAAAGTTTAAATTTACCCTAATTTCTATTTGCATGCCTGATTGAAAAGTATTGAGTTAATCATGTTGCTAGATTGTTTGTTAGTAAAACGTTCTAATCCGGCTTATCTTCTAGACCAGGTTAGGGGGTGTTACAAGAGTAGGCTGAGTAAGAAATCACATCTCATCGTTATCATAACATTCGATTGATCTTTGCTTCAGAATTAGTGTCACATCATACATATGACATCCAAGGACCTACAGGGGATAAGAAGGGATACACATATATACGATTTCAAGGTCATTGTATGCTAAGAAAAATGCACTTTTCATTAGAACAAAAATCTGCAAACATAACATATGCCCTTACAAAAATATCTTTGCCACTTTCGGGCAAAGAGTAGTAAAGTTGATTCCACGCATTACTTCAAAAGAAATGCAAAATGCAAGAAAATTTAGACAAACAAACTCCTATGAAGGATCAACACCTCCCAAAGGTCATGTTCATCATTTTTTCTCCTTAGAACTTCAAAAGGCCAATCTCAATTAGACTTTGAACCTTGTTTCTCAGGGCTCTACAATTCTCCGTGGTGTGGCCCGTACTCCCCACATGGTAGTCATATACAACATTAACATCATAGCCCTCAGGGTAGGGAGGATCTTTTGGTTTGGATTGAACTGGGGCCAGAAGCTTCCTTTCAACAAGCATCGAGAGCAAATTAGTGTACGATATTGGCACTAGATGAAGAACCTTTTGAGGCTTTGCATACCAAGATAAGTGGTTATAGGAATGTCTTTGAGGCTGGTGAGAACCTACTGTATGAACATGAGAATCATGCCCCTTTTGGGCGGTTATGCTATATGGATCTATTATCTTCCCTTTTTTGCTGCCATCTTTAATACGTTCTCCCATCAAAACCATATCTACAAAGCTATTGGTGGGATTACTTATCATACGGTCATACAATACTCATCTTAGAGTGTCCATAAACCTGTGAGTAATTTCACTTTCAAGAAGTGGGGTTATACCTGAGCCACCACATCCCTCCAACGTTGGGAAAACTCACGAAAACTCTTATTGCGCTTTTGTTCCAAACCTTGTAGCATGAGTCAGTTTGGGACCATATCGGTCATGTGCTTATACTTTTCTATGAAAGCATTGGCCAAGTCCTTTCATGACCTAATTTTAGCACGGGTTAATTGATTGTACCACCTCACGGCTGGCCCCGTTAGGCTGTCTTGAAAGTAGTGAATTAGCAACTTCTCATTGTCGATAAAACCCGCCATCTTTTTGCAGAACATGGTTTTATGGGAAGTAGGGCAAGTTGTCCCGTCAAACTTTTAAACTCTAGTGTCTTGAACTTGGGTGGAATTTCCAAGTCCGGAACCAAGCTGAGATCTCTAGCATTCATTCCATATGACCCCTATTCTTCCTCCCTTGTTCGGAATTTCTCTTCGAGATCCTTCCGTGTCTCTTCTAGTTGCTTTGAGAATTTCTCCTTAACCTTGTTCTATTTCTCCGACTCATCTAAATCTAGGACACTATCCTCGAAATTTTCTCCTTGACTGAAAATCAAACCTGGTGGAGCATGGGTAGAGGTGCCCGCCTGATACGATGTTATCCCATCTCCTTAAGTAGCCACTCCTTGTGGGGGCCTAGGGGTGCTAGCGACAAAGATGGGGGAATACGAAGGGTTTCCCGCGTTCTGACTAGGATTTTCAAAGGATCTTTTCCCTCGTAGGTCTTCCGTTTTCTTAAGTCCGATTAACTCAGATAATTCCTTCATCATGTCTTGTTGAGATTTAGTTATAATGTCTATCAAATCTTGTTGAGCGCGTTTCAACTGTCCCCTCAAATCGGCTTCCAACTTAGAAAAACTCTCCTCCATTTGCCTTTTTTGGTGTCAGGTAAAGTACAAATGCGGAATATTTGATTACTTAAGAATTCTGCCATGGAACCCCAACAATTATTTTCTTTAATAATTAATGCATGAAATGTGTCATGAGAATGCACAAACTAAGAACAAACATTAACAATGCAATAAAAATATATGCAAGAATGAATGCAAATAAAGGCATTGATCCCATGGATGATCACTCTAAAACAACTTCCACCGGATATAAAATGGTTCTCATTACAACGTATCATTCTACAGATAGGCTTCACCTTTAACTCCTAGTTCTTTGACCGCCTCAAGTATTCGAAAGGATCTCAGTCCCTCTTCCTTCTCCAAGTGAAAGGATGGACGAAGAGCTTTAGCTTTCATGGTTAACAGTTTCATAGGCTGGGCCATTTCTTTCCCCTGGGCCATCAAAGTCGTACATTCACGTCTTCACCTTCTTCCTTGAGATACCTTTCATTCATGGTAAAAGATTTCTAATTGAGTGATCAATTTGAGAATCAACTCTCTATATCATGTCATGTAAATGCAAAAAGATATGCAAGACAGAAAAAGAAATAAGTTAGTACCAGATAAAACAAATAAATGAAGCATAAAAGCGAAAAATTAAACAAACAAAGCATCAAAAGAAACAACACTACTTGCATCCCATCTAAAACGCCTAGGTTATCCACATGGCTCTAAAAGGGGTGGGCTTTTTATGTTCTCTGCATCCAGTCTTGGTACTAAAAGGTACCCAAACTATCCTCGTTGTCTCCAATTAAGGGTAGCAAGGCTCCCGATCATCACCCATTATAGGCTCATCTCAACCGAGCTAAAATTAAGGGGACCCATTCGCAATGTCCATACGGGGAAACAATATTCTCATAAAAGATAGGGTACTCAAGCCCCAAAGGTACTCACTAGGCCCATACGAAGGAACAATATCCACACGAAAGCACTAGCATTTCCCCCACTTAAAAGGACGAGTTTATATGTCAAATTTTAAATGCATTAAAATAAACTCGCATTTATAAAAAAATATTAACTTAATTGTCATTTTAACTCACAAGTTCCCATATTAAATAAAGTGGTCATTATTATTATTTTTGGCCTGACTCTCTTTTTTGTAAAAACAAAATTGCTCCCCAGTGAAATCGCCAAGCTGTAGCGACCTCATTTTAAAAATCGACCGCTAAAAAAAGAGTAATAGGTTTCCTTTAAAAATTCGTGTTTTTGAAGACAATAAAATTTGGAGTCGCCACCAATCACTTGGATTAGGTAGACCGGACACCGAAAATAAAACCAGAGACTCGAAGAGGTTCGAGAGCCGGTTACAAGTGGGGAAGGTTTTGCACCCGCACTACGCCCAGAAATAGGTAACAAATTAATTATCACTTTGTTAATATTGATTTTGCGAGTTAAAGTGACGATTAAACCAAAATTCGGTTATCCATGCGAGTAGATTTTAAGGGCCCCGTTATTCAAGAATGAACGAATGAGCCACCCCACTACGACTGGTACTAGCCACGTTTACTCTCGAATAAAAGGGCATCACATTGACAATTGATATTCCGGATGCAAGCCATAACAACATTATGAACATGATAAATATGAATAAAAGGCATAAAATAAATGTACAAATAGAGGATTGCAAACGTTATATGACATGAAAACTATATTATACACATATGATAAGGTATTATCCATATATCAACATATATGTATATATGATTATAAGTATATATAAAAGGAAATAAGTTTTGGCAACCATGCGCGTATACATTTGAGCTATGTACTATATAATATACAAAGCATATAATATATACACATAGTGGGGTATTATAAACATCTATAGATATGTATGTATAAGCATATGTAGATATAAAAACTTAGGCAGTGGCCATATAGGTGTACAGAAATTAGGCTATATATATATATAATATATATATATACACACACCAACTAAATATTATATCTGTATACCATATCAAAACTATACTTAAAATATCGTATATATAATCATATGATCCATTAAAAAAACTATAGTTTTAATATATATATATACATAATATATTAGCTATATATCATATAATATATAAAAACACATATATAACACAAGCATATATCATGAAAACACAGACATTAAATAGGATTGAAATATAAAATAAATTACAGAGCGAAAATTAAATATGCATGAAGAAAAGGCGAGAACGACAAAGAATTTAAAAAAAGCGCCTGGAAGTGCATTTTAAAAAGGCGGAAGCCCCTCCGTGTTTAAATAAAGGAGGGCAGAGGGGTTTATGAAGGAAATAAGACCATTTTTAAAGCAACGAGTATAAAAAATAAGTATTTTTTTAGAAAATTTACAACCCCTTTATTCCCCAAAAAAAACCCAAAAGCTTTGGAATTTCTTTCACCCTTGTTCTTCACGAACCCAGAACACGACCGGTTAGCACCGTGCTCCGCTTCATTAGCCGCCGCTCGGCGGTGGCGGCAAACCTTAAACAAAACCCCAAATCACCCGATCTTTTCTTCTAAACCCATATCCGACAACTTTTCAAAAATGACCTTGAATCTCTTTAGATCTCCAAAAAACGAGACCGACATCACCCATTTTGAAAGCCTCCTTTGAAAAAAGGAAGAAATCAAAGAGCCTCATATCATCAGCCCTTCAAAGGTCCTCTACCATCGAAGATGGTGGTCTCGACGACCAACGGCCGTCTGAAGAACTTCAGGTAACCAAAACCCTAGACCCCTCTATTTTTTTACTTCGAAATGCACAAAAAAAGGAAAATACCTCTGAAATTTCTTCTGTTTTGTATTAATTGTTGAATCTCAATGTTTCCCCCTTACAACTGCGTTAGGGTTTGATTTTATACCTTGATAATTACTTTGATTTTGAAATTAAAAAAATAGAAGTAAAAAAGCTATTGGTTAGTTCCTCTCCTCCTTTTTCTGCATTTCGTTTCTTGTCTATTTGTATATACAACTATGAGCATTATCCTTGTTTTGTTTTCATGTGGAGATGGTTGTACGTGAGGGGACCAAATCTGGTTTAAGTGGCAAGTGAAAGGCATTGTTCCTTTGGCTAGATTCAAGTGCGCGTCTGGTGTGGCAGAGAGGTGCACAGAGCCTTGCTGAGGAGAGGGGACCAGAGAGAAAGAGCATGGGGACCATGGCTCGTGGTTGCTGGCGAAGGGATTTGGAGAGTTGGGTGAGGAGCTAGAAGGGCAGACGCGAGGAGAAGTCGGGCTGTTGCGCGTAAGCGCATGGGGAGGCTCTTATTCTTTAATTTGGTCCGTCAGATCGTGCCAGATCTGACAATGTGTGTGTGGCTGCGCAAAGGGAAGAAGATTAGGGCATACTTAGGGTTTAATTTTAAATCTGGGCCAATCGGGCCTTATTGTAATATATAACATGTAATGTATATATTTTTGGGTTTTATGTAAATGGACTGAACAATATGGATTGGTTTTCTTTTTTCATCTTATATTTGGCCCTTTATTTAATTAAGTTTAATATATAATATTTTTTTGTTTTAAAATTTTAATTCCTATTTTTGAATGATAATAATAATAATAATCAAACATAGTATGTAATATATTACTGATATGATGATAGCATAGAACTCAAAAGCTACCAATACTTTAGAGATCGTAATCTTTTTTGTTTCTTTGAATTTTAAGGATACTTACACATAATTAATATATAGTGATAATATAACATATAAACACAACCCTTTATTGCAAAATATAAAAACGGGTTAACACCCCGGATAAAATTAATGATTACAGATGGTAATTAATTCTGCGATAAAGAATCATGGGAATGGGGCTGGTAATGTGTTACGCGCCATCAACACTGAAATTAAGTCCTGGGTCAAGGAATACAAAGCTAATGAGGTCGAGTCAATTGGAGACTTGGAGTAGAAGATTCTAAGACTGAAAAACTCCATCCAGAATGTTGGAGACAAAGATTCTGTGCTCAATGAGGTTTCCTACCTTAAAGCTGCGTTATGGACTGATACAAAAGAGAAGAAAGAGAGTGGATGCAAAAGTCGCGGTTGAAATGGTTCAAGGAGGGTAACCAAAATACAAGGTTGTTCCACACTTTTTCTTCAATAATGTACATGGTAACTCACATTTCGTCTATAAGAGTAGGTAATTTGGTAGTTTCGGAACCTAAAGATACCCCCAAAGATTTTGAAAAACATTTAAGAGATGCTTACAATAAGATCCCTACCCTACTTGTCCTAAATTTTGGAGGAGAGTTTTGGAAATTGAGTGAGAGCCCGTCCAACAACCTGGAAGGTTATTTTTTCAACTGAGGAAGTGTGGTCGGCCATCAACACAATAGATGGAACCTGCACCCCAAGCCTAGACTGCTTTAACCTGGATTTTTTCAAAAGATATTGGCATGTTTTGAGAGAGTAAATGATGAATATTTTCCACAATTTCTATAATGGCAATTTGATCGATGTATCAATAAACAATTATTTTCTCACATTGACCCCGAAGGTCGCATCACCAAAGTGTATTGAAGATTTCAGACCCCTTAGTTTGGTAGGTAGTCTGTACAAAGTCCTTTAAAGAGTGCTTTCAAGAAGACTTACTAGTTGCATTAGTGAGGTCGTTGGAGAGACCCATTTTGCTTTCACGGTGGGAAAAATTGTTGATTGTGCCTTAATTGCAAACAAAACTATTGATTATTTGAGACGAACTAATTGAGAAGCAGTGACGTGTAAAGCAGATTTTAAAAAGGCCTACGATACTGTTGCTGGTCTTTCTTAGACCTTGTTCTTAAGATGATGGGGTTTTAAGAGAGATGGCGCAACTGGATCAACATCTTTATCTCTACTGCATCATTTTTTAGGCTTATTAGCGATTCTCCACCGGATAGATTTTATATAAAAAAGGGGTTTATGTTACCTCTCCAGAAGTATTGTTTTTAATGCCAATCTCACAATGCTTTTACTTGCTTTAGAGTATATTTAGTTGCATTTAGAGGTTAAAATCATGCATTTACATAAGGAGTTAGGACTTTTGTCTATGCTAGTGTGAAAGGGTGTTTTGTGGCTATTTTGCAGGTTTTGGCATAGCAATTGGCAGAAAAGAGCAGCGCAGTTAGGAATGTCAAGGTGAATGCCAGATGTTGCGGATATCTCTTAATGATTTCAAATTCAAATGCAAAGGCTTATCTCATCCTTTCCCTTACACGCCTTTATAAAGACCAACCGATCAAGCATTTGAGGACATCGAGAAGAGGAGACGAGACAAGAAGTGGTCGGAGCGACGAGTGACAGTCGGTACAACCGAGGAAGGGTGGTTCGACTTCTTGGTCGAGAGCCCGGCGTGGAGGGCTACATCGAGAGACCCCTCTGCCTATTCCCTTGGCATAAGTTGTTTTTCTTTAGTTTTTATTATGATGGTGATGTTAAAAATGTTTGTTGGTTAACCCCCGCACCATGAACTAATTTAATAGTTGGTGAGGGGATGTTTTGGTTTTAAACGTTGGCTTTTATGCCTTAGTTCCTTTATAATAATTCTGCTTTTGGCAAAGTTTGTTTGTTTTGCATACTTTAAATTTTCCTAAGTACTGTGCCAAAGCGAGAGCTGGCACAATTAGCTTATTCCCTTCCAATATCTTAACAGACCTGTGTTGGCAACGATCAAGTTGCTGAACACTTGAGAGAGAAGCTTCGAGAGAAGTCGTTCAAGTAGATGAACTTACTTCGGAAGTGAAATCTACCCCCACGGAGTATAGATTGGTTTTTAAATCAAATTGTTTTAAAGAAACCAACACTATAGAGATATAGGGGTTTTTACTTGGCCAGTTTAGGGGAATGACCATCGAGAGAGGCTTTGCTACTTTTGAATCTGCTCGGCAAATAATGCCAAGACAGTTTTGCCATTAACAGCTGGCATGAACCACGTTGAAACCAGGCATTCCCTGCCAACAGTCATCATTCATTTGAAAACACCTTCCTTGCCAACGCTTTACTTCAATTTCTATTTTATTTTATTTTCTTAGTTTTAAAATCAGCTCTTTCAAACAACAATCTTTTCTTCCAAAGCACGTAACAATCAAACAATCGAATTCCAAGTCAATATCTGAAGGATCGATCTCAGCTTACCAAGCTGTATTACTTGTCGACCGCGTATACTTTCACGCAAAGGACTATTGGCACAGTTTATCTTGCCCAAATACATACCATTTATACCTTTTTCCAGCATTCATTTTACACATCTCCCTGAGAGTTAACAAGTTTTTGACACTGTTGCCGGGGATTGCAACGGAATTGATTGATTTTATTCTTACTTGTCTTTGTTTTAGTTTATGATTATTTTCATTTTATTATTTATTTTACTAACATTATTTTTAGTTTCATTTGTTATAGGTACTTCTAGGAACGTGGAGGATCGAGAAATGAGCATTAGAGACCATATTGAAGCATACAACCGATGGCGTTACCAACAAAATTTTCCATGGTATGATCAAGGAGATGACATGTTTGCTTACGATAATGACATTAATGCTACAACACATATGCCATGGCAAAACAGTACTCAACATCAGCCAAGTTACTCATATGATGATCGAATAGACTTCTATGATGATTACAGCTTTGCTAATACAACGCAATTATCTTGGCAAGAGAACTTGAACAACGAGTCCCGAGAAGTTAGAGCATTAGTCCCATTCTGCACCATTTGTGGAGAGAACCGCCATGTGGATGAATGCCTTGCCACCCCTGGGTCGGTAAATTTTATGCCAGCATTCCATCAAAATGCCATGCCACAGAAAGCCCAAAACAATTTCCTGCAAAGGCAGAGACTCAACCAAGAAGGCACTCACACTGATTACATAGAGAGGAATGACGCCACAGTCCAGAGTTTGACAGTATCAATGAGAAATTTGGAAGTTTAGATAAGACAGATTACAGTGCACTTAATGCCAAACCTCTAGAGACTCTGCCAAGTGATACATAGGATGCTCGACAAAAAGAGAGAACAATGCCAAGTTGATACTTTCCCGAGTGGCAAAGAAGTCAAGATTTTAACGCATAGAAAAGAGTCAATTGTTTGCCATGAGAATAAATCAGTGCCTGCAGGTGAACTCATGGAAGTAGAGAAAGAAGAGGCAGAGGCTGATGATGCCATACCACTATCTGATGCCATATTGCTATCCAATGACAAACAACAGTCGGATACCAACACCACCGTGATAAAACCAGTGGAGCCACCATTTGCCAACCCTACATCGGTAAGACAAGCATGTATTACTGTTGACATTTTCAAAGCTCTTAAATGTGCAGATGAAATTGAAGCAATTCATGCAGTTGAGATAGTAGAATCCATCTTGGATGAGAACCTGACATTGCATTGCCAAGGAATGAAAGCTGATGCATCAAACAAAAGTGTGATGGCAAAACAATTGAGTAACATAGAAGGTCGATTCTGGTTCGGAACTGATGTCACAAAGCGAGGTGTGCTTAAATGGCTTATTGCTAGAAGGAAAAGTGGATGACAAATGATTGAGAATGAAGAGCTGAAGCAAGAAAATTTTGCCATAACAACAATGCCAGCGATACTGCAGTTCAAAACTAAAGATTTCATGAAGATTCTAGAACAAGATGAGGATGACTATGCCTCAACAACAAAGAGATTCTTCAGTTTTCTAAGGTGGTTGTTCGAAGCCACCATGGTAAAATATTCCCTTTTATTGTGCAATCAAGAATTTGGCATGATCAAAGGAAAGCAATTCTTCACCTTTCTATGTTGGTTATTCAAACAAATGATTGCCACAGCTTACCATCCACCAATAAATAACCAGTGCCTAAAGCACTATTTAGAAGGAACTTAGAATAATGCCAAGGAGGTTATCCTCTTGAAAAAGGTAGCATAACATCACCAGCAGGTTTGAATCTTTGTAAATATTAGGTTAGATGTTTTTTCTTTGTTTTTAGGTTTCAGGATTTTTTAGTAGTTTCTATTTCTTTTATTTTTTCATTACTATTCCTTTGCTGTGCTGAAAGGTTTTCCTTGAGTATGTGCAGATTCAAGGACAATGGCAAGGAATGATTTGGCATGAGATGACTATGATCCAGACATGAGCAGTTTTGTGCCAGGAACAATGCCAAGGGGATGATATTGTGAGTATGCTGAGTTAATGAATGCTGCCAAGAGAAAGAAACTACTGGCAGACTTGTGTGAGCCTGACATGACATGGACAGTTTCATCAACGGGCCACCTAACGGTGAAGAGGTTGGCGTTGAAGCCACAAACGAGAGACTAGAATCACTTTATCAAGGAAAATCTGTTACCTACGTCTCACAATGAGACTGTTTTGGAAGAAAGGCTAATTTTGTTGCACTCTATCATTAAGGGGCGCAAGATCAACATTGGAAAAATCATCATCGATGAGACTTATAAGTGTGTTGTGAAAGGTAAAGGCATCTTGTTTTTTTTCCTTTGCTTATTTCTAACATTTGCATGCGCCAAGATGTGCCTAGGCTTGATGAAGATCAAGGCCAAATAATAAAGGGAACGACAATCACTGCCGCCATATGGAGAAACCTCACTGTTGTTGAGCCAAAGGAAAAGGGAAAGGGGAAGGCCAAAACTGCCACCAAAGCCAAAGCCAAAGGCAGAGTATAACAATGTGCTAGAGACCATGCCAGCTAGTTCGTTGGCAGTGCTATTTCAAGTTTATCATCGCTAGGAGATTATTCTCCAAAAGCTAGGGACAGCCGAGGACCTTAATGCTAAGATGAAGCATTACACAAAGGAGAGGATGCTATTATCAGAGAGGTGCTTGAAAAACTATCCCCTGAAGTGGTGCCACCATTCCCAGTTTTCCCTTCTGAGCCCTCTGCCAGTGAAGAAGCCATGCCAGCCAGTCTAGCTAGTCTAGTTATGCCAGCTAGTTCAGAATCTAATGCCACGGTTCATGTATCCCCAATGATAGTTGAATTTGCCTGCACTGATTCCTCATCCAAATTAGAGGAAACCCCAGTCAAAACACCCAAGGCTAAGCCAGTTACACTGCTAGTTGAACTTGCCAAGAAAACAGAGGAAGTTAGAGCCTCCATTGCTGCAAAGCCACCCATAACCAGAATCAAGCGCAAAGCTCCCGACCGTGGTAGCTTTGTAAAAAGGAAGACTCGAGTCACACGAGAGGAAGTCTCCGAGGGGGAGTCATTTTCTACTTAAACTCTTTTGCATTCCATCTTATTGCATTCATATGAGCATGCATTTTATATTTTGTTTTTTTTTTGTATATATGTGTTGTTTCATGCATTGAGGACAATGCACATCTTGAGTTTGGGGGTATGCATTTCTTCACATTTATGCCATGCCATGCATTCCACGTTTAATTTTTTTTTCAATTTTGCTTGCCATGCCATATAGGTCATATAGATAGTTGCATACCGAACTGTTAAAAAAATAAAAAAAGGAAATTTTGCCTCCATGTAATTTTAAAGGATGTAACATTTGTTAGGCAAGTTTAATTTGATCTAGATTTTTGTTTAATGAGGAAATTTAATCTTTAGTTGTCATGCCGTGCCAGTAGGGTAGTATGCCAGGATTGCTTAGCAATTGATCTCTAGTTTAGGAAATTGAATTTACACTTAACACGTGATATGTATCTAGTTCCCTAGCAAACTTAGACTCTTTGAAACTATGCTCAGATTGAGAAACAAAAAAAGTTGAAAAATGATGCCAAGATAAAAGAAAATAAATAAGGCAGCAATGTTTTGCCAAGGCAATAAAAAATAGAACTCTCCTCTACCTAGGGATAATAAGTTACTTGGGGCTTCGTGGTTTGCTCCCTCTTAGTTCTCAAGTACAAAACCCTAGGGTATGACTTGAAGAGAAAGCCTAGTGATGTCTGGATTAAGGTAAGGATTCGTGGTATGCTCCCTCTTATCACTCACGCTAAAAAGTTTCACGAAGCAAGCTTAAATTAATGCTAACATAACGCTCGACAAGAAAGAAAAAGAAAGAAAAAAAATGATGAAAATAAAGATATGAGTTTAGATAGTAAAATTGGCTAAGGAAGTGAAAGTATATTGGACGCATATTGCCTACACATCATGCACTCTTCATAAACTTAAACTAGAGTTATATTGCTGCACTTGAATTATTACCTGCTTGGCATTATTGCACTGAGATACTAAGGAAAGAAATAAAGCCAAATTCTACTTGCCAGCACTTGTTGGCGTTCCAACCAAAATTTTGTCGAGGTAACTTTTTCACAGTTTTTATTTTTCTTTGTTTGCATTACTTGAGGACAAGCAATGAGTTAGGTTTGGAGGTGTGTTACCTCTCCAAAACTACGGTTTTTAATGCCAATCTCACAATGCTCTTACTTGCTTTTGAGTACATTTAGTTGCATTTAGAGGTTAAAATCATGCATTTGCATAAGGAGTTAGGACTTCTGTCTATGCCAGTGTGAAAGGGTGTTTTATGGCTATTTTTTTTCAGGTTTTGGCATAGCAATTGGTAGAAAAGAGCAGCACAGTTAGGAATGCCAAGGTGAATGCCAGATGTTGCGGGCACGGAAGGACCAGATGAGTGCCAAGCATTTGATGGCAGAGAGGTATGCCAGCGACCATGCCAAGAAGAGATGAACCCCCAAAAATAGAAAAAAATCAGGCTCCTAAAAGATTGCAATTGGATTAACTTCCGAAAAAATAGCGGATAAGGTGATGCCAAGTGATGTTGGCAAAATTGTGTCAAGCTCATGTGCCGGGATAGCCATAGCATGATGATGTCAGCCCTAGCCTGATAAGTTATCACACCGAGCTGATAAGATATCAAAATGATCGGATAGAGCTCTATCTCTTATCTCTTGATCATTTCAAATTCAAATGCAAAGGCTTATCTCATCATTTCCCTTACACGCCTATATAAAGACCAACCGATCAAGAATTTGAGAACATCGAGAAGAGGAGACGAGAGGTGGTCAGAGCGAGGTGTTGGAGCAGCGAGTGACAGTCAGTGCAACCGAGGAAGGGTGGTTTGACTTCTTGGTCGAGAGCCTGGCGTGGAGGGCTACATCGAGAGACCCCTCAGCCTATTCCCTTGGCAGAAGTTGTTTTTCTTTAGTTTTTATTATGATGGTGATGTTAAAAACATTTGTTGGTTTGTTGGTTAACCCCCACACCATGAACTAATTTAATAGTTGGTGATGGGATGTTTTGGTTTTAAACGTTGGCTTTTATGCCTTAGTTCCTTTATAATAATTCTGCTTTTGCAAAGTTTGTTTGTTTTGCATACTTTAATTTTTCCTAAGTATTGTGCCAAAGCGAGAGCTAGCACAGTTAGCGTATTCCCTTCCAATATCTTAACAGACTTGTGTTGGCAACGATCAAGTTGCTGAACACTTGGGAGAGAAGCTTCGAGAAAAGTCGTTCAAGTAGATGAACTTACTTCAGAAGTGAAATCTACCCCCACGAAGTATAGATTGGTTTTTAAATCAAATTGGTTTAAGGAAAACATACACTATAGAGATATAGGGGTTTTTACTTGGCCAGTTTAGGGCAATGACCATCGAGAGAGGCTTTGCTACTTTTGAATATGCTCGGCAAACAATGCCAAGACAGTTTTGCCAATAACGGTTGGCATGAACCACGTTGAAACCAGGCATTCCCTGCCAACAATCATCATTCATTTGAAAACACCTTTCTTGCCAACGCTTTACTTTAGTTTCTACTTTATTTTATTTTCTTAGTTTTAAAATCAGCTCTTTCAAACAAACAATCTTTTCTTCCAAAGCAAGTAACAATCAAACAATTGAATTCCAAGTCAATCTCTGTGGGATCGATACTCAGCTTGCCAAGCTGTATTACTTGTCGACCGTGTATACTTGCACGCAAAAGACTCTTGGCACAGTTTATCTTGCCCAAATACATACCATTTATACATTTTGCCAGCATTCATTTTACACATCTCCCTGAGAGTCAACAGTTTACGACAAGGTTGTCCGCTCTCTCCCCTCCTATTTATTCTTGTTGGAGAAGCTCTCAGCATGTTATTTTGTAAGGCCACTGACATTGGTTTATTGCGAGGTTTAGAAGTAGGTTCGGATGGTCTAATGGTATCACACCTACTGTTTGCAGATGACCTTATTATATTCTTGGAGGCTAGTCAAGCAAATGTGAGAAATGTGAAGATAGTCCTAAGGATTTTCAAAGTTGCATCGGGGTTGAAATTAAATATGAAAAAGACCAAGTTGTTTGGCATTAATGTGGTGCCTCGGACGTTGGGATGTTGGGCAGAGGCGACCAAATGTGGTGTTTATTCTTTTCGGACTGCATACCTTGGTCTTCCACTCAGATATGAGAGAACGTATATCGACAAATGTTAGTGAAAATGGTGCTGTTAAGACTCGAAGGGTGAAAAGGAAAATTACTTTCGTTTGGGGGGCGTCTAATGTTAGTGAAAATGGTGCTGTTGAACTTACCATGCTATTATGTCTCTCTTCCAAATGTCGGCTACGATTGCAGCCAAAATAAACAAGCTGATAAACAAACTTTATTTGGGGTTCTTCCAATAATCGACCTATTAATTGTGTGAAGTGGGAGAACGTATATCGACTCAAAGATTATGGTGGTTTGGGTTTCTTTGATATAAGGGTCCGGAATCGATCTCTTCTAAATAAATGGATATAGAGGTATGGGTGTGAACCACACAATTTCTGGAGAAGGGTGATTGACGCGAAGTATTAGGATGACTCTCCGAGTTCCTTACAAAAAGCTAACCATGTGAGAAACTCATCATGGCTATGGAGAAACATTACGCGCCCTCCTGTAGATATTAACGACTGTTTCATTAGTAAATTACGATTTATCTTGGGTGATGAAAGGACCATTGATTTTTGGGCGAACCTCTGGATGAGGAATATCGCTCTAAAAGACGTGTTCCCTCATATCTTTGCCTTTTCCACTAAAAAAATGGCAAAGTAAATGAGTCCAGAGTAAAAGTAAATGACATATGGGCATGGAATATACCCCTATGTAGAGTGCTGCTTGATTGGGAGGTAGAGTTATGGGAGAGGTTTCTAAACATCTTAAATCAAGCCTCTAAAATATCTAGAATTTCGGACAATATTAGGTGGTCTGGTTCATCGTCTGGGTTGTATCGTCCCAAGTCCTACTAAAGGTTTAACTGTCAGCAGTCTTTGAAAAAAGGTTTGGTCGAGATTAGTACCCCTAAAGGTTGAGTGTTTCTTGTGGAGAGCGGTTCAAGGTAAAATAATAGTTCGGGCTGAACTTTCTAAGCGTAGAATCTGCTCATTAGAGTCGGCCTTGTGTGTGTTATGTCGCAAGGAACTAGAAACATCGAATCACTTACTTTGCCAGTGTGATCTAGCATGGAGAGTTTGGCAAGTATGGTGTAGTTTTTGGAACATTAATCTTGTAATTCCTGGTAGTTTGAAGGCTTTTATTCTGATATGGGAGGATCTACCAATTAAACCATCATTAATACCCCTTTAGAGAGTAGCTTTCTGTTGTATTCTGTAGTTGATTTGGTTACATAAAAATGAGATTGTTTTTAGTGACAAGAACTGCGATATATATCGACTAATTGATTTGGCACTACTGAGGATTGGGTTTTGGTGCAAGAGTAATTGGCTTGAATCTTTCGCTTCAATAAACGAATTTATCATATGTCCATTCTTTCGTTTCCATTATGCCAAAGGTTGTCCGAAGGGGCCCCTTCTAGGTTCTTGGATAGCATCGGACCCTGGATGGTTAATGTTTAACGTGGACGGTGCTGTCCATGATAGTTTTGGAGAAGATGGGACTGGTGGTATCCTTAGAGACCAAAAAGGTGCAGTACTGATCAGATTTTCAAAAGTAATTGGGATGTCGGATCCTACTGGCGTAGAGCTGGCCTCAATTCTTGAATCATGTCTAGTTTTCTAGTCCCCTAGATGGTCAAAAATACATAAGTTAGTGATTGAATCGAATAGTCTGTTGTCCATAAACTGGATCAGTAATTCAAGTGCAGCCCCTCCAACTTTCTATCCAGTTGTATTAAAATGCAGCTCTTTGTGTGTAAAGTTTGAGTGGAAAGTGTGGTTCGCTTTTAGAGAGCTAAATTATGCTGATCATTAGATGGCGCAAAAAGGTATTGAGAGGATTAATTTTTAAATTTTTATAATCAAGACCAAATTGATATTTTAAATATAAGGATTAATTTTTTTAATATTTAAAATTATGATCAAATTGATAGAATGAATAAATATTAGATTGAATGTAAAACTATATCAATTAAAATCCGTTAAGTCAACAATTATGTGAATAATTTAACGATGAGCGACTAAAATAATCAAATTTTAAAAAGCTAGTGACGAAATTATTTTTTAATTTGGTAACTAAAATAGCTATCGACTAATGGGATAGTTTACCCTCCAATTTAAGGAAAATTGAAGGAACGAAAGATTGCTGGCAAAAAAAAAAAAACACCATACATGTTGATAGCTTCGAGGGTATTAATAGTAAATTTAATATAATAAATTTCACAAGTATATTATTATAATATGGTTTAAATATACATTTGGTGCTTGAACTATATACTTTCTCTCAAGTTGGCACCTAAAGAAATTTTGTTCTCAAATTGGTACATGAACTAGGCTTCTTCTTCCAAGTTGGCACTTAAGGAATTTTTGCTCTCAGGTTGGTACATAAACTATTCACCTTCTCGCAAGTTGATGCCAAAACGTATACATTTTATCAATTTGGTCACAATTCAAAATAATTCAATAAATTTAACCATCTATATTTAAAAATCCTATTAATTTACTCATCGTCTTTCTCTTATAAATGTTATACTATTACTTTCATGTTATAATAAAAGTTTAACAATAACTTATTGTTTTATAGTAGAATGAAGTTACCCAATTGTTGCTTTGATCCGATAGACTAACTTGATTTAGTAATATAGTAAAAATGACTAAGTTGATGAATTTTTTTAATATAAAAAGGTTAAATTTATTGAAATGTTTTGAATTAAGACCAAATTGATAGAATGTATAAGTTTTGAAGACCAAATATGTCAATAAAAGTATCAAAACAGTGGATGAAATTAAAGTTTGGGTATCAAATTGGGGGGCCAAAATTCTTTAAGTGTCAACTTGGGAGAATTTGTCTAGTTGAGGTACTAATTTGGAAACAAAATTTTTGCAAACTAAAACAAACAAGAAAAATTCAAAGCTTATCTTTGCAAACTAAAACAAACAAGAAAATATTGGGAATTATAAATAAGAAAGGGAAAATAGGTTGTACGATTAGATCTGATAATTCGTACATCCATGTTCCATTAACGTATTAAAAGGATTTTGAGACATTTGTGTATTTACGTATCATATTCACCCCGTGTATGATATTATGTGCAGGGAATGTGGTGAACATGGCTGCTTCACTGTCTCAGCTTTGTGTCCACATGCAATTACCTGTTTCAAGGCTACACTCCAAATCCTCTTCACTCGCATGTGCCTTTCCCTACCCCTCCATGTGCTTCTCTTTCTCCCTATCCAGCTTTTGCTGGCCCATATCACCTTCACATGCACCCTCTAGGGAAGCCAACTATGCCATCATGCCCTAATAATCCAAACACCTTCACTCATTTGCCCTTACTCTTTTTTTGTTTAATTATTGGTATCCGACTCATTGACCGACTAATTCGGATTAGGTTTAGTAGAGGTTCAATATGGAGCGATCCTCCCAACCTAATTTTTTTCATTTACAACCCAAGATTGGAACCTTTAATCTTGCTTAAGAGACCCAACGTCTCATCCCACTAAACTAGCTAGTTGTTGGTCATTTTCCCTCTGCTTCATCATTCTTTTCATTTGAAAAAACTAATGGAAAGAATTATTGATGTTGATATTTAAATTTCAAATAAGTTGAATTTCATCTAGTGATCATAAACCAATTGAGTTACATATCTATTCGGTTTGTTATCGTTTTATATTCTACTTTTGATAAATTTTAAACAACTAAAAGTAAAATTCAAAATTTGAAAGCTATTCAATGTCACCTCAGTTAATTAAAGGTTGTTCTAAGGTTGTACAAATTGAGTTTGTACTGAGTTGCATTCTTTAGATTTTTTTTGCCAAGCATTCTTTAGAATTGTTTGTTAATACTTTTGCCTTTTTTTATATTTTGGACAAATTGTGTTACTTAACCTTGTCGGCTCCATTTGATATTTGATTGGACATCGTTCTTAAAGTGTGGGTGTATAATAATTGCATAGGTTTATCCTCTAATCACATCTCTACATTGACTGATTTGGTCGTTTTGTCTATTAAATTTTCACTTAACATTTTATAGTTTTGCCTAATGCAACACTAACTCCACCTCTCTATTCATTGCACACAAGGACATTTGAATTCGGATTATCAGAAAATTTTTTAACCGACTAGATCTCTCATCGAGTTTAATTTTAATATATTTTATTATCCTCAAATCTAAAATCAAGTATTATAATTTTTAACCCAAAAAAATTAAAATCGTTTTATATTTAAAAAATAGACTCCTTGTTAGGATAGTAAGATAAGTTATTAATAGAAGTGATTTAAGCTTAAATCCTTCTCTCAAACTATTGAAAAAGAAGCAAAACGTTATGTACGTATATATAATCTTCTCTTCCTCCTCTCAAAATCTTCTGTCTTTTACTTAAAATATACACGATTAAATCAAGATAATGAATACAATAATGTATATATTTTATGACGTATTCTCATATTTTTTTCATTATAATTATATTCAAAATATTATATACTTATATTTTTTTGTTCAAAATATACTTATATAAATCGGGTACATTTATATAAAATGATTTTTAGCACATTTTTATTGCGGTATATTATATGTCATACATTTATATTTATATTATACTTAATCGTCACATTCGCGCCATTCAATTTTGTTTCTTCATTAGAAAAAAAGTCCACGTTATTTCAATTTAAATACAAAAGAATCTATAAAAAAATGAAATAGTCAAATTTTATTTTGGCTGCATGAAGTTTTACTTCATTAAGATTTTAGTACCTAAATTTTTTGGTTTAGTTTGACCTCTGAACTTAACAACCGTAATGTATGTTATGTTAGTAACGTTACCCATTCCACTTTCCCGTTACAAAAACGTTTATAATTTTGAAAAAAAATCTCAATTTTTAAAATATCACAAAGTTTTAAAGATATTTTCTGTTTTTTATTTATTTTTGAAAATGTTCAGATTTAATGTATATATATATTATGTGTCACGTGATAAGTTCCTAGAGTGTCACCTAAAATTTTTTTATAACAAAAAATAATTTAAAATAATATACTTTACAATAAAAAAGTTAATAGACTTAGGGGTGTACAATATTCGGTTTTAACCGAATTTTTTGGTTAATTCAGCCGGTTAATTTTAGGTAGGTTCAGGTAACGGTAAATTTTTTGGGAAATTCGGTTCAAAACCGGTTAACTAACCAAATTAACCGAAATTATTATATATTAAATATTATATATATTACATATATTTATTTTTGGTCATTGAACTTTTAAAAATTATAAAATGATCATTAATTTTTCATATATTACAAAATGGTTATTAAACTTTTATCAAATTAGCATAAAATGGAAGTTCGGTGACTAAAAAGATATTTTGGCATAATTTAGTGACCAATTGTGTAATTTACCCAAAATTTTATATCAAATTTCGGTTAATTCGAAAACCGACTGAATTAACCGAATTTTTTCGATCCGGTTAAAAAAATTCAAAAAAATTTTGTTCAGTTAACAGAAAAAATCGGTGAATGGATTTTGGGTAATTCAGTTCGGTCGGTTAACCGAATTAACTGAATGCACACCCCTAAATAGACCAAACTAAACAAAAATTCTTCACATACTAAAATATAATAAAGTATAATTTTAAGGGCTAAAATAATAGACCAAACTATACCACATTCTATTTCACCAGCAGAAACTGCACACTATTTAATTTCTTTTAAAAATCATATAAAAAATAAAACTACAAAGAAATTTTCATTTAAAGAAAAATCAATAAAGAATTTACTTTTGTCGATGCTTGGCAATTAGTTAATAGCTGATAGCGGATTACATTAGCTGATTGTTGATCACATTAGTTGATTTAACTAGTGGATTATATTAGTTGATTGTATAAAGTGTTTGGTAAAATTAACTGATAATTGATAGTGTTTGATTATATAAACAAGCAAAATGACATAAAAGGACATTGTTATATTCAATACTTGTTTGAATAGTTTATTAGTTATCAATATTTTGTATCTGTTAATATCAATTAGATTATGAAAAATAATTTTTTTAATATAACATTACTAAGCATATTTGAAAGATCTATATATTAGTTTATTATTTACATAATTATTTTAATACAATTTAATTGATTATTAAATTTAAATACAAATATAAATGTGTGAGATTAAAAAGAAAAAATATTAGTTTACAAATGTCACAATATAAATATGTGAGGGTGAAAAACTAAAATAAAAATGTTAAGTTTAAGTTATTTGGATATTTTTTTTATAATTGTTATGGGCAAAATGGTCTTTTTAACTCTAATGTCAAAACCTCTAATTTTAAAAAGCTTCTAGTAGCAGTTTTTTCAAAATTAAAGGTTTCACCCCAATCTCCTATTCTAATCCACTATTCACCAAACATCTAAATTAGCAGATTTGACCGGCCAAACCTCTAATTTTAGCTCAAACCTCTAATTTTGGCTCAAACCACTATTTAAAAAATATGACCTATATAAATAAAGAGAAAAACATCTCATAAACTTGCGGTGAAAATGAAAACTGTAAAACCAAAGTTTGATTTTGATATAACAAATTGTTTAAGGACCTATTTCTAAAAAACAAATAAATTTTTAAGTATCTAAAAGACTCACAGTTGACAAGGATTTTTCAAGTACAAAATTATTCAAAGTCAAAAACTTAAACCTTTAAAGCCAAATTCAATTTTTACGCCCAGATGTATCGATACGCCCTCGAGCGTTTCGATACGGGCTTAATTTAAAAGGCCACTCTAAGAATCCGTTTCGATACAGGCAAACCTGTTTCGATACGGGTGCTTCAATACGGTGTCATCCATTTTGATATTGCTTTCATACTGGGTTTAAGATTTAAGAACAACGTACTGATACAGCTACCACCGTATCGATACGGGGGTTAAGATTTTTCCAATCTTTTTATTTATTATTCGAATGTTGCCTTGTCAGTTATTGGGAACACGTGATTTTGAAAATCAGTTAACCCGTATCGATACGCCTACGTGGTGTACCGAAACAGGTTTTGGCAGTAGCCTAAGTGAGCAAAATTGTATCGATACGACCTTGCCCGTTTCGATACGCCCCTTGTTTTACATTGAGACTGTACTGATACACCTTCCCACGTATCGGTACACCCCTGTATTTTTGTACACAATGGCTCTTTCTATTTTGAGACAGACATCGATACGGCTATTCGTGTACCGATACGGTAGGTTGCAGAAGTGCATTAGCGGTGGGAAAAAGAGAGCCCAACGGCTCTATTGATGATGCCAACTACCCAAACGGATAGAAATCAATGAAAGGTTATAAAAGCAGGCCTAAAAAGCTACAACAACAAGAATTGAACAAGACAAGCACATTCAAGTAGAAATCGAATCTTTTGAGCCTAATAGAGTCAAATTCTTGTAACACTCTTGAGAGATTTTATTGTATTCATTCTTATTCAAGTTTGGGTTTGTGTGAACTTGTAACTGGGTAAACTTATCTACCTTTGAGAGGCATTTTTCTGTTTACCACAATTTCTCTTTGTAAGAGTGTCTTTGATCAAGCTTTGGGTAGAAAGCTTTGATTGATTGTATCAGTTTCCTCCTAAGACGAGAAAATGGGACGAATTCATTGAGTAGATTGTTGAAATTCTCAGTAGGGTGCTGAGGTAGTGGATGTAGAGCTTATTCTAAGCTTGAACCACATTAAAATTGCTTGTGTCCAATTTTTACATTTCCATCTTGCACCCTTCAACTTTTAAATAGACAATTCACCCCTCTTGGTCAATTGTCATTGTTTGATCAACTCAAAAATTGGTATCAGAGCTACACTCATTAGAAGGATTAACATCATCTTGACTCGATGTTGGAGAAGTTGATCAACCACACACCAAGCTACAATCAAGCCATGGAATCTATCTCAGGTTAAAGCTTGTACGTGTCACAATCCATCACGAAACCACCTTTCTTCAATGGGGACAACTACCCATATTGGAAGAACCGAATGAGGCTATTCATCAAATCTAAGGATTACGCTTTGTGATGTAATCAAGGACGAGCCATCCATTCCGATGAAACAATAGGGTGATAGACAAGTTCCCAAGGCCAAGCATGAAATAATGGATGAAGAAAGAAGGAAGCTTCAAGTGAATGACAAAGCCTTGCACATTCTCTTTTGTGCGTTCGGACCGGATATTTATTCAAATATGTCTTCATGTACGAGTGCAAATGAGGTGTGGGACACTTTAGAGACCACTTATAAGGGCACCAACGATATTAAGGAGACCAAGATTGGACTCAACATGAGCTACAAAAATTTCAAGATGAAGCCCGATGAAAGTGTCACAAAGATGTTTGACCACTTTTCGGTCTTTGTAAATGGTCTCAAAGGCTTCAGTGAGGTCATTCCCGAAGACAAACTTTTCCAAAAACTCATTTACTCTCTTTACGAGTCATGGGATAGGAAAAAAACTGCGATCATCGAGGCGAAAAATTTGAAGACACTAAAGCTCGATGCTCTCATGGGATCTCTTCTCACTCATGAGATAATGAAGCAAGGAAGCGATGAAGAAAAGAAAAGAGAAAAGAAGAGGATTAAGAAAAAAGAGGTAGAAAAGAAGAAACTCGTAATTGCTCTCAAAGCTTCTTTTGCTGAGAGTGATTCGAGTGAGGAGGAAGACGAAAAGATGGCTATGTTAGCCAAACGGTTCACTCGGTTTATGAAGTCTAACTGAGGAAAAAGTTTATCCGAAGATGAGACTTCAAGAACAAAAACAAAGAGAAAGATAAGGACCAAATCATATACTATGAGAGCAAGAAACTGGGTCACATTCGAACGGAGTGCCTTCAGCTAAAAAGTAAGAGCTTTGGAAAAAGAAGAAGCTCAAAGCTCAAATTACAACTTGGAGTGATTAGGAATCATCCGAGGATGAGGAGCAAGAGGTGGCTAACCTTTGCCTTATGGCTCTTGAGGAGGATCCTATGGTAACATCTAACTCATCATGTTTTGATTTTACATATGATGAATTGCATGATGCATATGATGAGTTACAAGAGGTTTAAGATGAGTTGGTAGAAAAATTTAAAGAGTCAATTTTGAAAAACAAGAAAACAATTTCTAATTTAAAAGCTCAAAACGATTCTCTTTCAAAAACCAACTTGGAACTCGAAAAGAAATTTTTGTATTTGATAAATCTTTCAAATGATCTCAAAAAAAAATATTGATTTAGAAAAACTTCTTTCTGATTTCCATGATTATCACACCAAAGAGGTGGATAATCTTAAAACTTCTTTAAACACTAATGGGAAAAATGGTTTTAAGAAAGGAAGTTCTTCAAAATCCCAATATGTGAAAAAAAATTTTGTTAACCACAAACAAAGAAGCTTCCATAAGCATTCTAGAGTTAAAAGATTAGAAGTGTATGGGTTCCTAAAGAACTTATTGCTTCTAATGATATTCATGCTATTGCTTCTTGGATTCCCAAGGAAACCAAGTTTTTAGGAGCTAATACTCATGGACCCAAAATGATTTGGGTACAAAAATCAAGAATTAATTCTTTGTTTGTAGGGAGAGCATTGCTACAAGGCTAAAGCTTCAAGCAAAAACACATGGTACCTTGATAGTGGATGCTCAAGACACATGACCGGTGACAAGAGTAGATTCTTGGAGATCAAACCAATGAGTGGAGGAGTAGTGACTTTTGGTGACAACTCCAAAGGCCACATTGAAGGGATTGGCTCCATTGGTAATCTCTTAACTAATCTTATTAAAAATATTCTTTATGTCAACGGTCTTAAGCATAATTTATTGAGCATTAGTCAATTGTGTGATAAGGGTTTTAATGTTCTATTTGATGCTAATGGATGTAAAATCATGAACATTGAAACTAATCAAATAATGTTCATAGGTCATTGCATAGGTAACATTTACATGGTGCATTTAGATGACATTCATGTTTCCAATGCATGCTTTGTTGCACAAAATAAACATGATACATGGTTACGGCATATGAAACTAGGACATGATACATGGTTATGGCTAGAACCATGCTTTGTGAAAATAATTTACCTAAATATTTTTAGGTGGAAGCCACTAATACGGCTTGTTATTTCATAAATAGAGTAATGATTAGTCATATTTTGAAGAAAACACCTTATGAGATTTTGAAGTCCAAAAACCCTAACATTAGCTATTTTCATTCATTTGGTTGTAAATGTTTTGTTCTAAACAATGGAAAAGATAATTTAGGTAATTTTAATGCTAAAAGTGATGAAACTATTTTTCTAGTATACTCTTTAAACTCTAAAGCCTATCGAGTATTTAATAAAAGAACTTTCGTTGTTGAAGAGTCCATCCATGTTGTTTTCGATGATAACCTCCTTCCGAGGAAGGATTCTTGTGATGATGATGATGTAGGAATCATTGAAGCCATTGATGAAGGACAAACATCAAAGGTGGATGAGGTTCCAACCAGAAGAAAAAACACAAGATCCACCTATTAAAGCCTTGAAGGACATGGCTATTGAGAAAAAGGAGGTCACCTACCCAAGGGAGTTCAACTATGTCAAGGGTGGTGAGATTTTGGGTGATCCATCCAAAGGGGTAACCACTCATTCTTCTCTTAAGCTCTTTAATAATATTTCATTCATTTCATGTACTGAGCCTAAAAATATCAAAGAAGCATTAAAAGATGATTTTTGGATATTGGTTATGCAAGAAAAGCTTAATCAATTTGAGAGAAGTAAAGTATTGACATTAGTTGATAGACCTAGTAATAAATCTACAATAGGAACTAAATGGGTCTTTAGAAACAAACTAGATGAGAGTGGTAACATAGTGAGGAACAAGGCTAGACTTTTTGCTCAAGGTTACACTTAAGAAGATGGAATCGATTTTGATGAAACATATGCACTCGTAGCTAGAATAGAAGCAATTAGGATGCTTCTTGTATTTGTATGCTTTCATGAGTTCAATCTTTTTCAAATGGATTTCAAAAGTGCTTTTCTAAATGGTTTTATAAATGAAGAAGCGTATGCAGAATAACCACCGGGTTTTGAGGATCCAAAATTTCCAAATCATGTTTTCAAATTCACTAAAGCTTTATATGGTTTGAAACAAGCTCCTAGAGCTTGGTATGAAAGGCTTTCAAACTTTTTGATTGAAAAAAGGTTTTGAAAAAGGCAAGGTGGACACTACACTTTTCATTAAAAGATATGACAAAGACATCTTAGTAGTTCAAATTTATGTAGATGATATTATTTTTGGTTCTAATAATGAATTATTTTGCCAAGAGTTTTCTAAGCTAATGCAGGGTGAATTTGAGATGAGCATAATGGGGGAGATTTCATTTTTCTTGGAGCTCCAAAATCAAGCAAATGAAGGATGACACCTTCATCAATCAAGCAAAGTATATAAAAGACATGCTCAAGAAGTTTGGTTTGGAGAATGTGAAGCCTCAAGCAACACCAATGAGCTCATCCATAAAGCTTGACAAAGATGAAGGAGCTAAGTGTGTCGATTCTAAGCTTTATCGTTCCATGATTGACTCCTTGCTTTACCTTACCGCAAGTATACACGATATTATGTTTAGTGTTTACTTGTGTGCTAGGTTTCAAGGTAGCCCTAGAGAATCGCACCTTATAGCCTTTAAGAGAATCTTTAGATACCTTAGAGATACATCTAGTTTAGGTCTTTGGTATCCTAGAGATTCCTCCTTTGATCTTCATGCTTTCTTGGATGTGGATTGTCACATCCTTAAAACTGGCCTAGTCGGAATTTGGTTCCAGTGACCGGAAATTTTGTATCAGATATGCTTGAAACTGTAATCTTCCAATCATTGTACTCAATTTGAAGTAATGAAAGTTGTTTGAACTTGATTTAAGTTGTGAGGACCTTTTTGTAAGAAACTCAAAGGTGGAAATATTGTTTTAAGCTAGGAGTATCGGTACGGTTTTGGCTAGACATATCGATACAACATGACCTGTATCGGTACAACCTTACTGCCATAACGAACTTACCCATTTTAGCTTAGCCGTATCGATACGGCCATAAGGTGTATCAGTACGGACCTCTGCAGAAATCTGTTTTGAATACTAAATTGAAAGAAAAAGGGGGTTAGGGTGATGACTCACCACCTAGCTTGCTCCTCCCACATGAAATACATCAGAAAAGGTGACTAATTGTCATCCAATTGACAATTGAAAGAAAGAAGAGAAAGATGATTGAATTGGGTTAGCAAACCCTCAAGGATAGGAAAGCTTTCTATTGGTTGTTAGGTAGGTGGGGAAATGATTAAGGATGGTGTATGGCTTTAAAATAAGAAACAAAGCTTTCTCCCTTACCTTTGAATCCTCCGAAAGTTAAAATTCACCCTTTGTCTTCCAACAAGCAAGCACCACCATTGTTGTCTTCAACCTCAAGCTTAAGCAAGCACCTCAATCCAATCCTCAACCTTTGTTTGATTTCGATATAGCGTATGAAAGCTTGTATCTCGGTAAGTAAAAGCCATCAATCAATTTTTGAAATCCATGGATGGTTGAAGTTTAATTTCAAGTTGAATTATTGAGCCTAATCTTTAAAATGAGCACTATATCGTTATGTAACGACGTGATTTGAAAAAAAAACTTCTAAAATATATCTCAGTTTTTTTTGGAGAAGATTAGTTTAAAAAGGGGATTTTCTTTTGAAAGATCATAATCCTTAAAAAGGATTGAAAACTGGGAAAATTGATTTTATCTGAAAATAAGACTTGGAGTCGCCACCGGTCACTTGGATAAGGTAGGCTAGACACCAGAAAACCAGAGATTCAAAATGAAAGGGTTCGGGAGTTGGTTACGTGTGGGGAAGGGTTAGCACCCCCATCACGCCTGAAAATGGGCACCAAAATATTCGTTGCTCTTAATCGAAGGAAATTGTAGAAATTTGAAAAGAATTCAATTTGGTGACCTTAATTGAAAATTAACCTTAATTGAACGGCTTTATCAAATTGGTGGGTTCAAATTAATTGGACATTTAATTAACAAAGGTGACGATACATCGGACCATAGATTAAATCGACATCAAATAAGCCCAACCACCGTGTTAATTTATGGTTCAGATCTCGTACATCACCTTTATGCATGATGCAAACAATTAAGGAATGATGACATAATATTGTCAAATTTTAATTTTCACCCGGGTCAGTAAGGATTAATCCAAATATTCGGTCAACATCTAGTAAGGCAAGACTGTTACAACACGAATATCGGGATTAATAAATACCTCATGTTTCATAATTTAAATTAATTAATGCAAAATTAATGGGTCGAATGAATGACAATTAAAGGGTGACAAACAAAGGCACAAATGTAAACATACAAAAGGAAACCCACCCAAGGTCCTAGCCCTAAAGGCCCAATTTATGGAAAGCCCAAACAGTGATCTAATTATTAGCTAAGTGAATCTAGCATTAGACCTAAATTGACTAATTAGCCCTAAAAGACTAAAACCCTAGCAAATTATGATGATTAATTTGAAATTTAATGTTGATCTAAACAGTGGAGTTAATTTCATCCTAAAAGTAATTAAGGAATATTCAATCAACTTAATAAATTCAACATTTACCCAAATGAGCTAAGAGCAAATTTAAATTTACTAAGTTAATTTGAACCCTAATCTAACTAAGGCTCTAAAGAATCTAATCCTAAAATTAATTTAATCAATTTAGGAATCGTGCCCCTATGAGTCAAGCACACGATCTAAATTAATTAAATTAATTTACCTAAATCTAATCTATACTTAAAAGCTAATAACTAGGCTCAACAATCTAAAGCCCAACACCCAAACTACTAAAAAAACTAGACCTAAAACTAAGGCCCAACAACGTCAGACAAATACATATACATATAGAGAGAGTATTATATAGATTTAAAGAGAACTAAATTAAGTATTTAAAGGAAATATATATATATATATATATATACACACAATATCATGGAGAAAAACCTTTTAGCATACATATATTAAAAGCTATATGTATATATATTATGTATAAAACCTTAGAATGTATATAATATAATCTTTATAAAATTATATATGATAAAATTCTAGAAAAAAATATGTATTTAAAGAATAACTATATGTTAAACATATTTTCTAAAAAAACATAGATTTTTTATGGAAACTATATATACGCCTTGTAAGACCATGCATGTGTTATAAATGTTTTGAAAAAGAAAACATAGCTATATATATATATATATCATGTACTATCACAAACATCACATAAAACACACATAAGAAGAACTACCATTCCAAATAATTGCTTCTCAACCATATATTAGCAGATCTAAACATAAAATGTTGTGAACAAAAAGAACTAAAAATAAAATGCATGGCAAAAAGGGGGTTAAATCTGGAAAAAAGAACTAAATCGTGAAGAAAACAAAACATAAGGGCAAAATTAAAAGAAAAACGAGGACGTGATTGAAAACTTCAGGAAACTGTGGAGGACCCGGAGAGTAGTTACGAAAGGCAGAGTGACTTCGGGGGGAATTAGACCATGCGAGGGGACTAGTTGCGTAATTTAAAAAGGCAGAAGCCCTCTGGACGCTATTTTGAAGACACGGAGGTCCTTAAACAGCTATTAGACCCTTTTTAAATCGTAAAATCATTACAAAAACTCATTATCAGACCATATTTACCTCTTTTAGCCATTATTTCCCAGAAAAAAAATGCTCACCGTCTCTTTGCTCTCTCTAAAGCTGGGATGAACACCGCCGTGTGTTCATCCGCAAACCCAGATTCCAGCGAGTTTTCCAGAACCCGGTGACGCCTCCACCGTACGCCACCGTGTCAGCCACCGCTCACCGGCGGCCGGCGAACTCTCAAAACACCTAAAAAAACTTCATTTTTTCGATTTAAACCCAGATTTGCCACCCTTTTTTGAAGCCCAGGCCTCCATTCCCCTCTTTTTTAAAAGATCCAAAACGAAAATAAAGAAAAAAAGAGCCCCCTTTTTGAAGATTTATCCTTCGATCGGTTCACCCGTCATGACTGAGAAAGCCAAAGGGATTGTGTAACCCCATTTATCCGGTCTAATCGCAAGACCGAATCGAGCGAGTCACACGGGGAATATTGGAGTAAAACTCAAAAGTTTCACTTCAATAAACAACCCTTTTTTTCTTTTACTTTGTAGATGTAACTTATTTAACCTAGGTGTGAGAGAAAGCAATGGTCAAAATCTCAACTCATTTGGGCGTCAAATCGACATCTGAATGTCTCGTTACGCGAACTAGGGACCAAATTGTGAAACTACACAATTACATGGTATTTTTTTTTATCAAATTGATACTAACTACGCTTAATTATTCGGGTTTCAAGCTCACATCTAAATTTTTAGCTTAAATCGATCAACCAAACGTTGCCAATTGCATTCACAAACATTTAGGGACTAAAACGTAAATAGTAAAAGCTTTAGAAGATACTTTTAACCAACTTTAACCACCACGGTATCGATACACTTAACCAAGGTATCGATACAGTCCTTTGTATTTTCAAATCAGTAATTCCAGTAGCATTTACCGTATCGATACGACCCCGATACATCCTTCTTCATCGTATCGATACGAAGCTCACTGTACCGATACGCTTTGCCTATTTCAGCAATATGGTATCAATATGGTGACCTGAGTATCGATACATCTGGGCCTGTAATGTCATATTTTGCTCGCTAAATAATCCGTAAACCATATTTAAACTCCTAAGCATACTCCTAACCTATAACAAACATATTTAAGGATCAATCTTCATCATTTTGCAGCAAAAACATCATTCACATATGTGCTATCACAATTCAAATAAAATCTAGAGGCATGCATCCTAGCAAAGCAACCACAAAACTTCCAAAAGCTCCAATCAACCAAAAACCAGCATATAAAGGCCATTTACAACTCATATAGGCACTATACAAGTGTGCCAAACCAAGGAATTCACAACATACGTTCCCAAATCCAAAAAGGTATTCTCCCATTGCCAAACTTATTACTATTGAAATGTAAAATCCATACTTGAGGTATGAGCAATGCTTGGACTCTCCCACTTGCTATTTTGTTGTCCGATGTCTCTACTTATCTGCATTGTTAGGAAAAGAGAGCGTAAGCGATAAGCTTAGTGAGGGCTGCTAAAAAAAAAGCCACTAGCAATGCGTTTAGAAAACCATTTCTTATTAAACCGTTTTCACCATGCTCATAACAAGGCTCATGCTTTAAAATCAAAGCAATTCTCAATGCAAGTTTTACATACTTAAACTTTCCACAAATCTCAAGATATCATCTCTTGTATAAATCGCGTATACAATTTCATTTCAAGCAATGATACAAGTAAACTCATATATTGGCATTCAAGTGACCCGGATGGTTACTTTGCCATCCCTATACACAAGAAGCTTGCTGCACTTTCCTTAAACAAACACATCGGATATACGGATACACATTGATGGAGCTTGCTGCTATCTCCACCAATACTTATGGAGCTTGCTGCTCTCTCCATAAGACAGATCTCATGGTGCTTGATGCTCTCACCATTTAAGAATCTCGTGGTGCTTGCTGCTCTCACCACAATATACTTCGGTAGCCTCAAAACAATAGTTGATCAGCTATTGCGGAGCCGAAGGCCGCACGCACATGCGAATTTTGCTACATTTTATAGTGCACTCTCATCCTATTGGTCGACCAATTATATCCGATTATCATAAGCATCATCACTTGCCAATATATACTTCAAAATCATGTTAACCTACTGTTTTCAATGCATCAACATAAACCATAGCATATCCCATTTTAAAACATAATCAATGCATAACATTATCTAATCAAGTTGTAACCTCTTGAAAATCATAAATCAACCTCATGGGATAACATGAATCATTTCTCAATTCATAAAGAAAAACATGCATAATAGTAGGTGACGAAACCATTTCCAAAACATGAGCATGATTAACCAAAACAATGGGAATAACCGAGAAACAAGAGCAAAACTTCTCATACTTACTTTTGAGCTTAGATTAGTGTTTCAAGCTTAATCTAAACCCCTAAACCTTGCTTTCAAACCCTTGAAAAGCTTTAAAAAAACCAGTGCCACTCACCAATTACACCTCGCTCGCTTTGCCGAAGTAATTTCAAGCTTTCGCAACGTCCACAAAACCCTCCAAAGCTAATGAATCAACATCCCCTGCTCCTTACCAAAGAAAAACATAGAATTAATGCACTTCATTGCATCAAAACCTCCAGCAACACACAACAACACTTTCGTCTCAACATAAACAAGCTTTTGCCTAACAAAAACAACCGAAAACACTGGCGAAACCTTACTAACTAATCTCCAGCCACTACCCAGCGAGTTTAGCAACAAAACAACATCAACATACATCCAAAAACACATCCTCATCACCCTATTATCAACAGCCATCAATTAACCACTTAAACAAGCCATAATGACACGTGTCGTTTTCGTGTCAATTAATTCCTTCTTCTTAGATAATAAATAAAGGAATTCAAACGTAGTAAAAGAGAAGTAAGGGTCGATCCCACAGAGACTAAGAGAATTTCCTGATTTATGTTTGTTCAATCGGTTAGCCAATAAGAGAGTTGAATAATATTTAAGTACGGTGGGAATTTGTGGAATTAAGTAAAAAAAATAAGAGATTGTAGAGAAGAATAGGAAGTGGATTCAATATGGTAAAGATTAGCCTCGGGCTCTTGCTTTAACTCAGTTTCCTCGGATCATTGGAAGAAAGATTTTTTTGCTTCGGGATTCACGTCGGTTACTTGCCTACGAGGATCAATCATTGTGACTGTGCCTTGTATACCGAATACCCAAGTGCCATCTTTGATATCGATTTAGGAAATTGATCTAATCAAAAACAATGTTGTAGATAAAAAAATGTTTTAAGTAAATGCCGACTCGGACTATGTTATTTCAATAATAACTGACTCCGAACTCAGTTTCCTCTTAGCAAGCAATTTTGTTAAGTGTGTTCCCAGGAAGTCGAATGTGCTTCAATAGCCGATCCTTCCTCCCACACATTTAACCAAAACAACATCCTGACCAACGTCAACTTTGGTTTTGAAATCATTTTGATTTTGAAATGAAGCTTAGAAAACTGAGAGAGGCACTCGAAGTTGTTTAAGTGCTTTTCAATCCTCACGTTGGAATTGAGTCATTGCTTTAGCTTTTGGCTATGGGAAACTTAGCTAAGTATGATAGAAATCATACTCAGCATCTTTGAAAAAAGTAAAAACTTGAAAAAGTGAAAATGGAGAAGAAAAGTAAAAACTTCTTTTAATAAAGAAAAACAAGAACAAATTAAAAACCCAAAAGATGAGAGATGATTTTTGAGTTTGCCAAAAGGGGATATTTATAGCAGCCTAAAACCCAAAAAACAACCCTAAAGAGATAAAAGATAAATCCTAAATTATTCAAATTAATTACAAAAGATAATTCCAAAGTTTGAATTTAAATTCTAGCTGATAAGTCATCTGAAACGCGGCTGATAAGCTATCATCGCTGCTGACGTGGCCTCTTCTAGAAGCTGTTGACGTGGCGTCCAATCAGACTTTCATGCCCAGATTCATGCCCACTAATCCAGCCATAAGTCCAGAAAATAAAAAATTGCACAATTTCATCAGTTTTAGCAACATTTCTGGAATCTACTATTCTGCATTGAAAATGAACAAAAATGCCCAAATTAGCAACTTAAAACAACCAATCAAGGAGTAATTATCGATAGAATAATGCATACTTTAAGCACTAATCACATAACCTCAAAGATATCAATATCAAAACTTAGCAACCTACCTAGTTTCGGGATTCCATTGATAAAATCACTCATTCAACATTATCAACCATCCAAAAAATGTCACAAATCTCAATCATAAAACCCAACATTAATAGATCATAGCAAATCTTTACAAAATCCCTCAATTAACATCATTTAAACCAAATTTCCATAATCATATTATCAAAACCCATTAGAAATCAATCATAAAAGATCAAGAACTTGGGAATTTCAGTAAAGAACCTTTCATTAGAGGAGAAGAACGAAACCTTACCTCCAATGATGACTTTCCCTTTCAATTGAGAAGATTTACATGAGAAAACAAAGATAAAACAACAAAGTTTTGTTAAGAATACATTAAGAAACCATTTGAGATTAAAAAGATAAATCAAATCTGATGTTTACCTCAAATCTTTGAAAGAAAATGAATTTTTGGCTAGAGAGAATTTAAGAGAAAATAAAAGAGAGAAACTGTAGTTACGTAAAATGTATTTTGGGAAATAAAGTGAGTAATTAATTCTCTCCACATGTTTTATTTAATTAAAGCCATTTAAAAAGTCATCCAATTAAAAACGAAAAGTCTTAATTAGACTCTTGGTCAAATCTCCTTAAAGATTCAAAGTTTTTATCTTTTACGATTTAGTCACTAAAAACAGTTTTGCACATTTTACATTTTGGTCACTAGTCCAAAAATGTCAAACTCCCAAATCACATTTTCCAAAATTGATTTCACTATAATCACATACATATTAAATCAGGATTATAAAATATTTTTATATATTTTATTTTGATGAAAAACCATTTTTACCAAATTAATCCCGAAACTAGTCCTAACCGCTAAAACCGATTCAACCGAACCCTTAAGCCAACCCGAATAACACCTAGGCCCAAATTCAGGGCATTAAAAATTGTCACCAACATGAAAGGACGGCACCACGAAGGAGATGAGACACTGTGAAGGTAAAAAACTGACCCCTCTTTTTATGCGTATGCTTCGAATTAAGGAAAAGAAAAGAACAATATACCTCTAAAACTGAGGCTTTTCTCTTGCTTCTATTGCTCTGATGGTTGCCGAATGGCTTACAACAATTTGGGGCTTTTGTTATATAGCCATATTTACATGCATTTCAAAAAAGAAAAAAGAAATTATCTATTGCCTATAGGTTGTTTTCTTTCTGATTTGGCCGGATTCATTTATCATTCTACCTTCTAATGATTTTTGCACATTTTCCTCTGACATTGTTTCTTTGTTCCCTTGCACATGTGACCACTGGAGGAGAGGAGGGGGACCAGATGAGCTAGGATGGTTTGCTGACGGGGCCGTTGAGGTGGCGCTGATGTGGCGAGGCAGTGGTGAGTTGGCGTTGGGCCACTGGTTGCTTCAGCCGACGTGGTGGCAAATGTGGCACTGAAGGAGTCGAAGGGTTGGTCGTGTGAGCTGCACGCGTGCGTGGGAACACCAACGGTTGCGCGTGCAACGCGTGGCGAGTTCTAGAAGCTTCCCCCGCTTTGATCAGAGCCGTCTGATGAGATCCAGATCCAACGATGGATATGTGGCTGCGCAGAACCAAATAGATTAGGGTTTTTGATGTAATTAGGGTTAGGTGTTTAATTAGGTTGGCCCAAAACGGGCCATGTGTAATTTTATTTGTTTGGGCTTAATAACATGTAAATGGACTGTAAAATATTGAACTTGGTTTTTATTTAATACGAGCTTTATTTGATACATTGAGTTTTATTTCATATAATTTTTGTTTCTTTTCTGATTTCATATATAAAGATAGTAATAGAATAATGACCGATATAATAGTAACATAATACTAATAAAAGGGATATTAAAATAGAACTATGATTGTAACAAAAAAGGGTTAATAATACATAGTAATAATAAAAGGGTAATGATGTTAGAATAAAGCGAACATAATAAGATAACATTATAATTTTTAGGGGTTTTTCAAGAATGGATAATAGGATATAGCAAAACTATGATAGCATTTACATAACTTAGTAATTTTTGATTTTTTGGGTTTTAAAAGCATAACATATAATGTAGAATAACTAGTATAATATGATAGTAATTACAATAAAAAATATGCTATTAATATTTTTGGGTTTTCTTTTTAATTCTAAAGGTAAACATATATATATATATATATATATAGTAAGATAGTCGAGATTAATCAAAGCGCAGCCCGTTATTGTAAAATCAAAACAAAAACAAAACCCAGACAAAATTAGTGATTACAGTTGCCCCTCTTTGCTCATTCTTCTTAGAGCAAAGACTAAAATCACTAACTTTGTCCTACTTCCCTGTGAAGTTCGGATCATCATGCACTGTAGGTACTGATGGCCGAAAATGAAGGTCCAACACTAAAGGATTTACGGACAACCTAGATCACCAAGCACTGGAGGTCTTACTGTGATGTCTAGAAAATGAAGGTCCAACACTAAAAGGATTTACAGACAACCTGGCTCACCAAGTACTGGAGGTCTTACTGTTGGCCGAAAAAATAAGGGTCCAACATTAAAGGATTTACGGACAATCTAGCTCACCAAGCACTGGAGGTCTTACTGCTGGCTAGAAAATGATGTCAAACACTAAAGGATTTACTGACGATTTTGATTATCATGCACTGAAGGTCTTACTGATTCCTGAAAATGAAGGTTGAGCACTGGAGGCTGCTGATGGTTTGTATTACCATGCACTGGAGATCTTACTATGATTTTTGTTAGATAGGTTCTTCTCGACGGGAACCCTTTATTCTTGTTAAATGTTTGAGATTCTCAACTTTTGTTGTGATCCATCTTTCGAGAAAGCATGGATCGAAGTCTTGTCTTAGTTTCATGAAAGTATGGATTGAGGTCTTGCTGAATTCCACCTCTTATATCACAAAGTCTCAGATTAAGATCATTATAAACCTGTAAAAAGATAAAATGATGGATACATGAATTAGCATGCCCCCTATCCTAGGGATGTTTAATCCATATGATGCATGAATGAATGAATGAATGTTAAATGAGGACTATTTGTTGAATTCTAGTTCTTTGAGGAAGCTGATTGAAAAGTCTCGGTCTCCCTTTTTAGAGGACCACTGTGGCTAGAAGTTCCCATCTCATACTCGGGTTCAACCTTTTAGAGTGTATCCTGCTTAAATGGTTAGTTTAATCAGGAGGGGTTTTGATTGATTTGTCATTTTCGTGCCCCCAACAAAAAAAAATTTGTTACTTATTCTTGCTTTCTTGTTGCTAGCAAATTTCTGACTTCTTTATCAAAAGACCAGATCAAAAGTTTTCTCTTATCAACCCTGGCTTGAAATCCCAAGTTTTAAAGTTTTCATTACAGAGCTGCTCCATTCTCTTCGAGGGACACTTCATCACCTTAAGCCCCGCATTGCCCTTTCAAGTTCGGGCTCTATCGATCTTTGTCAACCTAAGATAGTCATTTGCATTTAAATCCTTATGACTTGAAAACAATTTTTGAATAAAAGAATTTTGTTTTAAAGGGCCAGCTTGCTAACTGATACTTTAATTAGTGATACGTTTTTTAAAAATTGATATTTAATGCTTGAAGGCTTAAAGATTTGAAAAGAACAGAAAAGACTAGGATCCCCTAGATATCCAATGCGGGAGCATCCTGGATTCAAACCCAATGGTCAATGGCTCGCCTTTGAATGTTGTGGAAATGTTCGAAGTTGTGGTACCTTTCTCAAATGGCTCGATTCATCCTCATGATTATGGTATTTGCTTAATCGGCTCGAAAACTACTCCTTCTAGTTCTCGCCATCTCTCTCGATAAAAAAACTTGAGTTCTCCGACTTTTATTTAGCCCATAGAGCGCGGATAAGATCACTCTCTAATCGTAAGAGTGTAACTCTGATTGTAATTAATATGGTGTCAGTGTCCTCAATAATTTATCGCTGACGCTAGGGTATTGGACAGATGGAGCATGCCTCCTTATTAGATTTGTTCTCCTCCCACAGCTCCATCAGTATGCTCCGAGACTTATTCAATTTATTCATTCATTTCTTTTTTCTTAGGGGAATTCAACTCATCACAGTCCTTTGTCTCGAGGATAATGATAGAACATGCCCTTTACATATATACCCATGATATTAAAAAAAATCTCTTCATTGGAAATAGAAAAATGAAAACAAATGCCCTTTACAAAAGTCCATCGGTACCTTCGGGTCGGAAGTAGCAAGGTTAATTTAAATATAAAAAGGAAAACTGAAAATGCAAAGGAAAACATGCAAATTTCCATCTAAGACAAAGATGAGATGACTCTAACGATTTCAGCAACTTTGGGCCGATCTTGCCTTTTCCACTTCTCGAAAGAAGCAACCCTTTAGTGGCCCCCATGATTGGGCAAGGGATTGGTAGTCACATCCGGTGTGTCAAGCTGCAGGACTCCGGTATTGAGTAGGTTCTGAACCACCCTCTTAAAGGCTTTTCAGTTGTCGATGTTATGGCCGATAATTCCCGTGTGGTACTCACACTTAGCCTTAGGGTCGAACCATGCTGGATAAGGAGGCTGCATCGGAGTAAGGCGATAAGGGCAAACCAAGTCTGCCTCGTAAAGCTTAGGGTATAACTCGCTGTAAGTTATGGGCAAAGGAGTGAAGACCTCCTCTTTCCCCCTTCGGCTGGGCCCTTGTGAATTTGCCGCTGACTTTGGTGCGATCGTGACATTGCTTGGGTGGTGAGTACTCACATGGCTTACCTCATTATTTTTCTTCGGGTACTTTTACAGATTTTCCCCAATTTTGAGCTTGCCGCTCTTGAAAGCAGCCTCGATGGATTCTGTAGCATTCACAAATTCGGGAAATCCCAAGGATATGTTGCTAATTGTCTTCTCATAAAGTGGACCCTATAGTGTATCCATAAATAGGCGGGTGATTTCGCTCTCCAAGATAGGCGGTTGAACTTGTGCCGCAATGTCCCTTCATCTCTGGGCGTACCGACACTTTCATTTTGGCCCTGAGTTAAACCCTGAAGCAACGTTCTACTTGGGACCATGTCCTTCACGTGCTTGTATTGCTCAACAAAGATTCTCAACAAATCCTTCCATGTCTTCACATTGGCACGGCTCAGCTGAGCGTACCAACGGGTAGCTACCCCAGTCAAGCTGTCTTGAAAGCAAAAAATAAGAAGATTTTCATTTTCAAGTGTGTCGCCATCTTACAACAATATATAGCCAAGTAGGCTGAAGGGCAAGTAGTACTATCATACTCCTCGAAGTCGGGTACTTTGAATTTGGGCGGGATGACCAAATCGGATATCAAGCATAACTCATAGGGATCTATTCCATAATTGTCGGTCACTTGCATCGAGCTGGCCTTCTCTTCCATCTAGAGGCGTTGCTCCTCAAACTTCTTTTCAAACTATTTTCTCAATCTTGTCTCTACCTCGTTCATTAGGTCCAAGTCTGGGACTTCAATACCAACGTCATTCTCAAAATTATGCCCTACCTCGATTGGAGTCTAAGAGATGCCCCGTCTATATGGACATTTTTTAGAGTTGAGCCCTCCGGTTGAACCTTTGTGCGGGAAGTGTCTCCACCTAGGTCCTCCACATTGGAATGTTCATCAAGAACTATGGCTTTCCCATGGTCAGTCTTCTCTAATAACGCGGTGATGCGGGCTATGATCTCATCTTGGGACCTTTCAATTCTCGACTCGATACCGCCCAAACGTTCCTCAATATCCTTTTGTGACTTCTCAACACTATCCAACCTATCTTCTATGACCTTCATCTGAGAACGCGTGCCATACGAGTGCGAAATGGTTGCAGTTCAAACTTACTGCCATGAAATTCCCACTATTACTCTAGTTTTCTCACTTATGAATGCAAATACATTATATGCATTAAAATGCATGAAGACAAGTTAAAATTAATTAATAAATGTAATATGCAATGAATGCAAAATTAATGTCTAAGTACAAAGATGTTGATGCAATTAAATAAACGAGAAAACATTAACAAATGTCAATGAAAGAAAAAAGCAAATGAGTGTTGATCGACGAACATCCTCATTAAACAACTTTCTATAACGGAGATCGAGTCCTATTACAGCAAGAAGAGAAAAACTTCTTCATAGGTTATGTCTAAAGATAAGGTTGCCTTTTCTCATCTTCTTGATCAACCTTGAACTTCGGGATTCTTCGACCCATTGTTATGGATTCTTTCTCCCATTACGAAATCCTTAAACTTTAGAATGTTCTTGGATCAACACTTCATTGAGAAAATGTCATGAAGATACAAAACAAATAAAACAAAAAGGTTAGTAACAGGCATAATGAAAGGCAAATACGTCAAAGCGAAAAAAGGCCTAAAATCATGGATCATGGTTCGCTAGGTTATCCGCATGGCTCTAATGGGGCGGGTTTCTTAGATTCTCACACATGGGTTTGGTTCTAATCAGGGTACTCAAACCTATCTTATCACCTACTAAGGCAACAAGAACCCCAATTCTGGCCCATTACAAGCTTGCAAATTGGTTTCGGTTTGAGGGAAAGCACGACCTAGTGACGTAGAGTGCTGCTCACATGTTAAAAGGCGTAGATTCCGGAAGTGAATTACCAACCCCTGGAGGGCTTCTCACATGGGTATATGGCATTTCACTCTCACTTAAGGGAAGAAGCTCGGGAATAGAGCTTGATGATATGATGCAACACATGTCGGTGATTCCGTAGAAATTAAATGAAAATTAATTTGAAGTCCACTAACTATCAAAGCTCGTGAAATCATAGTCACATTTTCAAGAAAGAATCGACCTCGTTAAAAATCAAATTAAATTTGCAACATTTTCCATCATCAAAAGCAACAAATATTTTATTGGCTTAACTCTCTTTTGTAAAAACAAAGTCCCCAGCGGAGTCGCCAAGTTGTAACGACGTGCTTTGAAAAAAACTACTAAAATATATCTCACTTTTTGGAGAAGATTAGTTTAAAAAGGGGTTTTTCTTTTGAAAGATCATAATCCTTAAAAAGGATTGAAAACTGGGAAGATCGATTTTATCTAAAAATAAGACTTGGAGTCACCACCGGTCACTTGGATAAGGTAGACCGGACACCAGAAAATAAGAGATTCAAAATGAAAGGGTTCGGGAGTTGGTTACGCGTGGGGAAGGATTAACACCCCTATCACGCTCTAAAATCGGTACCAAAATATTCGTTGCTCTTAATAGAAGGAAATTGTCGAAATTTGAAAAGAATTCAATTTGGTGACCTTAATTGAACGGGCTTTTATCAAATTGGTGGGTTCAAATTAATTGGACATTTAATTAACAATGGTGATGATACATTAGACCATAGATTAAATCGACATCGAATAAGTCCGACTGTAATGTTAATTTATGGTTCAGATCCCGTACATCACCTTTATGCATGATGCAAACAATTAAGGAATGATGACATGATCTTGTCAAATTTTAATTTTTACCCGGGTCAGTAAGGACTAATCCAAATATTCGGTCAACATCTAATAAGGCAAGACTGTTACAACACGAATATCGGGATTAATAAATACCTCATGTTTCATAATTTAAATTAATTAATGCAAAATTAATGGGCCGAATGAATGACAATTAAAGGGTGACAAACAAAGGCACAAATGTAAACACACAAAAGGAAGCCCACCCAAGGTCCTAGCCCTAAAGGCCCAATTTATGGAAAACCCAAATAGTGATCTAATTATTAGTTAAGTGAATCTAGCATTAGCCCTAAATTGACTAATTAGCCCTAAAAGACTAAAACCCTAGCAAATTATTATGATTAATTTGAAATTTAATGTTGAGCTAAACAGTGGAGTTAATTTCGTCCTAAAAGTAATTAAGGAATATTCAATCAACTTAATAAATTCAACATTTACCCAAATGAGCTAAGAGCAAATTTAAATTTACTAAGTTAATTTGAACCCTAATCTAACTAAGGCTCTAAAGAATCTAATCCTAAAATTTAATTTAATCAATTTAGGGATCGTGACCCTATGAGACGAGCACACGATCTAAATTAATTAAACTAATTTACCTAAATTTAATCTATACTTAAAAGCTAATAACTAGGCTCAACAACCTAAAGCCCTACACCCAAACTACTTAAAAAACTAGACCTAAAAACTAAGGCCCAACAACGTCAGACAAATACATATACATATACATATACATATAGAGAGAATATTATATAGATTTAAAGAGAACTAAATTAAGTATTTAAAGGAAATATATATATACACAATATCATGGAGAAAAACCTTTTAGCACATATATATTAAAAGTACGTGTACATATATTATATATAAAAACCTTAGAATGTATATAATATAATCTTTATAAAACTATATATGATAAAATTCTAGAAAAAGGTTATGTATTTAAAGAACAACTATATGTTAAACATATTTTCTAAAAAACACATATTTATTATGGAAACTATATATACGCCTTGTAAGACTATGAATGTGTTATAAATCTTTTGAAAAAGAAAACATAGCTATATATATATATATATACATATCATGTACTATCACAAACATCACATAAAACGCACATAAGAAGAACTACCATTCCAAATAATTGCTTCTCAACCATTTATTAGCAGATCTAAACATAAAAACGTTGTGAACAAAAATAACTGAAATTAAAATGCATGGCAAAAGGGGTTAAATCTGGAAAAAATGACTAAATCGTGAAGAAAACAAAACATGGGGGCAAAATTAAAAGAAGAACGAGGACGTGATTGAAAACTTCAGGAAACTATGGAGGACCCGGGGAGTAATTACGAAAGGCGGAGTGGCTTCGGGGGGAATTAGACCATGCGGGGGGATTGGTTGCATAATTTAGAAAGGCGAAAGCCCTCCGTACGCTATTTTGAAGACACAGAGGTCCTTAAACAGCTATTAGACCTTTTTTAAATCGTAAAATTATTATAAAAACTCATTATCAGATCATATTTACCTCTTTTAGCCATTATTTCCCAGAAAAACAAAACACTCACCCCCTCCATGTTCTCTCTAAAGCAGAGATGAACACTGCCGCGTGTTCATCCCCAAACCCAAATTTCGACGAGTTTTCCAGAACCCGACGACGCCTCCGCCGTACGCTGTCGTGTCGGCCCCGCTCGTCGGTGGCCGATGAACTCTCAAAACACCCCCAAAACTTCCTTTTTTCTATTTAAATCCAGATCTGCCACCCTTTTTTGAAGCCCATACCTTCATTCCCCTCTTTTTTATAAGAACCGAAACGAAAATAAAGAAAAAAAGAACCCCATTTTTTGAAGCTTTATCCTTCGATCGGTTCACCCATCATGGCTGAGAAAGTCAAAGGGATTGTCATCAACACGAAAGGACGCCACTACGAAGGAGATGAGACACTCCCAAGGTAAAAAACTAACCCCATCTTTTTATGCGTATACTTCGAATTAAGGAAAAGAAAGGAACAATATACCTCTAAAACTGAGGCCTTTCTCTTGCTTCTATTGCTCTGATGGTTGTTGAATGGCTTACAACAATTTGGGGCTTTTGTTATATAGCTATATTTACATGCATTTAAAAAAAAGAAATTATCTATTGCCTATTGGTTGTTTCCTTTCTGATTTGGCCGAATTCATCTGTCCTTCTGCATTCTGATGATATTTGCGCGTTTTCCTCTGACATTGTTTCTTTGTTCCCCTGCACATGTGACCACTGGAGGAGAAGAGGGGGACCAGATGAGCTGGGATAGCTTACTGACGGGGCCATTGAGGTGGCGCTGATGTGGCGAGGTAGTGGTGAATTGGCGTTGGGCCACTGGTTGCTTCAGCCGACGTGGTGGCAAATGTGGCACTAAAGGAGTCGAAGGGTTGGTCGTGTGAGCTGCACGCGTGCGTGGGAACACCAACGGTTGCGCGTGCAACGCGTGGAGAGTTCTAGAAGCTTCCCCCGCTTTGATCAGAGCCGTCTGATGAGATCCAGATCCAACGATGGATATGTGGCTGCGCAGAACCAAAGAGATTAGGGTTTTTGATGTAATTAGGGTTAGGTGTTTAATTAGGTTGGCCCAAAACGGCCATGTGTAATTTTATTTGTTTGGGCTTAATAACATGTAAATGGACTGTAAAATATTGAACTTGGTTTTTATTTAATACGAGCTTTATTTGATACATTGAGTTTTATTTCATATAATTTTTGTTTCTTTTCTGATTTCATATATAAAGATAATAATAAAATAATGACCGATATAATAGTAACATAATACTAATAAAAGGGATATTAAAATAGAACTATGATTGTAACAAAAAAGGGTTAATAATACATAGTAATAATAAAAGGGTAATGATGTTAGAATAAAGCGAACATAATAAGATAACATTATAATTTTTAGGGGTTTTTCAAGAATGGATAATAGGATATAGCAAAACTATGATAGCATTTACATAACTTAGTAATTTTTGATTTTTTGGGTTTTAAAAGCATAACATATAATGTAGAATAACTAGTATAATATGATAGTAATTACAATAAAAAATATGCTATTAATATTTTTGGGTTTTCTTTTTAATTCTAAAGGTAAACATATATATATATATAGTAAGATAGTCGAGATTAATCAAAGTCCAGCCCGTTATTGTAAAATCAAAACAAAAACAAAACCCCAGACAAAATTAGTGATTACACGTTATAGTGATTGTATTGATTCCTTGTGTTTCTTCCTAGCTCAAAAATTGTAAGGAAATAACCCGTAATCTCCAAACAGGTCTAGAAGCAAAGGAATCGCAATCCGATAACCTTGAAGTCTCCGATTACTATGTCAGTGTAGTCGTGTCAAGGGATAGGCGAGGAGCCATCTCGTTGCATTCGTTATGTTGCAATTGCATTTTTGTTTAAGGGCTCGCATAGAGCAAACATGTGTAGATGCTAATAGAAAGCATGGTAAGTCCCCAATGTTATTCGATTTGTTATAAGTCCCTATGTGATATGTGAAATATGATATGTGAAATACGCTACATGTGTATTTTGATATGGATGTGTTATAATATGAAATACGAAGCCAAGGCTCGATTTGCTATCCGATATGATGTGATCCGAAAGGTAAGAACTATGATGAAATATGTGACTTGGACATTCATGGACATTGGATACAATTGGCATGCCATAGGGTTATTCGAGCTCACCAAGTAAGGGATTGGACTACGGTCTGGGGCTACGGCCTATATGTGTGGTGAAATAAGGATGGATTGTGTATGGCACTATCCGGAGCTACGACTCAAGGCTACGGCCTATTTTCGATATATGTGGTGTACACGGGAATCCACGTATCCATTGGTTATCATGTCCAAGGAAATGGTATGCTTATGTGATCTATAATTGCTATATGAAATCATGACTAATGACTATGAATATGTTTTGCTATGATTGATGTTATGTAAATTGTTAACCGAGCATGCTTATACGACATTCATGTAATTGATAAATCTATTGTGTATTTGTTATGACTACCTCACTAGGCTAAGTAAGCCTAACGTCTTAGTGTCTCATGCATTTTCAGGACCTTGAAAGAATCTGAGCCTTGATTGTGTGTTGCGGTTGCAAGTCACTCTCATCGACCTCATGTATGCTTAACTTTTGCTTTGAACTCCTAGTAAGGTGGCATATGGTTTAGACATGTCATATTTGTGCCTTTTGATATGTGTGTAATAGCCTAATAGTTCCTAAGTGTTGTATGTGGAAATTGACATGTTTTGGAATTGTTTAACTAGCTAAAATGAGCTTAAAATCACCAAAAGGTGAAAATTAGGTAAATGGATTCGGAACGCTCTAAAATTTTGTATGCTATTAGAATTACAGATTAATAACTTGCTGGTAAAATTTCATGGCATTCGGACATCGTTCAACAAGTTATTTCGAATAAAAACTAGATAAAATTTGTCATTATAGGGCAGGCGCATCGATACGGGTCAAGCTGTATCGGTATGGCCTTGCATAATTGGACTTGATAAAACAGGGCGTACCGATACACATAGGGGGTGTATCAATAAGAAATTGGATAGTAAGGTCTAAAAATAAATTGTATCGATACGGTCTTTAGGGTGTATCGAAACGGCCAACCTGGTCAACGCGTATCGATACGAGTTTAGGGGTATCAATACCGACTTGCTATCCTTGATCTAAAAAATGAAAATTCGACTTATGGTACCGATACGACCCTAAGTGTATCGGTACGGAGTTTGTTAATTCTGTTAAAAGGCTTAAAACACAGTTTTGAGAAGTTTATAAAATGGTCACTAAAACTTGTTTAGCCTAATTGGATAGGTAAACGATCTCCGTTAGTAACGAAACTTCACAGGGTAATAATTGGTAAGTTTAATTGTTATTTATAAATAGAAACTCTAATTAAGTCCCTTAATTGGTAAATTTACAATTTAGTCCTTAAATTCATAAAAGTTTAAAATTGACCCCAGATCAAGTAAGCTAATTATGAATTAGTTTGATAAGTCATAAAAGAAGATTAAGAAGACATGTTGAATAAAATTCCGATCTCTGATCAAAGTCTCCAAACTTCAAATCTGTCTCAGGTAACACTCTTCGACCCGGTTTCTTACCAGGCCGGGAAGAGGTGTTACATGGATTATGGGGGATGTAAGATAGATAGAAAGAGTACCTCCGGAACTTGCCAATTATTAGGTAGTATGCTCATATCTTGGTTCTCTAAGAAACAAAATAGTGTAGCTTTATCTACCAACGAAGCGGAGTATATATCGTTCAGGAGTTCTTGTGCTCAAGTCCTTTGGATGAAGCAACAACTCTTAGATTATGGAGTCGATGTAGGTACCATACCCCTTATTTTTGACAACATTAGTGTCATTTGTCTCACTAAGAATCCCATCCAACATTCTAGAACCAAATACATAGAAATTAGACATCATTTTATTATAGATCATGTCTTGAAAAATGATGTAGTTCTAGAGTATGTTGACACCTTACACCAATTTGCGGATATATTTACCAAACCTTTAGATAAAGAGCAATTTTGGACTCTTAGGAGAGAGTTAGGTTTAACCAGCCTCTCTTGACCCTTTAGAGTCTTTTAAGGTCAAAAATTTGCTTGAATTCAATTGATTGATATGCATGTGTGATTTTGCTTCTTAATGCATCTATGGTTGTTGCTAGGGGGAGTATGTATCCATTTTAGACCATACATGTTGTTTACATATCATTTGTATGCATTTCGGTTCGAATAAAACCAAACTTTTGAGCAACTTGTGGCTCAAAATGCATTTTCTAGGTTATCCGTATCGAAACGGATGAAGGTGTTTCGATACACCATTCTTGTCTCAACCCAGATTGTATTTCTCAGCACAAGTGTATCGATACGGGTCCAACTGTATCGATACGGGTCCAACCGTATCGATACGGGTTCAAGAATAGGTTTTGATACAGTTCAGTTCGTATCAAAATAGTACTAGTGTTTCGGTACACCTTTATCGATACGCTACATGGCGCATCGGTACATGATGTCGTCTATCCTTAAATGAGTCATTAAATGGGTTTAACTTTAATTCAAACACTTTTTTCTCAAAACTCTAACCGATTTTCCCTTTAAATACACACCCAATTCCAAGTTTTTTCATATCAGTTCATCAAAGATTTTGAGGGGTTTTACTCTAAACATCATCCCAAGCTATTCTCATCAAAGATTGTGCATTGCTTCATCCTCATTCATCCATAATCCCAACTTCAAGGTATACAACTCTTTTCTTTTTTTAATTTCATTTTGATTTCTATATTGTTTCTACTTAGTTTTGTGTTTTAAACTTATACATACTATAGTTTTTCAAGTTTCTATTTTTTGAAATTCTTTTATTCGATTATAAAAATATACCGTATAAGTTTTTTTAATCTATTTCTCAAAATTCTTTTTACCAAAAGTTTATTTTATACTTGTATATGTTTTTAAACTATAGATTTCTTTTACAATACCTTGAATTATTGGATTGAATATTGGATCGAATATAATGATTTATGCATACATTGTTTTGTGCCTTAAAATTGTTTTCCAGATTATCTATGACATTGAGAAAGAGAGCTAGAACAACCGAGGTTGGCGAGTCTTCAACTGAAGACAACTCGACTCTTCCCAACCTTAGCGTTATTTACCAAAAGAGTTTTTCGACCCCGACGGCTTTAAATCACTTCAAGCAATACCAAAACTACAAAATTTGCCGCGAAAGAGTAACATCTCTTCCATTCTTAAACTCTGAACGTTTAAAGTTTAAATATCTTCATCTTTTGAGACGTTGGAATTTTATTCGTGGAGCTAGTTTACCTCACCCAACATCGCTACACTCCTCTAGTTTCATCATTCACTTATGGGACAACATTGAGTTATTTGTTTACTCAATTGGAGATTGAATGCTCGCAAGACTTTCCCAAGCCTCTTACCGATCCCATTGATGAGGGCTCTCTTGTTCGTTCAAAGTTTCACTATTTCAATGGTGAGTGGCTATGTCTCGTCGAGCTTCCACATGATGCTATCCCTAAAAAATCAGAAGCTCTTCCACAAACCGTTCTTCAAGCTCCGGTAGCTCCATCGGCTATGGATGCTCTCATGGCTTATCTCAATGAGCAATTTACTACACTAAACACCTCTATGACCTCATTGAAGACAACCATGAATTAAGGGTTTGCGGCCATTGACACTCGATTTATTTCCTTGGAGGAACGAGTTCAAGCAATTGAGAGCCAACAAGGATCAATGGATATCTCTCTCACGGCATTCCATGCGGAATGGAGACAATATCAATCTACTCAAACCCATGATGAAGAGGACGAGGACGAGGACAAGGACGATGAGGATACTCCCTAGACATTCATTGCATATCATACATGTCATATTAGGATTTCTATTTTATGCACCTATGTTATTTGAATTATGAACCTATGCTTATGTTTTTAGGATTTTAAGTTTGGATTTTTCTTATGTTGCTTGATTATTGCTTTATGATTCAATGAATATTATGTTGTTTTGTTTTACTCTTGTTTAACTATTGATCTATCATTGATTTTGATCTAACAAAAAAGGGGAGAAGTAAAAGAGCTTAAATTTTCAAAAAAACTTTTTTAAAACCTATTTTAAAATAAGAAGGAGTTTTTCAAAAAGACTTAAAAATTTAACTTGGTTTTGTTATTTCAAAAAGGGGGAGATTGTAAAACCAAAGTTTGATCTTGATATAACAAATTGTTTAAGGACCTATTTGTAAAAGAAAATAAAATTTTAAGCATCTCAAAGACTCACAATTGACAAGGATTTTTCAAGTACAAAATTATTCAAAGTAAAAAACTTAAACCCCATAAATTTTTCTAAGTGTTTTTAAAGTCAAATTCAACTTTTACGCCCAGGCGTATCGATACGCCCTCAAGCGTTTTGATACGGGCTTAACTTAAAAGGCCACTGTAAGAATTCGTTTCGATATAGGCAAGCCTGTTACAATACGGGTGTTTTGATACGGTGCCATCCGTTTATTTACGGCTTTCATACTAGGTTTAAGATTTAAGAATAACGTATCGATACGGCTACCACCGTATCGATACGGGGGTTAAGATTTTTCCAATCTTTTCATTTATTATTTGAACGTTGCCTTGTCAGTTATTGGGAACAGCGATTTGAAAATCAGTTAACCTGTATCGATACGCCTGTGTGGTGTACTGAAACAGGTTTTGGTAGTAGCCCAAGTGAGCAAAATTGTATCGATATGGTCTTGCCCGTTTCGATACGCCACTTGTTTTACACTGAGACCGTACTGATACGCCTTCCCGCGTATCGATACGCTCCTGTATTTTTGTACACAAAAGCTCTTTCTATTTTGAGACAGGTATCAATACGGTTGTTCGTGTACCGATACGGTAGGTTGCAGAAGTGCATTAATGGTGGGGAAAAGAGAGCCCAACGGCTCTATTGATGATGCCAACTACCCAAACGGATAGAAATCAATAAAAGGGTATAAAAGCAAGCCTAAAAAGCTACTACAATAAGAATTGAACAAGTCAAGCACATTCAAGTAGAAATCCTATCCTTTTGAGCCTAATAGGGTCAAATTCTTGTAACCCTCTTGAGAGATTTTATTGTATTCATTTTTATTCAAGTTTGGGTTTGTGTGAACTTGTAATTGGGTAAATTTATCTACCTTTGAGATGCATTTTTCTGTTTACCATAATTTCTCTTTCTAAGAGTGTTTTTGATCAAGCTTTAGGTAGAAAGCTTTGATCGATTGTATCAGTTTCCTCCTAAGCCGAGAAAAGGGGACGAATTCATTGAGTAGATTGTTGAAATCCTCAGTAGGGTGCTGAGGTAGTGGATGTAGAGCTTGTTCTAAGCTTGAACCACTCTAAAATTGCTTGTGCCCAATTTTTACATTTCCATCTTGCACCCTTCAACTTTTAAATAGCCAATTCACCCCCTTTTGGCCAATTGCCATTGTTTGATCAACTCAACAAAAAGTCTCTAGAAGTGCTTTAGTTTTAGGGTTTAAGTTTTAGTGGTTTAAGGGCAGGGGTTTAGAATTTAAGGTTTAAGGTTAGAATTTAGTTTTTAGGGTAATATGGTTAGAGATTTAAGTTTCAGCCTATAAACTCTAAAATTTAACCCTAAACTCTAAATTCTAACCGCACTCCCTAAATTCAAAACTCATTCACTAAAACCCTAAATACTAGACCCTAAATAAAATCTTTAAACCTTAAAATTAAAGTGCTTGTAAAAATAAACTTGTGCATGAAATAATTACACATGAATAAATAATTTAATTCAAAAGAAAGCAATAATGGCATTTCCGTGAAAAATGATAGAACGGGTGGCAAAGTTTTAATTTGCCCTTACAAAAACCCGTTACCACTTACCTCGCCTCTGTATACTCGGAAGAAAAATTCTAACACCGTTTTCTTCTTCTTTCTTTCGAACCAAACAGTTTCCCCACCACTCTGAAAAAGGGAAAAAAGAAAGAAAGAAAGAAAAAAAAAATGAGAATTCAAAAAAAAATCCAGAAACCCATTGAAAAGTTCTGAAAGAAAACCATCAACAGGAAGAAGTAGAGCAAGAAAAATGGCGAGAAAACGAGTTGTCTGCAGCAGAAAGAGAAGAAGGATGTCGAACTACTGTTCTAAGCCTGGGAAAGAAATTTCAGACAAGCTTGAAGCTTTGAAGAGTTTGATTCCTTGCAATGTCCGGAATGGAAGTAATGGGGCAGTAAAAGTAGAACAACTGTTCCAAGAAACTGCAGATTACATCATTACCTTGAAGACCCAAGCTTTTGCTCTGCAAAAACTTATTGAGTTTTATGATCATGGTGATGGGTCTAAACATGAAAAGCAGGTGCCAATTGTTCAAGAAGATCAACCATAGTTATTAAATAAACATTCAAGTTCGTTTGTTTTTGTATGGAAAGTTTCATTTCATGCAAGAAGGAAGACAGAGATCGATCCTTGGTTACTTGTTTAGTGAAGGAGAAAATGATGGAAAATGAAAAGAAGAAGGAAATGGTTATGGAAATATCTCACACAAACGTATCTGCGTAGGGAATTTTCCTCTTATTTTCTCCTGATTTCCTTGGCATTTCTAGAAGTTGCTTAAAATACCTTTTCTAGTAGGTTTAAATTGATCCACAAATATTATTTAAATTTGATGGCTTTTTAGTCACTAATTCGGTACTGATTCACATATTAATTATTTTTATATTGATACGTAGTTAATATTGAGGTATTTCATCTCATTATTGTTAAAACATTATGCAAGTATTTATTAGTTATTTTCAAGTTTTTTTAATGGAATAAATATATTTAGTCGGTTGGTTAAGCTGTTTATCTTTATACCTTCATATTTTCTTAGATCATGAGTTATAAATTCATTAGGAGCATTTCATATTCCTCTCCCTAGAGTCTCCCTTACTCCTCTCCTCTAGGTAAGATTAGAATTAAAATTTTTGAAATTTTTTTAATGAAGATGTTTGTTCCATCAAGACCTGGGGTGAGCTGAAGAAAGAATTGAATAACTCATTTTTTCCAGAGAATGTCGAGTATAATGCCAGGCGAAAACTGAGAGAGTTATCACATACAGGGGCAGTATGAGAGTATGTTAGAGATTTTGATGTATTGTTATTGGACATCAGGGAAATGTCGGAGGACGACAAAATATTCTATTTTTCAGAAGGACTAAAAAGGACAAATAAATTTTAGGGTTTAAAAAATTTAAGGTAAGGTGTATTTTGTAGGTATAGGGCTTCGAATTTCGAATTTAGGGTTAGAGCTTAAAATTTAATTTTTTAGTACTTTTTAATGTTAGAGCATAAAAAGAACACTAAAAAGGGACAAATAATTTTCATCCCTTATATAGTCAATTTTGAAATCTGGTGAAAATCAACGACATTTTTCATCTATTTTTTAAAATTTTGTGTTTATGGTACTTTTGCATATAGTTCAATTAAGAGGCCTTAGACGGGCACAAATGTGAAATGTCAAGGAAATTCATGTAAATGAAAAATTATAAAGTTGTGTACGATGAGACAATTATTACCAAAATTTTGGAGAAAGAAATGACGTCATCGTGAATTTATAATTCATATATTAAATAAATGTAGATACTTATTTATATTTATATTACATGAAGATTTATTTACTTAGTTTATTTTATTCTTAAATGAAGTGAAAACAATTCTACTTATCTTCAATTTCAATAACCGTATAAGTTAAATATTAGTCTAATTAAAAATATAATAATTGTCTCGTTTGGTTTAGTAGTTAAACATTATTTTTTAGGTTTTCAAATTTTTTTGACAAATTTTAATTATAATCTTAATTTTATTTAGAGGAGAGCGAAAGAGAGACTCTAGGGGAAAGAAGACAGTTTCTTAGTGGGTTTAGAACTCATAACTTAAGAAAATACGAGAGAATAAATATAAACAGCGTAACCAACCAGTTAAATGTGCTCGCTCTCTAGAAGCCTGAAATTAGATTCACTTTTTTTTTTGTATTTTGATATATTCTTGAGGTGGCACTATATAGCTTAAATATATGTTTTGGTGAAAAAGTATCAAGTCAAGCTTGGTACTTAGGCGTTGGACCCCTTCCAAGGTTCGAGTCCCCTTCCAGTAGACAAACATCTTATTTTCTTTGGTTTAATTTGATTAATAAAGTGGTGTCATATGTCACTATTATATTGGGTCAAATAAAATTATTGAAAAATGACACGTGGATTGTTAATGATGAAAGAGTGATATGAAAAATAAAACATAAAAAATATCATGTAAGTATCGTCGTTAAAACTTAATCGACAAATAACCAAAATAGAAATAATAATATTAGTTACGCTTTTGTAAAATAAATAGTTTGGTGACTAAAATAAAAAAATAATAATAATTTAGTGACCAAAATTGGTCACCATTATATATACATATCTACATCAATAATTTCTATTAAAAATAGGCTTAATGCAATTTCCCCTAAATTTTATCTATTTTTTTAACTTACCTCTTAAAGTTTATTTTGACCACTTTTGCTCCCTAAAGATTTTGACGTTATTCATTTCACCCCAAAAATTAATACTGTTAAAAAAGTCTACCTTGACCAATCAAAATGTGCCATATCATTTTTTTTATTAATCTTTAAATTTTAAAATAAAATAAATATATTAAAATATTTTTTAATTTAATTATATTTCCCAAAATACCCAAAACACCCCATCTTCATCTCCATCCTCTTTTTCCCCAATTTTCACCATCTTCACACCCTCCCCGATAAACTCCGGCACCCGACCACTAAATTCGTTCCCCTCCAATTTTAGAATGATTAGTCTCGGCAATGTAGTTGGCGACGAAGGGCTTGGACCATTAAACACATTATTTGCCAAGAACACTTTCCTCAACGAATTCATCGCATCAAATGTATCGTCCGGAATCTCCCCAGAAAAATGATTATTTTAAAGTTATTGTTCATAAGACTTAGGGTTCGCAAGTCCTGCAACGCGTCGAGACTTTCAACATCCACCACCCCTGATAGACCCATGTTCTCAAGCTGCAGACCTATTACTTTACCATGCTCGTCGCAAAGAATGCCAACCCAGTTTGATTTCTGTCCCGTACATGGAGAAGTCGAATCGTTCCAATTGTTAAGAGCCGATGAGTCCGTAAACGAGTGCTTAAACGTCACGAGGGCGTCAATTTCCGTTTGGTCACCGGCGGAGTCGACGACAATCAATGACGATGATGAAAAAACGAGTGCGAGAAATATAAAAGATGTATTTGGCATGCGCACAAGCCTAGCTATGTGCGTGCCCATTACCATTGCTAGCTACAACGTGGAAGCTTTGGTATCTAAAGCAGTTAACAATGGCGTCGATATTGGGAATGGGTTTTGATTGAATGGGCTTTTACCGTAAAAGAAATGAAAATTGAGGAAGAAGATGATGGGATGAAGATGGGGTGTTTTGGGTATTTTGGGAAATATAATTAAATTAATAAATATTTTAATATATTTATTTTATTTTAAATTAAAAAAAGAAAGAAAATGACGTGGCGCGTTCTAATTGGTCAATACAGATTTTTTTAACGGTGTTAGTTTTTTGGGTGAAATAAGTAACATCGGAAACGTTAGGGGGCAAAAGTGGTCAAAATGAACTTTAAGGGGCAAGTTAGGAAAACATATAAAGTGTAGGGAAAAAAGTGCATTAAACTTTAAAAATATTATTAATAATTTATTTATCAACGTAATATTTAAAATACTTTTATGTCGTTTTAAGAGGTTAAAATTTATTAGAAGTCTTTGTATTATATGTAAAAATTTATTTTAGTCATACTATAAAAATGAACATTTTAGTCTTTGTACTTGTAACTCCTCAAATTTTTTGATAAGGAATAAATTGTCAAGTTTGCAAAGTTATTAGGGGTTAAAGTGTAAATATGAAATTTTTTTGGGCCAAACTGTAAGATGTTTAAAAAGTAAAGGATCAAAATGAGAACTAATAAAAAATATATATATTATAGAAATGTCCACAACTACCTGTATTACTATTATTATAGTTATACTCCATTTTTATTGTTCTCAACTTTATTAAGCTACTGCATTTGTCTTATTTAAACTTGAGTAAGTGTCGATTGTTGAAAAATTTGTTAATATTTGAAAAGAATACAATCTCATATCAATTGCAATTCTTTTTGAATTGTGTTTAAATACAAATTATTGTTATTGGGTTTATAAGAGAAAAAATAATATGTAATCTTTTATGCATGAGATTTAGGCCCAAAAATCTAAATAACTATCACTTTGAGAGCCCAATTTATTTTTGATTTATTATTATTGTTATTATTATTATTATTTTTTATTTACTCGTATGAAATCCCTAAAATCACTCTCTACTATACAAAATTTTATTATTTTTAGGCTTGCATGGTAGTGTAAATATCATGCAATCTTCACCTCATAAATCGTTTAAAAGTAGAATCATGTACTTATTTTCTTCTTATCTCTTATTTTCAACACGTTTTGAAGCTGAGTATTAATTGGTTCTTTCTCTTTACGTTATTTGCTTTGGTAAAAATACTTATTCAATCTTGAAGGACATGCTTCACCGCGACATATCTTAAGGACATTGTCTAATGCACGTCTCAAGCAAGTCTTATTTTTTAACTCTTGTCTTGACTTAACCAAATATTTTTATGTAATCTGAAAGATAATACTCGATGCTTCTTTAAACCAAAAAGACCTACAACCTCCTAACACAAGTTTATTGTTGCTATTGTTGTTATTACAATGTCTGTGCAATGCTCTTGTACGTCTCCCTTACCATCGTGTTGTTGCCTGTATATCTAAAGTTCAAATTTAATGTTGCTAAAATATGTTTGCAAAGAAAATGCCGTTATATACCAAACCTGGTGTGGTATATGAATTTTTGTGTGGATGTCTTTCAATAATAATTTTAATTTGTTATACCCCGTTCGGAAATAATTTCTATTTTTATGCTATGATATTGGATTATTAAAAAAATATTTATATATGGCTGCATAGCGGGGCTTATAATTATATTGTTGTTCTTAACTTAGACTCTTGATGCAATATACATAATATGAATATAGGTTGAGCCTTCACGTTTTTAGTATATTGAACCTTACAATTAGAGTAAAATGATTGTTTTACCCTCAAGTCTGTTTACGTGATTTCTTTGTACGGATGCATGTCGAAAATTTTTAGTTGGGACATACTTTGTGTTTTTGCTAATGTGGATTTCGTTATTAGGGGCGATCCGTCTCTGTTGGGTATCGGGCGTGACTCACGCCAATGGTGTCAAGATGCAAAGTGTCTGTTGATGATGATTGCTCGACTGAAAATGTAACAGATTACATGAGCATATTAGGAGTGATAACTTGACATGATATCACACTTGTTATGTCAATTCATGCAAGCTCCGAGACGCTTTATCATATGTCTCAATCTTTGAGATACTATGAGCTTATTAATTAGCAATAAATAGCGAATATTGTTTCCATCTTTATCATATAGAAGGTTATCACTTCCTCGTATTGTCACTCTCAAACACAGAAGGTTTCCACGTTTCAATCATGCAATTCAAATCAATACAACTGTCCGATATTTGCATAAAACTCAACCACCAAATTTTATTGTTTCTATCTTTCTTAACCGGCCTTACATGCATTGCAGGTGTGTTTGAGCACCAAGACAGACCCACAAAAAGTATTGCCGGCTTTGATGTTTCTCTTAGCAAGCTCGAATGTACTCTTTTGTGTGGTGAAGTCACCAAGACAGACCCACAAAAAGTTGTAGGGGGTGTTCGTGGTTAACCAAAATACTATTACGGTTAACCTATAAGTTATGTTCTTAGTGCAATTAGAGGGAAAATGCATGGAGAATATACCAAAAAATGCATAGAAAATTAAGGACAATTTTTTAACGGCTAACCATGAACACCCCTAATTGCAGGTGTGTTTGGGGCTTTGGGCACAACTCAATCATCTTTTCATCATTGATTGGAGTTCCTGCGAATCAGAATTTCAAAAATATCTGTTAATGAATCAAAATATTTTCTAATAATTGAATCCTAAACTTGTAACTTGATTGTTGTTCACCATATTTATCGATAACTTGATCATCAATCAACCTGTTGGCGCTAAAAAGCAACGCCAAAAGAAAGGCAGACGCAGGCCAGAAACCAGCTCCAGGTATTTCAAACTCTGCAGCAATATCAAGTGCCCATCCCATGTTCACATCAGCTATTACATAACTGATCTTATCATCTTCAAATCCATTAATCTTCTTCAGGAGCTTCCGAAGCTCCGATGACATCACGTTACTGATTCCATTAGCTAGCTTCCCCAAGTGGTTCCTATCCTCCCCCGGTTCCATGCCATCGGGTATCGAAACCAGATGGATCGAACCTTCTCCTTCAACCTTGTTGCCAAATGCACCCCTTACTCTCTTGTGATTGAAATCTGTGTTGACAAAGGTGATGCTGAATCCATGGTGGACCAACCTGTGAGAGAGCTCCATTAGAGGAATCACATGGCCTTGTGCAGGGTATGGTATTGCTAGAATATGAGGATTTCCCATTTTCTTCCGTTTAATTAATTCTCTCTATATCTCTACTGGATTTAGACAGAAGGTTATGTTGGGTTTTATAGACAGATTTTGGTTATCCTGAAGAACACTTTTTTTGAATGTTAGATTTTATTTTCTTGTGCCGGATATTCTCTCAACCATCTTGCTTAAACATGTGAGCATCTTTAATATAAACTATCATTTTAATGTATTTGTTGTCCTTTCACTTTCATTTGTTTCAATTACTTGGGTGCTTCTCGTTATTGGGAGTAATCGTGTATAATTTGGCTTAGCAAGGTCTGAATAAAATATTAATCTATAAGCATTGCGTTTGGGGTGTTATATTGTCAATTTTGGAATCTGATGAAGATTAAGGGCATTTGTCATTTTTTTTTATTTCGTGTTTATGGTTATGATGACTTGGCAAAATTTTGGAGAATGAAATGATGCCATCATGAATATATAATTTATATGTTAAATAAATAAATTTGGGAAAACTATAATGGAGGTCACTCAATTATGTGTAAGGTTGCATTTGGGCCACTCAATTATGGGTAAGGTTACATTCGGGTCATCCAATTATTAAAAGTTACACTTGGGTCACTCAATTATGGGTAAAGTTACATTTGGGTCACCCTTCATATTTTAAAAAATATATATCAATTTATGTATTAGATTAATTAATGATTTCAAATGAAGTATTCTAATATTAACAATGGTATACAAGTGATTTGGAAGAAGAATGACGAAATCGATGTATTTTTTAAATATGAAGGGTGACCCAAATGTAACCTTACCCATAATTGAGTGACCCAAATGTAACCTTTAATATTTGGGTGACCCAAATGTAATCTTACCTATAATTGAGTGACCCAAGTGTAACTTTTAATAATTGGATGACCCAAATGTAACCTTACTCATAATTGAGTGACCTCCCTTGTAGTTTACCCAATAAATTTTTATATTTATTTATATTTTTATTAAACAATTATGTATTTAATTAGTTTATTTTTTAAAATAAGGTGAAAAAAGTAATTTTAGTTTGATTTTTAATTTTATCAGTTTATTCTAAATAGTAGTTTAGTTAAAAATATAATAATTGTATAGTTTGGTCTAGTATTTAAATATTAGATCTTTGTCTAGATGTATCATGTTCAATTCACACTTTTTTTTTGCATTTTAATATATTTCTAAATAGTAGTTTAGTTAAAAATATTATTGAACTATAAAACAATAGTATTATGCCAACGAAATTTTTGTTTGTTACTATTATACCACTAAAATTTATTTTTGGCTTCAATTCAAGCACTCGACATCATTTTGTTAGAGGGAAATCAAGAAAATCATGTATTTAAGAAGGCTCGAACCAAGAACCTCGAAGATAAAAGATTAGAACCAAACCATCAAGCTAACTTAAAGACTTTGATTGAATTCTAACACAAATAATATATAAATAGAACTGCAGTTAAACTTAATTTCATTTATCTCATGATATAATTTTATAAATATATTAACTTTATAAATAAATATTACTTATAATTTATATTACAAGAATAAAATATTATAAATACTATATATAACTAAACCTCAAACACCTTATTTCAAACTCAAACCCTAAACCGTATATATAACTAAACCCCAAATCTTAGACCTTATATATAACTAAAATATAAATCATAAACCCTAACACTAAAATATTATTTATAATATATATTCTTAATACATATTATAAATAATATTTTAGTTTTAGGGTTTAGGGTTTGAGATTTGGATTTTTGGTTTAGGATTTAGTTATATATTGGGTTAGGGGTTGTAGTTTTTAGTTTATGGTTGATAGTTTAGTGTTTAGTGTTTTGAGTATGTGATTTTGAATTTGTGGTTTAGGATTTAGTTATATATAAGGTTTGAGGTTTAGAATTTATTGTTTATGGTTGAGAGTTTAGGATTTGAGATTGTGAATTTATGGTTTAGGATTTAGTTATATATATTGTAATAATATTTTAGTTTTGTAATATAAATTATAAGTAATATTTATTTATAAACTTAATATATTTATAAAATTATATTATAAATATTATAATATTATATCATGAGATAAATGAAATTAAGTTCAACTGTAGTTTTACTCATATACTATTTGTGTTGGATTTATATCTAAGTCTTTTTAGCCTAATGGTTTAGTTTAACCATTCATCAAAGAGGTTCTTGGTTCAAGCCTTTTTAAATGCCAAGGATTTCTTAATTTTTATCTAACAAACGAGGTTGTTTTGGTCTATGTTAGGCATCAAAGCAATTATACTAAAATGACGTCATTTTACATTTAACGAGCCGTTATAGATTAACAGTGGAATGCTTGGATTGAAGTCAAAATTAAAGTTCATTGGTATAATAGTACCGTTTTATAGTTCAATGGTATTTTTGATACACATGTTAAAGTTTAATAGTATTTCGTGTATTTTACCCATAATTTAAATATGAGTAAACTACACCAGATGCCACTAAACTATTACCACCGACTCGGAAATGTCATTGAACTTAAAAAATATTTAAATCTAACACTAAACTTTAATTTATGTCTCGTTTATGCCACTCCGCTGTTAACTCAAAATAGAGCCGTTTTGTGCAGCTTTTTTGAAGCCTAATTCAGCCCAAAACGGCAACATTTTATTGGGAAAAATAATAAAACTCATGCACTTGGGGTGGAGGGTTTGAACCCAAGACGCATGAAATTACGTAATGTTTTACCACAAATATTATATATAAATAATATAAATAATATAAAATATATAAATAATATTAATATATAAATAATATAAAATATATTATTTACATATATACCAATATATAAAAATAAAAAATATTATTTTTATATTTCTATATATTATTTATAATACACATATACTACTAATATTTAAAAAACCCAAAATATTTATACAAACAATATATTTATATTATAAAAAATATATAAAATATAAAAATAATATAAATTTATCCATTTGGTTCAACCAAATTATTTTATGAAAAAAATAATACTATAAATAGTATTAATATATAAAAACCATAAACTATAAACTCTAAACCCAAACCCAAACTCAAATATTAAGGTTTAGAGTTAGGGTTTTGAGGTTTGGAGTTTAGAGTTTATGATTTTTTATATATTATTTATAATATAAATATATAGTTTTCACGAATATTTTGGGTGTTTTTAAAATAATATATTTATATTATAAATAATATATAAAAATCATATATATATTTTGGTATATATGTAAATAATATATTTTATATTATTTAAACTATTATTTTATTTCATAAAATAATTTGAATTAATATTGAGTGTAGTTTGACATATATAATATTTGTGGTAAAGCTTTATGTAATTTCGTGTTGGTTTAGTGGTTAAGGCTTATTTTTAATATTTAAAGGTATTGGGTTAAAACCCCTTAAGTGCATGAGTTTTATTATTTTTTCTTCAGCAAAACGACGTTGTTTTGGGTTAAATTAGACTTCGAAACAGCCGCATCAAAATGACGTCAAAGTTAACGACGGAGTGACATAAACTTGTCAGAAAGTAAAATTTAGTGTTAAATTTAATTTTTTAAGTTCGGTTATATTTGCGAGTCAGTGGTAATAATTTAATGGCATCTGGTGTAGTTTAGCCTTTAAATATAAATTTTGGTGGTAAGTATCTAAGTAATTAGGCGTCGAACCGCTTCTAAAGCGGTTCAAATCCCCTCCTAGTACACAACATAATTTGATGACAACATCGCAGAAGGATATGATTTTGACATCCATTCGAATTAGTGATAAGCTCAACTTGTATGGCTCCCACCAAAGGAAGGTTCTGTGAAGTTTAATGTAGATAGGATAACAAAAGATGGAGTAGCGGGTTGAGGGGGAGTGTTAAAGAACGAAAACTGAGTCTATCAGAGCTATGTTCTCAGGTCCGGTACATGGTTCAGGTGCGGGTTTTGCAGAAGATATGACCATAAAAACATCGTTGAAGATGCTTATTGAAGCGAATTAGGTTTGCAAGGCTGATCTCATAGTGGAGTCTGACTCTCAAGTGGTGCTAAACTGGATTAACAATGCTCTACTCCGACCTTGTCTTTGGTGGACTTTCTTCGATGATATTGATCGGTTGTCTTGTTCTATTAGAGGAATGCAGTTTGTGTATCTTCCAAGAGTACAAAATGGTGTGGCAGACCATCTAGCCAAGGCAGGATTGATCAGGCAACAAATATTCAAAGCTTGGCGGCAGGCTACTCAGTATTTGAATACTTTTGAGTATTGATTGTAAGACTGATGTTAATACAAGCTGAGATATCATTATTGGGTGATTGTCCCGTTTTAACCATTGTATTAGCGGTCTCTATGATGTGGAACTACTCTCTTAATCTTTTATCAATAAATTTATTTTGTCGAGCAAAAAAAAAAACACACAAGCAATCTAATTTATTTAGTTAAACCAATAAGGTGGTGCCATATATCATAATAATTATTGGTCAAATAAAATTATTGAAAACTAACATGTGGGCTGCTGATGAGGAGAGAAAATGGTATGGAAATTAAAAAAATAAGAAAAAATTCATGTAAACATCGTTTTTAAAAATTACATGTAAACAAGTTATTTTGAGCAGATTTATTTTTTACGGCTTCGACATCTGCTATAAAAAATTAGTGTCATTGGCGGGGAGTGGTGTCAAATATGTTGATTTTATTTTATTTTTTGTTGCTTTTTATGCTTCATTCTTCTTGTGTCAGGAAACTTGAGTACGATCATGAAATTAGAGAACTGCATGTCGACTAAGAAAAGAATTAAGAGAATGCAAGCAATCTTTGACTGAGAAAGGAAGCTCAACGCAAAACTGAGAGAAGCAAGAAAATCCCGCCTTTGAAGAAGGCGAGATGGCCGAACAGTCCCTACTCTAACTCGTTGCCCTCGAAATCGTCCCGCAACCATTATGTATCGATTATCAAGACATTGAGGTACCATTCGAGCTCAAATCCTGATTAATTCATTTACTTCCAACTTTAAGAGGACCCGAGAACAAAAATTCACACAAGAACTTGAAGGAATTCCACGTGGTGTGTTAAATCATGAAACCACACAATGTAACCGTAGATCAAGTCAAGCTTCGTGTCTTCCCATTCTCTTTAGCCGACCATGCAAAGGATTGGCTGTACTACATACCAACCAGATCAGTTGAAACATGGACGAACATGGTGAGACTTTTCCTTGAGAAGTAATTTCCCACTTCAAGAGCCGCAAACATTAGAAGAGAGATTTCTGGGGTTTGACAAAAAGATACTGAGACGCTTCATGCTTTTTGGGAAAGATTCAAGCAACTTTGTGCAAGCTGTCTGCAACATGGGTTATTCGATCAATTGCTCATCCAATATTTTTACGAAGGTTTTCTACCTATGGAAAGAAAGATGATGGATGCTGCAAGTGGAGAAGCAATCGTGAACAAAACTTCCACCCAAGCCAAAGATTTGATCAATGTGATGGGCACGAACTCTCAATAATTTGGTTCACATCATGACACTATCTCTAGATGATTTAACGAGGTAAATATTTATTCTCTTGAAGATAAGATTTTAAATCTAATCTCTCTTGTTCAAAAATTGGCAATAGGTAACACACAACAAGTGAAAGCTTGTGGGATTTGCATAAGTAGTCAGCATCCAACCGATTCATGGATCCATATATTGTGAAATTTATCATTGAAGGATTTAAAATATTAGAAGCATATGAAAATTTTCGAAGAAATTTATTCAGATATGTCCCCTTGAATATTTATATAACTTAAAACAATTTGGACGCATTTGGTACAATCACAATGATCTTATTTCCATAAAAAGGTTTGAATCAAGATTTGTTATGATACATGTTGATAATTTAAATATTATTAGAACTCTTGAAAATCTTTTAAAAGCATTTGATTATTTAACAAGAGTATTTACGAAAAAAAATCTTAATATCAAGTTTTGTCTTGACTTGAATATCGAACATTTAAATATGATTTTTTCCATGAATAGACACGTGTTGAAATAATCTTAAAGAGATTCAATACGAATAAATCATATTTATTGAGTACCTCAATAATTGGTCCAAAAGAATCATATTTTAGTTTGTCCAGAAGAATCTCATCTTAGTTGGTCCAGAAGTATCATCTAAATGCTATAAAGATCATTACATTTAGATCTTTCAAAACTCAACGCCTTTTCAAAACATGTAAAAGTAATTTTTATGCATGAGGCAAGATGAAAACTTGTTTAACTAAGACTATTGACCCAACATATCCAGAAGATATGTGATTTACTTTTACAAGATAAGATACAAACTATCTAATAAGAAGATAATGTAGAATGTCTAACTCAATAAAAAGATGGATGCATCAAATGTCGTCGCTACCATTTTTGAAACCAAAGTGTGTGGAAAAATAGCATGACAATTGATTCTTTTGAAAATCAGGTTTTTATTCATTTTAATTTATTAAATCTTAAAAATTAGGGTTTTCCATATTAAATCCTTTATTAATTTTAAAAATCAATTTGGAGTCGCCACCGATCACTTTGGTAGACCAGACACCATAAAAACAACCAGAGATTTTTTTCTTTTTAAAATTAGGGTTCGGGAGTCGGTTACGTGTGTGGAAGGATTAGCACCCCCACAAACGCCCGTTATCGGTATCTTGTTAATTCCACATGGCATTTTGGCATTTCGAGCAGTAATTTAAATTTAATTCGATCTTTAATTGCTAAATAAATTTCATTTCAAATGGAGATATCCTTTTGTAAGAAAATACATTTTTAACGAATATAAGTTTTAAAACATCCAGTTACTTTAGGATAATTCAATTTATATTAAAAAATGCATCTCAACACAAAATGTTTTTAATGCATGTCAAATCATTTCCTTGTCAATTTTAAGTTCAAACCTAATTAGGGCTCCAATTGATTAAATTAATTAAAGATCTATGAATATTACCAAATTTAGGGGGTTTATGCGATAACACCCAAATGATTGGGCACTATCCATATTAGGCCCTACATCAATAATATTCCTAATTATTTGGCGACACTGACTACTTTAAATCTTATCTTAATTACTATCTGTGATGATGGTTATGGTGGTTTACAATATTCTAGGTTCAAATAAAATATTCGATGACTAAAATGCTTTCTTGATTAACATCTCATTACATTGAGACACTAATCAAATTAGAGAAAAATCCCTCTTCATTTACTATTCATTTATTTTCTATAATTACATTCTATTTAATTATTTAAACTATTTTTATTTATTATTATTATTAGTTTTTTTATTATTTATTCTGGTGATAATCACCTAAACTATTTTTACTATATGTTTATTTTAAAATTGCACATATACATATAATTTAAACAAATTAAATTAAAACATAATAAAACAAGGATCAAATTGCATTAATATTGAAAACATGTCCTTTTGGATACAACAAAAGGACTAAAGGGAAAAATACAAAGTTTTAGGCAAAATTTGTGTTTCTTTTGGCTATATATGTGTGTTTGTTTGGGTTAAGGATACATGAATTGGCCTAATTTGTAATAGACTTTATACATGTATATTGGACATTTTATATAGAAAATTTTACTATTTTTATTTATTTTTTATAATATCTATTTATTAGATTTTAGTTTTATTTATATTGAAATCCCAAATAATAAATGGGAAAAATGACAAAAACAAATCAAAATTACCTATTTTTTCTTGAATACTCTTTGCTTATTGTTCATCAAGAACTCAAATTAGAAATAGGGCAAACCTCGAAAAGGCACCACCCTTTTTGTCATGCCATTTGCCGAGCTATTGTTCTGAGCTGCAAGGTCTTATTCTTACGGACTTTCTTTCCTTTCTCCCTTCTAGATTTTCTTCTCATTTGGAACCTCCCAACCCTAATCTTTCCTCAAATTCAACGAGCCTAAAAAAACCTAAAACTAGCTCTTCTAGAAAGGAACTCTATCTTGGATCCTATGCGAACTCTTCTCACCAAAGAATTCTACTCTTCTTTTGGGTGAACTCTTCTTATTAGGAATTCTATCTTCGTCTAGTTTTACTATTCACATTTTTATTTATTAAAGATCTAATGTTTTTGTTGGGAGCTCAAGTCTTCTTGAAACATTGATCCTACCTTCCGAAAAAAGTGTTGAACAAACGTGCTCTTCTCATTAGGAATTCTCTTGTTCTTCTTGAGAATGTTAATATCTCTTCCTCTTCCAAAATGGTTGGTTGAAACTATCCTCTTTTATTTTATATTTTTACTATTATTAATTTTAATGGTAAAAATACAAATAAAACTTTGAATTTTCCTCTCGACAAGTGACATTTGAAACTTTTGTCTCCTTTGAATCTTGAACAAGACTCTTTTTATTATCAACATGACAATCTTTATGCATAAGCTTTATAACCGTTAAGTGGGCGGAAATTTGTGTTTCTTTTGAGATTATTGTGTTTGTTTCATTCTGGGATATTAGAAATGTGTTGGACCAAATGGGCTTTGGGATATTTGGATTGTAAACTTGGACATTTCCAATCTTCTTTTAGACTATAAAATATTGAATCTATTTTTATTTATTGAAATTTTTCATCTTATTTATTATTTTGCTTTATTTATAGAAAATTTTCATTTATCGATGTTTGAAGACAAAATTAAAATTCTTCATTCCTCACTCTTTTGCTGGTCCATTTCTTGTGGAACTTATTAGGAGAAAAGAAAATTATTTTGTTTGAGCACAAATTTCAACCTTCAAAACATCTAAACTTGTTCACCAAGAATGAAATATTCAATATTCTTCTTGTTAATTTGTCTTTCTTTTTTGGGGATGAACCCTTATTAAAATCTAATCTCTTTTGTTTCTCTATTGATTCAATTCTTTTACTTGGAACATATATGACTAATGGAATTCATTTTTATGGTTCATCTCTTTGAATTAAAGTTTTGTTGAAATCCATCCCATTTGGGAGAATAACTTAAAATATTGATCCTCCTTTAAACGAAATGTCTTGAAATAATGAGCTCTTCTCATTATAAATAGAATATCTTGCAATGCAAACACAAATGAAATGTCTTGAGATCCGCTGAACTTATAAGCACCAAAATTTTTGTAATTATTCTTCTGTAAACGAAATGTCTTGAAATTGAAACTCATATAAAATCGAAATATCTTGAGATCTACCTCTGATTAAAAATATCTTGAAATCCATGAGTAATGGAAATATTTTGAGATCGCTCTCTGTGAAAATGTAATTTCTTGAAATCCGCCTCTATAAACGAAATGTCTTGAGATCCACCTCTGTAAACAGGATATCTTGAGATCCGCCTTTGTAAATAAAATATCTTGAAATCTGCCTTTATAAACAGGATGTCTTGACCTCTGGGAAAGAGAACCGAACCTATAAAAAGAAATATCATCAATTAATAAGAAATCAAATTGGAGTAGTATGAGACATCTTCAATTCCCATCTTGAAGTATTGAGATCTTTAGAGTCACTACTTTTCTGTCAAAGGTATCTTCATCTTTCAATCTGTAACTCGTATAAGGTCTCTTATTTTTTCTCTTTCTCTGTTGATCGATCTTTCTTTAATGCTTGGAAATTATATGTGACCAATTAAATTGTGGATTCCTCATCATTTGAGCCCGAAGTTGATCTGTCTTATTTTTCAACCTAGTAACATGAACCATTTTTGTTTTTCTTTTCTTTTTTTCTTTTCTCCCAAAAGGTCAATTTTTTTTTTTATACCTTTGCCCCTTTTTCTTTCTTCTTCTTGCCATCCAAAAAGTTCTTAGGTCCCCAAGAGATTAATATCTTTGATTTATCATCATGCCAAAGGACTTATTAATGACGAATGATTTAGAATTATTCTACATTTCCTTTTTTTGAGACAATCAAACATCTTTTTGTAAGACTTAACGTCTGCCCAAAAAGACTTAAATTTTTATTGAGATCTATCTCTTCAAACGGATTGAATCTTTGTTGAGATCCGCCTCTTCAAACGGATTGAAATCTTGGCTGCACGAAAATGTGATTGAAATTTTTGCTGATCTTTGCTGGATCTTCTTCAATATCAAAGTTGTAAATTGAAATCTTGCTTGTTCTTTCATGATTTCCACTTGGATGAGCTCCGATCTTTGTTACTTCTCCATTAAGTTTTCTGCTTCTATTACAATAGTACCTCATTTTTTGAGATTTTTCTTATCAAATCTTGCTTTGGTTAATCTTCTTGAGTTTAGTTTGAAACTCCTATTGTCTTCATGCCCCGATAATATTTTCCTCAAAATCTTGTTGTTGAGCTCCTATTCCTTTTGAGAAAATCTTGACTTCTTCTGTAATCAAATTCTTTTTAGGTTCTGCATTCTTTTTCTGTTCTGATCTGCACTCTTCTGCACAATAATGCCCCACTAATCTCCTTTTTCTGGCTCCGACACATGGAATTTGCCTTTCTTTCATTATCCCGGGTGAGCAAATAACTCAGGTCCCTAAACTTTCCTCAAATCATTGAATTTCTATCAAATCCATTCTTTAATATCTTTCAATTTCCTGAGACCTTTCACTCATCTTTTTTCTGTGCATTGACCGACTTTCCTTTTTTCTTGGAACACACGTGTCTGGGGTCTATTCTTCCAATTCTAAAGTTGCAAGTTGAGATCTTTTCTCATTTCTTGCTGATTCTGCTAATTCTTGCTAAAATATGCAAAATGCTTGGAATGTATGAGTTAGCATGCCCCTATTTTATGGATGCCTAACTATATATGATGCATGAATGTTGTCAATTGAGGACCACTTGGGTAAACTTTCATCTTCAGGAAGATCAAAATTTCTTTGCTCTATTTTTCAAACACTAGTTTTGCTACCAAAGTAACCCATCTCACACTCAGGTTCAATATTCAGGATCTCTGTATCTTTTGCTCTAAAGCACATTTTCAGGTTTTCGCTTTAGATTGCTTTTCTCAAAGCGCCCTTTCAGGTTTTCACTTTGGTTTTTCTTCTTTCTTTTTTCTCAAGGCGCCCTTCTAGGTTTTCACCTCGATTTTTTCTTTTTCTCTTTTTTCCATTTTTTCTACTTTTTTCAAAAAACCTTGACCAGGCCGACCATGTTACTAGAGAAGCAGATCTTGATGAGTCAACAACTATTCGTGTTTACATATCATCAAAACGCCTAAAAGGTTGATAAAAGGTCTGAAACAAGCCTACTCTTAATTAACATTAAAGTTTTGCCAAGTCCAAGAGCCTCTACAAAATAATGGATCAAATTTTCATTCTCAACAAAAGAACATTGAGCTGCGAATATTCTCATTCTATCGGGGAAGTTTGAAGGACGATAAGGACTCCAAATGCAGTAATATCACCATGGTTCGACAATGTCTCAAAAGAATATTCATAAACTGTCACAATTGAGATTCTGGAAGATAGGTGTAGCAAATAAAAGCAACAACATAGACAACAATGGTGCTCATTTGATATAAAAAAGGCAGAGAATGAATAAGTTTCCGGCAAGCCATTTGCCAAAAATCCAACATGATCCTTGAGTACATGATAATGTGTTGGCCTTGTAGATCCAACCATACCAACATGAGCACAGAGATAAAAAACATTGTTCTTTGGGTGACAAACTTTATCGTCAATATTAGTTCTAGGTCGCTTCATTGTATGAAAGCCTATTTCTGTGTGCTTGTTGTGGATCCAACACTATCTTCACTTTATACTCTCTTCTTTACTATCCATGAGTCATGATTCCCAAAAGAGACCATCATCTTTGGAACAGAACACATTCTTCTATAATGTTCTTGAATTCAACTGCCATCTTTGCTCACTTTCACATTCACAAGGTTCTCTTATCTTGCAATGCCCAGAAGATGATTCATATTCTCTATTTGCCCCCAGAGTTTGTTTTTTGGTTTACTTGCAACTTTGGTCAGATATATATATAATATTTGACGTCCAGAGTTGTGTCTCTTTTCCTCGTCATACTTTTCATCATTAACCAAGTACCGATGCCACCTCATATTCTGCCTGCACTTAAAGGATTAGTACAACATAATAATACCCACGAAATCATTTGTTTTTCTTATGTCTAATAGATTTATCTACAAGATGCTTGTTGAAACGATAAGTGAAAGGCTTAGAATATTTCTTAATAAATTTGATAAAAATAAAACAATTTGATAAGTCATGGCAAACATGAGAAAACAAAAACCAAAATTAGATCCTTAAATACAATTGAGCTCTTGAACCAAACTGGCAGAGATCAACTCAAATGTGACCCTTTCTAAATTATTAAACTTCCGAGAGAAACATTTCTCATATGTCTAATTCTATCATATTTTAGTGGCACTCTTTACCTCACTAACTCACCAACCCAATCCTTCCCTATTTTTTGATCTCAATCATCATTAGAAGTCTGGAAATCCTTGAAGAAAGGTTAACCCTGACAAGCGGGATGTATTCTGAAGACAAATTTCCCTTACTCCAATACTCATATATGATCAAAATGGTCTTTTGAGGCTTTTAATGGGGCTATGGCTCACGGCTATGAAAGAAATGGATATACATGCTCAAAATAGTATTTTAAGGGTAATAAAACCAATGATCATTTTTCCAAGCAAAATTATTTTTGCACTCCTTGATCTGAACACGATCGTATGAAATACTCTTTCCGTTTTTTTTTTTTTTCTTTTTTCTCTTTTTTTGGATTACTCTAGACTGCCCATTTCTGGGTTTTCACCCTAGAGTTCATTTCCTTTCCTCGAGTACAAAGATGATCAATCCTCCACGACTCTTTCAGATATAGATTTTTGAGTGAAAAATCTCACACATGCCCTTTGTTTTTCCTTGCACTTTTCGACTTAGTGCTTTCTCTTTCAATTATTTCAACTTTCATGTCAATAATTTTCAACTTGATTTTGTTACTTTTGAACACAAACTTTTGAATTTTTCTTTCTCTTTTCTTTTCTTTCTTTCTTTCTTTTTTCCTTTTCTTTTTCTTTTTTTTCTCTTATCTTTTTTGATTTTGAATACTTGACTCCATTTAATTTGACTTTCTTGCTCTTGTACTCAAAACATCAATTTTATTCCTTGCCCCAAATTCATAAGGCATCACTTATCATAGCAGGATGGAAACCAAATACGTTTCACTTGTAAACAAATCCACATCATCTTTGCCCCTAGTGTGAGGGTGATCATTGTTTTAGGTTGAATCAAAAGAAAACTATCAGGCTTAAAGGGGACAACAAATGATATTTGTCTTATTTTCTTTCTTTGTGAAGGGAGATGAAGGAATGCCAAATGTTCTCCAATATATGAATATATTATAAGAAAAGAAGTCTTTAGGTGGTAGATGTTTTGGGTTATCACTTCATTCAAGGACCTTAGTCAACAATGCCTGAGAGGAAAATTCACTTAGAATTTGTATTTGGGATCTTCCGTGATTCTTGAACACTTGTTAATGTCTTCTCGTTAGCCTAAATAACTTAGAAAAGAATCACATTTCAGGATTGATATTTAAATTTGATTCTTGGTCACTCTTGCAACATTTATTCAAAAACTTGATAAAAATAATTATGAAGATATATACATATATGCATGAGAGAATAAAACTAGCCCATGACAAAGAATAAATAAAATATTAAAAGAATCAAATGATGCAAAATGTTTGCCATTTGAAAAAATTATATAAGAAACAAGCATCCAATACAGATAAACCGAATAACCTCCCTTACAAAGGACCCCCAATGCCCGTGGGCAAAAGCAATTGGGATGGTTCAGGATATTATTCTGTAATGATCCTAGAACTCAGATAGATCACCCGTAGTTTAACTATCAATCATTATTCAAGGAAGACTTGAGTGTATTCCAACTTCAACAACTCTTCATTTTCCTTTGTCAGCATAAAGACAAGCCTCATCTTGTTTACTATGTTGTTCTCATCGAGCCTTGAATTAAGATCATCCTGTCAATGGGTTTTCTTGTTTCTTTAATCAATCGTTTGCTCTTTTCTGTATAATATTTGATCATTTGCATACGAAAATTGATAACTTCTTCCGGTCGATGCCTAAATGAACTATTCTTTTCCTGCTCTTGATTAGATGTGTCAAAGCTTTTAACGGGTATATCTGTTTGAGGTTTCTTCAGTGTCAGTTGTTGGTTATTGATTGATTTCACCTTTCCCTTTCTTCTCTTTGTTTTCTTGACGTCTTTCAGCACTTGATTTTCAGGCATTCCAATTGCATTGGCTCTGATTAGGTGACTGGCTCTTGGGTTACAAATCTTAACAAACTAGCCATCAGTGTTGACCTCCAAAACCCCCTGGTTTAGAAAGTTTTGAACTTGTTGCTTGAAAGTATAGTAATCTTCAATATCATGATCATAGACTCCATTATGAAATTCACAATTATTCCCGGTGTTGTAACAACTTGGGTGATGAGGCTTTGAAAATTTGATATGATGTGGCAAAGCTTCACTCAACTTGAAGTATAGCTCATGATAAGAGACGCGAATGAGATCCGATTTGGTCTTTAATTTTCCACTAACAAGAGCACCTTGAGCATCTAACTTTGAGGTATTCTTCAGTAAGGGAAACTTTGAGGAGGTAGGTGTCCAAATATTACTCTAATTCAAATAAACCCCGAACTATAGCAGATTGCCCCTAAAAGACTATTGTAAATTCTGTCCCTTTTCTTTTATCTCGATTTTTCTAGCAAGTGCCAGTCTTTTGTGGAATCATGGTTCTCTATTCTCAAAACATAAATGTCCATTCCTGATTAGGCCACTGACTATGTGTTTCCGAAACATAAATCTTCCACAGAGTGACTAAAGTCTCCATAATAATATCTGCAAGCATTTCTTATGCCATAGAAAGACTTATAAAACTTCAGTGGAACCGTCATCAACAAATGGTTTTGTACAAGGTATGGCAACAAATCTGAATATGGTATTGGGATAGGAATAATTGTCTCCCTTTTCTTGCTAAACCATTCAACCTCATTGTCTTTCATTTCTGTGTTTGATGCCCCTCTTTTCTTTGACGGAGGCAATTCCACATTGTGAGAAAATTTCTGGTATCAATTGAATCCTTGGCTTTCATCCCTTTGGAGAAACAATCTGGAAACTTATGCGGTCATGTAGCTCTGTTGGAATCAACTTGTTCTTTATTATCCTCACAACCCCTAGCCAATTCAGGTTTGGAGCAAACATCAAAATTCCGGCTTTTACTTGGACCTCCTATATTTGTGTGCTTGATAACATCCAGTTTAGCTCTGTCAAATCCTGTTAGCGCACCGAGGATAGGAACATCATCTTCAAAATCTATTTTCAAACTCTCTAAATCATTGACTGATACTCCGACTGTGCTATTCTGAATCTTTTTTGAAACTGATCCTTCGGGTTGAACCCTTGTATGAGATAAGTTTTTATCTTGATCACCAGTGTTAGTATTTCTATCTGGAACTTTTTCTTCTCAACCTCTATGATTTCAAGCACCGTGGTAGCTCGAGTTACCGCCTCGTTCTAGGACTGATCAATCATTTGCTCCATGCTACCCAAATGGTCCTCAACAACTTTTTGAGATTGCCTCACCCTTATAAGCCTATTACCCATGTTTCTGAAAATATTGGTTCTTAGCTTTCACACTATTATCTGAAAAATAATGCAACGTGATTTAAACAAAATGCAACGTTGTGATGTTATTAAAATGCGATGATTTTTTTTCTTCTAAAATGCAATATTTAAACAATGCAATGTATGAATGAACGAGGTATCGATTTCAAGGACTAGTATTTAGAGCAACATCCATTAGCCAAAAGGTCTAATACAAGACACAAACAATCTTATTACAGAAAGTAGCTAGCCATTATCCCTAGATTTGTCACTTGGTTCCGCTTTCGAGGTCGACGTTTGTCCTAGTTTAGTGTTGATGTCGAGGTATTGTTACAGGTTCATGACAAAATCCATATGTATTAGACGATTCTCTACACATGGTTCCTGAAATTTATCCTCTCATACTTCTGCCTTTGGAGAATCTGGATGGCAACCTCAAACTTTTCCTTTTCAGTGCATTGTCCTCTATTTCTAGTGCCCCTTCTGAAACTTGCAAACTGACCCTTCAAATGTTGTGCAATACATTCCAACTTTTCCATCCTCATTTTCGGCTCTTACTTCTCTTATGCAATATCAGCTTTTCTTTCATTATCATACCCTTTTGGTAATTTTCTCTATTTGTGAAATTCGAGGTGACAATTCTAATTTGAGAGCTTAATTTTTCACTAATTTCTATTTGGTCCAACTACATAAATCTTTAACCCTTGAATCTCCTTCCTCGTTGCCATTTAAATGTCTTCTTGTAACTGCTTGCATTTTGACATGTTCTGATCTAAATATTATCCTTTCCTTGAACTGAATCATCTCTGACCGAGTCCACACCTTCATATGGTCTTTTCCTTGTTTATCAGACCCATTGGCCATTTATAACACTGCCCCACTTGGCTGATCCTCGAATCGATACCTCTAATGAATGCAAAAATGATGCCATGTAAAAAAACAAGAAAACAAAACAAACAAAAAAGAAGCAGTGTCAGTATTGTGAATTAATATGAAAACAAATAAACAAATTTATTAACACGGAATAGCACATAATATTTAGAAAGGAAAATAACCAGAGAAATGTATTTAAATCCGCAGCACCTGTCCTAGGTCCTTGTCTGGCTCTAGTGGGGTAGATTTTTAGAAAACAACATGTGGGTTTTGGTTCTAGACTCTGGGTTCCCAAACTGCCGTTACCGTCTACTGTGACAACAAGACATCGATTCGGTAGTATAGGTCCCTTATAACGGAGGCGTAGGCCCCACGATGCATAAGGTTAGTATACCGAAAGAAGATAAAAACCGAACTCGGAGCTGGAGAGCATCACGTCGAATAATGTCTTTCTCCCACTAAAAGGTGAAAAGCCCGGGTAGAGGGCTTATGCATGAATGACAGATATATCATACACAAAAGCTACCCCCATTTTTCCTGAAAATTCATCCAACAATTCTTGGAAGAAATTAAATTCAAATTATTGCCCAGAATGCCAAAATGCTACGTGAAATTAATTAGTTAGGCCTTACTCTCAGTTTTCATCCCCAGCGGAGTCGCCAAGCTGTCGCGACCATTTTTAAAACCAAAGTGTGTGGAAAAATAGCATGACGATTGATTCTTTTGAAAATCGGGTTTTTATTCATTTTAATTTATTAAATCTTGAAAATTAGGGTTTTTCTGTATTAAATCCTTTATTTATTTTAAAAATCAATTTGGAGTCGCCAGCGGTCACTTTGGTAGACCAGACACTATAAAACAACAAAAGATTATTTTCTTTTTAAAATTAGGGTTTGAGATTCGATTACGTGTGGGGAAGGATTAATAGCTCCACAAACGCCCGTTATCTATACCTTGTTAATTCCACGTGACATTTTGGCATTTCGAACAGTAATTTGAATTTAATTTGATCTTTAATTGCTAAATAAATTTCATTCCGAATGGAGATATCCTTTTGTAAGAAAATACATTTTTAACGAATATAAGTTTTGAAACATCTAGTTACTTTAGGATACTTCAATTTATATTAAAAAATGTATCTCAACACAAAAGGTTTTTAATGCATGTCAAATCATTTCCTTGTCAATTTTAAGTTCAAACCTAATTAGGGCTCCAATTGATTAAATTAATTAAAGATCTATGAATATTACCAAATTTAGGGGGTTTATGCGATAACACCCAAATGATTGGGCACTATCCATATTAGGCCCTAAATCAATAATATTCCTAATTATTTGGTGATACTGACTACTTTAAATCTTATCTTAATTTTATTTTAATTAAACTATCTATGTGTGATTATAATATTCTAGATTCAAATGAGATATTAAATATTCCACCAAAATACCCCATTGATTAACACCACATTGCAATGTGACACTAATTAACTTAGGACATTAAAGTGTCCATTTAATAGTCATTTATTTTCTACAATTTTCTCCCTATTTGAATTAATTAAATTCAATTAAAGAACCTACACTTAAAAGGCTCTAATTAATTATACCAAGTGATTAAAATCTCCTAACAAATATACTACATGTTTGATATTTAAAATCATGCAACATACAATAATTAAAACAAATAATTAAAACTGTAATTGGGATCAAATTGAACTTCTATTAAAACTGAGAGCCAAATTACAAGATAATGGTGACTAAATTGAAACAATGGAAATTTACAGCCCAAAATACAAGAGGAATGGAAGAAAGGCGCAGGTTTCCCCTGCCCGACTCGACTCGGTTCATGGATCATGGGCTAACCCGATGCCAAAACGACACTATTTTGGTTTGGCTATAAAAAACCCCATATCCGAGCCAACTCACTAATAATCCAACTCGGCCTCCCTCTCTCTCTTCCTCCCACTCTCTCCCAAATGCTCTCCCCTCTCTCTAGAGCCCAGAAATTAGCTCCAAACAAGATCAAACACCCATATTTTTGGATGAACATTTAATGAGTTCATCAAGAACTCGATGAATGTTCATATTTTCCAGTAACATTCCGCCGTGGCCTCCGCCCTTGAATCCTTCGCCGCCGAACTCTGACCAAATTCCACCGTTAGCCGGCCGCAGTAGGCGATTCTCGACCAACCTCCGACCACCGCCCGAACCTAAAATAACCCTAAAATTTCCATTTTTTCATCCTAAACTATTACGGTTCAAAAGAACCACCCAATCTTCCCCAATATAGTCTTAAATCTACCCGAAACCCCCTCTTCGACTTTGACCAAACTTAACGCTCCGACAACACTCCGGCCACCGTCTTCACTTTCCGATCCAGCCTTTATTTATTCCATTATTGGTTTTTTTACTTAAGATCTAACGTTTTTGGCATTTTCTTGTAGGAAATGAAGAGACCGAAGAGGATTTTACCTCTGTGACGGCGGTTATGGTGGTTCCAGCGTCTTGGCCAGTGCTCAATCGCCTTTTGATGACTCCTGGATTTCTTCGTCATCTGCTCACCTCCCCTAACGACTCAGCTCCGACAACTGTCTCTCTTCCCATGGCGATTCAGCTTTCCCAAGGTAAACACCTTCTTTCTCTTCTTTATTAACATCTTTATTTATTATTATTAGTTTTTTTTATGATTGTTATTAATGGTGATAATAATTGAATCTGATTTTCTCTCTCTCCCTATTTATAGGGTTGTCAGCGATGATGTCATTAGGAGTCTTGAATCCAAGTGAAAGCTCAAGGGCCATTGGGGAACCAACACGTTTCCTTTTGGATATAACTTTGGGTGGGAAAATAAGTTTTGGGCTGAATTTGTGTTTCTTTTGGATATATCTGTGTGTTTGTTTGGGTTAAGGATATAGGAATTGAGCTTAATTTGTAATAGGCTTTATACATGTATATTAGACATTTTATATAGAACGAACTGTTTTTATTTAAGGGTTATAATATCTATTTATTAGATTTTGGTTTTATTTATATAGAAATATAGTATATATATGGGTACCAGGACAAAATACGGGCATTACAAATGTAACACAACAAAACATATTCCTCCAAAGTTTTGTCTCTCATGATTTTAAGAAAAATAATATTCAACGAACCCTTTGAAGTAGTAACCTGGGATATCTGTTCACCAGTGCATTGTCTGCTTCAACATTTGAAGATTATATACAAGATTGAATTATGAAGATTCAAAATGTTTTCATGATGGGAGTAAATACGCGTTGTACTATTTTTCCCTTAACCGAGGTTTTCTTCCAATGGGTTTTCATGGTAAATTTTTTAATGAGACATGTTATGCGTATTAAAGTTATGTGTATTTTTTTTTCATTCACTAAGAATTTTTCACCACAAGTTTTTATTTTAGTAAGATTTTAACGAGGCACATTATCTTCACGGACATTCAAGGGGGAGTATTACGAATATCTTTCTATGTAGATGTCCATCTCTATCTACTAAATAGGAATTTAATGTACTTAGAATTTTATATGATAGTTACTTCTTATGCTATAAATAGAGAGCATGAAGAAGGCATCGTACACAACTTCAATATGGAGAATATATACAAATCTCTCTCTTTTCTCTCATTTATTTTATTCTTTTTATTCTTTACTTTATTTATAACAATGATGGATAATAAATATTATTTTAAAAGGTAATAAATGAAAAAGAAACTTTAGCAATAAGCAATTGATGGAAATAAAACCTAAATAATAGATGATGGATGATAGGTGAAATTTACCATATTCTTATTCTTATGCTCCACTAATTTTCAAGAAGGCATGAATGGAAAATAAGAGCTAGACTAGTTATTGGGGTAAACACCAAACTAGCCCCCTTACGTCCTAAACTTATTAAAATAGCACATAAAAGTCTATATTTCCTAAAATAGCACCATTACAGTAAACTCACCATAGAAGCACAACGAGTTAAAAAAGTTTTCAATTTTTTTCTTCGCGTTTTAACTTAATTAATTAGTTAAAAGATGATTACCATATCCTAATTGAAACTCACAATGTATGCATGATGAGTTTCAATTAAATTTTTTAAAATCAAACTTTTTTACAAAAGGTTGAAAATGAAAAGTTAAACTATTAGAAACCTACTTCACATCTTCAATGTATTGAAGAACGAAAATAAAAAAATTAAACTATTAGGAAACAACTTTGATATTTAGCTCCATGATTTGTAAAAATAAATGTTGGCATTAGCTATATATAAGCCTCGTTAGAGCGTAAGCATGTGTTTCTCATCAATGTAGGATTCTTGGAGCTAAAGAGTTTGCTACTATATTTTAGCTTCAAGAATCCCACATTGATAATAAAAAAGGCTTGCACTCTAGCTAAACCTATATATATAAGCTAATGCCAACATCTTTTTTTTTTGCAATTTATGGAACTAAATATTAAAGTTGGGTCCTAATAGTTCAATTTTTTAATTTTTCATTCTTTAATATATTGAAGATGAGAATTGAGTTCCTATTACATTATTTTTTCTAGGTTTGTAAAAATTTAAGTGGACGATTTCTAATTAAGATTTGCTAACCATTTGTTGATGCGATTAATTAAGTTAAAACGCGGGGAAAATTTTTGAATTTTTTTGAACTTGCCGTGCCTACACGGCGAGTTTAAAAAATGAAAAATAATATTTGATTCGAACTCTCCCACGGCTAGTTCACTGTGTATTTTATTTGAACTCGAGTTCACTGTAATAGTACTAGTCTGGGAAATATAGAATTTTGGGTGCTAGTTTGGTAATATTAGGATGTAGGGTGCTATCTTGGTATTTAAGCTCTAGTTATTATGTAATAACTTTTTTTCTTTGTAAAAATAAAATAAAATAAAACCATTATATTATATAAGGGTAAAACTTTGATACACAGGCTGTGTAAAATTAATTCTACACAAGCCTGTGTATTTACACTATAAAAACCCAAATCCTAAAATTCTAACCCTAACCCTATAAAACTAAACCCTAAACCTTAAACTCTATACACTAAATTTTAAACACTAACCTTAAATTATAAACCCTACAACCTAAACCCCTAAACCTTAAACTAAAACCCTAAACCCTAAAACTAAAAGGCACGTGTAAACTTTACACGGCCTGTGTATCAAAGTTTTTTCCATTATATAATACAAAATAAACATTAACGTATTTTTTTTCAAAACACATTTTCATTTTTAACCTTAATAACTTTACGCATATTTCAACTCTTTTTTAATAGTATTTCAACTCTTTTAACTAGAATGTTTTTTGCATTAAAAAATTAGAATATTTTTTTTGATGAGTAAAAATATACTACCATGTGCCTCATTAAAAACTCCTTAAAACTAGATAAGGAAATGAGTACACGTAATAGAATGTACAAAGGGTTACAAAAATAACATAGCCCACACCAAATGACACACGTCACTCGAGTGGTTACACATTGCTTATGCCCATTTTATCTTTTTGCAACCGTTGCACAACCTCACTTGGAGGTTCCTCACCGGACTATCGCGCATTATAGACGCCAATGTATCCACAACAGAATTGGTATCCTTAGATATCTTCCACAAAACAATAACCCAATCCCTCGACATTAACTCACGGATGTCTTCCACAATGGCATTACACGGGAAAGCCTTTGAGTTCCCACTAAGAATACGTTCCACCTCAATACAATCCATTTCCAACTCAACAAAGCGATAACTAAGTCTCTAAGCATGTAAAAGCACATTACGGATTGCCCCTACTTCCGCCATGAGGCTTGAACAAACCCCCAAACTTCTGTAGAGCCCAAAAATCCAGTCCCCGTGTTCTTCGCGTAAAACACCCCCTGCAGCAGCCTTGCTACTAGTAAGGTTGCATGCACCGTCGACGTTAGCTTTGATCCAACTCGGCCTCGATTTCGTCCAAGTTGGACTGCTCGTCCTAGTCCCACATTGCAAAAATGAAACCTCTTCTCACACTGGAGCTAGTACAGTTTGTAAAATCCTTAGCCAAATGGTTACACAGTGGAAGAATATCACAGTAGTCAACATAGTTTCCATCTATATCACAGTAGTCCATCTATAGCCTTGTCTACTCTCGTACCGAGGAGGAACATGATCGACATTTACGGATTGTGTTGTAGACCTTGCTGGATAATCAATTATATGCTAAGTTGAGCAAGTGTGAGTTTTGGATTAAAGAAGTGGTTTTTCTTGGTCATGTTGTTTCGGCGGAAGGTATCTGTGTGGATCCACAGAAGATTGAGGTGGTAGTGAATTGGAAGCAACCCAAGTCGGTGATGGAGGTTCGTAGTTTCTTGGGGTTGGCAGGTTATTATTTTCGTTTTGTGGATGGGTTCTCAAAGACTGTTGCCCATTGAATAAGTTGTTACAAAAGGATGTTTGTTTTGAATGGATGGAGGTTAGACATCAAGCTTTTGAGAAGTTAAAGGAAGCTTTGATGCAAGCTCCAATCTTGATTCAACCTAATTCGAGAAAAGAGTTTGTGGCATATAGTTATGCATGTTATGTTGGTTTATGATGTGTTTTGATGCAAGGCGGTAAGGTTGTAGCTTATTCATCTTGGCAATTGAAGGTATATGAGCGTAATTATCCTACACATGATTTAGATCTTACTGCGGTGGTTTTTCTCTGAAAATTTGGATACATTACCTTTACGGTGAGAAATCTCTTGTGTATACGGATCATAAAAGTTTGAAATATTTGATGTCGTAGAAGGAATTGAATCTTAGGAAACGTAGGTGGTTAGAGTTGCTTAAGGATTATGATTTGACGATTGAGTATCATCTGGATAAGGCTAATGTTGTAGCCGACGCTTTGAGTAGGAAGGTTGTAGTAGAGTTAAGGGCGATGTTCGCTCGGTTGAGCGTGACGCGAGATGGAGGTTTGTTGGCTGAGTTGCAAGTTAAGCCATCATTGTTGCAAATGATTAAGGGGAAGCAACCGTATGATGTTTCGTTGGTTCCACATGTTAAGGACATCATGGAAGGTGACCTGACAAATTTTTACTTTAATGATGATGATGTTTTTTGTTTTAAGAGTCAGATAGTGGTGCTTGACGATGTTGAATTGATGCGTACTATCTTAACTGAGGCTCATTCAAGTCTTTTTTCTATGCACATGGGTAGTAAAAAGATGTACCAAGATTTGCAGAAAGAGTATTTTTGGGTTGGTTTGAAGAAGGATATAGCAGATTATGTCACTCGGTGCATGGTGTGTCAGCGAGTTAAAGCTTAACATTAGTTTCCTTATGGGTTGTTGCAACCAGTGCAGATTATGAAATGGAAATGGGAGAGAATAACAATGAATTTTGTGTCAGGTTTGGCTTTGACACTAGGGCCGGTAATTACCCATGGATGATGGCCTATCTGACCCACCCGATCCAACTAAGTGGACGAAAACCCGATGAAATGTGGGTTTGATCTATTTGAAGTAGGTGGCATATGAAGCGGGTGATGGGTTCAGGTGAAAAAATTTCAACCCACCATCTGATTCGTCACTCTTCCCATCCATCCATCAAAATAATATTAATTTTTAAAAATATTTTGAACATTAAAGACTTTTTTAAGATTTTATTTACTATTGGGAAATGAGAATTTTGTTTGTGTAGTTCTGTTGTATGTAAGAATATTCAGAAATTTGGAACTTTAATAATAGTTGTCTTTAATGTATTAAATATTAGATATTTTCAGTAAGATATTACATGTATTTGTAACCCTGATTTTCTAATAATATAACCCATTATGATCCGACCCACCCGTTTCATCCGTGGTTGATAGGTGGGGCAGATTTGGGTCAATGATTAAGCGGGTGGTGGGTGGGTTGGGTGACAGTTTAGGATATGGATGGTGAGACGGGTGGAGCTCCAACCCACCCAAATCCGACCTATTTCCATCCCTATTTGACACCATCAAAGAAGAATTCTATTTGGGTTATTGTGGATCATTTTACAAAGTGTGCATATTTTCTGGTAGTGTATACAACGTATACATTGTATAAGTTGGTGGATTTGTATATCGCTAAGATTGTAAGGTTGCACGGGTTACATAAGTTGATTATATGGAATAGAGATCTGCATTTTACAGCAAGGTTTTGGGAGAGTTTGTATAGGGCGTTGGGTTCACAACTGAATTTCAGTACTTCGTATCATCCTCAGACGGATGGTCACTCTGAACGTGTTATCCAAGTTTTGGAAGAAATGTTACGATGTTGCATTATTAATTTCCAAGGGTCTTGGGAGAAGCTATTTCCATAGGTTAAGTTTTCTTATAACAACAGTTATTAGGCGAGCATTCAGATGGCTCCGTATGAGGCTTTGTATGGTAAGAGTTTTCGTACGCCACTTTGTTGTGCTGACGCTAGTGAGAAATGTGTTTCTATGCATGATGTTCTAAAAGTTACTAATGAGAAATTGAATTTTATTAGTGATCAGTTGAAAGTAGCTTTGGATCGACATAAATCTTATGCAGATTTGAAGTCTAGAGAAATTAGATACGCGGATGGTGAGAAAGTGTTTCTAAAGGTCTCGCATTGGAAGAAGATGATGAGCTTTGACGTAAGGGTAAGTTGAGTTCGAGTTTTATTGGACCTTATGAGGTGTTCGAGCGCGTTGGTCCAGTAGCTTATAGATTGAGGTTGCCTACGGATTTAGAAAAGATACATGATGTTTTCCATGTATCGATGCTTCAGAAATATAGATCGGACCCGTCGCATGTAATGCCCATTGAAGATATTGAGTTGTGTCTGAACTTGACCTATGATGAGGAACCGGTGAAAATCTTGGACACTAGCAGTAAATTTCTTCGTGGAAAGAAAATTGAGCTTGTTAAGGTGCTATGGCAACATCGAGGTGTCGAAGAGGCCACGTGGGAAAGTAAGGTGGATATGGAGAAGTAGTTTCCCCATTTTTTTCCTTAAGGTAAATTTTGGGGATGAAATTTTTTAAGTGGGGGAGAGTTGTAACGCCATAATTTTGGGCCTAGAAGATTGGAGGTTTGGGTTAGACGGTTCAAAGGAACCAGGTTAGCTAATTTGATTATTTCTGAAGAATAAATTAAAACAAATGGTTTTTGGTTAAAATAAAATATGAAAAAAAGTTCTAAAATGTTTAATGGATGTATTAAACATAATTGAATTGGCAATTTGATTAAATTAAATCGGGTTCATGGACATTTTGGGTTAGTAACCAAAATGTAAAGGTTCCAAAACTGTTTTAGTGAGTAAAATGTAAAATGGTCAAAATCTAGAATCTTTAAGGAGCTATTAAATCCACTTGGTTTTATCAGACTTTTTCCTTAAATTTGGATATTTTAAAGTGAATTGTAAATGATTTAATAAATAGGATAAAAAGGTTTTATTTAGTTTAGATTTAATCAGATAAATTATTTTCTTATGTAACTACTTTTCTGCAAACTTTTTCTCTCAAATTCTCAGCAACCAAACTATTATTTTCTCTCTAAAAATCTTAGGAAATCAACCTTTTTAATTCTACTTTTGATTTCAACAATGGAATCCTTTGTTTCTATGTCAATCTTCTACTTCAATCTTGGAGGATTTCTTCAAAATCAAGCCAATTAAGCAGGGAGTCTACAATTAGAGGTGATTTTCATTTCTCTCCTCTAATCAAAGGTTCTTTACTGAAATTCCCAAGTCTTGATCCTTTGCAAATGATTTTTGACATGTTTTGATGATTAAATTAAGAATTAAAGGTTTGATGTTGGTTTAATTAAGAAATGGGTTGATTTTTGTTATGGATCTGAATTATGTGATCTTGATTGATTTAGGACATATTAAAAGCATATTTAAATGTTATGTGATGAGATTCATAACAAAAATCCTAAAACCAATTGGATTTCTAATTTTCTAGGTTGTTAATAATTAGATTTTGGGGTGTTTATAGTGTTCTGAGTTTGCTGGAGGTATAAGGTGGGTTTAGGAATATTTTAAGATGTTAATTGATGATGTTAGGCTGATCAAATCGTTAGGTTATGGCTGAGTTTTGTTTAGGTGAAGATTTGTGTAGATTTCAATTGTTTTCGGATGGCATTTGGTGGAGTTTGGATGTTTTTTTGTTGAAGGTTGATGTTGCTGGGATTTTAGATGCACAATGATGCATTAATCCTCTGTTGTTATGTGGATAAAATAGGGGAGATCAATCCGGTAACGTTTGGTGAAGAATTGGAGTCGTCAGAAGCTTGATTTTGCATCATCGATAAAATCTTTGTGTTGTCGGTGAGTAGAATTGTGTTTTGAAGCTCTTTAAAGGGTTTGAAAAGTTACCTTGGGAGTTTAATATAAGCCTAGAAAACTTGATTAAACTCGGAAGTAAGTAAATGGCGACTTTCTCTCGATCTCTCGGTTTTGGTACATGTTGTTTAAGCATATGATTTGGTATTAAGCATGTTTTGTTATCTACTGATTTATACATGATTTTCCATGTGACATGCATTGAAATTGATATTATATGTGAATGCCTATGAAACTTGGCAAATGGTTTCTGAAAGGGAATATGTGTTGTTCTATAAGCATGGTTTCTGCAAAGGTAAATCATTTGATCAATGCATATGGAAAAACAGTGAGGTAACATGGTTGAAAAGTATATATTGGCTATGTGCAATGAATTAAATTTTATCAGATTTAGTTGGCATGCCATAGGGTTTAAAGTGCAGTATAATAAGTCACCTCATGGTTTGTCGAGGAGTGGGATGCCACTGTTTTTTCTCCAACCATTGAGAATCTCAACCGTCGAGGAGTGGGATGCTACTGAGTTTTCTCCGATTGGTGGATATAAAGGTGTGTTTAAAGGAACCACCACGAAAATCTGAGTATCCGATGTGTTTTTTAAAAAATGCTATGACATGGTTTTGGTCACTCTAATACCAATATATGAAATAATGTATCATGATGAGGTTGAAAGGTTTGTACTTTGTGATAAATGTTTAAGATGCTCTTTAAGCTTTCCAATGAAATGAATTTCCACGTGGAGGCTTAAATTGAGGGTTGCATATGGGAGTTGTGAACGGGATGCATGATACATGTTTATGCTTATGTGATAAAATGATTTGAGAGTTATTTATATGATTTGGAAAGTTTAGTAAATGATATTTTAATTTCCAATAATGGTTTTACACATTTTTTTAATGCATTGATGAATGCTTTTGAGCATTCTTCACTAAGCATTTTGTGCTTATGCTTCATTCTCATCTTTGCAGAAAAGAAGACCTTTTGGAGGCAGCATTTGGGCAAGTGATCATCCAAGAACTTGGCTTTGCAAGTATGGTTTTTAATAAATGAATTTAGTAGCAATAAAAGGGCATTGTGGCCATGGGTATTAGGAGACTTGTATTTTTTGCTCCCTGTTTTTGAGCAAGTTTATAAACTGTTATGGATATGTTTTGTGATGCTTGAAGTTTGATATGGGGCGTGGGTTAGCCTTTGCATTCTTGGGTATAAATTATTCCTATAGGTTATGGTGGTTGTTTCACATGCCTTGATTGTTGGTGTTGAACATATGGATTTGTGATGTTTTGTTGCCTTGTGGTTTATAAGATATTTAGTAGATGTTTGGATGATGTTTTTTTGAGCCAAAGTGTCATATGTTAGGCCAAGAGTTCATTACAGGTCCATTCGTACCGATACAAGACCTTTTGGATCGGTACGTGGGTAGAAAAATGCTCAAATTTGGAAATTTACATAGGGGGTATCGGTACACCTAGCCTCTATATCGGTATGCCCCTTTGATTTTACACCAGGTTTCGGTACACGAGCATCCGTACCGGTATGCTCTTTAGCTACTAGAATTCACTATTTTGAAATTGAACCACTCGTGTTAGTACGCGTGGCACTATACCGACACCCTTTGCATAAAGAGACATTTATTAATACGGGCATGATGGGTATCAATATTGAGTCTGTTATTTCTTATATATTTATTCTGAAGTCTTATTTCTTACCTTTTGGTCCCTATTTCTTATAAACACAATTAATTGAGTTTGGGAGATCATTTCAAGTTGAAATTTAACCAACAAGCATGTAATCTAATTAATCAAGGTTTGGTAATTTCAAACTTAAGTAAGTCCTTATAGTTTTCTAGATTTGCAAGCTACTCCCTAATTTACGATGTCGTACAATTGGATGTCAATTTGGTACCCGATTTGATCGAGAATTTATCCGCTGCGAGCATGCTCACCTTAGGAACTAAATATGCATCTAGAAAAGATAATATGAAAAAAATGGACCTAGTTTGAGTAAATCGCTTCAGGTTTGTTTTAGCAAACCCAATGTAGTTCGCTCGATTTGGTCAAATGTTTAGGTCGGGTAAAGGGGGTTACAATAAGAGTCTCAAGTACTTAGTTAATTAGAAGGAATTGAATATTAGACAACGGCGATGGATTGAGCTTCTCAAGGATTATGATTGTGTGATTGATTATCATCTGGGTGAGGAGAACGTAGTAGCCGATGCTTTGAGCAAGAAATACATCTCGAATTTGAAAGCATTATTTGCTCATATCATTTTAATTGAAGATGGTGGTTTATTGAACGAGCTCCGGGTTGAGTTTGACTTGGTTTCTAAAATAAAGAATAGTCAAATTTATGACGGAGATTTGGTAGCCAAGGCGACATTGGTTTGGCAGGGCAAGCATCGAGTTTTGAGTTGTGAGATGGTAATGTATTGTATTTTAAAGGTCATTTACGTGTACCTGATTCTTGTGATTTGAAGCAGAGAATTCTTCGGGAGGCACATAGTAGTCCTTTTTCAATACAAACTGGGAGTAGTAAAATGTATCGACATATACGAAATTATATTGGTGGATCGGGATGAAGAGGGACGTAGCTAAATATGTTTCCAAGTGTTTGGCTTGTCAACAGGTTAAAGCCGAACACCAAGTTCCTTCAGGATTGCTTCATCCAATTCAAATTCCGCAGTGGAAATGGGACCAAGTAACCATGGATTTTGTAACAGGTTTGCCAAGGAGGCAACAACGTCATGATGCGATTTGGGTTGTTGTTGAATGTTTGACAAATACAACACATTTTTTACCAGTGCAGATGGATTTTACTATAACACCCCAAAATAGAGCCTAGGAGAATTATATTGTTATGTGTGAGTTTGAACCTTATCGCGGGTTAATTGAATGAAACATGAATTAAGTGCTTCCAAGATAAGAAATTTTAAATGTGTAGCTAAAATTATAAGTGACCGAATTGTTAATGAGCAAACTTGAGCTTATTGCATGAAATATTAATAATTGAAAATGGTACTAAGATGTGTCACTCGAGGAACCTTACCATGTGGCAAGGGAAGACCACACTCGGTCTTGGAAGTGGGAGAAGAAGAAAAACAATTTCATCTTCTTCATTCCCTTGATGAAACAATCGAAAAGACAGAGAGAGGGAAGGGTTAGAGAATTTAACAATGGAATAGAAATCTACCTTGATTTTGGACATTTTCTTGCTTGCATGCTTGAAGAGAAGGTAAGCAATCCTTTCTCTCTTGATTAATCTTGGTTGAATGTAAATTCTTGGAATGAATCTTTATGTTTCATTTGGGTATGTTTGAATGATAAGAATGCTTGGTTAAATAGAGTTAAAATTGGATTAATTAGATGGTTAAATGTATAAATTCTTTGTTGATTGTTCATAAGCATGAAATGGTGGATATTGTTTGAATGTGAAGTACTTAGATTTTGATCTTTGGGTTAGTCATCTTAAGCTGAAAGTACCAAACTGTTCAGGACTGTTTTTAATGGATTTAGAAGCTAATAGTCGAAACATTCTGCTGTTTTAAAAGTTAGAGCAGTTTTGAAATTGAATTCATTCGATTGAATGAGCCTAAAATGTGTATTAAGTTAAGAAAGTTGCCCTGTTAATTAAAATGAAAACCGGGACTGTTTTGGTCCAAGTAAATTAGCTTAGTAGTGCTGCCCTGTTTTAGCATTTGTAATACATGCTAAATTTTGAAGAAATGGAGTGATTTAACTACAAAGCTGTTAAGCTAAAATTTGATTGAAATCCTTGTTTTGTTGTGGCTATGCATGCTTGAGAAATTCTCAAAGTAAAAAGGGCTAGATATTAGTTGTGGACTTGAATGGAATATATGTAATTGTATGCAAAACTTTAAAGAAAAATGTAATGTTAATCTAGAGGGGCTGTCCTGTTGAAATTCTGGATATTAGGGACTGATATAAGTAAAAATATGTGTACAAACTCATGTGATTATAAATAGAGGGCTGTTTTACATTCACATATACACTTTTATGGACTGTTTTAGGTATGTAAAGGTATACCTTTGTAAGCTGGGCAGTTTTGGTAAAAGTTGTGTGAATAATGAACTGATTTGGATGTTCAAAACACAGGAGAATGCATGGGAATATATATATATATATGGAACTGCTTGTATGAAATTTAATATGTTAGGAAGTGAATTGTTGAGTTAGGACTTGTTTGGATGTAAATTGAACATCATGGACGGTTGTAAATGTATTAAGAATTGTCCTGAACATTTATAAGAGTATAGGGGGTTGTTTTGAAGCCTTTAAATACTTAAATATCAATGTATAAACTGTTTTACATTAACAGAATGTGTAGTGGACTGTTTTGATAGCAATTAAATAGAATAAGGACTGTTTTGAAAAGTTCTAAGCTGAATTGAAACTGAAATTGGACTGATTTATGTGCTGGTTTAAACAGGGGCTGTTCCTTAAAATATGGGGACTGTTTTGGACATAGATAAGAACTGTTTAATATGTGAACTATTCATAGATAAAATAAAATGTTAGGAGTTGTTTTGTGTGTGTGTATGCTCCTGAAGATTGTTTTAAAACACTTGGTACCGAAATGTTTAACTAGTGGACTGTTTTGGGATGATTTGATATAATGGACTGTTTTTGCACCATTATGGTGAACATATGTTTAGAGATGGTATTGGCATTTAGAAATTGTTGTGAGCTACTTGGTGTATACATATTTGTGTGCATGAAATTAGAGTTACCTTGAAATGAATTATTGATAGGAATGATTCTAATATACAAATCACCTTTCTTGTAAATTGTTAGACCAAGAAATGCTAATAAGGGATTCGGCTTTATAACAAGATAGGAGGGAGAATCAGGTATCCCGTAACATCGGGATAAGAGGTGAGAGTAGTTTAGAGTCTCATGATAGGAGAAATCCATCCCGAGCATCCTTAATGGCTTTAATTCACTTACTTGCTAGATAATTTATGTAACAATGCGCAATTGAGCTTGGGATCCGAGGTAAGCACTTTTATAAAAGAAAGTACCTTGTGATAAAATGAGTAAATTGATAGTATTGTTGGTACTTGCACCTTAGATTTAATTATAATTTTAAAGAAATTTGTTACCCATGATAAGGGTCTTGATGTTAAATTAAATAGGAAAGTTGGAATGTTATGATACTCTTGCTAGTCTTGAAAGTTAGAAGTGATTGTTTTGTGTGAATTGCAAGAAGGCATATATGTTAGATCAAATGATACAACTTTAAAGAACTTAAGGGGATTTATAGAACTCATTCGAATAAACTAGAGTGGAAGAAATGAATGATACTTATTTTAATATAAGCACAAATGGTATCTCATGATCCATTGCATGATTGACTAAAAACTAAGCTTTGGTGGCCTTGTTGATAAGCATATGAGCAATGCTCATCTTGAATGTAAAAAATTCACATGTGGTGAATCTTGCTTACCTTGAAAAAAAATACGCTATGTGACTTGCTTACATTAAATCTTGAAGTTACGCTCAAAATGTTGTTAACCAAAAAAATAAACGTGAAAAGCCTTGGTCTCGAGTCAGTCGTAGGTACAGTTGGCATGCCATAGAGTCCGTTGAGCTCGCTAGTGTGGACTATGGTCCTGGACTTAGGTCCCTTTCGATAAAGATCAAATGATCTATTAGTACTATTAGTACCCTTGTTCGGTAATCGTTTGATGGTACTTTGTGTACCCTTGTTTCAATATCTTGTATACCCCTGTTTCGGTACTCGGTGTACAGCTTGTTTGATATTAAATTTAGTGGATTCGCGTATCTAGGCTGTAATTCGATACTCAAGGCTTTGATAAAGATAAAATAATGAATTTGCAAGTTAAACAAATGAGCTATGTTTGAATAATCATGTTAAATAGTTGCTGGACAGTTTTGAGTGCTTAAATTGAGATGTATTGAACATGTTAAAGTGTATGTACATGTTAAATAGTTGCTGGACAGTTTTGTGTGCTTAAATTGAGATGTCTTGAACATGTTGAAGTGTATGTACATGTTAAATAGTTGCTGGACAGTTTTGAGTGCTTAAATTGAGATGTATTGAACATGTTGAAGTGTATGTACATGTTAAATAGTTGCTGGACAGTTTTGAGTGCTTAAATTGAGATGTATTGAACATGTTAAAGTGCATGTACATGTTAAATAGTTGCTGGACAGTTTTGAGTGCTTAAATTGAGATGTATTGAACATGTTAAAGTGTATGTACTTAAATTGAGAGGTATTGAACATGTTAAAGTGTATGTACAAGTTAAATAGTTGCTGGACAGTTTTGAGTGCTTAAATTGAGATGTATTGAACATGTTAAAGTGTATGTACATATTAAATAGTTTCTGGACAGTTTTGAGTGCTTAAATTGAGATGTATTGAACATGTTAAAGTGTATGTACATGTTAATTAGTTGCTGGACAGTTTTGATCATAGATGAGACAAAGTCGACTACCTTTACTATGTATACCATGTATCTATAAATATATGAATGTGCCTTGTCCGATTAATATGAGTATATGATGTTTAAGCCATGTATCTATGAAATTGTGAACATGCCTTACTCAATTGATATGAAGTGTCAAGCCTTGATAAATTTATGTATGCTTGAATGGTGTGAATCACATGTCTTGCTTTGATAAATTTGTGTATGCTTGAGGGAGGTGAACCAAATGTCATGCTTGGACACAATTATATTTATATTCATGCGATAATGAGGGGATTTGAATGATATTTGGGGAATATGTACTGAAGGAACATAATTATGACTTGATCGAATGTTAACTAAGTAATATGTTGGTTACTAGAAAATTAGACAGTTTGATAGTATGGAAGAAATAACTATAATTGATATTGTTACAACCGACTTGTTAAGTTGTTATAAAATCTGCATTAGTTGAATATTCGCTATAATTTGTACAAGTTGAATTGGAGGTTACAATTTATATGGTTAGAAAGAATATAATGTCTAGTTTTGTTTAAAACAAACGGAATTGAATTCCGAGTTATAGAACAGATTATAGAGACGATTTCTTAAGGATAGTATAATCTGCCCGGTGGCAGAATTGGGCGTGCTTGTTACTAATTTCTGTATTAATTCATAAGGAGTAAAAATATAAGGCTCATATGGTTAAAAAGATAATTGATTTAGCTTTCCAACGGTTTAAACGGTTTGAAATTTTGATAACGGAATGAAATATATGAATTTTTAACCGAGTGAGGCTCAGTCTGCTTGACAGTAGCAGCTCTATAGGATATTATAAAATATCATTGAAAAACATGAAAGTATGTTAATTGATTTGAGTTAAGGGAACTTTGATCGGATTAGAATATCACTATCTCATTAAGCAAAGGCTTACGATGTGTTCTCTTAACACCTTGCAAGTTTGGTGAGACTTCAGGTTGTTTCCGAGCTAATCACAAATGTTGGGAACCTCGTTTGGTTCAGATCAACCTCTTATCAACTCTTAGGATGGTGGCACCTAGTTAGACTTGCATAAACTCATAGTTCCTTATGTGGCTTGTATACCGATATATTTGTTTATGAAGCTCTAAGGAGCATTAAATTGTAAAAGGGGTCTTATAATTATTTTTAGGTTGCTTATCATTGATTGATTAGTTAGCATGATTTTATGTCTTCTGATACATGCCAAGAATGGTTAGCATGTTTTGAATGATCTCATTGTTGCTTGTGATTAGGATTATAGATCATCTTGAGTTTGTGCATGAGTGAGGAGTAATTAATATAAGAGCATATAATTCTGATAAATATTCGAATGGCTAGATTAATTATTATCCAATTGGCTAGTATATAAGATGATAATCCCACGCATGAAAATATTAACTTAGTGATAATTGAATAGAGTAATTGGTACCAGTTTTGTAATGATCCGAGTCTTGGTGCATTGTATAAATGACTGTTGCAAAATAGTTAGTAATCGAATCAAGTGATTAATATCAGCTAACTTTATAAGAGTCTAAAAGGGGGTAATAATATTTGTAATAAGCTGATTCATAGGAAGTTAGGGAAGTTTCTAGCAAGCTTCTCGACTTATTACAAATGTGTAAGAATTGTGAATACTTATGTGTTTACTTATGCTTTAGATATCTAGAGTTAACCTATATTTGACTTGGTTAACTTAAAAGTTTTAATTTTTTCCTGAATTCACTTTGTATGCCAGTTTGAGAAGGGTTAAGTAAATCATGATTGCTTGCTTGTTTGTCTTTAACATGTCCTAATCTGGTTTATCTTCTAGACCGGGTTAGGGGATGTTACATTTACCTTGAAGAGACTAGCTCGGATATAAATCGCAGAGATTGTGAGACTTCACAGAGTACCTTCATCTATTGTTACATATTGATATCCTAGATTTGCCTCGAGTTTTTTTATCAGCAATGTATGGTTTTATTAAATAACAAAATCATACACAAAATAAATTATTGTTAAGGGCCTCGTTAAAACATCCCCTAAACCTATATTGGAGGAAAAGAGTACCATTGATAATATAACAGACAAAACACCCAAAAATGAGACACAACCAGAGAAAACTAACACCCCATACAATTCGACCATACCCCAAATCCCCACTACTCTAAAGAAAGCAAGTACACCCCCTAGTTCATCTCGAGGTTTTGGAAAGCATTTCAGAAAGCTTTGGGTAAGAGACTTCATTTGAGTACAACTTTTCATCCTTAGACAGTTGGTCAATCTGAGTGTGTTATTCAAGTTTTAGAAGACATGCGTAATGCCCCAGTTTTTGGCTTAGATGTTTTTAGGCAGTTTAGACTGTCCGTTAGGCCGGAGTTAGAGATTTGAGTCAGATTTAGGATAAAAATTAAAATAAATATTTTTATAAGAGATAAAAATATAAAAAAATATCTAAAAATCCTTAATTAATAAATGGATAATTTTGGAAAAGTTAATTTTGAAAAATGGGTTTTGGAAATTGGACATTTTGGGTTAGTGATCAAAATGTTCGAAATGGGAAAACTATTTTAGTGACTATTTTGTAAAAGGATCAGAACTTTGAATCTTTAAGGAGCTATTTTTCAAAACTCTAATATCGAACTTTTCTCCTTAATTAGATATTTTGAAAGGGTTTTGGAAAATATAAATAGGCTGGGAGAATTATTTTTATAATTAATTGATTAAACAAATTTTACGTAACTACTTTTTCTCTAAAAGATTTTCTCTCAAATTCTCTCCAGCCAAACACTATTTTCTTCTTCAAAATCTTCAGGTAACTTCTTGATTTCTTCAATCTTTTAATGACAAATGAATTCTTAATTGTTTTCTATCAAAATCTTATTGTTTTAATCTTAGTTTCTCATGTAAATCAATGCAATTAAGGAGGAAAGTCCACATTAGAGGTGAGCTTCGTCCTTCTCCTCTAATGTGTGGTTCTTTATTGAAATTCCCAAGTTATTGAACCTTTATAGATGATTTCTAGTTAGTTTTAATGATTTAATTATGGAATTTTGTTAAATCAAGGTTTAATTGATGAGTTAATGTGATTTTCAAATTAGATCTGTTTTGCTAAGTTCTTGATTGGTTTTAATCAAAGTTTTGATGTTTAATAATGTTAATTGATTGATTTTAACATTGGAATCCTGAAACTATGTGAATCTCTAATTTCCTAGGTTGCTAGTTGTGTGTTTTTGAGGAGTTGTGGAGGTTTAATGGTTGCTGGAGGTATAAGGATTGTTTTTGGATGTCAATTGATGTTGACTGATGGATTGAAATGTTAGATTGTGTCTGGGTTGAGTTTAGGTTAAGTTGGAAGGTGTTTTCAGTTGTTTTTCGGATGGCGATTGATAGCTTTTAGCAAAACAATGTTGAGGAATTGGTTACTAAGATTTGGAATATTTTATGATGAATTAATCCTCTATTTTTGTGTGATCAAAATAGGGGAGGTTGATCCAATAGCTATCAGTGAAGCTTTGGAGGCTTCAAACGCTTGAATTCACGGTGGCGATTGGGGTTTCGCAAAGTCGGTGAGTGAGAACGTGGAATTCAGATTTGAAATGATTTAAAGGTAGTTTATGGGAGTTTAAACTTAGATCGAATCACTGGTTTAAACTTCGAAGTAAGTATAAAGTGGTTTGTCTCTCAGTCGAGCTTTTACGAAATGGTTTTTATGCACTTGTTTTTAAATGACATGGTACCTACTGTTGAAGCATGATCTAAAGTATGTTATATACTGTTCTTGATCATATAATGATGATGGATGCATTTGGTAAATGATCCATGTAAGTATGTGGAATACTTGTTTTAAAGCATGGTTAGTTACTTTGTAAATGGTTTTGATTGATGCATATAAAAATAGTGAGCTACATGGTTAATAATGAATTATATTGGCAAGTGATGTGATTTAAAATGTTATCGAATATAGTTGGTCGGCCATAGGATTGATAGTGCCCTATAAAAGTTGCCTTAGAAGTTGGAGGATTTATACGGTGTACCGAATACTCCATCCAAGTACCCTAACCGTTGAGGGGTTTATGGTACCAAAAACTCCCGTTAGGGGTTAAGCTTCTAACCAATTATTGGGGTTGGTGTTCCTTAGGGTTTTCATTGTACCCGGTTGTAAAAGTACAACGATTGTGATTGTATCGCTATTCCAGTTGAGATGGCTTGAAGTGTTGAGAGGATACTTGTTGAATCCGTGTATCCGATGAACGATTTTGAAAATGGAACTTGGTTAATGATTACTTGAAAGCCAATATAATTGTTGATGTATCATGTTTATGATGGCTAATGTGTAATGTTGGTTTATACATGTTCACTCTTTAAGCTTTGCATATGGTTGTTATGCATGGGAAGGCTTAAATTCAGGGTTAGCATTGAGATATGCTGTTAATCCATGATACATGTTGCATATAGTTTAATATGTTGGTTTTTGGAAGTGTTAAGTGCATGATTTTCAAGGCATGATGTTTTAAATGTTGATTGAAACGATGATTTCAATGTGGTTTTGGAAAATGGTTTTAAATGCGTTGATGGGGTATTTTTTTTGAGCACTCCTCGTTAAGCCTAGTGTGCTAACGCTCTCTTTGTCTATCAATGCAGAGAATTAAAGATCTTGAGACAGCGAGGAAGCAAGGGACAACAACTTCAGTATTGAAGTATGTTTTCAAAGTTAGACTATGAGTAATAAGGGGGTTTCCGTTGTGTTTTGGGAGATGTATTGTTAAAATCCATATTTTAGCATGTGTGCCATGTTGATTTGAAGTTGTAAATGGCCTTTGATGTTTGGTTTTGCCTTTGGTTTGCGATTCATGTTTTGATTAGTTTGATTTTAGGAAGCATGCTTCTAGTTTACCTTTGATGCACAATGCTATGAAATGATGTTAAATTCTGTGATGTTTTGGTAAGGATTGATCCTTATTGATATTATGTTGTTGTTAGAAGCATGTTAGATTGTTATCGTAGCTTCGAAAGCTTGTAAAACCAGCAAAATAGGACATTTTAGGTCCAAGCATATCGGTACATGTATCCTCGTATCGGTACAGATAAAGTATTTTAAGCATAGCATTTTGATACGCGGGTAGGCGTTTCGGTACGGGTAAGCTGAAATAGGCTTACCGTTTTGGTACAGGAGAAAATGTTTCGGTACGTGGTATTGTAATTTGGCATAGTGTACCGATACGCGTAAGCGTGTTGATATAATTTTAAGCTACTAGAAATTGTGAATTTTGGAATGGCCAAAGTGTTTGGTAGATACACCCCTTAGTGTACCGATACGGCTAGTAGTTATGTTAGTTAATGTGATGATTTGAAGTTTTATTTTCTTACGTTTTGGTCCTTGGTTGCTATGCATGCAATTGTATGAATTTGGATGATTGTTTTGAGCTAATTCTTGACATGTGAGCATGAAACTGATTAATTAAAGATTGGTAATCTTAAAATGGGTTATAACCCCCTGTAATTTTCCAGAATTGCAATTTGGTCCCTAAATTGCAATTACGTGCAATCAGATATCGATTTAATACTCGATTGAGTTGAGTTTTCACCCACTGCCAGTATGCACACCATAGGTTAATAGGTTGCATTTAAATAAGATAAAAGAAAAAATGGGCATACTTCAAGTTAATCTTTATGGGTTTGTTTCAGCAAACCCAATATAGCTTGTTCAATCTTGCGACATGTCGGGTCGAGGGGGTTACATTTAGTGGTATCAGAGCCAGGTTTGCGATAATTGGAAGTCGGTAAGATTGTTGTAATATTGTTGTGGATTGTATTCTGTTGGTTGTTATGCACGGTGGTTTTTATGTGCATGTTGTTTGCGTTATGCCATTTGGGGGGAAAGTTTGGGGAACACATTGCCCTATTACTATAGTCTAAAATGTTTTGAGATTGAAATGGAAGTCTTGGATCCTTGCTTGAAGATGGTCTGATTGTTTTATTTTGGTGTATTACCATGCCTTAGATATTTTAGCACGATGAGTTTGAGGAGAGAGTTATGATCTGATACGATTTCTGCTGTCGCTGGGCAGGGAAATTAGGAGGATGTTGTACCTCCTAGAGGGTTGCCACCCCCTCTGCCTATTCCACCTGAGAATATGGAGCAAGCACCACTTGTGCCAACTGGGCCAGTGTTGGGTGATGACGGCTTTAATACAAGCAATTACTGGAGTTTTTCAGGCTGTTGTTGTTAGAGCGCATGTGCCTACACCAATTGTTGGGTAAACAGGGTTACTGTTAGAACGTCTCTATATTTTGGGAGGAGTTGAGTATCGTGAGTTGTTGCTCGAGGCATCCAAGGCGTGGATGGCCAGTACTGTTCAGATTATGGATCAGATGGGGTGTAATGACACCCGTAAGTTAGGATGTGTTGTGTCCCTATTACAAGGTGATGCTTATAGTTGGTGGACAACTATAAAATCGAGCATGGAACCCAATGATGTGGATTAGGAGTTTTTCCAAGCTGACTTTCAGAAGAAGTATTTGGGAGTTAGATACTTGGATGACAAGAAACGTGAGTTCATGGCTTTAGTTCAAGGTAGTATGTCTGTAGTTGAGTACGAGGTTCAGTTTGTTCAGTTGAGCCAGTATACTCTTGAGCTGGTACCTGATGAGAAGTGTCGTTGTGACCGATTCCGTTACGGATTGGTACAAGACATGAAGTCATGCATGTTAGCTTCTGACTACACTAATTTCGACTTGTTGGTTATACAGACGAAGGATGTTGAGCAGAACTTGGGTTTATCATCTCGTATGAATGGTTCGGGCATGGGAAAAAGAGTTGTAGACTCTATTTTTAGTGTTGGTCAATATAAGAGGCATCGTGATAAGAAGTATTGCTCTAATGTGAGACAAGGTGGTAGTGGTGTTGAGTGAGGCCAAAATGCCCAAGCTAGATCGATTTTCAATACTTGTTGGGTATGTGGATCGCGAGAGCACATGAGGCGAGACTATCCACGTTTTGCTCGTGAGGGACAGGCTCATGATGGTGTTACAGCTAAATCTTGTTGTAGTTTTGGGTTGAGTGAACATTTGAGATGTGATTGTCCGTTGTTGGCTGATGGTGGTCAGGCTAGGGCACCTGCAGTCGTACCTTAGAGAGGTTGTGGTCCTGGCCGTAGACATTTTTAATGTAGGGAAGAGGGTCCAAAGACGGTGGCCCATACCGTTGCGATTCAAACTGATGATGGTGGTCCTACGAGGGTGTACGCACATCACGAGAGATGCAACGACACCGATATGATTCTAGGTGCTTTTACATTGCAATCTTTGTCGTTATTTTCTTTGGTTGGTTTTGGTTCTACGCATTCGTATATCTTACTTGAGCATGCACATTTGCTTAATATACCTTTTGAGGTGTTAAAATTGGGAATGCAAGTAACTAGTTCTTTTGGTGAGATGATTGTTACAAGAAGGTTGTTTAGGAGATGTCCTTTGACTATTCAAGGTCATGTGTTTGCAGTTGATTTGATGGAGTTTTCGTTTCATGGTTTTGATGTAATCTTGGGTATAGATTAGTTGACCAAGCATAGGGTTGTGGTTGATTTTGAAACTAAACGAGTTACCTTGAAACTTGCTAATGATTACGAGGTAGTAATAATGGGTGAGAATGCTAATTTCTTGTCTAATATTGTTTCAGCTTTGGAAGCAAGTCATTTGATGGATTTCAGTTGTGAGTCACTCTTGGCCTATGTTATGAATCCGGGATCAAAGGAAGTGCGTGTTCAGGATATTCGCACTGTGTGAGTTTTCGGGTGTTTTTTAGAGGAGTTGCCGGTTTGTCGATGAATAGAGAGGTCAAGTTTGGTATTAAGTTGTATGTGAATATAGCTCTAGTGTCTATTGCTCTCTATCGTATGGCTCCGAAGGATTTGAAGGAGTTAAAGACGCAACTTCAGGAGTTTCTTGATCGAGGGTTCATTCGGCCCAGTGTTTCGCCGTGGGGTACACCGATGTTGTTTGTGAAAAAGAATGATGGCACAATGCGGATGTGTATTGATTATCGCCAATTGAACAAGTTGATGATTAAGAATAAGTATCCTTTGCCAAGGATTGATGATATGTTTGATCAATTTAAAGGTGTATTGGTGTTTTCCAAGCTTGATTTGAGGTTTGGGTCTATCAGTTGACGGTAAAGGATATGGATGTACCTAAGACTGTATTTCGCATGAGGTACGTGTATTATGAGTTTTTGATGATGCAGTTCAGTTTGACTAAAACCCTGCTGCGTTCATGGATATGATGAATCGGGTGTTCCATGAGTTTTTGGATCAATTTGTGGTTGTGTTTATCGATGATATTCTTGTGTACTTTCGTACCGAGGAGTAACATGATTGACATTTTCGAATTGTGCTCCAAACTTTTTTAGATAATCATTTGTATGCTAAGTTGAGCAAGTGTGAGTTTTGGCTTAAGGAGGTTTTTTCCTTGGACATGTTGTGTCGGCCGAAGTAATTCGGGTTGATCCCCATAAGAATGAGGCGGTGATGGGTTGGAAGTCACCTAAATCGGTGCAGGAGGTTCGCAGTTTCCTTGGTTTGGCTGGTTATTATCGTAGGTTTGTGGATGGTTTTTCAAAGATTGTTGCTTCTTTGACCAAGTTGTTGCAAAAGAATGTTTATTTTGAGTGGACGGAGGATAGGTAGTGAGCTTTTGAGAAGTTGAGAGAAGATTTGATGTAAGCTCCTCCTATCTTGATTCAACCTGAGTCGGGTAAAAAGTTTGTGGTTTATAGTGATGCATTGTACATTGGTTTGGGTTGTGTGTTGATGCAAGAAGGAAAGGTTGTAGCTTATGCATCTAGGCAATTGAAGGTGCACGGGCACAATTATCCTACCTATGATCTTGAGTTTGTCGCGGTTGTGTTTGCGTTAAAAATTTGGAGGTATTATCTCTATGGTGAGAAATGTGTTGTGTATACATATCATAAGAGTTTGAATTATTTGATGACTGAAAAGGATTTGAATCTTAGGCAACATAGATGGTTGGAGTTGCTTAAGGATTATGATTTGACGATTGAGTATCATCTTGGAAAGGTTAATGTTGTAACCGATGCTTTGAGTAAGAAAGTTGTGGTGGAGTTGAGGGTGATGTTCGCACAATTGAATGTGACACGAGATGGAAGTTTATTGGCTGAGTTACAAGTGAAGCCATCTTTGTCACAGTTAATTTAAGAAAAGCAACCTTATGATGATGCGTTGGTATGGTATGTTAAGGATATCATGGATGGGAATCCGACAAATATTCATTTTAATGATGATAAAGTGTTATGCTTCAAGGATCGGATAGTGGTGCTTAATGATGATGAGTTGAGGCGTGTGATTTTGACCAAGGCTCATGCTAGTCCTTTTGTTATGCATCCCGGTAGTACTAAAATGTATCAAGGCTTGAAGGGAGAGTACTATTGGGTTAGTTTAAAGAAAGATATGGCTGATTTTGTTGCTAGATGTATGGTGTGTCAGCGTGTTAAGGCTGAGCATCAGTTTCCTACCAAGTTATTGCAACCGTTGAAGATACCGGAATGGAAGTGGGAAAGAATTACCATAGATTTTGTGTTTGGGTTGCCTTTGACGTCCACTAAAAATGACTCCATTTGGGTGATTGTTATTCAGTTTACAATGTGTGTGCATTTTGTGCCTATGCATACGATGTATACCTTGGATAAGTTGGCGGATTTGTATATTGCCAAGATTGTGAGTTTGTACTGTGTGCCTAAGTCCATAGTTTTGGATAAAGATCTGCAGTTTACAACGAGGTTTTGGGAGAATTTGCATCGAGTTTTGGGTACACGGTTGAGTTTTAGTACTTCTTATCATCCTCAGTTGGATGATCAGTCTGGACTGTGATCCAGGTCTTGGAGAATATGTTGAGGTATTGTATCATTGAGTTCCAAGGAACTTGGGAAAGACAATTGCCTTTGGTGGAGTTTTCCTATAATAACAGTTATCAAGCTAGTATACAATTGGCACAGTACAAAGCTTTGTATGGTAGGAAGTGTCGTACGCCTTTGTGTTGGGCTGAGGCAGGGGAAAAGTATGTTTCCTTACATGATGTGTTGAAGGATACAAATGAGAAAGTGAAACTCATTTGTGATCACTGAAAGCGGCTTCGGATCGACAGAAATCCTATGCATATTTGAAGCGTAGTGAATTTGAATATGCAGTTGGTGATCGTGTGTTCTTGAAAGTGTCGCCTTGGAAGAAGGTGATGCGGTTCGGACGTAAGAGTACGCTTAGTCTGAGGTTTATTGGACTCTACGAGGTTGTAGAGCGTGTTGGTCATGTCGCTTATCGTTTGGGGTTACCTCTTGAGTTGGAGAAGATTCATGATGTGTTTCATGGTCGATGTTGTGGAGGTATTGGTCGGATCCATTGCATGTTATGCTAGTGGAGGTTATTGAGTTGCAACCGAATTTTTCGTATGGTGACGAACCGATAGATATCCTTAATTCTAGCAGTAAAGTTCTTTGTGGCAAGACAACTGAACTTGTAAAGGTGTTGTGGCGACATCGAGGAGTTGAGGAGGCCACGTGGGAGAGTAAAGCATACATGTTGAAACAATTTCTGCATTTGCTTCCTTTAGATAAAATTTCAAGGACGAAATTTTCTAAGTAGGGGAGAGTTGTAACACCCTGGTTTTGGGCCTAGAGGCTCTTAGTTGGTTTAGACGGTCCGTTAGGTCAGAGTTAGAGATTTGAGTCAGATTTACGATAAAAATTGAAATAAATATTTTCATGAAAATAAAAATATGGGAAAATATATAAAAATCCTTATTTAATATATGGATAATTTTGGTAAATTCAATTTTAAAAAATGGGTTTTGGAAATTGGAAATTTTTGGTTAGTGACAAAAATAAAAGAAATGGAAAATTGTTTTAGTGACTGTTTTGTAAAAGGATCAGAACTTTTAATATTTAAGGATCTATTTGCCCAAAGTCTAATATCATAATTTTCTCCTTAATTATCCATTTTGAAAGGGTTTTGGAAAATATAAATAGGTTGGGAGAATTAATTTTATAATTAATTGATTAAACAAATTTTACGTAACTATTTTTTCTCTAAAAGATTTTCTCTCAAATTCTCTCCAGCCAAACACTCTTTTCTTCTTCAAAATCTTCAGGTAAATTCTTGATTTCTTCAATCTTTTAATGGCAAGTGAGTTCTTAATTGTTTCCTATCAAAACCTTATTGTTTTAATCTTGTTTTCTCATGTAAATGAATGCAATTAAGGAGGAAAGTCTACATTAGAGGAGAGTTTCATCCTTCTCCTCTAATTAATGGTTCTTTATTGAAATTCCCAAGTTATTTATCCTTTATAGATGATTTCTAATGAGTTTTAATGATTTAATTATGGAATTTTGTTAAATTAAGGTTTAATTGATGAGTTAATGTGATTTTTGAATTAGATCTATTTTGCAGGGTTCTTGATTGGTTTTAATAAAGTTTTTGATGTTTAATAATGTTAATTTATTGATTTTAACATTGGAATCTCGAAACTATGTGAATCTCTAATTTCTTAGGTTGCTAGTTTTGCATTTTTGAGGAGTTGTGGAGGCTTAATGATTGTTGGAGGTATAAGGATTGTTTTGGATTTTTTTGGATGTCAATTGATGTTGATTGATGGATTTAAATGTTAGATTGTGGCTGGGTTGAGTTTAGGTTAAGTTGGAAGGTGTTTTTGGTTGTTTTTCCGGATGGCGATTGATAGCTTTTAGCAAAACAATGTTGAGGAATTGTTTGCTTAGATTTGGAATGCATTATGATGAATTAATCCTCTGATGTTGTGTGATCAAAATAGGAGATGTTGATCCAATGGCTATTAGTGAAGCTTTAGAGGCTTCAGACGTTTGAATTCACGTCGGCGATTGAGGTTTCGTGAAGTCGGTGAGTGAGAACGTGGATTTTAGCCTTGAAATGATTTAAAGGTGGTTTATAGGAGTTTAAACTTATCTTAAAATGCTGGTTTAAACTCAGAAGTAAATATAAATTGGTTTTTCTTTCGGTTGTGCTTTTACGAAATGGTTTTTATGAACTTGTTTTTAAATGACATGGTACCTACTATTGAAGCATGATTTAAGTATGTTATATACTATTTTTGATCATATAATGATGATGTATGCATTTGGTAAATGATCTATATAAGTATGTGGAATACTTGTTTTAAAGCATGGTTAGTTGCTTTGTAAATGGTTTTGATTCATGCATATAAAAATAGTGAGATACATGGTTAATAATGAATTATATTGGCAAGTGATGTGATTTAAAATGTTATCGGATATAGTTGGTCGGCCATAGGATTGATAGTGAACTATAAAAAGTCTCCTTGGATGTTGAAGGGTTTATATGGTGTACCGAATACTCTATCCAAGAACCCTAACGGTTGAGGGGTTTATGGTACCGAAAACTCCTGTTAGTGGGTTAAGCATCTAACCAATGATTGGGGATGGTTCCCACTAGGGTTGTCATTGTACCCGGTTGTGAATGTACCACGATTGTGATTGTATCGCTATTCCGGTTGAGATGGCTTGAAGTGTTAAGAGGACATTTGTTGAATCTGTGTATCTGATGAACGATTTTGGAAAAGTGAATTGGTTAATGATCACTTGAAATCCAATATAATTGTTCATGTATCATGTTTATGATGGTTAATGTAGAATGTTGGTTTATACATGTTTACTCTTTAAGCTTTGCATATGGTTGTTATGTATGGGAAGGCTTAAATTGAGGGTTAGCATTGGGATATGCTATTGATCCATGATACATTTTGCATATGGTTTAATATGTTGGTTTTTTGAAGTTTTAAGTGCATGGTTTCCAAGGCATGATGTTTTAAATGTTGATTGAAACGATGATTTCAATGTGGTTTTGGAAAATGGTTTTAAATGCATTGATGGGGTATTGTTTTTGATCATTCCTCACTAAGCCTAGTGAGCTTATGCTCTCTTTGTCCATCAATGTAGAGAATTAAAGGTCTTGAGGTAGTGAGAAAGCAAGGGACACCAAGGACTTCGGTATTGAAAGTATGTTTTCAAAGTTAGACTATGAGTAATAAGGGCAATGGGGTTTCTGTTGTGTTTGGGAGGTGTATTGTTAAACTCCCTATTTTAGCATGTGTGCTATGTTGATTTGAAGTTGTAAATGGCCTTTGATGTTTGGTATTGCCTTTGGTTTGTTATTCATGTTTCGATTGGTTTAATTTTTAGGAAGCATGCTTCTAGTTTACCTTTGATGAGCAATGCTATGAAATGTTGTTAAATTCTGTGATGTTTTTGTAATGATTGATCCTTAATGATATTGTGTTGATGTTTGAAGCATGTTGGATTGTTATCGTAGCTTCGGAAGCTTGTAAAACTAGCAAAATAGGACATTTCACGTCCAAGCGTATCGGTACATGTATCCTCGTATTGGTACGGATAGATTGTTTTAAGCATTTCAGTACGAGTAAGCTGAAATAGGCTTACCGTTTTGGTACGCGAGGAAATTGGGGATTTTGGAATGGCCAAAGTATATCGGTACACCTCTTAGTGTACCGATACGGCTAGCAGTTATGTTAGTTAATGTGATGATTTGAAGTTCTATTTTCTTACGTTTTGGTCCTTGGTTCCTATGTATGCAATTATATAAGTTTGGATGATTGTTTTGAGCTGATTCTTGACATATGAGCATGAACATAATTAATTAAAGATTGGTAATCTTAAAATTGGTTAACCCCCTGTAGTTTTCTAGAATTGCAATTTGGTCCCTAAATTGCAATTACGTGCAATCAGATGTCGATTTGATGCCCGATTGAGTTGAGTTTTCATCCGCTGCCAGTATGCACACCATAGGTTAATAGGTTGTGTTTAAATAAGATAAAAAGAAAAAGTGAGCGTAGTTTGAGTTAATCTTTACGTGTTTGCTTTGGCAAACCCAATGTAGCTCGTTCGGTTCGATCTTACAAGTAGGCCAGGTCGAGGGGGTAACAACATGCTTCTTTGTTGTTTCATCAACTTTTAAGGAAGTTGGGAGGAAAACTTACCGTTAGTAGAATTCGTGTGCAATTATAGTTTCCAGGCTAGTATTTAGATGGCTCCATTTGAAGCACTTTATGGTCGCAAGTGCATAACACCTTTGTGTTGGATGGAACTTAACGAGAACAAGTTCGTTGGGCCAGAATTAATTCACGAGACTGGGGATAAAGTCAGAATGATTCAAGATAGTCTTCGAGCAACGTTTAACTAACAAAAATCCTACACCATTTTGCAACGTAAGGAGATTGAGAGTACTATTAGAGACAAGGTTTTCTTAAAGCGTCCCCTTGGAAGAAAGTGTTATGTTTTGGTCGGAAGAGCAAACTTAGACCGCGTTTCATTGGACCTTATAAAGTATTAGAGCGAGTTGGACCGGTAGTTTACCTCTTTGCATTGCCACATGAGCTTGAGCGAATTCACAATGTTTTTCATGTATCTATGATGAGAAGATATCATTCGGATCCGTCTCATGTCCTCCCTATTGAACACATTGAGTTGGAGGAGAACTTGACTTATGAAGAAGAACCGATACAGATTTTAGCTCATGAGACTAAAATTTTGAGGAACAAACAAATACCGTTGGTGAAGGTCTTGTGGAAGCACCATGGTGTCACTGAAGCTACGTGGGAACCGGAAGAGAAGATAGAGCATCAATATCCACACTTGTTTGGAAAAGGTAAATTTTAGGAACGAAATTTTGGTTAGAAGGGGAGAGTTGTAACGAATCAATTTTCGGGTTAGTAGTTCGGATATCATATTTTCGGTTTGGGTCTCAATTTTTGGAATAGAATATTTAGAATATGATATTAAATGAATCTAGTAAGTGTCAGTTGGTTTAAGTTTATTAGTCGAGAGACCTGGTTGTATTTTAACCGACATGTTTTCTTTTGGATCTCATCTTCATTATTCTCGGGATTATGATAGAGAATAAATTGATAGTTTAAAATTTTATAGGCTTTTAGCATTTCAATTCTTCATTATTGCTCACCGAACACCATTGTCCCATATTTCTCCATTTCCATTTTTTCTACTTTATTTTTCCCTTGTTTCTTCCACCGTCATTTGTTGTGATCTTATCAAGTTGATTAAAAGCATTGATTTGTCATTTTCCACCCTTCTTTCATTTTGGTGTTGGTGAGCTTGTTCAAAGTAGAGTTTGGTTCATGATTAAGGTTGGGTTTGGAGAGTTTGATCATCTTTTTTATCACGATTTATTGTTCTTTTCCATTTCTAAATATTCATGGCTTTGTGTTAAATTATGTGTATTTTATTTCTAGTCCCTAAATAATTTGGGGAGTCTTCAAGGAAGAAGAGAGAAGCAAAAGCTTTAAGCAAGCTTGGTTCAATACTTTCTTTGGATTGCTAGGAGTAAGGTAATACATATATTACCTTCTTGACCTAAACTAAGTATGTATGTCATGTTGAATGAAATTTAGGTGCTTTAAACCATGATTTAATTTTCTTGAAAAACCATAAATGGTAGATAAGAGTTTAAGGTAAGTTTTAGTTAAGTTTAACCATAGGAAATAACATGGATTAGAATATAATTTGTTAGCATGTGTTGAAGAAATGATTGAGGTGAAATATGCCTCTTTAGAGGTGAAAAGTTGGGTAAGTAGGAATGGTCTCAAAGCTATAAAATTGTGGGTTTGATATCATGAAACTAGAAGCAAATGGGATTCAAATATTGGTTGTGCTTTCAAAACCAATAGTCTTGATTTCGATACTGTTGTGCAATCAGGCAAACGAACAAGAAAATTAAACAAGCAAGAATATAAGAGAGTAACAAGGTTCAGCAGTGTGCTTATGTCCTCGGGAGCAATGAGTGGCTTTCTTTCTTCTGATTATGTTAATCATAAAATTAGGTTAAAAATAATGTATATGTAGAGTACCCCCTGGTACAATTACCAAAATACCCCGTACCGTTCGCTCGCTTCGCTCGCTCACTCCCGCTCTGCTCCAGCATCTGTCCCTCATCTAGTATATGAGCCATACTTAACAAATCTCCACCTTGGAGAATATCATGCCCCTTAAGAGATAAACCTAGGAGTTTCTCACACATAAAAAGTGGGTTGGGCTATCATGCTTCTCTAGCATTTGCAAACATTCAACAACTCCAAGCAACGCATGAACTTGTCAGTAGTAACGGGCTTGGTCAACATATCAGCTGCATTGTTTGTGGTATGTACCTTCTGTAACAATATCTCACCAGATGCAGCCAACTCTCTAATCTTATGAAACCTCACATCAATATGCTTAGTTCTAGCATGATACACCTGATTCTTAGCCAAATGAATAGCACTTTGGCTATCACAATGCAACTGGACTCCACCTTGCTGAATACCCAATTCCTTAACTAGCCCAATGAGCCATAAGGCTTCTTTTGAAGCTTCAGCTACTAACATGTACTCAACTTCAGTTGTTGATAATGCCACAATAGACTAAACAATTGACTTCCAACATATAGGCCCTCCACCAAGAGTAAAAACATACCCACTTGTAGACCTTCTATTATCCAAATCACCTGCATAGTCTGAATCCACATATCCTACATATAAAGGATCATGTTGCTGACTACCAAAAACAATTCCATGTCCTATAGTACCCTTTAGATACATGAAAATCCACTTGAATGTTTCCCAATGTGGTCTACCTAGTTTAGACATGTATTTACAGACTTGACTAACAGCATGAGCTAAATTAAGGCGAGTACATACCATTGCATACATCAGGCAGCCAATAGCACTAGCATATGGAACCTTTGCCATCTCTTCAATCTCCTTATCTCTCTTCAGACACTGTTTAGAAGAAAGTTTAAAATGATTTACCAATGGATTGCTCACGGGCTTTGCATTGCTCATCCCAAACCTGTTTAACACTTTCTCAACGTAGCCTTGCTGAGATAACCACAGTTTCCTTGAGCCTCTATCTTTGTGAATCTCCATTCCTAGAATTTCCTTTGCAGCTCCTAAGTCTTTCATTTCAAATTCCTGGCTCAATAAAGCTTCCAAACCAACAACATCATGCATATTCTTCGCATCCAACAACATTTCATCAACATAAAGTAGCAGAAAAATAAAAGAACCATCATCAAGGCTCTTAACATAAACACAACAATCATACTCACATCGCTTGTAGCCAATCTGAATCATGTAGGAGTCGAATCGTTTGTACCACTATCTTGGAGGTTGTTTCAACCCATACAAATATTTCTTTAACCTACAAACCAGATGCTCATATCCTGATTGAGTGAACCCTTCTGGATGCTGCATATAAATCTACTCTTTTAGATCACCATGCAAAAAAATAGTTTTAACATCCATCTGCTCTAAATGCAAATCCGAACTAGCTACTAGTGCAAGTACTGCCCTAATTGAAGTATGCCTAACCAAAGCAGAAAAAATTCATCACAATCAACTCCCTTCCACTGTGAAAAACCCTTTGCTACCAATCGAGCCTTGAACTTTTCCCCCTCTTTTTCTGATACAGCTGGTTTCCTTTTATATACCCATTTGCAACCAATAGCCTTCTTTCCCTTAGGAAGCCTAACTAGCTCTCATGTATGATTTTTCTGCAAAGACTCCATCTCCTCAACCATTGCAGCCATCCATTTCCCTTTTTTCGGACTAGTGACAGCTCCTTGAAAAGTAGCTGGATCATTACTGCAAATGTGAAGTGCAAAAGACACCATGTCTTCAAAACCCAATCTGCATAGAGCCTTTATATTGGTGCATCTCTTTCTATCTCTGGCTAGATTAAAATTTTGCAAATCAACTATATTAGAACCACTAGATGTTAAATTAGAACTTTCACCTATCTCAGTTGTTACACCTCTCTCAGCTGCTACTGGATACTATTCTAAATCCACTAGCACCTTGTCTTGGTTCTACTGCAACATGAACTGCTCATCAAAAATTGAATCTTTACTGATCACTATTTTCCTTGCAATTGGATCCCAAAACTTGTATCCTTTGACACCTTTCTTGTAGCCTAGAAAGATGCACTTTTTCGACTTTGCATCAAGTTTTGATCTTTCATCACCAGGTACATACACATAAGTAGGACAACCGAAAATCTGTAAGTGTGAAAAATCAACTACATTTCCTGTCCATACCTCTTCTGTAGCTTTTCCACCCAAAGATGCTCGTGGTGACTTGTTAATGAGGTAGCTTGCCATACTCACAGCCTCTGCCCAGAGGCTTTTAGGAAGCCTTGCATTCAGTCTCAAGCACCGAGCCCTTTCAGTTAATGACATGTTCATCCTTTTAGCAACACCATTTTGTTGTGGTGTCTTGCGCACTGAAAAATGTCTCTGAATCCCATGCTCCTCACAAAATTTTTGAAACTGTGAATCCGTGTAATCTGTGCCATTATCAGACCTTAAGTACTTGATCTTTCTACTAGTTTGATTCTCCACCTCAGCTTTCCACACCTTGAACTCGGCAAATACTTCAGATTTCTGTTTCAAGAAATATACGAAACTTTCCTAGAAAAATCATCAATAAAAGTAACATAGTACATAGATCTACCCAATGATGATTCCCTGGTAGGCCCCCATACATCAGAATGCACATAATCAAGAATCCCTTTAGTTTTGTGCTTTCCAGTCGTGAAACTAACTTTAGTCTATTTACCAAGAACACAAAACTTACAAAAATCGAGCTTGCAGCTTTTAACACCATGCAACAGATTTCTTTTATGCAATTCAGCCATTCCACGTTCACTAAGATGACCAAGACGCACGTGCCACAGTTTTGTATTATCATCATATGACTCAACATAATGAGCTCCACCTACAACTGTACTCCCTAACAGTTTATAGATATTCCCTAAAGTTATCTTTCCTTTCATCACAGTCAATGCACCTCTAACAATTCTAATGGTTTCCCTATCCTCATCCGCTTTAGGAATAAAACCATTCTTATGCAAAGTGCCCAAGGAAATTGATTCTTTTTAAATATGATATATGCCTAACATCACATAATGTTCTAGCAGTACCATCATACATCTTAACTCTGACTTCACCAATACCAACAATATTGCAACATCTATCATCACCTAAATAAACTAAACCAGAATTAACAGACATATAAGTCGAAAACCACTCCTTGTTAGGCGTTGTATGATAAGAGCACCCTGAATCAAGAATCCATGCATCTGTGAACTGAGTTTTTGAAATAGAAAACATATCACCATCACTGCAATCTAAATTATCATTCTGCACCACATTCACAGTTTTGGATAATGCATCATGTTTATCATTTGTCTGCCGTTTGAACTTTGGACAGTCTCGCTTCATATGTCCTGGCTTCTTGCACTTGTAACAATGAATCATCTTTTTGCCTCTAGACTTTGATCTAGAATTCTGTTTTCTAGAACCCTCATTCTCTGACTTCCTTCCATGGTCTTGATTACCCTTAATATATAAACCATCAGCACGAGAGCTTTCCCCTGCATTCTGCTTCCGTTGGTTGTGAGACAACAAAGTTGTAGTAATCTCTTCAACTTTGGTTGTTTCTTTCCCATATGTAAGAGTAGTCATCATGTGTTCATAAGAAGAAGGCAATGAACACAACAGAATCATTGCTCTGTCTTCATCCTCGATCTTCACATCAAGTTGAGACAAATCAGTGATTATTTGATTGAAGACATTCACGTGTTATGCCAAATCCTGACCTTCCTGCATCTTCAGCCCATACAACCTCTACTTGAGATACAGTTTATTTGTTAGAGATTTGGACATAAATTGACTTTCCAATTTCTTCCACATTTCTTCTAAAGACGACAGATCCATTACGTGATACAAAATCTCATCTGCCAAACATAACCGTGTGGTTCCAGTCACTCGCTGCTACAGTTCTTCTAAATCTTCATCCTCCATCGATGCTGGTTTTTCAGATCGTAAAGCCTTTAAAATCCCTTGTTGCGCTAACAAATCCTTTACCTTAGTCTGCCACAATCCGATGTTACCATCACCATTGAATTTTACCACTTCAAATTTCGCACCAGACATAGCCATCTCAACCTGAAATCTGATACCACCTGTTGTGCAATCAGGCAAACAAACAAGAAAATTAAGCAAGCAAGAACACAAGAGATTAATGAGGTTCAGCAATGTGCTTACGTCCTCGGGAGCAATGAGCAGCTATTTTTCTTTTGATTATGTTAATCATCAAATTAGGTTACAAATAATGTATATGAAGAGTAACCCTCCGTACAATTACCAAAATACCTCGTACCGTTCGCTCGCTTCACTCGCTCACTGCAGCTCTGCTCCAGCATCTGTCCCTTATCTAGTATATGAGCCATACTTAACAGATACCAAGTTTGTTGAAGCTGCAAAAGTAGTAAGGATCATTTCGATTCTAAATAGTTGCTAATTAACACAAATACCCATGGATAATAATTAGTGGGCATGTGATGATTCACGTGATGATTATTAGAACAAAAGTTAAGCACTTTATAATTAGAATGGAAACTATAGGTATGCTATTTTAGTATTTTAATTTATTTCATTCATAGGGCATTTTTGAATTGTACGAATGTTTACACTAGTCTTTACGACTCTTGTTATTTTAGTCGTAACACACTAGCACACTAGCACCGACTCTTATTATTATCAGTCGAAGCACACTAGTGCCGATTCTTATTCCGATCGATCGAGGTAAGCATGCTTTTGTGTTATAATATTATTATACGATTATATGGGATTTTGTATATTATTGGATTGATGCATTCTTGGTTGATGCCAACTTCGGTTATAAAATTATGCTAAAATGATATGACATGGTTGGTATGTATTTTAGATCATGTTTTTAATTGTCATCTTTGATGTTCATTCTCAAAACACTACAACAATTGTGTTTTTTAGTGACAATTTAATTGTGACTTTAAGTTATTTTGTCATAAATGTTATGTTTTTTGTGACAAAATATTTTTATGACACTATTGATATAAATAATTGTGCCATATTGATATTTGGTCATTGATATAAAAATAGTTGTGGCCATTACATTTCTTTTCACAATTAAATTGTCACTACAATGAATATTTGTGACATGATTTTGTTTGTAACTAAAACTTCGTCACTAGTAAAGTACAAATATTGGCACCAACTTGCATTTTGGTGGGAATACAATAATAGTGACAACATACAAGTTATCACTATTATTTTAAATTCTTGGGTCAAAAAAATTAATTGTCACTTAAAACTACACTTTCTGTCACAACTTTTTTGTCACTATTAAACATTTTGAATTAATGTCGAACTATTTTTCACAATAATAAACTTGTTTTTGTAACCATTAAAATTTCTAAATATATAGACTTATTTTTGTGACTATTAAATATATATTTTATTACAATATAAATTTTTACAAAAAATTATTAATAAGTAATAAAATTATTTCAATCTTATCAAAATATTAATAAAGAATTTATGACAATGTACAAAATTAAATTTTATTATAATAAAAAATATAGAATAAAATACTTCAAATTAAAATTTTTATTTAATAAATAAAATAACAAAATATGAAAGAAAAATTTATTATTGAGACTTAGAAATAAACTTTAAATAGTATATGTTCAATCATCATCATCATCATCATCATCATCATCATTAATAGAAGTAAATTTATCGTAATTAAATTAAGATAGCTTGTATAGTGAAAAAACTCATTTATCGAGTCCACAAGCTAGATTAAGTAGTTGTTTGTTGACCAATTCACTTGTTTCGGCATGCAATTGGTACACATATTGTAACCAATAATCATCAAATGTAGAGAAAAATAAATATTACATAGCTAACCAATAATTTATTGACAATTTACAAACTATTTCATATCATACTAAATTTTTTGTTTATGAAAAACATTAAAATCTACAATCAACTTTGAATTTTGAATTCTCCAAATCCATATCAAACACTGAATTTTGATTTTTTTAAATCCATAACCAATTTCGAGAAGTTAATTAAATTTTATATTAATTTTAAGATAGTGCTCCATCTTAAACATTCTATTTTCATTTAATTTTTAACCATTTTAAAAATTCTACAATACAGAATATATGTCTCTCAGCTCATTTTTTAATTTATTTTGGTTATCTAGCTTAACAAAAAAATTTGGGCCCCTATTTTAAGATGCAATTCCACAAAGTCTAACTTATATCTCGTACACACAAAAAATAAACTCTACAAAAATGTTGTTGGGAAAACAATAATCTTCTTTGTTTTTTTAGTTAATTAAACTATATACAAAATTATTATTAAACATTGTAATTTGAATTTCGGAATACCTAATTTAGAGGATTGTGAATAGTAAAATTGTTTAAAGAAAACATAATTGAAAAACTAAAAAATAATTACCATTTTTTATCTTAAAAAGTTACTTATCATCAACAAGTGCTAAAAATAGTATAAAAATAATTTTGAAATAATAATTGAAAATTAAAAGGTGTTTTATGTTTTTTTTTAAACACTTGCTTCCCACTACAATCAACGTAAGCATTCACTTCACCACCAACTATCCCAAGATATATAATTTAATTTTCTTAATTGTCTATTTTAGCTTCTTTCACTCTCTCCAACTTTTATTTCTCTTTCTCGCCTCTTTCAAGAAATAGAAGATGCCATTTATGGTAAAGTGTTTTTTCTTCTTTTTTCTATGTCTTTTAATTTTACAAAATATCATTCATGGATTTATCATCGCGTTTTATTATTATGTATGATTTAAACTTTTATTTTATTTTTTAAAAAATAAGTTCATTGTGTTTTCATAACTATATAGAATGATAATTATTTTATTGATTTTTTCATGTTTATATGTATTTTATTTTATATTTATTACATCAAATTGATTATGATTTCATAGTTATTTAGAATGATAATTGTGTATTCAACTGCTTGTTTTGTATATATTTCATACCATTAATATTGTTTTTGGTGTCAGATCGTCTTTGAGAATTTACCTTGTTCTCTCATTGACTGCTTTTTTTATTTTTTTGGTTTTAATTATTGATTAGTTTTTTTCTATTTGGTAAATGTGTTGGTTAATGCATCTCAGTCAAATTAATTAAAGAATTTTCATTTTTAACTAGTTTTATCTCAAATGACATAATTAATTTTGTATACTAATTAACTTATTCTTTATCTTATTGTTTATATTTTGTAGGAAAATGTTGAAGAGTGAACTTTGGTGTGGAGTACTTGGCTTAGACTTCTATTTAGATATTTTGATATCTTAAGATTAAAAATATATGTTATGAACTATTTAGTTTTTTTTAGAAATTATTTTCGATGTTATTTTTTGATGGTTTAATATTAGTTACAATTTAGTTTACTTATTCACTTTAAAATATTATAATTATCCATTCGTATTGAGAAAAATGAAGAAATTATAACACTTTTATGCAATCATATTTTTATTCACGAATGATATTTTTAATAATTTAAAAAATCTAAGCGTAAAAAATATTAATTGATTAGTGACGAGATAAGTCTAAATAACTCGTACGTAACCAACGATGAGGCATTTATCTCTAATAAAATAAATATGTGACAATTTTTCTATAAGTATTGAAAATAAATTTAGAGACAATATATTCATCACGAAAAATAGTTATTATGACGAGTTTTTTTGTCACAATTTAATTTTTAGCATCAAATAAATTGGTCACAATTCAAACAGTTATTGTGACTATTTAATTTATCACTATTGTTAATGATTATAATGTCCAATACTTGCTCACAAAAATTGTTATTATGACTTCTTTTCTTTGTCACAAAATATATATTCTGTGACAAATACAATTATCACAATTGCTAATGCTTATTTGTCAAATATTTGGTCACGAAAAAATACTTATTGTGGCAACATTGTTAGTCACAAAATATATTTTCAGTGTCCAACAAATTTATCACAATTTCTATTGATTGTAGTGTCAAATATTTTTCACAAAAGATAAAAAATAGTGACAAACTTTTTTATCACAATATTTGTTCTTAGTGCCGAAAAAAATCATCATGAAAGATAGAGTTATTTGTCAAAAAGATGGTCACAAAAAAATTTACAATTGTGACAATTTTTTGTACATCTGTCACTAACATAATAGTGATGGAATTATTAGTGACGACATATGATGACTTGAAAATTCTATCACTATATATTTTAGTGTCTAAATTTAATATTTTTAGTGATCATTTTCACTGTTACTAAAAGTGTTTTCCCTTGTAGTGAAACTTACCTGCTTTACTAGTTCTTTTTTGTATCGTGTATTATTGAGCTCTCAAGTTCATGGCCCAAAATTCCTTCTTATCGCGGGGTAGTATTTTGAGCAGATGGAGTTCTTGACATTAGCTTGGATTCCAGAAACGTCCTTTGACAGACTACTGTATTGTTTTATTTAGAGGGCATGTAGTAATGACACCTTATGTTGTTTTGAGTTAGTAATTCTGCTATTTATGTTTTGTGGTTTTATGAACAATTATGCTTTGGAAGCTAAGATCGTGTCTTTGATGTTTAATTAACAGCTTCCATAATAAATGATCTATTAATATATTTTTAAATTATTGTCTTATTATTTTAAATTATTATTATATATATATATATAATATTTCAATTATTTTATTTAAATGATTTATAGTAACCCCTAGATCGGGTCGGATCTTCTGTATTGAGGTCTAAGGTGTTACATAGCCAGTAGGCACAACTGATGTTGGTTCAGAGAAATTGCCAAAGCTTTGTTCTGATAGTATCCATCTGACAGTCATGGCTGGCCTAGGTGTGTGCTGACTCCCTTGCTGATGGTGTTGCCTGTCAGTAGGATAACTCGAACATGATGGAATAGTCAATGTTGGTTTCCCAACCTGCAAATAATCCCAAAAACAATCCTGAAATTCACAAATTAACTATCAACCAACTATTTTAAAAGATGTGTCTGTAACAACTATTAACTAACAACCAACTATTTTAAAACACGAGGAATTAAGTATTTTTTAGAAGATCTTGCGCACGTTAAGTCAAGAAACATTAGATAAAATTAACTATAATTAACTTAAAATTAATTTGAGGACTCTATTTGTTGGTGCAGTATTGGCAACTCTGTTTGCTGGTGTAGTATTGGCAGTGGATGAGATATTGGACCTACTAGTCCTTACATTCCTTCTCCGAACCATCCTTGCATTAGCATTGGAAGGTACAACAGGTGGGTTGCCACCAACTGGTCCCTTACACGCAGTGTTTAAAAGGGCTCAAGGCGCACTAAGGCGATCGAGGTCCAATAGCCAAGGCGCAAGACGCATGCCTGATCTAAGTAAGACGAACTTTTTGAAATCTAACTATGTATAGATTTTTTTCCAGTTGTAAAAAATAATTAATGTGTTAAACATAATTTCTATGTTCAATTTTATCATAAACCAATCAAGGAGAATTTATAAATGCACATGAAGCATAGTACTAAACAAGAAAGAAAAATAAGGACTATAAGTTCAACAAAAGACCTCCATTTCACTAAATTATAGTTTTATTGTCCAACCAAAAAAATATGACATTGCAATAAACAAAATCAGTTATAAAATATTCTCAAAAAGATATATGATGATATGACATCAAATATAATCATCTTCCTCAGCCAAATTTGCCACCATATCATCTCCATCAAGTGAGTGGTAGCCTTCATCATCTTCTTCATCTTCATCTCTATTTTCTTGTCTTATGGATTCCCTTGAACTACCAACTCTTCCTCCTTGTGTGCTCCCTCTTGATCTCAAGTTAAATCGCTCTTCATGAACTCCAGTAGCAAACGCAACATGTCCCCAAGTAAGACCTTCATCCTCTTCGAATACAAATTCATCTTGAGCATCTTCGTATGTCCTTCCAGTCAACCATTCATTGCTGTCATCAATATCTTTCAAAGCTATCGGGTCAATTTTATCACGCAACTTGAATCGTTGAACCAATGCTCCATTATACTTGACATACACCAAGTCATTTAGCCTAGATTGTGTGAGCCTATTTCTCTTTTTAGTACGAATCTGTGAGAGAAATTTATTTAGTTCATAATTATCAAAAGACGCATAATTTAACATTAAAAATTACATAAATTTAGTTAACGAATATGACTTGCATGCTTAAAAGTGCTCTAGTTTCTCTCACATCTAGAAGCGCCACAGGTCATGCTTAAAATTTTGATTGCAAATTGTTGTAAAGTAGTTGTTGAAGAACCATAACATGCCCACCACTCAGCTGCAACATAAAAATTGGATTTAAATAAATAGAAGTAACGATATATCATTTATGAAAAAAAGTTAAATTTTTATTATCTGGAGCCTTGGTCTTCCTATGTCTAATAGCCATAGGATTCCCAAATAATCCAAGTGCTTGCTTGTAAGCATGGAGTTCTTCCATAATCTTGTCTTGCTTGTCAAGTGCAGGGACCAATCTCATGATACATTCGTACAAACCATCTATCACTTCTTCACATTGCTCAAGTTGAGGATTATCATAAACGAATTCAGGATTAAGAAAGTGGCCAGCATCATGTAAAGGACGATGTAACTGACATTCTCATCTCTTATCTATCATTTTAAAGACTTCGGAGTACTTGGACTTGTTTCCATTAAATGAAGCTGCAATAACTTCTTTGGCACGATCCATAGCCTCGTATATGTATCTCATGGTAGGTTTTTTCTCTCCGTCAACCTTTTTTAGTGTATAAAATAGAGGACCACTTAACTTCAATACGTATACAGTACCATTCCAAAAAGAAGGAATCAAAATAGTATCAGCAACTTTTTCCCCACAATTTCCTTAGCCCATTTGCTATCTCCCCGTTCTTTAGATGTAAACATCTTTCTTAAGTTATCTTGTTGTTTGTGTATTGATGAAAGTGTGATGAAAGCGGTCGCAAATCTTGTCTTCGCTGGCCTTAGCAAGTTCCTTTGTTTAGTAAATTGTCTCATCATATTCAAAAGACCCGGGCGTTGATAAGTAAAACAATTAACCTGAATTGCCCTCTTTAATACTCTATCGATAATAGGAATTTCTCCAATATCTTCAAGAATTAGATCAATACAGTGGGCTACACAAGCGGTCCAATATAAATGTGGATACTTTGCCATCAAGAGTGAACCTGCAGCTACAAAGTTGCTTCTATGATTTGTTAGAACTTGTACAACATTGCCCTCACCTATTACATCCACAATTCTGCTTAGCAATTCAAATAACTTATCACCAGTTTTTGAATAGCTTGATGCATCAACGGACTCGAGGAACATGCTTCCTTTTGAACAATTAACTAAAAAATTAATGATGGTCCTTCCACACCGATCGGTCCATCCATCCGACATAATAGAACATCCTGTTTTTGCCCATTCTTCTCTATGGTTTCTCATACTCTCTTTGGTATTTGCAACTTCTTTATTCAACAAAGGAACTCTAACTTCATAAGCGCTTGGTGGCTTCATTCCAATTCTAGCTCTAGTGATTGAATCGATTGCCACTTTAAAACTAGGATGTTTGAAAGCATTAAAGGGAATTGCAACATCATACATCCATTTGGCAAAATCAGCACATGTTTTCTCCCTTTGTTCTTTCTTGTAGGTCTCATTGATGGTCTTCTGCTTACCCGTTGTTTTGTGTAGAAGATTTGATAAAAACATCCATTGGACCAACTTGCCTTTTTAACAGTTGGATTCATTGTTGTTTTGACTTTTTTTTCTTTCGGGTAGGATTCTAACACTTGCATTTCATCTTCGTCATCAAAATCATCCGTTTGATAATATTCATGCTCCAAGTTCATTTTCTCTTGTTCTTGCTTTTTCTTGTCAAAGTATTCAATAATTTATTGTCTCACATGCTCAGGACACTTAGTACAACATTTTATGTTTCGATATCCACCTGCTAGATGTTGTTTAAATCTATAAATTCCACCTTTGGCAACTATCGAGCAATACTTTCAAGTGACATTATTTGTGTTCTTAGGATCGGCCAAATAGCCATGATTCCAACCCAAATCAGTCCTTTCGTTTTCCCTATCTGTCAACCAAAAAATAGTTTACCCGTTAAGACTTTTAATTCTAAAATTTAGTTTCTAACACGCAATAGTAACTAAATTTTATGACATAGTGGAAAATATAACAAGTTAACTAGTAAAAAAAATTTGTGAATATAATTAAATAAAAACAATCGCATAAAGAGGAGTACCCGAAGTCTAGAGATAGAGACAATCAGACAAAACCTAATTCTATTTGGATTGGACTAATTCAATTGAATTCTACTTAGATTGGGTTGATTCAATTAATTAAAATTTATTAAATAAAAAAGAGTATTATATCGAATTAAAATAATAAAAAATATAATAAACAGAGGAAGGGAGGAGACAATTTACTAAATATAATAAAAACAATTAAAATAATAAAAATACAAAATTTGTGAAAAAGGCCATGCCTTTTCACGCCTTCACCGCCTCTCACTGCTTCATCAAATTCGATGCGCCCAACCCAGACAAGGCGCTGGTGTTTCGCGTCGCTGCGCCTCAGCGCCTAGGCGCGCTTCTACATCGCCTTTTCAAACACTGAACCATATGCATCTCTCACACACAAAATTGAAAAGTACTTTTTCAAGCTAAGCTTTTTAAATTTAAAAATATTCAAACCACTCACCGTATGACAAGCTTCACATACCCCTCGCACGCAATACTCCCTTATCCATTCCTTCGATCCTTCGATTAAGCAATAACAATTGAATGGTTTTTAAGACCCAAATGTCCCCTCAACTAGACTCTTTTCGAATGTTCTTCCACGTCAATAAACCCTAAAATCCTAAACTCAATTTTTCTTCCAAATCAATAAAATCTTTGACTCAAATTCTTCCAAATCAATGAAACCCTAAACTCCCATTTATCCCCTAATATTCTAATTGAAATTAGAAAAGATTTTTTTACTGATGTGTTATAAAAGGCTAAGTCCAATAAACCCTTTTGACTAATGCAGTGTCATTTTTGGCTTTTTTTTATAATTGTTTTACTGACATGTCAAGTTATATTAGGAGTATTATTATTTATTTTAGACATGCTATTATGGCGTTAATAAATTAAAGGTAGAGTGACCAAAATAGGTCAATATTTAAAGTTCAGTACTAAAATTGATCATTTTGAAAGTTGAGTGACCAAAATAGGTTAAAGAGAAAAGTTGAGTGATGATTTTTGTAATTTACCCTTTTTAATAAATGTTTTTAAAATTTAAATATAATACTTTTGTTATGAAAAATAGTAAATATAAATGAACATATGTGAGTTAATTTAAACAAACATAAACAAACGGATTATCGGACGTTCACGGACGTAAATGAACGAACAATCCCTTTGTTCGTGTTCGTTCATTTAATTAAACGAACACAAAATTTTGTTCATGTTCGTCCTTTTAATAAATAAACAAATTTTCCGAACAATTCAAGAACAATTCATTAAACGTTCGATTCGTTTACAAGTTTTCTCTACAATTGGCTTTGGGTTCAGTTTTGAATAATTGAATATGTGGTGGGGGTTTAAACGATGGCCCGTATGTTTGCACTTGTAGGCCTGTAGGGAGTTTTCATTTTCTTCATTTTAAATAGGGTAAACTACACTTGTAGTCTACCAAACTTATTTTTTGGCAAAATCGTCACTAACATTACGTTTTTCTACTATTTTAGTCGCGGACAGTTAAAAAGTTAACAGTCCTGTTAATGTGGATATTTTTATTATTTTTTTATTTTTTATGTCATTTTTTCTCTCCTTGTAAGCAACTTATGTGTCCTTTTTAAATAATTTTATTTAGACCAATAGGGTGGTAACATTTTTCACCATCTTAGTCAAAAAAAAAATCAAGAAAAAAATAACCATCTTTGTACATTGAAGGAATTGAACCTAGGACATCTAAAATAAGGGTCAAAGAATCCAACTACTAAGCTAAACCACGTAAATTTTATTAATTTACCGACAGTTGTATTTAATTTATCTTGTTTCAAAACGCGACAACAGTTTCATCATCGCTGAATCTTTCTTCTTTCAATGGTAACCAATGTTTATGAATCAAAACAGGTTAAAGGATTCATTACTCAATGCATCTTCAAACCAAATGATATCAGAAAAGAAAGGGTGCCTACTGTGATGCCAGAGATGTCCCCTTGAATAATCAATCGACAACTCAATTATATTTACAAAAATCTAATGTAAGTGCTGCAAAACTCGAATTGTTTTTCAGAAATTTTCTCCATGATGTGATCACACCATTAAAGATCATCAAGGCTAATTCTAAGAGAGTTTTACCTTACTTCATCTTTTATTATCTTCTTTATGCATTATGTATTGTTATACGCATGCTTTTGTATTTTAGGAAATACATGAAGATCATATGTTATCATTTATTTGCATAATATATGGTATTCATACATAACCTATGAAACACATCTTTATATTTAGTTCTAGCTCATTTAAGTATGTTTGCATTGCATTCCATCTTTATACTTAAGTTTACATCATATTCTAGCTTAATTTCAGCTCACACATTTGCTTATTACTTTTTTAGGTACGAAGGATGGTGGCATAAGCTTGAGACAGCTCAAAGACCTCACAAGGAGCTCGGATTAGCTCAAGGAGTTTAAGGACAGCTTGGAGCAGCTCAAGGACATCACTAGGAGCTCATATTAGCTCAAAGGCCACTAGGCGTGCTTAGATCAACTCAAGAACAAAGGAGAGCATTCTAAGAAAGCTCACAAACTTAAAGGACTAGTTCACCTAGCTAAAGGCGGCTCGTGGAAGCTCAAATCAACTTCAATATTGAGCTAGCTCTTTTAGCTAGCTAGCTCAGATTAATCCAACTCCCTCCAAGCTCACTTTAGTTCCACCTACACATGCCAACTCAACACCCAAAGGTCATGTCCCCTTCAAAGGAACATGTCCTTAGTCATTTGGAGGGAAAACTAGAATGTGTGGCAATTAGATTAGAGGGAAGGCTTTGTGAGCCAAACCTAAGTGGAGGGAGACATCAAGATGGCTGAAACATCACAAGGCCCTTGGGGGAGTCACGACCAGCCTTGGAGGGAGACTTGAAGCATAGCCAAATAGATACAAGGCCATTCGGCCAAACCCCTTCATTCCCTATAAATCCAGATTGTAATTTCATTTGTAAACATCTCATTCATTCTATAAAATTTATCTTGTGAGAATTTTCTCTCTTCTAGTTCTTAATTGAACTTTATCAACTTATCAGGTACTTAGTACTTGTGGTGTTAACCCCTCTATTTTCACCTTGATACTTTTGGTTCCTATCTCTTTATAGATAGTGGGTCGAAGTCCTTTTTACCATCCCTTAAAGGAATCTTATAGGGTATGGGGCTAAGCTTTAATATAGCTTTGTTTCTTCATTGATTCTTTAAGATACTATCACCATTTTTCATCTTTTCCATAACTATCCTTCACCATCACCATTCGGCATATTCCCCTTAACCAAATCTGCCCATCTTGTCATCATTCTTCCGCACCCCAAACATCATCCTACCAAGCCTTTCTATTTCAAGCCTATCTTGCTTTGCAGGTTTCTTGCTCCCTTCATAGATCCAACAATCAAAGCAACCGTCTCCTTCAACAAAAAGAACGACCTTGCATCATATAGTAATCAGAGCTATTGCTGGAAGAAGCAAGTGCATCAAGTGAAGCCCGATTCAAGAAAAACAAAAAGAAAGAAAAAATTTTAAACAGTACAAAAAAAGAAAAAGAAAGTTCAAAAAGCACAAGTTTAAAGGGTGAAAGCACAATATCAACAACAACATCATGTTCAACAGCAAGCCTGGAAGCCATATCATCTTCTTCAAGACTTTGATTGTTGGTGAAGAAAGGTTGTGAGTTTTCTTGCCAAGTAAGTAACCCATTTTCTTCTTTTCTTTCTATTCTAAACTTGCCTTTCCACCATATATTTTCCCATTTCCTTTTAAACTAACCATTTCAGCGACGCACAAGCATTATACTTACCTAAGTATTGAGTAAGTTCCTTAAAGAGCTTTACAAGAGATAAAGGAGTGGACAAAGGAAAATTAAGTGTGTGAGATCAGAAGGGGATAATAAAAGCCAAATAACATCACAGAGTGCAAACACGAGAGTGAGTGTAGTGCAATTTTCTTTGGAGTGAACAGTGAGGTTTTACTGAGTGATTTTGGTGAGATTTTCATTTTGTTTCTTATTTTATCACTAACAATGGCACTAGATTCTTTTCCATCTACTTCCAACAGGATTCTTGTAGTTAAAAGAACATTGAACCTACATTCTCTTGAGGATGATAAGCAAAGGGAAAACATATTCTACACCTGATGCCATGTGAACGATAAAGTATGCTCCATGATCATTGATGGAGGTAGTTGCACCAATGTGGCAAGCACTCTAATGGTGGAAAAACTTAGGTTGAAGACTTCCAAACACCCAAGCCCTTACAAGTTGCAGTGGCTGAATGAGGGAGGAGAGTTAAAAGTCACCAAACAAGTACTCATTCTGTTTTCCATCGATAATTACAAAGATGAAGTCTGATGTGACGTGCTCCCTATGAATGCAAGTCATCTGCTGTTAGGAAGACCATGGCAATTCGACAAGCGAGCCACACACGATGGATACACCAATAGGTACTCATTCTCTCACAAAGGGAAGAAATTCATCTTGACCCCTCTAACTTCGAGCCAAGTACATCATGACCAAGTCCAATTGAATAGAAGGATCGAAGATTGGGCTAAAAGCAAAAAGGTTGAAGAAATCAAAAGAGATGAGCATTTCGAAGAAGAACTCAAAAAGGAGAAAGAAATTGAGAGTGAGATTAGACTTGAAAAAGAAAAAAAGTAAGGATGAAACTGAGAGTGAAAAGAACAAGTGTGAAGAAGAACAGGAGAGAAAGAGACAAATTTCATTTTACACTAACCATTATTTTCCTATTTTTAATTTTCTTGTTCATAGGATAATGGAAAGAAAAATTCAAGAAGTCCTCTGAATGAATTACTCTCAATGAAGATGATCCAGCCTCTTCCATACGTTAATGATGAAAATATTTCAGAAGATGTTTCAAAGAAGTTCCTCATCACCAAGCAGCCATCGCCCATTAAGATTGTCAAACATCCACCATGTTTTTCTATTTCCATACATTTTGTTATAAGTTTCTCTTTCTCTAACCTTGGTTTGTTTTGAAGCAAAATGATTCACCTACATGGAGTAATGCTATCAATTGGTGATGGAAAGTTTCTTTGCCATTTTGAGGTTGGTTGGAGTGTCAAAATCAAGGCTAAACTACAATTGTCCATTCTGCCAAAGAAAGATCGATTCAAGGATGTGAAGCAGGAACTATCCACCTATTCAAAAGAAATCATTTGAAAAGGTACAAGAGCAAGGAAAGTGGCATGAGTCATAAGGACATGTTCGTGAAAAGATCTGAAGCAATGATGAAAGATCATAATTTTCCCAACCGACATGATGGTTCCAAAGGAGAAATCAAAAGGACAAGTGCCCTTGCCAATGGTTATGATGGTTCAAACAAGGAGAAAGTCCAAAAGACAAGTTTCATCACCAAGGGACATGTCGATTCAAATCAACACCAAAGAGACGTTCAAAGGGCTAGTACCTTTACCAAAGGGCATGATGATTCTAAATGACACAAAGAATGAACCCAAAGAGTATGCGCCTACTCGAAAAGAGCCATGATTAGGAAGTGTCTTTTGACACAACCTATGACTGATATGCCTATTGCTAATCAGGTTTTCAAAGAGTGTTTTTCTATTATTTTGCAGGATGAACTAAGAAGATTAAGCATTTCATTTGCGAGAAGAAGCGACGATTCATCCACCCCTAAAGAAAGGAGGTATCCATTGAAGAACAATTGCGATTTAAGGACAAATCACCAAAAAGAAGGGGAGGATGATGCAATCCTAATCAACAAAAATTTTCTCCATGATGTGATCACACCATTGAAGACCATCAAGGCTAATTCTAAGGGAGTTTTACCTTATCTTTTATTATCTTCTTTATGCATTATATATTGTTATAAGCATGTTTTTGCATTTTAGGAAATACTTGAAGATCATATGTTATCATTTATTTGCATAATATATGATATTCATGCATAACCTATGAAACACATCTTCTTATTTAGTTCTAGCTCATTTAAGTATGTTTGCATTGCATTGCACCTTTATACTTAAGTTTTCATCAAATTCTAGCTTAATTTCAGTTCACACATTTGCTTATTACTTTTTAGGTGCTAAGGATGCGGGCATAAGTTTGAGACAACTCAAAGACCTCACAAAGAGCTCGGATTAGCTCAAAGAGTTTAAGAATAGCTTGGAGCAGCTCAAGGGCATCACTAGGAGCTCAGATTAGCTCAAAGGCCACTAGGAGTGCTCAAATTAGCTCAAGGAAAAAAGAGAGCATTCTAAAGAAACTCACAAGTTTAAAGGACTAGTTCACCTAGCTAAACGCAGCTCATGGAAGCTCAAATTAGCTTCATGATTGAGCTAGCTCTTTTAGCTAGCTAGCTCAGCTAAATCTAGCTCACTCCAAGCTCAACCAACTCACTTTAGCTCTGCCTACATATGCCAGCTCAACACCCAAAGGTCATGTCCCCTCCAAAGGAACATGTCCTTAGTTATTTAGAGGGAAAACCAGAATGGGCAAAAATTACATTGGAGGGAAGGCTTTGTGCACCAAAACTAGGTGGAGGGAGACACCAAGATGGCCGAAACATCACAAGGCCCTTGGAGGGAGTCACGACCAGCTTTGGAGGGAGACTTAAAGCGTAGTTGAATATATACAAGGTCATTCGGTCAAACCCCTTCATTCCCTATAAATTCAAATTGTAATTTCATTTGTAAACACCTCATTCATTCTATAATATTTATCTTGTGATAATTTTCTCTCTTCTAGTTCTTAATTGAACTTTATCGACTTATCAGGTACTTAGTACTTGTGGCGTCAACCCCTTTATTTTCACCTTGATACTTCTGGTTCCTATCTCTTTATAGATAGTGGGTTAAAGTCCTTTTACCATCCCTTAAAGCAATCTTATAAGGTTTGGGGCTAAGCTTTAATATAGCTTTGTTTTTTCCTTGATTCTTTAAGATACCATCACTATCCTTCACCATCACCATTCGGCACATTCCCCTTAACCAAATCTGCCCATCTTTTCATCATTCTTCCGCACCCCAAACATCATCTTACCAAGCCTTTCTATTTCGAGCCTATCTTGCTTTGCAGGTTTGTTGCTCCCTTCCTAGATCCAAAAATCAAAGCAACTGTCTCCTTCAACAACAAGAATGGCCTTGCATCACATTGGTTACCATTGGAAGAGGAAAGATTCAACGATGATGAAATTGTTGTCGGTTTTGAAATAGTATAACTTAAATAAAAGAGTAGGTAAAATTATAACATGTGCGTGGTTTAGCTTAGTGGTTGGATTCTTGGACCTTCATTGTGCAAAGATGATTATTTTTTCTTTGAATTTATTTGTCTAATAAGGTGTTCTGTCACCCTATTGGTCTAATTAAAATTATTTAAAAATGACACATAAGTTGCATCAACATGACCGTTAACTTTTTAACGGCCGGTGACCAAAATAGGAGAAGAACGTAATTTCACTACACCAAGCATTTTATATAGCAGCGCTTTTCGTGGCGTTTTAGGAGTAAACGCTGCTAATATTACACTTATCACGATGTTTACAGTAAAAATGCTACAAAATGGAACACTTAGTTTCAAAAATGCCGCTATAGAATAATGCATAGTGGCGTTTGACAGGGTAAACACCACAATATGTAGGTCCACTCGGTGGTGGCGTTTCTACAAAAACGTCGCAGGAGGTATCATTTTTTAGTGGCGTTTTGTATAAATGCCGCTAAAGAAAACATATGGTGGCGTTTGTTCAAAAAATGTCGCGATAGGTAAAACGCTGCATTTAATTATGACGATTATATCTCAGTTTTCACCATCCCAAACCGTGATAAATCCCTAACTGATCCTGCTCCTCCACGCCGTGCTTCTCCTCGCCGTTATCCTCGTCACTGTCGATCGTCCCTCAGGCTGCTCTGTCGCACCAACAAGCAAGCACCAAAGGTCAATCTCTTTTTTTTCCCTTTAATTTCATCCATTTGCCCTTGATTTCTTCCATTTTGCATCTTGACTTAACCATTCAAATTAATCACATTACAACTAACTTAACCATATCGATTTACCCTTTTGAAGCTTGATCCTATTTAAGAGAGTTTTTCAGTTTACGCACAACTGAAGTAGAAATCATTACATGCTTTGGGATCTTCCTTTTTTTAATGAGTTTTGAATTATTGACAAATATATTTCATATTATAATACTTGTGTTTAACAATTTAACCAAAAAAGTAAAACTTACACATTAACTAACAGTAGGTCATAATAGGTTTTAGAAGTGGAAAATATTAAGGCAACCTTTGTTCTTTTCCCTTCTGTTCTTTTGGTTAGTCCATGCATTGAGACCATGTTTTCTCGAGAAAATGCAAGCCTTTCTATTTCCTTGTGAATCAGAAATGAAGAAAGTTTTTTACGCGTATGGGCATTTGTTGAAAACTAAGCATTTTTAGCAGCAGTGTAATTCATTTCACAGCCATGCAAACTTGTAGATGCCACAGATTTTTTTACTGTATCAGCTTTGTTGAAAATGAACCGGGGAACCGACACCAATGGCACAAGTTCTACTGGTTTAATTTGGCGTATTGGCCTAGTTTTTACATGGAAGATGCACTTAAATAGAAACATGATGAATGGATATTAGTCTCAAGTTTAGTGTTAGTGATTACCAAACACAATAATTTCAGCCATACAAGAACGCATTTTGACTTGCAGACATTTATTTCAGTTAACTATGTTATTCATGTGTCCTTGATGATCATCAAAGCTAAAATAAATTCAAGAAATTTTTTGTTGAAGTGGTTTTAAATTAATGCATAAACAGACCCTGCAGGGGAGAAGAGAGTTCTGAACTCTGAGCTTTGGCATGCATGTGCAGGCCCTCTTGTTTCTCTACCTCTGGTTGGAAGTAGGGTTGTTTATTTCCGAGTATGCTTAAATTTTAGCTTTAGCTTGTTCTTGGTAATGGTTTTTTGAAAGCATGTTTTTTTTTGAAGTGAAGTCTTCTAATTGTTATTTTCTTGCTTTAATCTAAACCTGCTGTAAATCTTTTTTAACTTCTAATCAGATAAAGAAGACGGTTTGGGAGTGAGATATCCCCCTCGATATCTCGGGTCCTATTTATTGATTTTCTAGTGGGGAATCTTAATATCAGGTAAGATTCTTGTTACCTTGTTTCTTTTTTTTTCTTCTTAGAATGTTGAATAGTTGCTGCAAATTTGTTGCATTGTTTCTTGAGGTATTAGAAATGTATTACATGCTTGTGAACGCGTGAAAACATAGTTGTATGTTAATCATTTTAATTAACTTATTTTAATTTTTTATCTACAATAATCATTTTAAAATAATAAATTTGAATATATAGTATTAGCAATTAACATTGGAAATGGATATTACAAAAATACAAAATAGATAGAAGTTGGATGAATTTGCCAAGGGTAAGCGCTGACTATCGAAATGGAGTAGAAACTTTTCTAAATTTAGCTTTTGCGAATGCAAGCCAAGAGGATATGATTCTTTGCCCTTGTAAGAAGTGTGGTAACATTAATTGGGACATTCGTGAAGTTGTACACAAACATCTAATTGTTAGTGGCTTTGTTCCGGGCTATAGAAAATGGCTATTCCATGGAGAGTTGACACCTCATAGAGCTTCTTCCATGAGTAATGCGGCTTATCCTCCTAATTCTCATCGTCGATCTCCTAGAGAAGATGACATAGAGGGTATGTTGCGAGATGCATTTAATATGCACGATTATCATCAACATGTTGAGAAGATGATTGTGATATTAATGTTAATGATTTCACCGAGATGGGAAGAAGTGGATGTGATGAAGAGCCAAATGGAGAAGCGGCAAAGTTTTACAATTTGCTTAATGAAATGAATGAACAACTTTACGAGGGATCGAAATATTCAAAACTATCCTTTTGCATTCGTCTTTTCCACTCAAAATGCTTGGAAGGGTGGACCGATAACTCTTTTACGCAATTATTAGAGTTTTTGAGATAAATGTTTCCTTTTGCGAAAATTCCTCAATCTAGCAAAATATGAAGAAAATGATAAAGGATTTAGGCCTTGGTTATGAGAAAATTCATAGTTGTCCAAATGATTGCATGTTGTATTGGGGTGATCGAAAAAATCAAGAGTCTTGTCATGTATGGGTAAATGTCGGTGGATGAATGGGGACACAAAATGTGAGTGAGGGCGAAGTTGAAGCAGGATCAAGAAAGAAGCCAATAAAGATTTTGCGATATTTTCTTCTAATACCTAAGCTTCAAAGACTGCTAGGTCTATAAGGTGGCATCATGATGGATGAACCGATGATGAATTATTAAGACATCATGTGGATTATTTAGCTTGGAAGTCATTTGACCAAAAATTTCCAAGTTTTGTAGGACATCCTCGAAATGTTAGGCACGGTCTTGCATCTGATGGGTTTAATCCTTTTCAAATCATGAGTACTTCGTACAATACTTGGCTTGTTCTACATGTTCCCTACAATTTGCCCCCATGGATTTGCATGAAACAATCTTCCTTTATCTTATCCATGATAATCCCCAGTCAGAAAGGTCTCGGGAATGATATTGACATGTACATGCAACCTCTTATTGAAGAGTTAAAACAATTATGGGTGGGTCTAAAAACATATGATGTGTTGAAGAAGGAGAACTTTAATTTGTAGCTTTATTGTGGATGATTAGTTATTTCCCTTCTTATGCAAATTTATCTGGGTGGAGTACCAAAGGTCGTTATGGTTGTCCTTGTTGTGCTACACAAACATGTTCAAAGTGGTTGTATAGTGGAAAAAAGTTCTCTTACATGGGACATCATCGGTGGTTAGATGAAAATCATAGATTTAGATATCAAAAGAATATGTTTGATGATACTGAAGAGTTCAGAAAAGCTCATGAGCAAACAACCGGGTCTAATATCTAGTCGATGTTGAAACATATCAACTTCAGTTATGGAAAGACGAGCCAACCACCAAACCCACGATCAAAGAAAAAGACAAAAAAGGTGTATGACCGTGAGGTTGAGCAGCTTAGTGATGACGAGTCTGATGAAGAGGATGATCCAAATAAGGCAAAGTTGTGGAAAAAGTGAAGTATTTTCTTTGAGTTGCCTTATTGGAAGCATAGCATTTTGAGACATAATCTTGATGTCATGTACATTGAGAAGAATGTTTGTGAGAATATTATCGAGATCATTCTCAATGTCGATGGAAAATCTAAAGACAATCTAAAAAGTTGACTTGACTTAGTTGACATTGGAATTTGGCATGATCTTCATCCTCAGGTACTTCCTAATGGAAAATCTTCGTTATTGCCTTATATTTTTGTGATGTCGAAGAAAGAAAAAGAAGTGTTTTGCACGGTGTTGAAGGATATAAAGGTCCAAGATGGGTATGCATCAAATATATCTCGATGTGCCAGTGTTAAAGATCAAAGACTTTATTCTCTAAAGTCACATGATTATCACATATTGATGCAGGATTTAATGTCAGTTGCATTATGCGGTTGTATGTCAAATGAGGTGACATCTTGTATAATTAACTCTCCAATATAATGAAAGCTATTTGTGGGAAAGTTATGATGGTTGAAGAACTTGAGAAACTGCAAGATTGAGTCACCTTGACTTTATGCAACTTGGAGAAGATATTTCCACCTTCATTCTTCACAATTATGGTGCACTTGTTGATTCATCTCCCTCACGAAGCTAAAGTTGGTGGACCATTTTTCTATCGGTGGATGTATCCTATAGAGAGGTGCAAATTGTTTAATATGTATTCAATCACTATTGAATATTTCTATTAATTACAACTATTTATATAATGTTGTGTTTATTACGTGTCTATGTTCTTGTGCAAGTTGAAGTCTTACTGTCATAATAAGCGTTATCTAGAAGGATCAATTGTTGAAGGGTATTTAGTAGAGGAGTGTTTGAATTTTTGCTCTAGATATTCGGATGATGTTGAAACGAGATTTAATAGACCAAATAGAAATGAAGTGTGCAATACTAATAACTTTGCTCGAACTTATTTTTTTTGGAAGTTATGATGAACCACTCGGAAAAGTTGAAATTGCACAGTTAGATGATAAATCTTGGGTACAAGCACATAGATATGTTCTTTTCTATCATGACTCAATAGAGCACTTACGCATGTAAGTTTATATAGATCATAATGTATTCACTTCATCTTTTATATTTCTCATTATTTAACCACGTAACCTACTTTATAGTGAGTTTAAAAAAGAGTTGGAATCTCGTGTGCGCCCCCAAAGATTACATCAATGAGAGATTCATAAGTTGTTCACAGAAACTTTCCATGAATGGTCAAGGAAAATGGTAAGAAACTAAATCTTTGTACGACACGTACCTAATATATAACTTTTCTTGTTTTAATATATCAATATAAATGCTAACTAATTCACCTTTTACGTGTAATAGGTTTGGGGTGTGAGAGAAGCTAGTGAAGAGGTTAAATGACTTTCTCAAGGTCCGAATAGAAATTGTTAAAAGATATAATGCCTTTCTCATTAACGAGTTTAGGTTCCACACAAAATCTCGGGAAAGATTAAGGAGGACACAAAATTGTGGAGTAGTTGTTACTTCTTCAACTACAAGTTATGCTAGTGCTAGGGACAATCATCATGTAGAGGGAGATGTAAAATATTATGGACTTCTTACAGACATTATTGAGTTAGATTATTATGGCAAACGAAAGTTTGTGTTATTTCTCTATGACTAAGCTGATGTAAATACTACTCGAGGCATTAAAAGAGATCAATTTGGTTTTACAATGGTGAGATTCTCTCGATTAATTCACATAGGTCAACAATTGTTGGACGAACCATGTGTATTTCCTTCTCAAGTCAAACATGTTTTTTATCGCCATGATCCAGTGAAAGAGGGTTGGTATGTTGTACTACATAACACCACTAGAGACTTGATAGACATCGGGGATGGAAGTAGAGATGACATTGAAACAAGATCAGAAACGTTGCCTTCTGCATCACAAAACTTATATGGAACAATCACTAGTTCTATTTCACAATTCCAATGGGTTTGGGAAGAAATGGATGAAGATTTTAATGAAAACTGAATGCATAACAGTGTAGTAAGATTTATAACTCAACTTATTAATTTATAATGTTACAACTTCTAACTTGCTATCGAATACATACATTAATAGTATTGTTGTCACTAGTTACTAAAATTGATTTTTGTTTATTGCAGATATTATGCCTAGGAGGAAATTAAGTGATCTGCGGATTGTTCAAGTTCCTTGAGCGGAGGAAGTAACAAATAATGATGATTTTTTGGTGTTGGATCTTCACAAGTTCTGAAAACAGTTGAAAATGTCAAAACTGAAGGTAATGTTCAACACTTTATTTGAATGCTAGTTGTTTGTTATTATTGACTTGATTTTAAAAAATTTACTTAATTATTTTTTATATAGCTAGAAATGGTCGAAGACGCAAGATTAGAGGGCGCACGACATTGATGGAGTTATATGACCTTCCTATTGGGGAACGCTTGAAAGTTTCAAGAAACAATGTCAGTTACCATTGGGGCAGAAGTAGGTGTTCTAGCAGTTACTTAGGTACTGTTGCACGCAATGCAACACTTTTGCCGATCAATTATGAGTCATGGTGTCATATTCTAAATAGTAACAAAAAACAAGCTCTAGATCTAGTTAAGGTAATAATGTCATTGTAATAGATAATCCATTACAGTTCAATAGTAATATTTATATTTACTTTGATTGTGTAATTTGTAGGATAAATTTTCGTTAGAGGTCTCAGACGATTATGTGAAGCATTTGTTAGGAAAGAAATGGAGAGACCATAAGAGCTTTTTGAAAGAAAACATATTTCAATAATAATCCCAACCTTCAAGAGAAGCTACAAAATATCCCACTAGGAATTCTCCGATATCAATGGGAAGATGTAGTCAGGTTTTGGAGTTCAACGAAAGGAGAGGTATGATCGATGCACTTTAAAAAATAAAACTATGTCATTATAATATTAGCTTTATACATAATGCAAATTTTAAATTGTAGGATCAAGAGCGCATTGGAGTTGCTAGCAGACAGCAACAGAATTTTACTCACACATCCGGGTCGAAGAGCTTTGCTCATATAGCTAATGAAGAGGTATTATTATTTTTAACTATTGATTATTTTTTAATTTATTACTTTTTGCCAGTATTAATTTCTATTATACATTGTAGAAAGTTACGACTAGCACTAGTGTTGGACGGATAAAGTTCTATGACATTACACACACAAAAAGGATGGCTCTTTTATGACTCCCGAAGCTGCATAAATTATGATATATTCATTGGACAAGAAATCTGAATTATGTTATATTTATATCAATAGTATAAAAATTTTATTTTAAATAATGTTTGAATTTGTTATAAATTCTAAATTGATTATCAAGTGAAATTGATGGGAAAAGGGATGGAGTGTGAAGCTACGACTTCAACTAATGGTTATGCTAATGTGGATGAGATCGAAAATCATGTTATTGCTGACGTTTTGGGTCCTGAAAGATATGGTCGGGTTCATTACCAAGGCTCATTCGTTACCTTAACAAAATATTTTGGATCTAACTCGTCTCAGTACATGTCATTATAGGGCTAGTCTTCCCAGGCAAAAGTTAATCGTTTAAAACAAGTCTTAACTTAATTTAAAGCTGAAGTAGAAGCGAGAGAAGCTGAGAGAAACGAGAGAAGCTGAGAGTAGCGAGAAAAGCTTGGAGAGAAGCAACATATCAGAATCTCCAAAATCAATTTCAAGAAATGATGGCGATGTTAAAGCAGAACCAACCAAAGAATCCACCATCATAGCTGCTTTTAGGTTATTTCATGTTGTGTGAATTCTAATGAACAATGTTGAATTTCATTTCACTTTAACGTTGAAATACATTTCACTTTATTGTTCTAGACTTTGATTTATTTTTGTTATTAATTATTTCTACTTAAGTTTTGTAATTATTTTTCAAAATTGCTGTTATTGGATAATGTTATAGGTTAAATTTGGGTAGTATGTATATAAAAATGATGCTTGGCAAAGGCAATAAGGTTATTAGCGTTTATCAATAAAACGCCACTGAAAATAATGACATTTGGTGACGTTTGTACTAAAAGGCCACTAGAGGTTAGGTAAAAACGCTGCTACAGAACACGATCTTTTGCGGCTTTTCCACTAGAAAACGCCACTACAAATCGCGACATTTGTTAATTTTCCTTAGAGCCATTCTTTCAAATTTGTTAATTTTCCTTTACCCAATTGGGTAATGACACGTGTCATTATCTGATTGGCTGACTAATTTTATTTAATTAAATTAAAATTAGGATCAAATTGATATAATAGGTAAATAACATGGACCAAATGTGTAATTTCACAAATTTTTATTAACTGCCACGTTACCCTTCCGTTAATTTTTTAACGGCGGTGGTCAAAATATGTCAATTTAATAAGTTTGGTGGTTTGATTGACGATTTCGATAGTTCGATGGTCAAAATATGTATCCCTAATTAGTTTGGTGGTCACTGGGGTAGTTTACCCAAAAGTTTAATATTTTAGTTTCAATTGAGATTTTTAGATTTGATTCACCACTATTAACCATCGTATCAACTTCCTTAGTTGAAACTTTCATTAATTTAAATATCGTAAATATAATCGTAATAAAACTTTATTATTTTTTTGAATTAAAAAATCTAAAAAAATATAAAAAGTGTTTTTAATAGATTTTATTCTAAAAAGGGATGATAATACTTTAGGCCTCTATGATTTCAAAAGTAATTAAAATAGTTAATTGTACATATCAGTGCATATGATTAGTGGTACATATCAATACATGATGTTTACTTTATAATCATCCTTAATATATATATATATATATATATATATATATATTAAAATCCTAATTAAGTTAAATTGGAATTATATATATATGTATATATATATTAATTCCCGATTAAGTTAAACTAGGATTACATATGTATTGAAATTCTAATATGAGTTGAATTAGGATGTCAAAGGCTATATAAAGGTATGAGAGATCTAGCAGTCATTAATAATTTTTTGCAAAAACCTCTAAATAGCTTAGAAGAGTTTTATTTGCTCGTTTTAACTAGGTGAACTAAGTAGTGGTCCGAGTGTTACCGTTACGGCTTAAGAATTGACATCATATGATCGTGATTGGATTTCTATCTTCTTGTAAGACCCTCAACTCGGATGTCACATTTGGGCATCAATCCCAATCTGCTACCATAAAATTTATGACCAAGATTAGCCAAATCCACAACAATTTCCACAAAACCCATTAAGTTAAAATTGTTTAAATCAAAATATGTGTTTAACACATTTACATGAGAGCTCCAATTTAAAACGAGTATTAAAACATTCGAATTATACAACACAAATTCAAAATACGAGTTACATAACAAAACATAGAGTCCTAAGAATACATAGCCCATTAGATCTAAGAATTGTACTCTGAAAAATGTTGATGCTGAAATCCTGCATCCGATGGTGCTCATCCAACACAACGATCAACCTACTAACTTGCAAACGGAAACAATGATTCTGAACGCTAAGCTAACAAAGCTCAGTGAATACACTCCCACTCAACCATGCTTCAGACAGATCATAAATAAGAGAATGTAGCTAGATATGATATCATGGCATGTAAACACAAGTGGCACTACTATAATTGTCCAAACACATAGCAATCAATAGGTACATATAATCACAAACCATCATATATATAACTAAAAACCTGGAGTGAGTCCCGGTGTCACATAGCCTCGGGATCATACACTCGGGGTAAAACCTGGTACTACATAGCCTTGAATGAGGTCCGGAGTCACATAGCCTCGAATAAAACATCCGATGCCACTTACCATGGTTTTGCAACATGCTCACTCGGTATACGGATCCCATCAACCAAAGGTGACTCAACCAAACAAGGTGTCTAAGCCAACACATAGCAATGACACGACTACAAAACAACAGACAACATTACTTGATCCCCCAAGGATATCCTACGGTTGCTATTACAACAAGTCACCCAAGCTTTCCAAGTTATCTTCACATTATGCTCATACATGAGAGTTAAATCTCGGTTCTCAGTTTTTACAATTTATTTTACAACATTAGAAGCCAATTGCACCATAATCCTCAACTTATTAGCCTTTCGAGCTCAAACTCAACTTTCAGGCAGATTGCCCAGTAGGTACTGCTATCGGCCTTCGCATATTGGTATGGTACCCATGGGTATCGATACTCACAACGTATCGATTTGAAATTAGCTCACTGGAATTTCATCCAGCCTTCGCATACCAGTACTGGTCGACCTGTACCGATACCTTTATACAAGATGTACTGGTACTAGTTGAACATCGTACCGGTAACCCCTTTAGTTTATATTAAAGGAACAATGTTCTTAACCCAGAACACTAGGGTACCAGTGCTAGCTCCCCAAAATAGAACCTTTAACCCTTCAACTCGATCTTACATCACATAGAAGGTATTAGGGTGGTTTGCTACCATTTTTACATGTTATTAGCATGAATCCCAAATCATTCCATTAAAGGGTCTCTAAACACCCAAGCAACCAAAACATCAAATCAAGCAACAAAGCAATCAAATTTAAGATGCCCATGAATGCATAGGAGTTAGTAGTGTACTAACTTTTACTCCTAGCTGGAAAATGATGTTCCTAGCTCCAACTTTAAACCCTCTCATTCTCACTAACCTTGGAGGTCTCTCATCTTTCTCTCACAACACATAGGAGTTTTAAAATTAATTACAACTTTGGAGATGATAAAAGGCTAGCTAAACCTTACTATTGAAGTTGGAAAATGAGAGTAAATCCTCTTTCAACCCATTTTTAACAAAACCCCCCAAAACACACCATTTTCATCTTCCACCATTTTCTACGATTCTTACCTCCAAACATAGACCCTTAAAAGGAGATAGCATTCCTCTCAATAAACACTCCAAAAATACCACTTAAAAGAGAAAAGATCCAACCTCTACCTTGTGTCTCAACACTAAGATGAATAAGAGAGGTGGAGGAAGAAAAAGGGAAAAGAATAAGGTCACACACTTCCCTCTTTATGCATAATTTAATTGGGACTTATCCAATCCTTTGAATTCAGTGAGAATTTAAATTATTACCCTTCCATCCTCTTCCAACATCATCCACAAACCCAACACTCAAGTCCATCATCTCAAATAAGCCCACTAGATAGCCCTTGAGCCTCCAACGAGCCTAACATCACGAATCCACATGCGAGGCCCATGACTCGGGTGAACTGACCCAAAGATTTCAAAATTTGGGTCATTATAACTCTCTATTCCTTAAAGAAATTTTGCCCTCAAAATTACATAATGGAAAATGATACAGATAAAGCAACCTCATATCCTCATTGGTCTCCCACGTAGCTCCTTGACTCTGTGGTTTGTCCACAACATCTTTACTAAGGGTATGCACTTCTTGCGTAACTCCTGTTGTCACTGAATTTTCACCTAGCTTCCTTACTTTCATTATTTTAACTATGTCATTTTTGGTTAGGTAGTCTTATATTGCATTGTTAGTGTTACATCATAATTAGTAGCAATTAGTATTAGGATTATCTGAATGTCATGTAACATTACGAATATACTTAGGGTATTATAATAATTATTATATGTTAGTGTTATAAAAATTAATGTGGTAATCAGAATTGTTTAGGTGACATATAATGTATACTTAGTGTGTTATAATAATTGTTAGTATATTATAGTAGTTAGAATTAACATAGTTTATATGCATTAGATATTAAAACCCAAAAATAAAACATGCAGCCCAATTAAATAAGAAAAAGGTCCATTAGATTTAATAAAAAACACTATATAGATAGAGTCCATTATACAAAGGGCCTGCTGGCCCGTTTATAATAAGAAAAACCTAATCCCTCTATTCTTTTACACAGCCTAAAGGAGACCGTTGGATCAATCTGGGATCCAACAACGCAGATCGCGCCAGCTGGGGATGGTATAGCGCCTCAATTGCATAATCGTCCAATCAAGATGCAATCTGACGGCCTAGATCGCTTCGGGATGTATCACGCAGATCCCCACTCGCGCATGGCAGCAACGCGCACGACGTTCTAGTTCTGGCCAATTGTTCCTCGACGGCGCCGTTCAAGTCATCAAAAGCATACAAACAAAACAAGAGGGTTAAATCCCAAAATTGGGGTACAACAATTCAAGAATCAAAAGGGAATTAAAACCCTAACTAGAAAATCATAAGTAAAATGGAAAGGGATAATCCCTAATTCGAAGCCCTAGCAAGAAATAAGTTACAATCGGGTATAGACAAAGATGCAAAAGGTAACTCAGAACCAAAATCATAAGCAAAATGGAAAGGGTTAATCCCTAAATTGAAGCCTCTAGCAAAGATCAAGCAATCTGAATCAAATAGGAGATAATATATGGAATAAATTAGGGATTTGTGCTTAATGTTCAAGCATTCCTTGTACTATAAATAGCATTGTAAATCATTGTAACACAACGACAAAAATTGGAAGAAATCACACACAACAATCACAAAAAAATACTAGATACAATTAGCATTCGGAAGTCGTAAGAGCAAGCAGTTGTAATTAGAGTTCAAAAGCAATAGAAGCAAAGTTCTGGTAATATTTTCTATCTATTTACTTTCTGTTTCGAATTAAATAAAGGAAAAAGGGTTGTTTTTACCTTGTTTTTATTTGAAACACCATGGAGATTTTGCTTTGATGTAAATCCGGTGGAAAAATGCAATTTTGAGGTCGCCAGAATCAGGGGAAATCTGGGTTTTCTGGAAATTTCGCCACCGATGGAAGGCGGCCGGCACGACGGACCACCACCGTTTCTTCAATTCATGAACATGATGAATGTCTTCAGAGGATTTTATAAAAGCCAACTTTGATCCATTTTTGGGAGGAGAGGAATAATGAAATCTGTTTATAATATTTATTATTTTATTAACCCGTTTGACCCGACCTGAACCCGGTTATAACCCGCGTCCTTCTTTCCCGGTTCTTATACCGCAACACCCATGTTTTCAATTGTTGTAATTTCGTCCCTTTTCTTTCTAAATCGACACCAAATTGTAAACTGTTTTCAAATCAACCTTCACATTTTACTTTCTTTCAAATTAATCCCTAATTCAGATTTTCTATTTTAAAAAATATAAAACAAATCCCTTTTCTTTTTTTAATTTTTAGCAATTGCTTAGTTATTTATTTAATTAATTAGTTATTTCTTTATATATTTTATGCAAATATTTGTGTGTTAAACTTTAGGAATAGGGACTTAAATCATAGATTAGAGACTTGTATGTTGAAAAACTTTCTTCATTCTCAATAAAACACACTTAATTGCATTTTAACTTAATTATTAAAATAAATGTAGACATTTCTTTAGGGTTTAAACACTAAATTCTAAAAAAAACAATAACACACTTAATCTTTTCTCTGGTTTGTTTTAAAAAGTGAAAATTAATTAATGCCGTGTCTTATCAAACAGGAATGGCGGGTTAACGCTAGGAGTGTTGGCGGTGATTAAAGTTCATTTCTTGGGCGATAAGGCCGTTGAGATAGATTTACATTCATTTTGCAGACAAATAAATCGAAATTTTGTGAACCTGCAAATTCTAATTTTAAAAATGCTTTTTGAAATCAATCAAGCACCAATTTTTGGGCGTTGTGGGGGTGCTAACCATTCCCCATACGTAACCGACCCCCGAACCTATTTTCTCTTGTTTTTGTGGACCAAAAATGTTATTTTGATAAATAAAATGTTTTATTAAAATAACCCTTATTTTAAAAAGTGATCCAATCACACTTTTTTCAAAAAGATTGGTGGCGACTTCGTGATTTTATAAAGTTTTCCAAAATGTCAAAACCTTCCTAAAAAAGGGTTGCGACAGCTTGGTGACTCCGCTGGGGATATTTTGTTTTTTCCTAAAAAAAAAGTGTCAGGCCACAAGTTGTTTTCAAAATGCTTGTTTTTAAAAAAAGAATTTGCAAGTTCACGAAGGTTTCAATTTATTCGTCCACTTAATGAATGTAATTCTATTTTACGCATTTTAAAATTGTTGCAAAAAGCTCTATTCCCGAGCTCCACCCAATTGTTAGGTGAGGGGAAAATACTTTGCTCATGTCAGAAAATTGATTCCCCGTATGAGCCTAGCGAGTACCATTGGGACCCATATGCCTTATGTCTTCGTAAGGATACTGATCATTCGAGAAGACATAGGAAGTGAGTCCTCCTGAGTTGAACTTGGTTCGTTTGAAGCCTATAATGGGTGAGAACCAGGGGCTTTGCTACCCTTAGTAGGGGACAACAAGGACAACTCGGGTACCTCTTAGAACCTAACAGTTTGAGAACTTAGAGCCCACCCCAATAGAGCCATGCAAAAAACCTAGGGTTTTAGTAGTAAGGGGAAACATGTCCTAGAGTGTTGGAATATGCTGCCCAGAATTGTTTTCGAAATTATTTTGAATTCTATGTGTTTTCTTGATTTTAATCTTTCTTCCCGTTGTCTTATTGTTTTGCATATCCATTCATGTAGCATCATTACATATTTAAAAGGGGTTGATTCTCAAAATCATTGCTCAACTTTGAAAAGCTCTTGTCATGGACGAGAGGATTTTGAAAAGTGAAGATGAGAATACAAAGGTGCGAAATTGGTCTGAGGTGAATCAGCGAGCATTTGGAGATAGTCTAGTAGCTGATCATGAGATAGAGACTTCAGAATATGCCTACATCGGCATCAAACAGAACAATGTGCAAGAATTGCAGGAAATCTGGGAGCTCTTTGATTATGGGATTAGGCAGTTATTCCATGAAGTCTACGGTGACATAGCCTATCTCTTGTACGTAAAGGTTGATAAACAGTTTTTGAAAGCCTTGGTTCAATTCTAGAATCCTGGGTATTGTTGTTTAACTTTTAATAAGGAAGCTATGATGCCTACATTCGAGGAGTACGTAGCCCTTTTCAACCTGTGCAAAGTGAAGATGAACTGGGTCTATGCCAAGCCTCCTAAAAACAAAAACCCACATGCGAAGCTTCAGGCGTTCGTTGGTGTGAGTGATAGTTGGGTTGAGGGGTTGATCCAAAAGAGAGAAGGCACCTTTAATTTCCCTTGGTCAAGTATCAGAAGTGTAATTTAAATCCACCCTGACAGGGAAAAGAGGGTTGATCTCCTAGCCATTGCAATTTATGGTTTAGTCATCTTTTCGAGGGTTCTAGGAAACATTGATGTGGCGCTACTTGATTTCCTTGAACAACTGAAGAAAGAAGTTAATCTGGTACCAGCCGTACTTGCTGAAACATTCATTTCCCTCAATGTCTGCCGAAAAGTTGAAGGTGTCCGTTTTAGAGGGTGTGCTCCGCTTCTGCAAGTTTGGGCCCTCAGTCACTTCTGGAAGTGCCCAACATTAGCTTTATCAAATGTGTTTTCCCCGAAATTTTCACCTCTTTGAGAATTCTTGGCAAAGGAGTGGCCTATTGTTAAGAAGAATAAATGGATTGATATATTCGGGGATCTTCGTGACAAAGACATTAGATGGAGGGTTCCTTGGATGGGTCACACCAAGCTTTTGTACAAATGTGGAGATTTCAACTTCCTAATGCTGCTAGGTTTTCAGGGAGGAATTGGATATGCCTCTTTGCTAGTATCTCGTCAGTATGGGTCTCGACAGTTCATCCCATTCACTACCAGTCTTGACTTATCAGAATTCGAGTTCCAAGGTGAGTTCAGACAGAAGGTTCAGACAATTAGTGATGCATGGAACCATTGTTATCAGATGAAGTTAGAATCTGATAATCATTGTATGCACACCCTGGACTATGATATTTGGAGGCATACGAGAATAAATGACAAAGTCATAGCACCTACATCCGGACAGGCCAAGTCCCTAGAAGAACACTTAAGGGTAGTCCTTACAGAAGCTGACATCTTAAGAGAAGAATTAAGAGGGGCTAAGTTGGAGATAGAAGCCTTAAAAGAGCAGAACCAAAGGGACAAGTTTGAGTCAGGCCTCGATGTTGAAAAATATAAAGGGGAGACAAAACGAGTAGTGAAGTTGTATGAAGACCTAGAAAAGAAGTTTGAGATCCAAAGGGTTGACTTCCTCAAGCTCTAGACTACTGTTCAAAATGCTGATCTAAGAAAGACTCCAGAACAGTGGAATTAAAAAATCGAGCACGCTGTAGGAAAAGAAAAGGAACGAGGAAGGCGTGAGGTCGAGAAATATAGATGGGCCCTTGTTGAAGAAAAGAAGAAGGGTAAGCTGGCAACTGAAAATGGAAATGGCAAGCGGTTTCATGAAAGAGAGAAAGAAATTGTGGCTGCATGGAAAAGGAAGGCCCACGATAACAAGATTCGCTTATTTGAGTTGTAGAAGACATATGACCATACCAGTTTGAAGTTAAAACAAAGTCAGGCTTGTGTTGCTGAGTTGTATGCCAAAATAGATGGTTTGAACCGCTTGTTGCACAAATTCCATAGTCATCACACATTTATTGAGATTCAGGCCTATCTAAGTGAGAATGATACCTTGAAGAAATAGGTTGAATGTATGAACAACATCATTCAGGAATATAGGACGAAGATTCTGGTCCTTGAAGACATTGTTGAGGGAGGTAATGACTACTGGTTCACTCGTCTTAGAGACATGGCTAGAAGATCCCAAGAACGGGATGAGTTTGATAGGACTGTCATGACCCAGGTACAGGATGTGGCTCAACACGTGATGATATTAGCTGCTGAAGCTACAACGCTTCGTCAGTACGTCAAGCCAGCAGGAGAAGTGGGACCAAGGCTTATGTGGCTCATTGAGGAAATTAAGGAACTAGGAGTTCAGGCTGAAAAATATTTGTAAACAAATTTGATGTAATGAGGACCATTTCATATTTAATAAAAGAGTTGTTTCTTGAGCAGATGTTTCGTGGAATTCATGGCCCTTCGCTTGCATTCATGAATTTGCATTCAATTCTTCTTTGTTTCATAGCTTTCTTTGCAATTGTGTTTGCATGCATTCATGACATAATAAGAATCTAATTTAAATAAAAATGACAGAAAATCAAAATAGCAAAAACAAACCACAAGTACGGTACTTGGTCTCAAGTCAGAGCAATGAAAGACAGAGTTACAACCCTAGAAAGCAACCACAAGAGTACCTAGGATAGGTTAGACAAGCTGAAGACAGATCTGAAGAAACTGATGGAGTTAGTTCATCAAAAGAAGGTTGGTTCTATTGCAGCCATGCTAGGCTTTAAGGACCCTGATGCAGTGGAAGCTGGTAAGGAAGCTAATGATTCAAGGGATGGCCTTTGTTCATCCAAGCATGCAGAAAGAAGCTCAATCTTCAAAGGTTAAGATTTCTCCACATTTTGCTGAAACCTCGGTATAGAATGATAGGAAGATAAACTCTGAGGAGGTCATTGAGATGTTTGATCTCGATGAAATTGCCAACAAGGTGAAAGCTGAGAAGAAATTGGAGGATTGTTATGAGAAGTTGGAAGGGATGATAAAGTCTTTCCAAGAATGAGGTATATATGAAGGAGTGGATGCCAAAAGATTTAAGCTTAGTGACTGATTTGATAGTACCACCAAAGTTCAAGGTCCCTGACTTCAAAATATATAATGGAACTACTTGCCCTGCAGCACATCTGACTATGTATTGCAGGAAAATGTCAATGTATCTTGAGAATGAGAAGCAGCTTATCCATTGCTTCTAAGACAGTCTAGTAAGGTCAATTGCACGCTGGTATACGCAACTAAGTCGAATTAACATCAGATCATGGAAGGATTTGTCCAGAGCCTTCAGTGAGCAATACAAGCATGTTTCAGACATGGTTCCAACCTGTTTAGTTCTACAAGGATTGGAGCAAAAACATCATGAGAGTTTCCGCCAGTACGCTCAAAGATGGAGGGATGTAGCTGCCTAAGTCCAGCCACCATTACTGGAGAGTGGGATCACCCCAATGTTCGTAGAGACATTAAAGGGTTCTTTCTATGATAGTATGCTCAATCATGCCACAAAGAGTTTCGTAAACATGCTTATAAATGGAGAGTTAATACTTGCGGCCATGAAAAATGAAAGGTTGGATAGTGGGGAAACAAATAAACCATACAAAAAGAGAGACAATGAAGTTAATGCCACTAATGTCTACAACCCCAGTTACACAAAGGGGGTAGTCTTCAACAAACCTAATATCTCGACCATAGCTCCAGCAGTCACAAATCATTCGAAGAAAGAACAAAGATATCAAGGGAGCTCGAAACCATATTTTCCTCCTATCCCAATGACATACAAGAATTGTTTACTGAGCTGGTCAAATCTCAGATGGTGTTGCCAAGATATGTTCCTCCATTCTCACCACCATACCCACCATGGTATGATGAGAAGGCACAATGTGAATATCATGCAGGAGTTAGGGGGCATACCATTGAGAATTGCACTGCATTCAAAAGGGTGGTGGATGACTTAAGAAAGTCAGGGATGTTATCATTTGATACGTTAGAAGAAAAGGGAAACCCACTGCCAAATCATCAGAAGGCAGGTATGAATGCAATCATTGAAGAGGAGAATAAGGTGGTTAAAGAATGTGTTGCTGAAGTTAGAGCTCCCATGAAGTGGGTATGGGCTCAAATGGTGGCAGTAGAGATGTTGAAAGGAAGAGCCAAGAAACTGAAAATTGAGAATGAATCGTACTGTGAATACCACATGAAGGAAGGACATGAGATTGATTGTTGCTTAGAGTTTAGGCAACTAGTTCAAGACAAGATGAATGAGAAAGAACTTGAGTTCTTCAGAAAATAAGATAATAAATGCACACTGGACATTTGTGCATAAGAAGAGTCATATTCCAAAACAGACTACACCAGAATGAAGCCTTTATTTATTAAGGCTAAAACAAAAGTTGGTGAGCTAGCAAGGAATGTAACCTCGCTGCTCATAATTAAGGCACCAATTCTGTTTCCATACAAGGATAGCAAGCAGGTCCCGTGGAATTACACTTGTGAGGTAACAGCCCCAGGAGAAACATCTGTCCAAGGGAAAGGAGAACTAGTCAATAAGGTGAACCGTTTCACAAGGAGTGGAAGGCTCTATTCCCAGCCAATAGCAGAGGATAGGGATGCGGTGCAAAGAAAGGCTACTGCTGAAGAGCCCGAAAAAGAAGATGACAGAGATTTCTTCAAGGAAAAATCGACAACATATCATGAGCCTGTAAAGGAATCAGAGGCTCAATAATTCTTGAAGATCTTAAAACACAATGAATACAGCATCATGGAGTAACCCTACAAGTTTCCAGCTCAAATTTCTATGCTTTCTCTGCTATTAAGTTCAGAAGGCCACCGTGAGGCCTTGTTAAAGATTTTAAACTGGACATTTGTACCAAAAGAGGTCACAACAGATAAGATGGATATGTTAGTCGGTAATATTGATGTTAACAACTTCATCTCATTCAATGATAAGGAAATACCAGGTGAGGGAACGAGATCTTGTAAGGCTTTACACATCACTACCAGATGTAAAGGACATATGTTACCAGGTGTCCTTATTGACAATGGGTCGGCACTAAATGTTCTGCCGTTAGCCACACTGAAGAAACTGCCAATAGATAATTCTCATATGAGAGCTTATCAAAATACGGTTAGAGCATTTGATGGAACTTAGAAGGATGTGTTAGGGAAAATTGAGGTGCCTTTGCAAATTGGACCAACGACCTTTGATGTTGAATTTGGGGTCATGTATATAAGACCTAGTTATAGCTGCTTGCTTGGACGCCCATGGATTCACGCAGCAGGAGCAGTCCCATCTACTTTACACCAAAAGTTGAAGTTTGTGATCGATGGTCAACTAATAACTATCGGTGCAGAGAAGGAAATCATTGCATCAGTAACCACTAATGCACCCTTCATCGAGATCGATGAGGGTGCACTTGAGTGTCATTTCTGGACGTTGGAGCTAGTCAATGCAACCTTTGTCACCGAAGGAAGCAAGGTGCCAGAACTGAAATTATCAAAGATGCAAGTAAAACAAACGCTTGGGAAAGGGGCTGAAATTGGGAAAGGATTCAGAAAGAGACATCAAGGAAGGTTGTATCCCTTAGTAATCCCAGGGAAAAAGGATCGGTTTGGCTTAGGCTTCAAGCCCAACAAATGGAAAAGAAGAGCCGAAATTAGAAAGCATCAAGAGATGAGAAGAGCTAGACTGAAGGGAGGGGAAATTGAGTGGGAGTCAATGACTTTCCCTCCCCTGAGCCATAACTTTATATCTGGAGGCATGCTAGATCCAAATGTCTCAGTTAGTGATGAAGGAAAATGAGAGAATGCTCTATGTGAAGCATTTGAAAAGATGAGTATTAACGCTATGACTGAAGAGGAGGAAGAGAGCCAGTATCTGTCAATGATCTGCCCTTGCTCTGAGCTTGACAATTGGACTGCTGAAGAAATTCCTGTAATCTTTAAGACAAGTTCAGAGTAGTTCTCAAAACTAACCTCTTTGCTCCAGGCCCGAAGACAATAGGGGATTTTATGTAAAGGGCCTATGTCAAACATTTAATTTTTAATTCAATAAAAGATGCATTTCCTTAAATCTTGTGTGACAAACTTTCTTTTCATAAATAAACCAAAACCAAATGAAAACCATAAAGCATAAAAGACATTCCATTCATTTTGTTTCTTCCCTTTGTATATATCTCTTGCCTATTCCTTTTTCAGGTCTTCAAATATCAGTGGCGTAAATGAATCCGAGTCTGACTTCAAGGTTGACTTTGAATTGCCTCTATGCTTGGAAGAAGTTGGAAATACTGACAATGAGGAAGAATATGAAGCACCCAGTGATATGTTGAAAATGGTAGAAGGAGAGGAAAAGCAGATTTTACCACATAAAGAGGAACTAGAAATATTAAACCTCGGAACCACAAAAGAAAAGCGAGAGGTGAAGATTGGTACTACCATCACGGCCAAAACCATACAAAGTTTGATCGAGCTCTTGAAAGAATTTAAAGATATTTTTGCATGGTCGTACCAAGATATGCCCGGTTTGGACACTGACATTGTCATGCATAGGCTCCCTATAAAAGTAAGATGGGAGCCAGTGAAGCAAAAGCTTAGAAGAATGAAGGTTGAAACACTCCTCAAGATCAGGGATGAGGTAAAGAAGTAATACGATGCAGGATTCCTCGAGATAGCCAAGTATCCGGAATGGGTGGTGAATATTGTCCCAGTACCGAAGAATAATGGAAAAGTACGAATGTGTGTTGACTAGAAGAACCTCAATAAGGCAAGTCATAAGGACAATTTCCCGTTCCCACATATTGACACTTTAGTCGACAATACAACTGGTCGTTCGCTCTTTTCTTTCATTAATGGTTTCTCCAGGTATCACCAGATTAAGATGTGCCCATAAGACATGGAAAAGACAAATTTTGTGACACTATGAGGAACTTTTTGCTATAAAGTGATGCCCTTCGGGCTTAAGAATGCAGGGGAAACCTATCAAAGGGCCATGGTCACCCTTTTTCATGATATGATGCATAGAGAAATAGAGGTATATGTCAACGATATGATCACCAAATCTCGATCCGAGGATGAACATTTGGTCAATTTAGAAAAACTCTTCCTCGGACTGAGAAAGTTTCAGTTGAAGCTCAACCCAACCATATGCACATTTGGGGTCACATCTGGCAAGTTATTGGGTTTTGTTGTAAGCAGAAGATGAATTGAGATCGATCCTGATAAGATAAAAGCTATACAGGAACTTCCCCTAAAACAAACACAAAAGGAAGTTTGAGGTTTTCTGGGATGATTAAATTACATCGCACTTTGCTCTCAGTTAACTGATAAGTGTGATCCAATGTTTAGGTTACTCAGGAAGAATAGCCCGGGAACATGGGATGAAGAATGTCAACCGGCTTTAGAAAATATCAAAGAACAGTTAAGCAATCCTCCAGCATTAGTACCACATGTTTCAGGGATACCACTAGTGTTGTACCTAACGGTCTATGAAAATTCCATGGGCTGTGTGTTAGCACAACATAATGATACTAGAAGAAAAGAAAAGGCGATATACTACATGAGCAATAAATTCACTAATTGTGAAACCAGATATTCTTCAATTGAAAAGCTATATTGTGCTTTAGTATGGGCAGCTAAAAGGCTCAGACAGTATATGTTATATCATAATACATGGCTAATCTCGAAGTTAGATCCACTGAAGTTCATGAAGGAGGCCCCGGCTTTATCAGGAAGGTTAGCGCATTGGTAGATGTTACTATCAGAATTTGATATCTAGTATGTGAGCCAAAAAGCGATAAAAGGGAGTGCTATAGCTGACTTTTTGGCAAGTCGCGCTTGTGATGGCTATGAAGCATTAAACTTTAATTTTCCTGATGAAGACTTGGTGTGTATCTCAGAAGATGATGAGGCTTCAATAGAATCTTGGGTTACGAACTTTGATGGTTCAGCAAATGTATTAGGAAGAGGCATACGGGTAGTTTTGGTTTTGCCAGAAGGAGATTATTACCCTTTTACCAGTCGCTTGAAGTTTTTCTGCACTAATAATATGGCAGAGTACGAAGCTTGTATAATGGGACTAAGAGAAGCTATAAGGAGTAAAATCCACACTCTAAGAGTTTTTGGGGACTCTGCATTAGTCATTTATCAGATACATGGTGAATGGGAGACAAAAGATGCAAATTTGGTGGAATACCACAAGCTGGTCCTCGAGTTGACCAAGGAATTTGATGAGATCACTTTCAAATATCTCCCCAGAGAAGACAATCAAATGGTTGATGCTTTAGCCACCTTAGCCACCATATTCAGGGTAAATGAAGGTTCTGAGATGATGCCCATCAAGTTATATATGCTTGACTCTCCAGCTCATTGTTATGATGTGGAAGAAGAAATGGATGGATTGCCATGGTATTATGACATCTTACAATATGTAAAATTCCAGCAATACCTGCCTCAAGCTATAGAGAATGAAAAGAAAATGATCAGGAAGATGGCATCAGAGTATGTCCTTGATGGAGATATTTTATACAAGAGAACTCGTGATCAAGTGCTTCTAATATGCGTGGGAGCATACGAGGCTCAATTAATTGTGGAAGAAGTTCATGAAGGAGTTTGCGGAACCCATCCTAGTGGTTTCACCATGGCCAGAAGGATCATGCGCCTGAGATATTATTGGTCAACCATGGAAGGTGATTGCATCAACTATTCTCGCAAATGCCACAAGTGCCAAATCTATGCTGACAAGGTTCATATGCCACCTCATCCTCTTTATGTTATGACAGTCCCTTGGCCATTTTCCATGTGGGGCATTGGTGTCATTGGTCAGATTTACCCTAAGGCATAAAACGGGCATCGTTTTATCCTGGTAGCCATTGATTATTTCACGAAGAGGGTAGAAGCAGCCTCATATGCAAACGTCACCAGATCCATAGTTTGCAAGTTTTTGAAAAAGGAAATCATTTGTCGATACAGCTTGCCTGAAAGTATCATCACTGACAATGCTTCAAATTTGAACAACAGAATGATAAGTGGAGTCTGTGAGCAGTTCAATGTCAAGCATCATAATTCTATAGTATATCACCCAAAGATGAATGGGGCAATAGAAGCTGCGAATAAGAATATTAAGAAGATAATTGCCAAAATTACTAATACCTATAAAGATTGGCACTAGAAGCTATCGTTTGCCTTATACGCTTATGGAACCGCAGTAATAAATTCCACCAGGGCAACACTTTTCTCATTGGTATATGGAGTAGAAGTTGTGCTACCCACTGAAGTTGAAATACCATCGCTCTGTGTCTTAATGGAAGCAAAGTTGGAAGAAACAGAATGGGTTCAAGCAAGATATGATCAGCTAAACCTAATTGAAGAAAAAAGACTGAAAGCATTGTGTCATGGGCAAATGTACCAGAGGAGGATGATAAGGGCTCACGAGAAGAAAGTTCGTCCAAGAGGATTCAAAGAGGGAGACTTGGTATTGAGGAAGAAGCTACCAATCCAAAGTGATGTTCGAGGAAAATGGGCACCGAATTGGGAATGACCTAACATTGTAACAAAGGTCTTCTTAGGAGGAGCATTAATTTTAGCCGAAATGGATGGAGACAAACTCCAGAACCCGATAAATTCAGATTCACTTAAGAAGTATTATGTTTGAAGAAGGAAAAAAGAAAAAAGAAAGAAAGAAAGAAAGAAAGAAAAAGAAAGAAAAAAAAAAGAAAAAGAAAGAAAAAAGAAAAAAGAAAGAAAAAGAGAGAAGAAGGAAAGAGAAGAGGGTTCAAAATGAAAATCCGCAAAGGGCGTTTTGATACCAAATGAGGATCTAAGTTGAAAACTCGTAAAGGGCGGCTCAGACAATTTGCAAATAAGACCTTCCTTGGGGATTGGCTAGGGAGCTTCATATCTTTCCACATAGTCATTATCTTCAAGGTCTACTCAGCATAGTTGACATTCAAAGCTCCTTATGAAGTCATGATAGGAGGAGTTTTGGTTTTTGATATCTGATTACCTATTCCTTTTCTTGTAATTTCTTTTTGTGTTTGCTACAACACTAATAAAATTTTGGTTGTGTGGACTTTTTTTCTCTCCATTGACATCCTTCCATAAAGCATCTTGCATTGAAATGAGAATTAAAATTTGACATCACTTGAAATATACAAAAGATTTTTGAGCATTACTTTGAAATTAGAAGAATATTGGAACTATGAGGTATCTAATGATCAAATTTGGAGCTTAGGGAATGAGAAGCAGCAAAACTTTTAAGGAAATTCAAAATGGAAATAGGTTTTGCTACAAACCTCTGCAGAAAAACCCCAAGAGATGCTTTTACGTTACATTAAGGTAGCATGTTGAAAAACAGATAATGCTTACACATGATAATTTGTCTTCTACAACAATGAGAACAATTTTACAGACATTGGAGGAAATAATCAAGGATATGAAACATTGGAAGAATAGCAGGGTCCTAGGAAGCATGCCACTGAACATTGATGTATAAACTACAATGATAATTTGACAAAGGCTTAAGGAGTGTTGAAGAATATGAGGATGAAGTCAGTCCTTCTAACCAGGGGTACAAGATAACTGGATTGAGTGAGCAAATGTGCAAAGAGCAAATAAAGCAAGGAAATGCTAAGAATGAGAATGGTAAAACAGAAGTCATCGAAGCATACAGTTGCAATTTTCAGATGAATTCTCATCCATTAATGATGGCAAACCGATGCATTCCCCATATCCCCATAGAGTTTCGCTCTTAGGTGTTCTAGCAACAAAGAGCTTCCATGTTTGAAAAAATCAAGGCAAAAGTCGTAAGAATGGATGAATATATCAAGTGATGTTGAGTCCATGATGCGGTATGGTAAATGAAGCAAGCAATGGAAGATTACTTTCCAAGGAATGGAAGATGGAATTTTAACAACAAGAATTGGTGAAGCCAACTAGTATTGAAGGATGAGCTATTACAAGCTTTCTTAGTGCAAATCCTTTTGGCGTAGAGAAATAAAAAAAATCATATTGTTTTTTTTATAGGATGGGCTAAAATAGACACCCACCATCTGTTGCCATAGTTGAGAAAATGTTTCCCAGAGCTCCACAATGTCTTCTGTGTCTATCGCTTGAGAAAAATTGTTAAGAAAAAGAGCAAAAGAAATAAAACATGCATTCATGATTAGGCATCCCTAGGGGCATATGCATCTAAATTGGATCATTTGCGGTTATTTTTGACAGGTTTTGGAGCCCGCTTATTCATCTAAGCTTATGGAGGATGAAGTCATCTTTTAGAACCTGCTTATCTATTTGAGCTAAGGAGAATAGAACCTGCCTATCTGTTCGGGCATTTGGAGAATGGAACCTGCTTATCTATTCGAGCATAAGGAGAATAGAACTTGCCTATTTATTTGGGCATTTGGAGAATGGAACCTTCTTATCTATTCGAGCATGAGGAGAATAGAACCCACTTATTCGTTCGGGCATTTAGAGAATGGAACCCGCTTATCTATTCAAGCATGAGCAGAATAGAACCCACCTATCCGTTCAGGCGTTTAGAGAATGGAACCCGGTTATCTATTCAAGCATGAGGAGAATAGAACCTCCCTATCCGTTCAGGCGTTTGGAGAATGGAACCCGGTTATCTATTCAAGCATGAGGAGAATAGAACCTGCCTATCCGTTCAAGCGTTTAGAGAATGGAACCCGCTTACCTATTCAAGCATGAGGAGAATAGAACCCGCCTATCCGTTCAGGCGTTTGGATAATGGAACCCGCTTACCTATTCAAGCATGAGGAGAATAGAACCCGCCTATATGTTCAGGCGTTTGGAGAATATAACCCTCTTATCTATTCAAGCATGAGGAGAATAGAACCTGCTCATCCGTTCGGGCATTCGAAGAATGGAACTCACTTATCTATTCGAACACAATGAGAATAGAACCCGCCTGATGTTTCGGTATTGACGGTTTGGTAATTGATGAAAATCAATGTCTTTTGTTCTTTGCTCTATTCCTGTTTCACCGGAATGATCAAAGAGGGGCAGCTGTTGTCACTGAATTTTCACCTAGCTTCCTTACTTTCATTATTTTAACTATGTCATTTTTGGTTAGGTAGTCTTATTTTGCATTGTTAGTGTTACATCATAATTAGTAGCAATTAGTATTAGGATTATCTGAATGTCATGTAACATTACTAATATACTTAGGGTATTATAATAATTACTATATGTTAGTGTTATAAAAATTAATGTGGTAATCAGAATTGTTTAGGTGACATATAATGTATACTTAGTGTGTTATAATAATTGTTAGTATATTATAGTAGTTAGAATTAACATAGGTTATATGCATTAGATATTAAAACCCAAAAATAAAACATGCAGCCCACTTAAATAAGAAAAGGTCCATTAGATTTAATAAAAAAACATTACATAGATAGAGTCCATTGTACAAAGGGCCTGTTGGCCCGTTTATAATCAAAAAAACCTAATCCCTCTATTCTTTTGCGCAGCCTAAAGTAGATCGTTGGACCAATCTGGGATCCAATAGCGCAGATCGCGCCAGTTGGGGATGGTATAGCGCCTCAATTGCATAATCGTCCAATCAAGACGCAATCTGACGACCCAGATCGTTTCAGGATGTATCACGCAGATCATCACTCGCGCGTGGTAGCCACGTACATGACGTTCCAATTTCGGCCATTCACTTCATCTTCTATGACGCTTCACTCGCTCCGATTGTTCCTCGCCGGCACCGTTCGAGTCATCAGAAGCATACAAACAAAACAAGAGGGTTAAATCCCCAAATTGGGGCACAATAATTCAAGAATAAAGAGGGAATTAAAGCCCTAACTCGAAAATCATAAGTAAAATGGAAAGGGATAATCCTTAATTCGAAGCCCTAGCAAGAATCAAGTTACAATCGGATATGGAAAAAGATGCAAAAGGCAATTCAGAACCAAAATCAGAAGCAAAATGGAAAGGTTAATCCCTAAATTAAAGCCTCTGGCAAAGATCAAGCGATCTGAATCAAATAAGAGATAATCTAAGGAAGAAATTAGAGATATATGCTTAATGTTCAAGCATTCCTTGTACTATAAATAGCACTGTAAATCATTGTAACACAACAACAACAATTGGAAGAAATCACACAAAACAATCACAAAAAATACTAGATACAATTAGCATTCGGAAGTCGTAGGAGCAAGCACTTGTAATCAGAGTTCAAAAGTAATAAAGAGAAGCAAAGTTCTGTCAATATTTTCTATCTATTTACTTTATGTTTCGAATTAAATAAAGGAAAAAAGTGTGGGCTGACAGAAAGACGCTTGAGAAGTGTTTTTATCCTTAAAATAATTTGGTTCTCCCATTGGCTTGGGACGGGCCATCATAGGATATGGACTATAACTATTGCATTCATAATTACTGCTTTACATGTATGTGATAAAATGAATGTATGACATGCATGCTAGTTAATTGATAAGATCAAATATTAAATGGTGAGACAATATTAAAAAAAACCTCAATAAAATATTAAATCTTTTATTCCTTCCTAGTGTTAGCCCTCGTTAAAGTCTAGATCGATACAATGTAGGTTATGCTAAAGTGAGGTGCTTGTATCTATCTTGGCTAAACTGAAGAATAAGCAAGTGATATTCGGTGGTTGTAATATTGGTTAAAGACTTAATTGGGTTACTCTAATAGAATTAGAAACCTAAAGGCTAGTTATTTAAGTAATCATAAGATGATTATGAACAAGAGTTGTTCACCAAATGAAGGATTTGCATAAGATGTAATTAGCAAATGTTGCTTACCTAAATAAACCATAATTTTAAGAGAACAAGCAAAGCTGACTTAAAAGAATGTTAATTTTGGATCCTTACTCACTAGAAAAACTTTATAGAAATTATATTCGACATGAATATTTGAGGGTTATTAATTTTAATAAAAGTAGTGGGAGCATAAAGTCCTTTTATAATCAAACTTGGTAAACGTACTCAAAAAATCATATTTTATTATTGTAGAATTATTATGGCAAATACACATTCGTTATCATTGTGATCGGTCCTTGAGAAGGACAAGTTGAACGATGTGAACTTTCTTGACATGTCATTGAAAGAAAATGTTTTCATTGTAATAAGACATGTCATTGGAAGAATGACTGTCCATTTATCTTGAAAAAGTCAAGAAGGAAAATGAAAGTAGAGCGCCCACCTCAAATATTTGTGTTACTGATACTAATTTATCAACACCTACTTCTTGGGTATTGGATACTGGTTGTGGTTCTCATATTTGTACATCTGTATAAGGACTAGAAAAGAGTAGAAAATGAGAAAAGAAGTTGTGGACCTATGGGTTGGTAATGGGGCAAGAGTTGTTGCATTAGCTATAATAACACATACTTTATCGTTGCCCAGTGGACTTAATTTATGGTTAGAGGATTGTTACTTTGTTCCTATTTTAACTAAAAACATCATTTCTTATTTAGACAAGATTGATTTTGAGATAATTATTAAGAATAATTATTGTTCTTTTTATCTCGTTAATGTTTCCTATGGTGTGGCTCAGTTAATAAATGGCCTCTATATTTTGTATCAAGAGAATTCTATTTACAACATAAATACAAAAAGATGAAAAACAAATGACTATAATCAAACTCATCTTTAGAATTGTCGCTTGGGTCACATAAGTGAAAAAAACATTTCAAAACTTCATAAAGATGGATTTTTGGATTCATTTGTTTTCGAACAATTTGATGTATGCGAGCCTTGCTTATTGGGAAAGATGACCAAAGCTCTATTTAGTTGTAAAGTGAGTGGGTGAGTGATTTATTGGGATTAAAATAGTTATGTATGTGGACCAATGAATACAAAAGCCAGAAGTGAGTTTCAATACTTCATTACTTTCACAGACGCATTCAGTAGATATGGGTACATTTACCTAAAACATCATAAATCTAAAGCCTTTGAGCTTAGAGTTTGGTGAGCTTCTTAAGGAATGTGGGATTATTTCACACCTCCTGATACTCTACAATGGAATGGAGTTTCCGAAAAAAGATCTAACACTATTAGACATGGTTCCATCAATGATGACTCACGCTGATCTTCTAGTTTTTTTTGGGACATGCGCTAAAAATAGTTGCTTTCACACTAAATTGTGTTCCATCTAAACCAGTTTAAAAGACACCATATGAGATATGGACTGGGAAATATACTAGTATGTCTTTTATGAAAATTTGGGGATGCGAAGCTTATGTTAAACATTAGATGTCTACAAAGCTCGAACTCAAATCTCATAAATGTAATTTTGTGGCTTATCCTAAAGAAACTAAAGGATATTATTTCTTCAATCCTACCAAGAACAAAGTGTTTGTTGCTGGAACAAGAATCTTCCTAGAAAGAGAATTTGTTTTCCGAAAAGGAAGTGGGAGAAATATTAAACTCAATGAAATTCGAGATCAACCATAGATCATTGAACCAAAGATTGAACAACAACAAGTTCCACAAGTTGTTGAGGAACATTCAATAGTTTTGAAAACACAATTGTTGCGCGTAATAAGTGCTACGCAATTGTGCAAGTATACACGTCGCAAGTTATAGTATAAAAGATATCGTCTCCAAAGGGATTGGTGCCACTTCAAGAATCTAGTCTCTTGCACTGTAAAAAGTAGAAAACACAAATAGAAGATTATAGGAGTTTAACTAATAACTAAACTAGAAGGCAAATAAGTAAAAGGCGATGTAATTAAATGAGAGAGATAGGCCAGGTTATCGTGAGTTGAAGTGTGATAGCCGATTGGATCATCTTGGTAAAAGAGTGCACGGGCAACTCAGTTACCGTGGCAACTTGCACAATGGGGTTGCCTTGGCAACTAATCAATGGTTGCCTAGGCGACTAGTTGGGCAACTACTTGGGCATCTAGGTAGCAACCTTCAAGGTTCGGCAGAGCATTCTTCAATGGTTTCTTCTTATCCCTAAGTCAAAACTCTAGCTACTTGTGCATGCCTTGATAATACATCCCTGTGTGAATCAAGGGTGAACAACAACCAATCTTGCGCTCCTCTTAGCCATTGAAATCCTTAACTTATTCCTAAGCCGTGTTAATCTTCACCATAAATAGATTGAATAAAGATCATATTCATTCGTTTCTTGAATCTAACTCTCCTGATATTAGATAAATAGATGAAGTTACGAGATCCTCTCCCAATTCACTCGCAAACAAGAATAAAAACCAAGAATGAATAAACCTTGAATAGAAAAGTGCAAACTCTTATTACCTAAACAAAATCCAATAGTTTCTCACAACCACAAGATACAATAACCTTAGCCAAATAGATTTAGTTCATGGCTAGGTTCCAAAGAAACACAAGATAAAGAATCCCTAGCATGAACCTAATTGAACAAGAAAGAAAAAGATGAAGGATGAAACTTGTTGAAATCCTCCTTGCCCTAGATGCTTGTCGAAAATTCTCTCTTCTTGCTCTCCCCTTGGAGTTGACGATATGGCCTCTAATTTATAGGGCTAGGTCAAAGTCCTTCTTTGAGGAGGAAGTTAAGTTGGAATTAAATTATCTTTAAAGAATATAATTCTTTATTATAATTATATTCCTTCTAGAACTTCTCCAATCTTCTTGGAATTTAATTCTTCTTTAATCTCTTCATGGAAATCAAACTCCTTTGGGATTTAGCTTTGCTCTACGTCATCTTGGACTTGTCTAGTCATCAATTTCGACTACCATATCACCTTATTCTTTGTCGACAATTGCCCTGGCAACTGGCTCAACGTCTCCTTCATGTATTGCCCTGGCAACTAGCTCGGCATCTCCTTCATGCATTGCCCTGGCAACTAGCTCTAGCCTTTCTTTGGCAAGTGATCCTGCACATACACACAAAACACACCAAAGCAGCATCTTTTCCCACAAAAACAACCAAATTATGCAATCAAGCTCAACGATGGAAGGAAACATGGATTAATGCATGGATGACTAATTATGTAACTAATATGAGCCTAAGTCTAACAATAATATGAGTAAAAAGGGTAAAAAAATAGTATTTTTGAACACTTATCACACCCCCAAACTCGAACTATTGCTTATCCTCAAGCAATGCAAACTAATAATTACCTGCCAAGACTTCAATTTTCACAAACTTAGCTTTGAACTTGATTTCAATTCTCAGAACCGGGGCACAAAGTATGATTGGCTTTTCATTTTTCAGAAAACTTAGGAGTTACTCGGAATCAAACTATAATGTTTGTGAGTGTGTTCGGAGTTGTGTGCAAGTTAATTTTTCGGATTCTATGCAAACAAGAGGTTTTCAAATTACTTTATTGGGTTCTTTTTAACATGTTTTAACAAGAGCCAGTTTTGGGCACCTCTAGTGTTTTGTTCTTAGTTTTATTAAGTTTATTAATTTATTCGACTAGAGCCGGTTTCGGGCACCTCTAGCGATCAATTTTTTAGCACATGCCAGAGCCAATTTTGGGCACCTCTAGCATTCATCCAATTTTTTAGCACATGCTAGAGCCAATTTCGGGCACCTCTAGCGATCAATTTTTTAGCACATGCTAGAGCCAATTTCGGGCACCTCTAGCATTCATCCAATTTTTATTCTAATCCCCCAATTTGTTTAATTATCAACCTAAGTTCACTAGAATTCCTTAAATCAATCAAACCACAACAGTGTTTCATCAAATTTGGCATCATAGTAAAATTATAAGTTTTTCCATGGTTATCCTAGAATAAAAATTCTATCAATTAAGTGCATTGGCAAAGTCATCATTGGATATTCATCAAATCTAGGCAATTCTTGTTCCAACTAAAGGCATGGCAAGCAATTTATGTATCCTAAATGTAATACTTAAGATGAATGTAACTAAACATGGTAACTACTAATAACAATCCCCCCAAACTCGAGTGAGGCATTGTCCTCAATGCATGCATAAAGAAAAATAAAAAAAACGAAAAATAAAATGCAAACGAGGACTTACTCTGAGAGTTCGTTGTCGTGGATGATTAGTTTCCTTTTGGTTGGTGTCTTGATTCTCTTGCTTGAACGCGATGGTTGTTTCCTTGTTGCCGGAGGTGGAATCGATCCTCGTACGGGGTTGTCCTCATCGTCCTCTTCATCAATGTCATTGGCTTTTCTCTTGGAGGATTCAATTGGTGCTGTCTTTGTTGGTGCAGTGGAGGACTCATCCGAATCTGAAAAATCAGACAATGATTCCGTACGAGTTGATTCGGGCATAGGTGTTTTACCTTTGGCTTTTGCAGTGGTTGCCGAGATGTCTTTAGCTCTGGTTGCTGTGGCATCTTTTTAGCTCTGGCTTTTGCAGGCACGATGTAGGTTGCCGCGGCATCATCTGTTGCGGTTGCTGTGTCGACTGCTTTATTGGTTGTCGGGGCAAGGATCTTGGCATGAAAGATTGGGAATGGCACGCGACTGTCCGGGTACTTTTCTAGGATGACTTGGGTGATGGCATTGTTGTGCTCCTTCATGTACCGCATGAACATTAGTTACCGGTCTTCAATTTGCCTTAGGTGGCTCGCCAATGGTTGCAAGAGTGCTTCAAAGTGTCCCGGGGTTGATGGCGGAGTTGCCCGGGCGTTAGGTGCTTGGGCATTAGGGATTGCCGGGGCGACAGGAGTTGCTGCAGCAATTGGAGGCCTTAAGGATTTTTTCGGTGCCTCTCCCATTAGCTTTTGGATTTGTGCTTGATTCCAACCAGACTTTTGTAGGGCCTTTTCATCAGTTGACTCACTTGGGACATGCATCTCCTTGCAAAGATTAGAATTTAAGCAAGGGAAGAAAAGAGAACCCTTATCTTTTGAGCTACATACAAAAATCTCATCACAAATAATTTTTCCAATGTTAATGATGCGATTATGCAAGATAGAATGTATGAGCAAAAGACGTGGTATATCAACGGTAGTATTGTGTGTGGTGGGCATTAAAGAAGTTTTAACAAACTTATTCTATAGTTTTGCCTCAGGTTTAAGCCGAAGGTGATTTACCGTGCCCTTGTATTTACCGTCGTTCCAATGAGTTCCCGGTTGAGTGAGTTCTTGAAGCAACTTGTCGAGTTGCTTGGGCGTGATTTGATCAACGAAGGCTTGATGCTCGTCCTTCTCAATGTAAAGCCCGTAAAAGGTGTTGACATTTTCGGGGCTTATGAGTATAGCCTTGTCGCGAACAAAAACATAAGGATTATCCGGGTTAGGTGAGTGAGCATAGAATTCTCTTACCCATGAGATGTTACTCGGTTCCGATTGATGGCAAAAGATTTGCCACTTTTGATGTGCAATCCTCTCGAAGATGAATGGTTCAAGGCCGGAATCTTGATGAGAGTTGGAGTATTCAAAGCCTTATTCTTCGTAAATCTTCCGGCTTTTGAACTTGGAGTGAAATCTTTCTTGAACCATCGGTGTAGCAAACTTCTTGTATCTTGGTTCTTTGGAGGAACTTGGATGAACTAAAAATTTAATTTTGGATGCCATAGATGATCTTGGTTGTGAGTTTTGTAAAAAAAATAAAATAAAATAAAAGAAACTAAATAGTTGCAAGATGAAAAGTAGGAATAGGTTTCTTGGAAGTTAAGGGTGATGGGTTTTATAGAAAAGATAGGTAGTAAATATGGTGGATGAGATTAATTTTGGATAGAAAATAAAGGGGGTTTAAGTTTAGGGGAAGGGTGACGGCAAGGGGGGTTTAATTAGGGTAAGTTGGAGGCTTTATATAACCTTAGATTCAGCCCATTAATTTCCTTGTTGAAGATGTTTTCCTTCTTGGATAAAAATTCCTCTTTATCTTGAACTCTTTTCCTACAATTCAAAGACAAATCAAATAAGGATTAAAATTAAAGATAAACTAATAAAATAAAATAAATAAATATGTGTAAAGGGATTCATAAACTTAAAGAAAGATAAAATAAAATAAAATAAATCTATCCTAAAAAACGCAAATAATCGAAAGTAATAAAAAATAAAAAAAATAAAAATTAAATAGTTCGACAAAATTAAAAAAAAATTAAGATATCGAAAGGAGAGCTTGCTCATGCATCTCCTAAGGTGACCACTTCTTTGTTACGTTCCACATGGGCACCATTGTAGTGCTTTAATCTTTGTCCATTAACTTTGAATTCATTTTTGTCAGTGATGGACTTGATTATCACGGCACCATGGGAGAATGGTTTGACAACTTCGAATGGTCCCGACCATCTTGATTTCAGCTTTCCCGAGAAAAGTTTTAGCCGAGAATTGAATAAGAGAACTAGTTACCTTGGCGTGAATTGTCGCGGCAATAGTTTCTTATCATGCCATTGCTTTGTTTTCTCCTTGTAGATTCATGCATTGTTATAGGCGAGTGCACATAATTCTTCTATCTCGTTGAGGTCCAACAAAAGCTTTTATCCGGCACTTTCCCAATCCATATTCACGGTCTTGATTGCCCAATATGCCTTGTGTTCGATTTCCACCGGTAGATGGCATGTTTTGCCATAGACAAGTCGGAAGGGAGACATAACTAAGGGTGTTTTGAATGCAGTGTGATATGCCCAAAGTGCGTCATCTAATCTTAATGACCAATCCTTCCTAGAGGGATTTACAACTTTCTCAAGTATACCCTTCAATTCCCGGTTGGAAATTTTTGCTTGCCCGTTGGTTTGTGGTTGATCTGTCGTGGCAATCTTGTGTGATACGCCGAAGCGTTGCAACATCTTGGCAATAAGTCTGCTGTCAAAATGCTTGCCTTCGTCACTGATAATTGCTCTCGGCATCCCAAACCGTGTAAATATGTTTTTCTGCAAGAATCATTTCACGGTCTTGGAATCGTTGTTGGGAACTGCAGCTGCCTCAACCCATTTAGACACGTAGTCGACGGCAAGTAGAATGTAGAGGTTGCCGAATGAATATGGGAAAGGTACCATAAAATCGATCCCCCATACATCAAACAATTCCACCTCGATGATGTTCTGGAGCGGCATCTCATGTCGTCTAGAGATATTTCCCGTCCTCTGGCAACGATCACATTGCTTGTAAAAGTCTTGGGCATCTTTGTACAATGTTGGCCAATACAAACTGGATTGCAAAACTTTGGCCGCGGTACGAGTTCCTCCAAAATGTCCTCCATAGGGTGAAGAATGGCATTGCCGGAGTATATTATGTTGCTCTTCTTCAAGGACACATCGGCGTATAACCTGATCTGCATATTGTTTAAACAAAAGAGGCTTATCCCAAAAGTAATGTTTAGCATCATGACGGGACCGCTTCTTCCCTTGGTGAGTAAGGCCATAAGGTAAAATACCACAAACAAGGAAATTAACTAAATCCGCGTACCAGGGTATTGCCGAGGCATGTGCTGTCGTGGCGACTGCTCCCAAAATTACCGAGGCATGCGCGTCAAGGGCTGCTGCAGCGTCGAGAGTTGCCGAGGCGTACGTGTCCATGGTTGCCGAGGCGTGCGTGTTAAGGGCTGCTGCAGCATCGAGAGTTGCCGAGGCATGCGCGTCCATGGTTTCCAAGGCATCGAGGGTTGCCGAGGCATGCGCGTCCATGGTTGCCGAGGCAACTAAAAGTTGTTCATCCGGGAGTGCATCGCATATCTCTAGATCCGCGTCCTCCTCCCTATTGCGTTCTAAACGCTATAAGTGATCGGCCATTTGATTTTCTGTTCCTTTCCTGTCCTTAATTTCAATATCAAATTCTTGTAAAAGTAATATCCAACGAATCAAACGAGGTTTGGCATCCTTTTTTAGCAAATAGATATTTGATTGTCGAATGGTCCGTATGAACAATTACCTTTGTACCAATCAAATAGGATCGGAACTTGTCAAATGCGAAAACTACAGCTAGTAACTCTTTCTCTGTTGTTGTGTAATTCACTTGAGCACTATTAAGAGTTTTACTAGCGTAGTATATCACATGGAAGGTCTTACCTGTGTGTTGGCCTAGGGCTGCTCCTACCGCGAAATCACTTGCATCACACATGAGCTCAAAAGGTAGCGTCCAATCTGGTGGAACAACAATGGGTGCCGAGGCAAGCTTTTCCTTTAGGGTTTCGAATGCTTGGGTGCAAGAATCATCAAAATTGAAGACTTTATCCTGTTCAAGCAAATTGCACAAGGGTTTAGTGATTTTAGAAAAATTATGAATGAACCTCCTGTAAAAACCTGCATGCCCAAGAAAGCTTCGAATTCCTTTAACCGAACTTGGTGGGGTAATCTCTCGATCACGTCCACCTTGGCTTTGTCTACTTCAATTCCCTTGGATGAAATCTTGTGGTCGAGCACTATTCCTTCATCTACCATAAAATGGCACTTCTCCCAATTGAGGACTAAATCAGTTTCTTCACATCTTTCCAACACATTCTCTAAATTGCCGAGGCAGCTGTCGAAGTCATTACCAAAAACAAAAAAATCATCCATGAAGATCTCAAGGAAGTCTTCGACCATGTCTGAAAAGAGTGCCACCATGCATCTTTGGAAGGTTGTCGGGGTGTTACACAATCCGAACGGCATCCTTCGGAAAGCATAAGTATCGTATGGGCATGTGAAGGTTGTTTTTTCTTGATCTTCTGGTGCTATGCCAATTTGATTGTAACCTGAATAACCATCAAGAAAACAATAAAAGGGTTTACCTGCAAGACGATCAAGCATTTGATCAATAAAGGGTAATGGGAACTGATATTCCCTAGTGGCTTTGTTTAGCTTTCGATAATCCATACAAACCCTCCAACCGGTCACAGTCCTGGTTGGAATGAGTTTATTGTTTTCATTACTTAACACCGTTATACCTCCCTTTTTCGGTACACATTGTACCGAACTTACCCATGTACTATCAGAGATAGGGTATATAATGTCGGCGTCAAGCCACTTGATGATTTCTTTCATTACAACCCCTTTCATGGCATGATTCAGTCTCTTCTGGGCCTCAATTGAAGGTTTATGATCATCTTCCAACAAAATTTTGTGCATGCACACTGCCGGGCTAATTCCCTTCAAGTCGGCAATTGTCCACCCTATTGCCTTTTTGTGTAGCTTCAACATCTTGATCAGCTTCTTTTCCTACTTAGGCTGTAACTTAGAAGAAATGATTACAGTCAATGTATTACCGGTTCCTAAGTATGCATATTTTAGTTGCTCTGCAACTCAAGAATCGGTGGTTGTTCAATAGAGGGCTTTTCGAGCTTACCTTCCTTACCTGAGTAATCCAGTGGTTCAATGTATGTACCTGGTCGATTGACTAGCCAATTTGCCTCTTCTTGTTGTTCCTTATCGACCGGTTCTTCATACTCCTCAGGTTCCTCTTGATCGGCAATGTAGTTGCCAAGGCAACTTAATTTCTCGTCGAAGTTAAACTCTGTTGTGGCATGAAGAAGTTGGCATTCTTCTGGATCATCGGCATGCCTTAGTGTTTGAACACATTTAGTTTAACTTGCTGGTCGTTCACCCTCATTGTGAGTTCTCCTTTTTCAACATCGATCAAGGTTCCCATGTTGCTAGGAATGGTCTTCTGAGAATGATAGGTGCATGCTCATCTGCTTCACAATCCAAAACAATAAAGTCAGTGGGAAAAATAAATTTATCAACTTTTACCAGTATGTCCTCGATTTTTCCCTCTGGATGCACATAGGATCTGTCGGCTAGCTGTAGCATAACTGTTGTAGGTCTTGCCTTCCCGATTCCTAGTTTCTGGAAAACCGATTTAGGCATCAAGTTTATGTTAGCCCCAAGGTCGAATAATGTTTTCCCGACATAGTGGTTTCTAATGGAACAGGGTATTGTGAAACTTCTGGGATCCTTCAACTTAGGTGCCATACGATTGTGCAACATGGCCATGCATCCCTCTATTACGGCAACTGTTTCAAACTCTCCTAGCCTTGTTCTCTTGGACACAATGTCTTTAAGAAACTTGGCATAGTTCGGCATTTGTTCAAATGCTTCCACCAATGGCAAGTTGATGTGGACTTGCTTTAGGATATCAAGAAACTTATTGAATTGATATTCTTGCTTTTGTCGCTTCAACCTTTGTGGGAATGGTAATGGAAGTCAGATATCTTCGATCCTTTCATTGGTTTGGAACCTGATTGACGGCATTGCCGGGACAACTGGAGTTGCCGAGGCATTATCAACTGGGGTTGCCGAGGCATGCTTATCACAAGTTGCCGAAGCATCCTTATCATCGGTTGCCGAGGCATGCTTATTGCCGGTTGCTGCGGTAATTCCTAGTTCAGCATCTGAGGCTTTGCAGCTAGGTTCGTCTTGATCTTTTTGTGGAGTTTTGTTTGATGAGCGGGCTTGAGCCTCTTTAAGTTGTTGGCCACTTCTAGTGGTGATCGCCTTACATTACTCATGGCCAGTTCCTCTTGCGACTTCAGTATCGCTAGGTAAACCTCCTTGCAGTCTAGTATTCAGGTTTTGAGCAAACTGTCCGACTTGATTTTCTAATGATTTGATTGTCGCCTCTTGGTTTTGCAATCTCATCTCGGTCCTGTTAATAAAAGCATCATTTCTTTTTATGAAGTTACTATTCTCAGCCATATAAGATTCAGTTTTCATCATAAAAGCATTGAGAGAATTTTCCAAAGAACTAGATGTTATCGGTTGTTGCTGCGGCAACTGTTACTGTGGCATATTCTGATGGAATCCCGATGCTTGTGCATTCTGATTGTTCTGGTTTAGAGCATTGTCGGGATTACTCCATGAAAAATCCGGGTGCTTCTTCCAAGCTGGATTGTATGTATTGGACATCACATTGTTGTTCCAGTTGTAATTCCCCACATAGAAGCTGGATTCCGGATTCTGCATACATTTAGAAGAGTCATGGTTATCACCACATAACTCACAAAAAGAATCCATTATCTTGACCTCATGTGTGTTGTTTGGTTTTTGCATGTTCTGGACCATCTTGGTTAAAGTGGCCAATTGTGCCGAAATTGAGTCTGATGATCCTAGTTCATGTATTGTGGCTTGGCGTCTAACTCCTCCTCTTCTAGTAGAAGGGAATTGATAATCATTCTTGGCCAACTTGTTTAGAATTTGCATTGCTTCCTCCGGCGACTTATCTAGGAGTATGCCGTTTGCCGAGGCATCTAGCATCATCCTTGTTGGTGTATTCACGGCGTTGTAAAACATTGTTACTTGAGTTCACACTGGGAATCCGTGTAGGGGGCATTTGTGTAGAAGTTCTCTTTGTCGCTCCCAAGCCTCGTACATGGATTCATCATCTGCCTGCCGAAAAGAAGTAATGTCATTACGAAGCTTATCAGTCAAATTTGTAGGATTAAACCGAGCAAGGAAATCACGACAAAGATCGGTCCAAGATCCTATTGATCCTGCAGGAATGCTATTCAACCATGCTTTCGCCCTATCCCTCAATGAATAGGGGAATAATCTTAATCGTAAAACATCGATGGTGACTCCGTGTATTTTGAACGAGTTGCAAATCTCGAGGAAAGATTTAAGATGTTGCCGTGCATCTTCAGTTGCTGAGCCGCCAAATTTACCAATTGTGTTGATCATATTAAACATTACCGGTTTTAACTCAAAGTGGTCGGCTTCAATTTCAGGTGTGACAACTCCTGGATTAAGTCCATCAAGATATTCTTCAAGATAGTCTCGAATAGTTCTGTTTCGTGCAAGAATCACTCCTCCTCCTGCTGGAACATCTTGATTCATTTTGCCGTCTTGATTAGCCATTGCTACTCTTATCCTTCGTCTAAGTCTTTGTAAGGTTTGTTCGATTTTTGGATCAAAGGGATATTCTGGTGTAATCGGTCTCGCCCTGGTCATATACCAATACAAAACCAAAGTTTGTTAGCCCTTTGAATCTTAAACAAGAAAAGTAAAAAGAAAGTGCAAGAAAATAAAACAAAGTCGCTATTGCCAATCCCCAGCAACGGCGCCAAAAACTTGTTGCGCGTAATAAGTGCTATGCAATTGTGCAAGTATACAGGTCGCAAGTTATAGTATAAAAGATATCGTCTCTACAGGGATTGGTGCCACTTCAAGAATCTAGTCTCTTGCACTGTAAAAAGTAAAAAACACAAATAGAAGATTATAGGAGTTTAACTAATAACTAAACTAGAAGGCAAATAAGTAAAAGCGATGTAATTAAATAAGAGAGATAGGCTAGGTTATCGTGAGTTGAGGTGTGATAGCCGATTGGATCGTCTTGGTAAAAGAGTGCACGGGCAACTCAGTTGCCGTGGCAACTTGCACAACGGGGTTGCCTTGGCAACTAATTGATGGTTGCCTGGGCGACTAGTTGGGCAACTACTTGGGCGTCTGGGCATCAGCCTTCAAGGCTCGGTAGAGCATTCTTCAATGGTTTCTTCTTATCCCTAAGTCGAAACTCTAGCTACTTGTACATGCCTTGATAATACATCCCTACGTGAATCAAGGGTGAACAACAACCAATCTTGCACTCCTCTTAGCCGTTGAAATCCTTAACTTATTCCTAAGCCGGATTAATCTTCACCATCAATAGATTGAATAAAGATCATATTCATTCTTTTCTTGAATCTAACTCTCCCGATATTAGATAAATAGATGAAGTTACGAGATCCTCTCCCAATTCACTCGCAAACAAGAATAAGAACCAAGAATGAATAAACCTTAAATAGAAAAGTGCAAACTCTTATTACCTAAACAAAATCCAATAGTTTCTCACAACCACAAGATACAATAACCTTAGCCAAATAGATTTAGTTCATGGATAGGTTCCAAAGAAACACAAGATAAAGAATCCCTAGCATGAACCTAATTGAACAAGAAAGAAAAAGATGAAGGATGAAGCTTGTCGAAATCCTCCTTGCCCTAGATGCTTGTCGAAAATTCTCTCTTCTTGCTCTCCCCTTGGAGTTGACGATATGGCCTCTAATTTATAGGGCTAGGTCAAAGTCCTTCTTTGAGGAGGAAGTTAAGTTGGAATTAAATTATCTTTAAAGAATATGATTCTTTATTATAATTATATTCCTTCTAGAACTTCTCCTATCTTCTTGGAATTTAATTCTTCTTTAATCTCTTCATGGAAATCAAACTCCTTTGGGATTTAGCTTTGCTCCACGTCATCTTAGACTTGTCTAGTCATCAATTTCGACTACCATATCACCTTATTCTTTGTCGACAATTGCCCTGGCAACTGGCTCGGCGTCTCCTTCATGTATTGCCTAGCAACTAGCTCGGCATCTCCTTCATGCATTGCCCTGGCAACTAGCTCTAGCCTTTCTTTTGCAAGTGATCCTGCACATACACACAAAACACACAAAAGCATCATCTTTTCCCACAAAAACAACCAAATTATGCAATCAAGCTCAACGATGGAAGGAAACATGGATTAATGCATGAATGACTAATTATGTAACTAATATGAGCCTAAGTCTAACAATAATATGAGTAAAAAGGGTAAAAATAGTACTTTTGAAAACTTATCAACAACCACAACGAAGATCTTTGAGAGAATGCAATGCGCCTAAGAAATATGGATTTCTTGTTACATTGCATGGTGATGTTCTCTTCATAGATCAATATGAACCTAGGACTTATCAAGAAGTGGTGACAGGCCCAAACTGTGAGAAATGGCTAGAGGCCATGAAATTTGAGATGGATTCCATGTTAGAAAACCAAGTTTTGACCTTGGTTGCCACCTAAAGGGGTTAAGCCCATAGGGTGCAAGTGGGCTTTTCAAACAGAAAACCGGCTTGGATGGTAATTTACAAACGTACAAAGTGTGAATAGTCTCAAGGGTTTTTGTCAAATTCATGGTATAGACTATGATGAAACATTTTTACCTATTGTTATGTTTAAATCCATCAAGATCTTACTTGCAATAGCTGCATTTTATGATTATGAGATATAGCAAATGGATGTTAAAATCGCTTTCCTTAATGGAAAACTAGATGATGATGATGTGTACATGACACAACCTGAAGCTTTTGTCAATCTAAAAGATGCCAAAAAAAATTGCAAGCTACAAAGGTCCATTTATGGATTGAAGCAAGCTTTTCGAAGTTGGAATCTTCATTTTAACGATGCAATCAAAGAGTTTTATTTTATCAAAAATGAAGATGAGTTATGTGTTTTCAAGAAAATTACTGGGAGCGTTGTCATATTCTTGGTATTGTATGTGGATGACATACTGATAATAAGAAATGACATATCTAGCTTACAGTATGTAAAAAAACTTGGTTAGGAAAATGTTTTTCCACGAAAGACTTGGGTAAGACAACATACATATTAGGAGTCAAGAGCTATCGAGACGACTCCTAGGACTGAGTTAGAATACATTCATAGATAAAGTACTGAAAAGATTTAGAATGGAAGAATCCAAAAAGGGGTTCTTACCTATGAGACATGAAATTTCACTCTCATAGGAAATGTATCCTTCAACACCTCAAGAAAGAGAGTGCATGATTAAGATTCCATATGCTTTAGCAATTGGATCTATCATGTATGCCATGCTATGTACTCGTCCACATGTATCATACGATTTAAGTATGACAAGTCGGTACCATGTAGATCCCGGTAAAGGTTATTAGGTCATAGTTAAAAATATCCTTAAGTACTTAAGAATAATTAATGATACATTCCTTATATATGAAGATGAGGAAGAGCTAAGTATAAAAGGTTATATTGATGCCAGTTTTCAAACCGATAAGGATGATTCATGATCATGATTGGGTTTAGTGTTCTGACTTAATGGAGGCATTATGAGCTGGAAAGGTTCAAAGCAAGATACAATAGCTGATTCTACAGCAGAAGCTGAGTACATTGTAGCATGTGAGGTTGCAAAAGAGGGTGTTAGGATCAAGAAGTTCATACTTGAACTAGGGGTTGTGCCGAGCATTTTGAATGCGAGATCTACATTGTGATAACAACGGAGCCATCACACAAGCAAAAGAACCCAAATCTCACCAATGATCCGAACACATACTTAGGCGTTACCATCTTGTTCGAGAAATTATAGATCAAGGAGATGTGGAAATATGTAGACTACCAACAAATGATAACATTGTCGATCCACTGACAAAGCATGATCGTCACACTTAGTCACTGGGTATTAGATACAAGAGTGATTGGTCTTAGTACTAGTGGGAGATTGTTAGAGTATGACCAAAGGAAAATCATAAGATGATTGTAAATGTCATTTGTTTTTACCTTGTTTATTGATAAAGAGGCATTGTCATTATTATTTTCAGTTACAATTCTGCGTGCATAAATAAACTGAATTATAATAAATTACTTAGAATAATATGCTTATTCTTAAATGTCCTTAGTCGAGTATTATTGTGGGAATGGACAACAATAATGCATTAAGACTAATATATAGTTGATTGATAACAAAGTGTTGTCATTGACATGGAGATGTCAAAATCAATACATAAGTAAGTGTTAGAGAACGACATACTGGACTGACCCTCAATGGGCATGTTTCTTGGATTATTATATGACAGTTACAACATTGCTCCTAGTGATAACTACATGCATGATCCTCATACTTGAGATCATCGTTATTTCAACATCATGAGTAACATATTTTGATACATTCAAATGTGTGTCGTAACTAACTACTATCTAAAGACTTATATTGGATATGTCACAATCTATGTAGTGGGATATGGCTGATCAAGATAGCATATGTCCCTCCTACATAATAGGAGTATTATCTAGGCCACTTGATTGAGTGAGACTAGAAATGCATGGTCATGCTCGAATAAGTTGATATGAGATATCATAGTTATTCGTTTATAATAATCTACTCGAGATATCAAGAAATATTAGATGGACTATACAAGTGTGATTGTTCCATGGCTTGTGTCCAATCTAGATATAAAGGATAAAAGGATGTAATACATGAAAAAGAGTTAATCACGAAAAGGTTATGTCGATTCTTGATTTCTTGTAACTTAGGTGATAATGACATATTGCTAGATGTCACTTATTGTTTGTAATATTAGAAATGTTCTAATATTTACTACTAATGTTACATGAACCTATAATGTCACACCCACAATTGAAATGAGCATATATTAAACGAATTATATATGTAATGAATGTAGTTAAATTAATATATATTTGATATATATATATAATTCAACTATTAGATAGATATTAAAAGAAAATAATTATTGTAATTATGAATCTTTTAATATATAAATAATATAATTCAATTTAAATTAATATATATTGAAATCCTAATTAAAGTTGAATTGGGATTATATATATTAATATATATATATAGAAATCCTAATTAGTTGAATTGGGATTATATATATTTAATATATATATATATACTGAATTCCTAATTAAGTTGAATTGAGATTATATATATGTAATATATATATTGAAATCCTAATTAAAGTTAAATTAAGATTATATATATTAATATACATATTGAAATCCTAATATGAGTTGAATTAGGATTTCAAAGGTTATATAAAGGCACGAGAGCTCTAGCAATCATTAATGCTTTTGGAAAAACCCTCTAAATAGTTTAGAGAGTTTTATATGCTCATTTCAACTAGGTGAACTATGTAGAGGTTGGAGCTTTATCATTGCGACTTAGGAATCGACATCATGAAATTGTGATTGGATATCTATCTCCTCCAAATTCAAAATTCCAAATTTTAAATAGGTAATTATTTACCCTTATTCAGCTCAATTCGTTCCTCGTACATGGATCTCTGGTGGTAATCACCGGATAATTTTTTTGCAGTGCAATGGGGTGTACCGGTATGACCCAACAAGGAAGCTTTAATCAATAAATATAGAGGAATTACATGCTCTTGAGAGAGGTATAAGGTGGATGATTCCTAAGGAGGATACAAGGTCATCTATTCATGCGTTGAATATGAAAGAAAATGACCAAGTTATTGCTCTAAGTGAGGGGAAGTTGTTAACTGTCGAGGAGCACATTACTCTACATAGTGTGTTCGGTGTATGCCTCTATGGGTAGAGTCCCAACGGCTACAAAACTTATCAACTAGTGGAGGGTTACATAGCTCATTTGGGTGTGTTGTAGGGTAAAGCTACTTGGCCTTACAATACAAAGGACGAGCTCGCCTTAGTGCTTACTAGGGAGAAGGAGGAGAGCAATTGGCTAATCTCTTATGGGGGTTGTCCTCGTAGGGTGTGGTTGTCAACTCCATCCCTTAAAAAGGTGAAACATAGAAAGGGCCCAATTTTAGAGGTAAACATAGAGGACGACTAGAGTCGACAAATAAATGAGTACATTATGGGGGTAGTGAAGATGTCCCCGTGGAAGAAGCAAGGACCGGAGGCATTGATACTTTGAAGGCATCGAATGTCGTGATAGTTGTTGGTACAACTTTCGTAGTGCTCGCATAAGATAGGGGAAACTTTATCACAAGTTGCTTTGAGCCATGGAGCAGGTCATGGTCTTAAGAGGGGGCATGGTCGAGATGGGATTCTAAATGGCTATACTACATTTCTTCCTCGATGCCTCTTTTGTGTTTCCATGTTCTAGCTTTGCTTGTGAGCTGGGCTTAACATTTTGTGTGTAGGTATTGGGGTCGTACCCTTAGGTCTTCAATGTCGAAGACATATAGGACGTCTCTGGTAAGTGTCCAGCGGGTCTACTATAAGAGGAAAGTGTGGATCCCCATGTAGAGGAAGTGGTCAAGGTGGAGGAACCGACAGGGTCTAGGTTGTTGAAACGATTAAGCAAGAAAGTTGTTTTCTTGGGGGTAAGAAGAAGAAGAAGAAGAAGCCCTACTACAGATATTAAAGGGGTAGATAGGTGCTCTAAAGGAGAAGTGGGGCAGGGTAGTCAAAGAGACATGAGCTTCTATGACAGGGGCACCAATGGAGATACCCATGTTCCTGGAGTTGGCCATATCTAAAGAGAAGTCAACTTTTGGGACTATTACCTCGTATGAGAGTATTAAGGCTTCAGGCATTGTTGCACCCACCACCTCGATGATGATAGGTATGTTACCAAGTCTGTCTTTTAAGTTGTTTCATTATATTTGGAGAATAATGCCTTTGTTGGTGGAAGATTCTGTGGAGACGCTTACGAGCTCTTCGGTTCAGTTTACTGAAGGCGTGGCTTCTGGTGTGGAGGGAGCCCCAGTGATACAGTCTTCAAAGATTGGGAAAGATGTTGTAGATCATTTATCTATGCGAGGTGGACAAGGATATATACTCAACTTCCACTAATGTCAGGGTGACTTGTGCCCGCCAACATGATAAGTTGGATGCCAAGGGGATGTAGCTTTTCAAGGCAAACAACAAGATTGCTTAAATGGGAAAAAATATTAAGGCCATGAAGCAGTAGGTCGTGGAGGCCCTCAACAGCTTGAGTGGGGTCGAAATAGAAGTTTCCAATGAGTGGAAGAAGTGTGAACTTGTCCAAGCAGATGTTAATGAAAAAATGGAAGCATATATGAAAGCTACTACGAAGATGGTGGAGATGAAGGAGCCCTATTTTGTATTTAAAAGGAGAAGAGGAACTGAAAAAGCGCCTAGAGTGGAGAATTAGTGGCTTGAAGAGAACGTTGAAACAAAGAGAGTTGTTAGGCTTACCGCTAAGGGAGAGTTGTGGAAGTTTGGTAGTTATGTAGACCAGTGCAAACTCAGCCTTATTTTTGTTGTTCAAGTTGCCGCAAGGCCACCCACCCAATTTAAATGGTTTAGACCTCCAGTAATGTTGGGAGATAGTCGAGGCAAGGGTAAATTTTGATGTTTATAACCCCTTGAGTGAGTCTTGGAAAGATATTCGCGTGGGGCTATTGCCCAACATCTGTTATGAGGTAGGTGACTTGCTTTCTACTCCAACGGCTAAGGTCATGTGCTCTGAGGTGAAAGACCCTTGGGAGGTTGATGGAGGGTTACTCCATAGGATCCCGTAAGGGTTTAGCTAGAGGAGTCTCTAGGGTTCATTTGTGAGATCCCATTGGCATCTGAATTGGAAGACCCTCATGGTGGTGCACCCAATGATGATTTGGGGACTGTCATAAGAGTTCCTTTAGTGGTTGTGTCAAGGAGTTCCTTGGGGTAGAATTGAGTAACCTCTAGAAGTTGGCGCATCAGATCCTCTAGTGGCGTAACCCTTGTATTATAGCATAGAGCTCTTTGTAATATTTGGATATAATAATGGTATCATCATTTACCCACATGTGTTTTTCTTTTAATATTCAGGTGTGTGCAAGGTTAAAACTTTAACTTGCCCGCTATGTGGTATCTTTTATGCTTGTATCTCCCTTTAGGCAATGGATGTATTATGGTGAGTTTAAAACATTGAGCCTTGCTCTTTTTTAAAATTGTCTCCTTTATGACTTGATGGATGTTATCTCTATGGAAGCCTAGGGAGTTATTCCAATGTTTTGGAGAATCACGGGTGGAGGTATTTTGACACGCTTAAAAAATTCAATATAATATAGGCAGTTTTTCGACACCCTTGTAGAATTGAGTAGAATATGGGTGAATGTAATGCCCCGATTTTGGGCCTAGAGGTTTATAGGCTGATTAGACGGTCTGGTGGACCAGGTTGGAGATTCGATACAAATTCAGGATAAAAATTAAATTAAATATTTTCGGGTGATAAAATATTTGGGAAAATATGTAAAAATAATTATTTATTATGTGGATATTTTTGGTAAAATCAATTTTGAAAAATGTGATTTTGAAATGTGACATTTTGGGTTAGTGACCAAAATATAAGAAATGAAAACTATTTTTAGTGATTGTTTTGTAAAAGGATCAGAACTTTGAATCTTTAAGGAGCTATTTGACCAAAGTCTAATATCAGAATTTTCTCCTTAATTGGCTATTTTAAAATGGTTTTGGAAAATATAAAGAGGTTAGGAAAATTAATTTTATAATTAATTGCTTAACCAAATTTCACGTAACCAATTTTCTCAAAAAGGATTTTCTCTCAAATTCTCTCCAGCCAAACACTCTTTTCTTCTTCAAAATCTTCAAGTAACTTCTTGATTTCTTCAATGTTTTAATGGCAAATGAGTTCTTAATTGTTTCTTATCAAAACTTTATTGTTTTAATCTTGTTTTCATGTAAATCAATACAATTAAGGAGGAAAGTCAAAATTAGAGGTGAGCTTCATCCTTCTCCTCTAATGTATGGTTCTTTACTGAAATTCCCAAGTTATTGATCCTTTATAAATGTTTTCTAATGAATTTTAATGATTTAATTATGAAAATTGGTTAAATCAAGGTTTAAGTGATATGATTATATGATTTTCGAATTGGATCTATTTTGTTGAGTCCTTGATTGGTTTTAATCAAGATTTTGATGTTTAAGAATGTTAATTGATTTTAACATTTGAAATCCCGAAGCTATGTTAATCTCTAATTTCCTAGGTTACTAGTTATGTGTTTTTGAGGAGTTGTAGGGGTTTAATGTATGTTGGAGGTATAAGGATTGTTTTGAATTGTTTTTGAATGTCAATTGATGTTAATTGATGGATTGAAATGTTAGATTGTGGCTGGGTTGGGTTTAGGTTAAGTTGGATGGTGTTTTCGGAAGGCATTTGATAGATGGTTGTGAGGCGAAGTATAGGAGTTGTGTTGCTAGGATTATGAATGCATGATTATGCATTAATCCTCTGTTGTTGTGTGTTTAGAAAAAGGAGAGTGATTCTAAGATCGTTGGTGAAGCTTCGAACGCTTATTTTCACATCAACGATTAAAGCATTGTGTTGTCGGTGAGTGAGAACATGGATTTCAGCTTTGAAATGGTTTAAAGGTGGTTTATGGGAGTTTAAACTTAGTTTGAAATGCTGGTTTAAACTCAGAAGTAAGTATAAAGGGTTTTCTCTCTCGGTCGTGCTTTTACGAAATTGTTTTATGCACTTGCTATGAATTAAATGGTACCTACTATTTAAGTATGCTTTGAGTATGTTATATACTTATTTTTAACATTAAAAGATGATGGACGCTCCTAGTAAGTGATCTATGTAAGTATGAGTTATACTTGTTTAAAAGCATGGTTTGTTGCTTTGGAACAGGTTTTGAATTGATTCATAAAAAATAGTGAGGTACATGGTTAATAATGAATTATATTGCAAGTGATGTGGTTTAAAATGTTATCGGATATATTTGGCTGGCCATAGGATTGATAGTGCACTATAAAAAGTCGCCTTGGATGTCGAGGGGTTTATATGGTGTACCGAATACTCCATCTAAGTACCCTAACGGTTGAGGGGTTATATGGTACCAAAAAATCTTGATAATGGATTAAGCATCTAATCAATGATTGAGGTTGGTTTCCCCGAGGCTGTAATTGTACCCGATTGTAATTTTACCACAGTTGTGATTGTACCGTAATTTCGGTTGAGATGGCTTGAAGTGTTGAGAGGACACTTGTTGAATCTGTGTATCCGATGAACTATTTTGTGAAAGTGGAACTTGGTTTATGATCACTTGAAAGCCAATATAATTGTTGATGTATCATGTTGATGGATGTTAATGTATAATGTTGGTTTATACATGTTTTACTCTTTAGGCTTTGCATGTTGTTGTTATGCATGGAAAGGCTTAAATTGAGGGTTAGCATTGGGACATGCTGTTGATCTATGATACATGTTGCATATGGTTTAATATGCTAGTTTTTGAAAGTGTTAAGTGTATGGTTTTCAAGGCATGATGTTTTAAATGATGATTGAAATGGTGATTTCAACGTGGTTTTGAAAAATGGTTTAAAAATGCATTGATGGTGTGTTGTTTGAGCACTCCTCACTGAGCCTTGTGTGCTTATGCCCCTTTTCCATCAATGTAGAGAATTAAAGCTTGCAAGACAGCGTGTAGGAAGAGATTACCAAAGACTTCGGTTTTGAAAGTATGATTTCGAATTAGACTTTGCAGTAATAAAGGCAATGGGGTTCATTGTTGAATTGGGAGGTGTTTTGATAAACTTTCTATTTTAGCTTGTTTGCTATGTTGTTTTGAGGTTGTAAATGGTCTTTAATGCTTGGTATTGCTTTGGGATTTACAATTTATGCTTTAATTGACTTGGTTATCGGAAGCATGCCTCTAGTTTACTCATTGAAGCATAAACCCATGTTATGATGTTAACTCTATGATGTTTTGGTAAGGATTGATCCTTAGTGATGTTTTATTAATGTTTGAAGCGCGTTCGAATGTTGTCGTAGCCTTGAAAGCATGTAAAACCAACAAAATTGGATATTACAGGTCTAAGCGTATTGATACACATATCCCCGTATTGATACGGGTAAGTTGTTTTAGGCATAGCGTTTCGATACGCGATGAACTATTTTTATACGGCCAATAGTATTGTAGCAATATTGATACGGTTTTAAGCTACTGAATCTAATTTTAATGAATGGCGAAGGCGTACCGATACACTTGCTTGTGCACCGATATGGGTAGCTGCTAATTCAGTTATTGGGATGTTTGGAAGTTTCTGTTCCTTATGTTTTGGTCCCTGATTGTTATGTATGTAATTGGATGAGTTTGAATGATCGTTTTGAGCTGGTTTTTGACACATGAGCATGAAACCTAATTATCTGAGGATCGGTAAACTTAAAATGGGTTAAGTCTCTGTAGTTTTCTAGAATTGCAATTTGGTCCTAAATTACAATTGTGAGCAATTTGATGTCAATTCGATGCTCAATTGAGTTGAGCTTTCACCCGCTGCCAGTATGCACACCATAGGTTAATATGTTGCATCTAGATAATATAAAAAAGAAAATATAGCAGTATTTCAGGTTAATCTTTTTGGGTTTGTTTTGGCAAACCGAATGTATCTCACTCAGTTCAGTCTTACAACTAGGCCGGGTCAAGGGGGTTATATGTGGTGTTATCAGAGGCAGGTTTGCGATAAGTGGGATGATGTTGTGATTCTTGAAATGTTGAATTTGATTGATCCCTGTTGTTTGCGATGCACGGTGGTTGTTATATGCACGTTGGTTGTTCTATGCCATGTTAGGGTACATTTTGGGAATACATTGTCTTATTACTACACTCTGTACTGCTTCGATTTGAAATGGAAGTCTTGGATCCTTGCTTAAAGTTGGCATGATTGTTTTTTTATGTATTATCATGCCTTAGATATTTTTAGAACGATGGGACCGAGGGGAGAGTTGTGATATGGTATGACTGCTATTGCTGTTGGGCAGGGGAATCAAGAGGATATTGTACCTCCTAGAGTGTTGCCACCCTCTTTGCCTATTCCACCTGAGAATGTGGAGTAAGTACCACCTGTGCCAGCTAAGCCAGTGTTGGGTGATATGACGCCTTTGATATAGGCGATGACTAGAGCTTTTCAAGCTGTTGTTGCTGGAGCACATGTGCCTGCGCCAGCTGTTGCACAAACGAGATTACTGTTGAAATGTCTTTGTAGTTTGGGAGGAGTTGAGTACTGAGGGTTGGCACCCGAGGCATGGATGACCAATACTATTCAGATTTTGGACCAAATGGGGTGTAATGATGCCTATAAGTTGGGATACGTTGTATCCTTGTTGCAAGGTGATGCTTATAGTTGGTGGACAACTGTAGCAGCAGGGCAGGCATGAAACCCAATGATGTGGATTGGGAGTTTTTCCAAGCTGCCTTTAAGAAGAAGTATCTGGAGTTGGATACTTGGATGACAAGAAAGGCGAGTTCATGGCTTTGGTTCAGGGCAATATGTTTGTGGCCGAGTATGAGGTTTAATTTTTTCGGTTGAGCCAGTATGAGGTTCAATTTGATTCTTCTAAACGAACGAGACAAAGTTCGGGTGTAGAGCTTAACCAAGTTTTAAATGCATAAAATAGAATTATATTCAATAACTGTCAAATAAATTGAATTTTTGTGAACTTGCAAATTCCAAACTTTAAAACATTTTGAAATCAATTTGTGGCTTGACTCTCTTTTTTGTAAAAACAAAAAGTCTCCAACGGAGTCGTCGAGCTGTCGCAACCCTTTTGAGCTTGACTTTAAAAAAAACGAAAACAACAGAGTTGCCGTCGATCTTTTAAAAATGTGTGATTGGATCACCTAAAATGAGTTGTTTTAATAAAAATATATTTTTATTAAAACAACGATTTTGGTCTGCGAAAACAAAAAACGAGTTCGGGTGTCGATTACGCATGGGAAGGGTTAGCACCCCCACAGCACCCAAAAATTAGTACCTAGCCGATTGCAAAATGTTTTAATGTCGGAATTTGCAAGTTCATGTAAAATTTAATTTATTTGTCCCTTTATGAATATGATTCTAGTTTAACAGCCTTACCATTAGGAAAATGAACTCTAATCACCGCCAACACTCCTGGCGCTAACCCGTCGTTTTTGTTTGATAAGACACCGCAATAATTAGGTTTCATTTATTAAACATGGCATCAAAGCAACAAATTTATTTAAAGGCATGAAAAAATTAAAATATTAAATTAAATAAATGTAAACAAACAAATATTAAAGGAAAAGGGAAAATAAAACGATTTTACGGTTACACATATCATTCCCTAGATAGGGTAAGCACAATTTTCGAACCCTTTTAAAAAAGAATTTTATTGAAAGTAAAAAAACATTGGCCAATTAAAGAAAATATTAAAATTAGAGGCCAAACTTGAAAGAAATCAATGACCGTCAAACCTTGAAAACGTGTAATTTTCGGAGCAAAAGTGAATGGAAATGAGGGATTTAATGAATGTAATCAGACCAATTTATTTTAAAACATGTGGGTATAAAACCTAACCTAAAAAAAAACACTTTTGTATCTCCCCACTTAAGATTTTTGGATCAAAACACCATTTCAAACTTTCTCTCAAGTGTTCATCCAGATTCTTCATTTTTTGAAGAACCGGTGAACTCCCCTCCATGTCGGCCGCCTTCCTCCGGCACCGGCCACCGCTACCGGCGGTAGAATTTTAGAAAAAACTCCTCCTTTTAAAATTGTTTCAAATGCAAATCCTCCTTTTAAAATACCAAAACCGATTCGAAAGAGGCCAAAATCAAATTTAAAATAAATTCGAATCTCACCCCTTTTAGTGCAAAACCTCAGAAACTAGTGACACCCTCTTAATAATCTAGCGGAGTTAGCTCAAAAACAGGTAAGGATTTATGCCTTTTTCTTCAACATATTCGAATATAAAATAAAAATGAAGAGACAAATGGTACATTAAAGATTCTGCTTTCTTAACTTGTATTCTGGTAAAATGTATGTTTACAATTCGTAATGGGCTCTTGTTTGTGGGTTTACAGGGGTTTATATAAGTATATACACACCAAAATTAAAATGGAAAATCCGGAAATAAAAATCCCTAAATTCTAGTAATCTAATTGATTTGGATTTCTTTCCCAAGTTTGGTTTCAATTTGCATGATTGAAGAGATTCCCCTTTGATTTGTTATGACCGACTTTCCTTTTCCCCTTTGTTTTCGGTTGTTGCAGCTGGTGGGGGGAGATTGTGCGACGGCCGGCGTACAGTTGGGTGTTGCAACATGGCGATATGGCCGAATGGTGAAGGAACGGTTGCGCGCCGGCGTTGGACAGCTATGAAGAAGACGAGCAGGCGATAAGGGTGGCACGGTCATTGACATCTTCTGGTTGCCGTGGAATGGCCCGACAATGGGCTACCGGTGTTGCTGACCAAAGTGCCGAAAGGCCTGGCTGCTGGGTGTGCAGGCGCGTGACTCCATGCACGCGGGAGGAGAGAGTGAGATGCTCCTATTTTCTGGTCCAATCTGGACCATTGGATCATACCCTAGATCCAACGATTGAGATTAAGCTATACATGGGAGAATAAGAGGGTTAGCTAGGTTTTTTTTTGTTCTTAATTTTGGGCTAAATGGGGCCATTATTGAGTGACAACACCATTAATGTAGATAATTAAAAGCTTGTGAGGCAGCGTGTGGGTAAGAGATTACCAAAGACTTCGGTTTTGAATGTATGATTTCAAATTGGACTTTGTGGTATAAAGGTAATGTGGTTCATTGTTGGTTTAGGAGGTGTTTTGATAAACTTCCTATTTTAGCATGTTTGTTATGTTGTTTTAAGGTTGTAAATGGCCTTTAACGCTAGGTATTGGTTTGGGATTTACAATTTATGCTTTAATTGACTTGGTTATGGGAAGCATGCCCCTAGTTTATTCATTAAAGCATAAAGCCATGTTATGATGTTAATTATGTGATTTTTTGGTAAGTATTGATCCTTAGTGATGATGTGTTAATGTTTGAAGCGTGTTGGAATGTTCTCGTAGCCTTGAAAGAATGTAAAACCAGCAGAATTGGACATTACAGGCCCAAGCATATCGATACGCGTGTCTCCGTATTGATACGGGTAAGCTATTTCAAGCATAGCATTTCGGTATGCGGGGAGCTATTTTGGTACGGGCAAGAGTATTGTAGCAATGCGTATCGATATGTTTAAACTGTATCGGTACAGTTTTTAGCTACTAGAATATGATTTTAAAGAAAGGCCAAGGCGTATCGAGACACTTGCTCGTGTACCAATATGGGTAGCTATTAATTCAGTTATTGGGATGTTTGGAGGAAGGAATCACGCGAACTAATCAAAAGAAAGCAAGGCAATGAAATATCCTTTCGCTCTAGTTAGCTCAAAAAAATAGGGGTCATAACCATACTAGCATAGAAATCCTTGCAGGACCTAGCGTTAGTATTCCGAATAAGGCTATGATGACCCTCGAAAGTCTGGACCTTAGGGAAAGTGAAAGGCTTAAAAGCCAGAGCCAGCAAAGGCGATGGAAATGGTGGAGATCTACCCAAATGAGCCCGAAAGGCTTGCCAGAATTATAGCAATATTGGACAAGCATAGTAGAAAAAGGCTAATAAGATTGTTGTGAGACAATGCTGATGTTTTCGTGTGGTTGACTGCAGACATGCTTGGGATAGACCCGACTGTTATTGAACACTTCTTGCGTGTTGACCCAACAATGAAACGTGTCCACCAAAAAAGAAGAAAGTTTATTAAGGAGAAAGTGTAGGCCATTAGACGAAAAATAGAAAAAAAGGTCATGGCGGATTTCGTCAAGGAGGTCATGGTGAAAAAATGGTCCGCCAAAAATGGTCATGAAAAATGTAGTTATGGTGAAGAATCCCAATGGTAAATGGCACATGTGTATAGACTTCACCGATCTCAACAAAGCATGTCCTAAGCATAGTTTCCCGCTACCGCCCATTGACAGGTTAGTGGACGCCTCTGCGAGGCATAGGTTCATAAGCTTCATAGACGCTTTCTCTAAATACAGCCCGACCACATGACTAAGGAAAACAAAGAAAAAATAGCTTTCATCATAGAGGACAACCTCTATTGCTACAAGGTAAAGCCGTTTGATTTGAAGAATGCGGGGGCAACGTACCAGAGGTTGGTTAATAAGTTTTTTTGTCCTCAAATAGGAAAAAATATGGAAGTTTATATAGACTACATGCTGACCAAGAGAACTTGTTTTGAGCAGCATCTGATCGATTTGCAAGAAATCTTTGACATCCTACGTTTGTACAGAATGTGTCTAAATCCTGAAAAGTGTGCCTTTGCGGTAGGAGCAAGAAAGTTCCTAGGCTTTATAATCTTAAAAGGGGCATTGAGGAAAACCTAGAGAAGATAAAGGTGCTTTTAGATATGCCACCCCGACAAACACCAGGGATATTCAAAAGTCCAACGACAAAGTGGTTGCTTTGAATAGATTTGTGTCCAGTGTAGCAGATAAGTGCGTCCCATTCTTCAAGGCTTTGAATGGTCCTTTTCAGTGGACAAAGAACTTTCAGGAAGCATTCAATCATTTAAAGAAGTACTTGGCCAGTACCCCTATCCTGACAGTTCTTAAAGAAGGGGAAATCTTGCTCATGTACTTGGCAGATACCGACGAAACTGTAGCATCTGTACTGAATTGACAGGATGAAGTTTTCAAAGGCCAATTTATTATATCATCAAAGTCCTACAGCCATTAGGGAAGAAGAATACGAGAATAGAAAAGTTGGTTTTCTCTTTAATAACAGCAGCCAGAAAGCTTCGTCATTACTTTCAAGCGCATCAGGTAATTATTTTAACTGACCAACCTTTCAAAGAAATCTTTGGAAATGTGGATGTCCAGGGACGAATGCTAAAATGGGGAGTATAGCTTAGTGAATTTGGGTCGAATATAGACCACGGAAGGCGATCAAGGCCCAAGTCTTGGCTGACTTCGTTGCAGAATGGACGTTCACAGGTCAAACAACAACTTCAGTTGCTTAAAACATTGATGTCAGTGGCAAAACACATAAAGTACATCAACGTTCCCCCCAGACTGAGGAGCAGATTGCACGTACCCAACCTTCGACTTTGCATTTTGATGGGTCAGCTGTTGTTAATAGAGCAGGAGCATGCTTGCTATTGAGTGCACCTAACGCAACGGAGGAATGGTAGTATGTGCTTAGTTTTGCATTCGTTTTGTCCAATAATGCAGTAGAGTATGAAGCTCTACTAGCAGCACTAGAGCTGGCAGCCAGACTTAAAGTGGGTGCACTACTGATCTTCACCGACTCCCAGTTGGTGGCAAAATAGTTGATGAGCTAATAAAAGGTCCACGCAGAAACACTCCTCAAATACTATTAGAGGGTGAAAGGTTACAATAAATACATTTACTTTCACATATCACATTATTTACAAGCATTCCATTTCACATATAATAAAATTTTTGTCACACTAATTTTCCATAGTATAGGACTATTAAAATAGTTTAGTCAATACCGAATAACACAAATACCTAGGGGAGACAACGCCAGAGCAGACGCTTTAGCAAGGTTGGAAACATCACTCGAATTACAAAGGAGGGACAAATTTTTAATGGAATACCGATAACATCCCTCTTTCGCAGAAGAGAGCCAAGTGTGTCAGCTCGACATAGGCGATACTTGGATGACCCCGATTACGGCATACATCAAAACGGGGGTATTTCCTGAAGATAAGGCCTAGCGATTCAAAATAATGTGGCGGGCTTCCTAGTACGCTATCATTAATGATGTTCCGTATAAAAGATGATTCACGCAACCACTATTGATATGTTTAGGACCCAAGAAGGCTAAATACGTATTGCAAGAAATACTTGAAGGGGTTAGCGGACATAGTTCAGGTTCGCATTCCTTAGCACAGAAGGTAATCAAGCAAGGTTTCTACTGGCCCACAATACGAAGATACGCAAAGGAACTCGTAACCAATTGCGTGTCATGCCAATAATTTGCCTCGATCCCAAGGTAACCAGCAACAATAATCAAGTCCATAACAAGCCCCTAGCCGTTCGCAATTTAGGACATTGACATCTTAGGCCTATTCCCACCAGCAACAAGCCAATGAAAGTATTTGATAGTTGCATTAGACTATTTCACTAAGTGGATAGAGGCAGAGCTACTAGCAATGATCACATAAAGACAAATCGAGAACTTCTTGTGGAAGTCTATAATTTGCAGAATTCGGCATTCTTCACACAATGATTATCGAAAACGGGACTTATTTCCAAAAGAGATTTAAAGAATTCTACGAAGTTTCACACATCGCATTAACCTAGAGCTCGGTTAAATCTCCCCAGACAAATGGCCAAGTTGAGGCAATTAATAAGAAGATATTGTATGCACTTAAAAAAAAGCTGGTGATACGAAGGGAGAATTGGTAGAAGAGCTACCAGAAGTGTTATGGGCACTGTGAACAACCTCTCATACCGGTATAGGTGAAAAATAATTTAAATACATGCTCATATTGTTAGTATTATTATATTTCTCTCTCTCTCTTGCAAACAAAAAGATACCTGCACTAAAATCATAATTATCCCAAAGCAGGGGAAATACCATTCAATCTTACATATGGCACAGAGGCAATCTTACCGACAGAGGTAAATGTCCCAACATATAGAACCGCACTGTATGGTCTTGATACAAATGGTGCAGCCTTCCGAATGCACCTTGACATGCTTGAAGAAACGAGAGACGAATCAGAGATAATGGTGGAAGTAAGAAATCAAGTTGTTGCGAGATGTTATAATTCACGAGTAAACAACAATAAATTACGGCCAGGTGATCTAGTGTTAAGGAATACAGAGGCCAACAAACTGCCAATCAAGAGGAGAAAGATGACTCCCACATGGGAAGGGCAGTATCAAGTTCAAAAAGTAATCAGATTTGGGGCATATAAGCTCGTAGAATTAGACAAAAAAGAAATCCCAAGGACATGGAATGCCAGACACCTCAAAAAAATTATGTTTGAAACACTATTGATTGCCCAAGGCAAACAATGTTAGTAGAATGTTAATTATATCATGTATTCCGCAAATTAGCGAGCAGAAGTAAAAAAAAAAAAGTCGTATGAGCGTCCGCCACTTTTAGGAAGTGCACATAAAGGAGTCAACTCAATGACTGCCACTTCCAAAGCAAGAAAGAAAAAATAAACAAAGGTTTGTAACGCTCCGGTTTTGGGCCTAGCGGTTTGTGGGCTAGTTAGACAGTTTGGTGGACCGGATTAGAGATACGAGTCAGATTCGAGAATAAATATTTTTTAGTAAGTTAAAAATATGGAAAATTGATTGAAAACATTATTTAATATGTAAATAATATTGGTGAAATCAATTCTGGAAAATGGAATTTAGAAATGTGACATTTTGGTTAGTGACCAAAATGTAATTTTGGTAAAATTGTTTTGGTGACTGTTTTGTAAAGAGTCAAAACTCTGAATCTTTAAGGAGCTATTTTACCATTTGGACTAATCTGATTTTTTTTTCTCAATTGGATTATTTTAAAAGAGTTTTAATTAAGGGAATTAAAAAGGATTTAATTAAGGATGGTAGTTATTTCCTAAAATCACAATTTGACGTAACTTTTTTTCTCTCATATTTTCTCTCAAAATATTTTCAGCCAAACACTTTCTTTTTCATCAAAAAATTGAGTTAATGATCTTGGTTTCTTAACTCTATGATTTTCTAAATGATTCTTCAACTTATTTTCCAAAAATCTCATTGAATCTCTTTGTTTTTCAAGAGGAAAACATCCAATTAAGGGGAAACACATTCATTGGAGGTAAGGTTCATTCTTCTCCTCTAATGAATGGTTATTTATTAAAATTCCCAAGTTATTGACTCTTTAGATAAGTTTTCTATTGAGATTTATGATTTAATTTAGGAATATGATTAAATCAAGGTTTAATTGATGGATTTATGTGATTTTTGAATTGGATCTATTTTGTTGGGTTATTGATTGGTTTTAATCAAGATTATGATGTTTTATAATGTTAATAGATTGATTTTAACATTGTAATCCTAAATCTATATGAATCTCTAATTTCCTAGGTTGATAGTTATGTGTTTTTGAGGAGTCATGGTGGTTTAATGGTTGCTGGAGGTATAAGGATGTTGTTGAATGACTCTTAGATGTTAATTGATGTTAATTGATGGTTGGAAGTATTAGGTTTTTGCTGGGTTGAGTTTGGAAGGGTAATTGGTGTTGCTTTTGGTTGTTTCGGATGACGTTTGATAGCTTTTAGCAAAGCAATGTTGAGGAGTTGTTTTGTTGGGATTTGAATGCATTATAATGCATTGATCCTCTGTTGTTATGTGGTTAAAACATGGGAGATCGATCTGGTAGCTTGTGGTGAAGCTTTGGAGGCTTTAGACGCTTGAATTCGTGTTGGCGAATTGAGGTTTCGCAAGTCGGTGAGTGAGAACGTGGATTTTAGCTTTAAAATGGTTTAAAGGTGGTTTATGAGAGTTTAAACTTAGCTTGAAACTCTAGTTTAAACTCGGAAGTAAGTATAAAGTAGTTTTCTTTCTCGGCCGTGCTTTTACGAAATGGTTTTATGCACTTGTTTTGAATTACATGGTACCTACTATTTAAGCATATTTTAAACTATGTTTAATATTGTTTTATTATGAAATGTTGAAGGGTGCACATGGTAAGTGATCCTTGTAAGTATACGAAAATACTTGTTTTAAAGCATGGTTTGTTGCTTTGATAAAGGTTTGGTTTGATGCATATAAAAACAATGAGGTACATGGTTAATAATGAATTATATTAGCAAGTGATGTGGTTTAAAATGTTATTGGATATAGTTGGCCGGCCATAGAATTGATAGTGCACTATAAAAAGTCACCTTGAATGTCGAGGGGTTTATACGGTGTACCGAATACTTCATCCAAGTATCCTAACGGTTGAGGGGTTATATGGTACCGAAAACTCCAGTTAAGCACCCCACGGGCTGTAAATGTACCCAGTTGTGAATGTACCGCGATTGTGATAGTATCGTAATTCCTGTTGAGATGGCTTGAAGTGTTGAGAGGACACTTGTTGAATCTGTGTATGTGATGAACTATTTTGGAAATGGAACTTGGTTAATGATCACTTGAAAGCCAACATAATTGTTGATGTATCATGTTGTTGTATAATGTTGGTTTATACATGTTTACTCTTTAAGCTTTACATATGCTTGTTATGCATGGGAAGGCTTAAATTGAGGTTGAGCAATGAGATTTTTTGTTGTTAATAATACATGTTGCATATGGTCTAATATGCTGATTTTTTAAAGTATTAAGTGCATGGTTTTCAAGGCATGATGTTTTAAATGATGAATTTACAAGATGATTGAAATGATATTTCAATGTGGTTTGGAGAATGGTTTTAAATGCATTGATGGTGTGTTGTTTTAGAGCACTCCTCACTAAGCCTAGTGTGCTTACGCTCTCTTTGTTCATCAATGCAAAGAATTGAAATTGAAGGCAGCGAGGAAGCAAGAGTTCATTAAAGACTTTGGTATCGAAAGTATGTTTTCGTTGTTAATAAGGGCAATGGGGGATTTCGTTGTTAATTTGGGAGATGTTTTGCTAAACTCCGTGGTTGATCAACGTTGTTTTACTGCTCTTGGTTTGTAATTGGACATTATGGATTAATGGTTGCTTTGGTTTTAAGATTCATGCTTGAAGTGGTCTATGTTTTAGGAAGCATGCCTATAGTTTATCATTTGAAGCATGATTCTTGGATATGATGTTTATTCTGGTATGTTTAGCTGAGGATCGATCCTAGAATGTGTCGGATTTGTGTTAGAAGCATGTTAGGGTGTTTTAGTATCTTCGAATGCATGTTAAACCAGCAAAAGTGGACATTTCAAGTCCAAGCGTATCGGTACGCGTATCCTCGTATCGGTACGCGGGGTACTCGTTTTGGTACGGCAAGGCTGATTTAGGCTTAGCGTTTTAGTACGCGAGGGATCATTTCGATACGGGGTAGTGTTTTTGGGCAAGGCGTATCGATACACGTAGTCGTATCGATACGATTTTAAACTACTAGAATTTGGGGATTTTTAATCAGGAAAAGCGTACCGATACACCCCTTAGTGTACCGATACGGCCAACAGTTATTTCAGTTATTTGGTTGTTCTGAAGTTATGATTTCTTACGTTTTAATCCCTAAATGTTGTGGATGCAAATATATAAGTTTGGATGATTGTTTTATATTGATATTCAACGTGTAAGCATGAAACTTAATTAATAAAAGGTTGGTAACATAAAAGGGGTTACGTCCTTGTAGTTTTCTAGAATTGCTATTTGGTCCCAAAATTGTAATTGTAACCAATTGGATGTCAATTTGACGCCCGATTGAGTTAAGTTTTCATCCGCTGCCTAATCACTCACCATTGGTTATACTTTGCATCTAGACAAGATAAAAGAAAAAATGGGTGTGTTTCGGGTTTCTTCTTCACGGTTTACTTCGGTAAACCTAATGTAGCTCACTCGGTTCGATCTTGCGACTAGGTCGGGTCGAGGGGTTACAAGGGTCGTATGAGCATTCGCCACTTTCAAGAAGTGCGCATAAAGAAGTCAGCTCAACAACTATTTTTTCCAAAGCAAGCAAACAAAAATAAACAATGGGTTGTATAAGCGTTCACCACTTTCAAGAAGTGTGCACAAAGGAGTCAGCTCCACGACTGCCGCTTCCAAAGTAAGCGAGCATAAATAAACAAAGGGTCGTATGAGCGTCCACCACATTCAAAAAGTGCACATAAAAAGTCAGCTCAACGACCGCCACTTCCAAAGCAAGTGAGTAGAAATAAATAAAGGGTCGTAGGAACCTCCCCAAATGCATCACTCATAAAAATGAGGCCACATTATTCGCATGCAAGAATAATGGACATACCATCAAATATTTGAACGTTCCAAAATTCAACATTTTAAAATCCATCATTGGTGCAAAACTCTTTTTGTTATCAATCAGAAAGCAATACATAATAAATGTGATATCATTCGGAAGCCAATAGCACCTCGTAGAATTCTTAGATAGCATAACTAAAAATGCTTCATCACAACTATAAGAAATATACAAACAACAACCGGTATAGCAGACATAACAAACAAAACAAAAGCTTTTTGATGGATAAGTGTAGCGTGCTAATACTAGACGATATATCACCGTTCTTAAGAAAAGAAATAACTATGCAAGTACAACATTTCCAAAATTAAGGCAGAACATGCGATCACCATTAAGAGATACGCCACTCATAGGAAGAAGCAATTGCTCCCAAAATATTCCAAGAAAATAATCACGTTTGCAAACATAAATATGCGAATGGAAACGTCGTAAATTATCAAACAAGGTAGGCAACCAATAAATCCATTATAAATTAATATATAGACGAACAATTTAATATAAACCAAATACCATAACACTTTAATTATTGATAGAAACAAGCTTTCTTACAAAAATGGAATAAACAAATATTGCAATTATACGACAGTACAAGGAGAATAGAGAACTGCTTGAGGATTTTTTTAAGCAAACTTGATTTGGGAAAGCCCATAAGTCAACAACAAGTCTCACTATTGAGATAAAAGAGGACTTCTTAATACAGCAGGCAGAGTGCATAGAGATGACAGACATCCTTTCCAGTTCTACTTCAGCTCCGTCTTAACAGTCATCTGGTGCGAACTGTTTATTATCATGGTTGTCGACGCCACAAGCACCACAACCGCCAAGAAAACAGCCACCTTGATCTTGTATATGCAATGAAAACGGAGAATGCCTATCACATTCATAGTTACGAGAATATGACCTCCATTTGCCGCGTCCCAACATAGTTCCGAACGCCAACAAGCAATAAAATTCGGAGAAGCTTGCTCCCAAAATATCCCAAATACATCGTCCGTTGATATTCCTCACTACAAATGGCTACTCATAGCCTTCCGAATAATATTGTCTATCCATACGAATAACACTGACACTAAGTAATGCCCACCCTTCTCCAGGATCTATAAAGCACAGTTTCTGCATATTGCCCATCAATACAAACAAGTTTGTTTCCCCTCTTCTCAAGATGGCACAAACAAAGTTGTATAAAAGAAAACCACAAATGAAAACGAAACCCACTCGAAAATCAACTTATAAAAGAATAAACCCAAGGGAGCCCTATTTATATTAAAAGGTGAGAATACCAAGCTCTGACATTTCAAATTCAAATCTGTAAAACTACCAAGGTGGGCATTTAATTCCCAGACCCTAAAATCCTGAGCAAACAGCTAAAATCATGCAACCTTAAAACTTCCAAGTAATAAATGCACGGGCAGACACATGCACATGTTACGGCCAATCGAAAACTCTCTCTCACCACGGTATGTCTCGAATTGTCTAATCAATATAAAGAGCTAATAGGCACCAAGCACAGTGCACGAGTTCAAGAAAAATACTTTTAGCCGAAGCAACACAACCCAAAAAGTAATAAAATAAGCTAGATCGGGTTATAGTAATAGCACGGCTTGCATACACCAAGTTAGGTAATCTATACTATGCAACTTCAATTATCTTGAATAACGACCGTTAACGCAACAAAAAGATTACAAATAATGGAGATGACAAATACACACAACAACAATTAAGAATATCATATCCGGGAGACAGAAACCAATCATACATTTACTTCTTCCATTATTAGAAGATCTAATAAACTAGATCACACCACAATAATAGTTGAAGATCGCACAACCAAAGAAACATGAATAATAATATCCATTAATATTAGAAGCCGACATACGTCATAAAACTCTTTATATCACCATTCAAGTTGGTTTGTTGCAAAGCTGACTGTGAGTATACTTAAAAAGAGCCCCAAACAAGGATTAAATTCCTCCGCGAATAGTGCCTACCCGAGGATAGTAGCCTTAAGATGCATAGCCCCCGCCAAAACCCCACCAAAAGCAAAGTGCAGTCACAAACCTCAAACAACGACTCGCATCCTGGAAACAATATTACCCATCTCAAGTTTAGTTCCAAGGTGCGGTACTTGCAAGATGTTGGTAACCACAAATGCGCTAAAATAGAGAAAAAACCCTTAATACAAGAAATAAAAAATAAGATCTAAAAAATTATAGTGTTTCTTTATTAAGGATATGCCCCATTTATAGCCGTCACACAAAATCCGCTTTAAAGGGAACATTGAAACTTTAAAAGGAAACTCTCTGTGAATACCTGAATATTCTAAAATTTGAAATTTAAAAATCCACCATTTAAGGAAGAACTAATTTAGTAAGGCCACAACTAACGAAACAACAAAATAACTCCTAAATCCCCAAAATAAAGTCTTCTTCATACAAAAAAAAACACAAAAAAACCAACAACAATAACAGTTATACACCCCCACTGCAATCACCCAACAAATTGCTATCTTTCGTACCCTCTACAACATCTCCGCAATCACTCTGCGAAGATGGTACGTTTGGCTCAGAAGTAGGAGAACTCGCTATCTCTCTATACTTTGCTGCAAAGTTATCCCATGAAGGTCCAGAAGGGTTCATCACATCGAAATCCGCAACCACTTCACAAAGGGCCTCAAAATTCACATCCCTAACATCGAAGGGACCATGTGCTAACTGAAAGCTAAGATGACAGTATCTCGCGATTTATCCAATCCTTTTATCATAAAAGTAGAGGTTGCATCTGCAGTTGCTTTAGCTTTCTCAGCCACATCGATGTCGTGGGAAGCTTTCAGCAAAAGAATCTCATTCTCATGCGATTCTTTTAGCTTAGAAAAGTTCCTTATGTACTTCGCAAGGCTCTCGTCCGCTGCCTTCTTTCCCTGCTTCAACTATTCCTTCAGAACTTGAATTTCACGCCTGAAACTTTGCTCAATAGACTAAAAATTTTTTCTTTAATCTCGAGGGAACGATTGAACTCTTTTTCTTTTTCAGAAATCCCTTATGAATGCTTTCTGTTCAACTCCCCTACTCGCGCCCAAATGTCTGCCTCTTGTTTCTTCCGCACCTCTTCTAAATGGGCAGTGCAACCCTCTACTTTTAAACATAATTTTTCATTTTCTTCAACCAGAGATCTCGCGTTCTTCTCTATATTTTATTGCAGACAACATAATTCTTGAATAAGACCCCAACTCCCTTCAACAGTTCTACTGATGTTAGCATAAGGTTTGGAGGCGCCAATACTATCTGAGTGCAGTTCAAACATCCTTTTGGAAGCAGATTCAGCATGAAACCATTCCTCTGTTTTTGCAAACCCCCTCCAAGGACAGAACACACTTAACGGAGAAAAGGCTCATGACTCCCACTAGGAGAAACATCGACCAGTAACAACAAAGGAGTTGCTGCAACCTCTGAAAGAGTTGCAGTCTTAACAGGTGCGACCACAAGGGATGTATCATTTGCCGAACAATGAACCAGAATAAAAGCCACAACAGTCACTCCTACAAACATCCCAATAAATAGAAACTTATTACGAACTAAAAAAATTATTAAAAATAAACACAACAGTACAATAAGTAAAGAACCTAAAGGCACATAAGAAGCAGGCAGAGCAACAGTTAACCCAGTAGAAACAATGGTCCCAACAGCATCATTGGTGACCAAAAAGAAGAACCGTATAGTTCGCTCAACACAATGGGGCATCAAGGTTCAAACCATAAAGGTTCTTCACATCTCCAACATGAAATAATGGCCTTTTTCCCAGCGCTTTATCCCTACTAGTAAAAAGAAGCTTCTTGGAACTATAAGTCTTCATTTGGCTTGCCATGCTTTTCCTGTTATACTTCTATAATTTCTACCGGGAACTCGGCAAAAACATTTTGAACGCACGAAGAGACCTCTAGACCAGTAGCAGCAGGTGTCACATCCACCGAAGGCGTCATTGTAGTAGTCAAAGCTGGCGTGCAACACAAAATTACTTCTCTGCTATCCAAAACCTTCGAAGGCGTTACTTCCACTAAAACTTGCAAGCATAATTGATTGTCGATGGATATAAAGAGCAATATGTATGACACTACAGGCATATCCCTCAGTTCTCTACCTACAGCCCGCAGAGGAGAAATCACTACCCCTACAAATAAACAGAGAAAATCATGATGACAAAACCATATTACAAGGCACGCCATGAAAGCTAAACCATAATTATATATGTACATATAAGCGGAAGAAATTTGTCCTCCTCAAAGGATTACAACAACCCAATACCTATGTCAATTAACATTTTTTCCTACGTTCCAAACGCAATATATTACTCTCGTTCTCTAAACTAGACTCGACAAGCGAACTCAGGACTATCCGCTTTTCCCTTTCCCACCACGACCATAACTAGATGGGCTCACATTAACACAACCCCTTGGAGCAATAGGAGCAACTTCCCCGCTAACCCCACTTAGGGGAGCATCTTTCTCATGATAGTTCCAAGGGGGGCCACGAACGCCAGTGTACTCCAAAAAGAAATTTCCTTTTTCATCTTCATGATCCAAAATAATCCTCGCCACTCATTCATTGCGCTCCTTGCTAAAAGGCCAAGCTTTCGTACGAATAGGTACGTTTGCTAGCGAACCCTCGGGAAAAACATTCAAGTCCACCCTATCCCAACCATTGGGACTTTTTCATCCAGAAAATACACATAAAAATTTCTTATAGTGTATATTTCTTCACAACGTGAGGGCGGATCACTTTCTAGCCTACTGAGGAGTCTCAACTTAGCAGGCGACATCTCCTCCACATTGGGCGAGGCAATCTTATCCTTCGACGGTCGATGCCATACAGCAGGAAATAAAAAACCCCCAAAATTACACTCAAATTTGATATACTTCAACCTATGCAGACGAAGATTCACAACATAATTACTCATCACCAACGCCCTCCCTTGACAATGGTCGATGGTCACAAACCCCTTTGCATTCTTCTCATGACAAGCCATTACTTTATAACAGTAAAGAAACGCATTGAGGGAAGGCTCGTCCTCATGAATTTTATGATTTAAAAAATGTGTCACTAAAGTCCACCAACTAGCCCCACTCAATTGACCCCGCGTCACATCTAACCAATTCAAATAGGTGAAAGTGAAAACAATTTGGCAAAAAGAAGTATTCAAATAGGTGATGAGCGTTGGCAAGGGATGCCTGGATTTTATGCTAGCTATGCCAACTGTTTATAATGTCTTGCCTTGGATTTATTGTTGAGTAGATTTTATTGCCTTTGTCGATGTCAATACCCTAAGTTAACCATGTTAAAACCCCTATATGTCTATAGTAAATCTTTTCATTAATTAACTTGATTAAGTTTCAATCTATACTCCTAAAAGGTAGATTCATTTTCAAAGTAAGCTCGTCTACTTGAACATCTTCTATTGAAGCTTCTCTCCTTAGTACCTGTCAACTGTTCGTTACCCCTTAAGTCTGTTAAGATATTAAGGCATAATAAGCAAACAATGCCATATAGAAAATGAAATGCTATCTATATAGAAAATAATGCCAAGGCATTCAAATTATTAACAACCAAACATAAACTGATCGTTAATCACAAACATCCCTAACCAACTATAAAAGCTTAGTTCATGGTTGGGGGACCCATCCACAAAATATTATCATATCTCAACATCATCACTTAAATAAAAATAAAACTAAGAGAATATGCAAGAAGGAGATTAGTCGATGCAGCCCTTCGAGTGCTCTAGAGCTCTCGGTCTAAGATGGTCGAACCACACAGCCTCTAGCTTCCTCTTTCACCATCGTGCTCTCTCTCTCTCTCTCAAGTTGATCGATCTCTTCTTTTAAACAGACACACATGGAAAATCCTAAAGTGGGTTTGAATTTGAAATCTAATTCCGCACTTAGGATAAAGCGCGTTATCTTTTAATCTTATTTTGAATTTTAGGGCTGACGTGTACTGGGTTAAATGACTACTTTGATCGAGCATTGGAAATCCATTCTTTTCCAACTAAGCGTGGCAATCGTTGGTCCATCTTTGCTATTTGCGACACAACAGTTCTCTTCTGCTTTTCCTGCTTCCTACTCCTGCGTTGCTCTGCCAAGCCTACTCTGCTCCTAACCTGCATCAGTGCCAACAAAACAACCCTTCACACTAGCAAAAGAACAACTCCCTAACTCCGTATGCAAATGCATGATTTTAACAACTAAATGCAAACATATATACCTAAAGACAAGCAAAAGCATTGTAAAATATGCATAAAAATCAGTACTTTCAAGGAGTTAACACTCCCCCAAACCTAGCTCATTCTTGTCCTCAAGTAATGCAATTAAGAAAATATAAAAATAAAAACAAGCACCTTGGCAAAATTTTTCTAAATGTCAACAAGTGTTATCAAGCAGATTCTAGCCCTAGTTCTGTCCTTAGATATCCCAATGCAAGAATGCCAAGTAGATAAGGAAATTCAAGTGCAACGATATAACACTAGCCTAGGGTCATAAAGTGTGCATGAAGTGCAGGCAATATGAATCAAGTATCTTTCAACTCCCTTAGTCAAGTTTACTACCCAAGCTCAGAATTATTATTATTATCATTTTTATTCACCAAGGGTTTTTGCTGGCAATAATTTTAGGCTTGCTTTATAATACTGTTTGGCATGAGAAATAAGAGAGAGCAAACCACAAACCCCCACGTTAATCTTGACATTACTAGGCTTTACTCGTCAATTCATACCCTAAAGTTTTTAACTTGAGAACTAAGAGGGAGCAAACCACGAAGCCCCAAGTGACTTATTATCTCTAAGGCAATGAAAAATTCTACATTTTTTTCTTGCCTTGGCAAAACATTGTTTCCTTATCATTTTCTTTTTCCCTGGCATTATCATATTTTTTTATTCTGAGCTTAGTTCAAGAATCCTAAGTTTGTCTAGGAACTAGATGCATACTACGTGTTAAGTGAGACTTTAGTTTCCTAAGCTAGAGATCAGTTGCCAAGTAGACCTAGCATTACTAACATGTCAGTACATGCAAAGTAAGGATTTCCATTTCATCATCGGACAAAATATACTAAGACAAATTCCAAGTATGCTAACAAAGTGTTGACAAATTTTCCAAATTTAACCGAGGCAACAAAAAAATTTAGTGGTTTGGTATGCATGGTTATACCTAATCTATATGGTAACAAAGTGCAAACAGAAATGTAAATATGAATAGAATGGCAAAAGATGTGAGTCAACACACACCCCCAAACAAAAGGTGTGCATTGTCCTCAATGCATGAAAACAAATATAAACAAAAGAAATAAGATGGCATGCATGAACAAATGAACAAAATGAATGTAAGGATTTTAAGGCGAAGAGGACTCCCCTTCGAAGTTTTCTTGGCGTGTGACACGAGTCTTTCTCTTGACAAAGCTCCCACGATCAAGAGCCATGTGTTTCCTTCCCTTCATGCTGGATTTGAGGTGGGCATAAAACTCTTGGAAAATATTAGAATGGACATCCCCTATTTTTTGGCAAAACAACTCCCACTTGTGCATCTTGACCACCGTTATGAGCTCCGATGAATAACCCAAGTTGGGTTCATTCTTGAACTCAAAATTCTTCTCATAGCAAAACGTTCGTACTTTTTTTGAATTTCTTCATTAAAGAATATCTTGAAAGGTGCTGAAGCATATGCCATGGAGAAACTTTTGGAGAAATCGGAAGAATTTTAGGGAAAGAAAATACGAGTTCTTACTTTTTTGCCGAGGAAGATGAAAAAAAAGAGTGTAAAACTTGAGCTAAGGCAAAGGTTGAGGTTTAAGTAGAGGGAAAAAAGTAATGGTTGAGGGTTTTAATGATGCGATTAAATGAGGATAATGATAAAAGAGTGGAGTGTCTAGGGTTAAGAGATAATGATGAGCTAAGGGATGAAGGTGAAGAGAATACACGAGAAAAGGGGTAAGATAAGGATTGGGTTGAGAATTTGAATTTCAATATTTACCCTAAGAAACTAGGGTTTTAATCTTGCATTTAGTCAAAATTATCACTCTTCTTGGGCCTAACTCTACACAAGTCCAATTGTGCAATGTTGGTTCCACGTGCCAGCACTCATCTCGGCATACTGCATGGCAATGTAACTTATACCTACATTCATTTAAAGAAAACCTTTCAAAGAAGCAAATAAAAATAAAAAATAGACAATAAATACCGAAAAAGAAAAATAACTATCCTAATTATTTACACTGATCGGTTGAAAATGACAGAATCATTTAATCTCTGCCAGGAGAATGATCTTGTTGGCATTACCTTGATTACCTTCCAGGTAATGTTTCAACCTTTGGCCGTTTACCTTAAAAGCTGTTCCATTCTTCAAATCCCTGATGTCAAATGCTCCATGAGCATATTGTTTGACAACTTCGAAGGTTCCCAACCATCTGGACTTAAGCTTCCCAGGAAATAGCTTTAACCTAGAGTTAAATAATAGAACTCTTTGACCGACTTCAAACTGCCTTGGCAAAATTTTGTTATCATACCACCTATTTGTCTTATCTTTATACAACTTGGCTTTCTCATAGGCTTGAGATCGAAAATCCTCTAACTCATTCAGATCTAATAGTCTCTTTTCATCGGTAGCCCTCCATTCCATATTGAGCATTTTGGTTGCCCAATAAGATCGATATTCCAACTCTAATGGCAAGTGGCATGGCTTCCCAAAAATAAGTCTCTATGGGAGGTTTCCAAAGGAGTTTTAAAGGTTGTTATGTAAGCCCAAAGGGGGTCATCTAGTCTCAAGGACCAATCCTTCTTTGTTGGATTCACAATCTTCTCCAAAAATGTTCTTAATCTCTTTATTTGAAATTTTTGCTTGGCCATTCGTCTGGGGATAGTAGGTTGTGGCAATTTGTTGCTTGATTCCATATTTGCATAGAGCTTTAGAAATTAAGTTACATTTAAAGTGTGTACCTTCATCATGTATTATTAGCTCTGGGGGCACCGAATCGAGTGAAAATATGCTTATACAGGAATTTGGCAATAGCCTTAGCATCGTTTGTTGGCAAAGCCACAACTTCAACCCATTTTGAAATGTAACCAAATGATAGGGGAAAAAGACCCATGAAGTCTATTCCCCATAATGTTCTGGAGTGGCCATTGATGTCTTCCGGAGATGTTACATGTACGCTAGCATCGATCTCATGCCTTGACAGAATTATGGGCATCTTTATAGATTGTGGGCAAAAAATCCTGACTATAACACTTTGGCCACAGTTTTCATCCCAGCAAAATGGCCTCCATACGGTGCTGCATGGTATAATTGTAATATATTGTGATGTTCATCTTCTGGCACACATCGGTGTATCACTTGATCAACACACTACTTAAACAAAATTAGCTCATCCCAATAATATTGTCGAACATCTTGCATGAATAATTTCTTGTAACCCCCTTGACCCGACCTAGACGCCAGACCGAACCGAACAAGCTACATTGGGTTTGCTGAAACAAACTCGTGAAGAGATAACTTGAATTACGTCTATTTTTTATTTTTATCTTGTCTAGATGCATATTATTAACCTAAGGTGAGCATGCTGACAGCGGGTGAAAACTCCAATAAATCGGGCGTCAGTTCGACATCCAATTACACATACTTGAAATTTAGGGACCAAATTGAAAATTTGTAGATTATAAGGACTTTCTTGGTTTTAAGGTTAACTTTTCTTAATTAGTCAAATTACATGCTTGTATGCCAAAATTCAACTTAAAATGATCATCCAATCTCAAACAATTGCACTCACAACAACCAGGGACCAAAATGAATAAAATAGAAACCTTAAAAGCATATTTTAACTTTATTAACAACTACTCGTATCGATGCAGGAGAAATTGTATCGATAAACCTATGCATTTTCAAAATCCCATATTCTAGTAGCTCAAACCAGTACCGATACACCTCTTCGAGTATCGAAACTCTATGCCATAAAACACTATCTCGTATCGATGCACCTCTTCAAGTATCGATATGCTATGCCTGAAAACACTAGCCTATATCAATAAGGTCTCATGTCTATTGATACGCCCTAACCTAAAATGTCCAATTTTGTTGGTTTAACATACATTTATGGATTCAAACATGTCCCAAACATTCATAATCATAAACACAACTATCCAATGATCATTCCATGCCAGAACATCAAAGATACATGAACAAATCATGGCAACATGGATCAACATGATTCTAGAGGCATGCTTCCTATAAACCATTTAGCTTAACACCAAAATAGAAGTTTAAGGCATACTTCAACGTAGGCATAGCATCAACAGCCTTAAAACATCATTTAAAACATGCTTGAACCCTCAAGGACTTGATCATAAGCATTTACAATCAACATACTTACTAAAGAGAAAACACCAAGCATAAGCTCATGCTAGCATATCTTCAACATTCATGCCTCATTCCAAACCATGAACGCAATCAAACCACAAGGAATAAGTCATTTCAAAACAACAAAATCCATATTACAAATCCCCCAAAATATGGTAAACACATTACCTTATTAACCGAATTTTAAAAACCAAGTTTCATACTCAAGCTATTTCCTCGATCTTGGACCTTCCTTGGCCTACCAATGCTGCCTCACAACTTTAATGCTCTGCATCAATGTGAAAAAGAGAGCGTAAGCACAAATGCTTAGTGAGGATGCTCATAAACAAAACATTGATGCATTTAAAAACCATTTGAAAGCCATAAACCACTTTTTTCTCAAAACATGCTTAACTACCCAAGCATTCTCGTTTGTTTTCCAAAACAAATAATGCATAAGAACCATATGCATCATTATTTATAAACCTCGTGCTTAGTTACCAAAGCATTACTTGTTTTTTTCTACAACAAATCATGCATAATAACCATATGCATCAAAACATTTATAAACATCATTTATCTCTATGATTCACATATATTGGCAATTAAAGTAACTCGGATGGCACTACCCCCATTCTTGGATATCACTACCCCTATCCGTACATGTTCAGATACATAGATTCCCTTGATGGAACTACCCCTATCAAGTCTCATGGCGGTACTAGCCCCACCATAACTCACTTCGGCTGGGAATAGAACTACCCCTATCACTTCACAATAGCACTACCCTATTGTGTAACCGAAGAATTTCACACGATCGCTTTTTTATTTGTAGTGAACTTTCATCCTATGGCTAGCCAACTATATCCAATACTTTCTCATTACGTCACAAAGCCAATATATCATTTCCAAATACATTTACTTGTTGTTTTCCAATGCATTTCATAAAACCATTTCATATGCAATACCACATTGCCAATGGCAACATCACATTCCTCTTAGGAACAATTCTCAATTCTCATATGCATTCAAATACTTTGATAAACATTGTATATTTATCCAAAATGATGCATTTACAGTAAGTGAATCAAACCTCGTTTAAAACCAAAACATGAAAATCAACCATGTTTAAACCAACATGAAATTTGCAAGCTCATCTCAAAACCAATAATCAAGCTAAGTAAGAACGACTTACGCTTGATTTTAGTTAAGCTTTTTAGGCTATAACTAAACCTCCATGATCCAGCGACCAAACCTTTTAAAGAGCTTAAACCCATTTCACTCACCTGTTCGCCTCGCCTAGCTCACCAACACGAATTGAGCCTCCGATAAGCAACACACACCACTAGGCAACCCTCCTTGATTGTCCCCCAATTTAACAACATAAAAATAGAGAGAAAATGCATCATTATGCATTCAACTTGCTGCTAAATAAAGATCCCCTGCAACCTCAACATTCGTCTTCCAAAACTAGTTGAAACAATCGAAAACAACATCAAACACCTTCCAAAATTAACCCAGACAAAACCTACTGGTTCAATCCATCAATTAACATCCAAAAACAACCTAATAACATCCTTATACCTCCAGCATTCATAAACCTCCCACAACTCCTCAAAAACACATAATAACAACCTAGAAATTAGAGATTCACCTAGTTTCGGGATTCCAATGTTAAAACCAACTTACTAACATTATCAAGCATCAAAATCATGATTAAAACAAATCAAGAACTCAGCGAAATAGATCTAATACGAAAATCAAAGGATCTCAACAAATAAACGTTGATTTAACAACTTTTATTATTAACTCATCAAAAACATTAAAAAGGATCAAATACTTGAGAATTTCAGTACAGAACCTTTCATTAGAGGAGAAGAAGGAACCTTACCTCCGATGAGTGAATTTCCTCTCAATTGAATGTTTTACTCTTGAAAAATAAAAGAAAACAATAAGATTTTGAAAAACAAGATTGAATAATCCATTGGAAATCAAAATTTTAAGAAATCAACATCATTACCTGAAATCTTTGATGAATAAGAGAGTGTTTGGCTGAAGAGATTTTGAGAGAAAGGTTTGAGAGAAAAATGTTACGTCAAAAGTGGTTTAAGGAAATAACTACCTTCTTTTATTAAATCCCTTTTAATTCCTTAATTAAAACTCTTTAAAATCAATTATAATTGAGAGGAAAATCTGATAATTTTTTTGTAAATTGGCTCCTTAAAGATCTATGTTTTGACCCTTTTTTCAAAATAGTCACTAAAAATAGTTTTCATTCTTTACATTTTAGTCACTAACCAAAATGTCAAATGTCCAAAAACCATTTTCTAAAATTGACTTCACCAAATATATCCATATATTAAATAATGATTTTAGGATATTTTCCCATATTTTTTCTCACTTAAAAATATTTATTTCGATTTTTAACTCGAATCTAATTCAAATCTCTAATTCTGGTCTACTAGACCGTCTAATAAACCTAGCAAACTCCTAGGCCAAAAACTAGGGCGTTACATTTCCTAGCATTACTTGCTAGATCCAATGGAAAAATATTGCTTACTGGGTAGTTGACTATAACAGCGTACCACAACATAGAATTGACTGCAAGTACTCATCGGGGAATTCATCCCTTATGGTAGCGGTCTTACCATCCTCAAGGTGATGCTCTAGTCGTGAAAAATGGTCAGCCACCAAATTCTCACTCCTCTTCTTATCTCGAATCTCAAGATCGAATTCTTGCAGTAAGAGTGTCCATTTGATTAGTCTGGGCTTGGCATCCTTCTTTACCAAGATATATTTTAATGTTGAATGGTCTGTGTACACCACAACTTTGCTACCTACCAATTAAGATCTGAACTTTTCAAATACAAAGACAACATCGAGAAATTTTTTCTCGATTGTGGAGTAATTAAGCTGTGCTCAATTTAGTGTCCGAGTGGCATAGTAGATAGTATGGAAAATTTTGCCACGCCTCTGTCCCAGCATTGCTCCAACAACATAGTCGATGGCATTGTAGATGAGCTTGAATGGCTTATTCCAATCTGGTGCCACGACTATCGGTGCATTAATCAATCTTTCTTTAAGTTCCTGCAACGCTTTTAAACAAAAATCATCAAATGCAAAAGTGGTATTTTGTTCCAAAATCAAGCATAAAAGTTTAGAAACTTTTGAGAAATCTTTAATAAAACGACGATAAAATCCTTCATGTCCCAAAAAACTCTTGATATCGTTTCCGCTTGTAGGAGGTGACAATGTTTTGATTATCTTAACTTTTGCTTTGTCAACTTCCATGAAGTGGTATTTTCCCAATTCAAGACCAAGTTAGTCTCAATACATCTCCGTAAAACAAGTTCCAAACTCTAAAGGCATTCCTCAAATGTTTTGCCAAACACCGAGAAGTCATCCATGAGGACTTCCAGGTTGTTTTCGATCATGTCAGAAAAAATAGACATCATGCAACGTTGAAACATTGCTGGAGCGTTACACAAGCCAAATGGCTTTCTTATAAAAATGAATGTCTAATATGGACAAGTGAACTTGGTTTTCTCCTAATCATCTAGAGCACTGGCAATCTGGTTGTAGCCCGAGTAACCGTCTAGGAAGCAATAGAATGCCTTACCTAGCAACCTGTCGAACATCTGATCGATGAAGCGCAAGGGAAAGAGGTACTTCCTCGTGGCATTGTTTAGCCTCCTATAATCCATGCACATTCTCCAACCTATGATATTCCTAAAGGGAATCAACTCATTCTTGCTATTTTGTACCACGGTCATGCCACCCTTCTTCGGTATGCATTGCACTGGGCTATCCTACGAGCTATTAAAAATGGGATAGATTATCCCGGTATCCAGCCATTTTATGATTTCCTTCTTCACTACCTCATTCATACCCGGGTTCAGTCTTTTCTAGCCTTCAATCGTTTTGCCATGGTATTCCTCCAAAATGATTTTGTGAATGCAAGTAGTTGGGCTTATTCCTCGAATATCAGCCATCGAATATCAGCCAAGGTCCATCCCAAAGCTTGCTTATAATTACTTAATATTTCCAATAATCTTTCCTCCTGATCATTAGTGAGATCAGCAGCAATGATCACTGGAAAAGTTGAATTATTACCTAGATAAGCATACTTAAAGTGGTTTGGCAATGGTTTCAGCTCCAATTCTGGCGGCTCATCAATTGATGGTTTAGTTGCCTTGATTTCTCTGCCAGCCAACTCTAGTGGCTCTGGTTGTCCAAAATAACTTACCACTTCAATCACCAAGGCTGGTCCTTCAGGTTCTTCACTCATCTCAGCTTCGTCATCCAGTTCTCTTGCATTGTCATCTAGGTATTGGCAAATCTGTGCCACGTCCATAGTGAAAATAGACTCCACCATCTTGTCAGCTTGGCATTCCTCAGGTTTATCTGCGGGTTTAAGAGCTTAAAACATATTAAATGTAACATGTTTATCATTCATGCGCATTGTAAGTTCACCTTTGTGAACATCAATTAGGTCCCTACCTGTGGCAAGGAATGGTCTTCCTAATATAATTGGGACATTAACATCTGTCTCAAAATAAAAAATGATAAAAATCAACTAGAAATATAAATTTGTCCACCTTTACTAGTACATCTTCAATATTACCCTTAAAGTGTGCAAAGGATCGGTCTGCCAGCTAAAGTGTTACCATGGTAGTTCTTCCTTCAATTCCAAGTTTTTTGAAGATAGACATTGGCATCAAATTAATGTTGGCTCCCAGGTCACACAATGCTTTACCTATGAATCTATTGCCAATGGCATGGAGAATAGTGAAACTTCCCGGATCTTTCAGCTTTGGTGGCAATCGATTGAGTATCATTGCACTACATCCCTCGATAAGAGCTACATTCTCGAAATCACCCAATTTCCTCTTTTTGGACAAGATGTCCTTCATGAATTTGACATAGTTGGGCATTTGCTCGAGCGCTTCTACCAATGGTATTTTGATTTGCAATTATTTAAGAACTTCTAAGAAGCGCTTAAATTGCTGATCTTGCTTATGTTTCGGGAGTCTTTGTGGGAAAGGTAGTGGTGGATAGGCAAATACTGGCTCCACTGGCTTAGCCAAGGTGGTGTTGGCATCATATTGCTGTCTCGCATCTTTATTTTTTGCTTCTTCTTTCTCTGCTTCTTTGGGTTCACCTTCTAGCATCAGTATTTCAATTTGGCAATTGATTGACTGCTTAACAGACGTCTCTGTCTCGCATTGTTTGCCACTCTGAAGAGTTACTGCTTTGCATTGCTCATTGCCCTTATGTCGAGCATCTTCTGTATCGCTTGGTAGAGATCTTTAGGGTCGATTATTGAGTGCATTGGCAATCTACCCTAGTTAAACCTCCAAGTTTCTCATGAATGCTGCTAAACTCTGAACAGTTGCACCATTTTGCTAAACATAATCAGTTAAAGAGTTCCCCTGATTGGATCTTTACCCCTATTGGAAATTGTTTTGAGCTCTCTATGGCATTGTATTCTGGTTGAAACCTGGTGGTGCATTGTTGTTTTGCCATTGGGCATTGTATTGGTTGCCACCTTAAGTTGCCCACGCAAAGTTGAGATGTTGCTTCCAACCTGCCTTATAAGTATTGGAATATGGGTTAAAATTTCAATTAAAATTACCAAAAAAATTTACCAATTCAGGATTGGATGGGCATTCATCAACAAGATGATCCTCTCCACAAATAGTGCAAAATGGGTCCAATGCCTTGACCTCTTGGGATTCATTACTCTTTTGCAAAGTTTTCACAATGCTAGTGGAATTGGAAATCTGAGCATTGATGGATGTTAGTGCAACAAGCTCCAATTTCCTAGCACTTTTGTTCTTGTTCCTAGTCTGGCAGTAGGATATTGAAAATCATTGGTGGAAACCCTTTCAAGGATTCAACTGCCTCCGTATAATTCTTGTCTAATAGTGACCTATTTGCTGAAGCGTCAACAACAGTCCTGGCATGAGCATTTAGTACGTTCTAAAAGGTTTCTATCAGGGTCCAATTAGGGAATCCGTACATAGGGCACCTCTTCAACAGTTCCTTGAATCTCTCTCAGCCATCATACAAGGTCTCGTCATTAGCCTGCCAAAATGCAGTGATCTTATTTCTGAGCCTGACATTAAGTTTAGGTGGCTGGAATCGCAAAAGAAACTTTTGGCATAAATCTACCCATGTAGTGACTGAACCATGTGGCAATGAACTTAGCCACAGTTTGTCTCTATCCCTCAGAGAAAATATGAATAATTTTAGCTTCAATGTATCCTCAGTCACTCCCGGTTGCTGAAATAGTTGGCAAACCTCCATGAATTGCTTCAAGTGTTTCGTTGGGTCTCTAGTAGGTGATCCATCAAATTGTCCTACATTCAAACGAGTTTGAATCATTACCGGTTTAAGTTTAAAATTAGTTGTATTTACCTCGAGACCAACTAGTCTTGGCATCAAATTGTCCATATTTGGTGCCAAGTGTTCCCTAATAGGTCTCTCTAAAACATTTTCAGCAACAACAACAAGAGTTGGTGGTATCTCATTGTGCATTGATGGATTCTCTTTGTTGTTCATGACACCATCTCCTCCACCATTTCCATTCTGAGCCATCGCTCTATATTTTCTTTCCAACCTTCGCAAGGTCCATTCAGTCTCAGGGTTGTACGGCCAATCTTCTGTTGCGGGGTGGTTCCTGGTCATAAACCAAACAAAACAAATGAATAAAGTAAAACAAAACAAGTAAATCAAAACAATAAATCCAGTTACAATCCCCAGCAACAGTGCCAAAAACTTGTCGACTTTGCTAACGCTTGGCAAAAGATTGAAAATGCAATGTGAGTAAGAAATAATAATGCCAAGTATAGGTCTTTTGCGTGCAAGTATACACGGTCAACAAGTAATACAACAATAAGCTGAGTATCATATCCACTGGGATTAACCAATAATTTAATTGTTCAATGATTTACTTGTTAAAGGAATAAAAAATGTTTGGATTAATTGGAATTTTTGTATTAGATAATAACTAAAAGAGTGTAGTGAAAGTGAAAACAATTTGGCAAAAAGAAGTATTCAAATAGGTGATGAGAGTTGGCAAGGGATGCCAGGATTTTACGCTAGCTATGGCAGTTGTTAATAATGTCTTGGATTGGATTTATTGGCGAACAGATTTAAAGAGTCGCATTGCCTTTGTCGATTGTAATACCCTAAATTAACCATGTTAAAACCCCTATATGTGTACAGTGAAGCTTTTCATTAATTAAGTTGATTAATTTTCAATCTATACTCCTAAGGGGTAGATTCACTTCCTAAGTAAACTCATCTACTTGAACATCTTCTGTCGAAGCTTTTCTCCTTAGTACTTGACAATTTTTCGTTACCCCTTAAGTCTGTTAAGATATTAAGGCATAATAAGAAAACAATTCCAACTTTCATATGGAAAAGAATTTAAGGAAATGAAGTGCTATCTAGATAGAAATTAGTGCCAAGGCATTCAAATTATTAACAACCAAACATAAATTGAGCGTTAATCGTAAACATTCCCAACCAATTGTAAAAGCTTAGTTCATGATTTAGGGATCCATCCACAAAATATTATCGTATTGTTACTTAATAAAAATAAAACTAAGAGAATGGGAAAAAAGATCTGTCGATGTAGCCTTTCGAGTGCTCTAGAGCTCCCGGTCTAAGATGGTCGAACCACACAGCCTCTAGCTTCCTCTTTCACCATTGTGCTCTCTCTCTTAAGTTGATCGATCTCTTCCTTTATATAGGCACGCATGGAAAACCCTAAAGTGGGCATGAATTTGAATTTTGATTCCGAACTTAGGATAAAGCGTGATATCCTCTTATCTCTTTTTTGAATTTTAAGCCTGACGTGTACTGGGTTCAACAGCTTCTTTAACCGGGCATCAGACATCCATTTGTTTTCCAACTGAGCATGGCAATCGGTGGTCCATATTTGGCTTCTGCAACTTATCAATTTTGTAACCCCCTGACCCAGTCTAATCGCAAGACCGAATCGAGCGAGTCATACAGGGAATATTGGAGTAAAACCCAAAAGTTTTACTTCAATTAACAACCCCTCTTTTTTTTATCCTTTCTAGATGCAACATAGTTAACCTAAGCGTGAGCGAAAGCAGCTAACAAAATCTCAACTCGATCGACGCCAAATCGACATCTGATTACCCCAAATAGCGTTTAGGGACCATTTTGAATAACTATCATTAAACAGCAACTTAACTCGAAATTGAAGTTACCATTTCTTAATTAGTCAGTTTTCGATCCACCACATAAATTTTCAAAACATTTCAGCCATCCAAACTCATTGAATTGCACATACAAAATAATTAAGGACTAAAACGCAAAGATTCAGAACTTCAGAAGATGCCAATTAACCACTTTAACTAACAGGGTATCGATATGCCCAAGCACAGTATCGATACGGTCCTTTGTAATTTCAAAACCCAAATTCTAGTAGCTTAAAACTGTATCGATACGCTTAGCCAATTTCTTCTTTCACCGTATCGACACGGTTCATACTATATTGATACGCCTAGCCTTATTCAGCTTAATCGTATCGATCCGATAGCCCGCGTATCGATACGCTTGGGCACAAAATGTCACTTTTTGCTTGATGAACAATCTGTAAACCAATTATAAACCCCTAGGCATGCTTCTAACATATAGGCAACATATTTAGGGACCGATCTTCAGCCATTAACAACAGAAACATCATCATACCATGATCACATGCTCAAAAGAGAAATCTATAGGCATGCTTCCTAAAACCACATCAAACCAAAGACCACAAACCATAGCAAATCATAAACCAAACATAATAGTCCATTTACAATCTCAATGAGGCAAAACAAACTTGCCAAACCATGGAATTCATCAAACATTCACTCCCAAAACATCAATGTATCCACCCATTGCCAATCCCATTACTATTGAAATGTTAAAACCATACTTGAGCTTAGAGCGTTGAATGAACCACTTCTCTTGCTTCCTTACAACCCGAACAAACTATTTTTCTGCATTGTTAAGAAAAGAGACCGTAAGTTATATGCTTAGTGAGGGATGCTAAAAAAAACCATAACAATGCATATTGAAAACCATTTTCTTATCAAACCATTTTCCCATCATGCTCTTAACAAATCTCATGTTTTAAAACCCATTAAAGCAAAACCATCAAACTCTTTACACATATATCAAGAAATTTCATGCTTAAAACCAAAGCAAATCTCAATGCAAGCTTCACATGCTTAGGCATTAAAGCAAATCTCATATACAAATTCATTTCAAAACCATTATACATGTAATCTCATATATTGGCATTCAAGTGACCCGGATGGTTGCTTCGCCATCCCTATACACATGGAGCTTGCTGCACTCTCCATAATAAACGCATCGGATATGCGAATACTCATTGATGGAGCTTGCTGCCCTCTCCACCAATACTTATGGAGCTTGCTGCTCTCTCCATAAGGAGGATCTCATGGTGCTTGCTGCTCTCACCACAATACACTTCGGTTACCCTCAACACAATAGTTGCTATGCCAATGTCGAGTCGAATGACACACGCACATGCGAATTTTGCTACATTTTTATAATGCACTCTCATCCTATTGGTCAACCAATTATATCCGATTATAATAAGCATCATCTATAACATACTCTAACCACCCTAGTAGGATTAGGTAAGTTACTTCAATTACACACAACAATTCAATCAATTCTAGATAGTGAATACATTTCATTTAAGGTCTTTCTTGCACTTCAATTTACCATTCGTATAGGTGATGATGCTTTAAACATTGTATGAAACATTTACTAGATATATTAGGACCCATAAAGCAATTAAATATCATGTTCAACACCAATTAGGACTTACTTGTCCTCTAAGTAAACATTTGGCTAGATGATTAACATGAAAGAAAAATTCCAATTTTCTTATGTAGCTATTAAGCATGCCAATAAGTGTTTTGCAAGATATACCTATGTGACTTTAATCAAACATAAGCTTACAATATCATCTACATCATTTGGCTAGTACAAAATGTGTCCAAAGAGGTTCAAGTCTAAACTTGTGGTTTACTATATCGACTTGATGTTAACTAACCATTTTTCAAGAGATCTATGGGAATTAAACATTAGGTTATCAAACATATAAGTTCATTAAAGTGCATACATGTATATATACATACCAAACTTCTCATAGATCTTAGATAGAATTAACTTATACAAACCATAGCCAAGTGACCATAAATATACATGTCTTAGGTGCCACCATCCTAGGAGAACTATATAAAGATGTAAACATACACTTTTGAGCAAAATGTGACTTGGATGATCTTAGACTTCAAGACAGTATCCAAAATCTACTTGTATCGTAGAAATGAGACTAGAATAAACAAAGCTTAGTGAGTGAGTTAAAGTTACAAGGCAACAATACAATAAGTCTCAACTATGAACCATCAAATG